>JAKRGK010000001.1:11949-1260388 GCA_022392925.1 Ophiostoma tasmaniense | reverse complement strand
TCACGCTCGCCATGCTGCCGCTGCGCTCGATGCACGTCGACCACCTGGCAAGCCACATTGGCAAGGCCTACGGAATCACTGCCATCCTGCGCGGCATTCCCGTCCTTGCCGCTCCGGCACCCTCAACCAATGACCCATCCGTACCGCAGCGAAACCCTGTCTTGCTGCTGCCGTTGGACATCATGGCCGACGTCGGCCTGCGCGAAGAGGACGTCTACCGTCAGGGCCCTCATGCACCGGGCCTGCAGGAAGCTGTCTTCCGCGTCGCGACACGCGCCAACGACCACCTCATCACTGCGCGTGAAATGATCAAGAACATCCGCGCGGGCCAGGACCCCGGACACGCATACGAGCACGCGGGCGAGGATGGACACACTTACGGCGAGGCCGAAACTCGCGAAGAGATCCAGGCGCTGAAAAAGGGGTTTGGAATTCTGCTCGAGGCGGTGCCGACGCAGGACTTTTTGACACGCATCGAGACGGCCGACTTTGACGCGTTCCGTGTCAAGAGCAGCTGGAAGCTGCCGTGGTCGCTCTACCGCGCACAGAAAACACAAAAGATTTAGATGAACCGACAAGACTGTGGATTTTATGAAAGGGAGATAGCCTGGAAGCTGTATGATACCAAAAAGAGACAGAGACATGTACGATAGACGATAGAGGTCCACGACCAAGTAATGAATATGACATCACCACATACTACAACGGAGCAAATGAATGATGAGCTAAAAGAAAACGCTTGTATTAAAATTCGAGTAGTATCTTATTTACTGGCCCCATCTTACTGGCCGGCCGTCCTTGCCCTTGAGGGCTCCTGTGCTTGATGATGAAGCTGCCGCTGGTGACGGGGTGGTGGGTGGTGATGGTGGCGAGGATGCGCTGCTGTCAAAGGGGATGTTCACAGACACGGCGTCATGTGCGCTTTTCCCCTGCTTCTGCGCCTCAGTCTCGACTGCCGCCTCCAAAGCCGCCCGCTCCTCAACGTCCTTGAAATCCTGCGGCCCGATCTCCTCGGCCTCGTCGGGATTGTTCGTCGCCCAGAACCGCGCCACGCACAGCTCAAAGGGGCCCGGCACGCGGTCCGTCAGGCCCAGGCCGACTGACTTGACCTTGGTGCGAATCAGCTCCGACTGTGGCTCCACCACGAAACCGTGGTTGGTGCGCACAAAGCCGGACCACGGCATGACAATGGTCTCCCACTGGCCTGGGCGGCGCGCAAACAGGCGGTGCTGGTGGATGTCCATGGGCGCCACGAGCGAGTCGGTCTGGACGTTGACCATGTAACTGCGGCCGTCGGAGCGCACGCGCATGGCGAGGTACGCGTACGAGTCGACGTCCATGAGCGGGCGACCAAAGATGGTCATCTTGCGGTCGGCCGTGCGGAACGCAGCGAAGCCGGAGCGCGTGACTTCGGGCCGGTTCGTTGGCAGCTGCGTGGAGATGTTGCCGCTGAAGCGGATATAGCCATCTGTGATGTATTTGCTTTCGAGTGCAGAGTCTGAGGATGTTGGGGGTTTTGATGAGTCGAGCGAGTTGGATGTAGAGGGTGTCGGTGCGTGGTTCGAGGGGAATGATGGCGTGATCCATTCAAGCCCTGCCTTGGAGAAGCCGCCAATCTCGGCGTCGGTGATCAGCTTGAGATCCTCCAAGCAGTCGGGGTCCTTGAACGAAGCGAGCTGTTTCGGGCCGGACGGGCCCTTGATTGCCTCCGAGGTGAGAACTTTATGCCGTCATGTTAGCTGTGTTTCTGGCTGGCGATTGGGCGTTCCAATACGTACCGATCTGAGTGAGCCGGCTAAGCTCATCAATGCTCCGTCCCCAGAAGCCCCTCCCGGAGCGTATTAAAGTGGCGTGCATGGTGTGTGTATATGGGGTATCAAGAGCTGGGGGTGATGTCGATGTCGTCAAGGTTCTCGAGGAGAAGGCCGGGAGCTCCGGGCGTGAGGGCGGTAGGAGGCCGGGGAGTGAGTTGACGTGATTTAATTCGTGCTGGACTGTGTAGACCGAGAAACGTTCTCGCTGGCTGTCGTCATGGGTGTGCTGCGTCACTGCAATCGTAGAGGTGTAGCCGATATCGTCGAGGGGTCGGCCTGGGAGAGGCAGCTAGCACGCTGCAAAATGCGTCGCTAAAATGGATTATGTAAGCAAGACAAACAGAAGATGGTTCGATTGACTGTGAAAGAGCGCTTTTGCCGTTGTGTATTGTGCAAGACTAGAGTAATTGTTCGCCAGTATGCATTGCAAAACCACAAGATATTTATCTCACGGTCAAATGCTGTATGACTGTCGATTGCCGTCATTCAATGCATGTTGCGCCGCAGATGTCGACGCCTGTGGACAGCGCTAGTCCCAACTAGGATATATGCAAAAGTTTTAGACGTGAGCTACACCAGACGACGTCGAAGAGTATTACTGTGTTGATCAGGTCCTGTTTGCTTCCATCTTGGAACAATCACAAGTTCGAAGAAGCCTTTTCTACGAACTACACACAGCCAACATGGCCAATCGCCGGCCTCGTCTGAGCAGCATTGCATGCCTGCATTGCGAGACTCGTCTGCTTCAATTCTCCGCGAACCGGCGATTTTCACGATTCTCACGACTTGCGACGACAGCTCCCTCCCTCCCCTCGAGCACGACACGACCGACCGGTGCCTCGATACCGAAGCGTGGTGGGCCTGCCGATGGATCGCGGTACTTGAACAGCGGTGGAATTGGCCTGGGCGTGCAGGCAGAGGCACTGGCGGTGTCCAAGGGCAAGACCACAAAGGCGAAGAGGCGAGAAAACAAGAGCCCGCTGTCAGATCTCGTTCCCGACGATGTGCTGATCGACGACGTATCGGTAGAAGAGCCGCTGTTGGATGAGACTGTGTCCAAGCTGGAGGCAGATGAGATCTGGACATCGCTGCTGGGCGACGAGGGCGAGCCGACGGAGCACGACATTTATGGCTACATTGACGAGCTGCAGCCGACAGACCAGGTGATACTGCCACAGACGACCTTTGAGAACATTGCGCACAGCCTCAGCGAGGGCTTCACGACATCCCAGCTTGTATCGTATGTGCGCAAGAATCGCAAGCCGACGACAGCGCGTACTGTCTACACCTGGGAGAATAAGCGGCGGCCGTGGGTGCCGGAGCTGAGCGGACCCGGCAGCAACCACCACTATAAGGCGATCGGCCCTGGCTCGGCGATGCTGTTGCAGGGCTACATTGCGCCGAACATGACCAACAAGGAAAAGGTGGTGGTGCAGCTGATGCGCGAGTGCTGGGGCGTCGCGATCAGCGAGGTGGTCGAGTCGCCGGGCCGGCTTGTGGTGGAGGTGCGCGAGATGGAGTTTACACTGCTGGAGGGCGGCGAGCAGACGTGGGTGCGCGAGATTGCGGCGGCATTCTCGACGGTCACGACGACGACGGCAACGGGCAGCAAGAGCAGCAGCCGCAGTACGAGCAGGGGCCAGACGCGCCAGAGCCGGCGCATCGAGCTGAATGCCGAGAAGCGGCTGCTGAGGGTCCACGCGCCCAAGTCGGTGGCCGATGCGATGCTGGCGGAGATTGACGAGGTGCTCAAGAGCGCGACAACCAAGACGTTTAGTCTCAGCGACGTGGCGCGGCCCGGCGCTGTTATTTCTGCACCTGCGCTCAAGGCAGTCGGTGCGCTGACGGGCAGCTGGGTGCGCCACAGCGACGCGCAAGGAAAGCAGGAGATTGCCGTCAGCTGGGTCACATCCAAGGGCGCAGCAGGCACCCGCAAATCACTCGAAGACACGGGCGATTTGGTGTACCGGCTGCTGCTGCACACGTTTGGCCCGTCGGCAGTGGTCATGGCGCCCAAGGTAGAAGAGACGTCGATGCCGACACACGGCGGCAACTCTCTGTACCTCGACCACCGGCCACTGAAGCGATCCAGGGGTCGGTTCCTGGCGTACGAGAACACCGCTGTACACCACGCCAAGCTGGAATGGCACGACCGCCTGGGCAAGTGGGCGCGGTGGATCGAGCCGATGCTGCGGGCGCAGGCGATGGAGGCCGAGCGGTATGCCAAGCTCAAGGTTGCGCCGGGCGTGTGGTCGCTGCCATTCGATTTCACGCTGGACAGGGTGGACAAGGTGGACAAGGCGGACAAAAAATGGTACGAGACGCTGCAGTGCTCGACTGTGTCTGCATTTGGCCGCGTTCTGCACGAGCAGGGCCACGATGCAAAGCTGCCGGTGTACGGTGTGGGTGGCACTGTGCCACCAGAAGAGCCAGCCGCGCGCGTGCCCGATGTGAGACGGGTCTTTTCGGCCGTGGCGCCACCGCTGCTGGGCATCAAGCTGGACGGCGCCAGCGAGAGCGACACAATGACTTCATCGACTACGACTGTGCTGCGCTTCCTACCCGGCACGACAGCCAGCTCCGACGTCCGCCTGCCGTCTCTCGAGGTCATCCTGGAATCGACCAGCGCTGGCGAGGGGCAGAGACCTGTGCTGTCCAGTCTGCGTGTCGTCACCGAGTTCAGCGTCTGCGACACGCTCTTCCCGACACAGATGGTTGACGTGCGCACGACGCAGAAGCGCTTCTTTGAGCTCCCTGCTGCCGGCATTCAGGCCGATGCCGACACAAACCCCGTAGCACCTCTTCTCGCGTTCCTCGAGCAGTCTGTGCTTGAGCTGCGCAACGACAACCACACTGTTACCACGCCGCTCCAGCTGCACCAGATTGGCCTGCCCCGCGCCGTCTTGGGCGGCAAGGCTGACGGCTCTGGCAGCAACGATGAAACTGTCTACGTCGATTATACGTTTGCAGGCGCGGAAGTGCGTCGCCGTGTTGCCACGCCCTACCAGGGCTGGACGCTTGGCCTGACCAATGTGCAGTCTGGGCCTGGCCAGGCGCGCTGGACAGAGCTCAACCTCGAGGCTGTGCCGACGCGCGCCATTGCTGCCGACGAGGCTAGCGAGATGATCAAGGAGAACTTCCGCGAAGCCGTGGGCAATCTGGTGCACGGCGACACGATCCAGTGGCAGCTGCCCATCGGCCAAGTCCTGGCCTAGAGTTGTGATAGCTCTTCTTCCTGTTCTTGTGATCTTCCGCTCACCGTCTCCTCGTCTCCGCCTCTCTCATGACCTCCACTCTTTTTTTTTCAGTTCACGAGCTTCTTCTTCAACGAGGGGCTCAATGGATGCCCCTCGTTTTGTTGATTCCACCTGTATTTCCACTTCCATTCCCATTCCCATTTATTGATGTCTTTATTTATGTAAATACTACGCGGGGTTAAAGACAAAAAGCAAAAGGTGCGTGTCAGATGACAAGTTACGGCGAAGCAAACGCATGAAACAAGCATATAGGC
Organism: Ophiostoma tasmaniense; assembly: GCA_022392925.1. NCBI lineage: Eukaryota > Fungi > Ascomycota > Sordariomycetes > Ophiostomatales > Ophiostomataceae > Ophiostoma > Ophiostoma tasmaniense. The sequence continues at coordinate 1,255,063 of JAKRGK010000001.1, read as the reverse complement.
GGATATAGAAAGAAAGGGCCAGGCAAAACGGCATGTATTTTTATTGTTTTATGGGCTCGTTGGATAATTACTGGAGTTATTGGCCGTGTACGGATGCTTATCGGCTTTGCAATGGATTTGAACATCTCTTTTTTGTATCTTTTTTCGGGGTTGTTCCTCATTTCTCGTGAAGCTGCAGCGATATGCAAAGATAGCTAGCTGGATGCATGCAATCAAAATTTTCATCTGACGATCTCGATTTCTGGATTTTTTAAAAACTGTACAGTAATGTCATTGTGTTGTTATTATGTGATATTTGCTTCTTCTCGTCAACTTTTATTAATTATTTATGAAAACAAACAAAAACAAAAATTCAATTCAGTTTTTTATGAGGGAAAACACACATGAATCATCCAGGCCAAGCATTGAACAAGATACAATCAACAACATGATCTAGATTACCATGGTCACAGCGAATATGACACGGCTTGATGCAAAGATTGTAATTGATATAAAACATTTGCTGTCAAACGCGGCCAGGATCGGCCGATAGCTATTGCGGCATTGCAGCACTGGAGCATGAGCACGAGCATGAGCACGAGCATGGAGCAAGGGGCAAGAGCCAATACGGATGTGGTCTAGGTGCAGCGATATGACACGACTCGGGCAAGAGACGCATGCACGAGGAAGTTACGATGGAGGACAAGCGTGAGACGGCAGGTGCCCTCTGTCTTTGCATCCAGAGGGCACCTCCCTGAATAGGGCCTGAATAGCACCTTCTAATACTAGACACGATTTCAGAACAACATTGCAATTGCTCTGAACTCCCAGTCGTGGCAAACCGCCCGGCCTAGTGACTCACGCGGGAGCAACAGGCAACATCAGTTCTGTCGATGCAGTCAAGCACTGTATCTCAATTGCAGAGACATGCCCACAGTAGACACAGACACCCCTGCCAATTACCCCTCCATCTCCATTTCCCCTTCTTGCCTATTTCATTTCTGTCGTTTGCTCCTTCACAAGTCTCACTTTGTCTTCACTTCGTGCCCAAAACATCCACAATTGGGTGTTGATACATTGCATGCGCCAGCTTTTCTGCTTGCCGTCGACTTGTTGTGACGTGAAGTAGCCATTGACGTTTTAGGCAATTGAATTCATAGGTACATTTAATCCGTAATTGCCAAAAATCTTTGCTGTGGGACGATTAGCGCCGGGCGATGAGATGAGGCCCGACGTCGTCTGCGACAAGGCAGTCAAAGCAAAGGAACTCAGAGAGATGCAGTCAGAAAGATAATGCATAAATTCAGATAAATGATAAATGATAGGACCAACCACGGAAAAGAAAAACTAGAGGCAGAAGAAGAGGAAAAAGGAAAAAGGAAGGCAAAGCTCTGCGGGCTGCATGCCACAGCGGTCAACCGCAAGCATGCACATCATACCTGTAGTGCCCTTCAATGTTTGTCTGTGTTGCCTGTGAACGTGGCATGTGCAACTTGCAATGTTCTACGCATCATGAAGCTTCAGGCTGATGCTAGATGAAGCTTGAAATATTTGTCATGAAAGCAGTCACGGGACCCCCGAGCCCTCACGTTCCTGCCTGTTCAGGACAGTGGCGATCTGTTATCGGCCTTGCCACTGCATCTCGAAAAACAAGAGACAAGCAGCTGAATGCGGCGATGCCATGGCTGAGGTGGACACTCGACAGTTCTCCCGCTTTCTACTTCACTCTTTGCTCTTTATTGTTTGCCGTGTAGCTAATGCTGTTGCTGCCCATTCGTCGCTATTCACCACATCCCACTTTGAGAGGCCAGCCAAAGACCGCTGCTGCACATTACCCCTCGGTCGTTGCCCTTCCAATCAGGGAAGGAGGGGCATGATGCGGCTTGCGCCTTCCTGCAAATACAAAACAAATGGCAGGCCAGAATAAAATCAATACTACAAAATAATTCATATATTCCAGAAAACTGGAGGATGTAAGGAGCACAAAAAAAATTCTTCTCCTAGTCGCCTTTTTTTATTATACCAGTGGGGCTCAAAAGCCCTGGCAACCAACCACTGCTCCTGCCTGCAGCGTTTTTTTTTGCTCTGGGATAAAGAAAGTGAGTACGGAGTAAGTCGCAGCCAAAGAAAAAAAAAAATTCCCCACCCGCCCATTTGCTGGCTCCTTCCCTTCCCCCTCCTTCCTCTCTCCCATATAAACCCCTCCACGCACTTGTTTCTTTTCAAAATTTTCCTCCTTTCTCTCCTTGTCGGCACACCTTGAATCAAGCATTCTGATCTGCCCGTGAGTATTCTCTCTACCCCTCTGCCTCACAGCATCATCAATACCATCGCAATCATCCTCTCGACATCACCATCATCACCAGCAACATCGATTCTCGCTCGCGCGCGTTCTCGCTGTCCTGACACCTCGTCGCCATCAACAGTTGCTGACTAGTCCTTTCAGATTCACATCGCGTTTACGCTGTAACTCAAAACAAAACCAAACAATCTCACAACCGTCAAAATGGGGTAAGTTTTTCTGTCTCATGTTCGTCCAAGAGACGAGCTTGCCGTCGGCCTTTCTTGTGTTGTCGCCGAGCTATCCATGCCGGCATCAACCAAGAACAGATCAACGGGACTTGTCCCAGTGGACTTCCACGACACCTCGTCTGTCATCTGAACCCATAACTAACAACCAACAGTAAGGAGGATAAGACTCACATCAACGTCGTGGTCATCGGGTACGTACCAACCAACTCCTCTTCGAACCGGCGCCTGGCTTCGTCCATCTCTACACATCAAATGTCTCTCAACGACACTTCGATCTCTAGAACCGACAGCCATACGTTCGCTAGTCCTCGAATACACAAACTAACAATACCACAGCCACGTCGACTCCGGCAAGTCCACCACCACTGGTCACCTGATCTACCAGTGCGGTGGTATCGACTCTCGTACCATCGAGAAGTTCGAGAAGGTTAGTCAATCTCCTACACGCGGCATGGCATATCTGGCAATTTTAACTGCGGCGATTGCGATGGTTGTGGTCGTCCTGACTTACGCTGTCAAAATTGTCCTGTATCATTTTCATTTGATTTCATTTTCACCCAATTCTTGAGGACCTGTCAAAGCGGCGAAAACTTTTCTCTTAGCGCCATCTGGTCTATTGATCATGGTGGTGTTGGGCCTGAACTTTTTTTCGCTACTGAGTTCTTCTCAATTGCCCCTCTATTGCCTTCCCCTCCAACTTGAAAAAGTGGGGTGGAGGGGCAATTGAACTTTTTCATCTCGATTTTGTCTGGCGCGTCACTGCAGTCTATTCAGTCGAGATGGACCCACTTTCTCACACCAATCCCTCCTCACGTTACTCATCACACCATCACTGCCACCGCCATGCCGCACCCTCTATTATATTCAGTGACAGCTGCTAATACCCCGAATAGGAGGCTGCTGAGCTCGGTAAGGGCTCCTTCAAGTACGCCTGGGTTCTTGACAAGCTCAAGGCCGAGCGTGAGCGCGGTATCACCATCGATATCGCTCTCTGGAAGTTCGAGACCCCCAAGTACTACGTCACCGTCATTGATGCTCCCGGTCACCGTGATTTCATCAAGAACATGATTACTGGTACTTCCCAGGCCGATTGCGCTATTCTCATCATTGCCGCCGGTACTGGTGAGTTCGAGGCTGGTATCTCCAAGGATGGCCAGACTCGTGAGCACGCTCTGCTCGCCTACACCCTGGGTGTCCGGCAGCTGATTGTCGCCATCAACAAGATGGACACTGCCAAGTGGGCCCAGGCCCGTTACGAGGAGATCATCAAGGAGACCTCCAACTTCATCAAGAAGGTCGGCTACAACCCCAAGACTGTTGCCTTCGTCCCCATCTCCGGCTTCAACGGCGACAACATGCTGCAGGCCTCCACCAACTGCCCCTGGTACAAGGGCTGGGAGAGAGAGGGCAAGAACGGCAAGGTTACCGGCAAGACTCTGCTGGAGGCCATTGACGCCGTCGAGCCCCCCAAGCGCCCCACGGACAAGCCCCTGCGTCTGCCCCTCCAGGATGTCTACAAGATCGGCGGTATCGGAACTGTTCCCGTTGGCCGTATCGAGACCGGTATCCTGAAGCCCGGCATGGTTGTCACCTTCGCTCCCGCCAACGTGACCACTGAAGTCAAGTCCGTCGAGATGCACCACGAGCAGCTGACCGAGGGTGTTCCCGGTGACAACGTCGGCTTCAACGTCAAGAACGTCTCCGTCAAGGAGATCCGTCGTGGCAACGTTGCCGGTGACTCCAAGAACGACCCCCCTGTCGGCGCTGCCACCTTCAACGCCCAGGTCATCGTTCTGAACCACCCCGGCCAGGTCGGCAACGGCTACGCCCCGGTTCTGGACTGCCACACTGCTCACATTGCCTGCAAGTTCACCGAGATTCTTGAGAAGATTGACCGCCGTACCGGCAAGTCGGTTGAGAACTCCCCCAAGTTCATCAAGTCGGGTGATGCCGCCATTGTCAAGCTGACCCCCTCCAAGCCCATGTGCGTTGAGGCCTTCACTGACTACCCCCCTCTGGGCCGTTTCGCCGTCCGTGACATGCGCCAGACCGTCGCCGTCGGTGTCATCAAGTCCGTCGACAAGTCTGCCGCTGCCGGTGGCAAGGTCACCAAGTCGGCTGCCAAGGCCGGTGGCAAGAAGTAAATTATATCTTCTTAACCCGAAGTCTAATCTACGACGGGAATTTGGAAGTGGAAACTTCGCGCCAGTTCATTGATTGCTTCGGATGTGTAGCAATGCCGTGTCTTGGGCAGGTCTGACCTGAGAAGGACGGACTAGCCTAGGAGGAAGGAAGACGGATGCCACCACAAAATAGTAGGATGGCACAGGTCTCCAAAGGCAAAGCCACATGTTAAAGAGGGAACTGTTTGGGCTGCTTGTCGTTGTTACGCGTCCATTTTTCTGTATTGCCGCTCTATGGCGAGCTATTTTCCTTTGTCTCAAAAGAAATAAAAAGTTAAACCATAAATCTTATATGCGATGCTGTGAAATATGATTATGTGCTGTATGCAATTCAGAATGTAGAGGATTCTATGCTGTTGTAGAAGTGTTGTCTTAAGTGTGTGACGATCTATCGCATGATGGACTGTCACGTGACGCTGTATTGCCACTTGGTACGAGTACGACCTCTTGTCATGAACGTTTATGACGATTGAGCTGCGAGGCTAGAACAACTGGTGCGCAGATTACATGACATCCAGCACTAGGCTCGGATATCGAGGACTATGTTCGTATCGCGTAGAGGAGCAGCCAGTTTCCCCGAGATTTGTATTCGGCGATTGAGTCAGCCGCTGTCTAAAATAGCAACTCGGTGCCGATGCCAATGCAGTGCCAATGCGGGTGCAATGCGGTCTGTTGAGTTGTCCGACGAGTCAGGTTCAGGTTCACAATAGAGTAAGCAGACCGCATAGAAGCAATTCGGGATCGGGGCGTCGGGGTTTCCTACTCCACGATGCTAGTCGCGATATTCAGCTGCAATGCAACGCGTGCACAACCTGCAGTGCGGTGTCTACAGTGTTGTAAGTTTGATACCCCGTAATACTCCGGTGGCGGTGTCTGCAAGGCTGTAAAGGCGGACTCAATTCTAGATATCTAGATTCGATATGGCATGACGTGAATTGTGGTGTGATGCTGTTTGAAGAGTAAGTGCTGGCGCCGATGCTGTATGTTGGCTGACTCAGTACCGTTTCCATCCAAGTCCAAGACAGTCCAAGACAGATGCTGAGGCCGTTTTCAACAAAGTCAGTATCTTCATCTACACACACACGCCTTCTTGGCAGCCAGCTATTATTCATGTTTATGTTCATGCGACGGCGACAAAGCACAAATGCCAAACCGTATCTACGTATTGTCCATCATTCTCCGTAATTGTGAGATGCATTATTCGTATACCCGTATACCGTATGGTCGTATCATGAGTGGTATTTCCACTGCCAAGACTCAAAACGGTGCGATACACTAACGTGGTCAAGTGCCAGCTCGACCCAACCTCTACCCAAGCAGCCAACCTCGCCAACCCAAGCCAAGCAGGCATGCCGTTTGCTCGACACTTTGTATCTTTGAGATGCTCAAGTTAGGTGAAACGACTTCAATATCGATACTGTCTAACTAGGAGTGTTGCATGTCCCCGAGCCGTCTCAATCTTTTCTTTCGGGTTCTTGTTTCTTGTTTCTTATTCAACATTCAATCTTAATCTCAATCCAGGCCAATGTCCACGACATCTGCGGGTACGAGTACGAATAAGATATAAAGGGTCACGTTCCCCAGCATTTTTTTACTCGACTCTCTACTCCTTGACGAATCCTCGAAGCCATTCTGTAAAGCAAATGGAGCGAAGAAAGAAAACAGCGAAGACATCAAATTAGTGGATGATCTGATGCATTGTTACAGTAACTTTAACTCAGACATTATGGGGCATTAGGGCTAAGAAGTTGAAGACACCAGCAAAATTGAAGAATGAATGGAAGACAAAATCAATAAGGCCACCCCACCCGGGAAACGGGAAACTCGACAAACCCGAAGTGCTGGGTCAACAATAACCAGTGAGGCGGAGGCATTAACCACTTGTAGAGAGCTCTGCAAATGATTCATAGTGATCACAGTAAGAAGAGTAATACAAGCAAATGTTAATCAAAACGGTGAGTCTGCCAGACGGTGCGAACCGTCGCTGGTGCTGGTGTGAGGAAACGGCCACACAGGACAATAGCCATGGCTGATGGGTCGGAAACTTTTGATGCTGTTCATGGCATGTTGATTATGAATGGTGCACGGAGACATTTCACATTTTTGCTACTATCTCTTACACGGCTTATTTACAGCGTCTATTACACCTCATACAGCTGATATCTCTCCGTAATGAGATGCTTACAGAGAGTTATATTCTATTAAAGACGCACGCGAGCCGACAAGGGATGATATGAAGGGCAACAAATAGTTTCCGCCCCCTCGCTGGCACCCGATATTGGCACGCGGGGTGAAGCCGTTTGAGTGGTAGATTTGATACTGGTGCTCTACACAGTATTACGATACTTTCGAGAATACTCTTGAGATGTTGATACGCGATGCTTATGTTGATGTGCGCTCAGGCCCTCACTCCCAGCCGTGTCCCATCCCCCCAAGCTTATTTCAACCGTTTCCGGCGGGCAATGGTGCAGTTCGTCACAAACGGAATCAAATCTAGTCTCCGATAGCCCGCATCTGCATGGCATGATGCCTTTTTGCGATTATGCGCTGGGCTGTGATTTGGACCTTACTGTGCGTTTATGTATCTGACTGATGACATCGGACTATGCCCGTATTTGACTTCAAAATTATACTTAGTAGACGCCGACCAGAACGGAACTGCACACTTCGTATGCGATCTGGAATGGCCGACTCGTAAGATATGGCTGAGCTATGGGCTGTGATGAATCAGATTCAAAACTGAAAGAACAGGCTCTCAAAACGGCAGTGTTATGCGAACATTTGCGAGGACATGCGAGGGCTAGAGTGCATGGGAATGCGAGTGCATGCGAGGAGGCACACCAGCATTGGCGCCAGAGTCGATGGGGAAATACGCTTACTGTTTTGCGACTTATAGCAGTATTTACTCCTCAAGTCCCCTACTTTTATATCAGGCTATGTGCTAATTCTCCGATCAGCCAGTTGATGCTTGACTCGGTGCATGAAAGCGAAAGCGAAGAAAGCGAAGAACGAAGAACGAAGAACGAGAAGCGAGCGAAGGCAGCAATGTAGTAGCATTGGGGTATGTTGGACTCCTCGATGAAATCGTCAGATTATCATGAACTCGAGAGATCAAATGATCAAGGGCAAAATAAGTCAAAAGAAAGACAAAATATAAACGAGACAAGGGGCAGAGGGGGGATAAAAAGAAAAAGAATAAAGGAATAAAAAAAAGCAAAAATGAACCAAGACGAGCTACACAACGTGGCACCAACAAAACGGTGGTGAGTGACAGGTAAGAAAGTCAACTGGAGAGTAATACATTGTAGGACAAAACTGCGAGGATGCAAAGGGGAGGATACATCGATCCGTATCTAAATCACTGCTCACCGTCTCCTGGTCCGTCGTGCAGGAGACTGCTTACAAGACAGCAGACTAACAAGAGAAGCAAAAATACAGAGACGAAGACAACGGGTATCGGCGTATGCTAGGGCCTGCTTACAACCGCTAGACATGCTGGCCTTGTTACTGCATCTCACATCTTACAACGTCTGACCTGCGCCGTCATCCAGTGGACTCTGCGTGGATCTTACTCGCAATAAGATGGAAGATCTGTTGGCAGATTGCCCAGCTTTCTGACTACTCTATTATGCTCTTATTTGAGAATCGTGCTCTCTCGGAGCTCTTGAATCGGCGCAACTTTACAGCGAATGACTGAGAAAGCACCAATAGAAAACAAAAGCAAAGGCAAAGCAAATCAAATCAAAGCACAAGGAAAAAACCGACATGATGACAAAAAGAGGCCGCAAGCCCTGCGGAGAAAAGCATCGATTTGTAACGCGGAGTATGGAATTAAGAATCAAAGCTATTAAAATCGGTCTCGTTTCCGCTGCGGTTTGTAATACGGTGGATAAGAGCAGAATCTTTTTGCAGGCGTTTCTCTTTTGTCTCCGGCGACGGCAACCTTAACTCCGCCTTTTTGTAGAATCGGCTGTAAACTGTTATCGGCCAACCTTTGACGTGAAGTAGAAAGGAGAGAACTGAGCACATTTCAGAAATGGAAAACGGAATACAAAATAAAGAAAGAGAGAGAGAAAGATTAAAGCGTCGATGAACACCAATTAGTTCCGATCAAAGCTTGTCAAAGATGCAGTAAAGATCCGAGCGAGTACCTCGTAAACTCTATTCATGACCAAAGGTTCAGACGAAGTCAAGGACCAGAATCATTCTAAAACAAGTACCAAAATACAAGCAGGATCAATGAAGGTCTATTGCGAAAAACAGTCTCATTGTCCGACGACTCGCTTTCTGTAACTCTTTATTACTGCATGCCTAATCGAACGCGTTACCCCTACTTTGAAAGTCAGTGGCGTCTGTTTTTCAACATCTTTTTCGCATTCTCGCTCCTCGTTCCGTCTCCGTTTCCGTCTGCAAAAGTGTACAGGCATATCTATTCTCAATTTTGTACCTCTCGACTTTAGTAGCCGCCCAGACTGCCCAGCCTTGGTGCACCCAATGCCACCTGGCGTTAGAATCGGGGTACGTAACTCAACATCCAACACCAACACTGCCTCTTCATAGTCTCAAAATTAGCTTGGTTTGTCTTGTAAATCTTTGGAATCTCTATTCTTCTCTTTTGGTATCTGATAGTGTACAGTTGACAGCGCTCGTTTTGACCATCATAAACACCCAATCTATGCTCCCCGTGAATGTAGCAACAATAAAAAGCAATAAAATAGTAACGAACGTTTTTAGCAATGCTGAATATAAAAAGACCCAAACGCCTCCAAGTGACAAACGCCTCTAAGCCTACCCCGAAATACCAAGAACTGTCGTAAGAATCTAAATATGTACCAAGACACTATGCGCCATCGTAGCTGCGGTCAGGAGTCCTTGTGCTTTTAGGACATCAGGCGCTCGTCGTAGCTGCCAACACCGTCGAAAATCATTGGGTCGCCGCTGCCAAGCATTGCGTCTGTGTTCATCATGTCGGGCTTGATGGTATAGTCGAACATGGTCTGCGGCAGCATGTCGCCCGTGAAGAAGGCTGGGTTCGAGGCAGCCATGGCCAATGTAGTTGCGGACATGGATACCGTGGATATTGGGAGTTGCTGGTAGTATAGACCTGCATCGCCTTGCAGGGCATTCGCGATCCGCTGCTGGCGCATCTGAATTGCGAGGGCCTGCTCCCCAGTAGGCGCTTGCTGCTGCTGCTGCTGGCGCTGGATGGCGGTCGGGTTAAGGCCAAGGGTGTCCAAGTTGCCCAGGGTGTTAATGCTGGAAAGGTTCATGCCGGGTTGGGACAGCCAGTTGTTGAATGGCGTCTCGGCAATGGCAGACGGCGACGCCATTGTAGGCATGGTGATACTGTCGGTCCGGCTAGTGCCCGTAGTGGTGACGGTGTCAAAATCGTTGAATGTCAGGCTCTGTGGTGACATAGTGCCGGCGCTCTGGACGCTGCTGGACGTGCGATTGCCGCGGCCAAACATGTTTTTGCGGTGGTCTTCGAGGTCCGAGAGATTGTCCATGTCCTCGAGCGAGCTGGCGCTGGCAGCGTCAAAAGCCAGAGTTAGGGAGTTGGCAGTCGGTGCCGATGTTGACAGGAGAGTGGCTGGGATTGTCTTGGCTGAGAGACGTTTGCGAGCCGCTGGGTTCTGTGTCGCAGTCCGTGGTGCCGGCTCCTCTGTCTTGACTTCGACGGGGGAGACCTCTGGGTGGGCAGCCTGTTCGGCTTCGCGCTGCTTGTGGTAGTCGTGGAGTTGCGACTGGAGGTCGTTGAGGTCCTTGTCGCTTTCCGGGAAGATTGCCGAGCCAAACGGCAGGTCGGGGTCGTTGTTGGGGCGGATGCAGCCAAGCTTGGACGAGATGCTGTGGATGACGGGCTGGCCGCGTTCGTTGAGCTCTGGCTCACCGAGCGTCCATGGCTGACCCGACTGGACCATGGCATAGAGCTTGTGGATGGTGGCCACGAGTGCAACCTGTGTATTTTCCAAGACCTCTGCGTAGCCTTTGGGGATCTGCTTGTACTCTGTCTTTTTGCGTGTGCTAGAAGTGCAGACAAGTCCGTCATCTTTGCACCGCTTGCATGGAACCTCGCCGTCACACTTTGTCTTTTTCATGCGACAACGTTCACAGGCCTTCCATACACGTTTTGGCCGACCATCAGCGGGATCGTGGCTTCCGGGAGAATGGGCTGTAGAAGCAGTAGAATGCGTATTGTGTGAATGGGCCGAGTGGTGTGAATTTATTGAAGCATTCGAGCCGGCGCGTTTTGTTGCCCGGTGGCTGTTGTGATGATGTTGGTTGGGCGTCCCGGATTTGAGGATGCCAGTGGTGTTGTTGCCACTGCCGTTGCCGCTCTTGGCTGCACGTGAAGCTGCCACGGCTGTAGAATGTGAAGGAGGCGAAATTAAGGATGTTGACGATAATGGCCGAGGGGCAGCCGGGACGGCGGGCTGGCTACGGCCGACCTCAGGGACCTGTGGTGGTGTTGTGTTGTCCATTGTCGGTACTTTTTTGATAAACAAATATATATTATATTGGAAATTCAGCGAAGACTACAAGCCAACAGACGTGTAGGTACGAGTCCTCATAGAACAGGAAGGTGTAAGTGTAGATGAGGAGGTGATGGTGGTGTATTATCTTATGAAGTGGCAGTAGATATATACGATGTAGGTCAGACGAGGAGTATGAGCTATCAGGGTATCAAAAAAGCCAACAAGACGAATTATAAAAGAAGAGAAGCATTATTGTAAAAGGGAGAGGGAGGGGGCGCGAGAGAGTCTCGGAGAAGAGGTGGGAGAAGGAAGCAATATAAAGATGTCAGTGGTGTGGTGTATGGGGTAGCATGCGTTACTAAGAGAGCGAAAGAATAATAAAAAGAAAAGAAAAAGAAAAAAGAGAATAATAAAGGACCGTGAAACGGAGCGAAGAGCGAACAGAGACAAAGCGATCGATCAGTACTCTGTGGTCAAGACCTCTATAAACGGTGGAAATACGGAGCTGGGCTGTGTAAGCAGCCCAAAGAAAGGGCGTCCATCTACAATGTTGTACACCCCCCCTCCACCCTCTACAGAGTACTCTAAGCGTCCACCGTTTTTGCTGGAGCCCTATTACTCTACAGAATAAGTATTGCACGGAGTAAACAGTGAAGACAGTACTTCCAAGACGGATTCATCCCGAGAGTAAGACTGTCTTATGCTGACATGAACAGTGGCTAGAGACTGGGTGACGACAGAGTAGCGGAGGATGGCAGAGGACGTGAGAATAAGGCAGGTATTTGCGAGAGTGAGAGAGTAAGCATGCTATGAGCGAGTATGAGATTGTCGACAGGACGAGTGTTGATACTGCAGATGCATGCATGTGCCGTATGCCGTGCCGATGTTGTCACAATGACATGGATATCTGTCAATCACTGATACCACGCACATCATGAACTTGGCCTGTTGCAACTATCTTACAGCATGCCTCCTGAGAAGTATTATCTGAGAATCTTATAAACTTATTACTTCGTACTACGCCGGCGGGATTAACATGGGAAACCGCAAAGGTACTGCAGCGTACCGACGAGGTGAGGGCGAGCAGTTAGGAATGGCGAGTGCCGAGTACTTCGTATGTAAAAGGAAAAGCGAATAAGGACATGGGGCATGCGAGTATCCAGCAGAAGAGACGAGAAGGACGAAGTGGGAAATGGAAAAAATACGATAATAATACAGAAGAATCGAAGAAGAAAAGAAGGTAAAATGGGGCCGGAAACTTGACGTGCCCGGCGAGATTCAGGGGATCCAACACCTAACAAGCATACTTTGTAGGCCCAGTAATTTCAGGGGGCTTTGGGAAATTCAGGGACGTTCAGGAGACTTTCAGGGCATGTTTGGAATGTCTCCAGGGCACGCCCAGGAGGGATGAGGACATATCGGTCGGCATCAGTTTAATGTCCGAAACGCGAACGGGAAGCGCATGGTCTGCACTTGGATTTTCGCAGACGTGGTTTGGCTCATTCGGTGTGATTTTGATACTGAATCTTCTCTATCGACTCTTTGACTCCGATGTTGGACGGCTCGAGGTGATAGCAATAGTTGACTGCCAGAGTGAAGCAAAGATGAGTAGTGGCTCCGAGACTATAATGCCAAATCGGTGCTCACAAGCTCGACCCCGATCTTGATTCCACAGTCTCCCAGCATACTACGTCTAGGACTCTCAGCGCATGCAGCTCGTGAGATGACCGTGGATGTAGAGCCCTGATCAGTGATCACAATGCCCATCTGTGGCCAGTCCATCATGCTGCTGTGACTGCGCAAAAACTCAGCAGCAGTGACACATCAGTGCAGGAAACCTCTTGGCTTAATGAGAAGCTGATTCATAGACCTCAAGGATGCCGGTGTATCGATACGAGTCACAGCTCAAAGGTCTCTAGGATGTCAAAGAAACCAAATGAAAAGCAACGAGGTGGACACTGTCGAGTACGATGACATTGAAAACATACTGAAATAGAGCTCTTGATACGCGGAGATCGACAGCTTGCCGGGACTTCTTAATTTTCTCCCTAGCTATATTTCTTTATTGCAATGAGACTATTCATCGCCACCAACCGAGGCGCGGAAAATACCACGAGTTTAAGCAGCACAATTAGAGAACTAGACCTGCGCTTGCACGACGGCGCTGATGCTTATCGAATCGCCAGCTAGAGGACTTAACCTGATGTCACCATGTGCGGTAGATGAAGCTCGCTGGTCTAGACAGTCGATAGCTATTGAACTAGTTTAAAAATTAAAGTATGAATCAAATTCTGAAAAGAGCTCTGTGAAACATACGATGTGCTAACATGAGGCATGATTGGCGGCGGGAGATAACCGTAACTACTTTTATGGCACGGGCTCGTTATCGTTTAAACGGGTTGTTTCCAGCTTGGCATGTCGAATGGAGCATTTTCGACAGCATGATGAGAGATGAAAACCTCATCATCATGCATTTCAAACTGTCAAATGATCAAACTAAGAATCCAATAACTGCCAATAAAGATCAACCTGGAGAAGTCGCCGATGCTGCTGGCCGGAATTAAGCCCAGCCCAGCTGCAAGTATGTCGACAACTCCCTCGTTAAAAGCTATCACCGCATTCAGCACGGCGGACGAAAGCTGGTATGTTCACTGAAATATTCACTAAACACGAATTTTCAACATTCAGGTGATGACGCCAGCAAGAGATCTAGAGCAATGATACAGAGTAAGAGTGCAATCAAGATAAATAATCTCGCACGGCATTTCAGTACCCTTACCCTTGGATAGGGGTTCATTGGGGGCTATGAATGCGGTCTCCTCGTTAAGGTCGACACGCTCGCTTTTTTCTCGCCAGTTTCTCGCATCAAGAATAGGGACCGTTTTGGGGGAAATAGAAATACAAAGTGAAAACAACAACGAAACGAAACGGTGATATATTGGTCTCTTACACAGCCCCTATCTTCACTTTGCTTTATTTTCAACGCACTCAATTAAAGATGTTCTAGAAGAATAAGAATAAGAGAGTTTGATGCTGATGCGACAGGAAGAATACGTAAATGCGTACCAGACAGCCCCAAACTTTCAAACAAATTACATCTAGGCATCAGCATTCTGTATCCCAGCGCGCTCCAGTGTTTCTCTTACGAACGAACCACTGCAGCAAAGACCGATTCGATGCGAGACAACGTGTTCGTTTTCGGTCGGACTATCCATGTCTCAATTTTATGCTTTTTGCTTGGTGTCTCTCTAATTACATCGTACAGGTCTCCCTTTCTCCTCTCCCTCTCGTCACTATTCGGTGGCTCAGCTGTCTACCCCGGAATTGATATATCCGTATTACACTGTTGGATCAAGACATTTACTTGTCACTTAATCTGCGTCGATATCGACTGCCATAACAACTATCACTCACTGACCCCAGCCGGTGCATGCGGTGTTTAATTGCATCTTAGAGTAGAGAGGGCACTTGACCTCGGAGTTTCCATTTCCCATGGAGATAGCTAGATGGAGTAACCCTCGGTGCCGGGATTTGGGATCTCCAGTTAGCTTCTCAATCCCGCTTTTCACATTTCCCGAGTTTTTGACTGTGTATTATGAATATCGGAAAAGCCAATAACATAAATATCCCTTCTCTGAATTCGGGATATTCAACTCCCATGCAAGACCCTTCTTTTCTCATACTACCACCATATCCAGCCACTTCAAAAGAATTAAGGTTGCCAAGCGATCGAGGCGCCGTCATCATCGCGTGTATGCAAGGATGTCCATACGTCGTTTGGGCGGTGGGAATAAGAGTAGCCACCGTATGGATTTGCGAGTCAGTTTGATTACAAGACATGCGAGCCATTGACAGGCCGAATGTAATAGACGATTGTCGGAAGAAAAGACGGATTTAAAGTTATTCACCAGCGGGCCGTGAAAACTCGTAAGGCCCTGGATTGAAAATTGCCTCGGCTGGTGGAGGAGCAGGAAATAAGAACGGATCAAGAAGCAGGAAATAGGAAATAATCTAAAGCTAGAAGCGGTCAAAGAATAAAGAAAAGAAAGAAAGAAAAGAAAGAAAGAAAAAAAAAGAGAAAAAAAAAAAGACAGACAATTCATGCACCGTCATCGAGATCCCACCGAGACACGACGCTGAAAGCATATTACAGCCTATGCGAGGAGGTGAATATCAACGTCATACATTGAGTGACGGGTACTTATTAGCACACCAATACGGAGCATTCCACCCAGAGCCCTCTTTCTACCTTGGCGTCGGGTTTCGTTTTGTTGACACTCAAGGGCTGTAGAAATCGCTGTTTAAGTTAATTGTGTTTTAGACAATTGGTCCTCCATATTCGCGACCTTCGCGTTCTTTGTGATTTATGTGTTCTCATCAAGTATGCTGATCTCATCAAAACCACCAATCTCCCTTACAAGGCTGTCGAGCCCACCTCGCCTCGCTCTTCACTAGATACCGAAGGCAATATCCATCTGATATAAGTTTTGCAGCCATCCCATCTACTCAGTACTTTGTACATACTCCGCATGCAAGTGATAACAATGTCTGTTTGATTGCTTGTTCTTCCTTTCCGAAACTCGCCTTCTCGGCATCACAGCTTCAGAACCTAGTCGGCTCAAGCCAGGGACATTGCACCACGCTCAGGTATGCAACCATCGCAATGGCTTGTTCCATGTTCGGGTTCGTCCCGTTCGTCTTTCGGGGTTTCTTTGCCTGCTACGACGCGTTGTCCACTGCCAAGTGTGTACTCTGCACAACATGTGCTGCAATCTACACATGTGTACCAGCCGTCATGGCCGGAGTGAATCCCGTGTGCACATACTTTTAGGTAGAATTCTAGAACAGTACCAACAAAACTCCGGACTGTCGCGGAGTATTTTAGTCACGTTACTGTTTAATTTATCCCATGGCAATCCGGGCAATCCTGTCGCGATCCTGTGGTAACGCTGTGCCTGGCTGCAACCCGTCGATCGATGCTAGTGGCTTGTCATGGAGTGTCAGGTGCTTGAAAGAATGCTGATTCAAGAACACGGACACGATAACATTGACGAATAACGACAATAAAGAAACGGTCCGTGGTGGTCTAGAGAATAAACCGCAAGCTTGTTCTGGAAACGAATATCAAGCACAACATCACTAAAAGACGTTGACCAAAAGGAAGCCAGTTATATCCATAGCTTATTCCGCCTTCCGCGGACTAAAAGAAGGGTGCGAATGCCGAAGCCGCGAATGACCGTTTGGTCTTGTCTACGGAAAATACCTAGTGCCGTTGTATTTGGTATTGGGGTTTGATTTTGCTTTAGCATGCTTTTTGGGTATCACAAAGATGATGAAAAGTAATTCAACGGTTGCAAATCTGTAGTTGTGCTTCAAACCAAACACGATGTAGAGATCCTCACTGCCAACATCGTACACAAATAAGACAAACGGGGATGCGAACAAATAGCAAAAGGGTTCGCGGGCTACATCCGAGTTAACGTACAGGGCTGTGATTATCAATGCAAATCAGGAGAACAGGGCACTCGAACAAACCCAAAAAGATCTTCTAGTTGCACACCTCCACCTCCAGCATGCTTGGAATCAAAACGGAGTGAATGACTCTATTCTGTGCTTCTCCGTTTCTAAATGTCACAATAAGGCGAGCGTTGAAAATCAGGAACGGATACCCTGATGGAGAAAAGAAGAATCTGCTCTCTGTATACCGTAGTCTTGTCCGTTTAACACCGACTTGGAACGGGGTCCGGAGCCTTTCAAACTGCGAACTCCAGGTGGAAAATATAACACAGAGTTAAGGCGCTGGCTTGCAGAAATAAAGCAATTTAGGGATATTTCGCAGGGACAGCTTTGGGTAGCACTTGAGCAGATCACAGACATAGATCATGCGTTGTTCGTATCTCTCCTTTCTTCTTGCTCATTTATCCTTTTCTCCTTGCAACGGCCAAAGTGCGCCGACTAATGCTGAATAATAAGAAATGAAAACAAGCGAATAAGAAGTCGGTGCAATGCAGAGGGCGTATGACCATGTTTGTCCGTCACGGCGGACGATAGGATTCGGAAGTAGAAAGTATGAGAACATGTGGAAATAGAAGATAGTGTGAGAAAGAATGTGAAAAGTAGGCGTGGGAATCATAGAAAACACTGGACGAGTCAACGTGAAAGTGTCCGGCACTTGTTCTGTATCAATAATAATAAGAAAAGAAGATATATTCTGTCAATCCAACGGATCGGCCACACAACCTTTATCTATTGCTTTTTGGCTTGTGATTCATGAACCTGCATATTTCTACATTTATCTTTCTACATTTGCGCGCACTCACGATCCTGCCACCACTGCACGATGCGTGTATATACTTACGGTGCGCTTTATCAGGATGAGTACCACTGCCAAGTGGCCGCAGACAGATACGCCGAGACCCTGACTGCAAATATTGAAAAACCAAGATGGCTGATAACCTGAAAAGTATGCAAAGGAAGAGGCACAAAGGGAGAGCACGTCAGATGGACGACCAGGGATGACCTCGTACGAGGCATTGATGGTATTGACACAACACGTTCAAAGCATAGGCCGTCAAAGCAGGAGAAATATTAAAAAAAGCCAAGTAGTGAGACGGAGTGGTTCCGACATGGAGCACGGCAGGGCAGCAAAAGGGGAGACGAATAAGAAAACGACTATACAAAAACCCTCTTCTGACGCATCGGGCCCCGTGAACAGCCCCAGACCCCGTAGCGGTTTTAAATTGTGGCCCTGCCAGTTGTTTGGACCGCAAGACGACAATTTTCAAGTTTTCTCTTGAAAGCTTAAACTCAAGTTTGGTACTTTCGATTTTAACAATGTCCAGCCTCTTGATGTTCTCGCCCCCGTGTGGAGAGGGTGCACGTTGGATGTACGGATATAGGATTTGCGCCTACTCTGTAGCGCAGCGCCAAATGTGTAATCATTGTAAATCAAGAATGCACTGGTTGGCTATTTGATCTATGCTGACTGATTGAGAGACTGCCGATATCGCGATTGTCCTTGTAGAACCAGCTTGCCGCCACGAGGAAGATGATGTACAATAAAGCGCAAAATACGCCGAGCTGGTACGACAAGCTTTAGACGACGACATCTCAGTGCAGCGTAGACGATGAATGAGGATATAATTTGTAGAATTTGTAGAATTTGTAGAATTTAAAGTAGTGATGACGGCATGACATATCCTAAACACAAACACGTGGAAACATAAAACACATAGACACATACAACATATATAAACAGAGATGAACGCAAACAAAACTCCCTATGCTTTGACCTTCCGTGAATCAGACTCGCAGAGCAGCCCTAGCAGCCTCTAGCAGTCTCCAATGATACCGCGCTTCGCATCCTTGGCGTGCAGGCCGGACAGGCCAGCCTCGGGCTCGGTGTGTGGTGGCCGGCCGCCCAGCACATCCACAATGTCCTTCATGTCGTACCAGTACGACGACCGCTGCCGCCGGTTGGACCAGTCTGTCTCCGACTCCTCAAGCACCTCAATTGACGAGAACACAACGCTTGCGCCCTTGATGCCAATCACCGTCGCGCTCATCGGGTCCTTCTTCACCC
Organism: Ophiostoma tasmaniense; assembly: GCA_022392925.1. Lineage (NCBI taxonomy): Eukaryota > Fungi > Ascomycota > Sordariomycetes > Ophiostomatales > Ophiostomataceae > Ophiostoma > Ophiostoma tasmaniense. Next base: position 1,236,311 of record JAKRGK010000001.1, on the reverse strand, counting down.
GGTTGTGCGCGTTGCGGCCAAACTCCTCCAGGTGCTGGATGCACTTGATGGCCAGGCGAACGGCACGGCACCGGTCCATCGGCGACGGCACACCGCCCTGCTGCACGTGGCCAGGAATGCTGTCACGCGACTCGAACCGGTTGTGTGCCTCCTCGCGGATAATGTCTGCAATCAGCTTCGCGCTGTACACACGGCTGGCCTTCTCGTTGACCAGAATAAGACGACCAGCACGCGACTGACCCTTGTCCTGTGCAAACACCTCCTTCAGATGCCGCACATCCTGAGTTAGCATCTCCAGGCTGATGCCCTCCTCGGGCGTGTACACCGCACTGGCGCCCACGCCCAGACCCGCCAGTGTGGCAACGTAGCCGCACTTGCCACCCTGTGTCTCAATCACGAACACGCGCCGCCGTGTGGCAGACGCAGACTGCTTGATCTTGTCGCAGTAGCTCACAAGCTCGTTCAAGCACGTGTCCGAGCCCAGAGAGTACTCAGTACCCGGCACGTTGTTGGAGATCGTCGCCGGCAGCAGAGTGATCGGGATGCACAGCGAGGGGAACTGCTCGCGCGCCTTGCGCAGCTGAGTGACAGCGTGGAATGCCTCGAAGCCACCAATCAAGAAGAGACCGTCAAAGCGATATTCCTCAATCAGATTGGCAATGGTCTCCATGCCCGACTCGGCAGGCAGCTCACGGTTGGTACCAATCTCGGAACCGCCCTTGCTGGCCCAGCCGTCAACCTCGAGCCAGTCAAACGGCTTCACCGCACCGTCGGCGTGGTGGCGAGCAAAGCCCGCGAAACCGTTATGAATAGCAACGGGCTCGTGACCACGCGAGATACAGTAGGCAACACCGGCGCGGATGGCAGCGTTCATACCACCGGCAGGGGCACCAACATTAATAAAGCCAATCTTCATCCTCTTCTCCTCAGGCAGGATTGTGTCACGGTCCAGAAGAACGGTCGTGGACATCAGGTACGATTGGTACTGGTCAGAGAACTCGGTGTCGCGCAGGCCCATGGCGCGGTCAAAGTCGTGCGCCTCAATCGCCTTGGCCACAGACTTGGTTGCCTGCACTGCTTCCATCAGCGGCTTCCGAACGATCTTGTTCTCGGTGATAGCGATGAAGCAAGTCTCGGACTCGGGCGTCGCCTCCAGAACAGCGCGCACGGCCTCCACACCCTGCAGAGTCGACAGCATGCGGTCGTATGCAACCGCAGTACCACCACGCTGAACGTGGCCGAGCGTCGTGATACGGGTGTCGAGGGCAAGGCCGTTCTTGTCGGCCAGCAGCTCGTGGATCATCTCGGGCGAGATCTTGTTGCCGTGGCGGTCGTGCGCGCCCTCGGCCACAATCACAATCGTCTTTCTCTTGCCAATCTTGCGGTGCTTCTGGATAATCTCGCACATCTCCTCGCGCCAGTTGTCCTCGCGCGGCTTCTCCGGGATAAAGACAAAGTCAGCACCCGTGGCCACACCGGCCATCAGTGCCAGCCAACCACAGTGGCGGCCCATGACCTCGATGACGAAAGCGCGCGAGTGCGAGGAGGCAGTGGCCTCAATGTAATCGACCATCTCGCAGATGCGGGCGAGCGCAGAGTAGCAACCAATGGTGGCGTCAGTGCCCGACAGATCGTTATCAATGGAGCCGACAAGACCGACAATGTTGAGGTGCTGGTAGGGCGCAATCTGGTCGCGAGTGAGCTGGCTCGTCTTGACGAGCTCCTCCAGCAGCGACGGCCACTCAGCACGGAAACGGTCAGCACCAGTCAGAGAGCCGTCACCACCGCAGATAATCAGGGCGTCAATGCCGTTCAGAATCATGTTCTTGGCCGCAGTCAGACGGCCAGGCCGCTCGTAGAACTCCATGCAGCGCGCAGTACCGATCAGCGTGCCGCCCTCGGACAGCCAGCCACGCACATCGTGCCATTCCATCTTGCGGATGTAGTCGCCGCCGCGCACGAGACCCTCGTAGCCCTCGTACACACAGAATGCGTCGCAGCCAAGGTGAATGGCCATGCGCACACAGGCGCGCACAACACCATTCATGCCGGGCGAGTCACCACCAGACGTCATGATCGCAATCTTCTTCTTGCGGGCAACCGTGCCATCCGTGGACGCAGCCGGGGCAGCCGGGGCCGCAGCTGCGACGGGGGTCTGCAGACTAGCCATGATTCTGGTAAAGCGTCCGAGGCGCAGGAGGGGTGAAAAGAGACCGCGAAAGATGGACGTAAAGAGGTTGGAAAGGTTCGAAAAGGGCCGCAAAGGCGAAGCAGAAATATTGTTGTTGACGTTGGCAATGTCAAAGATGTTGTCGGGTTCGTTGGGATTGTTGGCGGAAAGGGAAAACGGCCGCCAACGAATTAGACGTTCAAACATACGCACGCTGGGGAGAGGTACTTGGGGGAAGGTGCAATGGAGAGCGCGCACCGAAACTAGAAAGAACAAAAAGACCAAAAAGACCGGCAAGAATCTCACACGATTTGAGTGACGTCGCGTAGCGTGGCGGGGGGGATTTGGTCTGAAGTCTGACTATGACAAAGGCCACACAAAGAAGTAATAAATTGACTCAGGAATGCAAAAAAGGACCCAAAAGACCAAAAAAACCAAATAGAAAACGAAAAAGAAAAAGAGCAAAGAGAAAAAGGAAACCGTCTAGAGAGGGCAAGAGCTCTTATCTTATCAGTGGCGGTGCTAGCAAAAATTGGTGAGAATTGGCAGTTGAGGCCTGGACGCAGAGGGATGGTGGGGGATTCAATGGTTACAGTGGGGTACCGAAAATCACGCAGGGGAGGCACGACTGCGCGCGAGGGGAAAGTGTCGCTGAAATGGGGAAGACGAGTGAGTTCCACGATAGATTGCAAGAAAGGAAGGCGCGGGGATTGAATTGGGATGCTATTAGATATATGGAAAGTACGACTGGCGCAGTAACGTAAGCAGCCCGGAGCTATGGCAGAGGTGCATCGGAGTAAGACATGAGGACGATGGTAGAACTTTGCACGTCTTGGCTCGTCGGATGTGGCTGGATGCGATATATATCTACTTGGCGGCTTACAACTGATCGTGCGCGATATGAAGATGACATGCGGCATAAGATTACTCTGTATAAAGGAGCACCATTTTATGAAACAGTAGACAGAAAACAGCAGACAGGACACAACACAAGAACGAAGAAATATACACGGAGACAAGGACGACTCATGGATGGATTAACTCGTCGAAGTGGACAGAGCAGGTTGAATAACAGCCCACGACATTGGTTGATAGGAATAGAGCCGCCAGCAGTCGCAAAAAGGCCGCATCCCACCTCTTGAGTTGCAGCGGCTGCGGTGTTTAGACGTCAACGACCCTGATTACCATTCCCGTCGTCTGCTGTTGTCAATTGCAATTGCTAAGAGTGGATGGCCTGTACTCATGTCTATCTCTTGCTGCACAACTCTTATATCTCAAGCTCTTGATCTCATGCTGGCTCTACCCTGGTCGAGACTATCAGTAAACTAATGCACTATCTATTACACCGAGATATCGGCCTCAATTGTGCCTGGGCGAGCTCCATTGGTCTGATTTACTTCTTCCCTTTCTTTTTTCTGTTTTCTTTTCTTTCTTCAGATATAATTTCGAGTAGCACTGGAGCTGAAGTCTGGAGAGTCTCCACTTAACTCACATTATAGCACTATGATTGGCTGGTCGCATATAAGTGCGGACTACCGTTGAGGAGGGGCAAGCCCGTCATACAGTCCCTTTTAAACAGTGTGTAATACTGAGTACTGTCTTCAAGGGTGCAACGCCACACCTGGCCACCCAGCCACAGCGGGTTGGAGCTCCTGCTAAATGCGAGCCTACAAGTAGGTACGGAGGTACACTGCGCCTGGCCATATCCACATCAATTGGTGTTGACGTCCATCTCGTGATCTTGACCTCGACCACGACAGTGCGCGTTCAGAGACGCATCGACTTTGAACCTGCATTGCCGCCCGCCATGGCTAATCCACCAGGAGCCAACGGCGATGGGCCACCGGCGCTGTTCGGTGAGCGAGATCCCGTATTCCGACCATGGCCGCTGCCGCCCAAAAAGCCATCCGACATTGCCGACTTCGTGTCCCAGCTCAAGACGCAAGGCATAGAGTTCCGCGAGCTCTCTGATGAAGGCCTGCGCAAGCAGATTGAGAAGGAGAAGAAGGATGCTGCGGAGGGAAAGACTGCAAGCGACACTAAGAGCAAGGCCAAGGCAGCCAGGTCCAAGGCATCTGGTGCCGTTGAAACACTCGACCGGCCCAAGGGACGTGAGGAGATGATCCAACGACGCGACGAAGTTATCGTTTCTCTCATGTGAGTTGCGCTTACTCTCCAGGCAAAGGATAATGAATATTAACAAGCTAGGAATGCTGTCCAAAGCGGCGCAATTTGTCTCGACCTCGTCTCCCTTCTACTCTCCAAAGACCGCCCAACCCAAGCGCTGCAGACACTATCCAACGTTCGCGACAAGGTCGGCATTGGCACTCTGAGTGCCGGCCGCATTGCCAATGCCGCACAGGCTGCACGTGCTCTCCAATTACGGAGCCGCGGTGGCGCAGTGTCTGCTGCCGACCTCCAAAACCTCGACGAGACAACACGCACCAACGCCGAACGATTGCTGGAACACAAGACCGAGTGTGTTGGCTGGCAGTTGCTTGCCATGGACCGGGCCTCGGACATGCTGAATGTTGCCCAAAAGCGTCTGCACACCCAAATGCGTCGCGAAAAGCGTTACTGGTCCGAGATACTGGCGGTGCAGGAGCGCGGCTGGTGCCTGTCGCGCGTCCCGGGACAAAGACGCGTTCTTCGTGTAAAGTTTGGCTTCTCTGAAGCTGCGCCTGACTTGCGACCACTCGGCTTTGCCCCCATGCACCGTGCCAAGGGCAAACATGTGGCACTGGACCTCTCGTTCCTGGGCCCTCCAGCAGTGATCGTGCTTACTCTCCACAAGAAAGACGGCAAGACAGAAGAGGTTGGCCGCTCACATGTGCCAAAGCGGCTTCCATCGCATGCAGCTCTTGAGGACCGCATTTTGGAAGCACGCAACACCATTTTTGCCAAGGAGTTGTGGCGCGAGCTGGGCCGCGAGGTTCGCATGCTGGTATCTCACAATGTTGCGTTCCGTGACAACAAGATTGTATTCCCGGCCGGAGAAGACACTCTTGGTGTGCTCTCACTGGAGACCTTGCGACTTAAGCCGGCTGCTGCTGATGATATCAGTACCACACCAAAACTGAACGACATGGCAGAAGCCATCTGCACGTCGCTTCACCTCTTGCTGTCGCACGGCCACCGCGAACACTACAACAAGCGCTCACAGCCTGCACCGCCTATCGATATTGCGCCATCGCCTCCGGCGTACTGCATGCTGCGGGCGATTGTGTCGAATCTCAAGTACGAGATGGCACTCAAGAACATTGCCCAGAGTGTTTCACAGCTCTGCGGTATCCTGCATGGTATCGGTCAAACTGGATCGCGCTTTACACTATATGAGCGGCCGATAACAGCACCAACGAACAACGCGCCCGGTAGTGCTGCAGGCCGTGGAGGTGCTCAGCCGCCTGCCTCCGAAACTCTTTGTCTCGCATTTCTGACTCAGCGTGAGTTTTCGTTTGAGTACCTCATTAATGCGCATACGCGAATTCTGGTACGCAGTAGAACATATGTCGCCGCTGTCAAGGTGCAGTACCTTGTGCAATTGATGCCGCCACAGCCCGGCAGTGGCAGTGTGACAGTCAACCCACTGCTCGAGACATTCCCGCCTGCCGACGTGTACAGCACGCTGCACGATGTGGTGACGTACCTCCAGGATGCCACAACGCATGTGCTTGCAGTGCGTGCCCTCGAGATTGCGCGGCGGTGGGAGCAAAAGTCTGCCCAAGATAATGGCAAGGACAGTAATGACGGCAAAGACAGCGACAAGAGCCACGACATGCCATGGTCAATGGCAACCAGTGGGACAAAGCTGTGGCACACCAAGATCGCAGCGTGGACTCTTCAGCTGAGCATGGTGCCGGTGCCTGGTAGCAAGGCCGCTAAGAATGACAATTTTGAGGATGAAGAAATGAAAGACGCCACCGTGTATCAGATCGACAGGCTCGCCGATGATGCGGACTCTGATCTGCTAGTAGTGCAGGTGGACAGTCCTCTAGAGCAACCCCCTCCGTTCGAGCTGCGTGTGGATGCATCGTGGCCGTACGATAACAGCGAAGTGGCCGTGCTCAAGACGTGGGCATGGAGTGTGAAGAGTCTGCGGCAGGGCAGCGATGGCAGTGTAGACTTTGAGTCGATTATCGAGGGATGCATTAATGGGAAGAACAAGCCAAGCCTAGGTGCAGGTGTGACTGGCCTCTGATTCGGTTGTTTTTGATTTGTTGAGCTGTTTTCATTTTTACTATACGGCGTTTGATCAGGAATACCAAAACAAAGTAAGATTTTGTATTATCAGATGCATTTTGAACAAGCGAGTGATGGTTATATAAGTGAATGACAGCGCAGGTGATTTGAGACAACGGAATGAAATAAAAGCAACGTAGCAAACAACGACGTCAATAAGTAAATAAGAAAAACGGAGCGATTCATTACACCCTACAGCAGACCGACGACGACCATCATGGTGCCCAGTGCGAGGCCAACAATTTTGACGGTGGCCCAGCTCTCCAGACCGACGGCGCTGTTGATGCTCGAGCCAGACGTGGACGGGGTGCTGCCGGTGCTTGTGCCGGTGCTTGTGGCCTCGGCGGCGAGGGCGAAAAAGGTCGTAGTGCTCGTCGATGAGCCCGACACAGCCTCTTCGACCGTGGCAATGCCCGTGGCCGTCACAAGAGCGCCCTTTGTCGAGTAAGTGGTCGTCAGCGGCGTCGTGGCCGTGCGGTACGACCAGCCCTTTTGCGACGATCCCCAGAAGCCGCCGTGCCCTCCCCAGACCCCGTCGCCACCCCAGCTGCTCTCGCCGCCCCAACCGCCGTTACCACCCCAGCCGCCCCATCCACCATTACCGCCCCAGCCTCCACCGGTGGCATAGGCACCGCAGCCCGACACGGTAAAGGTCGTAGTGGCACCGCTTGAGGGCCAGCTGGAGCCGCCGGCACCCCACGGGCCCGATTTCGAACCGCCCCAACCACCGCCCGAGTAGCCACCCCACGAGCCGCCGGTGGCGGTCACAGTGACAACGCCAGTGCTACCGGCGGCACTGCATGAAGAGTAAAGGCTGCACAGCGACGACGAAATGGACGAGAAGGAAGAAGCGAGACTGGCTGTGGCGGTGCCGCAGCTGGCGTCGAAGCAACTGGCGATGGAGGAACCGTCTGAGCCGCAAAAGGCCGTGGGAGCGGGCCAGTCTGAAGACGAAGTAAAGGCCGACGAGACGCAGGATTGCTGCTTGTTGTTAGATCAGACTCGGGACATTACAAAAGATGTAACACTTACAACGCAAGATGGGGCGTCAGGCCAAAAGGCATCGGCAGCGGCCAGCATGGGGAGCGCGACAGCAGCCACGACAGTCGAGAAGGTCTTCATTGTTGCAGATGGCTTTGATTTTATTTTGGATTAGCAGTTGAGATTGGCAGTTCTAAAATATCTGGAGATATCGTGCTGGATAAAAGAAGCAAAGTTGTAGGGAAAGGCAATGGTCTTATACTCGTGAGATGAAGCTGTACAATGTACGACGCAATACTCGAACAGCTCTTGCACGGTGGCTGATTATAGTGTATTTTTAATTTGTTAATTGAGTTTCCTCTCATTAATTTATCAACAGCCGCATTAATTTACAGTTGTATGCTTATTTCTTAATTCTTATTTACGGGGGCTGTTGCAGCCTTTTTTCTTTCTTTCTTCTATTGCTTTAATCTGGTAGACCCTGCGAATAAGTACATAAATAAGAGTTAAAAAAAACCAACCTCTTTTGGACAATGACCATCCTGGGTTGCGTATGCATGGGCTCGAGGTGAGCATGGCGGCGGATCTTACGGCTGATTGCAGCAAGAGAAAACAACGAAGAAAAAAAAGAAGAAAATAAAGAACGTACCACAAAGCTACCACCGCGAACCAGCCTCTGCCGCCCGCTTCCATGGCGTCCGCCATCGACTCTACATACGCGTACGTACCTCTTTCGCCCAGGTTCGATCTCGAGTCCTTTGTATTGCCCCGGACATGCAAGAGTACGGGCTGTTGGAGTTGTTTTACTGATTTATTTTGTACTTTTTAATATTTTGTGAGGACGTCAACGTGCGTCGTTCCCGCGGATCTGTTATACACGCTGGCCCTGTTAGTCGTAGGGATTGCCGAAATAGGGCAGGCCAACCAAAAGAGAGAGCAGCCATGATTATGAATTGGTACCGCATGTACTTGAAGCACGCGGCAAAAGAATGGGGACTTGTCGACGGACCATCCTAGCGAGACCGGGACCGAGCGAGTAAGCTTAACCCGCCTCACTATCGTTGGACTTCTCTGGATTGCCTGGATTGCTGTTTGGATCGCTGCGCTTTGGCTGTTGAAACGGATATTCCAGACTTGATTTTAGGAATTATGAATATCGTTCAATGATAGACGACCGAGCTGGCTAGATTTTATGTGGTAGACTGTATTGTTCAGACAGACGTTCTACGAGAGACCAGTATCAAGACAGCAGGAAAAAATGAGAGACATAAAACGGGAAGAAAATACTCAGCAGCAAGCCAAGACACATGCTCTCGTGCCGATAGAAACAACATGCCGCGCGGCCCTGCATCATGCAATATCATCAGTAGAAGGATCGGTCGCACGAGTCATTGCTAGAAGACGAATGAAAGAGCAAATAAGAATGGCAAAAACAAAAAAGAAATGGCAATGAAAGAAAGCAGAGGCCAGGCCGGCGAGTGGCTTGTGCTTGTGCTCGTGCTTGGCCACCACAACGACATAGTATGGGGAAGCAAGTATTGCATTCGGCACACTACCGAGGAAAAAAGAAGCTTAATGAATAGAAATAAAGCTTTAAACATAAAAAAGACCCGAATAGGTCATTGCATCGGAGCCCGAGACACTGGTGACAAAGGCTGACTATCAGCCTCGACGTCGTTATGTAGTAGTCCGTATGACAGTCAGGGCGACGTAATGCGCAGCCAAGAGCCAGTTTGCTTGTAGATAGACTCTATGAGGGAAACGACGCAAGGCATGCTGCTTAATGGCCTGCAGTCATCCTGTCATCCTTTCTCAATGCTGTCTTTGTTTTCATATTTAAATTTTCCTTGATTTGTCTTGATTCCGAAAGCATGTCCTCCGATCAACGACCAACCTAAAAACTGCCGCGCGTTTCATTCACTTCGGGCTACCTTGCTCTCACTCTGTCTATTTGTTTTGCTGTTCTGCCTCCTCGCTGGCTGTCTAGTCAGCATCGTCGGTAGTTGAGACGGGGAATGTCCGGCCATGTAGCCACCGCAGCCAATATGCATAGCAAGGGTACATGGGATTGGCACAAAAGGCGGCCACGGCAGCGAGTGACACGCAAACTGTGACGACGCGCCAAGCTGGTGACCAATACTATTAGTTATTGTTTGGAGGATTTGCGATTTGTATTTATGTCTTGATTTCAATGAGGTAAATGTTGCAGTCGCGTTGCTTATGTAAGCACACCACTTACACGCCGCACTATTTGTTTTGTTTTTAAAAACCTTACATGTGCAGTCTGAACTCTGAAGCTTGGCAAGTTGACGCAACCACCCGGCGCAGATTTTTATTTTGTTTTCATGCCGTATAAATAAAGGAAAATAATCATTTCGATTTAAGCTTTGCAGGGTTCATTCTGAACACCTGTTGATTTGATAACGTCCAAACGCCAGCCTTAAAATTAAACCAAATAAACCATACACATGCAGAGTACATGCCGAAGCGTAAACGAACAAATAGACACTATCTTTGATAGGATTTGTGTATGGGAGACTCTGCTGGCGGCGACTTGTTTTTGCGCGGCTTGGACGAGCTCGGTGTAGACGGCTGGTTCACCTTGGGTGATGGTGTGCGGCCGGTGTGGCTGGAGCTGTCGACTCTTTGGCTGCTTTTGCTTCTTCTCGTATCATTGTGCTTGCCTTCTATTTGACTGAGATACTCGGGGTCGTTCTTATAGTCGTTGGACCGGCCATACTGCCGGCTGGGACTGGTGTCGCGAGATGGTGAGTAGAATCGCCTTTCATTCTCGTACTGCTTGTCATAGTGCTTCTCATTCTGACCCTACAACTGTTAGTATACCGTCAACACAGCCCAGGGAGGTCATAGCCACCTTTGGCATCTTTCTAACAGTGCTGATAATTATGCCAAATAGAGACACTGGATCAGATAGCGATGCGGTGGTTGAGCATTCTGGAACAAAACACCGCGATGAGCAGTATTTATCTGGGCAGAGATATCACAACTCTATTCACCATCTTGTCTGTTGAATCTACAAGATCAGTGTCTACGAAGTCATCGTGGCTACGCATTCAATGTTTGTGCCAGTTGGGTGAACAACTTTTTTTTCACAGTGATGCGTGGGCATGAACGACTCAAAAGTGAAGCTGTCTTTGTGGTCCTGAGGCCCCTAGAGTGACTTCGTCGTGGCAAATGCAGTGAAGAGGGAACCGAGGAGCAGCAGCAGGCAGGCAGCTAGCAAAACACTATGAAGGGGACCAAACAAAAGGGAGCTCATTCAAACACGCACACTTTGTTTACCACATTGTCTGGTACTCAACTTTGCGATATTCTATAAGAAATGGTTACTGATATTATAGTCACGTATTATGGCTCTACTTGGTCAACCGTGCATTCAGTTTTGTGCTTATTATTCGTGGACATTCTCTAGATCTAGGCAGGCATGTTGAATCCCACTTTAAAACAATTTCCCATCACTGCTGTGTCCAAATCATCGCCATATCTTTCATGATCTTAGCTTCTCAGCCTCTCAGCTCAAGCTCCATCCCCATGCGTATGCTGGGTGTGCCGCAAGCGAGCCCTACTTCTTGGCAGCGCCGTCATCGCCCTTCTCGACAGCACCCTCCTCGCCCTTTTTGGCATCGGCATTGGCATTCTTGTCACCGGCCGACTGAGCGCGGGCAGCAAAGCTACCCTCCGAAGTGTCCTTTCCGTTCTTGTCCTATCACTGTTAGAATCCGGAAATGTTGGAGAAGTTGTGCGTCTTCACCTCGGAGCTTACCTGGGTGGACTGGATACGCTGGGCGTCAGACTTGGTAGTATCGGACATCTTGGTAGTTGTTGAAGTGAAAAGTATTTGTAGTTGTAGAAGGTAGTAGTAACTGTTTGCTTGCTTGTATGTTTTCGTGTGCTTGTGAAAGCTGGTGATAAAGAAAGGAAATAACGACTTGATGAAGGGGGAGAGGGGACGTCTATTTATGCTTTCCTAGGAGCTTCTCTGAAGGCAGCAACGGTGATGAGAATGTTCAAAGATGTCACTAACAGTTGGTGATACTATGTGAGTGAATAGGCAGGTGAATGAGAGAGTGACTAGGTTGTAAACATATCTACACCTCCAAAATACCGAGGCCGAACTACACGTCCAAACGTCACTTATCACTATTAACCTGTCAATGTCTGCCTTGTAATGAATAACAATGGTATTGAGCTGCCACGCAAGGCTTGCTGGCTTTCTAACAAATTTGTGCCGCAATGGTCGTTTCTTGAGTCCATCGGCTATGAATGTATCAAGCAAACACCGAACATCCAAATGTGCACCCATGACTCCGTGTAATACCATATTACTTTTCGAACAATAACAAAATATCAAACAATGCCCATTAACGCCGTTGATAACCCAAAATATGTATATGAAGAAAGGGAAATACAATCAATCCACCAATAGAGTAGTGACGCATCAGCCGGGGACATGGAGGAATCATGTCTGAGATGGTGTTGGCTTGCGTTTGATTGCACTTGCCCTCCGGAACCTCTGTGATTCACTGGCAGTAGAGGCTACTGATGGTGCCTGCTGGATCTCAGCCATTTGTGCATCTGTATTGCTTGGGAGATCCGGCAGGGGCTGCAGAATTCCATTTTCGACACCGGAGCTCGGCGTACGGAAATGCGCTGGCGACATAAATGAGTGGTGTGAGGCCCGGCCCTTATCAAAGATGCTGTCCGCCCTTTCTGGATCCGACCCGGCCGCACCGTCCATGGCAAAGTGAACACTACGGTCGCTATCTGTGCGCTCCACAGGATTGAAATGCCGGACATCAGTGTTGTTTACCTTTTCGGACATGTTGGCCTCGCCTTCGCCGTTCCCACTACCTCCTCTTGTGGCTCGCTTGGCAAGTCGCTTGCCATTCTTGCCAACAGACGTAACCATCCCTTCAAACCGCTCCTTGGGGGTCTTGTCCACCATCTCATCTATGAGAACGTAAACGACGCCAGCAACAAGACCTGCGATGACAAGTGCCGTCAGAATGCCCGCGCCTGCGCGGTCACCACTCGTTATGGGCCGAGACCGCACGCTTGATGTTTCGGGATCGGTGCGGCCAATGTCGGAGCCGCCGGCATTGGGGTCACCCTGGGATGTTCCACCGGTGCTGCTTGTGGCTGGAGCGTTTGAATAGTTGATCATGTTCGCCAAAGTCACCTCCATGGCGGCCATCTGCTGTCCAATACCCGTGCTGTTGTCCCATTCTCCATTCTCGGTCCACCGCAATCCACACATTTGGCCATTGTCGCCGCCGGTGCATTGAGCCGCCGCAGCAACAGACGATGCCTCGAGCAATGGCATAATGGTTGATGATGTCCAGGGTGCCCACTTGGTGGTAGCTGCCAGCCAGCGGCTGAGGTAGGCCTTGAAGGACTGCTGATCGAGATCGCATAGGTTGACACTCTCGCAGGCCACCTCGGTCATGATGTTGTTCTTGTCGCCGGTGAAGAAAATACTTGTGCCGTTGACCATTCCGCCGACGCGTTCTCTCCACAATGCCGCGTTGTCGTCCTGGCCGTCCAGGCTAGTATAGTTGTACATGGCTGCAGCGCCAAGAAGGAATGCGCCAGCATTGTAGGTCCATTGGTACGGTGTGATGTCGGTGCAGTTGTATTCAATGTGCGCGCCGTCAAAAACGTGGTAATTTTCGTCCATGAACTTGACATCGTTCATCCAGTCCCACGTCTTGACAGCCCACTCGCCGTATGTAGCATTGCCAGTATAGAGGAGAAGACGCGCCGCGAGGTTGAAGAAGCATGCCTGTGAGATGGAGTTTTTGTATGTATAGCCGTTGTTCCAGGTAAAAATCTGCCACCGCAGGCCTCCACTACAGTCTGCAGTTTCCCAGCGAGCAGCTTGGGTGTTGAAGACGGCCTGTGCAAGAGCCAACCACTGCGGTTTGCCAGAGGGAGGATTGGGGAACTTGTACTCGGCCGCCGTCATAACTGATAGTCCCCAGAACCCTTGATCGTCGTTGCCCTCCGTTAGGGTCTGATTCGGGGGCATGTAGTCGTTATTGGGGCCGACCTGCCATAGTAAGCCATCGGTGGCAATTTGATTGAACTGGTCATCGCCAGTGTAGTACCAGTAGTCGATCAAAGCGCCCATCATTGCGCCGCCCTCCCACCAGTAGTATGGATCGGGGAGGAGGCCGGGAGTACCGCCGGGTTTGTTGCCAGAGTAGAACGACAGCATGTCCTTGGTCATGGACTCGGCGACAGATTTGATAGACGCTATAGAGAGAAGGTAAAAGTCAGCATGTTGTGTCACCCCATGTATGCGCGCGCATGCCGGTGTAGTGAGTTTCGGATAAGATCGCATCGGATTCAAACGGACCTTGGGACGAAGTGTCGAGTTTGTAGCCGGCCACAAGGGAGGAAAAAAGGAGGGTTGTCGATGCTGCCATGCTGCCGAGAGAGCACCGAACCGGCCGGCGTCGGGGCATTGCATTGAAAGGCATGATTGGATTCTAGAGAGTGACGGGACGGAGTCGAGTGTATGGCGCCGAGGGTCGAAAAGGGAAAGCCGCCAAGTCTGTGGTTTATGGCGCCATGTGACAAACAGCTGGGCTGATGCTGCTAGAAGGTGTGATTATACAGGAGAAGCAAGCTGGCGAGCCGACATTAGATGAATAGGAATACAGGTGAAAGTTCGTGATGTCTAGGTAGAAAGATGACAGCACAATGTAAGAGAGGAAGAGCCACGGGCAGCAACACTCGCACCTAGCATTCCGAGAGCAACACAAATGGTCTTACTAAAGGCTACAAAACCATCATGTCTGTCACCCCTCGCGCCTTCCGTTTATTCCTAATAATACTATGTGGCGACAAAAATCAGAAAGTGCGCTTCTAGGAAAGTACAAAGTGATACATCAGACACGAGAGGTGCAGCGCAGTAGTGTAGCTGTTTAGCTGTACAGCTTTTAGGTAGACACACATCATTCTAAGACAGTATAAGACGAAAGAGGAAAGAGCTAAAGACAACACCAGGACAGAACAAAAGAAAGACATGGGAAAGACAAAAGAAATGGAAAGAGCTAGCCTGCACTAACACCCGGAATACGGGAATCGGTGAGATATTATGGGGAAGCTTGGGCCGTGCCTTCCAAGGTTGGCAGACGTCGTAGAAACAGAAACGGAAAGACCAAAGGTAGGAGTATGTACGGAGAAAGAGCAACCGATTTGCCGATATGCTTATGCTTAGATGCAGAAGCCAAAAGAAAAGAGGCAAGAGCGATGCACCATGCAGGGTACACAACCAGACAAGAGACGAGTACAGGCACCATTTGCACCACAGGCGTCATTAGAGGCAAGCGAGATGGAGCGGGGAAGGATGAACGAGCTGCAGCAACCAGATGGACTAGGAAGGAGCACGAGGGAGTACAAATATTTCATATTGAATATTTAATTGCATATTATTAATTTGCAAAGTAACTTACACGAGCTGCGTGGGACGAATCTTACACGGCGTTGTGACACTGCATGGGTTCTTTCCTTTTTGGGACATTCGAGGAATGGCTGGCATATGCACGTCGACGTTGCGTGATGAAGGCTTTGGTGAGTTGAGTCGATGAGGGCTCAAGACCTGCGATTGCTGTCTGTTTGTAAAGAACGCCATATAGAATCTGAGGCGATCGACATTACATACAAAGAGAACCATACAGCCTGGAGGTTGGGTGATCGACCTCGTCGAACGCGGATCCTCTACACGCTATATTACGTAAGCAACGCTTTGCATGCGGCTTATGCTCACTTCAGATGTCAATACGAGCTGCAGACGTTGGCATGGATGCTACAGAGAATTCAAAATAAGCATAAACGGTCAATCGCTACGCTGTTGCATGCGGCATGCGCACTGTTGGTCTGGGGCTGTTGACGCTTTCAATCACTGGCTGCATTCTCCATTGATGGCATGTTGACTGGTTTGTCTCAGATGTATTCTGCAGCAGTTGGCCTGCTGTACCTTTTGTGTGCTTTCTGTTTGCCTTGGGTATCTTGCAGTGGTAGAAACGAGTGTCTCGCGGTCTCGTAATGTCTCACTGCCCGCTGCCACCGGTACTGTAGGCAGAACTAAGACAAAAGTACTGCACGCTCAGGACCGTTTTCAAGCGGCCAGCGGTATTTCCACAGAGCTATTCATACGAGACGCCTCTCTGCTAGTTACTTTCATCAAGCGTAACAGTGGAAATGCGAGCAAATTGGTCCGTCAAATGTAGTGTCATGGGGCCGGGATTTGGGCCAAGTATCTCCTTGGCTATTACTTTCTTGCCATATGTTTTCGCGCGAAAACAGCATTGTTTGAGTTGAATGCTGGCAACTAGGATCAATTACAGATTATGAGAGTGACTGAAGTGAGGCTGGTACAGGGTGCCAGCATGAAAGAATAACATGATAAAAGGTATGTATGCTTTTGTGGTTTATTTGAGACTTGGAGAGAGAGAGAGAAGAGCGAAATCTTCCTCCTCCTACATCGTCAGATTTTATTGAATATGAAATATGAAACATGAAGTCAGGTGATCAGATCACGTGTGGTAACGTGATCTAGGTCACATGAGGGTTACAGGAGATAATCCTACATTTTTTTTGAGGCTATACGTATAGAAAAGTGAAGCCTTAAAATATCGACTGTACTTGTAAAAACAAATGGGCTAAGGGCCTCTACGCCGATATAGTGGCTATAGATGTGACAGAAAGGCAGGTATAAAGGCTTATATACGATTTTAGTGAAAAAACACGTAAGAAAAGTTTTTTCTAGAACATATAGAAAACTAAAGCAAAAATATATGTCGTACTTAAATAATTAAAAAAAGTAAATAAAACGTTACCCTATTAAATCTTTTTTTTACGTTTTGTTATTTATAAACGTAGTAAATAGAACGGTAAAAGACGCTTTAAGCAGTAGTTTCGTTATAATATCGCTTAAGTTATAGTTTAAAACGATATAATTAAAGTCGATAGTATTTATTGTAATAACCTCACGCAGCCAGTAGTATTTAATATCCACATACTTAGTACGTTAGTAAAAATCATCGTTTTTAACTAAACTTTCTACCGTTTAGTTATCGACATTTAACTTAACCTTTACAAGAACACCAAGTTCTTCTAAAAATATCAACGTCTACTTCGCTTCGACGTATACGTAGTAAAAAACTAAGTATTCAGCTTCGGCCGTTAATATACTAACCGTCGGTAGCTACTAAACAGCCTACGCGACGGGGCTATTAGCCAAGTAATAAAAGTAGCCGAAAGAACTACGCCGATTAATCTTATCGTCGGCGAAAAATAAGTCTATATAAGCCGTAACGACAAAACGCCTATCGTCGTTATAAGGTTTATCTTTACGGCGGTATATAAGTACGTAACTAGCGGTAGCTTTAAAGTAACGTAATACTCTTTTAATAGACTTAAAGTATTTTTTAACAAAACGTACTATAATTTTTACGTATTAAAACATTATAAAAACGATATCGAGTCTCGTTATAGTCTAATAATAGATTAACTTACCGACGATATACTAATACTTACGAATATTAACTATTTCTTCACCTTCGACTATAGCTATAATAAGATCGGTAATAAGTATAAAATAAGTATTAGTTTTATTAAAGCCTTACTCTTTTAAAAGCTTATTAATATACGTCTTTTATAAGAACGACAATATTATATCGCTTTACGTATCGATAGTTTTAACGACGTTAATACCGAGAAACTACTTAAGGTTAAGTTCGAGTTCGACGTTAACAAATATAAAAAGTTACTCCTTAAAAACGTCGAAGATATTAAGATATCCGATATATAAAGTATCGTCGATATAAGTAACAACTATAATATCGGTAGCTTTATTATAGTATACCGTTATATCCGACTTAAGTATTTAAAACCCGATAATTAACAGTTTATCGCGTAATAAACGTTACTACTTATAGCTTACTTACTTAAAGCCGTATAATACCTTAAAGAAATACATTACGGCAAACTTATACTAACCTAATTCCCGAGCTAACTCGTTATAATTTTTAAAAAAAAATATTAATATCGGCGGCTAGTATAAATAAACATCTTCTTAAAATATACTTACGAAAAAAGCAACGACGACATCGAATTAACGTATATTATAGCTTTTTATAACAACGAAGGTATAAACGACTCTCTAAAAGTTACTCCGTAATATCGACGCGGCGGTAACATTATAGTCGATCCTTTAACGCTATATATAACCTTTAGTAACGAAGCGAGCTTTCTTCCGTACCTTTAGTCCGGAAAGACCGCGTTTACGGTTTAAAACTATACGTCCCGTAATAAGCCGTATACCGGGTTTT
This sequence comes from Ophiostoma tasmaniense, assembly GCA_022392925.1. Classification (NCBI taxonomy): domain Eukaryota; kingdom Fungi; phylum Ascomycota; class Sordariomycetes; order Ophiostomatales; family Ophiostomataceae; genus Ophiostoma; species Ophiostoma tasmaniense. The sequence goes on along the minus strand of JAKRGK010000001.1, from coordinate 1,218,560 downwards.
TTATCGGTAAAACGGAAGACTTATCGATTAATAAAACTAAGGATTTCGGCGTATACGGCCGTTTTTTACGCGGGCTACTCGAAGCTAATATAGGCTTTAGCTTTAGTCGGTTTATCGGGATACGGGGGTACTTTTTTATTAATCTTAAACGATACGTAAATAGCTAAGTAGTAATTATACTATATACCGAAATCTTTACTATTAGTAAAGTCGACTATAGTCTTATAACGAAGAAGTTAATTGTCTACTTTTTTAAACTAAAGTATAAAGACATTAACGACATCGTAAGATTTCATATTAACGTTAGATATAGACTATACCGTATAACGTTAAAATTTACGTTATATACTATTAAGCTAGGTAACTAGATACTTATTTTTATTATAATATAACTTCTTAAAGAAGTATATATTCGTCGATTTAATAACCTTCTTAGTATTATATAGCTAAATAACGTAAATACGAGTACCTTTATACCCGAAAAAAATAGCCTTTTTACTACGGGGAGTTGCCTTAAGGTTTTTAGATCGTAGCATCGACTTTTCGGTACGTTTAATAAAACATTTACTTCCGATAGTACGGAAGTGCGATAACTTAAAAGTAAAAGTAAGTCCCGTCGTTTTATACTATTTAACGAGAAAGATAATGCCTTTAGTATTAGCGGTAATATTATATAAGTAAACAATAGTCTTAACTACCTTTAGCTATATTATTATAAAGATACTACTATTAATAAGTAACGCTCGTATTTTAATAAGTATAGTACGGTTCGTACGTTTAATACGCCTATTACTTTTATAGTAGTAAAAAAAAAAAGTATATAGTTCGATATTATACTTATTATAAAACTCTTTAAATATATTAACGTTAACGTCGGTGCTATTATCTATTTAAAAACGGTAAGGTATACGGTTAGTTTATCTTATAAGTTTAAATATAATAGCTTTTAAAACATTATAACATTTAATCTTGTCACGAGTAAAAATAGCTTTAGTAAAACTAGTATACTTATCTCGAAAAATAATAAAGTAGCGATAGCTTTAAAAAACACCTTGCTTTATACTAGTAATATTTATATAGTATACCTTTCCGAAGTATATAACGAAATCGATACGTATATTTTTAAGCATATAATACGTTATTTTAGCTATCTCGTAAGTAACGTAAAGGTATTTATTAGTATACTTTAATATAATATCGTAGGTAATAAGGCTATCCGAGTATATCTTAAGCGTCGCCGCTATAGCTTAGTTGCTAAGGTAGCCTAAACGCTTATATTATAGACGAAGTTTAATAGCTTTAGTAAACTTTATCGTTGTAAACGCTACATCGGGTTAATCGATATAGTTCACTTGATAGCGTTCGTTTAAGTTAGTCCTTGTGTCGTTAGATATAGTAACGATATAGTTTGTCGTAGTTTTACGATAAGGTAGAGTAATAGAATCTATTAATTAAATCTTTTAGACATAATTAACGGCTTTAAAAGGTAAAGGTTTACCGTTTAGTTTATTATCGATCTTTTTCGTACGTACGGTAAAAATAATAAAGCCGCTAGGGTTTTAAATAGTATACTTATAGAACGTATCGTTATAGACGAGGTTAAGACTACCGTCAATACGGCTACTAGTACTAAAAAAAATTATGCTAAATATAATGTTAATATTGAAGCTTTCGTATAGGTAAACGCGGCGTAGCTTTATGACATTTACTCGGCCTCCGGGACTTATAACTTTAAGGTCTACGTCTCCGACAAATTCGACATTAACCCGGCTTCCTCCGGTAGTAAAAAAAATAAAGTCTTCGACTATAAAGCCGGGGTTAAACTAGTTCCGATAATTTACGATATATATATTCGAACCGATATAATATAATAAGTAACTTACGGCCGACTACGGCTATTACGGCGGTTACGAAAGCTATTAAGAATCTTCGGCCGGCTTAAGTTCTTTCGGCTTTTTATTAATAACGATAATATAGTTAGCTACCTTTAGTCTTTACTTAGTACGGTAGTCGTCCGTGTTATATGTAAGAATATAATAAAACGTATACTACTTACGGGTTCTACTACTAAAGTTACCTTTTTAATAGGTATTACCTTAATTATTATTACCGGGGCTATTATTATTTCCGGGTTTACCGCCGTTATTATTACGGTTACTATTACTATTGCCGCTATTATTAGAAGTATTAAAGGTATTATTAACGGTATTAGCTTTATCTTTATTTTTCTTTTTGTTTTTATTTTTAAACTTACGGTTTCTACGTGTTTTAAAACGAAGTAAGATGTAGTCGAATATTTAAACGAAAACTTTATCCTTACTTATAGTCGACTATTTATACGTTTATTTGTTGTCGAGCTTAGTTATAATAGTATTGCTTTTTTTTTCCTTAAAGATTTAGAGGAAATAGTTAAGCTTTTATTACGTAGACAGCCTATTAATATAAATAATATACTCACGTATTGTTTTATTATATACTTCCAAAAAGTCTTTAATAGTATCATAAGTTTAAGTAAAACGGTAGTAAGCAACGGAAGCTTTAATAAAACGTATTTAGCGTAACTTACTAAAACGTACTTCAAGTATAACGTAAGTAGTACCGAGGTAAAAAAAATACGCGATACTCTCTTATAGTTCCGTATTTATTTTCTACTAAATAACGAAGAAAAAGTTACGGAAAAAAAAGTCCGTAATAAAAGTATTAATACTATCGGTACTAACCGATAAGCTAAACGTTTTAAAAAAAGACTAAACGAAAAATAACTAAGCCGGCTACTTTTTAACGGAACGGAAAATAATACGGTTACTTTATATTATCGATATAGTAAGTTAAATACTACTATCGGTAAGTTTAATAAAGCTATTATCGTTTAAATACTTAGTACTTATACGATATAATATAAAGTTAAGTACTTACACAAATACGGCTTCCGGTATAAAAAGATCTTTAAAAAAAGTCTTTCTACCGTCGGCGTAAATAATAATAAAATAGCTAAAAAGTCTAAATTTTATAGCTATATAAATTATATTATTTTACTAAAAAAAAAAAAACTAAGTATCTACTTCCGGTAAAATAAGACTAAAGACAGGCTTTTCCCGAAAAAAAAACTGCTATACTTTAAATCTTAATATAATCCCGTCTATATTAATATTCGGGGTATAAGGTATACGGGGCTTCGTTTTGACCGTACGATAAAATATACGGGATAGGTTCGGTATAGTAAGTATTACCGAACTTAATTAATAGTCTTCGGGTATCGAAAGACGTACTAATATCTCGGGAAACTATAGGTCGAGATAAGACTCGACGTTATGACTAAGACTATTAAGTCTAAGTTAAAACAAACGACTAAAAAGAAAGTCGCTATCTTAGTCGATGTAACGCTTTAATATTAAAGGCATACGACTTTATCTTCTTAAGACGTTTTCCGGATTGTCGTAATATTTAAATTCGGGCTATAAACCACGAAGACGACGAGACATCTATTAAGCGCAAAAGGAATAAATGAAGTAAAAGAAATAAAATGAAATAAAATAAGATCTAAGCGATAGAAATAAAGTATTAATTAATGCGGCTATACCGGGCTTATAACCTAATAAAAGGTATGTATGCTTTTGTGGTTTATTTGAGACTTGGAGAGAGAGAGAGAAGAGCGAAATCTTCCTCCTCCTACATCGTCAGATTTTATTGAATATGAAATATGAAACATGAAGTCAGGTGATTAGATCACGTGTGGTAACGTGATCTAGGTCATATGAGGGTTACAGGAGATAATCCCACATAACATCCATGTCTTACGTAATACATGATTAGTCATTTCCCAATAGCCTCGGGCTACAACACCACTACGTCAAATGTCCACGATATGAGAAGAATGGAAATATAACATAAACATCTAAACTATAAGACAGAAAACCCCGTTAACGCCGAGAATAGTTTGCCCGTGTCAAGTCCCCTGCCTTTTCAAAGTCTTGAAGGATGCATGACAAGAGAAATGACGAGAAAAAAGAGACAAAAAGAGAGAATGAGAATCGCAGACTGATCGAGACCCAAGAAATGACAGACTCGAGAAAAAGGCAGACGCAACCGCAACCAAGAAGTGAAACCAGAAAGCCATGATCCATGAAACCACAAAACTTTTTTTTCCGCAGCATGATACAAAAGGAGCAGACGTAACAAGACAAGTCCAAGACTTAACGGCGGTTGGTCTTGCCAATACCGCGCTTGCCGGCAACCAGGTGCTTGATGAGAGCGGGTGCCGTGTGACGATCGGCCTCGCCCTGCCGCGCGTAACGGTTCATCGTCTTCTGGCCCAGCTTCTTGAGGCGCTCCGACTGGTCCTGGCGCGTCAGCTGTGCAGCACGCTCGGCCAGGTCGGTCTCCGAATCCATGTCCATGTCGTCGTCGCCCTGGCTGTCGCTGTCGTCGCCGCGCTCGGCCCGAGCGTTCTTGCGGTCGGCAGCCTTGGACATGATGGTACGCGACACAAACGCGCCGTTCTTGAGCGAGCGCTTGCGCAGCTGGGAGTCGTTCTTGATCAGCGCCAGCTTCTCGCGGATGATCTCGGCCTTGCCCAGGACCTCCTCGGCGTCGCTGGGGAGCTCGTCCGGCTCGTAGTCGTAGAAACCGGAAGCCTCCAGCTCGCGCTCCTCGGCCTCCAGCTTCTCCATGTTCTCCACAATGCTGGGGTGGTAGAAGTCGTGCACGTTCATGCCGTTCTTGATCTCGGGCATGGTGTCGTGCTGGTGCTCGGGGTCGATACCGACGTAGTCGCGCTTCATGTCAAAGTTGTACACGCCGGGGCCGCCGTACATCTCCTCGAGCTCCTTCTCCATAACCTTCTTCTTGCGCATGTTCTTGACAGCCTCGGGAACGTTGGCGTCGGCCAGTGCAATCGGGTTGCCGTCCTGGTCCTTGGGCATGGCGACGTAGATACGGCGCATCACGGCGTTGCCGCGAGTGCCCTCCTTGTCGGCACTGGCAGCAGCAGCAGTCATCTTCTTGGCCACACGGTCGGCAATCAGGCGCTGGCACACGGCGGTCTTGACCTCGTGGATGCCGTCACCAGTCATGCACGACGCCTCCAGAGTGTCGATGACGTGCGACGCCTTGGCGAGGTCGTCGATCTGGGCGCGCTGCTCAGGGTCCAGGGCGGACAGCTTGACCAGATCAGACTTGTTGCTGACAAGGTACACGGAGCGCTGCGAGAACACAGGGGCCAAGCTCTTGAACAGAGCGCACTGGGTCTCGAGCGAGTAGCCGCAGTTCTCCGAGGGGTCCAGGAAGAAGAGGACGGCGCAGTTCAGATGGGCCAGGGCAGTCAGCGACTGCATCTCAATGGTGGTCATATCGGTCAGCGGCTTGTCAATGACACCGGGAGTATCAATGACCTGGAAGCGCAGGTAGTCGTAGTCAAAGTGACCGCAGAACAGCGACTTGGTGGTGAAAGCGTACGAGTCGACGGGGGTGTCGGTGCGCGAAACGCTGCGCACAAACGAGGACTTGCCGGTGTTGGGCAGGCCAAACACGAGCAGTGTGCGGGTGGTAGGGTCGATGGAGGGCAGACGGCCAATGTGCTGGCGAATCTCCTCGAGGTAGGCGAGCGAGTCGTTGAGGGCCATCATGACCTTGGACATGCGACCGAGGGCCGAGCGCTTGAGGGTCTTGGCCTGGTACAGCGACTGGGCGTACTTGAGCAGACGCACGTAATCACGGGCAATGGTCTCGATCTTGTTCTTGGCGCCGGAAAGCTGCGACAGGGCAATCTTGTAGTGATCGGCATCGTACAAAACGTTGAACAAGCTGCTGTCTGGAGGAGGTTAGTCTGTGACTCTACATGCAGAGAGTGGGAGGATACATACGGAAGGGGTGCATGTCGGCAAGACGGGGGAACGACGTAATGATGTCGTTCAGCTTCTCCGAGTAGGTCTCGGACGAGAACTTGACCTTGCGGGTGTAGAACGCCCGGATACGCGAGATCTTGAAGCCAGCACGGATCTGGGTAGGAATCTTGCGCTGAGTCGACGACAGCACAATGTCGATGAACTCCTTCCGGTTGGGAACCGGAGGAATGTCCTTCCACTGAGTCCGCATGGTGATGGATGTGTGGTTGTGATGGGGGAGGTGGTGAGAGGTGAGAGACGAGAGGCGAGACGGCGGGGGGGGTCGTCGTCGAGAGGAGGAGTCCGAGTTGAAGGTGTCGAAACGGACTGCTGAGAAACGAAACGGAAAGAAAGAAAAAGGCCCAGATGGTATCAGTGGACCGAGCGACGTCGATGAACCGAGATGAAGGTTCTGCAGAGTCGGGGAGGGTGGGCAGAATCAGTTTTGGCCTTGATACTGGAAAAGGCGGAAGGAAAAGTCGGCCTGCTGTAAAGAGGAAAAATTGTACACTAAAAAGACCACATAAAAAATTCTGCCGCTTGATAAGGGAAAAAAAAGTTTTGGCGGGGAAGATTTTTTGGCGGACTGAGAAGGCAGTGGTGAGGATAAGCGGGGCTCAATTAAGATTGGGAGCTGTGATTGGCTGTATGCACATCGGCTTATCTAATCTGGCTTAGGGCTGTTGAGCTGCAGGCGAGTCTCTGTCTGTACAGCACTGATGATACTCTTATGAAAACGAGTTTGGTAGTTACTAAACGATCTCAAAGTAGTAGATTCTACGTTAAAGATCAAGGATGCAGAAGACTTTGGATACTGATAAAGAAGATGGCTAGTGATGGTGGATGGGAAGAAAAGGCGGTGAAGTTTCTGTTCTTAGTGCCATGGGGTCGTGGCACGTGCTCGGTCACGACAGAAGAAAGCTACTTTGGTACATAGTTGGAAGGTACCTGGGTACATGTGATTGGAAACGAGGCCAAACACACGGCGATTTGCGATGATATCAGAGAACAAAATGCTGGCATTATTTGAAAAACTAAAGTACATATAACCGAATCATATAGTCGTACATGCCGTGAACACCATAAAAAAAGTAAAAAAAACCAGCGCGTTCTCAAAAAATGCTACTGCGAATGGGGGCTCGCATTCGGGTCTTTGTCGATGATGCCGCGGTCGAGCATCTCGACGGTCGGATCGTAAATGGCAGGCGTAGGCTGCAGTGTGGTGGTGCTCTCTTCAGTCATTGCAGCATCGGCCTCGCTGCCGCGCTGCCGTGCGCCGCCAAGCAGTCGGCTGGAGAGGCTCAAGCGCGCTGGTGAATCATGGGACCCATGGCTGTGCTTTTTCTGTTCAGCGACTGTCGATACCGATGGCAGTGCCGGTCCTCCCGTACCTCCCGTACTACCAGAGGCTCCAGAAGCAGCTGAACCTTGATTTCCAAATGCTTCCTTGGGGAACTCTTGGCTCTTAACCCGCCGCATCTGCTGAATCTCTTTGGGCCCCTCAAACTGCTGCTGCTGCTGCACGTTGTTCTGGTGCCGGTACTGAACATTCTGCCACTGCTGCTCCTGCTGCTTATACTCGAACTGTTGCTGCTGCAGTTGCTGCCGCAAACTCGATATTGGGGCTTTGGCACGGCGGTTGGGCGTGATGTTGCTGGCGGAGCCGCTGCTAGTGTTGCCTGTGCTGCCACTCGCACCGCTGCTACTGTTCCAGAACGCGCCACCGGTAACGGCGCCACTTGAGTTGATACCCGTCACGAGGTTGCTTGTCGGAGGTCTGAAGAACGACTCAAACGTTGTCATGCCCTTGGCCCGCAGCGTCTCGCCGCCGTTGTTGTCGTGGTGCATCGACGACGCGGTCACGGGCCGTGCCTGAAGAGCCGCGGAACGGACGCCATGACTTTGCGTCATCGACGTAGGAGACTCACTGTGACTGCTGGTATTGTCACTGCTGTTGCCAGTGACCTTGCTGTTCGAGTCTGCATGTTCGAGGCTTGTCAATGACGACGATGCTGCATAGTGTCCTGAGCGTCTTGCTTGCGTGATCAGGCTCATCGCACGATTAGAGTGCCGAGTCGCGGGAGATTCGGCAGAAAGCAGAGAAGTAGCGCTGTCACCAGCACCACCAAACACACCACTGCCGTGAGATCCAAACCCGCCGGCCATCAGCTGCGCCTGCAGGGCTGTCCAGCTTTCCACCCGGCCAGACGTGGCATCCTCGGGACAAGGGCATTCGTCACCGGCAGCACAGAGCTTCTCACCCGAGTTGTACCAGGAACGCAGGCAGTCTGGGTGGCTGGCACAACCACATCCGAAGCATGGAATGTAAATCGCATCCACAGGCTCAGTGCAGTACACACAGCGCAACTGCGACTGGCACCAGTACTCGGGCTGCGACTTGCGCTGGCAGCGCTTGCAGACACCAACAGCACCGCCACGCTTGTTGAAGACAGACGCTGGGATTGGAGGCGACTCGCGCACGTCATATTCGAGCGGCTCCAGCTGAAGCTCGCAAATCTGACAAACACCGACGGCATCGAGACCGCGGCCAGAGTCGCGCATCGTCACCAGCTGGTCATGCTTGCCGTTGAAGAAGTTGTTGTTGTTGAACTTGTAGCCCAGTGACGCAGGCATGCCGTAGCTGTTCAGCTCGTCGTCTTCGCCACCAGTCGCGCGCGAATCGGCCGCCTTGATAGCATCCTCGCGCAGAACATTGAACTTGAGCACTTCCAGCCGTGCCAGCCGCTCCGACCATACTTGCAACAGCTCCGAGTATGCATACCGGTACTGCGCATACAGCCGCCGACGTCTTTGCTGCTGGTCGCCGAGCAGTGACTTCAACATCCAACCGTCATCATCAAAGAGGTGATCATTGCATGTGCGCACCACAATATCCACCGCAACCATGCTGGTCGGTGGCGCCTCCACAGTCACCCTCAGATCCCGTCCAGCTGACTCTCTCTCCAAAAGAGCAGCATCTGCTTCACTACGTCTGAGACTCTCTTCCGACACAGACGTTGCGGCTGTCGGTGGCTCAGTCGTAGGTAGTTCGCCATCATTTCTTGCGTTTCCAATAGCAGTGGCAATAGCGCTCAAACCCGGGCCCATGCCCGCACCAGCACCCGCATATGCATTGGCATTTGTGTTAGCAACTGTGTTTGAGGCTGCTTCGGCAGCACCGCTGCCACCACTTCCACTGCCACTATCGCCAGCGCCTCCAAACAGAGCAGACGCTGCCCACGTAAGGTTGCCTCCCGTGAGATTGCTGAAAATAGTCTCTGCGGGACTGGGTCGTTTTCGTATGGCATTGCGGTCCTGTGGTGATGAAGAAAGCTTCGCTGCTAGCTTCCCAAGAGCCGTAGTCCGAGGTGAAGTAGACACGGACCCAGCTAACAGCTTTTGTGTCACAAATGTCGGGTATGAAACATCCCGGTAGTTGGCTGTATTTTGTAGAGCAGCAGACGCGACAGGATGCCTATGAGCCTGGCTCGGAAGGAATGTGGTTCGAGTTTGTGGCGATTGCTTCGAGGATGTCGGTGTCGAGCTAAAGAAAGAGGTATGCCGCGTCAGTGACGACGAAGTGGGAATAGCAAGAGGTTCAGTGCCTCCCCACTCATTGGGCGACGATGAGGTCATCGTCTCCAATGTCTGCGGCACACCAGTAGCAATGGCCGAGACCACGGCAGTACCCCGTCTCAGGAAACGGTCAGATGAGACATGCCCGTGCCCGAACGACGGAGATATCGACAAAGGAATGCTGCCAGCCGCACTGCTGGCCATGGTGTTGAATGCACCGGGCCAGTTGGGCGGCGTTCCCCCTCCAGAGTAAGAGTTGTTCTGAGTGCTGTTGGCCTCGTTGCCCGTATCCCACATGGACATGGACTGATCGTAGTCATAGTTATACTCGTCCTCATACTCGGGGTCGGGGTCGATTGTGCCGTCTATGAAAATGGCTGCCGGCGCCACAGGGGCACTGCTATTGTTACTTGCAGAGCCATAGCCCGGGGTGCTGGCGCCAGATAACAAAAAGTTCGGCGTTGGGGCCACGCTTGTGTTACCTCGGGTTGTGGGCACATAGTCAAGCGAGAAAGACGGGGCCTTCATGGGCAGAGGCGTTTCGGTCTTTGATAAATGAGACTCCGCATAGGCGACGCTGTCTTCCTCAAAGGACTCGCCAAAGATGCAAGACAGCATGGCCAGCATTTGCACGTCGGCGAGCTGCTCAAAATAGTCAAACAAATCGTTCACAAACTCGCGTGCCAGTGGATGCAGACCCCATTTGACACGGCCAGATAGCACATCTCGAGTGTCTCTGTCCTTGCTGGCATTGGCAACGGCATCCCGGGCGATAACCAGAATGGACTTTTGCCGGCGACCAACATCATCATACGTAGAGGCCAACTGCAGAGGCACGTCCGATTTGAGAAGCATCGCTGCATAGCGCCAGATATTTGCAAGGTCAGCCTCGCTGTATTTCTCAGCGACGCGAGCATTGTGCTCGCAAACCTCGGCGCCGTCACCAAATATGGCATAGTCGCGGGCCAGCTCGCGCTTGGACGGCAAAAGAGACCGCATATCCATGATCGATACTGTGCTTTGCGGGCCAGTGGGAATCTCTGGATCGAGGTATGCCGACCGGAATGTGCGCTGGTCGTTGCTGGCTCTGCGCTTGCGGTCTGCTTTGCCACTGCGAACGATGCGGCGCTGGAAGCCAATGTTGGTGCTCCATGGATCCATCAGGTCGTCTGCATCATAGTGGTACGGGCTAGACGATGATGATGCCGACGAAGAAGACGAGGAGCCAGATCCAGACGAGGCCGAAGACGAATCAGAGTCATCAGACGAAGAAGGCCCGTTATACCAGTCTGTGCCGCCCGTTGCAGCGGCCAAAGCCTTTCGCTGCCGCCGCGACGCACCAATACGGGAGGGGAGTACTTTCCCGAAGCCAATAAAGACGGGCTGCTGAAGCGCAGACAACTCCTCCTGCGTTGGTGGCGGCGTCGGCTCGAACATGATCTTGGCACTTGCTTTGCCCGACTTTGTGAGACAAAAGGTGATGAGCCGTCCGTCGCGAGTGAAGTAGGCACCGCAGCTGCGAGGCGGTGGCGGTGGCGGCAGCGCTGGGCCGATGGGAGTCTCGCCAGCAATGGCATCCTTATACTTGTTTGATGTGCCATCGGCCTCGTCCTCGCTGCTGCTAGAAGAAGACGATGCGCTGTCGTCGTCAACCAGCCGGGAGCTGGAGAGGGCTCGGTCAAGCAGACCTATGCTGCCTTCCAGATCAATGTCGCCCAGAAGATACCGAAAGGCCACCAGAAGACACTTGCGCTGGCTCTTTAGGTACACATCGGTAAGCGTGTGGAGGTCGTCCGCAATCTCCTGCTGTGTCGTCTTAGGGATCAGGGAGCTGCTTTCAATATAGAAGCGCGGAGGGCGTGAAGCGGGGTAGTTGGACGGCACGTCGACTTGCACCTTGAAGAAGACGGGTTGCCGGTTGACACCCCACGGACCACGCATCGATGCGATAAGACTCAGCTTGTCCATGTTGACTGATTCCCACTTGACATGAGGCAGCTTGTTTGTGATGCGCTTGATTTCCTCGTGAATCGACTCCGATTCGTTCATATCACTGTTCATCGACACGGATGCATCGTGCATGGACAATTGCATCGGAGAGGACATTGCAGAGTCGCTGGATACCTTGCGGTGTGAGTCCGGGTGAAGCGGTTCCGCAAGTCGTTCCTGACTGGCTGTCATGGTCGGCTCCGTGCTTGTCTTTCTCTTGTTGAGTGTCACGCCCTTCATCCAGTCGAGCTGCTCGTTGGCTTGGTTGGCATTGCGACGCCCCGGTGTCTGGGCTCTCATTGATGGGTTGCGCCAAGATATCCGGTGGTCGTGCTTGCTTCGCTGCGGTGTCAGCTTGGGCGACCGCATTACATCCCGCATGATGCTCGTGCTGGACATGTTTCTGGGTGGTGGAAGAGATGGCGACATGGATTTTAGCACGGATGGAAGTGGCCTCTGTGGTTGCCGCTGGCTTGATGGCGGCTGTTGTTTTTGCAACTCTTGACTCTTGCGAGTATGGCGTCGGTGGTGGTGATGGTGGTGATGGTGACGGTTGTGGTGGTTGTGGGAGTCTTCGTCCTCGGGCGTGGGGGACTCCCGGCGGCTTTGGCCTTGGCTGGCCGGCTGAGACCTCTGAGTGCGCGGCCGAAGACTGCTCATTGTAGCACTGCGTTTCTCGTATTCGCCAGTGTCTTCCAAGACACGGAAAGTCTTGTATGCGGCGCCGCGGCGTGTAATGTTGAGGTTCTTGGGTGGGCGCTGGCCTCGGTGATAGCGAACGGCAGCTAGATCACTCCCATCAAGACGGCGGAGACGCAGTTTGCTGTCTTCGCCCAAGGACACGAGTTGGAATTCGCGCTCATCGGCAGTGCTGCTGATGGTGCCGCGTGTTCTCCATAGGAATTCCTTGACCCTGTGGTGGCCATGTCCCGAGAACACAGCAACAGGGTCGTTGGAAGTCTTTGCAGCACCGCTAGCAGCAAGGTCGGCGGAAGAGCGGGCATCGTAGAGGTAGAGTTGGCCTGGCGCGGTTTGCGGCATAGCCAGAATACCCTCTCCAAAAGGGGTGTGACGGGCTCGCCAGATCGGAAACTTGGTACGGATGACGCGGTCGGGTATGTCGGTTTCGTTCATAGCGCCCATGGAGCGGAATCCGCTACTGACTGTGAGGTTGTTCAGAGTACCAGCGCCAATGCCGTTATTGGTGCTGGACATGGTGCCATCGCCGCCACGCACAGAGTAATCCCAGAACTTGATTGTTTTGTCAAGCGAGCATGTGACGAGCGATGTGCGGCGTGTCCGATTCCAGTCCAAACCGTAGATCTTTGAGGTATGAGCTTCGATAGTGCGCAGAGGCAGCGAGGCCTTGCGGTCGTCCCAGATGTGCACGCAACGGTTGTGGGACGAGGCAATGATGTGCTCGTCCTGTCGGTTGTACTTGACCTGCGTCGCTCCCGCTACCCAGTCGATAAATGTCAGCGCAGGCGTGCTCGGTCTTCGTAAATCCCAGCAGTGAACGTAGCCATCAACGGAGCAAGTGGCCAGCATGTCGGGGTGGTGGGCAGAGAAGTTGACGTCGGTGATGGAGCGGCGATGGCCACGCAGGGAGTGCTCAACGGCGCCTGCGCTGGAGTCGTCGGCACGATTGAGGTTCCAGACAAGACAGCAGTGGTTTGCAGTAGAAGCTACCCAGTAGTCGCGGGCGGCAAACGGCGACCACTGGACGTCGACAACCAGCCAGGGCATGCCATGGCTCTTAACACGGCGTGGGGCGCTGTAGGGGGAGTCGAGGTCGATGATGGTGAGGCCTTCGGGTCTGTATTGTTAGAGTTTGCTGTTCTTAAAGGTGTCAAAAACATAGCAAAAGAAACCTACGAGGCTAGAGCAATGTCGCGGCCTGAGGGTGAGATAGTAGCAGACCCTACGAGGCCGTCGACTTGAAATGTGCCGTCCGAATCGAAACTCTCGCTGTCAAAGGCAGACCGAATGATTTTGGTGTTTCGTAGCGACCCATCGGTGCTATCGGTGTCACTTAGGTCAGAGGCCATGGCGCTGTCGACAGTGCGCTTGCCTGGCGCAAGCTCAGCTTTAGGCGGCCTAGAGCCGGGCGAGGTTTCTCGTCATGAATGGGGTTCGGGGCGATTGACGAGAATTGGTCGAGTGTGTGTAGAAGTCAGTGTTTCGTTGTTTGTATTTGTGTGGTGTTAATACTAGGAGGTAGGCAGAAGGTGACGTCCAGCAAGCTAACGCGTGACTGAACGCGTTGACGATGTCTTGCGATGTCTAGTTTGGCGTAGTTGTCGCGATGCAGGGACGTGATGCATAGCTCACTGGGAAGCATTAGGTAATCGTTATCGTTGCGCCAGCTTATGCACTGCGATAAGCTTATAGTGCTGCAGTCTCAAAAATATAGCATGCTGTAGTGCCTCGTGAGTACTATCCAAATGCATCAATAGTGGAACTGCCTCGAATACAGGGCAGAGAGCTGGGTGCGCCAACCAAGGAAGGCGCAATCGGCAGCAACTGTCAGTGAAGACGGGAAAGTGGGGCGCTGGCACAGCCTAGTCTGGACTTTACAGGTGGGGAGCCTCGTCTGCTGGCAGGAACAGTGTCTCTCGGTGACTAGTCATGGTCAGCCTCCGTTAGTAAAGTATGGCTTGTGAAATGATCGGTCTTGTGACTGCTTCCTCCCCCTCCAAGTGAACATCTGCTCCTTCCCATAAGGTCCCTTGATAAACTCGTATATATTACATAACATCCGCCTCGCCAGCCTTTTCTGATTCCAAACCCTCAACAGTCGAGATACCACGACGTCGCCAGACCATTAGCTGCCAGCCTACCCGCCATCCCGGTCCCCGCTACAGCATCATCGCGCATAACACACCCTGCCACCCCGCCCAAGTTACTTGTCTTCTGCGACTTGGTCATCTGAGACGACAAGCGATCATCACAACACCCTACGGCATCACAACCTTTAGCTCTAGATCCTTTCAACTACAGCCGACTTCCAAACGACACTCAAAGCCATGTCTTTGCCCAAGAGAATCATCAAGGAGACCGAGCGTCTCATGGCGGAGCCGTGAGTAGCCATCCACTGGACGATGAGGACGGGGGCAGATCGCCAGCTCGGAGACGGCCTTTCTGCCTCGCAGTTTCGTCCTGCCGCCCCCTTCCAAGATGCACATATGCTGACATGTTATAAGTGTTCCCGGCATCAGCGCCATCCCCCACTCGGACAACCTCCGCTACTTCGATGTCGAGATTCACGGTCCCTCCCAGTCGCCGTACGAGGGCGGCGTATTCAAGCTCGAGCTGTTCCTGCCCGATGACTACCCCATGACACCTCCCAAGATCCGCTTCCTCACCAAGCTCTACCACCCCAACGTTGACAAGCTGGGTCGCATCTGTCTCGATGTCCTTAAGAGTAGGTTTTGCATAAAAGTTACTACCCAAAGACCAGAACTAACAGCACAGATAACTGGTCTCCGGCCCTGCAGATCCGCACAATCCTCCTGTCTATCCAGGCCCTCCTGGGTGCACCGAACCCCGACGACCCGCTTGCCCCCGATGTTGCCAAGGCATGGAAGGATGACGAGAAGGCTGCGGTAGAAACAGCACGCAACTGGACGAAGCAGTACGCGATGCCCCAGTAGGCAACGATATCTCTAGCCTGGTTGCTGGAGATGGCGGAAGGCTGCATTGTTTGAATGTTTTAAACGACAAGACCAAGAAACTGTCTCGTTCAGTGGGAGGGCGCGCGAGCGTTGAACTGTCTGGCTTTTAGTATCCTTCTGCAACACTGTCTGCGTTGCTTCATTCTGAGTCCGTGTTGGGTTTTTGAGTACTTATTTATTGTTATTTTTGTTCGCGAGTACTATTCAAATCCAATGTTCCCGATTTTTTATGCTTCAACCAGATTTTCTTTATTTGATTATTCATTGTCAGGACGTCAAGTATACTAGTACTTTGCAGCAAGCTTGATTTTAAGTATACTTCTACTAGCAAACATGACATGCTTATGTATCCTTGAATAAAAAGATTCCCTTTCCTGACCGGAAACCCTCGAGCGTTCCGCCAACGGCCTTTTGCAGTGTCTCAGACGGCGTCTCCCACGTCCATGGGATAGTGTCGGCCGGGCCGGGCTTGAACTTGCCAGTACGCATCAGGTCCAGCACGGCCTCCACCGTTGTCTTGCGCGCGGCCGGGTCGACCTTGCCCCAGCGGCTGAACCAGAAGCCGTGGAAGGCAAGGTCCTTGAAGATCAGCATACCCGCAGGAATCGTCAGCGGCTGCTTGGCCATGGCGCCGTAGGTCACCATGCGGCCGCCCTCGGACAGGCACTTGGCCATGCTCAGCGCAGGCCGGCCACCGACACAGTTGAGCGCCAGCAGAAGCGGGCTCTCCTTGTCCGACTCGCCCTGCATGATCTCGGCGCTGCGCAGCTTGCCGCTGGAGAAACCGCGCTCTTGCAGCTCGTCCTCGGTAATCACAACGGTCGCACCCAGGTTCATCAGCTCGGCCTTGAGGGCCGCCGTCGCTTCGGGCGTGTCGCGTGCGCGCACCACGTTGATGCTGCGCAGGCCCCACAGCTTGCCCAGCTGGATTGCGGCGCGACCGACACCGCTGTTGGCGCCGTTCTGGATAAACCACGCACCCTCGCCCTTGCCGGAGCGCACGCTCAGGTCGACGAGGTCAACAAACCCGCGCAGCATCTGCCATGCTGTGCACGGGTTGACTGTCGAAGTCGCAGCCGCCTCGGGCGTCAGGCCCTCGAGCTTTTCCTTGGCAATGCCCACAAGGGCAGTGTCGGCGTCGTCGACGAGCATGTGCGTGCGCCATGTGCCGAGACCGGGCGCAGCGGGCAAGGCCCAGTCACCGGGCTTGAGGGTCTTGACGTTGGAGCCGACATTGACAACCTCGAAGCAGGCCTCACTGCCAGGAACCGATGACGGCTCTGGGGTGCCGAGCAGCGAGGAGTACTCTGGCTTAACGCCGTACGTACCCTGGACGGTGTTGATGTCGGCGGGGTTGATGGGGGCGGCAAGAGTGCGCAGGAGCACAGTGTTGGGAGGAAGCGAAGGCGAGATGGAGTGGGTGTGAAGCGACAGTACGTCAGCGGGCTCACCGGTCTTGGAGTAGACGAGGGCCTTTGCCTGGGTGTAGCCGTAGGGGCCAGACTTGAAGCGCACAGGTTGCTGGCCGAGTCCGAGCTTTGGCTGGAGGGGTAGTCGGGAAGCACAGATGCCAGGTCTGGAAATGGGAGAGGATGCGTTGAGAGGCGAGAAGCGCAGCGGCGCGCGAGCCGAGCGGGCAATGGATGCCATTGTGTGTGCGTGTCGAGGGCGTGCGTGTCAAAGTGAAGACCCAAGGTCTGATGCTTTATTTGAGATTCTGTAGATAAAGTAAATGTTAATCGGTATTCTTCGAAAGTAGTGAAGACCCAACCAGGACTTTGAGTGCTTCTCGGAGATGTTTCAAAATCGATATCAAAAAGTTGCATTCAGCTTGCGTCTATGACGGCATAGTTCGGCTTCGGCTGGCGCACAGCTACCTGGCCTGGCGGATTTCAGGAAAGCTGTATCAATGGAGCTATGGTTGATAAGCGGGGACAGCATCCTCAACGGATTCAGTCACGTGCTATAAGATATCGCACATCAACAACGGTTCTTTTCCAAGATTAAACGACTCTTTCTTTTTTTGGCTTGTCTTTTGAATATCGCCGATCTGCTGCGTGGTTCATGATGCTTCCGTTTGCACGGATAATGACCACCTGACCCCACTACATCCGTGCCGTGGCCACACTGGTGATGAGCATGGCAAGTCGAGGCCAAAGCGCTGTCGACGGTCATAAATGGCCAATGACTTGGCCGTTGTTTATCCTTCAATGGTGTCAAAGTATGCAGGATCATAAACACGTGTGGTCATTTCCCAAAGTATCCAAAAAGCAATGCCTGGTATCAAATTTTATAGGCGTAAGGCCATAAGAAACGAAGTAGGGGTGGGAAGAACAACAAGGCAAACGGAAAGATCAAACGAGATAGACCAAGAATTGTAGAGGCCAACACTCGAAAGAAAATGAAGAAATGTAAACCAAAAAAAAAGAAAAGAACAAAAAGCCATTCCTCGTGCAATGCCGGTGAACGAGCTCGGGTATCACATATTCACCTATTTTCTCTCATCCTCCAACTCTCCTCTCCTCCCTCTTTGTTACATTCAGACTGTAAACTGAAATATCTTTCTCCTTCGGGCGTCACCAGCAGCTGAGCGGTAATGGCGTCAATCTAGATTGGCGAAAGGTCGTGGTAGTGGAATGAAAACGCGAAAAAATAGAAAATAGACGAAATGAAATGGTGCTGACGAAAGTTGTGTGGCGGGTGAATGGCGGCGCAGACGAGTGACTGAAGTGACAGGCAAGTGCCGAAACGCAATACAGATGACAAAAGAAAAGCTGTGAGAAAGCTGCATAAAGAATGTGCTGTGTGGTGAAAGTACTGAATAGGCGGATGGCGTGTCGAATAAAACAGGAAACTGGTGTACAGTCGATGCGACCAACGAAAGCAAAGCGCTCATTTAATGTTCTTGAAAAGATCGTTGCCAAGACTGCTGCCGTCGTCGAGGCCGATCTTGGCCTGGAGCTCGCCGAGCTCGGGGATCATTGGAGGTGGCGGCCCGGCAGGCTTGCTGGTCTCTGTAAAGATCACACTAGAGCGTTTCGAGAGCGGCGAGCTGCTGCTGTGCATGCCGCCAGCAGGGGCGGCATAGCCCTCGGCGCCTCGTAACCGACGGAACCAGCCACTAGAGCGGCGGGATTTGCGGTCGTCGAGCGTGCTCATGTCACTACGGCTGTCAGGGCGCGGGATGCTGCCCGGCGCATCGACGCCAGCATTAGCATTGCCTTCTTCGCCGTTAGTATATGCAGTATTCAGTAGATTCCGGCTAAAGAGACGCCGGATGCTACCGGGGCGCGACGACAGCGTGGGTGACGCAGGAACATCGTCAACTGTGCGCTTCAGGCCGGCCCTGACCGAAGAGCGGCTCGGGGAGGTGGTGAAATCGTCGGTGCTGGCGCTTGAGAGGGCTCCGTTGGTCTTACTGCTCTTGTCTGCGCTTGCGCCAGTTGAAGTCTGTGCGGCTGTCTTGAGGACGGGTTTCTCCTCCTCAATGGGCGACGGCAGAGGTGGTGGGATGTCGGTGCCCTCGGTGAGAGACGCAAACTTGAAGTTGAGAGCCGGGAGCTCGAAGCGCTTGGACGCAGGCTTGGTGGCCGTGGCCGATCCGTTTGTAACAGCCGGCATAGTGAGGTGGTTGGGTTGGGCAACGGTGGTAGCGCTGATATGTGCGATGGTGATGCGATTGTGTGCGAAGAATTTGGTGCACAACGTTGTTTGGCCAAGTACGCGAACGGGTAACACTTCAGTCAAGAAGTGTGGTCGTACGAGCGTGTAGGAAACCAATGCGCTGTGTAACTTGTAGAGTCGTATAAGGGTCTGTTGGGTGCGCGCTGCGTGGCGTAGTGGTCCGAGAGGCGACAACAGCAGCAGAACAAAGAACGGCAGGCCAGGTGAGACAGGTGAGGCGGGAGGAAAGAAGAGGAAGAAAACAAAAGCTAGGAAGCTAAAGATGGAAGCTTTTTTTTTCTTTCGTCCTTCGTCTAGCAGTCGCAACGGGCGCTCGTGGCTTTGTCAGGTCGAATGGGGTCCGGGATGGTCGATCGCAATAGTCGATAGTGCTGTAGGGCGACTGGGGGAGGATAGAGGAGGACAGAATGAAGAGCAGACGAGGATAGGAGGAGAGTAGATGCTATGATGACACAGCCCGTTGATGGGTAAAGAATTGGTTTCTTTTGCAAGATGAGGAGAGCGAAAAGAGCCAGGGTAGTGACAAGGTTCGAGTTTGCAAGTGCAAGTAATTTGGGTGAGAGAGCCGACGGGGGGGCTGGAGCAAAGAAGTAGGACCCAAGAAGTATTCTGGTCGAGAGGAGTCTTGTCAAAGACGACCAGGAGCAAGAGCCGTAAGAGGGCGGGAGATGCGGAGACAAATAGGGGACGAAGACAAAAGGGGACGAAATGGAGTCGATAGTGGCCGAGCAGACAGTGGGCGAAGACAGAATGGAAAAAGGGACCAGAGTACGAAGAAAAAGAAACCAATTGATCGATTGAGCGGGGAGATGAGGTTGCGACGCTGCAATTGTGTCTGATAACCACGAGACAAGAGCGTGAGGCTGGAGTGTGACTGTGGTGATGTGATTACAAAGTGTGTCGTTGTTTGATGTGAATATTGGGTTTAAGTGCTTGCTTATTGTGAGACAGGATCGGATATCGAAACATGCAAGTCTAGACGAGATGGCGCTTCTGGAAGAAGTGTGGAATGCAGAATGACGCTGCTTAAAAGATGTGTGATGAAGCTGAAATTGAGACACAAAGTAGATGGCGATGGGATGCTGACAAGGCAGGCAAGTTTATACGTGTTTTACAGCTGTAAGAAGAAGGAACAACTGTGAATACATGCTTCGAGACAAGACATAACGGGCAAGACATCAAGACATGAACATGTGCAGCACACAAATAGGGGCAGTCGGGAGGGAAGGAGCAGGCAAGCACGATGCAAGATGCAAGGGGAAGGAACACTAAAGCCGGCTAGTGTTCTTGATGGTGTCTTCCGTGCGCCGCAGTAACAGCAGATAGGAAAGCCTATCACCAAAACAGGAGATTACTTTTGTTAGGAAAGAGGACGGAAAAAAGAGAAAGAGCAAACTGAAAATGGGTGGACAGGGGTCTCTTTGGGAAGGTCTAGTTTGCCGTTGCTTTCCACCACGAGTAATAAGTGGAGACTGTTTAAATGGGAGAGCCTGAGGACATGAGTCTGTCAGAAAGACAGGTTGATAGATGGAGACAAAGTAGGATGCGCCCTGTATACAAAGAGAGGCTGGGGATGCTACTTGATATTGGTTGTGATAATGCTAGCTTTTATAGCCAGCGACGCGATGCTACGATGGGCTTGGATGTCGTGATGTTTCCTCCTGGCACAGGGTTGTATTCGTTTCTCGGGTGGGAAACGAAGAAACGAGGAAACGACGGTGATATGCTGGTGTCCAGTGCAAGGGTATGTCAAGTATACTTTGTAGAGACAGTGTCTGGATATTGATCTCTAGTCCTAGTTTCTGCTTCAGGGTTTCCATGTATCTACTGAGTACATATATTTGGATGCCTTTTTATTCCCTATTTTTGGAAGACTAGGAAAGACCCGTGGAGGCCGATCGGGGTCTATTTTAGTTTATGAAATAGAGGACGATGAAACAAAAAGAAACAAAAAAGAACAAAACAAAGCGAAACGGGGCTGTACACGCACGCACTTTAGTGGCCGTTCTCACCGTTAACTGGCGCCGTGGACAGGGAGAAGGCGAGTCAGATGGATCCATGAAAGGAAAAAGAATTTCAAGTAGAAGAGAAGTAAAAGCAGACTGGTACATAGTATCAAGAGATTGGTACGAAAAAGAAAAGAAAAAAGTCAACGAGAAAGTAGCCCCTTGCATGCCACGGGCCATACCACTCTGAAGTCCGGCCCTATTTAAACTCATTTTGCGCCTGCATTATCCCCTGACAGGTCACTGCGCACGCTGTTAGGAAGTGGCTAAAGTGCTTGCATCAGCTGTCTCCGACGGCAGGCAACTACCGGCGCGCACTCCGACAGATCGGCTGTACATTGTGTCACGCAGCTTGTTGCTTCATAATCGTGAACTTCTTATTGCTTGCTTATTGCTTGCTTATTGAATAGATATCAAAGGTCATGTCTTGACACCATCAACCTACAGGTGCTTGCCAAAGAACTTGAGCACAACCTGGTAGCCGCGCGTGTACTCCTCCTTGACGCGCTCGTCGTCCAGGTCGGCGCGCGCTGCCATCCAGCCGTGGATCTGGTCCTCAAAGATCTCGACGTGGTGCGGCACCTTGAGAGCCTCCTCGAAAGCCTGGACATCGGCAGCCGGCTCGTCCTTGGACGCCAGCAGGGCAATGGGCACCTTGATGTTGACAGCGTCCTTGGCGTCGACCATGGCGGGGTGCGCCTCGACACCCGCCGCAAAGGGGTTCTCGTCGCTCGCCGTCGCAAGCGACACAACCTTACCACCCCAGCAGAACTTTTCTGTTAGTACTGTTGATATTCATGGTATTCCAGCTTCTTGAGGAACTATACTT
Organism: Ophiostoma tasmaniense; assembly: GCA_022392925.1. Lineage (NCBI taxonomy): Eukaryota > Fungi > Ascomycota > Sordariomycetes > Ophiostomatales > Ophiostomataceae > Ophiostoma > Ophiostoma tasmaniense. The sequence continues at coordinate 1,196,920 of JAKRGK010000001.1, read as the reverse complement.
ACACCAACGACTGCCCACTTCTGGACTGAGGGGTACTTTGCGCTCGCGGCCTTGACGTAGGCGGGCAGCTTAGCGGCGGTGATGGGGGGCGCGTTCTCGGTCAGGAAGGACATGAGGCTGTTCTGCTTCTCGGGGGTGTCGGGCGGGAAGATGCTGAGCGAGGCAGGCTTGTCATCGAACCAGTCAGGCATCAGGACCTTGTACTTTTGGTGGCTGTCGCTGACGGCAAGGATGTCAGCGCCCTGCAGCGACTGGTCCTTGTAGCCGAAAATGTCGAAGACGTAGATGATGCCCTTGGAGGCGTCGTCGGCACCGGTGGCGTAGGTCTTGAGGCCATCGACGGTCTCGTAGGAGCCCTTGGCCTTGTAGCCGGAGGCGACAACGGGGGGGACGTTGCAGCAGGCCTATAGGTTAGCAGCCGTCCGAAATTGCCAATGCTCAATTGTCCAATTGTAACAACTTACCTCGCTGTGGCCGTGGGTAGCAGGCATAGTCGACATGATTGCGGTTGTGGGGTAGTAGATTGGTAGAGCTGACGGTCAGTTGGTGAACTCTGAAAAGAAGATGCCCAAGGCAAAGCCAAGACTGTCGTGGGCAGGAGCTACTTACATAAGTTTGATCGTGAAGGAAGGAGCAATGGGAAACAGACAGGAAGACCGGAAAGACAGGAAAGAGGTAAAAGCCGACACGGGCGATGCTCGGCTTTTATCACATCCGGATTGCCAACGCCATCACGTTTCCTCTCTATTTGTAAGGAGCCCCAGGTGGCAGGTGGGGTGTTCACTATCTACAGCTTCCATCGCTGCAACACACTCAGCGAGTCGTGCATAATGCAGTTGCGACACCTGTCTCAATGCGCTGCGTTTTTTCTACAGAGGGGTAGCTTCCTAGTTCTAGCGCGTGCAATCCTGCCTGTGTGATGTCACCAAAGCGGTGTTCCTGCCAGGAGCCCCGCTTGATCGCATCGGATCACACCAGGATCGAGGAAAGAGGAGGAAGGAAGTCGGTCACTGTCATGTTTATGTAATCCTGCACATTGAGGCATAAGTCGAATGGATGCTTCCGTCTTATTACAGTCGATATTGCGGCATATTATATTTGAACATCGGAGAGAGTTATATCTTGCAAGGCGAATATTGGCCTTTTTTGCTTAAGGTTTAGTTATGGAGAATGACTTCTTTCTTTGGTTTGTGTTTGAGTTTTCTTTTTTTTTTTTTAAAAATTTGGCATGATCTAATGAAAATACTTTATATAAAAAGTGTATGCAGATGTATATACAGATTTGGTCCGATGTATGAAAAACAAATGCTATGCAAATGTAAATAAAAAAAGCAAAAACTTGAACAAAATAAAATAATAGTAAACACCGACACGCTCAATGCCAACAGTCTATCGCCCACCAAAAAATCCCGTGCCTCCAGTCGGCCACCCGTCCGCAGGTGCCATGGATAGGTCGATGTACGACTGCGGCTGCTGCACGTAAAGCTCATCGGCTGGCGCCTGCAGTTCAATGTAGGGCGTCTCTGCTGTCATGGTGGCCTGGCCCATATCGATGCCCATGTCTATACCAAGAATGGCTGGATCTATCGCACTGGCCGAGCTGGCAATGTATGCCATGTCGGCCGCGCCCTGGCTAGGCTGCGTGATCGGAAAGAGGCCCGCCATGTCAGTATCAAATAGAGAAGCGCTGTTGTTGACATTGGGAGAAAATGGGATGAGTGGCGAGAACGAGGGTACCGCGGCCACGACCGACGACATGGAGCTGGAAAAGGCCGGCGTGGGAGTAGTGGGAAATGCCGGCAGAGAAGAAAACGAAGGAAAGCTTGGCATTGAAGAGAATGACGAAAAAGAAGAAGAGATCGCAGGAAACGGCGAGAACGGCGTGCCTGGTGTCAGCGGCGACGGAGACAGCGGTGTCATTGGTGTCAGCGCGGCCGAGGCAGGCTGCAAGTAGGTAGTTTGTGCTGGCTCGATAGAGTAGACAGGATCGACGGGGTCGACAGACTTCTCGACAGCCTCGACGGGCACTTCAATGACGGCCGTCATCTCGCGCAGCCAGATGCTGTGGGCCGTTGCACACGATGGACACGCTGCTGGCGGCTGGCTGCTGCCACTGCCACTGCCAGTTGTCTGTAGGTGGTAGTTGCACTTGCTGCAGCGGATCTGGATGGAGGGCTTCTTGTAGTACCGGTGGCGGCCGTGCTCGCGGCCGTAGTGGCGGCGGATGGTCTCCATGTTGTCATCTTCGCGCGTGCACACGGGGCCGGCTGATTTTGAGCCAGCGCCTGAACCTGTGCCAGACCCAAACTGGCACTGCCAGCGGCGGGCATTGGCTCCAATCTTTTCGCGGGCGAGGACGACCGATTGGCGTTCAAAGGTGGTCCTTGCGGCGCCTGCGTCGGGTTTGGCGTTGACTTTTGACGTTTGGCCGACTGGGTCCGGGACAGCCATGTTGTTAAAGTCAAAGTCCTCGCTCTTGATATTAAGATCGTTACTTTTTGCCGACTTCTTCGGCTTTGGTGTCGGTTTCTGTGTGTGTTTTGATGTTGTCGATGCTGCCTGTGATTGGGACCTCCTTGATGGCAAGGGAACTTGATGCAGCGCCCTCTGTTTGAGAGCTGCATTTGCTTCCTGGAAAGACGCCTCTAGCTGGGAAAGATCAAAACATTCACACTGTTTGTTAGTCTCTGATGCCCGAACGGGGCCTGGGCTTGATAGATAAACAACATGCACACACCATTCGTTTCAAAATTCGACACTCGTGGCAGAACTTGGACTCCGTCTTGATAAACATGGGCAGCCGGGGGATCTTGTCGACCTGGTCTTCGAGAGCCCGCCACGAGTTGTACATGTCTTGCACCGACGGCAGTCGCCGGTGTCGTCTCGCTGTGACTGAATCATTGCTGCCGAGTCTCCGGACGACGGGAAGCGGAGGCAAAAGATGTGTTTGTTTTTGCGAGGGCTGTTCGGGCTGGGGCGAGGCGCGGATTTGTGGTGATGCAGTGTGTCTTTCTTGTGATTGCTGGACCATGCTGTTCGTATGGCGTGATGTAAAACGTAGATACAGTATGTAGGTGTATAGATATCGGTGAATAACAAGATAGTCTGGTAAAGAACGCAATAACAACAATAAAGTTGGAAATAAGGTGAGCTGACAATGTAAACATATATATGCTGTCCGGCAGACCAGAGCAGATGCATGATATAAGTGACGAGAAGCAACACGCAGAGCCAGGCAAAACGGCTCATGGACTGCATCTAGATGTTTGACTGCCAAACTACTACACAACCAAAACCAACTCCAACAGTAATACTAACACACAGCTACGTGACATAATGACTGTATAGTGGCTCCAATGTGGCGATGAGGATGGACAACACTGTGGCATGGCAGGCCAGAAATGAGGGCAGAGGCGTTTTTCTGCTTTCTCCAGATCTTTGGGTAGTTTGTAGCATTGTCTACTCAGTATGTTCTCGGAGGTGCTCCTCATGATATACGATACCCACCACGGCCAGCGTGCGGCGGCCTGTCTGCAATAGCCACATGTTGGATGGGCACCCAGCGGCTAGCGATACTATAGGCGGCACCCACAGTCGACGTCTTTTAGTAGAGAGGCAGCCACGCCTTTTTGCAATCCGGATGCAATGACGATCAGAGGCAGCTCACCTTTGATTTTGATGTTGATTAACAAAGACAAAGGCTGTCTTTGGGGTTGCTGTGATATCAAGCCACAGGTCAATCATCACGATAATCGCCGTCTCACTGCTTTTATTGACTGTTGCATGCGCTTGCCGCTTAACTCAAAAGTGCAGATTGCCGTTTGGCTGACGCTCAGGCGCAGGCCAGTTTCATCTGTCGGCGGTTTTGCTCAAGATGGCAAAGTAAGCAGCAGAAGTAGTGAGGAAAATTAATAGAAAAGAATAAGAATAAGAAATGCATTTCTTTACGCGCTTGTCATGGTCGCGGCGGGCAGCCGGCCAACCAGAAAGTGATGGTATCTGAGGCGTTTTTTTCCAATTCTCCTTAGTCAGTTCCTGCAGTGCTCTGTATTCTGTGTATTCTCAGTACAGTTCCCCTCTTCTCCTTGTGGCTGCATAAATGGCCGCAGTGTTGGCCGTGCCCTCTCGATGAGACACTCTTGTCGAGTCGATTGCAGCGGATCGGAAAGGCACAGTGCTAGGCATTTTTGACGGAAGAAAGTGAAGTGAGAACGCCAACATGTGCAGGAAAAAGAATAAAACAAAGAGCAAAAGAAAGGAGACAATAATCGCCTATGCGGTGCCGCGCCGTAATGGGTGCAAGGCTGTGGCATTGCATTGCAGCACACTTACTGGCCAGAACTGCCCTTTTGGGATGTAGTGGCTCTTGTGGCTGCAAAGACCAGCGCTACATATCGGCTCTGATATTGATTTTGAAAATGATACCATGTAAACACAACACACACCATGATTTACTGAGATGTATAAGAGACGGACATCTTCTCTTGATATATTTTGATGAAATAGACATGGTCAAAGTCAAGAGAAAGAACAGACAGCAGCAGTAGCAAAGAAACCAACATCCAAGCTTAGTCAGCTCAACTAACATCACCGCAATTCTGGAAAGGCTTCATCCAACAGCGCCACGGTAGCCTTTCAAAGCTTTGATCAAGCTTGGGCTCTCGCCGAGTTCTACCTTGGACCGTGCTCAAACGGAAGCAGTGGCATTGTGGCCGTCATCGACATCCGCATCGTTGTCGCGGCCGTTGCACTCCGTCACAAAGATGACATAAGCTGTCACGTTTGGACAAAACCGCCAAAACCGACCATAGCCCAACTTACACCACTAGTGTCCTACTGGAGTCAACTAAAAGCTCACTAAAGTTAGCTAAAAGGACCACTACTCCCACTACGGCCCGTCGCCTACAGTGACTGACCAGGGTCGATTTAAGGCGACACTAAACAGCCCCATCAACTCAACAGGCGCGCAGTCTATAACTCGCCAGATGACTGTTGTGTGCTACTACTACATATGCCTGGATGCCTTTTCTCTCTCAAACCAGTCATACCATATCCGATTTCTGCCGCTTCTGTTCTTTTCGTTGTAGTTAGGCACAAAATTACACGAAATTGCCACCCGGATAGTTAGCCAACCTCAGTTTCGAGGACTCAAGGCGTGAACTTCTCAAGGCGACGAGTAAACGCCTTGTATATGTGGCTGTACTGATTCATAGGCGTACCTATCATGTCTGTTAGTGTCCTTGACACCTGCAAAGGGCATATACTGAACCGGGCTGTGACCAAAGTGAACAAAAATCAACAGAAAACAGCAAAAGTTAAATTAAAAACAGCAGAGTGCAGACGAAAAGAGGGCGAAGCTGGTTGTAATAAGATTGTGAAGCCTTGGTAATATAGTGTATTCCCCTGTTTGGTGAAAACGGCAAGAAATGGGAGGAAGCTAAGATGAATACACTGGAAAATGAAGAAACGTCTCAGAAACATGCTTAAAAAAGAGGAGAAAAAGAGGAAAGTTCTCTCAGACGAGGCCTTGTTCTAGGGTTCAAGCTAAGCTTAACCTCTGACACTCTACAACAGCCTTGAAGCATTAAAATGGCCGTAGCCTCTCCGACGAGGGACACCAATCAACTTGCACGGCCCGTCGTGGATCTTCCACTTCAACACTACAAGAACTTGTCTGCTCTGTCCGTGCTGCGCACACCGCAAGACATCACCGTCTGTCCGTAGCCTTTCACATTTTCCTGTTGTTGATAGTTCGCCTGGTCAGGTTGAATTGAAGCCCAACTTTGTCTGGAAATAGATCTAAACATTTAATTAACAGAAATAAACAATATTGTAGTTACAGAGAAAGGCGAGGACTGCGACCTGAGGGTGCGAACTGTTGTTTGCTTCACCGGCATCATAGTATATAAGAGAACCTGTTTGCCTCACGAATATTAGATTATTCAGAGAACTATATTCATACATGGAATAGCTTGATGCCGAGTCAAGCAAATCAAATAAAAACTACAAAACGAACACTCGACCTCGTCACCATCACGCTCATCACTCAAGTTGTGATAACTACCAAACCACCAAATCACCAAATCACCGACCTGGCTTACAACATACCACTAGAGAACAACAGCACTACCGCCACAATGTCGTCCTCTGGGTACTACAAGACCGAGCCGTCCAAGGAGATCAGCGGCGGTTCTTCTACCAGCCGTTCTTCTACCAGCCGTCCTTCTGGTAGCCGCTCTTCTGGTAGCCGCTCTTCTGGTAGCCGCTCTTCTAACAACACCAACGTATACCTTGCCCCTGGCAGCTGGCAGTGTGTAAGTTACTTCTTATTGTTCCCCTTCTTTCTTTTTCTTTCTCTTTTCTAACTCGCTCTAGACTTACTGTCCTTATTCTCTTAATGGCCAACTGGATGACTACTGCGCCAATTGCCTTCGTATGGACACGAGGCTACAAAGCTTCCGGTAGCTCATGCTGCTACTAATGCGATGGTCATGAGCCGAGCTTCTGGGTCAAGATGCTGAGCTCTTGCTCCTAGTTTAGCGCTCCCCAGCCCTACGATATGTTTCCTCGGCTCTCATATCGGCCTGAACCTTTTCATTGAAGGTCTTCCTTTTGCCTAGCTTGTATTGTGTTGCGGCGTCTCCCCTTCTACTTTGTATTACACAACTATTCTCACCATGTCACCCACTTTTCCTTCCTATTCGCTCCTTACATGTTCTTGACCTTTCGTTTCTTCTTCTCTTATTTCCTTATTTCCTTATTTGTCTTGTTATTCATACGCCTGTCTATACACCGTCATGTCACCACGAACTGTCTATTGCTGCACTTATACCTACCACATTTACCTGTAACCATATTGTACTATCTTATCGTGTCCTTTTCCTTTTACCCCAAACAGCCAGTCATTACCTGCATATAGTTGACGCTTGCAATGAATTTACTACTCTGTATCGCTCTGTGACTACATTGACTTTTGACTCTTGATGCATTACTTCTCAACCTCTTGATTATAATTTACTCGACTGTTGATTGCTTGACGGCCAGTATTTCATTGTTGCATTATCCAACTATCTACCTATCTGACTGTTTAGCTACTTTGGCTTCGCGACCACATCTGAACAGTGTTGATACACCGAGCATGACTCCTCAAACCTCTTCTGCTTACATCATCATCACCATGCTTTCAAGCCCAATCTCACAATTTCCGTCTTCATTAACTCTACCCAATTCTTCACAGACCCACTCACACACGGAGGCCGCTTGATGCCTTTTTTCTCTTCTCTTCTTCTCTTTCCCTGAAAACCAGAACTGCTGCCTGGAGTTAAAGGCAGCACCACGGGTGCCACAAAAAGTAAGGCATCCCAGGAGGCATTCTAGACGACCCAGCCTTGTCGTACCTGCCATGTTCAGACGGACAAAGAGAATTGACAAGTGCCGGACGCTCCTTCCGTTTTAATTTTGCATGCCTACCGTTTCGTTGCATTAAGTTCCCATCACGTTACCGTTTTGCAGCTTAGCCTTGTTACTGAGGCTGTAATAAAGTGCTTTTGTTCAAAGTGGAATCACAGCGAAAAGGCACATGCCGCTTTAAGCGCAAAACGGCAGAACTATCCTATCACATGTGCTTGTACTACCAAACAAGGCGGCCCAGGGCTGGCCACCGTGCATCTTAAGTTTACATCCCAACTAGCATACTCTACTTCTGCATTGGCTGTCATTAACTTGTTGATATTCGTACACGTTTATTTACAGATTATATATCATCTTTAACCGATAGACGACGGAATCTTGCGCAGACCGCGCTTCCGGTCGTTGTGCGGTGCGCCGTACCGCCAGCCAACAGTGCCAGTGCGGCCCGTGCGGCCCACCTGCTCCGAGTTGTAGTCCTTCACCCGGAACTCAAACCGGCCCGTGTCATAGGATGCCATCCGTGCCGCCTCGGCTTCGACAGCCTCCTTGTTGCGCTTCGCCAGCTTGCGCTGCTCCTGGGCCACCTCCTCACGGAAGATGCGCGCCGCCTTGACGTAGTCCTTCCGGCTGCCCGACACCTCGGCGTTGCGCTCCGTGTTGACAAGCTCGGGGATCGGCATGCGCTTGTCGGCCGACAGCATGGTCGGGTGGAACGCCTTGGCGGCATCGGTGCGTGTAAAGTGGCGCGACTCCGACACAGGTAGGAACAGCTGCTGCTGCGTGTAGGGGTGCACCGTGATCTCGTTGGTCGGCTCGAATGAGGCGCCGCTCTCGTGCTCTTCCAGAGAGACAGTGGGGATCATCTGGCGGACGGCGTTGGCGTATGGCATGGCCAATGGCTTGCCCTGTTTTGTTAGCTGTATTCTTGAAGAAGAACAAGGAAAGAATGTGGGTAAGAACAGGATGGCTCAGAAAGATAAGCATGTAAATTTATTAACCATGTGGTATGTCTTCAAGACTAATCGATATTTGTTTATTTCATCACGGCCAGGGTAGTGAAGGGTATCGCGGGGATCGCGGAGAAGGGTTGGGACGGGAAAAAGAGAAGACAAAGAGAAAATACTGACCTGCAGAATCCATGACCGCTCGAGCTCCTTGAGACGCACACATGCGGCTACGCGCCGCATGTCGATGTCAAAATCGGCCGCAACCGCCTTGACGGGCTCGCCGTGCTTGACTACTCTCTCCCAAATCCGCAGTCGCGTCTCGTCGCTCAGGATCGGCCGCACCTTGTAGCTGGGGTTGTCGGGAAACTTGACGATGCCCGACGAATATAATGGCTGCGACGGGTCAAACTTCTTGTATTCCTTGGCATGCAACTTGAAGTACTGCCGCATCCGTATCCGTCTGAGGTTGGCCAGCGGCACCGATGTCGAGAAACTCGACGACTGTGTGGTTGATATTGAGGGAGACGAAGAGGAGACAGCCAGAGTTGGCCGGCGACAGCATGTTGTGGGAGTGGGCTGCTGCCGTGATGAGGAGGATGGTCTTGAGGAGGATGACCGAGTATGTGTGGAAGAGAGAGAAGAAGATGAAAAACCGCGCGAGCCGCGTGCCAGCTGCATCGAGCCGAAGCTGGATGTCAGACCAGCCATGCTCGATGACGCCGACGACGAGCCGGTGACGGCCGCCAATGCCGCGCGTGGGTGTGCAGGCATGTGTGTGTATGTGGAGGATTAGGAGGAAAGAGGATGGAGGGAGGTCGTCGCGGTCGTCAATCGTCAATGGTGAGCAGAGCTGCCGAAAAAGTAATAGATCAAAGAAGAGAATGAAGCTACATTCAATTCTCACGAGAGATAATTGGTAGCAAAAAATTTGCGTGTGTGGGCCAATCATGGAGCCTGCAAGGACCAATGGCGGCCCGAAGCAATTGACCAATCAGAAGTTAGATTGATATATGTGGGGCCTCAACAGATAGCACTGCAAGGTGTCTGTCGGGACAAACGTAGGGAGACCGTCACTAATGCCTGACTAATCACTGATCTGTGCAGTGATTCCAGGGTTTAATGATGTCTGGATTCCTCTTCTATCTACCAGAATGCTAGATGGCAAAAGCCCTACTATATACCACCCAAAAGACCCTCCTATCCTTCCTTCCCTGCAAACAGTGCATCTGAGGCCAACTGTGAAAGTGAATTACTGCAATCACTACCTGATGCAGTTGCCTCTTCCTAATGCAGTCGCCTCTTACAGGTGGATTACGTGGATTATACTGACGAATACCGATACTGGCTTTCTTTTGAAAAATAGTGAAAGTCCGTCGGAAGCGGTATTCGCTGTATGGAAATTGCGTAGTCTTTTTGTGTAGTAATTAGCTGTGTTTTCTGCCTTTCTAGTTTTTTAATTTGTTATAGTTTTTCCGTGAATCTTTTAATCGTTTGTTTTTATTAGAATATCGTTATATTGTTAGAATCTTTAGTTAGATCTTTTAACTTAAACCTCGTTTTTAATAGCGATATAATTAGTGTCGATGAAGCGGGAGAAGGCGTCGTATACCTTCGACTTTATTATTATATCTACTAGATTTGCGTTTTTAGAAATCTAGCGTATATGATGAATTTTTTTTTTTTCGTAAGACTAACGTAATATAAAGACGTCGATTATTAGTTTTTTTTTATTTGTTGTGTTTAATCTAGTGATAAGATTAAAAACCGACTTCGAGTTTATATATATTACGAGAGGTACGTTTTTGCCGTAGATGTTATCAATCGTTGTTTTTATATACGATGTAACATCGAATTTATAAACGAAAGTATATAGCTTAGCTATTAATATAAATCTAGTGACGCGTCGATACTTAGTAGACGACTAATAGATGATATTAGTGTTTTTTTTTTTGTCTTTTATAGTAACGATATAATTAATTTAAGAGGTTAAGTCTTTATTACTTATAAAAAAAGTATTAATAAAAACTACTACTTATATAATATTTTTATCTAGCTTGACGTAATAAAGGCTTCGGCTAAAGTATTCGATTTACTATTATAGTCGACTATTGAGTACTTTTATTTTTTAATCTATTAAATTTATATATTATACGGCTATAGATAGATTAAAAAAAGCTTTAGGTTAGTAGATAAAAACAACGTATATACCTCGTATACGCTAGGCAATATACTGTTATTTTATATTAAAAGGTATAGTTACTTTTCTTTTAGTTCTTTTATTAACTTACGGAGTATAAAAGACGGTAGTAATGTTTTTTACTTATATCTTTTACGTAATAGAAATGTTACTATTTTAACCTATCGCGATGTTCGTACTATTAAACTTTATCGGTGTTAATATTATGAGCGTCTTACGGGGCTTCGTTATAAATCTTATAGCTTTAAGTACTTTTTTTTTTAACTGTATAAACTTCTTATTACTTAGGATTAATATATTATTCGTCTATAGTCTTACGATACCGAAGGTGTCGTTTATACGCGTTATAAGGCAATAGTCGAATACGGATAGGGTTATGTTTAGTTTCTTTTTATAATGTTTAGTATACGTAGAGAACTAATAGTTACCGGCTTTTATAACACCGTATAAAAGCTTTACGACACGTAGTACGTAGTCGTTTTAAAGCGTAAGGATTTTTCTAGTAGTAGGTACTAGATTAATAAAGACGTTTTTTATAAGTCGAGTTATTACTTATACGTAAGCTTAAGAAATATCTTTAATAGCGAGTTTTATAATACCGGTAGTATTAGAAGCGGCGAAAACGAGGATTATACGTACGTTTATTCTTTAAATTGTCGGCGACGTAGTAAGTATCGTAAAGCGATTTTTGTCTTTAAATCCTTATACTATAAATCTGTTTTTTTCGATGGCTTAAGTAGTTTTTACGTGTTTAACTTTATCGATAAATCGTGCACTAAAGATCCGAGTCTTAGGTAAAATAGATTTACGCGCGACGGTCTTAAAAACCTTTTTTTTAAGTAGTCTAAAGATTTCTATCCGCCGAAATATACTAAAATCGGGTATAAGTATAAGCGTTATAAGTTATATAGTTATCTTAGTACCGTAAATAACTATAAAAATAAACTTAAAGTAAAGGTTTTCGGAGAACGAGTATATAGTAACAACTAAAGCTATAATAACCGGAGCGGGAACGGGAACGGGAACGGGAACGGTAGGCAGTTAGTTGTCGGCGCCGGCCGGTTTATTTCGTACGGGTTTTTTACGGCTTTTACGTGTCGTTACCGTTGTTTTTTCCGCGATTTTTTCGTTTGTTTTATCGGTAATATAAAGCCGGATGGATGTAATTTTAAAAGTAACTAATTTACCGTTACCGAAGTCGAAAGTAGTATCTTTATTTATAACTACCCGTGTTTTATATAGTTTTTTTTATCCGTCGGTAGTAGCTACTACGTTATTACCGCGTACGGGACGTTATATTTATACTTAGTTATTAAGCTTCGGTTTAAACGGGACGGGCCCGTTACGTTATTTTAGTATTTCCGTAAGACGTCGGCGTACTACGTACTTTTTTAGTTTTTTTATTGTAACTTTAATTACGGCGGCTCGGCGTATTACGGAAAAAAACGGGGTTGCGGCGGTAGATAAACGTAAGTAAATACCGAAAACGAAAAAGGTAAGTATTATATTATTAAGCCTTACGGTATCGTTGATTATTTTTATAGTTATCTATAAAGATATATACTCCGAAAGTTTAAGAGCTTTTTTTTTGATGATGTTATAGGCTTTTTTAATAACTTTATAATATTTTTCGACCTTACTTATACTATTATAAGCTTCGGTAAATACGCTTTTAAGCTTAGATCTTATAATTATAGTATTATTACGAAACTTTTTACTTACGAAGTTAATGCCTTAATCGTAGACGATGATATCGGGAGGTCTAATATAAGTATCTAGCTAATACTCGCGTAGCTTATTTTATATAGTCTAAGCGGTAAAGTTTTTAAGCTACTTTATTGCTATAAAACCTATTACTTTATCAACGATATAAAAGTAAGGTCGCCCGTTAATATAAGCGACGTCGACGATAATAGTACTATTAAATACTATATCTTAGTCTTCTTTAAGAGTAAATTTAAACTTTTTTGGCGGTTTTTAATACGCTTGATATTTTTTGTAGTAATCTTTAATCTTTTAAAGTATCGTTTTATTAACGGGGTTATTACTTACTGTTTTTAATAGTCGATGTAAACGGTTTACGGATAGATACCCGAAGCGGCGATAAAGCCGCTTAAATTCCGTCTCCGTGAAAAAACTTTCGGGTTAGTCGGTGAGTATTATCTTTAGGATCGGTAGGAAGGGATGGCCGAAGCGTCTTACTACGGGAGTATTTTTGTAAGGTTTTACTACTATATCGCGTGTATTATTAAAGTAATAGCGAAGTCTATCGAGATCTATTAAAAAGATTAAGAAAGGCGTGTCTACGGTTATTACGTGAAAGCGAATCTCACTAATCGGAGTATCGATTATAACGGAGCCGGTAAAAGACGTAATCTCGATACCGAATTTTACCGTCACGGAGCCCGCGTCGGTTGTTTTAATACTTATAAAAGGACGGAGTATAATTAATGCCTTACATTACTTAAGACTATACGTAAAGTATATTACTATACTAATATCGACGATAAAGCTTATAAACTATAATTCTTTATACTTAGTAATATTAATATTAGCGATCGCTTCGTACTTTTTTTTATCGTCGTTTGATAGATAAAGATAGCTGATAAATGTTGTAAAGCTTTTAATTAGCTTATCGACGTCGTTTTTAGTGTATATAAAGGAAAGGTTCGTGTTCGCGATTTTTTGGTCGTCGTCTTTATCTTTTTTTTTATTTTTATTATACTTAATGTTTTTACTATTACCTTTAATAAAAGTAAGATTAGTAAAGTATTAGTACGTAGACTTAGTAGTTTTTTTCTTTTACTTTTTAATATAAGCTTTTTATTCTTCTTTTATATATTATTTTTAACGATGACCTTCCTTATTATAGATGTAGTACTTTTTTTTATTATATTTATTAGTGCTTTTATTATTACGTCGATTACTTCGGTAGTTGCTTTAATTATTATTTATACGTTTATAAGTTTTATCTACGTACATAATATTTAAAGTAACTGTCGTAATTTAGCTGTTGTATATTATGTCAAGTGTTTAAAGGATCGGGAAAGAAAAGATTGTCGATTTTTCTTAGGCTTTACAAAAGCCTTTAATAGTCGTTACGAAGGGCCTAAGGTTTTTTACCGTAGCTAAGTTTATTATAATAACAGCTATTTTCGTAGCCGTGTTTTATTTAAATGTATTTAAAAAGCGTATATATATAACGCTAGTACTACTTAATACAAGTCCGATAATAGACTAGTATTTAACGAGGTAATTGTAAAAACCTTTAACTACTTTCGATAAAAGCTGTCCCGGTATAATATTACGGGTATATTTATCGATAGTAATAGTTTACTACTAGATAGTTTTGTTTTTAATAGTATTACCGTCTTTAAAGAAGTTTTTAACACCTATTATTATAGCCTTTTAGTCGTTTCTATTAAAGAAACTATCTCGAATCCTTTTAGTCTATATATAAGGTTGTCTTAGTCTTATTATAATTAAAAGTATTTTACCGAAGTAAGCTTCTTTAAGGTACTAATTTTAGTAATAAGTGATGAAATTATAGTACTTGAAAGAAAAACTTATAAAGTCTTTAGTTCTTTTATACTTTAAATAGTCGGAGTAGTTTTTCGCGATAGTATTTATAATACGAAGTTGTTTTTCATCGTTAATAAAGCTTTTTTTATACTTAGTAGTAAAGCCGTCAGCGGCAAAAGCTTGAAAGCGTATATATATAAAAGGATTAGTCTCGTAGAAGTATCTTTTTACTACGGACTCCGGCTAAAACGCTTCTAGTCGGTAATCTTTTTACTAAGGTACTTCTTAAGGCGTTTTTTAAGGTACTTTTTATTGAGGTGTTTGTCTTTAACCGTAATCTTTTTTTTTTATAAATCTAAAGTTAAAAAGTTTATATAAGTAAGTAATTCGGTTAATACCGACGTATTTATAGATCTTTTCGTTCCGTATTTTTATATAACTTTTTTTAGCTTGTTCATTTAGACTAGTTTTATCTTATAAGACTATAGCCTTACGATGAAAAAAGTTATAAAAAGACTTAGAAATTACGTTACGTCTTTTGTTTTTTTAAATATTAACTCTTCTTTTTATTATAAGGTTACGGAATATATTAAGACTTATAGACCTTATTATAACGAGGTCGTCGATAGTCTACGTCTCGAAGTCGTTTTATAGGTAGTCGAAGAAGTTATTATCGCAAATAGTCGTATTAAAGATCTCTTTAATATATTTGTTAATGTACTAACTACGTCTGTCAGCTTTATCGCGCTTGTTTTAAGCAATCGTAGGATCTTTATCGTCGACCTACGGGGACGTTATAACTTTAAAGGTATCGTAAGTACGCGCGTATATGTATATATATGTATATATATATATATACGTAAGCAAAACCAGAAGCTTTAAAAACCCCCGGTTCCTTTACTTATAAGTATCGGGACAAACGTAAAGAAACCGTCACTAATGCCTAACTAATTACTAATCTATACAGTAATTCTAGGGTTTAATAATGTCTGGATTCTTCTTCTATCTACCAGAATGCTAGATGGCAAAAGCCCTACTATATACCACCCAAAAGACCCTCCTATCCTTCCTTCCCTGCAAACAGTGCATCTGAGGCCAACTGTGAAAGTGAATCACTGCAATCACTACCTGATGCAGTTGCCTCCTCCTGATGCAGTCGCCTCCTACAGGTGGATCACGTGGATCATGCTGACGAATACCGACAAAAGCCGTTAATAGTTGCATGCGAATTACGTCATGGCTGAGATGATGGACAATGTGTGATGTTGTATTTTATCGAATTGATCGATTTCATAAAACGTGCCATCACGTTGCAGTCGTGGGCAACGAGGATGAAATGTACGACGCAACAGAGAACACTTATTCGAGAAGTGTGTGCTGTCGGCAGCATTCGAGCACTGGCGATAGATGTACATAAACGGTCGCGATGCTTTGACTATATATAAACAAAATATAGACAACTATGTGACACCCTACAGCTTGGACTCCTTGGGCGCATCGGCGTGCGGCCGCACCCGGAACATGTGCCGCGGTGCGTGCAGAAACACCGTCTTCCCAGACTCGGCAGACACCTCCAGAACCACCTCATCTCCAGTCAGCCGCACAAGACGGCCCACGTCCTTGTGCAGAGTGCCCGTGTCAATCGGCCACACCACCGACTGCTGGCCGACACCGAGTCCCGCCGCACGCGCCACCGGGTCGTTGCCGTCGACGCCTTCGCGGCTGTCCTCGGCCGTCGATGCCCAGATCGCCTCGGCCGCTTGTGCGCCGTCCACCCGTTTCTTGACAGTAGTGGCCTTGGCCGCCTTCAAGGCCCCGTTGAACCGGTCGATCCAGGCAAACAGCCGCGGGAACTGCGCCGGCGACAGGGCCGGCTCGGGCGATTGGCCGTCCTCGAACGCGCCCGGCATCGTCGTCAGCCAGTGGAACGGCCAGACGGACTCAATGTCGGCGAGCGACGGCGCGGCGGTGTTGAGGATCCACGCGCGGCCGTCGGCGAGCAGCGACGACTCGAGGATGGCGGCGGCGTGGCGGATCTCTGCCAGGGATTCGGCGCGCAGGAGCGCCGGGGGTGTTTTGGTTTTTTTAGCGGCATCTTTAGAGGCCGACATTGGCGTGCCAAAAAAGTCGGCCCGGTCACGGCCAAAGGCTGGGTCTTTCATGGCGGGCACGTTGGCTGGAATCAGACGCGCCGCATCCAAAAACACATTGGTATCGACCGTCAGAATATCGAGCAGGCGCTCCAGTGCCAAGAGCTCGAGCGACGAGTCAATGCCAAGGGGAGGCTTGACCGTATCCGAACCCGGGATGGCCTCGAGCTTGCGCAGGATGAGGCGGGTGTCGAGGTAGACGTCGCGGCCGATGGCGACGATGGGGATGCGGCGGTGGCGGACGCCGAGGCGGGCCAGGTCCGGCCGTGGCAGAGTCGGCGGTTGGATCTTTCTAGTTAACAAATGGCCACAACGCAGAAAGCAAATCGTGTACCGAGTTGTGACTGAGCTTACACATTCGGAATAGGGGAGGCCGCGGAGGGCAAGGTACCACTGGATGCGGCGCGCATACGGCGAGTACGCGTAGTGGTAAAAGGTGATGAGGGGCGTAGTCGACGACATTTTGGCGAGTCAATGGTTGAAGAATACCAAAGACTTGTATTCGGACAAGAGACATCAACATAAAATGCAAACAGTGGTGATGCATTCCCCGGATTATGTTATCAAAGCGGAGAAGCGAGATAAGGCTGTGCCTCGGCACGTTTGGCAGGGCCGTTGGGGCAGTCGGGGTACTGGCATTGCACTAATACATGGTAATACAGTGAGCATGGGCATCTTGGCGAGAGATTACGGTTAGTGAAGAGCACCAGCGGGGCGGATCGAGAACGCGAGCCTCTAGCATGAACCTCTGCTGCTCTGTACGTACAAAAGATCAAGAGAAGCCAAGCTTCGGGATTTTGGTCTTCTTGGCTCGATATCTTGGCTTGACTCGTCTCGGCTGTCAGGTCTTGGCTCAACGACGTTCAACGACATCTCTTGATTTGGTGTTAGATGTTGTTGTTTGTGATGAGAATGGACGCGCATGGCATTTAGAAAGATGTTGTTCCATTTTGTGTCTGTCGAGGTATCGTCAATCGTCAATCGTTACGATGTCGCGATGTCGCGATGTTAGTGATAATTGATTCATAAGAGCAGCAAGTCAAGAAGATGAATCAAATCGCATGTAGATCAATTACATGTATCAATCAGCCGAGCAAAATGAAAACTTTTGCCAATTGGCTCATGGTATCACAATTCGATGAATCTTTCGATGACCGTGCATCGAATGACTAATCGAGTTGGTTAAGCTAAGCAGCAAGGCAAACAGCTCCTTCCAATCTTCAACTTGATTAATTCATGGTGTGAGCCAATGCAGAGAGCCGCAGTGGGTGCTCTCGAAAGAGTTTTCCACGTAGGTCCCCATATCGATGTATTTAGGTCGGTATCGATATTGACTGGATTGCGTACAGAGTATTGACTGTCCCACACGTCGTATTTTGCGACGGACTCCGATGGAAGTGGACGATTGCTGCTCACTCGTCCGCCGATAGACGTCCTCTCAAGGTACACTTGCAGTGAGAAATACTGCTGGCAAAGGAGGAAGGACCACACCCTCTTCTCAGGCTGTGATAAGCTTTGCCGGCAGTGGACGCCAGGACGCCAGGACGCCACCGACCGCTGACTAGACTTGTTAAGCAACTGCCTATTCGGGAAAGACAGCGCCTGCCTTCCTGTTAGACGATGGTGGGTTCTGCTGCTAGTGCCTGCTGTGCGAGTCGGCCGCTGTGCTGGATCGAGTAAGATGGATGGATACGAATCTTTGTCTTGCGACAGGCCCATATTTGTGACTTTGTTATTCTCTCTTTTTTGTTCTAAAAGTTTTCTAGATTTATAGACATGAATTCCATGAGTTTGGTGCCGTTTGTGTGTCTTGAGATTTGAGGCTCAGAGCATCGCTCCTTCCACATTGGGAACCTTCCATTTTGGTTGTAAACTATGCGTGACACGATCGCGCCTTCCTTGCACAAACAAGATCGATAGCATCGGGCACATCTGCCGACTTGTATGGAAATGGCAATCTGTTGATGCTTCAAGTCCAGGTACTCACTCCGGTGAATATGATGAATGCTGTGGTCTATGCATGACTCATTTGTGCTGTGTGCTGTACCGCTTCTGCGTACTGTGGCGTGCTGTCGACAACAATGGTGCTCTTTAGCATCCTTTTTCTTATTATTTTTCTTTTCTGTATTGGATTCATCCCGGTTACAAAATATTTCTTCTCGTATATATCTACTCAGTATCAAACATTGACAGTTTCTTCTACAACTCCAACGACTCAACACAACGTCGCACTCAGACCCTCGGTGCTGCCGATCTCGTCGTGGCCGCGTCCCAGTCCCCGTCTCTCCCCATCTTTGCCTTGTCTTTGTCTTTTTCCTTTTCTTTTGCCCATGTTTTTTCTTCATTTTTCTTCATCCTTTCTCTTTCTCTTTCTACTTTAGTTTGCCAGTTTCTTCCATTTCCTCCACTTTTCCCTTCATTTCTCACATTCTCCAGCCCAGCGACATATCTTGTCCGTCTGCATGTACATTGTCTTGCTGCGACCCTTGCTCTGCTCCCTTGCTTTCCGTCTTGTTATCTCGTCGTGTTTTGCATCCCCGTAATATCTGTGCATCGTATGTCTCTTCTGCTGTCTTTCAAAACTCAAACATTCGAAACATTTGTACAGCTAATTAATTACATAATCATACTTCCTATCTGGTGTTGTCATCTCCTGAAGAACAAAAACCAAACAAAAGAAAGAGCTACCAGTCCTTTTGCCGTATCCAAATCACTTATTTATCTCTTTACTTTATTACCCTATCATTTATCTCTGCCAAATTCTCTCAGCCTCTGCTATCTCTGTATCTCTGCTGTGTTATCCTCCCACTCTTTCCTCTTTGGTATCTTAGTTTTTCCTCTTTCCACCTCTGCCATATTAAAGTGGTGCGGCCTCTGAAGATCTCTTCTTTTCTCTCTTTCCCTTCTTCTTCTCTTTCTCTTCTCTCTTTTCTCTTTCTCTTTTCTCCTCTTCTCCTTCCTCTCCTCTTCTCCTCCTCAACTTCAAACAGTCATCATTCACAATGGCCAACTTTGAAGCTGCTGCCGAGGAGGAGAAGACCGTCGGCGTTTCTGCCACCGGCGTCGCCGCCGCCGACAATGTCGCCGAGAAGGCCACCGACAACACCTCTACCGACTCAGAGGTCGTGCCGCCCTACATGCGCTCATCCAACCCCGTTGCCCGCTTCTTCGCTCGCCTCCGCTACTACGAGGAGACCCTCGACCGCAAGATCGGCGTCGAGTCGGCTGGCATCTCGCGCCGCCGCCCCGAGGAGCGCGACCCTACCTACGCCCGCTGGTCCAACCAGGCCGTCATGTACCTGCTGTGGATGAGCACCACCATGAACATTAGCTGCTTTGCCACCGGCTTTTTGGGCTGGGAGTTTGGCCTCGACCTCAGCCGCAGCGTCGCCATCATCGTCTTTGCCACCCTGCTCGGCAGCGCCGTCACCGGCTGGTGCGCCACCATGGGCCCCGGCATGGGCCTGCGCCAGGTTTCTATTTCGCGCTACAGCATGGGCTGGTGGCCGTCCAAGGTCATTGCCGCGCTGAATGTCGTCGAGCAGGTCGGCTGGTCGTCGGTCGGCTCCATCACCGGCGGCCTCGCGCTGTCGGCCGTGTCCGACGGCAAGGTGGGCTCGGCTCTGGGTGTGGTGATTGCCGCCGTGCTCGGCTTTGTCATCTCGTTTGTCGGCCTGCGCGCTGTCTTTACCTATGAGAAATTCGCCGGCATTGTGCTGTTCATCGTGTTCATCATCATGTACGGCGAGACGGCCAGCTTTGGCGACACAAGCATCAAGACGGAGCTGAGCGGCCTCGAGCTGTCGGGCACGGCGCTGACGCTGTTTGCCGTCGTTTACGGCTCGTCGGCGTCGTGGTGCTCGATTGTCGCCGACTACTACGTCGAGTACCCCGTCAACACGTCCAAGGTCAAGGTGTTTTTGCTGACCACTGCCGGCATCTGCCTGCCCACCTGCTTCGGCATGTGCCTGGGCGCTGCCGTCGGCTCCGCGCTCAACACCAAGGAGGACTGGGCCGCGTCGTACGACGAGGGCATTGGCTTCCTGATCCAGACCATGATGCACCCGCTCGGCTTTGCCAAGTTTTTGCTGGTGCTGCTCGCACTGTCGGGCATTGCCATGAACGCCGTCGCGCTGTACAGTGCCGGCCTGTCCGTGCAGCAGTTTGCGCGCCCGCTGGGAGCCGTGCCGCGCTTCATCTGGACCGGCCTCATGTTTGTCGCCGTCATCCTGCTGGCGCTCGTCGGCCGCGACAAGCTGCTGACGTTCCTCGAGAACTTTTTGTCGCTGCTGGGCTACTGGAACACGTCCTTCTTTGTCATCCTGTTTGTCGAGCACTACCTGTTCCGCAAGGGCGCGACGCACGGCTTCGACAACTACAACCTCGAGGCCTGGAACACGCCGGCGCTGATGCCGGTCGGCTATGCGGGCGGCCTGGCATTTGCCGCGGGCATTGCGGGCTGCGTGCTGGGCATGAGCGAGACGTGGTACGTCGGCGTGCTGGCCTCCAAGATTGCGGGCGGCGACATTGGCAACGAGCTGTCATTCATCTTCACGCTGGTCGTCTACATCCCTGCCCGCTGGGCTGAGCGCAAGTACACCGGCAAGTAGAGCAGACGGACAACCGATAATCGTTGATGGTGGCACATGTACTGCCATCGTGGTATAAGCTGGATAACTAGTTATATTTATACCTATGCTGGCTATTGATACCCATTTACAATATGAAAATACAAACGCCTCCCACTGTCTACTGTCTACAAGCACGC
This sequence comes from Ophiostoma tasmaniense, assembly GCA_022392925.1. Taxonomy (NCBI): domain Eukaryota; kingdom Fungi; phylum Ascomycota; class Sordariomycetes; order Ophiostomatales; family Ophiostomataceae; genus Ophiostoma; species Ophiostoma tasmaniense. The sequence goes on along the minus strand of JAKRGK010000001.1, from coordinate 1,175,926 downwards.
TCTTGAAGTATTGAATGCGACGGAGGCATCTCCAGCTCCAGGTCCTGCCTTCTGCTCGGCACAATCGGATGTAGAGCCAGCGGTGACAGGTACGGCGCAGGTGCTGGCCGCGGCGGCGGTGTTGGCGGTCGTATAGTGGGCGCGGATACTGTTGGTGTTGTCGGCTTACTCTTGCGTTTCAGCGCCAGCTTCGGGAGACGCATACTGGGCCATGGAACAAACGAAAAGGCGGCCTTCTTTTCTGTATCCGTCTCGTCTAGGACTCGGGCCGGCAGCCGCACATATGGCCGGCACCCTGTCTTGATGTCCCGCACCGACGTCGCACAGCACCCAAGCGTCGCGTGCGATAGGAATACTGCCACACTCAATGCAGTGGCTGCCCACACCATGGCAAACATGGCAGGGCCGACTGTGACGACCACGCGCAGCTGTGTGACCGATGCCGCCGCGCTCGCCACAACCCGGTACGCAACCGCCAGAAACGTCGCAATCAGCGACGCAACCACCAGCGGACCCGCCGTCGTGCCCGCCAGCACTGCCACCGGCAGGCTGAACCAGCGCGAAAACAGCACCAGCGGCGACGCTAGTAGCAGCACGAGCGCCAGCAGCGCACCGACAACGTAGAGCCCGAACATGGTTTGCGAGAGTACGCGCACAATGCGGAGCACAGTCTGGGCCTGCGGGGGGATCGCGAGCGTGTTTTTCAGCAGCAGCTCATCAAACAGAATGCCGAGCGGGTTGAACCAGTAGAAGGGTGTCGGTGGTGAGCATGAGCTCAAGCCGGACGCGTAGTAGCCCTGGCAGAAGCTCCAGAGGCCGGCCTGGTAGTAGTCGTGCAGGCCGATGCTCTGGGCGATGGCAGCGGCGAGCTCAGGGTTGGCTGTGCCGTCTGTCGAGGCCGTCTGGTTGGCAAACAGATAGGACAGGTCCATGCGGAAGAGGTAGATGTTCATGGACGTCTTGGAGGCCTGCGTGCTGCCGGAGTGGGCAACGACCAGAAAGACGGCGGCGACGAGGCACATGGCGCAGCAGACGGCGATGGTGATGCGGCGGGGCAGCGTAGTGGTCCAGATTTCCTGCTGCGTCGCGGCCTCGATCGTGCTGGCCGCCATGTATGGCTCTTCGGGTGGAAGCGTCTCTGGTCTTTCTTGAGCCTGGCCGTCGTGCTGTCCTTCGGCTGGCGGGCTGTACTCATAGCGGCCGTTGTCTTGAACACCGTGGACTTGTCTTGGCGGCAGAGGCGGCGGCGGACCGAGTCGGAACTCGACGTCTGGAGAATGTCCTTCATCTTGAGAATACATTGAGGATGTTGTAGAAACCGTAGGCTGGGCAGTGGAACCACCAAAGTTTGGCCAGACAAACGAGTCGTTGCTTGTGCTGCTCGTCATGTCGCGGGGGCGGTCATCCATCTTGTCAGGTATAGGCGTGATAATGATATTGAGGCACACGGTGTAGGGTGTATCTTTATAGTTTGTTGGTTCCCAGATGTGCCTTTAATATCACCGAGGTATACACTTGCCGTATATGATTGTCAGGTTGACTAACAGCGGGAAGGCAGAGGCCATTGCGCCTTCCTAGTCTATCTGATATCCGTATGTATAAACATGCATCGAGGCAATGAACAGCCACGCATCTACACCTTGCATCTCCGTCTCTAGAATATTGTTAACCGCCCTTGGCACCAGCATTCTTATTTCCTGCCGTATTTTTATCTTCTCCTACGATGTTACCGCATCTCATCCTGCTTCTCTTGGCAACGGCTTCCGCGCAGGCGCGGGGCATCGACCGCCTACGATCGCCATTGAGGGTTGAGTCGCCATATCCCATCGTTCACGACGAGCAGGCTTCTCGTGTGCCCCGAGCTGACGCGGGAACTGCGACGGAGAAAGCGATCACTACCACTACAAATGCACCGCCTGCTCTCTTCTGGACAAAAGACGCCTTGGGCCAGTGGAAGACTGTTTCGGCGCCATCATCAGAGCCGGCCGTGGTGACGACGACGATGACTGGCCCTCCGGCATCACAGCCTAACCCTGATGCACTGCCCAGTCCAGCCAAATCGGCACACAAGACAAGACTCTGCAACGGCTACGCCGAGCTCTGCAGCCGCCGGTACAGCAACGTGTCCATGGTGGGTGCGCACAATTCGCCGTTTGTGCTGAGCAAGAATCTGGCGGCCAACCAGGCCCTGCATGTGACGCAGCAGCTCGACGACGGCATCCGGTTCGTGCAGGGCCAGATGCACTTTCCCAAGGGCAGCAGCGTGCCGCACTTTTGCCACACGTCGTGCGACCTGCTGGATGCCGGGCCGATCACGACGTGGCTCAGCGACGTGCGGCAGTGGGTTGAGCGGCATCCGGACGATGTCGTGACGATTCTTCTGGGCAACGGGGCGTACAATACGCCTGACAAGTATGCATCGTACATTGAGTCGACGGGCATCACCACGTATGCATATGTGCCGACACGCAACATGCAACTGGAGGACTGGCCGACGCTTGGCGAGATGATTCGGACCAACAAGCGCGTCGTGATCATGATGGACTACAAGGCAGACAAAAAGGCGTACCCGTGGCTGTTGGACGAGTTTGCGTACCTGTGGGAGACGCCGTTCGACCCGGTGCTGGGTTTTGATGCCAAAGCGGCAGCCAAAGCCGGCACTCTGAGCGCGGGCACGAGCGGCCCAAGCTTCTCATGTGCGGTGCACCGCCCGCCTGAACTGTCTGGTGACGACGCACGCAACCGGCTGTACGTGATGAACCACAACCTGAATGTCGAGGTGACGGTGATGGGCAGCAAGTTGAGTGTACCGGCAGTGGCGCTGGCGAACCAGACGAATGCGGCTTCGGGCGACAACAGCCTGGGTGCAGCGGCAGCGAACTGTCAGACGGCATGGGGCCGGCCGCCTTGGGTGTTGAATGTTGACTATTACAACCACGGCACGCCGCCGGGATCAGTGTTCCATGTTGCGGCAGCACTCAACGGAGTGGCGTACAACGGCACATGTTGCGGGCTCACTGCACGGCTCCAGTCTGGATGCAGTCGCTGCGGTGTCTCGATGGTGATGTTTGTAGTGGTTTTGATAATGATGATGTAGAATGAAGAAATCATAAAATCATTGAAAGAGAGACACAAAAAAAAGATAATGATGATGTAGAATGAAGAAATCATAAAATCATTGAAAAGAGAGACAAAAAAAAAAGATCATTGATAATGTGCTCCGATACGGGGAATCGAACCCCGAGCTCGACGGTGAGAGCGTCGGATGTTGACCATTACACCATATCGGATGGTCTTGTATGAAAGACAGGGGTGTTGTTAGTGTAGAAGAGGTCTAGTCAGGTTTGCAGCTCGGCTTTTGGTGTAAATGGGTGCGTCAACGGCGACGGCGCAATGTTTGCTGTGTGAATCAAATAATAGAAACACTATATAAAAAGAAATGGAAATGATAAACAAGTTTGTATATGTACAAGTACTCCTCAAAAGACGGCGGGGTGTGCATCTCGAGTCGAATAGGGGAAATAGGGGAGACAGGGGAGACAGGGGAGAGAAGGTGCCAACCCCGCCCCGTAGTACTTGATCAGCCGTTGCAGAAGCTCTCAACTCACTCATTCCACTATCAACTTATTTTCAATTTTCAAAAGAGCAAGAAACATGTCGACTGATTCACCTCCGTTTATCGTGGACTCGCACATCCACCTGTGGGACGCCGACGCCGTCGACAAGCTGGCGTGGCTCACGCCCGGGCACGAGCTGTACCGCCCGGCCACGGTCGCCGACTACGTCAAGGCGGTCAACAACCAGGCCGACGAGTCGACAGAAACAGAGGCCAAAGGACCGCGCGTGGGCTACATCTTTGTGGAGTCGGCGCGCAAGACGGGCGACGACGACAACGACTGGACGGGCCCGCTCGCGGAGATTGCATACCTGCGCACCGTCGTCGAGGCCGAGGCCGCGGCCACGACGTCGGAGACGTCCTCGCAGGCGCGCTGTCTCGCCATTGTGCCGTGGGCGCCCGTGCACAAAGGACCGCACGTGCTGGCAACGTACCTCGAGGAGGCCGAGGCCACGGCGGGCCCCGTGGTGTGGCCCCGCGTGCGCGCGTTCCGGTACCTTGTGCAGGACAAGCCGCACGGCACGATGCTGACCGACGAGTTTGTGGCGAGCCTGCGGCTGCTGGGGCGGCGCGGGTTTGCGTTTGACCTCGGCATCGACCAGCACCGGCGCGGGCGCACGCAAATGGCGGAGACGGTTTCGTTGGTGGAAAAGGTGCACGCGCCCGAGACGCCGGACGCGGAAAAGGTGGTGCTCGTGATCAACCACATGGCCAAGCCGGACATTACGGTGCTGACGCCGCACTCGGACCGCGGGTTTGCGTCGTGGCGCGACACCATGTTTACGCTGGCCAAGGCGAGCCCCGAGCACATTTTTGTCAAGGTGTCGGGCCTGTTTTCGGAGATGCCGGCGGCGCTGCGGGACCAGGAGCACGGCGAGTTTTTCCAGGCATCGTTTGCGTGGCTGGCGGTGCTGCTGGCGACGTTTGGCGCGTCGCGGCTCATGTTTGGCAGCGACTGGCCCGTGTGCACGATTCCGTTTGCCAACAAGATTGCGTCTGTGGAAACGGCAACACCGCGGACGGCGAGCGAGGTGGGCGCGTGGGACAAGTGGCGGCGGATTGTTGCGTACCTCGGGTACATGGCGACGCTGAGCGACGAGGACGAGGCGATGCTCTGGGGCGGCACGGCGGTGAAGGCGTACGGTCTTGATAAGAAGTGACGAATGATACCATAAGGACGGCCATGTCATGAATTTTACATTATTATTTGTTTATTTATCTATTTATTTATTTGACAGTAAGATTGACGGATGCCGCCTGATTCGGCACAAGTCTGTTAATACGAGATACTTTACTCTATTCTATATGTGTGACAGACTTGCGCCCTGCAGATTGTGCGCCGTCATGATACACAATAGTGCATGTCGAGTACAAGCACAGAATAAAGCATTGCCTGTTGTGTGCCCGTTTTCTATTTCTGCGAGCATGCTGAGTATCGGACATTCGGAGGTGTGCTCGGTGGTATAGATGAGTAAGAATTATGATGAGAACAGATAGACGACTCACCGCAACTTTCTGGTTTCTATCTTACATCATCAGTACATGAGATTGCCACGTTTGCCTTGACCAGCTGAGTAATAGACGGAATAGACGGAATAGACGGAATCCGGGGTAAATCAGCAAATCCAAGTAATAAAAACACTGAAAATGAACAAGACGGCCCGCGTTCCAGTAGACGACTCGCCGGAAAATCCGGGGTAAACAGAAGAGCAAAGTGCAGAAAAGAAAAGGACTGAGCATTCCTTTTGAATCTGAATTACGTATGCAGTCAGTCAAGTAGGCAGTCATGTCTCGCAAACGGCATTGTAGGTGTTTATGTAGAAGACACAAGACAAAAGAAAAAGACAAAAGAAAAAGACAAAAGACAAAAACAAAAGACAAAAAAAAAGACATCTAAAAAACATTCCACCTGTTGACCGAACTCGTGTTGCTCAGCACACCGCCCGCGTATCTTGTAGACAATAAGAAACATGATACAATAGAGTGAAGACTGAAAGAAGAGTAAGATTGAGACTAGAGTGAATCCCGTGGGGGTGCAGACGAGCCTATTTACTTGTACTGTTGAACAAGCTGCCTTTTGTGATACAACTCTATTCTCTTCCTCTGTGACACAGCATTGGCGCTTTCGGCAGTTACTCCAATCGCCTGCATTCAGTGTATTGTGTGCTGTATTGTGTTAATCTGCCAGCTGAAGGCCATTTCGTCGTCCACGTCGTCAGACCGCTTGTTGTCTGTCTTCCACATGTCTATTTGACTGGTTGTTGTAGACATCAACTAATCAGTACATCACAGACATATCACATCAGTGACTGAATACGAACCAGCCAGTGATGTGATCTACTGACGCAGCCGATAAATGCCAAGGGCATAATGAAAAGACAGAGATCGGGCATTCCCTGATCACCATTCCTGCTCATCTCTGGCGCATATCAACAGCAATTGTTTGACTCTTGACATCCCTTGTCTCCGACTTTGGAGTATTAATGACGGTGCATCGGCACGAATCGCAGACATCTCGATTCTCTAAACAGAAAGAAAAAAGAAAGTCATGGAAACAATTCAAAACAATGCAAAAGACCGAAATGGGGTTCTCTCCACACTCTTCTCTGTTACGGACCGATGCTCTCCTGTCTTTTAATTGTATTGATTGTATTAATTGTATTTAATTACCCCGGACTACATACATGATTACCACCAAGACCCAACGGACTGGACGAAATCAAACGGCCGCTAGCAGCAATCTCCACAGCGTTGCAGTGTTGGTGTTGTAGCATTGTCATTCTAGCTTGGTATTTCCTTCTGGAAGGGGTGAAGAGCTTGAGACAGACAGCACTGAATAGATGACAACAAAAGACAGCAAAAGACAACGAATATACAACGATACAGACCACGACAACGCCTGTTTGCATATCGACGTGGCAGTCATGGCTCTACTCCAACACTGTTCCCTGTTCCTTGTCGACTGTTCCGTTCCCCGTCCTGTCTCTTTTCTTTTCTTTTCTTTTTTCTTCTTTTTTCTTCTTTTTTCTTCTTTTATTGTCTCTCACTCTTCTTAATTACAACTTCATCCCGAGCATCCAGTGTGTCACTCTTCTGGTCAGTCATTTCTCACGGCTTACTCCGTACTCCTCGTGTCCACGGTTTGTCATCCGTGCCGTAAATTACCTTTTTTTAATCTACTTTTATTCCTTTCTATTTATCAATTTATTGATAATGCAGCAGCCCTGCCACTCTGCCACCCTGCCACCCTACCCCAAGCCAGGGCGCCTCATTCAACACGTCTGCCATACGCACGCTGGTCTCACTGTGTTTGTCTTTGCACATTCGCCTTCTTCTCTGTCTCTGCCTGTCTCTGTCTACGTTTGCACCCCAGATTCCCCGGACCCCAGACATCAAACGACATCATAGACACCCAACCTAGACACCCTTACACCCTTTTGCGGATACTCTCTGTCTATCCGCTCCAATCCGTTGCCGTTGTCCTGGCTGTTCAATCCGTTTGCGCCCTGCTCGACCTTGTACTCAGTACGATGAAACTGACTCTAAATATACCTCCTAGACAGACCAGCCCCGTTCCCAACGGCATGCAAGGCCCAAGGTTCAGAGGAGACGAGAGAGTAGATGGCCCTGATGGACAGACGATAATAAAACGATAAATAGACAATCTCTCGCATACAAATAAGTGGCATCCCCTGGTCTTTGTCTCGTTGACTTGTCTATCTCCTCTTTACCGTATTCTCTGATACTTGATTCATCACCGAGACTACCATAATACAACTCACGTTGACAATCGCAGCGCACGCAACCAAAGACAACGACAGTCCAGACACTCTCATCTCCCTTGGTCTCGTACAATACCTCTTCATCGTCTTGGTAAGTGACCTCAAGATCCCACCGCCACCACAGCACATCTCTAACATCCAAGAACATGCCCGCCCAGATCTACACCCCAATGCCCGTCGCGCCGCCCGCAAAGTCGTCGCTGCAGATCCGCACGCCCAGCTCGGCCGCCGCCGCCGCCGCCGTTGCTGGCATGCCCACGATCACAGCATTCCGCGCCGCGCCCCAGTTTGCCATCCGCGACTACGACTACACCGTGCCTGCGCCGCCGCCGCCGAGTCCTGTTCTTTGTGGTGGATCGTGGTGATTGTTTGGGGGTTGGCTTTTGCTGGGTTTAGTCTTGTTTTCTCTTGTATCTTTAGCTATCTGGACGGCGTTTGTGAATCCAATCTACACGACACTACATACACCTCTGCAGACTGAAAACCGTACGTACGGCCATAGATATTGGAAAGCACGGGATCCCGTCCGCTCTCCCCTAGTTAAACCGATAATCGGCGGATTAGTAGTTGGGTCGGTGACGACCAGCGAATACCCTCTGCTGTACGTTTTTTGTGTTTGTTTCTTTTTGCTACTTGCAGCTCGTTCTGCTCTCTTATTTCTTGTATATCTACTCAACATCACTTATGAATTGTTCGTAAATGTATTAAACAGCAACTATCGAGCATTCTATCTGGCGTAGACCAGAGAACATTTATCCAACAGGATGAGAAAAGATAAAACACAAAGGCATGTATGTCATGTAGACGAATCTACTAAATGATCAGAAAATCAAAACAAGACGGTATCAAAATGTCGACAAATCAAAAGCGGCTTGACGCCATCTTAGTTCAGCACGGGGCCGGCCTGCACAACATCGGGTGTTGCCTCGGACGCGTACTTTTGGAAGTTCTCCTGGAACAGACCGCCGAGCTTGCGCACCTCGGTGTTGAAGCTGTCTGCGCCCGCAGTCCACGCGGCCTTGGGGTTGAGCAGCTCCGACGGCACGTTGGGGCACGTCTTGGGCACCTCCAGGTTGAACACGTCGTATGTCTCGTACTCGACCTGCGCCAGCTCGCCAGAGTGGATCGCGTCCAGAATCGCCCGTGTGTACTTGAGCGGGCAGCGCTTGCCGCCCTGCGCAAAACCGGCACCCACCCAGCCCGTGTTGAGCAGCCACGCGTTGGCCTTGTGCTCCTCGATCTTGTTGGCGAGCATCTGTGCGTAGCGCATCGGGTGCAGGGCCAGGAAGGGCTGCGCAAAGCACGACGAGAACGTCGCCTGGGGCTCGGTAACGCCGTCCTCCGTGCCGGCCATCTTGGACGTGTAGCCCGAGATGAAGTGGAACATGGTCTGCGCACTCGACAGCTTGGAGATGGGCGGCAGCACACCGCGCGCATCGCACGTCAGCAGGATAATGTTGGTCGGGTGGTTGAGCGACAGGCAGGGGATCTTGGCGTTGGCAATGTACTCGATGGGGTAGGCGCAGCGCGTGTTCTCGGTCAGCGTGGCGTCGTCGTAGTCGACAACACGGGTATCGGGGTCGAACACCACGTTCTCCAGCACAGAGCCAAAGCGGATGGCGCCGAAAATATCCGGCTCCTTCTCGGCCGACAGGCCAATGCACTTGGCGTAGCAGCCGCCCTCAATGTTGAACACACCGCGGTCGCTCCAGCAGTGCTCGTCGTCGCCAATCAGCGCACGGCTGGGGTCGGCAGACAGCGTGGTCTTGCCGGTACCCGACAGACCAAAGAACAGAGTGACATCACCGTCCTTGCCCTCGTTGGCAGACGAGTGCAGGGTCAGGACGTTGTGCTTGATGGGCATCTCGTAGTAGAGAACAGTAAACACACCCTTCTTCATCTCGCCGGCGTACTCAGTACCCAGAATGACCATCTCCTTCTCGACAAAGTTGATGGCGACCGAGGTGCCCGAGGTCATGCCCTCAGTGTAGCGGTTGGCGGGGAACGAGCCGGCGTTGTAGATGGTGTAGTCGGGGTGGAAGTGCTCCAGCTCCTCGGGGGGAGGGCGGATGAGCATGTTGCGCATGAACAGGGCATGGTAGGCCCGGGCGCACACAACACGCACTCTGATGCGGTAGCGCTCATCCCAGCCGGCATAGCCGTCAATGACGTACAGACGGCTGCGGGTGTTGAGGTAGTCAATCGCACGCTCGCGGTTGATCTTCCAGACCTGGCGGGATGTTAGTATGGTGATGTAATCCAATTTGGTCGCGTGACCATGTGGAGAGTGGGGCAAGCATGTGATAATCCGTGCGGAGATGCATTCAGAACAAAGACATGGAATAGTCAGCAACGCAAACAAGAAAGACATACCTCCGGAGACATGGGCTTGTTGACGGGACCCCACCAGATGTCCTTTTCTGACGATGGCTCCTGGACGATGCGCTTATCCGAGGGCGAGCGGCCGGTCTTCTTGCCCGAGTAGGCAGTCAGGGCACCAGTAGAAGAAATGCCGGAGCCGGGCTCGTAGACGAGGGCATCTTCGTAGAGAGAGGGAACAGAGGGGTGGGAAATAATAGCGACGCGGTTGTAGTCAATGTGTGCCTGCTTGTGCAGCTCCTCCTCGATCTCGGTGTGCGACTCCTCATGGGGGGCGACACCGGTAGGGTGAAGGTTTGTCTTGTTGACGGTAGTAGCCACTGGGTTGTTAGTATGTAGGATTCGAGGAGACAAGTTTTGATGATCCTGAAGCACCGAGATGTCGATGATACCATGTGCTTAAATTGTAGAAAGACAACGACATACTCTTTTCTTGAATGTTGGGAAAGTTGCGGGAGAGGATCTTGGATTGAGGGCCTTTGACAGTCGGGTCGATGTAGGGAGAAGCTGTGCGTTGGACGGGGTCCATGGTGGTATATATATTGATAAGAGGAGAGGATGAAGTAGAGAGGACGGGATGAGAGGCTGCGGAAATGTTAGTATCGGGTCGGTTAGGCGTGTATTCTCGGCAAGAGCAAGAGCTACGGAAGGACCTGAGGATCTCCTTCCGTATCTAGCAACTAGCAGCTGGGTTGCCAGCAATAAGTAAGGCGCAAGGAGAAGGGGTGTTGTGCAAGACGGAGACCAACGGGGCAATAGTGCAAGTGAGGGCGTGTGATTAAGGAGGAAGAAGCGACAAGTACAGAAAAGACAGGGCTAAGGCGAGGTTGACAGATGGCACATACTTGTGATTGAGATAACGGAAGACGAAGACGGAAGACGATGTCGATGGAGTGGAGATTTATGAGGAACGAAAAGAGGAAAGAGGTCAGTAGCTCTTTCTTGATTCGATGCAAGTGATCGTGAAGTCAATGCAGTTAAAAAGAGTCAAGGAAGAGGGCAAATCGAGAAAAGAACCGGGCCATGGACGACCTTTATACAAGTTGATTCAACTGTTCAACTACGACAAAACTGAAGTTGCCTTTGGTCCGTCAGTTGCCTCTATTACCTGTACTTGTACAGACGATGACATTCTTCTCCTCCTCTTTCGTCGCCTTGCCTCGATTCAAGATGGTTTGGCTTGCAAACGTAATGGAATACAGCGATAGATCGATCTAGAGGTTTCATTAGGTACACTTAGGTACACTTAGGTACATTTGGGTATATTCGGTACATTTTGGTACATTCTGGTACATTTAGAGACATGTATTCTTTGTGCTAATGGATTGCAAGCTAGACCAGGCCGGATCCAACAAAGCTGGGGTTAAGCTAACCCAGGGAGGAAGAACCCGGGCGCAGGCGGTCTTGCAGTACGTATTTTGCCAGTCACGAAGACTTTTCGGAACAAAACGGCCCAAGCAAGTGTAGGAAGGTCTAAGAAGAGCCTGTGAAAGAGTATAGAGACCAAAGTGACGATAACATGTCGGAACAGTATCCAAGTTCCAGCCATTCTTGGCCAATAGCAGCCAGTAAAAAGCAGTGTTAACAACTAACAAGCAATAGCCAGTAATAACCACGGCAGTCATCAAACAGGCTAGACCTCCACTTCGGGACCGCAGTTGCATTTTGTGGCAGACTCTGCTGCTAGTTCTCGTTTTGTAGCCGAATTGTAGTTTGTAGTTGAATTGTGGTCGACTTGTAGTCGGGCCCATTAATTGGTTATGAATGCAAAAAAGCACGCGCCGCACCTTGTCAATTGTGTACTGTCCCACGGCACCGGCTTGCTCCGCCTCATCCACTGCTGCCAATCGTACTCTGCTCCTTTGCAAGGTTTCATCATTTGGATGAACTCCCAGCCGACTCCCAGTCTAGCAGTGCAGTGATATAGCCTTCATTGTCTACTATAATGTTTCGGGGGCGATATCGCCATGTGTAAAGACAGCCTTTTCTGAAGAAGCAGAGGAGATTTTTGCAAGTCCTTTTGGTAGAAACTGAGCGCTATCGCGATAGGAAAGCCCATTAGAAGCGACGTAGCGATTCCAGATGCGATGATAGATAATGCCAGTCGAGAAACCGTGGCGTAACATCGTTGTCGCCGAGTACCGATTAATGCTACCTGCTTCTTTTTCTAATGAATCTGGCCGTGGAATCTTGCGAATGGCGTCTACGAGCGCCCAAATATCCTTACAGATACGAGCCTTGACTGTATCGTCAAAGCCAGCCCAGGCTGCCTTGAGCGTTTGTCCCGGGATGTATGTCATAGCCAGCTCGCCGATACGACGATTCCGTTCTCGTCGCTATTATCTGACCACAGGACTTCGGGTGTAGGTATTCTTGGCGCATAACGGCGCACGAGTTTCATTGCCGTCTCTTCTAACGGTCGCATTTTTTGTCCCCATTTGATGACAACGACCTCGGGGATAATTAGAGTCACTGTCGAGAATGGTTGCCATGCTAGCTGCCGCTCTCGTTCAGGTTCATTGGGATCGTCTAGAAAGATAGAACAGCCTACTTTGTTATTAGGTGTGGTTAACGTACAAGGCTGTGGTTCATGGTTTGTTGTGTACGACGTATTGTGTGTGTGAGATAAAGTGTAAGAAGGAAACTGCCAAGTGCTGAGCCGGCTGAACAAATGAGGCGGGGTAATGCCTTACTGTGACTTTGGGCTTTTGATTGGCTAGAATCTATTGAGTCCATTGCTGTGGGGAGTAACTCACTTTCCGAGTCCACTTTTAGGGAGTCATTAGGGAAATTTTGTTAGGAGTTTTAAACAACGAGAATCACCTATTATTGAATAACCCAATTATTGGCCCGCCTGACTCCCAGACGCTAACGGTACAGTACTTGGTCAAGTGTGGCGAGTCATGGGTGATGCGGAATGCATGCATCCTAAGCATGTCAACAACGTGAACTTGTTTGGTTCCAGTTCTTTCGCTTGGTTTGAGGTAGTCAACTCAAAGCTCACTGACGACCAATTTGCTATTGTCGACCGACTCGCTCGCGCCGAAACACTCCCACAGCCATCAACCAAGGCTGTCAAGAAAGCCAGGGTTAAGTCCCGCGTTCTACGGCGCCTTATTGTAGATGGCATCGTGAAGAAAGCATTATTCCGCTTCCAGTATTAAGTTTTACATACGAGTATCTAGCAGGTTAAAAGCTATTGTGGGGAGTCGGGGGACAGTCTGGCTCAAAATAGATTCCGAATCGACTACGAGCATCGTGACAGATGAAATACGGAGAGAATAGTGGAACAATTAAGTAATAATACTATACTATATTGTGAAGAATGCAATGAGCATGTGATGACCAGCAGGGGTAGTTTGTTTTAGTACGAATTTCTAATGAGAATTGGATTGACCGGGTGTCTGAGAAGAGTCATAGCCAGCGTGACTGAAGGAATGATATTCGGAAGTAGAAGACAAGTCGGCTTCAATCAATGAACGTGCCCGTGGAAACTGAAAACGGAACGGCCACACATCATGTCCAATGCAGGCGTCCATGTATCTCAATATTGCTTCGAATTACACCGCCTTTACAAATGTACAATCAGCAGCTTCTCGTGGTTTACCTTTACCCCTGATAAAGACATCTACGGGACGACCCGGCTTGTGCTGGGCCTTTGTTGCCTCCTGTGTCTGTATCTTGATATTGTGATAACGAGTCAAGTCGGAACTGTCTACGGAAAAGCAGTCCGAAATCTAGAGAATATGGAGTATTATCCCCAGACAGAGGGAGAACTGGAGAAACTGGAAAAACAAAACATGTTCCAGTACCTGCCATATGCAGCCAAATGCACGTTGGTGCACGTAGGCCATACTTACGAAAACAACTCGGAACTCTCCTGACAGAACACTCCATCATGCACCGTCAGTGCACAGAGAGCTCTTCCCCACAAAATGCTACTCTTCACTCGTCCATCCCCATCCCGGCTTGCACACTTCCGCTCGGCCGCTAGCCGTCCAAGCCCGGGCTGATCTCTACGGGCGCCTTGGTCGTCAGAACGAGCCTATGATGCACTTGCAGTCGCAGTTGTCCGCCCCACTCGCACGCCCGTTATCTTTCTGCCAGAGTGCCAGCCTGCACCGCTCCGACTTCTACCGAACAACCTGCGGATATGCTTCCAAAGGTTCGACAACGGTCAGTGTAATACGGCCACGGGAGAACTATGTCGTATCGGAATTCAAGAACGGGCAATAGTTTGAGAACTTGATACCACTGGGCTGCCTCCCCACTCATACTCTGTAAGCCGGTTCGGCAGACTATCGAGCAATGTCCAATGAGATGCACTGCTCGATTCAACGGCCGCCGGTCGGCAAACTGCACAGTAGTAAGATACGATGAAGCCAAGACATGTACTCCCAGTGCATGAATATCACGATAACAAGTTACTCTGAAATAAAGTCGTAATCCATTGAAGTTGGGTATTGAGAAGAAAGCAACCCACGATAAGAGAAGATGTCAAGCAAAAAGCAAAAGCAAAAGCAAAAGGCAAAAAGACAACAGTCAACACAGACAGACAAAAAGACAGTCCAACAAACGGCTATGCCGTCATGCAACATCGTGAGAGTCAACAGAAATCAAAGTAACCACTTTCGTCGTCTAGGCTTGCCGCTTGGCCATCATGATCTTGACAAACTCGTCCTCGTTCACACCGCTGTCTTGTCAGTATTGTTGTCTTATTAATTAAAAGAAACATCATTTTTGCAAACTCACCCCTTGCCCTCGGCGTCAAACTCCCGGATCATCGCCGCAAGCTCCGTCTCCTCCATCGACTGCCCAATCTCCTTCATCACCCGCCGCAGATCCTCAACCGTAATCATGCCCTTGCCCTCCGTGTCAAACAGCCGGTACGCCCGCCGGCACTCTGCATCGGGGTCCCGCTCCGCCATCAGCTTGCCCGCAATGCCCTGGAACACCGGCAGCGAGAACTCGCGCCAGATGGGCGCGCACTCCTTCTCGCGCGGCCACGCCGTCGGCGGCTGTGCATACTTGGTCAGGTACGGGAACGTCTCCTGCTTGGGCAGGTCAAACCCGAGCGCGCGCAGGCTAAACCGGAACTCGTGGTAGTCGATGCGCGCATCCTTGTCGGCGTCAAACACTGTGAACGCCTCGGTGATCTGGTTGCGCTGGTCCTCTGTGAGGCGGTGGAACTCGTCGCGCCCCGGCTGCTGGTAGCCCGGTTCCTTGCCGGCTGTCCGTGAAGCCATCATTGTGCGTAGAGTGTATTGTAGATGAGAGTGAGAGGTGGTTGTAGTATCAGACGTAGCAAAGTGTCGATCGTGGTGCTGTCTGATGCGTGCTGCGAGCTTGAGCTTGACGCGTCCCGGTTTTCTGACGCGTGCATTCACCGTCACTGACAAATAGATTTTTAACGCTAAACCACAGCGCTCCTGGGCTAAAAGGCGCTGTATTTTTCGCTGTCTCCCCGCAACGCGTATAGTGCCTGCATTAGCACCTGTATTCTCTGCGATTTATTTTTAACTAAAAATAAAATACTAAAACGATAAGATAAGAGCATCGATAACGATAAGTTTTTTTCAGAAAAAGATTATCCTACATGTCCGGCAAAACGATCTCGGCGACGCATTCAAAAGTACATCAACAACGTCAACACCACACCACACACAATGTTGAAACGAAAACGCCCCGAAACCCGGCCGCCGCCGTCCTTTGCATCGGCCTCTAGATACCCGCCCGAAAAGCCGCAGCCAGAAAAGGCCATTGAAAAGTTCGAGGCCAGCCATGCCGAGGTCATGCGCGCCATCAAAAAGGCCCGCGTCTTTGACCAGCAGCGCCTCGTCAAGAAGATCCAGGAGGAGAAGGAGCCCGAAAAGGTCAAGGGCAAGCGGAAGGGCAAGCCGCGGCGGAAGCCGCAGCAGCAGGCCGACGGCCAAGCGCCCGTGCTCAACACCGAACTGATTGCGCGCCTCGAGCGCGAGCTCGCCGTCATCAAGACGCTCGACATGGAAATCACAGCGCGCGTGCACCTCGCGCACGCCATGTCGCGTGTCAAGGGTCTCGTCGAGGCGCCCGGCCCGCTGCCGGCGCATCTGCAGATTGCCGAGGTGCTGGCGACGCGGTCCAAGTCGTCGCGCACCGAGGACACGCACAACGTCACGAGCTCGCTGTATAACAAGCCGTTTATGCGGGATGCTGTCGTCAAGGCCGTCAAGGAGATGTGCCAACTGATTGGCGTGTCCGACAAGAAGGAGCCGCTGAAGAAGAAGGAGACGAAAGAAAAGGAGAAGAAGGAAAAGACGACAAAGACGATAACAAAGGAAGAGACGGAGGAGGACATCAACTACAACGGCGATGATGACGACGAGATTGAGCGCGAGCTGGCCAAGTTTGACGCGATGCTCGGCGGCGACGACAAGGGCAGTGACGAGGAGGAGAGCGACGATGCGGAGGACGACGACGACAACGAAGACGCCGAGATCGCCAAGCTGCGCGCAAAGTACAAGCGCGCACTGGCCAAGGGCCTGATTGCCGACGACGCACGCGACGACTACAGCGGCGAAGAGGATGCCGAGGACGACTTTGAGGGTTTGAGCGGGGGCGACGAATCCGGGTCTGGCAACGACGACGAGTCCGAGTCCGAGTCCGAGGAGGAGGAAGACGAAGAAGAAGAGGAAGAGTACAGCAGCGAGAGCGAGGCCGAGAAG
Organism: Ophiostoma tasmaniense; assembly: GCA_022392925.1. Taxonomy (NCBI): domain Eukaryota; kingdom Fungi; phylum Ascomycota; class Sordariomycetes; order Ophiostomatales; family Ophiostomataceae; genus Ophiostoma; species Ophiostoma tasmaniense. The sequence continues at coordinate 1,159,445 of JAKRGK010000001.1, read as the reverse complement.
CGCCCGCGCAAGCGTGCCGCCCCGGTCGCCCCGGCCATGGCCGGCGCCTCCCACTTCTTGCCCTCTCTGATGGGCGGCTACATGGCTGCCGACACCGGCGACAACTCGGATGGCTACGGCTCCGACGACGCCCAGCGCGACGAGCGCGCCGCGGCCAAGATGCTGGGCGTGGTGCGCAAGAACCGGCGCGGCCAGCGCGCGCGGCAGGCGATCTGGGAGAAAAAGTACAAGGCCGATGCCAAGCATGTGGTCAAGGCAGCACTGGAGCCCAAGCCTGTCGTCGAGAAGTGGGACAAGAAGCGCGGCGCCGTCGACGCGAGCGACCAGCCACGCTGGATGCGGCGCAAGCTGGCGGCGAGCGGCAAGGCACCGTACGTGCCGTCGTCCAAGCCGGCCCCGCCGCCCAAGAAGAAGGAGAACGAAAACGCCAACAAACAGGTCACGGGCACGCTGCATCCGTCGTGGGAGGCGGCGCGCAAGGCCAAGGAGGCGGCGCAGACGGCCGAGTTCAAGGGCACCAAGATTGTCTTCGACTAGTCTTGTCCCTTGGTCTTGTCTCTTTTGTTTTCTGTTGTATTTATTTTCAAGCATTGTAGCATTGTTTTGTCATGTAATTGGGTCTGGCGTACTGGGATAGAAAAACATTTCACCATGAATTGAGATAGCATACATTATATATCAAGCAAATCAAGCAAAAACACTTAAAAACAAAAGTGTATCAATTCGTAAAACTATATAACCAAGCACACTATAACCATGCTTTCATTTTCATAATAAACCGCAACTCGCTACTCTACTCGAATACACTTAGGCAGAGGGAGCAGTCGGGGGAGGGTCGAACTTGGGCGCGTCCGCAGGAATGGGTGCGCCAGTCGAGCCAGTGGCCGGTGCAGACGCAGCCGAGGGGGGGACGGCCGCGGCAGCAACGCCGGGAGCAGCAGTGCTAGGGGCGGCAGCAGCAGGGGCACCGGTAGCCTCAGCGGCGGCAGGCTTCTTCTCCTGGCCAAAGATCTTCTCGAGACCGGCAGCCTTGTAGGCGCTGCCGCCGTGCTCCTCCTTCTTCAGGTCGGCCAGACGGCGGGCCTCGGTGTGGATATCCTGCACCTGGCGCTGGCTCTTGGTGTAAAAGTCCACAACGCGGCGGCCGCTAGACGTGCTGCTGGCCTTCTCAAAGTACGAGCCCAGGCCGGTCAGCAGCGAGTTGGCACGGGTGCTGATGCCGTAGGTCTGGTCGGTCGCCTTGGCGCGTTCCTTGGTGTGGTACTTGGCGTCGAGGTTTGTCAGGGTGCTGGCAAAGCGCGAGGTGACGCCGTGCTTGTGGTCGAGATCAATGGCACGCTCAAGGGCGGCATCGCCGACAACGTAGCCGTGGGCCAGGTACTCGGCAAAGATGCGTGCACGAGGCTTCTCCTCCTGGGTCAGCTCATCCGAGTCGCGCTCGTGAGGCGGCACGGCAGCAGCACCAGCCACAGGGGCAGAAGGCTCATCGACGGCGTGGGAGCCAGTGACGGTGATGTGGTTAGCACCCAGCTGGGTGTTGTTCAGCAGCAGAGCAGTCTTGGCAGCGGTCTCCTTCTCAAACGAGACGGTGGCCGACTTGGTCTTCTCATTGGTAGTGACCTGGATATCGGTGATCTTGCCGCTGTTTTGTTAGCTTTTCTTGTCCTCTTTCTTTGGTGCTCATCATCATGATTTCAACGTACCAAAAGCTAAAGAAGTCCTTAATCTCCTTGTCGGAAGTTGCAGCAGCAACGTTCTCGACAGTGACGGTGTAGGGTGCAGACATGATGGCGGTTGATGTGTTGTGATGTGTGTTTGGGTATGAAGATGAAGAGAAGGAAAAGACGATCAAAGGAAAAGACGTGCGACGGGCGCAGTACTTATTCAAACCTCTTTCTCTACTTGCCCTGTACTGCTTTGTATTTCTGTCTGGCGAGCTACACTGCCATTATGGACTGCGCTATCGAACAGAGCTAGGTGCTTCGTGACGGCAGGTGCTGCTTGTCGCTGGAGGCTGCGTCAATTAAAACCGGAGACAGACCTGGAGGCCCCCTCTCTACGACCATAGCTCTGTAGAGGTACCAATGGAGACATGACATGGCAAGCGCAGATGGAGACATGGAGACATGGAGAGACAACCCGGCGACAATGCCTGAATGCGTGTCCATTCCTTCTGTTTTGGGGGAGGGATGTTTCGCACTGCCCCTCTCAACATTTCTTGGATTCACATGCAACCTATTTGGAGACGGAAATCAACCAAAAACCAAATATAGAAGGAACGACCAGTACCCTTATGATTCTGTAAACGCAACAAAACAGCAGGAACAACACGTCAAAACAGGAAGGAAAGAGTGAGCAGACGACCCGCGAACAAGAGGGGGCAACGTAAACGTCATCAGTCCTCCCTCTTTCAGCTGCAGTAGCCCAGTGGTCCTTTAGACTAGAATAGAGGGGCTAAAGTGGAGACTGCGATTGACTAGACGGCGCAGATGGACGAGATGGCATATTGAAGAACGCCCCACTATGATCGTGCTGTTCCTGCTCTTGTCTTGAGATGGAAGGCACTCGAGTGCTCTATGCGATATGTTACCTGTAAGAATCTCTGTTTACTTTGGTTGTTCCAGTGAGTGCTACTATATATGATTCTGGCAAACAATGTGGCTGTGCTTTATGTTGAGTGTGCTCTAGGTTGCAGCAATATCATTCAACAATCGTCAACAATCGTTAAAAGCTTGCCTAATTGTGGCGGCGACAGGCAGTCAGATTTATATTTTCAACGACGTCATCTTTAACATGTGCAACTCTTGCTTATTAACAGCAACATCTGGTTTCGCTCTTTCCTCTTCAAAACCACGCCGCATCCGGCTCTGAGACCTCATGTGGGAGCACCATTCACCGAGGGTTCAGTCGACACAGTCCATGTCCAATGTCGTAAAGCGTATTGATACAGTTTATATTCTTGATTGTCTGATTGATTTATTTCATTATTTCGTTGATATCGTTGATATCCTTCTTGGTATTCATCTATCTCAGCGCACCGTCAAACTTGCGCTTGACCTCGTCCTCGAGAGGGCCCTTGGGGTTCGACTCCAGGTTCTGTTATGTTAGTATTTAATCAGACCTTTTGACGTATGCATATCGACGATTAACTCACCTTGGTACCAGGGTCGATAGTCTTCTCCTTGGTCTCCTGCGGCTTGCTTGAGACTGTACCCGAGCCGGTGGCGTCGTGCAGCTGAGCACCCGTCTGGCGGGAGGGGGATGGCGATTCGCGTCCTTCAGGCATTGTGACTTGTGGTTTGTAGGCTAGATTTTGTCGATGAGATTTGTTTAGATGTTCCTTTCAAGATGCAAAGATGATATAGGATGTCGAAGACGTTGTAGATGAGAGAAGTTAAGAAACTAACCAGGCCTTGAGCAGCTTTATATATGGCATCTATCCCTTACAATCACGCCAATGTCTTTCCACAATAAATCCTGATGTCAGCACAAAGCGAATTCAAAGCATCGCATTGTCTTGGTGTTTCGCCTCTCATTGCATCATATCTCGTCACTGTGCGATGCCTGTACAGTGCAATACAGTGTACACACTGTAAATGGAGACTCTACTCCGTTCAACAGGTACTAACAACCATGACGTCCAAGACATACTCGTACACGATCTGATGGCATCGACTCCGAGCAGCTACAAGCAATTGGCGATCTACCTATACGTCCTGTCATGTACTGCCCTTTTATATGCTAAGCATTGTCAACGCACGATGGAAAGCCCGCACGTACGGTGTTTGCCAAGAGGCACAGAACACGGCTGGTAAGAGATGTATTTGTAGTATGATTTTTGACCAGTTTCATCCCTTGCGATAATACGGCCGCCAGTGAACTCGAGAAAACTCCAGTGTGTCAATAATCAGCTGCATCGACTGTGCCGTCCGTGAAAGCCGTGACAGTGTGCTGAGGAAATATAGACTCGTCAAAAAGATGCCAAGCTGTACCTGCTTCAATGGCACTAGACAGTATTAGGGACGCATGATAATAAGGAAGCTAGCACACATCCAATATGACCACGTCTCGAAAATCGAATTGCTTCGAGAGCTTTACATGATGGAGTCACGAGCAGGGATTAGCTGTAGAAATAAGAACAACCGTCGAGACGCCCCACTGTTTGACAGCTCCTGTGGGGTTGTACAATCACGTGGGCGCCCGACTGACTGCTGTTCGCGGCGACGGTGGGATATTAACGTATGGAAGTGAGGCGACATTAGGCAGCCTCGTCTTTGGCAGCAATAGCACCTTTGCGGCTCAAATCTGACTCAACAACGTTCGCACAAATTCACTCACAACGATAGAAAAATGCCAGATCTCAACTCTGTCCCGCCATCACCGCGGGTTCTTGCAGCTTCTCGCATCCCCTCCCCCTCCGGAACATCACCAGCCATCCTGCCAGCCATTCCGTCGTTAGCACCGCCATCTACATCACCTCCAGCACAAATGGCACCTCCACCTGTGCCCACGTCGCCGTCGTCGATGCACGTCTTCCCTTCAAACCAGGGGCTGCACTCGTCGTCCTCTCTCCCCTCGCCATTTGGCCCTCCGCCCGCCACCCATACGACAATCGACAGCCTCGGTGGTCCTGGCCCTCTGCGGCATCCGCGCCCACTGACGGCAGCTGAGCTTCACAGCCAGCTCGAAAAGGAGCAGGAGGCCGTTGTCAACCGCCTCACGCGCGAGCTCACCCTGCTGCGCGCCCAAAACGCTTCCGTCGTCTCAAACACTTCCTCTACGAGTGCCACTGCGTCCGAGACGCAGTCGACATCCAACCTATCCTCGAGTGCACCGGGCAACGGCCCGGCCGACCACCTGTTTTCCGGCACATCGGGCTTCTCCATTCCCTCGTCAACGGGACGCCACAACCGCACCTACTCCAATGCCAGCACACGCAGCTTGACCAGTGGCGGCGGCGGCGGTAGTGTCTCTCTGGGCGCCGGCGCTGCCAACACACCGTCGATTGTCGGCATCACCGCCCCCGCCCCGATCCGCCCTACAGCACCCAACCTGAGCCGCCAAAACAGCACAGCGTCACGCCGCAGCCGTGCCAACTCGCCAGGGCCCATTCCCATTCCCGGATCCGCACGCGACCGCGACATGTCGTCTCCTGCCATTGTCGCCGGAACGGCACGCTACGACGACACGGCCTTTTACCGTGCAGAGCTGGAGAGTGCTCGGCGCGAGAATGAGGCGCTGCGCCGGCGCGTCCGCGAGCTCGAGCGGCAGGCCGCTGCACAGACACAGGCATCACACGCGGCCGCTCTTCAGGCGCAGGCTCAGTTACAGGCTCAGTCACAGGCACAGTCACAGGCCACGAGCCGCAGCCGCAGCCGCAGCACAAGCGTTAGCACGACAGCGAGCGTAAATGCGGTGTCGGGCCAGTCTGTCACCGGCTCGTCGCTGCACGGAACGCCCTCAACCACACCAGCCGGCGGTGCTCACATCACAGGCCGTCGTGACGGCGGCGGTCGCGTGACCAGCATGCTGAGTGTTGCCGGCAGTGTCGGTGTTGGCGTGCCTGAAGACGAGGTGCGCGTGGGCGAGAGTGCAGCCAGTGCCGGTCTCTCGCGGGGTCAAGAGCGGGCCAGCATTGACCGGGAGCGGCCGTAAGATTTCTTTGTAATCTTAAACAGGCAACACAGCCTCTCAATCTACTTTGATGTTGGAGTCTTGGGCAGCAAGCGATGTATTTCTTTACTCTATCTTTTTTAGTTTATATTTTCGATCTTATGATCTTTCTTTTTTTCACCAAATTGAACTTTAAGTCTTTTTTAATGTCGATTTCAAATGTGCATCGAACGCCGTGATAGTAAACCCGGACATGGACAGCGATATCAATGCGGAATGCCGGAATGGAGCCGCAGAATGATCTGCATCTGTGCGCCTGTCCGTTGCAAGATACGATGTAGTGCATGCCTGTTATGCACGTCCTTATCTGCCTGCAGCTTGCATGGGTTGGCGACTGTGGTTACAATTTACCTAATCCCGCTGAAGAGATAGCTGAGTCGCCTAGAGATAAGAAGACGGCTGACGTCTTTGTGCAGGTATGACGATATGAATAAGATAAGACTCGAGACTGCCGAGTAATAGTAGCCTTGAAAAGCGGCATGAAGGTGCCAACGGGTCTTGCGAGATTCACATCTAAAAGATCACGATATTGTTCACATCGCGATTCCAGAAATAGAGCATTGACTGGAACTTGAGACCTCTGTGAATCCACTCGCTACCCCATGAGTGTCTTGCAAATCTAGAATTGATCCAAATTTAATCCAGAAAACGCCCATATTTAATCCAAATACGTGCTGTAAATGCCTCTGCGCACCCGGTACCTGGCGCTAAAAGATAAAGAGAACGGGTCCGACGGGTTTGTTAGTAAAGGGCACGACAAAACCATTACTTGGTAGGATGAGGAGCGGGAAAGGGCGAATAGAATCGGGAGGAAAGGCGCGGCATGTCGGGGATAATGTAACACGACGGCAGAGACGTTGACATCGTGAGCTCGTCGAGTCGTCGAGTCGTCAATTCTTATGTAACGCGCCTTCCATTTCTGTGTGGCCTGACTCGTATCAGCCCCGACTCCGCGATCTTATCTGTTATCTCTGTGCAGACTGTTGCATCCTCAACCGGTTCCTATGTGCATTGGTCTTTCCAATTCTGTCTCTGTCTGTTTCTGTTCCTTCCTTCTACAATCCAATTGCCCGATTGACAAAGACATCGTGCCTTCCTCATTTCACAGAGACGATTGCTCCTGCCTCGTCGGCTGCTCTGCCCAAATACGTCCAGCACAGCACATGTAATAGTAACAGAAACAACGACATTCGCCGCTATCTCTCAACGGAGCCTTTCTCCATACTGTGGACTCGCTCGACTCTCTTTTTCGACTTGTTTATCACTGAATGGGGCGCGCTCGAGTCCCTCGACACTCCTCTTTTCTGCTGCTTTGATCTCTGATCACTTGAATGCTCTGAACCCTCTGATCGCTCTGATCTGCCCATTGCTCCTGCTTTTTCGGGAGCTCTTGCTGGTGTTCCTGCCGTTTTCATTGTCTCGGGCCCCCTCTTTCCTTATTTTTGGACCTTGCCCAACTGGCATTTGCTTCATTTTGGAAATTGTCGTTTCTTTGTCCAACTGCTCTACGTCAATTCTTACTTGACGCGTCTTTTTGTCGCGAATCAAAAAAAAAAAAAACACAAGACATTAAAACGGAAACGACGTTGGCCCTAGGTTTATCGTTTTATCGTTTTATCGTTTATCGTTGATATCGTGCCAATCGCCACCAAGCGAAACATTGCAAGAAATTTCATCGCAGGGAAGGAGATAACCCAAACAAGGAAGGAGCTGCCGAGACCTGTCAGTCGCAGTTTCCATCCCATTCTTGTGCTCTGGGTCTTTCCAACGGTTCCCTTTTATTTGCAGCTCCAACGCCTCATCACAACCAAACATCTTCTCTCGTCCAAATCGTTAGTCGCACACATTCAGCCTCGCCAATGACTACGCCAAACGCACCCGGCGGAAACACCCCGCCTTCGAGACCGCAGGCGTCGACTCCCGACTTCTCGACCTCGGCCGTTACCGACTCACCGTTCCACCCTGGCAGCGTCTCCTCAGCTGGGTTCCGGAGCGTGCAGTTTGCTGGACGGCGTGGTGCCGGCGGCGATGACGATGCCAACTCACAGCTGCTAGACGATGACGACCAGGATTACGATGCGGAAGGCGGTGCAGGCAGCTATAACCCCCACTGGCCGCCACAGCGGCGCAGACGGTCGTCTGTCGGTGCCCGCCTCACTGCTCTAACGGACATTGGTGGTGTCAACAGTATCCGGTCGTTTACGCGAAGCTTCCAGCGTGCTGCCAACTTCACAGAGGTCATTCCGCAGCGACCGTCATTCATCTTTGCCGCCGACCAAGAGCCCATCTTTGGCCCACACGATGGCATGAGCGAGGCGGGCGGCGAGCCTGGTTCGTTCCGTGGAACACCACCTCCCTACCTCTCTCTTCTGCGCCAGCACCTCGAAGCTGGCAGCTCCTCTGTTCTGGGCTCATCGTCCGAGGCCGTGTCGCTGAATGCGCCTTCAGAAGCAGGCAGCCCGCACATGTCCGGCGCCGTGCCTGAACAGGCCATCGACGAAGACCACGACGGCCCAGCATCAGAACGCAAGGGCCTGCTCGATTCGAACGAGCCCACACGCCTGTTCCGTGCCGGCAGCACTTCGTCTATTTTTGCATGGCCGCCACACCTGGCTGCTGCTTCCGCCGCAGCATCCTCTGCAGCCGAGGGCGGCGCCGACTCGGCATCGCAAATTGTCGGCAGCTATGGTTCATATCGCAGCAGCGGTCGCTATGGCTCCATCGGCTCGCCAGCTGCATTCAGCTATGGTGCAATGGCTGGCCGCGCTGGCCCCGGTAGCCAGGCTGCCTCCATGGCCCAGGCCGGCTCAATGTGGCACCAGCAGCAAAGCCAGCACCGGCAGCACTCCCAACAGCCAGAGGCTGCACCGCTTCTTGACGTAGCTGCAGTGCCACACACCGACGGTGAGCGTCCGGCTATTCTGGTCAAGGAGGTCGAGGAGGACGGCAAAATCATCCTGACGGTGGAGGGCCAGTCGACGCTGCCCCAGACCATCTTCAACTCGATCAATGTGCTGATTGGCGTCGGTCTGCTGAGTCTGCCCATGGGTATTAAATACGCCGGTTGGATCTGCGGTATGATTATTCTGTTCCTCGCAGCTGCTGTCACGTCCTACACAGCTCGCCTGCTGGCCAAGTGTATGGACCTGGACCCGGCCGTCATCACCTTTTCCGATCTTGCTTTTATCTCCTTTGGTCCTCGTGCCCGTCTTGTCACGAGTCTCCTCTTTACCCTCGAGCTCATGGCAGCGTGTGTTGCTCTGATTGTTTTGTTTGCCGACTCGCTGGATCTGCTGTTCCCCGGCATGTTGACCATCATCGAGTGGAAGACGCTGTGTTGTCTCGTTATGATTCCGCTCAACTTCCTGCCAATGCGTCTCCTCAGTGTCACAAGCATTATCGGTATTGTGTCCTGTTTCAGCAGTAAGTCTGCACTTTGATTAGAGTTTGTCCATGTTATCGTGCGCAGCTAACGAAAAAGTTGTCTCGATTGTGGTCATCGATGGCCTTACCAAGAAGACAACGCCTGGCTCGCTCATTGAGCCCGCCGTCACGTACCTCTTCCCAGCCAACTGGCTGACTCTGCCCCTGTCCTTTGGTCTGTTGATGTCACCCTGGGGTGGACACAGCGTGTTCCCCAACGTGAGTATAGACAAAGCCAGAATTGCCTTTATTTGAACTCCAAGTGCTAACAGCGCAGATTTACCGTGATATGAGACACCCTTACAAGTACGCGAAGGCGGTCAAGGTCACATTTTCTTTCACGGTACGTTTTCTCACATCGCCCCATCGTGACGCTTGATCAAATACTAACTTTCCAGTACATGCTTGATCTCGTGACAGCCGTTGCTGGTCTGCTCATGTTTGGTGACGACGTCAAGGACGAGATTACGGCCAACATCCTCATGACATCGGGCTATTCGCGCGTGCTCACCGTTTTCCTATGCATCTTCATTGGCATCATCCCGCTCACCAAGATCCCGCTTAACGCACGGCCGATCATCACAACGGTTGAGGTGCTCACCGGCATGCACCAGCAGGCTCTTGCCACGGATGCGCCCGTCCTTGTTGGCCGGTCCATGTACTTCCGCGGCATTGCCCGCATCGCCATCCGTGTCGTCACGGTCCTCGCGTTCCTAATCATTTCCATCCTCTTCCCTGCCTTTGACAGCATCATGGCGTTCATGGGAAGCGCGCTGTGCTTTACCATTTGCGTTACGCTGCCCGTCCTCTTCCACCTCAAGCTGTTCAGCCATGAGCTGAGCTCCCACGACAAGCTTTTCCAGGGCACTATTCTGTGCCTGTCTATTGTCATTTCTATTGTCGGCACTGTCTGGTCCTTCCTCCCCAAGAGCCTCATCGGCGTGGAGTGAAACGGTCCGGATGATCACCTCCAACTTGCTTTATCGACTAATACCTTGCTGCGTCTCTTTTGGTTATGTTAGGTTTTGTATTTCTCTCATCTTTTTTGTTCATATCTCGGCATATATTTATCGCGTCTTGATTCTCTAGTCTTAGTCTTTTTGGCATACAGTACAATCAGCATTTTGGATAGTCATAGACTTTTCTGCATACTTCAAACATCAGTGTGGTATTTTCTGGTATCATGACTTGTTTTATATTGTTTTTGTCTTTCTAAACATTCCCTACATGATATACTTGCGCCAATTCTGGTTGCGAAGATGATTGTATAAATAATTGATAACGTCCCATATGATCCAAACAACCCGATGCTAATAAATAAAATCAAAACCTAGATTCCAACCCATACTTTTTTTGAATGTTGCAGTTCTCGCGAATGCGAAAACAGCTTACTGCCATGCCGACAGGTTCTTCAGCACACAGCCCTCGGTCTCGCGAGCGACCAGCTGGCCGATGGTGAAAACAGTCTCGCCCGAAGCCTGCAGCATCTTGGTGACGCGCTCGGCCTCAGCAGGAGCGACGGCAACGACCATACCGATACCGTTGTTGAAGGTACGGCCCATCTCAGTAGGGGTGACGTTGCCCTGCTGGCGCAGCCAGGCAAAGACGGGGGGCACGGGCCAGGCAGCGACGTCAATGTCGGCAGCCAGGTGGTCGGGCAGCATGCGCGGCACGTTCTCGGTCAGACCACCACCGGTGATGTGTGCCAGACCCTTGACGTAGGGCACAACCTCGAGCAGCGAGCGCACGTAGATGCGGGTGGGGGTCAGCAGAGCCTCGCCGACGGACTGGCCAGCGGGGGTGGTGGCCCAGGGGGCAGCATCGGTGTAGGCGACACCGGCACGGTCGACAATGCGGCGCACCAGCGAGAAGCCGTTGGAGTGGACACCGCTCGAGGCGACACCCAGCAGGACATCGCCGACAGCCATGTCCGACAGGCGGGGCAGGCGGACCTCGGGCTGCATGATACCAATGGCAGCACCAGCAGCGTCGTACTCCTCGTCCTGGTACATGCCGGGCATCTCAGCGGTCTCGCCACCAACAAGGGCACAGCCGGCGTCGCGGCAGCCGGTAGCAACACCCTCGACGAAAGCAGCAGCCATATCGCCAATCAGCTTGCTGCAGCCAATGTAGTCGAGGAACATCAGAGGGCGGGCGCCCTGGACGACAAGGTCGTTGACGTTCATGGCAACCAGATCAATACCGACAGTGTCGTGCTTGCCCATGGTCAGGGCAATCTTCAGCTTGGTACCGACACCGTCAATGGCACCGACGAGGATGGGCAGAGACGAGTTGGCAGGGATGCCGACCTTGTTCAGGTCAACCTCGCCACCGAAGCCGCCAATCTCGGCATCAGCGCCGGGAATGGCAGTAGAGGCGACAGCCTTCTTGATGCGCTCGACCAGGGCGTTGCCAGCCTCGATGCTGACACCGGCCTCAGCGTACGACATGGACGCAACAGCGGCAGCGGGCTTGTTCTTGCGGAAAGCACGGTGGGCAATGTCCTTGCGGTAGTACATGTTGTCGAAGTTGATCAGGGGAATGCCCTCAGCGTAGGCCTTGGCAACAGCAGCCTCAAGAGACTCAGCGGTAGCGTTGGCAGCAATGACACGGCCACCGGCAGACTGAAGCTCGCCAGTAGCAGAGCGCTTAGTTCCAGCGTGGAAGACGGTAACACCAGAGCCAGCAGCGGGCTCGGCAACCTGCATGGGGGTGCCCTTGGCGTACGAGCCGGGGTAGCCGCCAGCGGCAACAACGACGGTGGCGCTGAACTTGTTCTCGATCTTGATGTCGACCGAGTCGAGGCAGCCGCTGGTGCAAGCCAGCATGATCTCAGCCAGATCAGTGTCGGCCGACAGCAAGGGTAGGACGGTCTGTGTCTCGGGGTCACCGAAACGGACGTTGTACTCGAGAGTGCGGGGGGTGCCGTCGGGGGCGATCATCAGACCGGTGAACAGCAGACCGCGGAAGGGCTTCCAGTCCTTGCGCATACCGGCAAAGGTGGGTGCCAGGACCTCACGGTCAATGCGGGCCAGCAGCTCGGGGGTGGCCAGGTTGGTGGGGGCGTAGCAGCCCATGCCGCCGGTGTTCGGACCCAGATCGCCGTCAAAGATGCGCTTGTGGTCCTGGGCAGCAGGCAGCGACTTGAATGTGTAGCCATCGGAGAAGGTCAGGATGCTGAGCTCGTCACCATCGAGGAACTCCTCAACGACGACCTCAGCGCCGGCCTCGGCACCAAAGTCCTTGTCGACCATGATGCTCTTCAGGGCCTCGAGGGCCTCAACACGGGTGAAAGGCAGGATGACACCCTTGCCAGCAGCAATACCGGTAGCCTTGATGACAACAGCAGGGGCGCTGCCCTCAGTGGCAACGCGGTCGGCGGGCACCAGCTCCTCGACGTAGCGGCAGGCGGCGTTGTAGTCGGAGAAGTTGCGGTAGGCGGCAGTGGGGATGTTGTAGCGCTGCATAAAGTCCTTGGAGTAGGTCTTGCTGGCCTCGAGGATGGCAGCCTCCTTGGACGGGCCGAAGCAGGGAATGCCAACGGCGCGGAAGTGGCTCTCGATGCCGTCGACGAGTGGAGCCTCGGGGCCGGGCACGACCAGGCCGACGTTCTCGCTCTGGGCAAGACGGACCAGACTGGCAAAGTCCTCGGCGGTAGCAACATCGGCGGGGATGTTCTGGACCTTGGGGCTCGAGGCAGTGCCACCGTTACCGGGGACGGCGAGGATGCGGGCAACGCGGGGTGACTGGGCGAGTTTCCAGGCCAGGGCGTGCTCACGGCCGCCGTTGCCGACGAGGAGGACAGTGATCGAAGACATGGTTGGGTATATGGTTGGGTATATGAAAAATAAAAAGAAGAAGAGAAAAAGACAGAAAGATCAATCGACCGCGGAAGGTCGTCGTACAGCTGCAATCGCCGGATGGACCGATGGTCTAACGTCGTCCATTAGAAGAGAGGGAAGGAACGAAGGAGGGCGTTCTTTCTTCTTTTAATCTCTATTTTTTCTGCTCATCCATCTCCAGAAAAAGTTCGCGCGCAAGGCTAACGCGGGCTATGATACATAATACATGCCTCTGATACGCCCGCAAGCGTAGCAGTAGCGTAAGTAGCTAACAAATTTTCCTAATTTTCCTCTTTTGTCTGCAACTACTCAGTATGTCGCGGCAGAAAAAGTTGTAAGAGAAAGAAAAAGACCCCACCCCCGCCGCCGCGAATCGCTCCTCTGAAAATCTAAATTTCTCAGATGACTCAGCTAGCGGCACGTGCTATCAGTTATCGATAAGATAATGATAAGATAAGACATGACTTTTTGTTAGTCGTTGGTCTTTGGCGTAGAAGCTCATCTCACCTTTTCACGACTTGGGCCACTATCAGCACAAACAACATGTCGGCAAACCGAATACCACCCAAGAAGGCAAAGGCAAAGGCGGCGTCTCTGCCACCTGCCATAAAACAAAAGGCTAAAACAACACTCTTTACACAAGTCGCAGATCGCCTCGACGACACGGCCATCCTGCTGCACGGTCTGCATCGCCGCCACAAGAACCAGCACCGCGTCTCGACCTACTGGTGGCCGGCGTTTGGCCAGCTGCGGCGCGCTGTCGGCCGGCTGCTGGAGGATGTGCAAAAGTCGGACGAAAGGAACGGGACCAAATCAATAACACTTCGCGTGGGCGAGACGCGCGTGCTCGTGCCCAAGGTATACCTGGCCTTCTCGCGACTGGTGGCCGACAAGCAATTTGCGCCGCTGGGGCTGCTGCTGGTGGGCGTGCTGGCGCAGGTGCAGGCTTCCATTCAAGATATCGAGGGCATTTTGGGCATCGCAGAAGCAGATGCGGGCGACGATGCAGATGGCACAGCTACAGCTAAAGCCAGCAAGGCTGCAGTAACATCTACCTCTACGTTTGCATCCACACCAAAAATCAGCTCCAGCTCCACCAAGAAAACCGCGGACAGCCCGGAAGTCGACTTTGGCGTTGCCATCTCGCGCGACAGCCGTGTCGAGGGTGACAAACCAGCAAAGTCGGCATCCTCCAGCTCCAGCAAACCCAAGAAGCGCGCGCGGAAAGACGACAGCGAAGAGGATGTGCCAAAACTGGCAGCCTCGCCTGCACTGGCCACGGCAGAGTCAAAGACAACGAAGATGGACGCGAAATCACACCCCGAGAAGAAGCGCAAGATTACCCTACATGAGCGCACCCAGGACGACGAGGGCGTTGTTGAGACTGCGAAAGAGGCACCTACTGTCGGCGACGAGCACGACCAGGAAAGAAAAGAGAAGAAACAGATAAAGGAAACGAAGGAGAAGAAATATAAGAAGGAAAAGAAGGACGGCAAGGACAAGGACAAGAAGAAGAAGCGGAAGCGCGGCGACGAGTTTGATGACCTATTTAGCGGTCTGATGTAACTGCAATCGGTTTGCCGCATAGACATAGACATGATACCCAATACAAGCGACTTGACTTTACGATTCAACATTTGATTAAGAACACTAGTGACATACTGCACATATGGTTGGGGGTTTATTGGTTGTATTTGTGACTAGACTTTACGTTTCTTTCCCTTCCAGAGTAAATAAAACGCCAGTATCCCGTAAGTTGATGAAAGCAAAGGAAAAACAAAAGATGGGGAGAGTAAATGCAAAACAGGAGAGCGTGTACTCTGTCGGGCAAGGCTTGGGTCAGATGACGACAGCAGTGTTGTTGGTTCGGCAGCAGCATGTCAAATAAAGACAGCGACAACATCCACGAGGTAAATAGAGACTGTACAACCAAGAACATGACGGTGACAGAGAGTAAGGAGAAAAGTAAAGGCAAAGAGAAATGAAAAAGTAAAATAGATAGGTAATAACAAGCGAAATAAGCCACTGCATGATCCCAAGGGTTATAACAAGACAAGAGAGTTAACGACAAAAAAGAAGAAGGAATCAAACACGGCACCACGTAAACGCACAGATAGACAGGCAAAAGGGTAAACAGGTAAAAGCAGACAAGACAAAAGACAGTAGACCACAGAGCTCAGGAACTGGTACAGTCGCCGCCCATGTCCTACTGACCGTGGTAGCGGCCATACGACCAAATGCGCGCGCGCATGTCACCAGAGCCTGTGGCAAAGTAGCCGCCTGTTGGGCTGGGAGCAACCGAGATAACAGAGTTCTTGTGGCCCTGCAGCATGAGCTGTGTGTTACCGGTGCGGGGGTCCCAGAACTGCACGCCGCGGTCCTTGGAACCAGACATGACCCAGGAAGCGTCAGGCGTGAGCGCAACCGACAGGACAAAGTCGCGGTGACCCTCAAAGGTCTTGACGCAACGGCCGCCCTTGGGGCCCTGGTTGGGCATGCCGCGGGGCGAGGCCAGCTCCCACATCTTGATGGTCTTGTCGAGCGAGCCAGAGACAAGGTCCTTGCCATTGGGAGAGAATGCAACGCTATAAACGCTATCCTTGTGGCCATCAGGGCCTTCGAGGCGCTCAACCAGGTAACCGTGCTGGATGTCCCAAACGCGGACGCTCTTATCGAGCGAGCCGGCAGCAACGTACTTGGTATCGGGGGAGATGGCAACAGTGGTGACGCCATCCTCAATAGTCAGGGTCAGGATGCTCTGGCCGTTCTCAATGTCCCAAAGACGCACAGTGCGGTCACCACTGCCAGAGGCAATGGTGCGACCGTCGCGGGCAAAGTCAAGAGAGTAGATGTCCTGCTCGTGACCGGCAAAGGTGTTGCGAATGGTACGGTTCTGGATGTCCCAGACGCGAATCAGCTTGTCCTCAGCACCAGTGGCCAGGTACTTGCCGTCAGGACTGAAGCAGACGCTGCGGATGTACAGGTCGCCACTAACATCGACCGAGTCGTCCTGGAGGACGCACAGCTTCTCACCGGTCTGCACATCGTAGATCTGAGCAGAGCGGTTGCAGCCGGTTGCAACATACTTGCCATCAGCGCTGAAACGAACACAGCAAACGACACTTTCGTGCTGGAGCGAGTGCACCAGGTCAACGTCGAGAACACGGGGAACCTGCTGGTTGAAGATGACGAACCAGTCATCGCGCGTCTTCTTGTAGTGTGCCGGCAGACGCTCGGGGTCCAGGTCACCCAGTGCATTGTTGTTGTGGCCGGAGGGAGCCATCTGCATGCGGGCGTGGTCAGGCGTGGGGTGCGACGAGACCTGAGGAGACTGGCCCGGGCCTGGGTAGGGCACCGGGGTGTTGATCTGGGGAGTGGCAGGGCCACCTGCGGGAGGGCGGCCGATAGGGCGCTTGGCAGGGCCGGGCGAATTGGTGGGAGGGGGCTGCGACGGGAAAGGACCCGATGGCGGCTGGCCGTACTGCTGGCCGAAGGGGTTCTGCTGAGAAGGCGGAGGGGGCGGCGGGGGAGGGCCCTGCAGGCCCGGGGGCGGCTGCTGCATCTGGTGCGGCGGAGGCTGCTCCTGGGGAGGAGGGGGCGCAAGACCAGCCTGGCCGCCCTGGCCTGCGATAATGGCCGCAAAAACGTTGCTGCCCATGCCGAGGTTGGGGGGCTGGGGTGGTCCGCCGTGCTGAGGCGGGCCGCTCATGGGGCCACCCTGGGGAGCACCGCCACGGTCGCCGAGCTGGCGGCGAAGAAGTGCGATCTCTTCCTCATACCTAGGGGGGGGCGCGTTAGCATCACATGTTGTAGACTAGCTGGCGCATTGTAGTTGTACAAGGTAGATTGTAGACGGGGTGCTGGTTCTTACTTCTGCTTGATGCTGAGGTGCTGCTGCTCCATAGCGTAGACCTTCTCTCTGATAAGCTGCATCTCGTTGACCTGGGCTTGAACTGAAAGAAAAAAATGTTAGTTACATGCTTGAGTGTAGCCGCGTCTATACCTCAAGAGGATGCGCGCATGCCCGACGAGGCAGTAAAAAGATGCTTACTCTGGTGCTCGTAGTTCTCACTTGAACGCATCTGGGTCTCGAACTCGGAGCGGACCTGGTCGAGCAGCTCGTTGAGCCGGCCGCCGCCATTGTTGGGGGGGACGGCGCCCATGCCGCGGTGGCCACCACCGTACATAGACATTGTATGCGACGAAGGGGGTGTTTGTCGATTATGTGGGAATGGGGCTGGTAGAGATGCTTTGATGCTCTAATGCCGACGATGCTATCGATGCTTCGCAATGAAGTGGATCGACAAGACTGATGGAAGTATGCGCGGGGAGGATATGTCGGGGACGCGATTCGATGGGAGGAGGGGGTGGCCTCTTTTAGACAAGTCGAGATCGGGGAGGGGGGGATGGCTATCAAAGGGTATCAACCGATGATAGCTGCGCGCTAGAGGCTGAAAATCCCGTTTGGAAAGTATGGCGTCGATGATGCTAGTGGTCGCGATGCGAAGCAACTGATGGCGCTGGATGCTGGTGCGGGTGTTGTGAGCAGGTGACAGATGGCAGATGGCAGGCTGCTGCTAAAGACTGAAAGCAGGACTGGAGAGTGGTGGCCCCTTCCGATGAAGTGAATCACGGTTGAAGGGAGCAGTGGCCAGAAGACAGATGGAAACACAAAAGCGATAGCTAGAGGGTCAAAAAGGATGCAAGAGGCAAAGGGGGAGATGGGACAAGAAAATGGGAGATGTCAAGAGGTAGAGGTAGGTCGAGGTGGAAGCAGGAGGAAGAAGAAAAGAGAAGGCGAGGGAAAAGTGGAAGAAAACAGCTAGGGGAAAAAATTGAGCGGTACTGGTACTGCTGTTAGCATAGAGGTAGCAGGTGTAGACAATGGAATGGGGTTCCTTCTTTGGCGATGTCTCTCAAATAGAAAGGGAAGGAGCACTGGGCTGGGGCTGGGCGCGCGCGGAAGGAGCAACCCAGTTGCAGTACTAGCGCTCCGTAAATAGTACTGAAAGGCAGGAACTACTTCCTGAGTGCTGAGTGCTCAGAACCGTACTAGAGTATGCTGGTACGGACGCACGCTACACACAAAGAAACAAGCAGCGCATTACAGGTAAAGTAAAAGTAGGCTAGAGGCAGGCAGAGGCTACTGAGTACAGTAGAGGCTAGGGAGGGGGGTGGACTTGGGTGGAGGCGGTGGCAGAGTGGGTCTGGCGCTGTCGTGTTTGAGAGGAAGGAACAAGAGAGATATTCAAATTCGATAAATTCGATAAATTCTGGCAGGAATAAGGATAAAAGTTAAGGGATACATATTGACAGAAGAAGCTAGTGTTTTCTGTATTGGGCTAGCCTGTAAAATTTATCTATTTTCTGGTTGAGTTTATTGCCATTAAATTTAACGAGGGAAATAGATCCGAGAAAACGGCGACCGGGCGCAGGCGATTGACCACTGGCATTGAAGAGCATTGAGAGGCCAGCATGACACAAAGGACAGGATAAAATGTAATGGATGGATAATTGATAATGGATAATTAGAGATGATATATAGGCTGCGAGTGGCAACAGTCCGTGCTGCATCGACAGGCATGGCCATGCGCACATACTTGGGCATCTCGGTATTTCACTATCTACCATTTAGAGCTCGCGGAGAAGAATGCGGTGTGCGTGCATAGGGATGATACACGCTACAGCTATGCTACAAGTTACAAGATGGAGATACGGCTACTCAGTACAAACTACAAGATACAAGTGCGCCGTTAGCATCACACATTACTCAGTATATTGCCGATTTGCGATAAGAAACAAACATAGTAGGGTACGTGATTCTCCGTAGTGTTCCTCCGTGCTTTGCAGCGTGCACTGACACTTTGTTTCTGTATTACTATTGCTCTGTTATTGCTACTACTCTGCAGAGTTGTTGATATTAATTTATTAATTTATCGATTTTATCGATTTGCTTACTGCATTATTTCTAGAATATTATTTATCGAATTTATCGAGTAAATCCCAATTAGTTACCACTGTGTACCGCGCCTGCCTTCGAGCACATGTACATTGTACTATTTTGCACAAGTAGCGTACTCAGTAAGACACCCTGTGGGGGCCGTGCGTCCAGGCCGGAAACACAAACGAGTCTCTTCTGTCCTTCTGGCTTTTCCTTTTCGCGCTTTTCCTTCTCGTGGTTCCATTCTCTTTCCTTCCTTTTGTTTTCTCTTATGTACTTATTCCCTTTTCGGTTTCTGCTATTCGCTCGCCGCGACATGTATGGAGTAGCAGGCTTTGTGGGCCCATGCTGCTGGGAAGCGGGTCTGCTCAGAATATGGATTGGGGGAAGGTGCGCCCTGAGCCAGCAGGAAGCAGTGGGCAAAACCACAAAACAGGCAACAAGTAAGGAGCCACTGCCGGTACCTCTGCGCGGGTACCTTTCGCCGCAAATATGCTACGAGTGTGAGCAATATGCCCCATATACATGCCCCATAGGGTACAAGGTACTTTTGGCTTTGTACATTTCCACTGTATTTATCTTCTCATAATTCTCGACGGATTAATCACAGGGGAAGGGCCCACTCCTACTCCGTATTGGCCACACGTTGGGGCACTAGGTATCCGCCCAGGCAAGCCAATGCACAGTGTGTTGCCCTGGAAAAGGGAAGCACCCGATTAATCTCACTGTGCTCATAAGCCTCGATAGGGACGTGGGCTACGCATGGTGTGTATTCTGTGTCACGGCCCACATATCGAAGCTAATGTACTATGTACTCTGTAGGAATAAATGTGTGACAGCACGATGCGCTTTGGGGTACATTGACAATGTATCTTTTGCCTCATCACTCTGGTGATGCCAGTCATTTGCAGTCATTTGTATCCAAATTGCACCCTTTCTTTATCTCGTTTCTTTTGTTCTTTTGTTTCTTGTCAGCCTGTCAGCCTGCTTCGCTGGTTCCGCTTGTTTTCTTCTTTTTTATTTTCCTGGTTTCTACTCATTACTTCCCCTTTCTTCTTCTCTCTCACAACTCGCTTCGTCACCATCAGCTTGCATCTCCTCGATCAAGGATTCACTGTTTTGCATCAGCATGCACCTCGTCACTTATTCAAGCGTGACTCTGTAATCCGGGTCCTCCGATTGACCCTCTGCTTGATGACATCAGCCCCATGTAGCAATGATCAAGTAAACACACCGAAACACACCGCTGGCTGATGATCGGCATCGGGCACGTACCAGCAATCTACTCAGTATCACCTCTCCCTTATGTGTCTACCTTGTAAGACAAATAGGAGAGAGAGACACCGACTCACAGAGACAACAGATTACACAATACAGAAACAGAGTACAAGCAGATTGTCTATCAAAGTACCACGTAAGCACGGCATCGACCTCATCAACTTATGCGTGATGGAAAATGAAGTACATTGTACCTGGCAGCTCGTCTCCTCTCTTACATGCATGTCGCACAAGAATGGCACTTCAAACACATGGCTGGCGAGGTGAGTCTGTGGCGTGTCTGTCTACGGTGCTGTATGATGGATGTTGTCTCTTGTCTTTATCTATGGGTGCGTATTCGTCGTACATGTCCCCGTGTGTTTTTCTGTTTGGGCAACGGTCAGAGAGACAAGCAATACGCGCCGTTCGTCTCACGGGGAAGGCAAGCCGGCCAACATCATGATACACAAGGATATTCTTGCGGTTCTGTCCTGGGACATGGTACTAGAGGTAGAGGTTGAGCTGATATTATTTTTTTGTCTATGGATATGTCCAAACTTAAAAGGCCGACGTCCGCTGTTCATGTGGTCCACGCATGCATGCAAGGTTCTTTTGGTTCGTAAGGTTCTTTCATTATCGTTTCCAGTTGGTTTCTTTTGATCTCGGGGCTCGGGTTGCAGCTGAAAACACCATGCATGCAGTACAAGTGTGATATTGATAACACACCGTTCATAGCATCTAGGCCGGGTCTCGGCCGACCCCAGTCGCCGAGAGTCAAGGTAAGTCAAGGTCCCTGAAGCTGTCTTGGCTCTAAGAGTCTAATGGTGGACAGTCTTGGTCATATTTACATCACAATCGAAAGGCCGTAGTTGGTGGTTTAGAAATTATATTAGACTCAAGAGGGTTGTATCAGAGCTGTGTCAAAGGACATCAGGTCAAAGGACATCAGCAGAGACACAAAAAGAAGAGGTGGAAAGATGCAAGGAAAGAAATAAAGCAGCAACTAAAGACACAACAGGCTATTGGTAAATTCATAAGAAGGCACAATGGTATATTAGAAATGAGACGAGATAAAGAACTGAATCCCTCCCGCCTCTTCTCCCTCTCGTCTCGTCAGCATCGCGCTGAAGACGTAGAGGTAATAGTCGTAAACGCCTCTATTTTGGGGTTTGTTTTTGTTGGTTTTGTAGGTTGGTCGTGTTGGCTTGGTCGACTTAGTTGCCCTTGGCCTTGGTCTTCTTGCCGGCGTGGTGAGGCTCACGAGTCTCAAGCTCAGCATCAACATCGCGGGCACCCTTGGTCTTGGTCTTCTTACCAGCGTGGTGGGGCTCACGGGTCTCAATCTCCTCGACATCACGGGCCTCAACCTCCTCGACATCACGAGCACCCTTGGCCTTGGTCTTCTTACCAGCGTGGTGAGGCTCGCGGGTCTCAATCTCCTCGACGTCACGGGCCTCGACCTCCTCAACATCACGAGCACCCTTAGTCTTGGTCTTCTTGCCAGCGTGGTGAGGCTCACGAGTCTCAAGCTCAGCATCAACATCGCGGGCACCCTTGGTCTTGGTCTTCTTGCCGGCGTGGTGGGGCTCACGGGTCTCGATCTCCTCGACGTCACGGGCCTCAACCTCCTCAACATCACGAGCACCCTTGGTCTTGGTCTTTTTGCCGGCGTGGTGGGGCTCGCGGGCCTCGATCTCCTCAACGTCACGAGCACCCTTAGTCTTGGTCTTCTTGCCAGCGTGGTGAGGCTCACGAGCCTCGATCTCCTCGACGTCACGGGCCTCAACCTCCTCAACATCACGAGCACCCTTGGTCTTGGTCTTCTTGCCGGCGTGGTGGGGCTCGCGGGCCTCGATCTCCTCAACGTCACGAGCACCCTTAGTCTTGGTCTTCTTGCCAGCGTGGTGAGGCTCACGAGCCTCGATCTCCTCGACATCACGAGCGCCCTTAGTCTTGGTCTTCTTGCCGGCGTGGTGGGGCTCACGAGCCTCGATCTCCTCAACATCACGAGCACCCTTGGTCTTGGTCTTCTTGCCAGCGTGGTGGGGCTCGCGGGCCTCGATCTCCTCAACGTCACGGGCACCCTTGGTCTTGGTCTTCTTGCCGGCGTGGTGAGGCTCACGAGTCTCAATCTCGGCCTCGACGTCGCGAGCGCCCTTAGTCTTGGTCTTCTTGCCAGCGTGGTGGGGTTCGCGGGCAACGATAGTGCTGGTAACATCGCCAACGACACCGGCAGTGGCGCCCTCCAGACCGGTCAGGAGGTCGTCCAGGTCACGGGCACCCTTGGTCTTGGTCTTCTTGCCAGCGTGGTGAGGCTCACGGGCCTCGATCTCCTCGAGGTCGCGGGCACCCTTGGTCTTGGTCTTCTTGCCGGCGTGGTGCGGCGAGCGAGAGTCAATCTCACTCGGAATCATAGGAGCGGCCATGGCCGGGACGGCGATAGCAAGGAGCGAGGCCATCTGGCGGGCAGACAGAGCCTTGAGGGCACCGCCGGCGGCAGGCTGGAATGCATTGGCGGCCGAAGAAGCAGCAAGGCCGCCAAGGACCAGCTGAACAAGCGATGTAGTATGCATCTTGATGGTTGTGTGTGGGGTGGTAGTAGGTGAGGGAGTTTGCGGTAGTTTCAAAGAAATGAAAAATAGATAATAATAAAAAAGCTAAAGAATGTAGGCTGACCGGCAGCTGAAAATCAAAATACAGCTTATGGAGAAGTGAAAATGAATGAGATGAAAGATGTGAAGAGAAAAGAGGCGCCAGCGGATGAAGAAGAAGAGAGAAAAAGAGGAAAACAGAGATGAGAAGCGGCGAACTCTCGTGAGATAAATAGAAAATCAAGACAAGAGCAATAGGGCGTCTACACTCGACATTTGCTATATTACTCTGTACTAAATTACTAAACATGCAGGCACAATCACAGAGACGATCGCCACATCTTTGTCCGGTTACACCTCCCCTTGCCTTCCACTCCTCATTGGGGGTCGTAGTAGAGGGGCCCTTGTGATTTGTGACTTGGTTGCTGCTTGCTACTTGGAACGGGGCAGTACAGCCTTGGGCGGGTGCGGTACGCAAACACAGAGGACGAGACGAAGCTTCAAAACTGATCGGTGGTATCGAGACGTGTCTCACGATGGAGACGGAAAGGGTGCATGGGGTGTAATGCAATTGGGTACCTTTTCAAAGTACAGCCCCAGAGTAGGGTGTCGGTAGTTATGACCCATCCAATAAACCCCGTATTAGTGCCCGCGGTTTCCGTACAGGTCGGCATCCTTTCGTATTTCAGTGTTTTATGTTTACTTATTCGACTTTTGGTTGGCTATTTTTCTATTATTATGCCGGCTCTGCCTGCTTCCTTTCTCGGGGCGAGGAACAGACGAAAGGCGGCGCGTACTTGTCGTAGTATCATTAGCAGTGGCCAGGGGACGTGCCGGGGTAGCTTTGAACAAGCCTTTCCATAGCTATTGAGAGATAGGTTCAGGGAAAAAAAAGAGTAACAATGAAGCTATCTAGAAATCTCGGGCCTTTGGCTAAGCATTTCTGTTCGGCAGGGTGTGCACATAAAATGCGCAGTGGAAACCCACAAGGGATGTTATTGATCACAAATGCAAAGAGGATGTGTCAACGATGTACTGCAATCATCTTGGCTGGCCATCTCTCGTAAATCTGCTCCGGCTATTCTTGCAAGTCGAGAATGGAAACGCAGGATCGCTCTATGGCTGCTTTAAACATTGCTTAAGAGATTGGCAGGTACCGCACTTTCAGGTTTTGAATTCGAGGCTCCAACGTCAAGAGGTAGGCGAGATGTGCCAGAAAGGCGATCAACGGCCAAGCACACTTGCTATACAAGAAGTAAGTACAAAAGAACATGTAAAGAAGAAGGTGGCAGGGGCTCAGGACAAGCTATTCTTGGCATCCCATCGTGTCAAAGTGCGGATGGTGATGGACGGTTGGCACAGGAGTAAGTGTGGAAATGGGTCAGAACGTAGCACCAGAAATCAACATTTGATACTCAATTCGCAATATCTACTTCGTAACCTCAGGAATAGCAGATATGATAATCAATTGCCATATTGCGTTTACCCTGTCGGAGATGAAGATAATGGGAGGAGAATACGACGTGGAAACGAAGCAAAACAGCGTACGAAAACAATATCCTAAATAGCACACAATGCATAAAAGAGATGTGATATTAAAACGAAGAGGGAGCGTGATTCGTTCTCCCGGCATCGTTAAATTGCGTAGACTTGTTTGGGTCAAAAGCAAAGGGGTCGAGGGGGGACGAGGTGAAGAGGAGAAGTGGGCGGAGAAATAGGAGGGTTGCTTCAAGGACGTCAACGGAGATAACCAGTCGCTAAAACAATTGGGTGGTAGTGTTCGCAGGAGGAGATAATGGGAAAGGCTAGAAGGAGCAAAGCATCGACAGAGTGCAGTCTAGACTGGATGAGGCTCCGACGCAAAAACTAAAACAGAGTGGAGCAGCGACTTTGCTTGCATGTAAGCTGTGCTCTGCTCTGTACTTAGTGGTTCTAGGTAAATGCAGGGCTGCAATATGGCAAGAATACGCTGTGCCGAGACTTGCAAAGCTTATTCTAGCTTGCACATTGCAGATGGTTTGTGGAAGAAAAGAAATAAACCGAGTAAGTCCAAGTCGAAAGGACAAGCAATGTTGAGGCACCTTGGCAAGCCGTGACCAGAGTTCAAAGTGTATTTTACTAGCACGATCTACAGAATCAATCGCATTAGAATCAACAAGAGTTTCTCTTTTGCTTCTGCATTAAGAAGGGCGGTAGAGATGGGCGCCAATACAGATGCGACAGTCGAGGCGAAGTTGGAGATGAAGTTGACGTTGTTTTAGGGCCATGCCTCAATAGGAAAGTATAGGCCCGCTTATACAAAATCTGTAAACTACGATTGGTCAGAACCCAATTACACACATGGGTGAAACGTGGAGTGTTATATCAGACAGGAGAAGGGGCCGCTCTTGCTTAATTTAGCCAACTGCAAAGGAGAAGTTGAAATAGGAAAGAGCGACCGTAGCAAATGGCTGCATGATAGTTTCAGAGACTTGACGTTGGAGCCAGCCAATAGAATGGCAGGGTTTTTAAAGCTTGCCTCACTCCAGTCCTTTGAGCTTTGCTGCTGCAAAGGCAGTTGCACGACGAGTCGCCAGCAATTGTAATAATTGAAAGGAGATACAAGCTCATAATGGAAGCAAATCAAAAGCTAGTTCTGCAAGTGCATAATCAATTTTGCCGTATGGAGTAGAGGGCAGCTTTTATTGCACTCCACTTTGAAGACATCGTCCCCTATGAGCTCCATGAGGTCCCCTACGAGTGCGACAGCAACGGCTGGAGACTTACTGTGCTGTGATATGAGTGATATGACAAAAGAAGCCTGAATGGCGGTTCGGTGGCGGTTCGGCATGAGCAACCAACCAAAATTGACGAGATGAACTTTGTGATTCGAGACGAACAGAAATGCCTCATCGGATTGATGTGCGTAATGGAAACGGTAGATGCACTTTGTGGTAGAGACGGTATTGATGACATCAACCCCATCTTGATTGACATAATTGGCGCTGTGATTGTCGACGATCATTGATATCGTTGGGCAAAGTCCTGTGTGTGTCGCTATCATGGCAACATACTGAGTAGGAGGGAGCGTTGCGCTACTCCAAACAAGCTGCGACGTTGACCCAGGGCGGCTAGGTCAAAGAGCCAAAAGAGCCCCAGGTCTTGTCTCGTCGATGTGGGGACTACCACCGTGTAAGATTTGTATGGAATATATATCAGCAGTCCAATATATGCTTCTCACTTACTGTACCTGGGGTGAGCATCAAACGTTTCAACTTCGCTTCATCTTTCCCTCGAGGCCGCACTGCGACGTCTTTGTTTCTGTTTGTGTTTCTTCTTTCTTCTCTGCTCTTGCTTCTTTCCTGCTTCCCTTCTCTTTCTGATTCTCTCATCCCCATCCCCTTCTCATTGCTTCTGTCTCTCTTCTTCTCTTGTTTGTCGTCTCTCTTGTCTCTTCCTCCTCATCTCCTTGCTGTGCAAACCTCTGTTGAACAGAGCTCTCTCATTGTTCTTTTTGTCGTCTTTGCTGTCTTGTCGTTGGTGTATAACTGCTGCAAAGAGAAGTAAAGTGTGCTTGTGATCGCCCGCCAACCTGTCAATCAGCTCCTTGCGTTCCTTGAGCTTGACTTATATCCTCGAGTCTTTTCTCGTTGTTCTTGGCCACTCCTTATCGATATCATATCGTTCGTTGTGTCGTCCGTCCTCTCGCCACTTTTGTTTCTCCTAGTCGACCTGTGGCCTGTTGTTGTTTCGGTCTCTTGTCGTTGCTGTTGTCATCGGCTGTCGAATCTTGTCAAGATCATATATCTTCAAGTTGTTGATATCTCTCGACTCTTTTTTCTTGACTTTCTTGCTTCTTCTCCATTCTCTTCTTTCAAAGGCGACTGGCTCCCTTTTAACTTTCTTTCTCAACTCGTTTGTTCACTTCTTCCTTGGCTTGAGTGAGCAAGTTTCCATCCTTTGCTTCTCACCATCACCTCTCCTTACCGGATTCAGTTTCTTGAAACGTTCTCATTCTCTCGCCTCCTCTTTTCTTATCGTTTTCTCTCTTTAAACCTTCTCATTCTCTCTCTTAATTTGCTCTTTCGCCTGCATCTACACTCCTTCATACCACATCACCACACCACCATACACACGCCAACATGTCAAAGTCAAAAGTCTACCACTCCGTCCCGCTAGACGAGAAGCTCGACGACGATGTCTCCATTTCCACCTCCACAACCGCCATCTCGACACGTCGGCTAAGTGACGACTCGGAGCACGACGGCGGCTTTCTCCCACAGGCGCGGCGCGGGCTGTCCAAGCACTGGATGTGGTTAGGACACGCCGTGCTGCTGACGACTTCCATCACACTCTTCACTCTGTCGTTTTGTGCACGCAACGCCAAGCCGAATGACGCCGCCTACACCAAGCTCTACTCTTCCTACTGTAAGTTTTGGCATGGCGTACTTTGGCAGTACTTTGAGGAAGACTTGGTTCTTTGATACTAATATACTAGCTCCCGCGAGAGAGGCGGTCAAGTACGAGACGCAGCGGTTCACCAACCTGACGCCGGTCGTCGAGGGTCCGTTTGTCGGCTACGGCCCCGAGGTCGACTTGGCCTGGGACTACATTGCAAATGACAGTAAGTTCATTAGGGAAAATTAAGCAAAGAAAGGAGATGGAAAAAGGAAAAGGCTAACAGGATAGTCGGCGACACGATGATCACGGAGGAGGAGTTGGACAAGCTTGGTCTGCCGCGCAACTCGCTCAAGATCACACACCCCAAAACCGGCGAGGTGGGCTACCGCGCAGCGCTCGAGGTGTTCCACCAGCTGCACTGCCTCAACCTCGTCCGTCAGGCAGTGTACAAGGACTACTACCAGTACCACGGCGGCGATGTTGGCGAGGCCGAGGGCAAGGAGGACCTAATGGGCCACGTGGACCACTGCATCGAGACGCTGCGGACGAACCTGATGTGCCAGAGCGACATTGGCGTGTTTACGTTCAAGCTGTTCCCCGAGTACGGCTTTGATGACGACGACTACTGGCCGGACTTCAACACGCTGCACACATGCCGCAACTTTGAGGATGTGCGGGCGTGGGCGGTCGAGCACACGGTTGCCTGGGACCACAACGTTTGAGAAGGACGTTGGAAGCAGACAGTGACGTTCAAGTAGGACGACAAGAGGTGAATCATACCGGCGTTATCAACGGAGCCCACATGCGGAGGTAGTCAAACTCCGCGTTTCTATGCACATATTCGGGTAATTCTTTATTTTATTTTTAGCTGTTATATTCTTTTATTTACTTTTTGAGACAGACAGAGAAAGCAAATGCCGTATTCTTGGTGTGCTTATTAATTATGAATAAAACTGCGAATTAATTTAAAGAATCGGCTCGGATGTGCTCTTTCCCAGTCTTACGATCTCGGTGGCCCGCTCTGCACCTGCCATTCCAGATCTTTGCCATGTTCCTTCCACTGACAAGTCGACGACGGACTAGCAGCAATCTCCATTAAAGAGGCCCCACCACCCGAAAGGGGCGGACCCACTCCCACAAGACTTTTCCATGCCTGCAGAAGAAAGACACGCCATTTCGCGCACTGAGCGGGCGTCTTTGGCGTGCCGGGACGTCCTCGTTCCGTCTGGTGGTGCATGTTGGTGCATGTTGGCGAACATTATATCAAGTCGTCGAGTAATGGGTGCAGCCGACATTACCGGCGTTGTTGTACAGCTGACAGCCGTTCAGAGTTCAGTACCTTGGGTATTACTGCCGACATCAGACTCGGTGTACACAACGTACAGCATACTCAATATCTCGCATAGGAAGGCACTTCACAGTAAGCATATCGGATGTACCTTCTCACATCAGATTCCATCATTTCCTTTAATCCATATTAAACAGCCGAGATCTCAGGGCAAACAGCATACGTCATGCCACTCTTCAGAACTGGCCAGCACTCGTGCGGTACTTGCAAGGCTGCCTAATACATTATACGATAGTTTACTTTTTGAGAACTGTATCATATTGCAACAGCGCATATTACTCGTTAATCGTCCCGTGGTGCTATAAAGACCTACCAAGTACAGAGTATCGTCGCATCTGGATGTGCTCCGGTTGGTTCCCATTCGGGCAAGAGCGGTGATCTCCTTTACTAGTTGTTTCCTGTAACTGTGTCGCACCTTCCCAGCGTGTCACTACAGCATGTATGCAGCCTTTACGGTTTACGACGTACAGTGTCAGCACCTAAGCATCGCACCTGCCATGTCTGCCGCTGGCCATTGGTCCACTATATGTTCATCAATCGGCCGCACCTTCTCAATGCAAGGTCTGCTCGTATCGCTCTTTCTTCTATCTTCGTCGCATTGCCGTCTCTTTCTCTTTTTAGCTCTTAAGAAACACTCCCATCTATACCTGCCATTGCTACTTGTATATCCGACTTCCAGTTGTCAACTGTTGACGGCCGCCGTGGCCCGATATTGCCCACTCCTGCTCTTACTGGTCAGATCCACGCAGCCAGGGGCGCCTTCTTCAAGATCTGATAAACCAGGGGCAGCAAATAAATAAATATGCCATTTTAAATCAATTAATCAAAAGAACCCAGAAATTGGCCTGTTAGAGTACGAGTACGAGCAGGGTCTCCCTCTCTAGTTCCCTCTTTAGTTTTCTCTAGTCTGTCTTGGGTCGCCCCAAAACTTTTCAGAGCGCGACTGCGCGGAGTTTTCGAGAACCCGTCGATGCCCACCACGCCACTGTTCAGTCTTCGCATCATACTCTGTACTCAGGACTCAGTGCAGCCAGCAGTCTGCGAGAACAGCACGGCATCCACCCTCCCTTTCCTTTTCTCCTCTTCTTTTCTTTTTCCTGGCTCTCAATTCCTCTTTGTTCCTCCTGTTTCGGCGTCTTGATATAACTCCTCCTTTCCTTGTTTTCTATTTCTCGAGGTTTCTCTTGTTTACTTTCTCATCTCGACTTCGTCTTCTTGTCGTGGGCTTCTTCGACGTCTCCTTTCTGTTACAGAGTACACTCTCGGTACCGACATCGACATCTTCGATTCACCTCGCTACGACTGTGTAACACTCTGACGCGACCTTGCCCGCTCCGCTTCTCCCGCTCCGTGCTTCCAAACATCACCACATCACGTCTTGCGCCGACTGGTCGCAGCCCCTTTTCGCCATGGATATCGCTCTCGAGCTCATGGACAACTATGTCTTTGACTATGCCTACGCCTACATCGCACCGTCGCCGGCCTTCAAGTTCCGCAACTTCGCCGCCAACGCCACGGCACCCCAAGCCCTGTCAACATGGACCTACAAGCCGTCATCGTTCCTGTTCGAGCTTGAGCCCTCGCGCTACGCATACATGACCTCACTGCCGCGAGACAACATCTTCCGCCAGTACTTTTCGCTCTTCCTCATCACATGGTATGTTCTACGGCAGCAGCAGCGGCAAGAGAACCAGAAAGAGAAAGAGAAACAGCATACTAACTACACAGGCTCTTCGGCCTTCTCACCTACTTCATGTTCTCGTCGCTCTCCTACGCCTTCATCTTTGACAAGGAGACCATGAAGCACCCCAAGTACCTCAAGAACCAGGTCTGGCTCGAGATCAAGCAGGCCAGCTCCGCCATGCCCGTCATGGCCCTCCTGACCGCCCCCTTCTTCCTGGCCGAGGTCCGTGAGCACTGCAAGATGTACGAGCATACCCGCGACGGCCCCGGCCGCTGGTACGACATTGTCCAGATTCCCCTCTTCCTCTTCTTCACCGATATGTTTGTCTACTTTATTCACCGCGGTCTGCACCACCCGCGCGTCTACAAGCACCTGCACAAGCCTCACCACAAGTGGATCATGCCGACGCCTTTTGCCTCGTACGCCTTCCACCCCATTGACGGCTGGATGCAGTCGCTGCCCTACCACTTCTTCCCCATCTTCTTCCCGCTGCAGAAGTGGGCTTACCTGTTCCTCTTTGTCTTTATCAACTTCTGGACCATCATGATCCACGACGGCGAGTACGTGTCCAACAACCCGATCATCAACGGCGCCGCCTGCCACAGCATCCACCACCTGGCCTTCAACTACAACTACGGCCAGTACTTTACGCTGTGGGACCGCCTGGGCGGCAGCTACCGCGAGCCCGAGCAGGAGCTGTTTGACAAGACGACCAAGATGAGCCAGAGCACCTGGAAGAAGCAGGTCAAGGAGATGGAGGTCATTGTCAAGGAGGTCGAGGGTGTCGATGACCGCCAGTACGACCCCGAGGATGTTGCCGCCAAGGAGACCAAGAAGACCCGTTAAGCGGGTAAAAGTTGTGGCAAGAAGCAAGAAGCAGGATTGCCAGATCATCGGCTGCCAGGGATTCAAAAAATCATAGGGGCCTGGGTCTGGGATACTGTCCGATTACGGAGCCCTGGCCCACGAGCCCCCTTGCCTTGTCTGTCCTGTCTGTCTTCTCGTCTTCTTCAAGCCTTGGCTTTCTTCCAACAACTGACCTCCTTACTCCTTGTTGTCAGGACACTCACCGTCTTTCATTTCTATACATCACCACACATTGCACATTAATACCGATGGTCCTGTCCGGGACCATCTTCGATTCACGAAGAAAGACCGTCCTCGAGCCATCGAACAACAAGTCATGTTCCCATGAGTTTGCTTTTTGTTTTGCATTTGTTCTGCATTTCACATTTCACATTTCTGTATATAATCAGTTCCTTCGTCTCTTCACTCTTGCATCTTTAGCACTTGCCTTGGCTCTCGTGGGCTGCTTTTTGTTTACACGGAGGCTTACCCGCCATCACTCATGTCGAAGCCACAGTCTTTGGGCATCTATACGTTTTAATATCTTCTCTTCTCTGTTCTTTTTACTTTACACTATTACCGGAAGTTGGGGCGTTTGTCGGATCTAGTTGGCAGTGCAAGCTATTGTCTGCAACTCAAAATATACACAAATAAAACTAATGTTCTAAATACTATGAAATAACCTACTTGCTCATCTGCTCTAAACTTTGTCTACATGACCAGGATCTGTATATTATTGGATGTGACTGACTGGTGTTGTATTTACGTCATGGCTCATTGGTATAGTGCTGTCTGTGCTTTGAAGTTGGTGTTGTTTAATGTAGTAAATTGGGTTGGAATAAAGAATGCAGAGTAGGTGCATAATATTCTTGACAATTTTGTTTAAATCTCGATTTAATTTACAGAATAACCCGATTAATGAAATAAACACATAAAAAAGACAAAGCAAACTGCTAAGAGATGAAACATAGAATAAGGAAAAGTAACGAGTGCAGCATGCCGTCGTTGCTAGTGCCGGGACGAAATATCATAGATGAAGGTGGAAAACAAAAGGCAATGGAGACAAAGACAAAGGAAAAGGAATAGGAAAAGAAATGAGACGATCAGCTGCCAGTCCCTCCGTGGTATAATTATGTATGTGATGTGAGGACCGTGCCGCCGCCGTCCGTCGATAAGCAACGCCTGATGAAAAAGGAAACAAAACGAGAAAGAGAAGAGAGATGATAGATGAGAGCTTATGAGAAGCTCACAAACTTGGGATCGCGCGGCCGGCCGTCTGCGCCAATGCCGTTCGCCTGGAAACGCTGCTCCATGTACACGCGCCGCGCCTCGTCAAATGGCAGCCGCCGCCGCTTCATGATCTTGAGGATCTCGGCCTTGCTCGCGTCGTCGAGGCCCGCGCGACTGTCGCCGCCCTCGACATTGCCAGCGAGGTCAAAGGTGGCGCTGCTTAGGCCGGCCTCTGCGTCGCCGGCAAAGGAGGTGGGCAGGCGGGTGTAAGCGACACGGTCGCGGAAGGAATCGTAGGTGTCGCAGACCCAGTCGGCAGTGCCGTTGACAGTGTCGGCAAAGGTCGGGTACCAATGGGCGCGGGACCAGTAGAGGAGGGAGCCCGAGACGATGACGAAGAGCACGAGGCCGTAGAGGTAGATCATTTTGACGTAGGGGTTGTAGAGGGAGCAGCCCGTGCACTCCGTATAGAGTTATCGTCAGATGACAATGTCGCGATGCACAGTCTTCAATCTTTGACCGAGCTATGCCACCAGGTGATAGTAGGGCGCGGTATGCTGTTGCAAAAAGGCTGTAGACAGTCGACAGAGTGGTGTCGACGGTTGAAATGAAGACTGCAATCCTGCAAACTGCAATACAGAATCTAAATCAGAATATTGGCATCAGCTTCTCATCTCGGGATGGATGGGGCTGACGCTGTGCTCGTTAATATGCAGCATACGTAGTCGCAATATCCACTCTGGCTGTAAACGAAATAGTGTATTCTAGGCGTAATCCTCTGTAATACTAGAGAAAGAACGCCGCGCCCCCCGGTCTGGGTCTGGCGTGGTTCATGCCTTCGCGTCTCGTATCCTCATGTTTTAAGTGGTCCCCCTCCTCGTCAGACCCCAAAAACGTCAGAGCAGGTGGTGGTTGATCATGCACTACGGCGTTGGTCAGGTGGCCGGTCTAGGTATGGCTTCAGTGGCTCAGTGGTTATCAGTGGCTATCATTGATGGGCAACAACGGACGGGTAGCAGCTTGTTGTGAAGGTGGGTCTACCGGGCGGTCCAACTGTCCGTCATCTCAGGCAATATATGGTTGACGGTTATGGAAGGCGGTCAAAGTACTCTAAACAGTGGTCACATGAGCACTGGTCGCTCTCTTAATCAGCATGTCTGACATAATACCCGTTTCAACGATTTCGGATGAAAGAAAATACTAGCCCTGAAGTGGATATGACTGGCTGTCGGCGGAACCCACAAAGTTTAGTCGCAAAAAAAACTAACAGAAGAGAGGGACAAAAATTGGCCGCGCCAATGCGCCCGCCATATGGAGACTTTGCAGGAAAGCAGCTGTGAGGGGCCTGTATGGGAGATAGGTGCCGCTATTCCAGTGGACAGCGCTCTGTAAAGCAATGAATGCAGTGGTTAATAGTGGATTGTAGATGTGAATGGCCCAATGGCAGGGCCGTATAGCATGTAACGACGCAGAGTGAGGGGAGGAAAATTGTCGAGAGAAAAAATTAGCAGCGAGTAGTACGGAACTACTGCCTGCTTTGCTATCACGACTTTTGCCTTTTGATCTTTTTGACTTCCGCCCACGAACATCTCAACACCACCCTCTTGTTTCACCAACACCAACACTACCGCCAAAATGTCCACGCCGAACGTTTCCGCCGACCTCGTCTGGGAGGTTGTCCGTATGTCACCCTTGCCGTTATGCGGCCCCTCGGTTTTGGGACTTGGGATTCGTGATTCGAGTCGAGATGTTGAATCTTGAATCTCGAATCTCAAAGTTCAACCTCACGTTAAAGTATCTCGACTAACCCTCACCAGGCAACCAGAACTCCTACCTGGTCAAGCGCAACAAGAACGCCAAGGTCCAGTTCTCCCGCGACCCCATGAACCTGACCAACACCCACAGCCGCACGTACGCCGGTTTCGTCAACGACAAGGTACGATTTAGATGAGGAAGATGTATGAGGGTCATGCTGTCAGGTTTAATCGACCAATTGG
Source organism: Ophiostoma tasmaniense (assembly GCA_022392925.1). Taxonomy (NCBI): domain Eukaryota; kingdom Fungi; phylum Ascomycota; class Sordariomycetes; order Ophiostomatales; family Ophiostomataceae; genus Ophiostoma; species Ophiostoma tasmaniense. Next base: position 1,125,233 of record JAKRGK010000001.1, on the reverse strand, counting down.
ATGGAGAATACAACACTGGTTATCACGACGGTCTACGAAGAGGGCAATCAACGGCAGCAAGAACACGAAGCTACACCGACGACAAGACATCGACCACGACGACATCATTGGCAAATACTGCCAGGCCATGCTGCGCGACAATACACCATGGCATCACTGCAGTCTACGTACAGACTGAGATCACTGCGCTCTGGAACCACGCCCTCGGACAAATCTACGCCAGATGCCCGATCGACGGCCGGATATGGCAGCACTACGACAAGATGCCCACAACCTGAGCATAGCATGCTCGACCTACGACAAGACCAAGACCACATATCACGCCAACGAACCTCTGACTTGCCTCGACACAGGCACAAGGCACAAAAGATGTACAAACCAAGACAAAAGACTAACAACCTAGGCTGTCGGTGTCGTCGCCAACGCTGAGGGTGGTGTCCAGATCATCTCCAAGACCAAGGCTGGCAACAAGCCCGCTTCCGGCACCGTCACCTCCACCCAGGGTGCCGGCCGCTCGGCCCGCAAGACCTACCGCTCGGTCGCTGCCCTGACCGCCAAGACCGGCTACCGCGCTGACCTGCGCGCCGCTGCCGTCTCGCGCGTCTCTGCCATCCGCCGCTCGCAGCTGCCGGTCAAGGCCGACCGCGAGGTCAAGCTCCGTGGCAACAAGGCCAAGAAGGCCGCCGAGGCTTCCGCATAAGCGTTTCATAAGCGTTTTTATGATGTCGTTTGTTCGTTTGTCTGAGGAGTAGTGTTTTTATTTCATTTCTGTATTCGATATTATGACTTCGAAATCGGAAGGAATGGGATTGGTTCTCAAAAGCAAAGCTAAAAGCTTAAACATAAAGCATAAAGCATGACTAAAAAAATTGAAATATCACAAAATACAATGGCGTCGCTGGTGAAGTGTCGGTGGTGCGGTGGTGGTAGTGGTGATGGTGGTGATGGGTAGCCGGCATGGTGCCCATTTCAGTTCGTCCGACAAGGCATTAGCGTTCACGGCGTGAGTCTTTTGGGCGGGCACTCACCTTGGACAGACACCATTACGACCGTTGTGGCTGTTCCTGGTTGCTGTTCATGCCAGGCGTTATTGGACAGACAAGGCTGAAGTCGAATACAGCCTGCGCCTGTTGTCGACACTCGGAAATGCCAGGACAATGAAGACAACATTGACCAAATCAATTTACTTGGCCGTGGAAAAGGCGAGAAACTGATCTAGTATTGACAACTGTCGGCTATCATTTGGAGTTGGCATTCAACTCGGGTTGAGTTCGGCTGGTGATATCATATCAATATCACATGGCGTTCCTGCCGTTCCCGGATTTGCACGTGAAGGCCACATGCCGCCCGTCTTACTCCCACTGACCACAGCCTCGCATGTCACACACAGCTAGATACGAAATTAGGAAAACTCCCCTAGTCTATCCAGTCTGTAGTCTAACACTTTTTACTTCTTTGTTATCGCGTTCGTCTCTTGTCTACACCATGATATCCGATCAGTGCCGACGCACAGCCGAGGAAGCTAACTATCTCGACCATGAGCGACGTCACCGGAAAGAGTCAACGTATATTTTATCTACCGTTCTCGTGTTGCTCTTTTGAAATGCCGCAACCGTTTTGCCAAGTCGAGGCCGGGAAATCCCGTTGATGTCAGTCACATCCAGGTACAGAACAGTACCGACAAGTGGTGGGGTGAGGCCAATGATGGGTGAACGGTGAACAGCTCGTGTCGCGCCCGGTGCCGACAAATTCAAAAATATATATACAGTGTTTTTATGATTTGCTTTTCTGTCTGCGGGATACTATTGTAACTACTGGCAGTCCGGCACCGATCCGGCCAGTGATGTTTGATGTTTTGAGTATTTGATTTTTGTCACGAAAGCAAGTAATATTTTGTAAAATAAAATGATAAAATAATACTGTTAATTTTTTTAATCTCAACGGGACCGAAGTAACAGTGAGTTTATTTACTTTTCCGATAATTCTTTTAACATGCCGAGTTTTTTTATTTTTCGCAATGCAACACAATATGACGAATACGCGCAAAAAGTGTAGATCTAGTCTAGACAGCGAGAAAGGTGTGAGCGTATCAGAAACGACAGACATTTCGAGCTCAGTTTACGTCCTGCTTTACGTTTGATGATTCGTAAAAAAAAGTCATGGATTCACAATTCAGGATGTCAACAATACAAATAAGCATGCAAACAGAGGCGGAATTTGGTAGATGAGCCAAGGGAAGCACGGAGCAAGCTTTCCACCAGTGGCTGGCCTTGTTTACAGAAATCCTATTAATACCACGTGATCTTATGGTTCATGCACTCTGTCCTCCCTGTGTAGATAGTGAGTATCTCAACAAAGTAGAAATACTAGACAGACTACAGACAGACTGCGAACAAACTAACGCAGTTGATATATTGGTATGTACCCTCTGTAATGCCTATTTCCAATATGTTCATGTTCAGGAGTAGTAACCCAGGAAATGTGTAGGCAGTCAAGATGTCAATCTCCTGGCTTGAAAACGGCGGCGCCCAGCCATCTACCCGTAACACACTCGCCGGGTTGGTCAAGTCGATTGTAGATCCAGAAAGCCCCCATGACGGCCTCGAAAAAGTCATTGATTTGGCGGGCCGTCTTATTCTATCCAACCACCTGCACGAAGCAAACGAGCTTCTGTATGCTACATACAACTTTGCCGCCAAGACGGGAGATGACAGAGTGACGTCCGGCGTTTGTTATGGTGCCTCGCTGTACCAAGTATTTTGGCATCTCCACCCGGAGCTTAAACGCCCCGACTCGATCCCCGAGTTGTCGTTCGCCCTCCTGGAGCATGATAGATGGGGCAAGTACCGCGAGTGCACGCGCACGGGGTGGATGTCGGACGCGTATGGCGTCGCAGAGCCGGATGACCCTTCCATATGGCGCGAGACAGAAGACGCCGCTATGATTGCCCTGTGCGCACGTCTGCTGGCGAAAACAACCGTGCCCGAGACTTACCCGCCGCCGGAGAGGATGCGGGAGGCACTGGACGCCACACTCAAGCTCTATGCACAGTCTCAACCGTCCTCGTACATTACAGGCCTGGTGTACAGACGACTGGCCATTGAGCTTGCGCTGCGCCTAGGAGAGTTCCGGACGGCAGCAGATGTGCTCAGCACGGCCCTGACACTAGACGGACTATCAGAATCTGGGTCTATATGGCATTACCTCTTGCTTCCTGGAATCTACGACGCCCTGCCCTTGCTGGCCGAGGGTGGCAAAGAAAGCAACATGTTCTTCATCCCCAAAGAAGATGCCAAGGTGATTGAGACCGAAGTTCTGGCGGCGCTTCAACTGCGCTTGGACAAGGGCAGGCAGTGGGAGCTCGCCGAGCACAGAGTCGGATGGGGAGAGCTTCTGAACAGACTCGCCGAAGCTGCGTGGAAGACGCATAGGGCAGAGTACCGGTTCGGAGGATGCCAAAGCGCAAAAGACATTCTGTACCCCCCGGCGACAGAGGAGGAAATCCAGCAGGCAGAAGAAAAGGTCGGGGAGCTGCCGCTCGACTTCAAGGCCATGGTTCGCATTGCCAATGGGTGATTATTTTCTTACTATGTGAATCGGCATCACTTCAAATGCGCTCTAACACTCTACAGCTTCAAAGGCGGCCATCACCTGTTTGGCGGCGGCATCGCCGGCATCCAAAACATCACGTACGATGATGGCGATTGCAATCTAGAAAATATTGCGGACGAGTTTGAAGACGTGGGCCTGCGGCAGGACGGCGACATTACTGGCACCGTGATCCAGCTCGAACCTGGTGTTGAAGCAGACTTGTACAATCACTATATCATCCCCCCAGCGATGTGGAAGGCCAACGTCGTGGATCGCGAGGTCGTGGACGGCGAGTACCAGTACTGGAATCTTGCGCCGTGGGAGATGACCACATGGCGATACAACACCATTCGCGACTACGTGGCGAGCTGTGTCGAGAAGGTAGAGGCCATGGCGGCGCGGGGAGAGGTTGCAAACTTCCATCACGTAGATTTCCCCGATGGAATCACTGAAGACGCGAGCAGCGAATCTAATTAGTCATGTGTTGGAAAGTAGACGACTTTACAAACGAATTTCAAAAGAACTTCAAAAGAATTATAAAAGAATTTCTAGAATGCCAAAAGTGACATCGTGGAACTGTTGAGCGAATGAGGACCCCGCTAATGGGTGAGGTTTTTCCTCTTTTTTTTTCTGCCGTCCAGCTGCTCAGAGCTGTTTTGCGTTTTGCCGGCATTTTGTTTTGAGATATTTGTTGGTATTTGTAGACAGATTATTGTAGTTTTCATATGTATACTTTGCTGTATTTCCGCCATAGGCCCCTGAACAACGACAAGTGACAGCTTCCCTAATAGTAAAGCAATCACAAGCAACAAAGGGCAAGAGCAACCGCCGCTTCCCCAATTCCATTCCAAGCTTGCCAGCCTAGGTAGGAGCTACCCTCGACCCTTTGTTCCTGCCCCCCTCCCCGGCTCTCCTCCCCTCGCTCCTTCCCCATCCACCAGACCACTGTGCTGAACCACATGCCGCGCTTGCCAATTGCACAATACAAGAGCCAAAAGCCGAGCCCACCCCATACCGTACAGAGTATCTGCGTATCCCGCAGACCGCATTACATATTACATACCCATACCAAGATACAGAGACACTCCAGACTCCATACAGAGTACTCTTTTCACACGCCCCTTCCCCTTCTCCTCTTTCCTCTCCAGTCTCCGTACGGACCACGGAGTATACATACTCACATTCTCCCTCGCTCCTTCCCTCGGAGCTCCTCCTTTCTCCTTCCTCTTCTTTCTCCGTTCCTTCCTTTTACACTTTGTTCCTTCTTCCACATCTCCAAGCTCTCATCTTTTAGGTATTGTCTTTTCCCGTCTACACTCCTCCCCTCTTCGGCCTCACTTCTCTCCCTCGCTCCCATTACTCTCTAACACACTTCTCACCCTCTATTCACTCTCACTCACTCCCCTGTCGGCCATAGCTAACCTCGCTCTACAGCCCCTCCCCCGCAATTCGCCATCACTGTGCCTAGCAGCTCTCCCCACGTCACCTTATTTCCAAACATTTTACATTCGCCCATCATGGTCAAGGCTGGTGAGTTTGTCTACAGCAATTCAGCTTCAACAATTGTGATGGATCTACGCGTCAATCAGCAATAGAAGCTATTTGTTTGATCAAAGCTTATCTTCCAACTTTAATACTGACAACACCTATAGTTGTTGCTGGCGCCGCTGGCGGTATTGGCCAGGTAAGTTCTCCATGATCGTCTAAACCCGACAAACATAACACAATACTAACCGACAGCCCCTCTCTCTGCTCCTGAAGCTGTCCCCCCTCGTTGACGAGCTTGCTCTGTATGATGTCGTCAACACCCCCGGCGTTGCCGCTGACCTGTCGCACATCTCCTCCAAGGCTGTAAGCTCAAGAACCCAGAACCCAGAATCCAAATATTGCCGAGGCATATCCACGTGCCATTTCTCGACCAGGGTCAACATATAGAGACTAACAAAAACAGAAGGTCACTGGCTACCTGCCTGCCAACGACGGCGCCCGTGCCGCCTTCAAGGATGCCGACATTATTGTCATCCCTGCCGGCATTCCCCGCAAGCCTGGTATGACCCGTGACGACCTGTTCAACATCAACGCTGGCATTGTCAAGGGCCTCATCGAGGTCGCCGCCGAGGTCGCCCCCAAGGCCTTTATCCTGGTCATCTCCAACCCCGTCAACTCCACCGTTCCCATCTCCGCCGAGGTCCTCAAGGCCGCCGGTGTCTTCAACGCCCAGCGCCTGTTCGGTGTCACCACTCTCGACATTGTCCGCGCTGAGACCTTTGTTGCCGAGATTGTCGGCAAGGCCATCCCCCAGGAGCTGACCGTCCCCGTCATTGGCGGCCACTCGGGCGAGACCATTGTTCCTCTGTTCAGCCAGGTCACTCCCTCGGTCACCATCCCCGACGACAAGTACGACACTCTTGTCAACCGTGTCCAGTTTGGTGGTGACGAGGTCGTCAAGGCCAAGGACGGTGCTGGCTCTGCCACCCTGAGCATGGCCTACGCTGGCTACCGGTATGTCTTTTAAATATCGTCTGGGGGTTTTGCATGTGTTGTGCTAACAAACTAGTTTCGCCGAGAAGCTGCTCCAGGCTGTTGCTGGTGCCAAGGGCCTCGTTGAGCCCAGCTACGTCTACCTGCCCGGTGTCCCTGGCGGCGCCGAGATTGCAAAGAAGACTGGTGTCGACTTCTTCTCCGTCCCCATCGAGCTTGGCGTAAGTTTTCTTCATATATTCTTTTTAATAATTGTATACTAACAAGACAGCCCAACGGTGCCGAGAAGGCCGTCGACATTCTTGGCGACATCACCGAGAAGGAGAAGAAGCTGCTGGAGAAGGCCATTACCGGCCTGACGGACAACATCCAGAAGGGCATTGTCTTTGCCACCAAGCCCGCTCAAAAGTGATTGCCCCCCCCGCCCCTATCCGTGACACTTTATGACCTGCGTTCTTTTTTGCTTTGCGCTCTTTGCATTTGCTGTTTCACTGTTTCATTGTTTCATTTTCCTTGCACAAAGCCCAAGTTCTTCCAGAAAATATAAACAACGCTTCACATGTACAGGTCATGGAAAGGTATCACTTGATCGCATTATCGCTTCCGGCCTGGTGTGCTGTCCAGTGTGGCACGACAGGTCGGACTGTGCAGCCCCGATTCAGGGTGAAACAGATACATGATGTGTGCATGAAGAGGAAGAGAAGAGGAAGACAAGGGCAACGGACACGATTGCATGCACACGAGAGGATAGAGGGATGGATTACAAGGATGCCCTGCACTGTTGTGCTTCTTTCTGCCTTTACCCGTTACTCCCAGTACTCTCGTTCTGCGTTCTACTTTCTCTTTCTCTTCTTCTGCTCCTTTCTTCCGGCATGGCCGTTTGCTGGCCGCAGGACCAATAGACCAAACCATATAGCGAAGCAAAACAAAAAAGAACATGACGAACAAGCAAGCAAGCAAACACAAACACACACTATACGCATACACTACTATTTGATAGACCAAGTTACTGATCAGTGTTCTTCTATATTTCCTTTCTGGGATAATAGGTTGTAGGTGAATTCGAACAAGATACCCATCCATCCAGCATCCAGCATCATCATTTCACCAAAGCTACAGATACGCCAAACCAAACCCAAAGAAGCAAAAACAGCAACGAGCCAGCCAACCATTGACGAGGATGACGGCATGCAGCACTTCCACCTCCACCCAACTCATTATATTCATCCCACTTCACACCCCTTCAAGGTACATCCGTGCCTGTACAAAACAACAAAAGAGCAAAGGACAGCCAACAGTGAGCACAAAGATACATGGGCGCAAGGGCGAGGGATCCGCTTCTCCTTGTCCTGCATGCGCCAATCCATCCTTTTGCCCAGCGCCCCTCGTTTCTTTGGGGGGGGGGGGGGGGATGGTTGGTTGGCTAGATCGAGGGTGGTTTATTGTTTCTTATTTTGTGTTTGGCCTTTTTTCATATAGTTTAAATACGCTTAAATATAGAGAAATCAGTACAGTATAGCTAGTTGGTAGTGAGCCACAAGAAAAGACAAATGCAAGCTGATTGCAACAGAGGGGTAGCGAGGGATGATGGTTGTAGGACTTTGAGCTCGACTGCGCCTGAAACCCAATGTGGAAACTATGGACGTAAGTAAGCACGAAACCCCCAACAAAATTGTAGAGTCGCAGACCGTTGGCAAGACCATGCATACTGAGTAAGAATAGTATAGGAAACAATACTACACCGAGTGCATACTGCTTAGTGCCCCTCCTGATTTGCGGTGGACCTGGGGTAATGGGTAATGGGCAAATGGCAAGTGGGGGAAGGAGCGGTTGATGCTATGGCTCTCAGCTTTCAGTCATTTTATAGAGCATCTCGTGGAAGGAGCGACCGAGCACGGCGGTGTATGATGCAAACATGTTATAATTTATAAACTCTATAATAAAACCTCTTCCGCAGCTCGTCTCCGTCTTCGTTTGCTCGGACTTCGGAGTGTCTTATTGGGGACAGCTGAGCAGAAGATGAGGTGAGGGGAAGTGTACCAGGACAGCGCTCATAGCTCGCTCTTCGGGGAAATGGGATTTCCATGTTGAATTATTGGTGTACGCAAGCTGGATGTGTATGGATTGCGGAAGCCATGCACGATTTTCATGTAAGATACGTAAGAATAGAGCAGTGACCCCCGCAGAGCAACCAGCAGTCACGGGAGTGGCACTGCGTTATAGCGTTTGAACAGCACCAGTAAAGACGGGATTGCAATCGCGGTAGCCCGACGGAGCAGGCGGGACATCTGCAGTGCTGGATCAAGTCAAATAAATCCGATTTTCACGAATCCTCCCGGACATACGCCCATCGGACGTATCCTTGATATTGATATCGTGTCAACAATTGATCTTGGACACAGATGATTAGTAAGATTTATATCATGGCTTGGTGTATCTACAATGGTCTCTGATCTGATCAGACCTGGAACCTGACGCACTCAGAGCCCAAGGGTGTCAACTGAAGATGGTTGATGAAATAAAATGATATAAATATTAAAGAAAGAAAAACGCCATGCTCCCTTTTCCATGCCCAGCCACATTAGAATGATAACAAAAACAAGAACACAAGAACACAAAAACACAAAGAAGATCAAAAAGAAAGACTACGCCTTGGGCACCGTCTTGATCTGGAATATCGCCCCCGGCAGCTCGCTGCTTTCCGCGTGCACCGTCGCAGTAATCCCCAGCGCCGCCAGCGCGCCGCGCACAATCCCGCACGGGAACCACAAGAACGGCTGCGCCCGCACCACGGCCTGCCCGCCCGCCTCTGTGCTCATCCGCTGAAACGGCCGGAACGCATTGTCCGTCAGCACGTACACGCCGCGGTGGTTCGTCTTAAGGTTGTCCACCTGCTTGCGGAACACAAGCGTCCACAGGTCCTTGCACAGAAACTTGATGACGTCGAGCGTGTCGTGGAAGCGCGGGCGCTCGCGCGAGAAGCGCTCGACGAGGCCCTGGCCGACGCGGTAGCCGAGGGCCTCGAGGCGGTAGAAGACGGCGTCGCGCTCGTCGTCGTCGTCCAACACTTTGGTGGCGGCGGTGGCGGCAGTGCCGCTCGTGGCGACAGTACTAGCGGTACTAGACGTCGGCAGAGTGGCATCTGACCGCGCGCGCGCGCCGGCTTCGAGCTCGTTGGTGACGCGGTAGGCCATAGGCACGAGCTCAATCAGCAGAAAGTCGAGGCACGATGAGCTGAGAAACGACGCGCCCGGGTCGCCCGCATTGTACGGCGGGAGAACGGGCTCGAAAGACATTGTAGAGCAGAGATTTGTAGGTAATTCGTGGGTGGTCGAGGTGGGCGTGCTCGTAGACCTGTCACCGTGCCGTGAGCTGGCCGATAGCTGTGATAGTGATGACGAGATAGGAGGTGAAGATGGACCCACATAAATTTACGTTTAGGGGAACCCCGCCTAGTGCAATCGAGTGCAACCGACGATGAGATATGCTTATGCTTGCACGCGGACATGTTCCAACGGCGTCGGAATTCGTCTGGTCTAGTTAATGAGATCTATTTTGTTTGGAAAGTGCCTCAATTCAATGTTTAGACCAAAGAACCATCGACTTGGATTTCTGGCCATCTGCCGAGGCTGCACAAGGCTGTCATCAGGCTGCTTACGTACGCGCACACTTTATGACTGCAGTACCTACATCAAATATCTACATCAATATCACTATTCATATTGATCTATTGCAAGTCGAAACATCATGTCACAGGCATCTATGTTGTGAATGGGTAACTTCTGGTATTTGTACGGCCAAAACATTTGGCTGTTGCGGAAATAAATCCGAGCGAGAAGCTATCTAAATACTCAGGAGAGCGAGTTGGGCCGTTGACTGTCAAGGCACCACCCCTTCCCATCTAAACCCAAAAGACAAACTCCTCCAAAAACTTGTGATATTGCTGATTCTCGTGACGTATACTTTCGTCTGCGATCCTGATGATAGAAAGTGAAGAAACAAAGGAAATGAAATAAAACCCAAAAAGGAGACAGAAAGACAGAAAGACAACGCAGTTAGGCCGCCGTGATAAACAATGGACATAAGTATAAGTGTGACAAATGAAATAGAAAGTAGAACGACAGGAAAGACAAAGACTTGAAGACAGAAAGGCAGAGACTGAAAAGACTGAAACCCAAATGACATCGCCCGCTTGTGTGAGTTGTGTGTAAAAAAAATTGAAGGGGTCGCTGTGTCGTGATGCGCCCAAAACGCCTGCTAATGCTTGTGATGATATGATATGTGTGCAAGAAAAACAAGACAGAAACATGCTGTGCGAAACAAGTTTCTTGTCGTTTTCTTTTTTCTTTCCTTTTTCTCAGAAACAGAACCCTCTTTTTTTGTAATCCGACAGGTCAAGACATGATTTGTTTATACATGGTTAACCCTCCCCGTGGTGTGGCGGAAAAAGTAGAGGTTGAAAGTTGTGGAAGATGAAGATGAGCGGGGAGGGTGAGAAAAGAAAACCCGAGACGGGAAAGAAGAAGAAAACGCAAGAGAAAAGAAATCAACGAGACAAAAGAAATATACTCAAGAGAATCAGCAATATGTAAAGTTCACCTACCAGGCAGCTTTGCCAGGTAGGGAGGAGAAGGTCGTAAGGATAAGACGACAAGATGTGGAGTTTTGAGAGTGGTAGTCCAACCACAAGTGGTGGCCTGGTTCAAAAAGGCGAGAACAGTCTCGAGCCAATTTACCAGCCACCAACCCATCCAACGGCGCTGCGGTCGCGGCGCCAGTTCCAGTTCCAGCCGCGGCTCTGGCTCTTGGCCACAGGACGGTCCTTGTTCTCCTTTGAACGCGAACGGTTGGTGTCCTTGCCAGTAGTGAGCTTGGCCGGGCTGTTGTTGCCGGAATTATGCGAAGAAATCAAATAGTGGGAGTGAGGTTTGGGAGAAGGAGTAGTGATGGTAGTGGGGTGGTTGTAGTGGTGGTTGTAGCTGGTGTGCATGTGCTGAGGCGAAGCGCCCATCTTCATGCCGTGACTGCCATACCCGTAGGGAGACGCAGAGTTGAAGCTGGAGCCAATGGGCCGGCCAAAGGGGTGCTCAGAGGTGCGAAGCTGCTCTTCGTGCGATTTGCTGTTCTCCATGTTCACCGAGCCGCCCGTGCACGCGCGCCGTCTCTCACCGAGGGCCTTCCACTTGTCCATGCTCGATGGCGACTTGGACGCGCTCGACAGAGGCGAGTGCGAGACCGAGTCGGGGTTGGCAAGACGAACAGACAGGTGAATGGGCTGGTGCTGACTGCGGGGCTGGCGAGACTCTTTGCGTCCGAAGAAGTTGTCCAGATCACGACGCTCGTGCTCACGCGCAGGGGTAGGCTTCTCATCATCCGATGCCGGGTCAGAGGTGAACAAGAGGTCATCATCCAGCTCGCCAAGATCGTCCAGAGCAGGCAGCTCCTGCTTCTCAGCGAGAGTAGGAGTGGCAATGGACAGAGTCTTGGTAGCAGGAGACAGGCCGACGCGAGGAGTGTTGTCGTCTTCAGCAAGCAGGGTGAGCTTGCTGCTGACCTTTTCCAGGACAGGCTTGACATCGTCGACAACAGCAGCGGCGCTGCTCTCCTGCTGGTTCCAATCGCGGGTGTTGAAGTTCTTGAGCGACTCGAGCTGGCGCTGGCGTTCCTCTTCTTCCTCCTCCTCCTCGTCCCACATGTCGCTCCAGCTCTTGGACACGGCGTCCTTACGGCCAAAGACCAGAGACATGGAGGGAGCAATGCGGGGGCGAGGCATGGCAATCGGCAGAGAGCCCGCCATGGGAGAGACCTTGGCCTTTGCCTGAGGAATCGCCATGGGGTTGCTGATAGCGAGCGAGTTCATGGAATCGGCAAAGCTCGAGTCCATGACCGAAGCCATAGAAGAAGTCTGGCCAGTGATGTTGGAGCACCAATCGGCGGTGGTAGCTTCGGACTGGGAGAAGAGATCCTCGGTGTATATCTCGTTGTCGGGGATGACGCTGAGCTGGCGAATGGCCTGAGGAGCAGTCTGGAGAGCCTTGGCCCAAGGGAAGGCAGCACCGTTCTCGACCAGCGGGCTCTGGATCGAAGGAGTGCGCAGAGGCTCGCGGTTGGCAGAGGCGATGACAGGGCCATCGACAGTGCAGAAGTCGTCGAGAGTCTCCTCCAGGATGGTGAAGCTCACAACACGGCCGAGAGCCTCGCGAACACCAGACAGCGAACGCTTGGTAGGATCCATGCTCATGCACTCGACAATGACATCATAGGTGTCCTGAGACATGTCGGGGAAGACGTCAAAGAGGCACTGCTTGTCACGCGAGAAGTCGAGGAAGATGGGGTCAGCTTCGGTGGGCGTGGTGAAAGGGTTGCGTGAGAAGAGGATGTTGAGCAAGCAGATGCCAACGGCCCAGATGTCCGCCTGAGCAGGAGAGTAGCCGTTACCAGCGGAGTCGTACTGCTCGGGAGACATGTAGCGGTCGCTGCCAACAGTCATCTCGTAGGACCAGTCATCGGTGGTGGCAAGACCAAAGTCGCCCAGCTTCATGGAACCAGTCTGAGACAAAAAGATGTTCTCAGGCTTGATATCACGGTGGTAGACTCCCTTTGAGTGGATGAACTCAATGGCGTCGACCAGTTCCAACATGAAGTTGCGAACGTGCTCGGTCTCTAGGGGACCCTGGCCCACGCGAATGGCCTCGTACAGGTCACCACGGGGGCAGAATTCGAGAACCAGGTAGACATGAGACTCGGTCTCGAATGTCTCGACAAGGTTGACGATGTTGGGGTGGCTACCCAGGTGGCGGTGCAGGCCGGACTCTTCAGAACCGTCGTCGGTAGCAAAATCGTAGCCAAGCTCATCGGCGGCAGCCTTCTTGGTCAAGCACTTGATGGCCACGTCCTGGCCAGTCTCAATGTGCTTTGCCTTGAAGACCATGCCGAACGAGCCATGGTTCAGAGGAGCAACAGTGCGGTACCGTCCGTCGAGGACGATGCCATCTTCAAAGTTCCCTCGCAGGCAAGCCATTGCGTGAGAATTGAAGGTGATGGAGAGGGGAGAGAGGGAGAGAAAAGTGAAGAGAGAAATGAATTAAGAAGACTGAAAGTGGTGTTCTCGTAAAGGGTAGAAGAGAAGAGATATAAAGAAAAAGGGGTATATATAGAATCGTGATCGTGAAAAGAAATGGGTGAAGATTGTAATGATACAAAGGTCGAGAACAGCAACAGTCAGCCGGAGCGTAAAGCTCGTTCCTCCAGGGAAGCTATGAAGCCCCCTTTGTTATGAATCTGGCAACAGTATATTGACGAGTTGGAGGGCAGGCCACACTCCAAGTAGATGCCTGAAACTGAGTGTGCGAGAAAAGAGCTTTGTGGGTGAGCAGGAAATTATGAACAAGGGCCAAAAGAGAAGAGTCGGATTGGAAAATCAAGCAAGGAACTCCAAGTGTATCGTGTTGTCAGAGGCTCATAGAGTGGTTGCGAAAGTTGGAAGTTGTTGAAGTTGGAGTGAAAGTTGTTGACGAAAGTTGAATGCAGGTTGAAGTTGAAGGCGATGGAGTGTAGCTGGTCATAAAAAGATTGGACAATGGCGATCCCGGTTGGGAGTAAACAAAAAGAAGTAAGAAGTAGTCGTTATAAGAACATCGGAACGAGTTGTGAAATGGTGATCGAGGATCAAACAAAAGAAAGTAAAGAGAGTGTTGATGGAGGTGAGGAAGAGAAGAGAGAAGATAGAAGAGAGAAAGAGAAGATAGAGGATGATGGAAGAGGTGAGGATAGAGAGGAAGTGAGGAAAGTCGAGAATAGAAGGTTAAGAAGAACGGAACCAAGAGCTATATCTCGTGGGAGAGACCGAGACCATCCGGGGGAGACGGGATGATATACGGAGCTGGACAGAAGGGAGAAGAGGTGTGACTCTTCAGACCCGCCGTGTTCGCTCGCAACTGACAGCACAGAAGACCGGTGACTCGCAAGAGTGGACTCGCTGGACGTGTAGTGGACACGCTTACACTCTAACACTCTTACACTGTGCCTAACCTAGCGCTGTGGAAGGGTCGGGAAGCAAGCAGTGGAGCCAAAATGTTGGGGCGAAGCGTGGAGCGTCAGGGACGGTATCTGTGAGCGGTACGTTGGCTTTGGCTTTGGCAGTTGGCAGATTGATTGTATTGTAGAATGCAATGCAATAACAAGGCAATAAATACAATGGCAATGGCAGAGGCCCGGCTTGAGTGAACTTTTGGACACAAAATTTAACAGTCAAAATGTTGTCAAGATAGACTTATTAAATCGAGTCGGAGTTGGGACGGAAGACGATCGAGTCGAGAGACGGGAATCGGATCGAGACGAATGATCTAGCAGGACTGTGGGATATCGAATATCGTTGAATCAAATCCGAGGATCACGAGAATCGAGAATCAAAGATTGAGAGAAGATGTCGAGAAGACGAGGTCGAGGAGAGCAAGAGCTGATTGACTGCAAAAGCGTTGGATGTCTTGCGTTGACCGAGATTGACGGGGCTGGCTATGGCTTTATGGTAATGGAACGGGGATGGCGAGAAAGCAATTCGAAAGCAAAGTGAGCAAAGAAAACGGTGAGAGTGAGTGTGAGTATTGTTGTGAGAGAGAGTCGGATGCGGAAGCGGTGGGAAATTAAAGAAGGATAGAGAAGTGAAGGGAAGAGAGTAGAAGGAAGAGGATGTAGGATGTGCTGGAAAAGGAAAGAGCAAAGGAGAAGCAAAAGCAGAAGAGAGGAGGAAAGCAGAAGGAGATAGAGATAGAGACGGCAGAAGAGGAAAGAACGAGGAGACGAGAGGAGACGAGACAGCAGGAACGATGGGCATGGGGGAGATGGCGGTGGAGACGAGTGACAAGTGACTTGTGAGAGAGAGACTCTAGCCCAGACTTACTCTGTAGAGACTAGCCAGACGCCAGAGCACTCTGTATCTTTCTCCACGATGGACCTGAAAGATAGCAGGCGTTAGCGGGCGGAAGGAGGTACCTTGTATCTTTGTCTACCGTCGCAATACCAAGTGAACTGATACTAGTACTAATACGAAATGGTTGCAGCGTGCAGAGACGTGCATACAGCGAAACAGCGCCAGGAACAGAGAAGTTGGAGTTACAGAGCAATACTGATAAACAGCAAGACAGAGACAGATAGACAGAGAGTGGTAATGGCTGTGGTGTGGGTGGGACTGAACCGTGGGCTACATGGTGGGCTGCAAGTTTGATGAGGAGAGACGGTATCAGTGAGTATCGGAAAAGGAAAGAGACAGAGAGAGACAGAGAGAGACAGAGAGAGACAGGACAGGACAGAAACAGCAGAACAAGGAAGGAGGGTGTGTGACTCGATTCACGGCCATGCACGGTGCATACACACTGTATGTCTACGCAATATTGGATATTACGGGGCGCAGAGAAGGGTCGGGCAGGTGGTAGAAGGCAGCGGAATGGTGTCATCGCAGGCAGACGAATTCTCGATAGGAAGACAGTGCGTAGAACCTGGAAGAAGGTGTACAGTGGCTCTACTCTCAGTCTATCAGTGCCAATATCATATCATAATCATCATCATGGGGTGTGCCTAAAATGGGATAGCGTGCTTGGGGTAGACAAGTGTAAACAGAAAAAGGAAGGAAGGGGTGTGCGTCTGGCGGGTTGTGACTGGCCATGGCTGGCTCGGGCTAGTGCTGGTTAATGTACCTTTGCTACTATTCTAGCAGGTAAGGTACAAAGGACTTATTTTGGTAGGGGCAGTGCAGGAAATAAGACCGCCGTGAAATGACCTGGCAGGAAGCGCAAAAGGAAAAACGACCATGACAAAGAGAGTCAGAGACAGAGAGAGAAAGCGGAAGAGAGGGAGCCAGGGGGTGGTTGCAAGGTGAAATGAGGACAATGGCGGTACAGACAGCGAGCGTGAGCCCTGTGGCCTTGTGTCTGTCTCGCTCATGGCGGTACATTTGTTGTCGCCTGTTTGTCCGCATACAGCAGGTACTTCATAGTGTCATGCTGTCCAGTAGTGCTATTGATTTTCGGCATTCGACGAGGTTCCATGTCGATTACGATATGGCGATTGACAGCACGCGACGTCAAAGGGCTAATACTGAGATGTTGCAAGAGATAGGCTCGTCTGACTGATAGACTATTCTTCATTGTCTTGATTCTCTAAAATTATGCAAACCAGCAATGTGGCCTTTGATACGAACACATACTTTGTACGGTTCTTACAATTCATACGACTGCGGATACGATGATGTGTCTGCATTGAAATTGAAATTGGATTGAAACAGGGAGGCGACATACGTATTCACGCGTTGTTTTTGTTGATTGTTGATGTATTTGTTGATGTTGATATTGACATCAGTACAAAAGTCAACATTATGCAGAGGTACTCTGTTATGTACAGTGCTCAGGAACGAGGATGACAGTGCAGGACAACGGCAAGAATGCGTGCATGATAATAGAGGATACTCATCGAGGGAAAGAGGACACATCAGGGGGCGATTAGCACTTAACTGGGTGGCGGCCGAGGCCGGACGGAGATGTATCGACGTGTACTATGTGGGTCGTTTTCGGAAACTTGGAGCGTTGTGAGTGGCTGTGGCGGGACATGACTGGCTGGGACTGACAGCAGGGTACCACGAGGTACAGATAACGTTTAAGCTAGTTGTAATACAGAGCAAGAGACGATTGACTTCCTCTTTGTCCTAGACAGTGCAAGCAGAGCACGTTGCTGCCGACAGCGCCACAAGCGCTAACGTAGCGCCTATTGACAGCAGACAGGTAGAAATACAGTACTTGTGAGGAAGGCTAGAGCACGAACTAGAAGAAGATAGGGAAAGAGTAGGGAAGAAGGGATACGTCTACATACTGTACGCGGACTGTACGGATTCTCGTCGAACACGCCTGAGATTGCGAAATAGGGATAAAAGCGTCACCATCGATTTTCCAAATGGCATTTCAAAAGTACAGACTTGACAAAGAGACCCTGTTATTTGAGTATTTGTTGTGAATTCGTTCACTTGATAACCCTTTGCTGTGATTGTCGTGTTCGTTTATGGTGACTAAACAAAGAGCACGAAATAGAACAAGAGTATGAGAAGTCGTGGTCATAAGGAAACAATCAGCAACAGGAAAACAATCCAAAGATAGAACTCTCCAGCAGGACGTTAACGGACTGTCCGACGCCTATTGGCTCGTATACCCGCACCCCTTTGCTGGCGGCTGGCTCTATCCTGTCTCTGTAGAATGTGGCTGGCTCACAGTGTCTGTTGCGTACTGAGAATAGCTATTGATAGACGGCTCATTTCAAGTCTCCCTCCTCCTGCATATCTGCGTCTCGCCCTTTGACCGCTATTGTAGAAAGTATCTTGTACCTTGTACTATGTACTGTAGATACTTGATACTGCCGGTCAGAACAATCTACAAGCGTGTTTGTCCATTGCTGTCCATCAATGTCTTTCATTGTCCAACGGTTTCGCGAGGGATGCCTACGCAAGTGAGACTGAGCAGGCACAGAGGCACAGAGGCACAGAGGCACAGCAGGAAACAGACTCGCAGACTGAGAGACACGCCGGCTTGATGCAGGAAACAGGCCATAGCTCCTAGAGTCGTGCGAGGACACACAACCGTAGAGACGAGAGCTTCGGATACAGTACGAAGTATACTACAAAATACAAGTTGCAATGCACGAGTGGTCGCACGGCATTTGTGTCACTCATACGATATTTCGTTTTATCAATCGTTTTCGCCATTCGTTTCTCGTGTTTGTTTCTCCTCTTGCCGACGTCTACTTTGTGCTCAGTCATGTCGCCCTTGCAGTGGCCGCGGCCGGCGAGACGCTGTCATCTCGTTTTGTCCCTTCTTTCTTCCTTCTTTGTCTTTGTACTTGTCCTCAATTTGTCGTGTTCACTCTATTTACTTTGTTGCATGAATCCACCTCTCCCTGCTACCGCGACACGTGTAAGAGCTGGAGCAAGAGCGGTGAAAACGCGTCGTAGAGATGAAGTATATAAAGGAAGAGAATAAGAGGAGAAGAGGGGAAGAGGAGACAAGGAGGAAACAAAACAGTGTAATTTGAAACGAGCAGAACCAGGCGATTACTCCCTATGTAGATGTGCAAAGTACGGTCAATTGGAAACAAAGAAGCAATCAGCATCAAGTCTATATTTGATACTCTACTCAACTCAATCGACAATCTCCTGATTGCTTTTACTCGGAATACGTTAAAAGGACCGTACATGAAAGTGCATTTGTGATGGCGGCAGATACCTGCAATGGTGCGACAGTCAGGTACAGTTTCGAGTAAGATGCCGATTAGGTTAGCAGGTAAGGCGTAGATATGGCTTGATAAGTGTCGCCACAGAGTACATGAGAAGAAACAAAAGACAGGGATACACGTCTATCGACTCTGGTTCAACTTTGCATCTGCAACACTTGTGGGTTGTAAGATGAATTTGATTCCAACAGATTCTACAGAACTGCATTGTAACAGACTACATGATACCTTCCACTACAGCGACTTGGCAGTTTCGGGTGCGTTGAGCTGAGCTGGCTTGTTGAGGATCACGTGTGTATATTAGACAATGTGTTATCCTCCGAGGATAGGCCCATTGTCCGTGATCTTTTTCTACTTTGCCAGTGACGTGTAAATGCACTGGCAGACTGCAGATGGATCATCCACGAGGCACTGGCTGACAGGACTCTAGAAATAGGGGTGGCGGCGGAAGAGGACTCGTAAAGACTATGTGCAGACTATCTGAGACAGTACAGCAGACAGTTGGCGATCTGAGAGGTATCTAAGATGTATCTAAGATGGTATCTAAATCTAAGAGTCAAGGCGTCAAATTAAAAAGAAAAGTTGGTAGCTGCAGCTGGTCCTTGGTGTTTACTATTACTTCTCTATCATATCGCGGGTATATCAAAACCAGCCTCTGTCATTCCGATGCTGCAGGATGCCCGGCGGGGATGCGGAGTGCCTCCGGGTGTATTAGAGTAACGGACGTAGGAGTAGAAGTGGTAAAGGAATGGAATGCAAGAGAAGAGAAAAGCAGGACTCTCGGTTGAAACGAAACAAATCCTTCGTGCATAATGTAATATCACAGGTGATATTGCACTGAAAACTCTGCTCTATTCCATAAAGCGGTCAGTCGTCATATCGTCGAGGTAATAGGGGTATATCACAGAAGCAGAAAAGACAGGATGAAATATGACCGGCGGATATCGTCGAGTCGAGAAGTCGGTGAAGTCTATTGATGGGCAAGCCTATATGCTAGCCGTTGCCCCCAACGTCGATGATCTCTCACTGGAATGCGGTAGAGATGGACCGAAGCAAGTGAAATAGTGAAAAGTAAGCAGTGCAGAAAAAACGTTGGCAGGGCGTTGCCAGACATAAGCCACGGTACATTCCTGTGTTATTCGCCTTGACGTCTCACTTGCACCAAGGGTGTGCCACACTTGCCGCCTGCATGAATCTCCTTGCATGTAATGCAAATTCAGTATCCGGCAAAAGTAAAGAGAAATACAGAGAAAGTAAAGAAAAGACGGTCGTTGCAGTAACGATTCGTTGTCATTCCGCGAGCTGTAGATTTTTGTTTCTTCTTTTGCTTTTCGGGACTATCTACATCTACATTGAAGACGCGCGTATCTGGTATCAATATGCGTTCCGTGTCGGCGCATAATCACTTCAACTCCGGCTAGGACCAAGACTTTCGGAGACTTTTTGCAATTTTTCTAAGTTATATCGTAAGCTAGTATTGTCAGTACCTTTTCCTATGAAGTCAATTTTGAGTATTCAACGGGTTGAATTATTTCATTCTCATAATTTAATCAGTATTTACTACTTCCCTGTTTTGGATATTTCAAAATAAAAATTTCAAAATAAAAAAGACTGACCGCCAACTGCCAAGTATCTACACAATACCACCCTCGCCATTCTTTCCTTCGTCGCGCTGCGCGTTTGCATTCAACTTATTTCGGAAGAGACAGAATAAAGTGAGATATCGTCACTGACTGCAATACAACACAATGCCGAGTACACATTGAAGATCATCCGGTCAAAAGTAGAAAGAGCCCGCAGTAGACTAGACCTGTCCGGGATTAGCCAGTCACGGCCTCTCTAGCCTGTCCCTGACCGCCTTTCTGCGCATCGTCGTGTCCATGTCTTGGGCTTTATTGATGCCCTTCCAGCCACACTCTGCAGTCTGTAAGAGGAAGTCACCGCAAGGCATACTGAGAAGTAAGGGCATAGTACAAGGTCGCTCCTTCCTGCAGTGTGTAAGACACCAGCCTGCTCTTTCTCTTCTCTGCTGTTGCTTACACATGCCTTTTGTATTTTGGATCAACAGCAACATTAACATCAACGTCAACCTTATCTACCCTCTTTTTGCCTCCTTTATTCGCGCCAGCTTTCACCACCTACAAAGTACCCTTCTCTGTCTCCTCATCCCTACTCGGTCTTCGTCTCGTCTTCCCCTTTTGCCATCCACCAAGATCGACTGCATGCACAAGAGTGGACTCTGCCGCTGCGTATTGTATGCAGTATTGCTTCCGTTTTCCTTTTGCATCAGTATTTGCGTTTGTTCAGACTAGTCATCGTAGACAAGTAGGGTGGTAGAATCCACTCTGGCTGTTTCTATGAACGTGCGCATGCAGGAGAAGATGAGAGAATCCATGTCAGTACAAAGTCAGACGTAAACGGAAAGAGCTTGAATTGAAGAGGCAAAGAGGCAGAAGACGCGACCGCGTAAAGTGTACCGACTAGCGTCTGCCCACTAACAATTGCGTGCTGTGACCGCCCGCCCCGGAAAATTTCGCCGCATACACCGCCTTCCCACGTCGCTAGTGTGGCTGTCAACATCGCATCTATCTTGGTATCTACTGCGCAAAGCATCGACCACATCAACCACCTCCCTGTCAATAGCCGGCTCAACAAGACGAACGCCAACCTCAGCCACCGCTATTTTATTTTCTCTCTTTCCCTTTACACGAAATCTCAATTTCTGCAATACGCCGAGATCCGACGATCGCCTGCATTGCATCCGAGTCTGCTCTGCTTCTGCTTCTGCCGCCGTTCGCTTCGACGTCGTGCTTACTCGTATCCCCGAAGCCATACACTCATACACACAATGGCTGCCAGCAATCCCATCCAGGTGGTCCTGCTTGACATTGGTAAGAAATGCTGCTTGTCTATTGCCATGCCTCTGCCTCCTGCTCCTTGACATCCAAACTGCATTAGCCGGATGTGATGGCTAATGCATTCCCGTAGAGGGCACCGTCTGTCCCATTTCATTCGTCAAAGATATCCTCGTAAGCACTGTCTGCTGTCTGCTGGCATTACTCATTGCCTTCTTTTATGCTGTTACAAGTCGTCCAATCGCCCGTCCTATCATCTACCGTCTATCGGCCTATCGTCCTTTCATCCATAATCCCATGGCCCCTTGCTTCGTGTAGCACACTGATTCGATACCGTATCCTGCCAGTGTGGTATATGGGCTTGGGTAGCAGTTCGGCCTTGCATCTATGGTAGCCACTGACCATCCACATCCATTCACATCTACATCTTCACTGTACCATCTCACTCTCTGCCGTTCTTCAAGGATCGACGGCAGATGGTGATACACGAAGACGGGAAACACAGGATATACAGCAAAGAACCCGAAACACAAAACACCAGATAACCGGTCTGTCTTGTTTGGTGTTGATTGTCTTTCTGTCTTTCTGCTTGGCTCCCCCTCACATCTCCTGCCACCTCCCTACTACCCCAACTGCTCTCTATTTGCTACCATCGACTACTGTAATCTCTACCGCCACTAACCAATAGTACCCCTACTCCATTGCTGCCCTCCCCAAGACGCTCGCTGAGAAATGGGACGATCCCGCGTTTGCCCCCTACATTGAGGCCTTCCCGGCCGAGTACCGCACGCCCGCCGCCCTGTCTGCACACTTTGAAGACCTCGTCTCCAAGGACATCAAGGCGTCCTACCTCAAGGGCCTGCAGGGCCTGCTGTGGAAGGACGGCTACCGTAGCGGCGAGATCAAGGCGCCCCTGTTTGCCGATGTTGTGCCCGCCCTCCAGCAGTGGAAGGATGCCGGCAAGACGCTGATGATCTACTCGTCGGGCTCCGTCGCCGCACAGAAGCTGCTGTTTGAGTACACTGGTGTTGTGGGCGAGACTGCAGAGAAAGCCGTTGATGTCAACCCGCTGCTGAGCGACTACTTTGACACGATCAACGCCGGCCCCAAAACGGCCCAGGCGAGCTACGAGAAGATTGTGGCTGCGCACCCCGAGTTCCCCGAGGCCGCGCGCTGGCTGTTCCTGAGCGACAATGTGCTCGAGGTGGAGGCTGCCAAGGCGGCCGGGCTGACGAGCTATGTTGTCAGCCGGCCGGGCAATGCGGTGACTGGCAAGGAGGAAGAGCACCGTGTCGTCACCACCTTTGAGAACCTTTTTGAGTAAATCGATCTATACCGATACAAATCGCAAAAGAATCAATAAAACATGACATCATACGGGGCCTTGTCCGGCTCCGATAACCTGCTCGGTGTACGGTGTAATCCGTGCCATGTTACCGTGTCTATGCTACAGAACCAATACCACAATAAACCTGTCGCCTGTCAACCAGGTCGTGCAGCATTCCAGTCCACCTTACCTCGACGTTGCACAGTATCTACTCCTTGCTAGGCCAAGTGCAATTCACCGTGGAAGAAGCAATTAAAAAAGAAAAGAAAATTCGAGAAAACACTTGACAACCCCTCACGACCGTCACCCGTCAGTATTGCCCGGTCTGCGCGCCTTATTACGCAATGATCAGCAGGCATTATGTCACCTGGTATGAGTCTGTGAGTCTGTGTAGAGAATCTGTGATGTGAGATGTTTGTCAATAATGCCAATCTCCTGTCTTTTCGGACACTGTGCAGACAGCCGCGATAAGCACACGCGAGACCCAGCTCCCATTTCTCGAACAAATGCCATTGCTGCCAAAGTTGCAGACAGGTGGCTGGCAAGTCGCAGAACAACGGCAGCCAAAGTTGCAAGCGATGGCTAGCTACGCATAAGCCGGAATCCAAGTCGAACAAGTCGAACAAGTCGAAATACACCGGCATCGCCTAATCGGGCAATATTGCATTATCACGTTATCTATCGTCAATCAACAGCACATCTTCTCCGCGGTATAGCATAAATACACTTGATCCTTTATCTTTCGTCTTCAACTTTATATACTCTACATCTTCAGCACCAAGCACCATGGGCAAATACCTAGTGTCGGGATCTACAAATGCAGCTGGTAGCTGATGGAAGAAAGAGGAGAACGGAGTTCGGTAGACTCTGGACTTTGTAAACACACTCACAGAGAAAAGAGCTAAAGCTGATGGTGTGTGCACTGAGTAATCGCAATCAACTAGGGATATGGTATCTCATGTTTAATGTCTTGGATTGATTGCACCGTTGATTGAGGGTTCAGTCGCAAAGTTCTAAAGGGTTCGGGTCCGTTCAGTCACCCACCAGACATCCTTTGTTCAAACAAGCCGAAACATAGTCCAAGTGAAAAAGAGAAAAGGCCCCTACTGATGGTAGAGATCGGCCCTTGCGGTGCCATCGAGCTATCCCCTCATCTTGCATTTTGCATTTGCAGGACTGCTGAACTGATGCATGTCTTGGATGCAGAGGCAGAGTTGCCAGCCTTTCCGATTGTCTTTGGGGTTTCAAAGTCCTGTACAATGTAGCTGTATGTAGCAATGGTCTTTACTTTCCAACTCCCAGCCGAGAGCAAACTTGGTGATCTTGTCGATGAAGATGCTCTATCAAAGGTCTAGGTTGTTGAAGATGTAATAGATTGTCGATATGACGTCGACATTATAGGATGGCTGCACGATTAGGATATTAGTTACCAGCATCAACGATGATACACACACCGAGAGCCATGAGAGTGTTCTTCTACTTGATATTTCCTACGGCCTCATCATATCTCTGATTTCTACAGCCCCTTGTCTTCAATTTAGAATACGCCGTGAGTATTCTGCATGTTTCCACGGCCGAGACAAAAGAGGTCATCCAGCCATTCAGTCATGAGCCACCATCATTTAAATGTTTGGCATCCTCATCTATCCAGCATAGATTGTGAAACCATATCGTTGGGTGTTTTGGCTCCTCTCCTCTCTCTCTCTCTCCTCACTTCTCTTCTCCTCTCTCCTCACTTGACCGAGACACGGCATCCCTGCCTCCCTGGGTTCGTGGGAGCCGGGTATATGTGATGGTATGCAGGTATGAGGTCACAGCATGAGGTCACTGTCTTTGATTGCCGCCTCCTGTTATTTGTCTCTCCTGATCTTGATTGCCATTCTGACTGCTTGTCCAAATGTTTCGACGTGAAATCATGTCCATTGAACGTCGTATTCCATCTTCATATTCCACCATGGCCACGATAGAACTCTACAAATCTGAGCCGATTGTGCTCCCTTGATGCCAACTTTCATCTTCTTCGTCTGTCCTGTTTCTCGCCTCCTCGTCCCAGATGCTTGCTCTCCGCACAGACCCCTGGTACGTGGGGGAGGTTTGGCTTGAGGTCATGGGATACAGATGCAGACATGCAGAGACGTCACTATACATAAACAACACACGGGATCCTGCATCTCTCCGCTTGAAAGTCTGAATACACACATGGGAGATGGGGTGCAGTCAGCACGGGTTTACCGTGAAGGAGATGTGATACGTGCAACCGGCCTCAGCCGCTGGATTCTACAATTATTGATTATTGATTCTTAATGTTCACTCCTTGAAGCGATGGGTAACTAGAACCACCATCATTGATGAACAACGTATTCATGTCGTCGTCTAATGCTGCTGTCGCTGTCGGACTGTCAAATTCCGGAAATGCCCCACATGCACTACCTTTTATAAATTGTGGACCGAGTCTCTCACTATAAGCAATTGGATCCCTCGTGGCGCAATTGGATAGCGCGTTAGACTGTTATCTCACTATGATAGTCTATCTAAAGGTTGGTGGTTCGAGCCCACCCGAGGGAGTAATTCAATATTTTTTTGCTCTTTTTGGTGATATTTAGAGTACTTGTAATTTTTGTCTCTGGGTAGATAAAATCATGGACTTTTCGATCATCAATCCTTTTTTGCTGATTTGCATGTATTGGCCAATGTTTTCAAAATTGATTTTGCTGCCACGTACAGTGCAAGCTTGAACTACACACCAACATAAAACATCTACAACACAAAAACTAGGTCGACATTGTTTGATTTAGGATTGAGGTTGATATCATTATAAATGGTAGTTCTATGAAACGCCTGCTTTTTCTATATGTTAAATCATTAAATGAGAAGAAGGCACGACCTGGAGCTGATGCCGCTTTCCCAACTGAGCGCGCGACAATGGCTCAACCCATCATGATCTATTCCATCTAGGGGAGACGCACTGCAGAGACGATCTCCGATCGAATCAGCCAAAAATCAATCATCTGACTGCTTTTAGTGTCCTCCAAAAAGCGAAAAGGACTTTAGTCCAAGGTTCTAACACTACTGAACCATGCCATGTTCTCCGCATAATGACTGTGAGGGACGGCCGACAAGAGACGGCACAGCGGCGCCGACGATGAGACGAGACATGCAATGCACAATGTAGGCATGCAGGCGTAGGAATGCAGGAATGGGCGGCCAAAAGAGGGGAAGCAGCCACTAGACATCTTGGTAGAAGTCAATGGAAGATACTGAGGAAAACTGTTGAGCCCGGCAGTCTTGGGTCTCCTGTCTTATGGCTGTTGCTTGGCTGCTTCATCACATTCCCCCACATAGGACGCCCCTGATTCGACACTGTCCTGTCTGCTCATCATTTCATCTGCCCATCACAATGCCTTGTATGTCGCATGACTGCTGCTCACGGCCAGATTAGCAACTAAAGCATAACAACTGTACAATAGAGCAGCTAGTCACCGTTTGGTGATTCTGTAGCTGATATTGCTGATGAGGAGACGAATATGATCAGAGTGGTAGATAAAGCGCTGGCATAAGCATGACATGGGGCGACCATGTGAGGGGGCATGCCACTGTGGGAGTCGATGCAGCAAGACGAGGCAGTTTGCTGAAGCTGGACTTGTCGAATTCTTGAGAAGCGACTGTAGCCTCTCATGTCCCTTGGAGGACAATAGAAAAATTGTTGCGTGTGCCGCCAGCCCGCAGCTCCTTCTTGCTGAAGTTCGGTATGACACTCGGCGCCGCCCGCACGCGCTTCCACAAGTAGTACACAAGCCGCTGCGACGTCTTGGACTCGACCAGATCAAAGCCCAGCGAGTTCATGATTGTTGTCAGCTTCTCGGTGTTTAGGTACCGCGAGTTGGCCACGCACGGCTCCGGAAGCACAAGAAAGACGCTTGGAAAGTGCTTTGCAAGGGGCTCGCTTGCTTCTGTCGTGCTGCAGCCCGAGGACATCTGCCCCGGCTCGTGAAGAAACTCCAGACACCGCAGCAACATGACGCCGCGGTCGCTGTGCTGCGGCACGTAGTTGAGCACCAGCGACAGGCTGATGATGTCGAACCGGTCGGCGTCCGACTGCGGTGCTGGCCGCTGCAGAAAGTCCTGCTGCAGGATGCCGGGGCCCTGGCTGTTGAGGTCGATGCGCTGCATCTCGAACAGGCCGCTGGCCGCGCACGCATTGTCGGTGCTCAGCGCGCCCACCTCGAGCATCCTTAGCCTGGGCTTTTCTTTCTCTCGCTTCTCCTTCTCTGCTTCCTCAGCCGGCAAAAGACCCTCTAGCCATCCCATCAAAACCCGCGAGCTGTCGCCTCCGCGGTCGCTGCGCTGGCCCTGCAGACTGGCCTGCTGGTAGCGCGCAAGCCCACCGAGAGCTTCAATCTCAGCAGCAATAGCCAACTCGGCCGCCTTGTCGTTGCGCGCGACAGCCTGCAGCCTGCGCTTCTCGAGCTGGTGGTGGCTGTTGATGACGCGCTTGGTCGTCTTGCGCGACAGCGACCTGGGTGGCATCTGCACCGTTGGCGGCCGGCCCGCGGCAAGGCTCTTGAAGCTCTTGGGCCGTGAGCTTGTCTTTTTGTTGGCGCCCATCGTAAGGAGTTTCGGCTCGACTCGTAGTCGTTGTAGACTGTTGACTGTAGAAGAGAGCCGATTCTGCCGGCAGGTGCGTCAACATTTCGAGATAACAATTTCTTATCGATAACAAGCTTCTTATCTGTGCTCTACCACCTGTCCGTGGTTTTTAGTCAAATCTTAGTCAGATTTCCTAATGCGTCCGCCTTAAAACCAGATCACGTGTATGCATATAACGAGAAATCAGAGAAACCCTAATGATCCACGGAGCAAAAATGCCCCACCTCTCAATTATCATAGGCTAGCGTTAGGCCCAAATTGTATTTTTTTTTTCGTCGCAGCGAAATGCGAAAAGTCCTCTTTTCCTGCAGTCCCTCTTAACGCTCTACTTTTTTGTTCCTTCATTCCGACAATCGACAACTTTTCGACGACATCACCTCTCGACAACCACCCCAAATCTTCGAAATGGCTCCCAAGACTGCTACCAAGGGCAAGGGTATGTTTTAATTCGATCGTCTTCGTCTTGTCGACGACGGCAGTCGAGAGTTGAGAATGAGCAAATGAGCAAAAGTCGAGCAACTGAGTTGCGCCACCACAAAAGGAGGGACACATCTTGATTGATAGCTGGACCGCCGGTGACGCACTCGCTCCTTTTGTCTTTTGTCGTTCTTCCTCTCCTCGACAGATCACCAATGTGAAGATTTCCAAAAGAAAACTCTGCAAGAACGGCATGTTCTCCTCGACTATTTGGGCCACACTCCTCTCCGCTTCCAGTATTTTAGACATGGACTGTCCGCCATTGCATATCAACACTCTCTTGACATTGACAGTCTCTGCATTCACCTTTTGCTATTCTGTCTTCTTGCGTAACAGCGGAAGCGGGCATCATCTGGTGCAGACGACTACGACAATAAAGAGCAGCGTGGCGATGACAGAGGACCTGGCTGGCTTGTCGAAAGACGTCGCTTGGGTCCAGCCGAGAGGACAGGATATGGGAAGGACGGGGGACGAGAGGGAAGAGGCAATGGCCTTGAGACGTGCTCTACATTGTGTTTGCATGCCTGGCCTTGATTGTGCTGTCCTTTCCTCTCTACCTCTCTTCTCTCGTCTTTGAGGAGCAAACCTAACTCTCGGTGACTGGTATTCTCTTCTTCACTGAATCTAGTCTCCTGGTCACCGAGATAAAACCCCATCTAGCCTACAGCAGCAGCAGATTTTGCGAGTTCTGATCATGATCAACGTCATCATTTTTAGAGCGATTGCTGATATTTATGAATAGCTTCCACCAAGGCCAACGCCGCCGCCAAGGCCGCCCTTAAGGGTGCCTCCGCCCACAAGGCCCAGAAGGTCCGGTACACCACCTCCTTCCACCGCCCCAAGACCCTGCAGCTGTCGCGTGCTCCCAAGTACCCCCGCAAGTCCATCCCCCACCCCGTGCGCCTGGACGAGCACAAGGTCATTGTGCACCCCCTCAACACCGAGTCTGCCATGAAGAAGATTGAGGAGAACAACACCCTCGTCTTCATTGTCGACATCAAGGCCAACAAGGCCCAGATCAAGCTGGCCCTGAAGAAGCTCTACGACATTGACACTGTCAAGATCAACACCCTGATCCGGTATGTCTTATTCACGTTACTCTTGTACGAAAATGATTTTCATGAACACGGTCTAACAGAACAGCCCCGATGGCACCAAGAAGGCCTACGCCCGCCTGACTGCCGATGTCGATGCCCTCGACATTGCCGCCACCAAGCTGGCCCTGGTCTAAGCGCTTTGTTTCTTCCAGAACAAAACCAAAAAGTTATATAAAATCAAAACCAAAATTCAAAATGGTGGCGTTCTCACGGCCCATCTGCTTTTTCTTTTATCTACTCGGAGTTTTATATCATCTTCTTTTCACGACAATTTATTAGGGTGATCTTGGCCAAGATCAAATGGGAATACGCACTTTTTTCTTCTCGTCTTTCTTGTCTCTTTTCTGTATCTCATGACGCTGTGCTGTCGGTCTCTTGTGAAGTCATGATCGATGGAATAGATGTCCATAGTCCAGCGGTATGCGGTCAGATGCCCTTATAAAAGAGAATGAGTTTTGAATTATCCACTGTAACATGACTACGTTGTGACTCTGTTATCACGTTTCCACTTGCTGTTTGCTCGATGATGATTGATTCTATTGTACAAAGTAGAGTTGTTCTCATACTCCAATGCTTCCGCATGGTTTTTAATTGTCCATGCCTATCCTGATGCATCCATGTTGTCCATGTCCATGTCCATTCGTTGTAAACCAGCCCATGTAGTTCATACCCATGGTCATGGCCATTGTGTTATCTTGTAACTCGTGATCCTTGTGATTCTCCATTGCGTGTGTATCGTCACTGCGTCACTGCACGCCCAGACCACCGTGGCTCCGTCATTTCCAGCCGTCCAGTCATTAAACTAAACTTGCTAGCCATCCAACAGCCATCTCCTTACTGACGCATCTTAGCAATGCTCGTGGTCGTCAGAATGGTAAAGTCGATAAAGCCAGTCGCGCAGTTGCTGAGGCAGGACTTCTCCGACGACGACAGGGTGTTGCTTGAGGGCGCAGATGCCGCGCACTTCTGGAAGCACTTATCGGTAAGGTTGTGGATTTCTTTAAATATTATTAGCATTTAATCATCACAGTTGAAAAAAGAGAAAAAAACTCACGGCCCTGGATGCCGGTGCGCTGGGACTCGGCGGCGAGGAAACCGCGGAGCTCGAGCTTGTCCTTGTCGGACAGCTTGTTGAGGGCTTCTTGGTCGATGGTGGCCATTTTGTAATATGTAGACGGTGGTAGTCGTGAAGAGAAGAGATGGTCTATAGGTGCTCTGCCTGACTGCTTGACGTAGCTCGATGCTTGTTTGGTGATGAAAAATTAGCAGCTCCTTATCTTATCAGCACGGGATCACAACGCCCCAAACCGCCCACTATAAAATGCAATACAGCGAGGCATTAGGTCAACAACATTGAACTTCAGTCAACTTTTGATGCTATTTCTTTTGTTTTCACAGATGTTCAAATGATGGCTCGTACTTTGTATTTTATATATATGTAGAACAACTGCCCTGTTTTTAGCATCAATGAACGACATCAAAGTAGTTAAAGAAAAGAAATGAAAGATGAACCGGGCACGGCACACCAAATCTGTAGCTTCTATGATAGGTTCGTATCAACACCCAAACATCAGTAAAAGCAGACGGCAATGAGCAGAAACGTATTTTTTATAAAGATGTGTAGACTAAGGCCAATATCAGAAATATGAAACAAAAGAGTTCTGTAATAATAAACAAACAAACCAAAACATAACAAGGAAAACAACAAAATCTACAACAAAAGAGCCCAAAAAACAAAACAAAACAAAACAAAACAAAAATAAAGAAACCAAGCAACTAGATGTAGCGCATGCGGCGCGCAAAGATGAGCGACACCACACAGAACAATACAAGGCCGCCCACAATGCCGCCAAAGGCACGCAGGTTATCGGCCTCGTTGACGTAGAAGGGGACCTTGACGTTCATGCCAAAGAGACCAGTGACAACGTTAAGGGGAACAATAATCGATGCAATGAACGTGATCTTGCTCAGCACGCGGTTGGTGTTGGTGCCCTGCAGTATGCTGTCAATGGACAGCTGAGCCAGGTAGTTACTGTGCGTGCGCGACAGCATCTTCTCGCAGTGGCCCAGGTTGTTCATCATCGTCACAACGTGGTCCTGGATGTCGCCCAGGTACATGCCAATGTCCATACGTGGCGTCACCTTGTAGTTCTCGTTGCAGCGCTTCGTGAACCCACGCAGCACATCAGCCTTGCCACCTAGCAGCCGCATCAGGCTCATGACGTTGCGCCGCGTCGTGCCGATCTTCTGCAGGAACCGGTGCATGTCGTCTGTACGGGCCACAAACACGTCGTCCTCCAGTGCCTCAGTCTGCATCTCCGTGTCGTGGATCTCGGGAGCAAAGGAATCCACAATATCGTCAATGAGAGCGTAGCAGATCCAGTCGCTGCTCAGCGCAACGTAATCCTTGAGCAGGGCAATACGCGTGCGCACCTTGGTCGCGTGCGAGTTGGGCTCAAAGCTGAAGCTCAGCGTGCCCTCGCGGAACACAATGACATAGGTGTGGAAAGGCTCATACTCGATGTCGCCATTGCTTTCGTGCACAACGTTGAACGACCGGAAGCACGCAAAGTAGTACGACGGGAAGAGCTCAATCTTTTCGCGCGTCTCCATCTGCGTGATATCTTCCACTGTGAGCGGATGCACACCAAAGGCACGGCAGATAGCCCGTGTCTCATCCTCGCTGGGGTTGTTGACATTGAGCCACCAGACACCATCAGTGTCACCCTTGGGGAAGGTGAACAGGCCGCGCACGTCCTCGCCCGGAAGCACCAGGTCCGAGAAGTCGGCAGCGTGGATAGTCGACTCCCACGCAGACGAGAAGAAGCTGAAGCGGTTGGGGTCAACTTGGCGAGCTGCAAGCTTGCTGACCTCATCCTCAGATTTGGGCTCTTCGGAAGCGCTAGTGCCTGCCTTTTCGTCGTTGATGACACCCATGTCAGACGTGGTGCCGACAAAATCACCGTCCGAGGTCATCATGGGTGACGAGGCAACGGCGGTATCGCTAGATGCACCGTTACTGCGCAAATCGGGGAAGACTCGAGTATCTTTGGCACGGCGCTCTTGCTCTTTCTGCTCAAGCTCCTCTCTCTCGGTACGCATAAACGTCTCGAGATAGTCAAAGTCAATGTGGAGATTGTCGTCGCGGTGCTCGTCAGCCACGGGAAAGCACACATCCTCCTCAGCCGAGTTGACGGACGACATGCTGGCGCCGTCGTTCTCGACAAGAAGAGTGCGAGGGCGGCTCTTGTGGCTATGACGACTGGCAATGGAGCCAGCACGGTTCAAAGTCGGCAGGTGCGTCGAGTGCGCCGCGTGGTGGTGTTGGTGCTGGTGCTGGTGCTCAAGCTCCGCGTCCCGGTCCTGCTTCTGCTCGGAAACGGACATGCCACGCTCGCGGCGACGGGCTTCGGCAAAAGCCTTGACAGAGTTGGGAGGCGAAAGCGAGCGGCGGTCCATACTGCCAGCTGTGTTGCGGCGTGAGTGCGGGCCGTCATGCTCATCCTCGGCAAACTCGTCGTCGGCAATAGCCTCCTCAAAGTCACGGATACGAACGCCGGCCTGCAGCTGGTGGTCGGCCTGGCTGCCGTACAGCGAGTCAAACGTGCCACGGCGGTGGCGGTTAGCACGCTGGACAGAGTGCTGCTGATTGCGGTGATCGTCAAGCTCAGGCACCGGGGTGTCGTACCCGGTGTCAGAGACAGTCTCCTCATGGTCAGACATTGTCGCTGATGATAAGTTGATGCTCCGGTGTTGAAAAAAGTTCGATATGGCTTTGCTATGTCGAGTAGCTTAGCTGTTGATCCGATAAGATTCGATATGATATCGTTCTTTTTGTTCTTCTCTCTCCAATTCGTTCTCGTATGATTTCCACCCCACGATAGAGCACTAGATCTCACTCGGAAGACGCCATTCACGTAGGAGTGAACTGCGCCGGCGGAAAGCGGCGTGCGGCTTTGGGCCGCAAAGTAAACGAAAGTGTCGTTGTTTCTCTAATCCAGCAAGTGCAGGATATGCAGCAAGCAGGAGATAGGAAAGGGGTATATCAAAAGAAAGCGCTAAACGGGATGTGTGTCGTGGAAGCAGTTATGTTTATGGCCGGGTTCGGACAAGTTATGGAGGCTTCTTGTTCACTCCGCTGTAGACCCAGAACTTGGATCCGAGGAGCGAACGGGAGAGGGTCAGACGAATCTCGTTAAGTCCCGCCAACTTGGCGATTTGAATGATGACTGGTGATGGAGGAGCCGTTTCGTCGGATGGTGACGAGAACGGGAGATGATGAGTGCGAGGCGGTGCTGCAAAGACCAGGTGTGAGAGGACTTGGCAGATGAGTGCGAGGATGAATAACGGTGAAGAGGCGTTAGTCGTTGACTGAAGAGAGGCAAAACAAGATGCTGGTATCCGTAGAGTAGCCAGGAGGGATGGTTGCTGTTCTGGAGATACTCAGAACTGACGGGGGCGATTGGAGGATGATTGGAGACGTTCCTGGTCGATTGACGAGCCCAGAGAAGGTGGTCGGCGAAGACGAAAGTTACTCAAGTGTTGAGAGTTTATAGAATATATATAGGGATGGCTAGGTGCAATAGCAATAGCGTCCTGTTGTCGAGGTCGATTTGCCGTTGTTGAGGGATTCAGCGCAAAGAAGTCCGGCTGATATCATGTGAAAGAGATGTTGTGCAGCCAAGCAGGCGTGTAAGTTGGACTTGGCGATCTGTGATAAATGGATATTAACCACAGGAAGTACAACAGTAGCAGTCGATAAAATATTCCGCAGGTCAGAGTCTGTCGATCGAGATGGAGTATCCGGATAACAGACGGTTGAGGTTTGGTTGAAGTGAAGTGAAAGAGAGGAGAACGTCAAAGGGAAAAGGGAGGAAGGAGAGATTTGTTTGTTCGCGAAAAGAGTGGGCTCCAAGAATGGGCCTTGGGCTAGTATGGGCCATGGGCAATAGACTGGGCATGGGAAAGGGCAGGAGCAACGGGGGCAATTACAGTGCGAGACCGTGTCTGGCGGAGATTACGACCGCTAATCAGCGCTATTTTTGGTGCTCTTGGGCACAGTCAGACGCTGTTTGGCACTGTAAGAAATTTATAGTGGACGAGGAAAAATTTGCTCCTGATGGGGCCCCGGCTGGTTCTGGTGGCCAAAATAGAATGGCCCCAGCCGGCGACGCAGCACAATGACATATTCCCAGACGAGCAGGAGCGAAACGCTGGAAATGGGAGGGGCCAAGTTGTGCTGGCTATCCTGGCTCCTGGCAATGCCGGTCGTGCTTGCATTTGATTATGCGCACAATGACTGGCCAGCCGAAAACGGGCAGGAGCATCCCATTAGCCTTGTTGCCTTTTTTGATATCTTGCTATTTGCTATCTACATGTGTGATTTTGTGGTGATTGTGAGACAACAGATACGGCAAGAGGCCTCAACATCCAGAGATATCGCAGGAAGGAGCGACGGCCACTTCGCTCGCCTGCATCGGCCCTTCTCTAGTCGGATGCCATGCCTTCCATTCTCAGCTGTTATCTGACGGCGCGAAATAAACGGCGCCAACGACATCAAAGCAGGGTCAGATGTTTGCGACAATGAGGAGATATTGAATATTGTGATTGATGAGACTGGGGAGACACTGGGCCGGGGCTCGTAACTGGTACTCGCCAATCTATATGCATCCCCAGCTGTGCTCAAGACATCGTTTATGTACTGCGTACCCCGTATCTTACACCGCTGCACTGCTATGGCGCGGCATTTAGTTGCGACTTGTGGTCCAGTAAGGCAGGAAAAGGGAAAAACGAGGGCGTATGCAGAAGAGCGCCATCCATTCGTGACGCCCCGGCGTTGTCGTGTAGCGTAGTCTGTAGCCCGTCTGTCTGAGTCGGCAGTACGCAGTTTGACGTCGCGAAACATATTCTACTGCCGGCTGGGAGTGTTTATACCCCCAGACTAAGCAAGTGCAACTGCAGATGACTCAGAGCAGACCATCCCATCCAGGAAGGAGCCAATATCAAGGAAACAACGATATTGACACTGGACCAAGGGAAGGAATGTGCGACCAAGCGCTCTTTCCTCGCTGGTGATCTCACGATTGCCGCTCCTTCCCTCTTTTGTCGTCTGCCTTTTCCCTTGTTCTCTTTCTCTTCATGTGCCGGACACTCGACTCCGTCTTTGTTGTCAACGACCCTTAAATCGCTCTCTTTCCCTAATTGTCATTCCACAGCTAGCTCGTGATCTATCATGCCGCCGTATCGCGCGCCAGGCGCCCTCCTTTGGATTTGGCTTCCGGCTTCCTCGAAATTTTCTTGCATTATCGTGAGATGCTTCCGTTTCTTTTCCATTTTCCATTTCCGCTGTTCCCCTCCTCATTTCCTGTTTTCTTCCTGCATTTGATCACCTTTCTTTATCGAGTAGACGACTTTCCCGCCATCGGCGGCCAGCGCTGCTGCCCGTTTCGAAAGCACATGCCGCGACAGCCATGCAAAACTTTTGCTGACATAAGCCGGCAGTTGACAATTGCGACCATCTCACATCCTCTGTATCAAAAACGCATGAACCAAATGAGTCAAAGTTTAAACAAGACATACAAAATGCAAGGTTCGATAGTTTGCGACATCCAATCATCGTTGATACGAGGTTGATGCCAATTTGCTCGAGCAAATAACTAGTCGTACACGCACAGCAGTCTGGCTCTTGGCGTCAGCCTCATGTTTGTAGGAGTCGAATAGCAGCCAATGTGCCTGGGGCGAAGGGTGGGGCCGCGTGTAGTCGCATGTAGATCCTGCAGCTAAATGTGAGTAGAGTGACCTGACAGTACGCTCGTTGCCACACTGAAGCCACGCTGGCCAGCACCATATCCCAGTGTGCGACACGCTCCAGTCTACTCGACCATCAAGCTACTACCGGCGACACACACGACGACTGCACTACCGCACAACTTCACAAAAGAACGTTTTAGAGCTCAACAAGCTTAGCTATCAATCTGTTCATCAAACCACATACCACCATGGCCGACGAGATACTGGACCAGGTTCGCGACATCGTCGACGGGCCTATTGTGAGCACCCCTTGATGGCCGTGATGACCGTGATAGCCGATGAGCTGCCCGGCATCGATTGATGTCGAGACACTTGATGGCGGCTCGGAAACAACATAAAGCTCAGAATCTAACGTGGATAGGACTTTGAGGGCCAACGCCTCAACGAAAATCTGTCCGTCATTCTCCTGTACAGCTTCAGTGTACGTATCAGCTTCCGTGCCATCCCCAGATACAGTCCCTAGCTACCGGCATCAGTTCTAACACATCTTTTCCACAGGCTATCGGTGTCTTCATCGGATACTTCCTCCAGGACATTAGACTTGCCCTGTACATTGTGCTCGGCGGCACTGCCGTCACAGCCCTCGTCACCATCCCTAGATGGCCCTTCTACAGAAACAACCCCATCAAGTGGCTGCCCGTCGGCAGCAAAGGCACTCCGGCCCAAGCCAGCATACCACAGACATTAATCTTCAGCGACAACGTTGTTGGCCAGCAGTAGTTACACATGGATGTAGAGCTGGTATCTCAAGAGCATGGCCAGCTTCTCTCGTAAGGATACTGTGGTCAACTGGATACGCGAGCAAATCGAATCAATACAATCAACTAAAATGGGCATGTCTGCGTGAATAATAAATACAATAACGTCATCAAACTCCCAGAGAGTGTCTCTAGAGTTGTGCACCACGAGTCGTGGGCTTCTCCTTCTTCTTTTCCATACCGTGGCCGGGACCTGTTCCCTTGTTTCGTCCGTCGCCGTCTCATGCCGTGTGTCTGGACGGCAGCAAGTCGACAAAACAAGCCAGAATGCCGACACATAGTGCTGCACCTCCCCATCTCCTGCCATACCGTCAGCGGCTTAACGGCCATACTTTTGGAATTCCCAGTCGCGGTTGTCGAGCGGGCACACTTGGCGGGCCTTGAGCCAGCGAGAGATGCAGTGGAAGTGGAAAGCGTGCTAGAGAGTTAGTGACTGTAGAATCAAAGGAGAACCATCGCATATAAATACATACGTTGCAGATACCCCAAGCAACTGTGCACTCCTCGCTTGTGGCAGATGACTGATTCGCCTGGCATTCGATGCCTGTTATATTAGCTGTCTGACCTTGGCATTTTGGGATCAAGGGAACCTACATAGATCCATGATGTGGTTGCGGCAAATGGCGCAGTTGTCGACGACAATGTCCCATGCCCAGAGTGCTACTGCGTTCCACTTCTTCACCTCGAAGCGCTTCTTGCCATCGGCGCCGACGACGGCCTTGCCGGAGGACTCGGCAGTGGCCTGCTTCTTGACGTCCGGGGCGTCAGCCATGTCGATATCGGCCATTGCGTATATATATGTGTGCGTGATAGGGTACGTGTGGTTGTAGACGTAGAGCTGTCAAGCTAGAGCAGCTGTCTTGTTGTGTCAGCCTCGTGATCGTGATCTCGAATGTGGGGGATGCTGGGTGGCTGAGCTGGGGCTTGGTATTGGTGATGCACGCAAGCTCTCATTAACTCGTAGAGCTTCTCCTAATGGCATTGCACCACCTCCTCCGACACGTCATCGACGTCTGTGCTGCAGCTTGCTTACCTGCTCTGGTCTTGTCGTGGTAGTTCCGTTTGCTCCGGACTGGCCTGGTATTGGTCGAGGTTGGCGTCGAGGCTGATGATGGGGCCCGGTGAAGCTTCAGGAACGTGTATGGTCGGCCGAAGCTTTGCTGTGTATTGCAGTCGTCGGTAACCTGGTCGTGTGTCGTCAGATACTGGTTTGGTCCGCGATAATGAGACAGTTCAGAGGACGATGCACCCTGTTAAGCCCGTCCCCGCTAGTCTACCGGCTGACAACGCCAAACGGAGCGCCAGAAGGCTGCTCTGTTCAGCAAGGCAGGAAAGCGGTCTAGTTGGTGGTGGCGGGGCCATAGCAGCCTAGACGCCCAGCCTAGCCACGCCCAGCAGGTCTACTGTATTATCTACTCTGTATCTGATGTCTCACAATTCCTGTACGGGCCAATCACATCTTTTATCGGCCCATGCCCGCTTGCTCCTTCCCTCCCATCCTTTGTCCTGTGAGCCTGTGCCACTGGCGCGGCTGAGTCAACTGTCCAGTCAGGCCTCAAACGCCAGCACTCCCTCTCAGTGGCGTGCTGGCCCCGCTATTTTCAGGCCTAAAGTCTGTTAGGCTCCACGGCAACAAACAAAATTCCGCACCTGAATAGCCCAGTTTAGCAGTCAATACCGCTAAAACCACTATAATACCACTAAAATACAGGGAATATTGAAAATACAGGGACTATGTCGAATCCAGTGCCCATGACCCATTACACTTTCCTTTCAGCTGCTCCGCGCGCCTTCCTTGGCCGCTCAATGTTAGCCTGTTTTCGCCCTTCCCCTCGTTCGCACCTTCCGCATTCCAGTCGGCTATTCTTCTACTATTTCGGTGATTCACTATTCACAACCTGCCTCTTGCTTCTTTCCTTTTGCCTCTTGCCTTTTTCGTCTCTCACTACATTCTCCCTCGACAATCTCCCTCACATTCTTCATCCTCATCCATTTCCCTCCCATAATCAATCATCTCTCACCTCTCAATCTTCTCTTTTGTCAACCAGCTTTATTACCGCGTTTTATCGCTATCACGCATCTTTCGTGATCCTCCGCGATCCTCCGCCACACTCCCCTCTGTCCTTCGCGAACGGTCGCAACATGAGCATCGCCTCTTCACAACTATCATCAAAAACACCGTCAGAATCATTATCATCGCCAACGCCGTCTTGCGACACCTCTCTGCTGTCAACAACATCGATACCGACATCCTCTTCGCATTCTTACTCATTAATATTCGCGTCATAGCCTCATATGCCGGACCCTGCTCCCACCCCAGCTCCCACCAAGGCGAAGCCGCCAGGCCGGCGTCGGCCTGGCCCTAAGGCAGCCAACCGGAACAAGAATTATGCATCCGAAAACGATGCGGCTGGCTTAGAACCCAATTTCAACCCTAAGGCTACCGCCGTTGCTGCTGGCGGTGCCCCCATCGGCGGCCCTTCGACACCACGCAAGAAGGCTCAGAAGAATAACGCGAATGCTGTACAGGCTAAGAGCCCTGCCTCGGCAAACCAGAACCAGAACCAGACTCAGCAGCCTGCCTCTGCCTCTGGGAAGTCGGGCAAGCGTAACAAGAACGGTCCAAAGAACGGCGCAGCTAGTGCTTCCAAGCAGCAGCAGCAACATGACGGCAAGAAGACACCGCCTGCCAGGGGAACAGCCCCAATTGCACTCCAGGGTGGTGTCATCCCGGGCCAAGACTCCCAGCTCTCATCCTCAGCCCCTGCTACCCAGGCTTTTGCTGGTAACTCGTTCCACGCGTCGCCTGCCCCCTCTGCGCTCCCTCGCCCGGCTTTCATGCGGGGACCGGTTGCCCTCACTTTTGCCTCTCCAGAGTCACCGCGTGCACGGCCTGCAAGCGGCCTGAGCCTTGTCCAGCAGCCATCGCCTCCGGCTTCCGACTCTGAGCTACCGTCCGCGACTGCTACTGCCACTGAACAGGACTCCAGCTGTACTGCATCCAAGAATGCGCCATTCCTCGATGCCTTGTTCAATGCCGACAGAGCCGAGAAAGAGAAGCAGAGCCAAGCTCGGCGCGCGAGCGTTAGCAACGTGCGCGGTGGCCCACTGCAGCCATTCGCGTCTCCCCGGACGGACACGTTTTCCGACAACGCTAGCAGCTACACGTTCCCGCGCGACGTGTCTCAGCAGCCTCCCCAGCTGCCAGGGCGCCGTGCTGCGCCTAGCCTGAACAGGTCAGGGTCGGGCATTTCTGCGGCTGAACTCGATGGAAATCCCGGCCTGCCGATTGGGCCGTCGTTTGCCACACCCTTCCATGAGAGAATGCGGGCCGTTAAGCCCGCTGACATCCATGGACCGCCGGCTGGTTCACCTGGTGGCCGTATGGGATTCCCCAACAGCTATCAGGGATTCCAGAATGCTGGACCTGGACAGCAGACGCAGACGATGCCTCCTCTTTCCGGAACGCCAGGCGGTTACCTCCTCACTCCTCCTCTGGTCGGCCCAAGCCCTAGTTCCACCATGAAGTCTGGCTCTGAGCTGGAAGCGTCCCTCAAGCGAATGATATTCAACCAGCCCTCAGCGTCGCCTAACTCGGCACCTCCGACGATGCGCCACCAACCGCAGCCGCCACCCGGCTATACAGGACACCAAGCCGCGCCGCACATTGTTCCTGGAACCATCCCGCGTGGAGAGGAACTGTATGCTAACAGTGGCTTGCCGATGTATAACACACGCGGTCCGCAGCCCCCCGTCCAGGGTCGCCCGGCTGGTCCATTTGATCCCCGATTTGAAGGAGGCTCGTCCACTTTCAACGGACGCCCTCAGAACGGCCAGCCCTTTAACGGCCAGCCCTTCAACGGTCAGGCTTACAACGGCCATGCCAGCATGGAGCTCAATGGGCCCTCGAATGGTGTTGACCCTATCTGGAACCACGCCAAGATGGAGAATAGTCTTCGCCAGATCCTCCGGTTGAATCCTGATAGAAACTAGTACATTCCGCACTTGGCAAAGTTATGGAAAAGTCTTTTCTTCTTTGGGCCACCGCCTGTGATCGAGAAACCACCGAACATATGGTCATAGACCAAAGAGCAAGAGCTAGTACATTTAACCAAACTGCTCTTGAGATTTCGTTTTCAGCATTTTATTTCGATTTTGCACATCTTCACGAATCATTCCAACACACCTAGACGACACTTTTCAGCGGAAAGCTTTTCATGGCGAAGAACAAATTTAGACAGTACTTTAAACACTGTTTCTTTCTCGGTCTTTGTTTTGTTTTTTCAGTCAAGAGAAACGATACACGACATGTTGCCACTGCAGTTTATGTCACTCACCAATTTTCTCCCTGAGTTCCTCCATTTCCTTGTTACCTTCTCTTCATCATTGTTTTATTCTTTTTGTTTGTCATCTTCTATTTCCTTTACACACGTCGGAGCTTGGTTGATTTGGCTGGCCCTATCTTATCTGGCTCACTATGGAGGCTATCGGATTCGTCTCTTTACTTTTCCTTAATTCCTCTGGACACTGTCGCTCGACGCCCCTCTTTACTTATTTTCCCTTTTCCTCATACTTGTCCTCTTGCCATCTCTTATCCCTCTTCCTTTTACAACTCTGCGGTGACGTCTACCTCGGTTGCGTTCGTTGCAGCCTGTTTGTCGCGAGAACGGACTAGATGGGACCCTGAGATCATGGCGGCTGGCTGGGCAGCTATTTGGCCAGGACGTCAAGAAGATCAATGGGCGTTCAAAGAGAGGACTTGTGACAATGTCATACTATTCTACAAAGACGGCATTATCTTCTCTCTCTCTGTCAATTGCTAGGGCAGCATATCACGGCGTTTTTTGCTACGTTACGGTTTCGTCTACGTTTTGGCGCTCGGTGTTGGATTGTTTATTTTTATTCTCGCTTTTCATTTCTTATCATTGTCTTTCTGCACTATTTTTCTTTCTTTTGTCTTTATTTCCTTCATTTCTCCGTTAATATCCTTCCTCCTGTCCCATATTTTTTTTACAAAGGGGATCAGCGATCAAGGTTGGTATGCGATCCA
Organism: Ophiostoma tasmaniense; assembly: GCA_022392925.1. Taxonomy (NCBI): domain Eukaryota; kingdom Fungi; phylum Ascomycota; class Sordariomycetes; order Ophiostomatales; family Ophiostomataceae; genus Ophiostoma; species Ophiostoma tasmaniense. The sequence goes on along the minus strand of JAKRGK010000001.1, from coordinate 1,083,873 downwards.
TAAGCGAAGTTTTCTGGCCGCAGATATTTGAGCGAGCGACTGCAGCATCTTTTGTATTTTCAGTTCTTTACAAGACCGGCTGCTTTTGCGGCTGGAGCTACTTGCTGGCTAAGCAAGGAAAGGGGATGGGTGGAAGCTGATAGTTGCTGAAAGTTCTGGAGGTTGCTGATGGAAGTCGAAGACAGCTTCGGAAAGTTAATAGGAAGCTGAGCAGTTGTTGGTAGGATGCAGGGCCTCAAAGGGGAGGGGACGAAGGAGACCGGCTGACGGTGGGCGGATGAGAAAACGACAAAAACATTTGATAACCAACAACCGAAAACAAAAACGATGGTTATTTGCGCGCAAACCAGCAACCAGCAAATCCAACACATCCGGCTCCAGCATATCACCAAGGATTACGGGCTGCCGAGATGTCGACAAGATGGGTTGAAGACGACATGCTTGCCTAACGGGCTTGTCGTCCAGTCCAGATTGCTAGTTCAGACAACATAATTCACGTACAATTCCATCGAAACAATGTGGCCATGGTCTCATGACGTGAACGTAGTATGTGTTGTAGATATAAAGCCGGTACTTGACGCACCGATTACTGGCTATAAGCCCATGTGCCATTCGGCCCCATGTCGCTGTAGTCTGCGTTTGCTTATGTGGCTTCAAAAATAACAATAGTTTTCCCATGGACAGTTTATTCACCCAAGTGAATGGCGTTGATAACTATGAAACTAGAAAACAAAGATTCACTGAAAATGGTTGTGCTGGTGAAGTTTCGCGGCTGTTGTGAGATGACTAATCATTGAAGATGATACGCGATTGGGGCTCCAACGCCCACGACGCGACTCTCACCATCTTGATCCCTGACATTGCACAGCAACAAATCTATTACCGTCAAATCTGGGCTGAACCAACTCAACTTTGATGATTCACAAAACAACCACATTAGCTAGACTGTAGAGACAGCCGTTGACGCCGCGCACCCGTTTCTTTCATCCTCCTCCTCCGTCCTCCTTTCCATCCTCTCACCCAGAGCCTGAAGTTTGAGACGACCGACGCTGACAGTAAGTATCTATACACTATGACTCACCGATATGTTCCATTGCCAATGGCGCCGCCAGCCTGCTGGTACTCCTTTGCCAATATGCCAAAATAACAAGATTCACCACAGTCGGTCCTGGTTGATTACATAAGCATGATAGTAAACTAACGAGATCAGGTCTACTATCGCGAGCCAACTATTGCGAGTCTACAATCTTGTTTTTGTCTATATAAGGCGCGATACCTTTGCGGGGTCTTGCATCTTTTTTTTTTCTTCTCCTCCTTCATTCACGCCCTCACTCGCTGGGTACGATGGACGAGACGTCCTTGCGCCGGCTCAACGATGGGGACGATGAAGACGCAGCCATCCGGCGAGCAATGGCACTGTCTCTAAGAGATGCAGAGAGTGCGCGTGACCGTCCCCAAAACATCCACGAGAGTCAAGCCGACAGAACCGGCCGGCCTGGAAATGCTGCCGCCAATACGAGTCAGCCACCGACACACAAACGGTCTGCATCGACAGCCAGCACAGCAAGCACAGCCAGTACGGCTAGCACAGCTTCTGTAGCACCAACACCTACGTCTGCACAGGAAGAAAGCAGCCAGGTAGCTGCTAGTGTCGCTCCTGCCAGTGCCACCCCAGCAGTTGCCATACCTGCCTCTGCCACTTCTGCCTCAGGCCCCTCACTGCTTGGGCTTGACCGTAAAGCGATGGAAGCCGAGCGGCTTGTTCGGCGACAGAAGCAGCTGGAAGCGCAAAACAAAAGTGCGCAACAAGCGGACAGTGTTGGAAGTGGCGGGGCTGTGCAGAACAGTCGGAACACGAGCCAGGACACAAACCAGCGCATTGTGCCAACACCGACACTAACAAAGCCTACGACTAAACGAAAGGCCGAAGGTGATGTCATTGTGATCGATGGCAGTGACGACGATGACGATAACGCCAATGAAGATACGAAAAAAGTGGCACCAAGACGAGCTGCACCACTGCCGAGACGACGCAAGATTGACGAGCACGGCAGCAAGCCAGACCATATTGTCTTTGACAATAATGGCAAAACTAACATAGACTACGGACTGGGGAGTGAAAGAATAAAGGGAAAGAGCAGTGCAGGTGGCCGCACACTGTCGTCGTGGTCACCGTCTGAGGCAGGTTCTCCTCTTGAGCCCGTTCCCGTGCCAGCCTCTGCAGTCTTTGCAGCTGCCTCTGCATCGGCACCCACCCCTCCTTCTTCATCGTTGTCTTTTGGAAAGGGGGTGGTGAAAAAGACCTGGGTGCGCGGCCAGCCACGTCGCGGCGATGACATCACGATCGATGAGGTCTGGCAAAAGGACCAGCTGGAACTGGCTATTCTCAGCTCTTTCCAGTGGGACGATGACTGGATGTTGGCACACCTGAACATTGCAACAACGCGGCTATTGCTTATTGCGTTTGCCGCCAATGACCAACAGGTATGTTTGGGGCTTTACAAAAAGAGAACAGACAAAAGAAGCAGGAGGTGGGCGACGGTAGCAGATGGAAAGAGATGGAAGAGTGTATTTATCCGTTAGCGAGGGCTTTGAGGGCTGGAACCCCTCCCCCCCCCTCCCCCCCCCCAAAAGACAGTCAAAAGGACGTCTGCGGAGACCGAGGCAAGCATCGTGACTGCTTTCTTTGATATTTGGCGCTTGCACCAGCAGCCACCACTGCATCAGAGAAGTAGCATGCGAAAGGCCTCATGTATTTAGCCGCGTATACAGTCCGGCTTTTACGAAAAGCGCACTGTGGGCTGGATGTACCTGCTCTTTTGGTTACAGGTACTCGTGCAGTCAGTTTTGGGACAATACTAACTGAAGCAGAAGCAGGAGATGTTGGCCAGTGTGCCCAGCGACCGCATCCGGTTCTGCTTTCCGCAGATGCAGACAATGGGCCACATGCACAGCAAGCTGCAGCTGCTCAAATTTCCTGGGTTCCTGCGAATTGTCGTGCCGACCGGCAATCTCACGCCGTACGACTGGGGCGAGACAGGCACTATCGAGAATGTGGGTATAGTTTTTTTTAATTTTATTTACAAGTTTGATTGACGGCAGACTGACTGTCAAGATGGTGTTTATTATCGACCTGCCGAGACTGTCCAAGGAGGAAAGAGCGACTGCAGTGAGCACGCCCTTTCAGGATGATCTCTGCTACTTTCTCAAGGCACAGGGCGTCGAAGATGGCATGATCAACAGCATCCGCAATTTCGACTACACCGAGACTGCACGCTATGCATTTGTGCACAGCATGTCTGGTTCGCACACAGACGATGCGGCAAAGAGGACAGGTTATGCTGGGCTTGGACGGGCTGTTAAGGCGCTCGGCTGGGACACAAACAAGTCTATCCAGCTCGACTATGTTGTGAGTATTTTTATTTTGTTGTTGTTCAAAACTGACATATAGTGCTCTTCTATGGGTGCACTTGGCGACGACCTGACGACGGCCCTCTATTACGCCTGCCAAGGAGACTCTGGCATGAAAGAGTTTGAGTCGAGGACAAGCAGGGCTCGCAAGCCGAAAGAAAAGGGGCAGTCACAGCTCCAGCTCGCGCCTTCCTCTTCGCAGAGCAGCTCTCAAGCCAACCCCAAAGATTGCATGCGGTTCTACTTTCCGTCTCAGGAGACTGTTTCCAAAAGCGTGGGTGGGGTAGATGTGAGTTGATATTGTTTGGTTTTGATGCAAAGTGCTGTTGTCTTACACCGTTTCTAACACCGCAAGGGCGCGGGGACTATCTGTTTCCAGAGAAGGTGGTGGGAAGCGCCTGCCTTCCCCCGCGAGACGTTCCGCGACGTTCAGAATGTGCGCACAGGTGTTTTGCTGCACACGAAGCTTCTGCTGGTCAGACGGCCCGAGTCACAGTGCCGCGGCTGGGCATATGTCGGAAGTGCAAACATGTCTGAAAGTGCATGGTGAGTGATTGAACACGATCGAATACGAAGTAATGTGGTCTAACACACAGAGGGGACGCATGGTCAAAGACAGGGCCAATGGCAAAATCAAGATGACCTGCCGCAGCTGGGAATGTGGTGTTTTAGTTCCAGCATCTATGGACAGCTCTGCTTCCTCGTCGCCGTCATCATCGCTGTCATCCACAGAGGATGCTAACATGCTGGATGTCTTCCGGAGCACACTGCCCGTGCCCATCTCTGTGCCGGCGAGCAGGTACGGCAATGGAAAGCAGCCGTGGTTCTTTCTAGAGGGTACACGTTGAGGGGTTTATTATATTATATATGTTGGAAAGTACAGAAAAGCTTGTGGGTTTTATGGCGTGAGTACGCTGTGAGAAATACAAAAAAGAAAGGGGGAGAAGGGAATTAGGACAGGGCTTTGATACCTAACAAATTGCAATTTCTGCACAACTCAATCAAATCACAGCGCATTTCACTCAAAAGTCGTCCATTTTGTATGCAAAATATTCGTGATAATGAGAAATAAATGTAGAAATATTCCATAAATTATATCTCAATTATATCTGCGTCACTCTCAGGGTCGTTTGACACGGAACGAAGCGGTAGCAAGGCTGCGCTAGTCCATAATAGGAAATTCTCAAAACAAATCACGCCAAAATGCCATGTGACCCACTTTTATATTCAACGACATGCCCTCTGTTTTATAGCAGGGCGAGATTTAATTTTTCGAAACTACCACAAATACAGGCAAACAGGTCATTATCGTGGAATTAGAATATCTAAACTGCTAGTTATGCTATGCTGTTTTTGCTCCTACCAGATCATGGATATTCCTGGACCTATTGCTGTATGTTCGTCCTCGAACTCGGGCTGCGATTTACGTAAATTCATACTGCTAGCAAGAATTTAAGTTAATTTTATAGTTCCAAATAAGAAAATGTTGTGGTATTGAAGCTTAAAGTAAAATAGTTTAGAATGCTCTGTTTACCTTACGAGCTTTAGTAGAAGTAATACTGCCGTTTTGCGGGTTCGGAAGGAGTTATCGTGCGTCAGCCCTCCTGCCAAAGGATACAAGGTGCAAGTGAAGATAAATAGAAGCAATGAAACCACCATAAATAGCACGGCCCGTTTGAAATGCTGGAGGAAATATTATAGTGTTTCTTGTGTTTCTTTGGCGTTCTTAGGATGTATATCTGCTGTCTCAATTGTTCCTCTACAAGATTGTTCCCCTACAAAGCCTGAGGTATGATTCTACTTGTAATGACACGTGAGAATACAAACAACTTGAATTCAATACATCAAAAAGTAAAAGAGCACTGTGCTAGACTACTAGAAAAGATACTGTGGCAGTGTGCGGGTGTTTGTGAAGATACTTGGGAGGCTGTGATCATGTTTTTAGGCGCATGATCGGTCTTTCTAAAATTACATTTTCCATAACCTACGTCCTGGCTATTCAGATCGGGCTGTGACAACAACAAAAGTTCCTCAATAAGTGCCAAACAATTCTATAAGAATCCTCCTTTCCCCCGCTGATTCCGACTTTTCATTTCTTCTCTCATCATGCAAATTCCAACACAAGATAGGACACACATAACAACTTCAAACACCTACTGCTCATACACACTTACTCACAACAAATAAATATCACCCAAAATGACTAACACCGACAATCCCAACCTCGAAGAAGAGGTAAATGCAAACTATCAAACGTTTGGCATTCTCCCCATCAACAACATGCTTCCTGACTCTTCAACCGATCCCGCCGCTACCTGGTGTGAGGGGCTGCCCTTTCTTACTTCCTACCAACAATTTGAGACAGAGCAGGCCCAGCCAAGAATACAGCATCTCTCCAACATGGACCCAGCCCCGTACATGCCTCCAGCCGTCTTTGAGGCACTACTACAGATGATAGCCACACCAGGCAGTCCCAATCAGCAAGCATATGCGCCAATGCAGGGACAAACTGATTTAAACCCGGCACTACTCGATCCCCAAAGCAACTTTCAGACACTACAACCACTGCCAAACACGCTAAATAATCCCGTCCTTGGGGAACCTGCAACCAATGAGGTGTTGATAGATACTGCGATGGAAGACATACAAGTACAGAGTCATGGCCCTCTACCAACCTATGACTCTTTGGCTCAGGACAATACCCAGTGGAATAGTGAAAGTGTACAAGAACACGTACAGTACACTTTCACCCCGGATAGCTTAGCACAGAACGCAGCTACAGTGCCTTGGCCTATCAATTTGCCATATAAGACTGACTCTAATAGTAAGTACCTCGTCCCCGACATAGCCTCTATCTTACGGACGAAGCGATTACTAACATACTTTGCAGACTCTGACACTTTTATGCGGTTTGGTGAGAAAGCGAACACTACACCGCCCTCTAGTCCTGAAGATCACGCACCCGGTACTGTGATACCTACCTTTGCTCACAAGTTCGACATCATCACCCAAGAAGACGCCATCGCAATAGTCAGGAGAGCCCTGGAAGAGCACAGGCCAATCTTTCATGGGTCTCCCGGGCATGACACTTCATGTTCAAAAATTGTTGTAAGTGGATACGTCTACGTTGCCGAGCTCAGCAAAGGCAAGCGCTGGATCGATCAAGGCACCTGGACCGGCTCTCGCAAAGGCTACGGCAAGAACCCTGCCATGATTTACAGACAGCGCAAAGCCAACACAAAGCGCGGCAAGACTTTCAGCAACTCGATCAACATTGACGAACAGAATTGCAAGCAACTGATTGGCCTCTCTGCTGAGGATATCAACATTCGGACAGGCATGAGTCTGCTCGAGTTCACCAACAGATACATTGCAGGTCCCAAAGGATGCGAAATGGCAGATCCTAACGGCATGGTCAAGCGGTCTTTCAAGGTCAACATCCCATCTGATGACCCATCACAACCCGGGGACAGAAGCTTCATGGTGTTTTCGTACTACAAGCTAAAAGACTTGCTTAAAATTTCACCGGCATCATGAGTAGTATCCATAAACACAGATGGAAGTTCAACCTCCAAAAAGAAAAGATAAGGTGGTAGCAAGATTGATGGTACGCAGTCGTTTCTTTTGTTTTGAATTGTTTCCTTCACCTTATTCCCCTTCAACTTCCCTATCTTCTCTTCTGTATTCTATGCCTTTATCTTTATAAGTTTACAGCCAATAACAGAATGATTTTATTCAAACCAAATATGTACTTGGTGTTATGGATTTTGTAACAATTTTCATAATCACATCACGAAGGGATGTGCTTCCTAGTTCATTGAAAATTCGTACTTAAGCTTGACTTGACTTACAATACTTGTTCTTTGTTCCTCTTGATAAATAAATAAATAGGGAGCTGAAGATATGCTGGGCACTGTAATGGGAATTGAGTCTGAATTGAAAGTATGAAAATTGAAGTTGGCAAAGAATATGACTGAAAGTCTGAGATGGCCTAAATTCACTTTGATTTTGGATGTGGCATGGGAAAACTGATTTAAAAAGTGGCACCCTCCAGCTTGATGAAAACAAATAGGGCCACAGAGTCAATTTTAAACTTTAGATATTTTGAAAAATGTCTGTATCGATTACGAATTCAAAAAGATGAGAATAGGTGATGTTGTGTAAATTGACGTTGAAAATGACCACGTGACTGTACATATAGATTAATCATCGTCATTATCTTATCGCACCTCGGAAAGTTTTTTGTGGGTAGTGCAAGTAGAGGCCGATTGAATATGTCGAGACGGTCTCGTTTCAGTAGTTCTTGTTTTGTATTACATATTTTATTCAAGAATATAAAGTCCAGTCCAGTTATGGAGGTGCTACAAGTTTTGCCGATACGGCAGGGCTTTGCCATCATGCGCTCTTCACCGGTGGGTTTGGAGCGTTGCTCTCGGCAGCGATGGGCACGCACAATACGGATAGCAAGGAGCACAAGAGGATCAAGAAGAGGATTTGCCGACGTTGCATCGAGCTCAAGGCCGCCGTTTGATGTCGTGGTAGTGGGTGGTGGACATGCCGGCGCCGAGGCGTGCGCAGCGGCCGCACGAGCGGGCGCGCGCACAGCGCTGATCACACCAAAGCGGGACAACCTGGGCGTGTGCTCGTGCAATCCCAGCTTTGGAGGCATCGGTAAGGGCACAATTCTGCGCGAAGTTGATGCACTGGATGGTCTGGCCGGCCGCATTATTGACAAGGCTGGTGTCATGTTCCGCGTGCTCAACCGGTGCAAAGGCCCTGCCGTCTGGGGACCGCGTGCGCAAATCGACCGGGCGCTCTACAAAAAATACATGACAGAAGAGCTCGAGTCGTACCCCAACCTCTCGGTGATTGAAGGCAGCGTGTCTGACATCGTGGTGGCGCGCTCAGACGCTGAGGGCGAGAACATGGATAACAGCGCCGTCGCCAAAAGCGCAGGAACACATGGCCGCATTACAGGCGTGAAGCTGGAATCAGGCGAGGTGCTGCCGACAAGCCAGGTTATCATTACAACAGGCACGTTCCTGGGTGGCGAGATTCACATCGGCCTGGAGTCGTTCCCAGCAGGCCGCATGGGCGAGGCGGCAACATTTGGTCTTAGCAAGTCGCTGCGCGAAGCAGGCTTTCAGCTGGGTCGGCTCAAGACGGGCACACCACCGCGGCTGGACCGCAAGACAATCGATTTTGGCATCCTGGAGGAGCAGCGTGGCGACGAGCCGCCGGTGCCATTTAGTTATTTGAACGACCGCGTCCAGGCCGCGGACAACCAACTCATGTGCCATGCGACGTACACCAACGAAGCAACGCACGACGTCGTGCGTGCGAACCTCGACAAAACGATCCACATTCGTGAGACCGTCAAGGGGCCGCGCTACTGCCCGTCGCTCGAGGCCAAGGTCGTGCGGTTTGCACACCGCGACCGGCACATTGTGTGGCTCGAGCCCGAGGGCTACGACAACGACGTCATCTACCCCAACGGCCTGTCCATGACGGTGCCTGCTGACGCCCAGCTGGAGCTGCTGCGTACCATCCGCGGCCTCGAGAACGTCACGATGCTGCAGCCCGGCTACGGCGTCGAGTACGACTACGTGGACCCGCGCAGCCTCAAGGCGACACTCGAGACCAAAGCTATCTCGGGCTTGTACCTGGCCGGCCAGATCAATGGTACGACAGGCTACGAAGAGGCCACAGGCCAGGGCGTTTTGGCGGGCATCAATGCCGGCCGTGCGGCCCTGGGCAAGCCCGGCGTGCGGCTGTCGCGGGCTGACGGCTACATTGGGATTATGATCGACGACCTCATCACCAAGGGCGTGTCAGAGCCGTACCGCATGTTTACATCGCGGTCCGAGTTCCGCATCAGCGCGCGCTTCGACAATGCCGACACGCGGCTGACGCAAAAGGGCCGCGACTGGGGTGTTGTTGGTGACAAGCGGTGGGCGCAGTACACGAGCGACCGCGACCAGATCGCCGAGCTCGCGGCGCACCTCGACAGCATCAAGCTGAGCGCGCCGGCGTGGCAGAAGATGGGCTTCAATGTGCGCGGCGACACGCGCATGCGCAGCGGCCTGGACATGCTGCGCGTGACGGGCGTCGACAGCATCGATACTTTGGAGAAGCACGGCGTTGAGATCCCCGGCCACTACCCTGAGCACGTGCGGTGGCGCGTGGCCATTGGCGCGCAGTATGTGTTCTTTGAGGGGCGCCAGGATTCGGAGCGTGCGAACCTGATGCGCGATGAGGAGCTGCAGATCCCGGCGGACCTGGACTACGACAGCATCGTCGGACTGAGCATTGTAAACCGCAACGTGCTCAAGGCGACGCGGCCCGAGACGATTGGCCAGGTGCGGCGGCTGGAGGGCATGACGGCGGCCGGGTGTGTAAAGCTGCTCAAGTATGTGCGGCGGACACAGCGGAGCGCGGCAGCGGCAGCAGCAGCGGCAGCAGCGCACAGTGAGGCGGCTGAAATCGGCGCTGCCTTGGCATCGGCAGATGGTGACATGGCCGAGGTCGATGCTGAGGCGCGTGCTTCTGATCTGTAGACAGAGCTTTGGAGGGACAAGTGTATGATATGACGAGTTACGAGATACAAAAGCATTGGCAGGTTGGGTTACTTGGACATTTTAAAAAATTGACATTGATTGCTACTTTGAAAACAAAATGGACAAAACTCCTTGAATAGTATGCTATGCTGTAAAATCAACTATTAAACACTATGGTACAAACCCAGCAACGCCTTTTGATTGATTTCCTTGTTCCTTTCTTCTTCTATGATGTCTTCTTGGTCAGGATCTTGACGGCGTCCTTGCTGTAGATGTAGCTCGCGCCGCTCCACACCGTCGTGACGCCGACAATGTACTGCAGCGTCGTGAGGTACGGCTGCAGGTCGAGGCCCGTTGCAATGCCTGGCAGCAGCGTCGTCGTCTCTAGCACCGGCGCCGCCGTCGTCGCCGCCATCAGCGCCAACTGCAGAAACGTGTTGTACTTGCTGATCGTTGTTGGGTGTACCTCGGCCGACGGCAACGAAAAGTCCCAGTAGCGCGCAAACGTCTTGGGCGGCGGCAGCGAGATCCAGCGGTAGTAGATGGCGGAGATGGCAAGGCCAACGTCGCGGCCGAGCACGAGCACGGCGAGCCAGACGGGCAGGCTGCCCTGGGCGGCGAGGCTGACGGTGAGCACGGTCATGAGAATCTTGTCGGCCATGGGGTCGATGATGCTGCCAACGACGGTGTGCAGGTTCCAGCGGCGCGCGATCCAGCCGTCCAGCAGATCTGTAAAGGCAGCGGTGACGAGCAGGCCGAGGGCCATGCCGGGCTGGTCGCTGACAATGCAGTAGCCGATGAAAGGCGTGGCGGCGATGCGGGCGGCGGTGAGGAAGTTGGGGACTGTGTAGATGTTCTCGCGTGTCGTGTAGGGGGAGGCAGCCTTGGTGGCAGGGGGTGTAGCAGCTGGTGGCTGCGCCTTTGAGGAGCTGTCATCGGAGAGCAGGCGCATGAGCTGCCGACTGGGTAGTGAAGAGGAGGAGGTGGTGGTAGCCAGTGATGGCCGGCGGTAGAGCGAGGTGGAGGTGGAGAGAGAGTGCGAAGTGCGGGATGAAGCATTCCGTATTAACAAAGACGCTGTCTGCTTCTGCGACTGTGTGCGCACGAACGAGCTCTGGAACAGTGCTGCCGGCTTGGATGTCGTCATCGTTGTCATCGACCGCCGTGTCTGCACCGGTGTCGCGTGACCATAGGACCGGTGCTCCGGAAATACGACGCTCAAGGCCGGTGACTGTGTTGCTGACCATCCCCGCGAAGCTACCGCCGCTGACAATGAAGCAGCAGCGGTCTTGCTCGTCGTCGTCGTCGCAAGTCTCAACATGGTGAGTGTGATGGGTGATCTAGGTGTATCGGCTGTGAGGCGCAAAATGTGACGACGACAAGACAAGACGTCAATCAACAGAATCAGTCAACGGGCGTTCTGTATACTCTGACGTAGTTGCTGCAATGGCTGCTAACCGTGATCGCTGGTCGTGTGCCGCCCTTTACTCTGTACATGCGTATTACATAAGAATCACTGACAGGTGAAAATGAAAAATTGCGGATGCGATTGAGAACGCGGGCAAAAATAGACCGCTTTGGGCCGAGGAACTGTAGCTCTGTATTACAGTGGACTAGGCCTAGCCTTGCCTATGGAGAAGCTTCCGCTAGCTCTACTCGGCTGGCTGCAGGGGAGCTTTTTGTTAGCGTACGCATCTGTGTTGACGGTCTCACTTCAATCGCAATGGCATTCAATGTCTCAGCGCATATGCAACATGAATTGATATCAACAACAATAATAGAGAATTTGATGAGATTCAGTGCAATTCAAGACAGTGACTTTATGAGCATTGATTATATAAGCAAACAGGGCTCTTACCTTCCTATCTTATTGACAGTTGAGTACGTAATCATGATGGCCGAGGTAGGCTTTACACTGCCAGTCCTAGCACATAACAAGAGTGACAATGGTTTGGAAACCAGAATTGGTACAAGGCGCGATAAGTTTGACATATTCGACGTAAATGATTATTTAAAAATAGTCGATGTAAATGATGTACATTAGTTGCGCAGCTCGAAGGCCGACGAGCAGGAAATATGAAGGGAGGATGCAGAAGAGAAAAAGAGAGAAATAAGAAACAAAAAGCAGAAACATTGACCGTTCCGTAACGCCTGCCTAAAAGGTATAGCCGAGTAGATAATACAACAAGAAAAGCCAGCGTCGAAAGCATAAACATAACAGCACAGAGAGCGCCAGAGAGAAGACAAGACGGCAGACAGCCGCCACCCACCGAGACCCAAACCAAAAACACCACTCCGTCCAGAATTTTGTTGATTTTGTTGTTTCCTTGACGTGGGGCCTAGTACTGCCCACCGCCGCCCCAGATGCCGCGGATGCGCCGCGCCAGCCAGATGTCACGCCGCATAATGGTGACTCGCCGCGCATGCAGCGCGCACAGGTTGGTGTCTTCAAATAGGTGCACCAAAAATGCCTCGGCGGCTTCCTGCAGCGCAAGGATGGCTTGTGATTGCCAGCGCATGCCCTCGTCAATGGGGCGTACTGACAACGCAATCTCGCGCACAACGCGGGCAAAGGGCAGCTTTAGCAGCAGCAGGTCGGTGCTCTTCTGGTACTGGCGGATCTCGCGCAGAGCAAGCGTGCCGGGGCGGTAGCGGCGCTTCTTTGCCTGTGGTACTGGGTCGCCGGCTGTTGGTCAGTTATGATTCGATGTGAGAAGAGAGAGAAGGAGATAAGGAGAGAGAGACATACGTTGGACTGCAGCTTGGCGGGCTTTCTTGACACCAGCCGGGTTTGGTGGCGCGGTCTTTGCGCCGGTCGAGGGGCGGCCTGGACGTCTGCCGGATGGTTTTGCTGTTTGTTTTTGGCCGGCCATTGTGTATTTGTGTGATGGGATTGTGTGAGGTGAGGAGAGGAGAGACGGGTGCAAGGCAGCGCCGAGTATAAAAGAGCGCGTGTGATCAGAAGCCGGAAGATTCGAAAGTGGGCAGTGATGCTCTTAGCAGACAATATGCTGTATGTGTCGTCGCCACAAAGATATGCGCGGTATTTTGCCGCTGTGTCGCAAAGGATGTCGTCGAGGAGAAGAGACGCGCCGGCGAGATGAGACGCGACGACGGGATGGCGAGGGTCGAGAGTATCGATTGAATCGTTTGAAGAGTATCGAAAAAAATCGGGAGGAAAAAGTAATGGCGAAAAGAGTGTCGGAATCAAAGAGTGGATGGAAGAAAGTAAAGATAGAGAGTAGGGAATAGAGATTAAGATCACGATCAAAGAAGAAAAAAGAAAATGGAAATTAAAATGGGAAAATCCGATCAATAGGAAGGAATAGGGAAAATTGGGTGGCTGGTCCGCATTCAGTCCAGCGCTGCTGTCGCGCCAACGCGTTGACGAGCGAGACCCCTCTCAGCACTCTGTCTCGCGGGTGTTAGCGCGTTAATTGACACAGGACAGTCATCAAGGCCCATCTGCCACAAAGTGCACGTGCCAAAACAGGTTAGCGCCGCCTGTATCAACACTGTTGGAGTACGCAGTACTATGTAACTGCAGGACACTGCGGACGGGCCACTTTCCACATGTGAGCTGTTCCGTCATTGCCAGCTTGCAAAGGCCACCTCGCTGTTCATCACCAATATCAACAGACCCCGCGTCATTGACCACGACTGACCACGATTGATTTAGCTGGCTTTCATGACTTTTGAATCGTTCTAGCTCATCTCGCACTCTCTTGCTCTTTACATCTTCTCCGACCGCATCGCAGCCCCGGCCAGTCTCAGCCTAGGCATCACTACATCGCATCGACATCGACAGCAGCATCAACACCTGACATCGACACCCGATATCACGATCATAGTATCGCCTGCTATTTCGAATTGACAACATTCCAATCCATCCCAAACACCCGTACATTAATAATACTACTCACCGTCACCCACACACCCACCATCATGGACATGATGGACGGCGGCGGCATGCCGCTCGAGCAGTGGTTCTGGGAAACACCCGTCTGCACCCGCTGGTGGACAACCGCCACCTTTGCCATCAGCGCCCTCGTCCAGTGCCAGATCCTGACGCCCTTTCAGCTATTCTACAGCTTCCCCACAGCCATCGTCAAGGGCCAGTACTGGCGACTCATTACGACGTTCCTCTACTTTGGGCCTATCTCCGTCGACCTCATCTTTCACATCTACTTTCTGCAGCGCTACTCCCGATTGCTCGAGGAGTCGTCCGGCCGCTCACCCGCCGTGTTCTCGTGGATGCTACTCTATGCCACCGTGACGCTGCTGTGCATATCGTCGTTTGTCAACATGGCCTTTCTGGGCCAGCCGCTGTCGTCGACGCTCGTTTACATCTGGTCGCGTCGCAACCCTGACACCAGACTAAGCTTTCTGGGCCTGATGGTCTTTACGGCGCCGTACCTGCCATGGGTATTGATGGGCTTCAGCCTGGTCCTGCACCACACAGTGCCCAAGGGCGAGATCATGGGCGTGATTATCGGTCACATCTACTACTTTCTGGCCGATGTCTACCCGCCGCTGCACAACGGCTCGCAGCCCATGGCGCCGCCCACCTGGTGGCGGCGGCTCTTTGAGGGTCCTGAGCCGCAAGGCACAGTAGACGAGAATGCCGACGGGTTTGCGTTTGACAACACGGCGGGTGCGGTTGACCGGGACATTGCAGCAGCCGCAAGAGCAGACCGGCTGTAAGCGGTAGACGGCGTGTGGTGGATGACAGTTCAGTCACAAAACTAGCTGGTAGATATCAGCATACTGATGGATGTATCATGTTTCTGTCGTTGCTGTTGTCGTTGCTGTTGTCGTACAGCATCACATGGACATGGGAGTTTGGCGTTTCTTTGATCTCCTAATCTTTACTTGTCTTCTTTCGGTATATTGCTATTACGTTACATATCCCTCTTTATCAAATGTACAATTCACGATTAATGACAATAAACATTCGACACTGTCGTACCTGCTGCTTCTCCTTGACTGGGTGTGAATGTAATAGATTGGCTATTCTGTGCTCTACGAATATACCTCAGACGAACTGCCTGCATATCAAAACTGTGCGCTTTTCCGCCGCTAATAATCAAATCTCGAATCCCTCTCTACATCACCACACACTACTGAAGGTACGCCGTGACGTACTCCTGGCGGAACTGGTTGGCATCCAGGTCGCCCGAGCGGTTCAGCGGCGTCCACTTGGGCTCGTCCTTGAACAGGCGCATGGCATGGGTGTACTGCTGGTTAGCTTTATACCCAATGAATAAAAAGAACTGGCAAAGGACATACGTTGGTCTCGTCCGTGGTAAACCGGTGGTAGATGCCGGCCGGCAGGATGATCAGGTCGTCCTTCTCCAGGCGAATGCGCACCCACTCCTCCGACGAGTCGCGCACGTCAAAGTAGCCCGCACCGCCGCGCACATAGCGGATCTCCTCGTCCTCGTGCAGGTGCTCCTCGAAGAAGCTCTTGACCTTGGTCTCGTAGATGTCGCCCATCGTCGTCGGCGACACCTTGATCTCGTCGCGGTTCTTGTAGCCACGCTCGGCAGCGAGGCGGTCGACGTCAGCGAGCTCGGGGATGCGGTAGTACAGCACGCCCAGCTTCTGGAGGGCCTCGGCACCGACCTCCTTGCCGGAGTCGTGCGGCAGACGCTGGTCGCCCTATTGCAGTTAGTCGACTGTTTTTGTTTTTGATTTTGATTCTGGGTCTGGTTCTGCTTTTGTTATTTTTCTCGCTCTCAACGTACGGGCTGGTTGTCGAAAATGTAGGCCTTCATTGTGGTAAAATCGTAGATGGACGGTAGGTTGGCTGATAAAACAAAAGAAGAGAGAAACGAGTCAAGGAAAACGTCATATATCGGCCACACGCTTTAAACCGCTCCAAATCGCATTGCGCCATTGGCCACCCGTGTAAAAACGTGCTTTGCCAAAGCCCCGCCTACGGAGCGCAGCGCAGAGAAGGAAAGGGAAAGAGAATTGAAGATTCAAAAGTGGGGCTAATTGGCCACTACTGCAGCACTCGTAAGTCGTCACCTTTGAGCCACTGGCTACTGTGACCACTGTACGACGTTAGCCGTCATCTGAAGTGAGAGAGTGTCACGGAATGGCATCGTGAGAATTATGTGATATATTACTTTGAATCTTATACGTCAAAAAACGTTGGAATAATTTGCTTATCATGAGGTGGGATGTAGAGCAGTGGATGGCTTATTTAGTCAGCACGTCGTTTCTGCCAGAAATGGAAGTCGCAACCATGACTGGCTTGTTCCTGCTTCAACGGGCGACGGGCATCTTGCTGCAGAAATGGGTCTGCCGGAACTGCATCACGTCATCATTGACAGCCAATTGAAGCCATCATATTACTGGAAGTTCCGGCGAGTGGTTTGCCTATCCTCCGAAACTCTGATAATCTCATTTGGCGGCTGCAGATTTGGTCGTATACTTTCGCTATCTCTGTAGGTAAGCAATTGCATTATCGAGGATCGAGGCATAGCCGTGATGTCCGAGGCGCATCTATCACCATGATGACTAATCACTCGAGCTGTCACAGTCTTCTAACAGGCTGGCTCAAGAGAGACCCGATCGATTGCAAAAAGTAGTAGAATGGCGGCTGGTCTGCACGTATTACCACGCAGATGGTGTCGCAAGTATGACTCCCACGTGTATTCTACAACGTCGCAGTTGTCTGTGTGGACGTGGACGCGATGCAGCCTGCCATCGGCCCGTATCCCCAGAATGCACCTTTCCGGGGTTATGAATAGATTACGGACACTGCAGAAACCAAAGACAAACCTACATTACCCCAGAATGATCCAGAAGCAATTAAGAGAGGATTTCTGCCGAAGCAATAGACCGTTACGGGACAGTCACATGGCTCCAAGTAGACATACTCCATCCTTATATTGGCAACGGGCTAGACCACCAGCGAAGGATTGCACCGGGCCATGGAGGAATAGCACACATAACAACACGCTACCGAGATTGAGAACCCTTAAAGAGGACATCTAGACTCAAAAGCGCCTTCAGTCGGTCCGACTCTTGTGCTTCTTCATGTTCATTTCGCCGCGCCGAGATGCTGTGATGCTGTGTAATAGCGGTTTGGATATACTCGAGACAAAAATGCCTTCTCTGTATGAAAATAGAGTGACCAGCAGGTTTGAAAGATTTCTGTCGATAAGAACAAAAATAGATGAAAATGCTCAAAAAAAGTCACGTCGCGCAAGGCTGCGTAGAGCTCGCTGAGGAAGTGTGGAGTTTGAGGTTAGCTCGAACCAATCAGAATCAACAATAGCTACTGCCATTTGAAGATGTGGCCTTGCTCGCATTTCTTCTGGGGGCCTCCACAGAACCACCGACGTCAATCCCCCAGCAATTCCTCCTCCAATGTCCCCCCCATAATACACCAATACGCGTGCTAGCCCCCTTTTTGTGCGCACCAAATAGCCCAACGATCGATCGCAAGTACAGCACACAGTAAGCTGGCCTGAAGCTTTGCCACCTGCCTTGTCCTTCTTCATTTTATCGTTGCCTTTTCACAGCTTTACATCACTACTTCCCCGCATAGAGTAGCTCTCTCCTTCCTCTCCTTCTTCCTCTCCTTCTTCCTCTCCTTCTTCTTTTCGTTCTTTGCCCTCTTTCTCGTCATTTTAACGGTACACCTCAACATCGCCAAGATGGACATTCATACAGCTCACACGACGCTTGACTACCCACTCTATGTCTGCGACTTTGACCCGACAGATGCTGGCCGCCTCATTGTTGGCGGCGGCGGCGGCGCCAGTCGGACAGGCGTTGGCAACAAACTGGTATGTCTACCTCCTAGCTCTTATATTTCACAGCTCACGTCTCGAAGCAATGCTAATGGCAGACCCTCCTCGACACCTCCAAGCCCGACAGCTCCGAGCTTGCTGCAACCACAGAAGTCGAGCTCTCCAAGGACGAAGACAGCGTCACCAGCTTCGCCGCAGGTCCCCGTCGCGGCCGCACCACCCTCGCCTATGCCGGCATTAACGCCGATGTCGACTCCCTCAAGAAGGGAAACAACAGCCACTTCCGCGTCTTTGGCGTCGACACGCCCTCATCATCAGCAGCTGCTGCCCCCAAGATCAGCGAACTCGCTCGCGCGCCCTTCTTCACACCCCCACCGCCTGCAGCCACAACTGCAGCCATTGACGACACATACCAGCGCATCGTGCGCGTGTCTGCACCCTTTAGCAACGGCCAGGGCAGCACCCTTCCCCAGCTCGGCGCATGCGCCACCGGCCTGTCCAAGAACCCCCAGATCGCTCTCTTCGACGTGACCTCGGCTGCGCCCGCTGCGACAGCACCGACCGCCAAGTCCAACAGCTCAGCCGCCGTGCTGCCTCGCGTGCGTGGCCTGCTGGAACTGTCCAAGGACGCCGCCGACATTGACGTCATCCAGACTGGCCCCGAACAGTACCAGCTGGCCTACTGCACCGACTACGAGCTGTTCCTGTTCAACATTTCCACCAGCACCGGTGGCAGCAAGCGTCGTAGCAGCAGCGGTGCCGGTGCCGCAGCCGTTGTACTGTCAACCGTCCCCGGCACGCCCGTCCCGATCGCTGCGCAGGCACCCAAGACACCTGCCAGTGCGAGTGAAGAGCCCTACATGGCCTACGAGATCGCCAAGGACGAAGGCTCGGGTAACCCGCGGCCCATGTTCCGTTCCATCCGCTACATCACGCCCGGCTTCATCCTGGCCGTCTGCAACCTGCCCAAGCGCACCGGCGCCGTCCTGATTGGCCTGCGCCTGCCCGACATTAGCGTGCCCAACACGAGCGATCAGGCGCGCATCAACGTCAACGTGAAGCTGCCGCGCACTGTGTCGCAGGCCACGGGCCTCGCAGTGCGCGGTCTGACCCAGGCCAGCGCACCGGGCGCGCAATTGCCGTCGGGCTCGCAGTTTGTTGCCGCGGTTGCCGGCGCCGGCAGCGACAACATTTCGTTGTCGCTGTACACGCTCGAGTACCAGGCAATCGGCACGCGGACGGAGATGCTGGCCAAGCTGCACCCCTTCCGCACGATCAAGAACGTGCACGAGCAGCCCATGACGTGTGTTGCCCTTTCGCACTTTACACCGCCAGCTTCGACCTCTTCCACCACCAAGCCGGCTACATCCTACCTGCGCCTGGCTAGTGTGTCTGTCAAGAACACGGTCGTCGTCCAGTACATTCCACTGCGCAAGCTGCCGTCGCCGCCTGCGGGCTCGGCCGCACCGAGCAAGATTCCGCGCTACGTCGTTGCACTCAAGTCCAAGGCCCCCTCGGGCCTGTCGTTTGCCCTGTTCTGCTTCGCCACGTTTATCATCACGTCGCTCATTGCCCAGGGCATCATGGAGATCCTGGCCATCTCGCAGCCGCTGCTGGGCGCGCGCCAGGTCGTGCCCATCAACTGGCTTAACCCCCTGCCCGACCGCTACGCCGCCTACGACCGCCTGGCCACGACCAACACAATCGTGGACAACATTGCCGAGGTCACAGAGATTGTCCAGAAGACAGAGATTGAGACGGACACGCCCGACTTTGGCTCCATGGAGATCCACCCCGTTGCCGCTTATTTCTCGAGTGCCAACGCCGAGCCAGAAAATGCCGCCCAGCAAGTCCTGTTCCTGCGCGGCGAGGACGCGGACCACACGATCGAGATTGCCGCGCACGACGAGGAAGAGCATGGCCCGGCAGTGCCGTGGGAGAAGCTGGACGAGGCGCAGCAGGCGACGTGGCGGCAGAAGCTTGAGCAGGCCGGGCACTGGACGGAGGACATGGGCGAGACTGTGTTCAAGGGTGTGCTCTTTGGCGAGCTGGCCGGCATTGTCGGCGCCTTTGTTCGGTAGTCTCTTATCTTTGTGTTTTTGCCTTTTGCTATTGTGCTATTGTGCCATTCTGCCTACCATCCCTCCCATATACGGTGTTAATGTGTAAAAGAGTTGTATTTGTATTGTATTGTACTTGGGTTAGTAGAGGTCCTTGTCTATTTTCTATTTAAGCTCTGGGGAAAAATTGCTAAACTGTTAATTTCACATCTAGTCACATACACAAACTTGAACTGTAATGTCACTAGACGAAGCATAGACATGTGAAAATAATAGATATAGTATATAAACATAACCAGCTCTTTTGTAACGCCGACCATAAACAGCAAAAATCGAACAGCAACAGCAGCATAAATAGCAGATAGCAACCTGCCATGCTAATCTAGACATAAGCATAACCAAAAATAGGAGGGTTGTTCGTAAGTAAAAGAACAGATAAGAGGAATAAAGAAATAGAGAAATAAAAAGAAAAACAACACCTTCGACCGAGGTACTAGTACATGATGGATAAGAGCCGAAAAAGAATCATGGAAAGAGGAAAGATAGATGTGATGAAATGGCAAAGAAAATGCAAGAAAATGTAAAAAGATATCGGTATATAACAAGTACCGTTTACCATGGCTGCAGGCCAGGGGGCAGGACGGGGTACTGCACATCGTCAATGATCTCGCTGCCGTAGCCAACATCGACAAAGCCGTGCGACATGCCGGGAATATCAACGGACCGCTTCCACGCAGCACCGCACGTGCCTGGCACATACTTGGCGGCATCCATGGCCAGTGTCATCTTGACCTCGGGGCAGTACTTCCACACGTGCTGGCGCTTCTCCGGAGCACCCCAAATCTGGTCGTGCAGGTACTTGCCCGAACCTCCGGTGTGGTAGCCCATGGGCTCGTAGAAGCCCACGCGCCAGTCGTCGATACCCTCGACCATCTTGCCCGACCGCGCCGCCTCGGTGATTTCCTCGTCGGTGGCACCAGCCAGCGTAAAGCTGTCGAGCTCGACCTCCTCGCCCTTGTACTGCTCACCCGAGAATGTCAGAGACACAGTGCCGTTGGCGACCTTTGAGCTGGGGCGGTGGCCGAGACGCTCAGCCAGCCACACATCCTCGGGCTCACTGCCGTCGACGCGGACCTGGTTGGTCAGAACATCGATCATGGCACTGACGCGGCGCAGCGACAGACCGCCGTTGCCGCCCCAGCGGCTCTGCTTGCTCCAAGGCGCACCAATCCAGTCGTACTCGAGGTACTCGTTGAGATTGTGGCGGGAGTTGGCGCACAGAATGCTGTCGGTCTGGAAGATGAGCAGCCACTCGGCGGGCTGCAGGACGGTATCGTAGAGCCAGCGCGTAGTGAGGAAACGGCTAATCTCCTCTTGGCTGCCGGTGGTCATGTTGGAGGGGATAAAGGTGAGGTCCAGCTTGCCGGCCTTGACCTGCTCGCGGATGGCCATAGACTCGTTGATCAGCTTGACGGACTCGACGGAGCCCATGAAGCGGAAGCGCCAGTCTGGGGGCACGACAGAGATGAAGTGCAGCATCAGCGGTGCCAGGATAGGAAAGGGACGGTTCTCGATGAGAAGGGCGACCTTGGTCTCGTTGTAGGGAGACTTTTGTGATGAGGCGTACTCGAAGCTGAGGGTCGGGTAGTTGACGTTGGAGCTGACATGGTGGATGCTGTCGGAGAAGATGAGGGTAGCGAACCTGGGCAATTAGCATCGTATATATGGTAGATACAGCAGGACATATAATCTTACATGATGGCGACAAACATGGCCAGCAGGCGCATGCGGCGCGAGGTCTTTGTCCAGACGGCCATTGCGAGCAAGCCGACGGCCTTGACAAGATCGCCAACGCCGGCTTCGCGGAGGGAGTCGACGCCTCGCCGCTCCATGAACGGTTCTGATTCAGACGACATGGCGATGATGTGGTGCGCAGTCGGTAGAAGGATGGATGTCCGGGGAAGAGTGTAGAGTATGCGGTCACTGCCGGTTATGCTTATGGTGTCCCGTATGGGTGCGTCGTCTCGCGAGGGTCACCAGAATGGCCAGATTGTATGTTCTGTCCTGGGCCTTGAATCTTGATCTTGAATCTTGATCTATGTTTGACTTGAGACAGATGGAACGGTTGAACAAGAGAGAGACAAGCGAAAGACAGGTGGTAGACGGGGTGGAAGACGAGTGTCGCCGATGCAAAGTGGTCGGGAGGACAGGTACGACACAAACGGTGGCTCGTGGCTAGTGTGTCGTGGATGTGGGCAGACGGTGGGAGGTTGGTGCGCCGGGAGAGTGAAGCAAGGGATGTCTTTGATATCCTCGTCCTCGGCTGGTGCTTGTCTTTGTGTCGAATCGAGTTGAATCTTGAGAAGAGCGAGTTTGTTGCGACAGTTGGCGGTGAGTTTGAAACAGTCTTGGTAGGTACAAGGCAGTTCAGGACACTTGAAGTGGGCAATGTGAAGCTACTCTGTAGAAGGACAAGCCGTCGCTAAAGGTAGTGAACAGCAAGGTGGTAAGATAGTGAGAAAGGCAGAGAGGCAGGGATCTCCAAAAGGGGGGCGTCTTATGATGGAGTCGAGTAGAGACGTAGTAGTCTCGAGGGAGGAAAAGGAGAGTGGAGTGAGGGAGAGAAGCAATAGTGCTCAATAGAGCGATGATGAGGAAAAAGGAAGCAGTCGAGTTGTAGAGAGTACAGATCAGAGCGCATAGAGAGCACCAGAGAGCGAGAGGCTTGGAAAGGCTGGAGCAATGCTGAGCAAGATCCACAGGACGCGTTTGGTTGCTGTCAGGGGATAGGACAAGCACAGTGGAAGGATGTCACCGCATATCGAGAGAGGTGAACTTGATGGAGAGCCTAGAAGGAGTGAAATTAGAACAAAAGCAAAAAAAAGAAAGAAAAAAAAAACGAAGCCGAAACGAAACGGCGAGATAAGAGGCGCTGTTAATGACAGGCTGACACTACTGAGTACTAACAGAGAGAGCCGAGGGGCGAGTGCAAATTGCCATTACGATCTCCCAAGGAAGGCGTGACGAGGGTACATGGAGGGTACCTGCCCTGGAAGCTAGCCTTTTCCGAGACGTCGATTCGCCAGTCGCGTGGAGAGGCGTCGACACGAGAGATTGTGGAATAGGGGCAGGCATTAGCGGGTATCAATGTTCTACAGAATGGGCAGGAACGAGCTAGGCAGGTGCAGGGGGGTCTGTAGGGCGATACTGTGCACTGTGTGAGCGCTAAACTGCGTGCCATTGCGTCGCTATTACTGGTACGAGCCTTCTGTAAAAAGTCAAACCAGGTTACCGGTTTACACTGTGGATACGGCAGAGCAGTGGGAGATCACTTTAGCTGATGGCGCGCTAGTGCGTGGAATAAAGGCACCACAGACGCCAGACACCAGACACCAAACCACCATAAAACACAGTGTTAATCTTGGACGGAAGGTGTCGTCAGCAGTTTCATGTCGGTCGTGCTTCCCAAGTGATGCCATCTCGTATTGTTTGAAGTGCTCTGCAACAGTGCCTTCCGTTTTAGATTGCATACTTTATGAACTCTAAATACATGAGTACGTAAGCACTAATCTGGACTTCATATAATAGTACTTCGTCTCTACTTTCCAACGGAAAGGACCCTCGTCCTTTGGCGAGAGCCGCACGTGCTTGACGGCATTCGCGGGTCGCCATCGCCTTAGCCAGGTGTAACAGCGGGCCCGACAGGCTGTGATTCAACTTGTTAGCGCGCCATTGGCGTGGCAGATAAAATACACTTTGCTACATCGTGCCTGTTTTTAGAGACATGTATCTTAGTAATTTGAGTTTGGGCCTACCAAGTAGCGAGTATTGGCATACAGCCGGCTTGTAGTTACTCAGTAATATCATTCTTCAGCGCAACGGCTACTCGACCTCAACATCGTGATGCCCGCATGATTCCCGTCATCTTCATCTTCTCTTCGAAATCTTACTCGGATCCCACAAGGCTCACCATGTCAGCTTGCAGGGCCCAGACCCGTAATACAATTTGCCAGTCTTGGCAAACCATAAAACCTGATGTAAGCTGCGTGCTCTGCACATCGTATTTTCCGGCCCCATAGCAGTAGTACAGCACCGACGACGACTCCATCCTACGATATGATTACTACAGAAAAAGAGCAAATATGTTCCATTCTGTGATTATCCTTGCGATTCTTGTGATCCTTGTATCGTGCTGCCCTCGTCATTGGTGTGCTTTCCCGCATAACTGCATTTCTTCAGCCGCATCCGCATCCTACGAGAAGCCAACTGAAATTATCGTCAATTGGGCAATGTCTAGGCTTCCAATCACCCCTGGCAAGCGCTTGTAGTTGCACTTTGGTTACAGCTCGTCTCTGAGCTCGCATTCTATTGGGTGTTCGCCGGGCGCAAGGCCGACGTCGACAGTATCTTTTTGCACTTTGATATTGCCTCGATATTGACGAAAAGGGGCTGCATGTATGTGGACCTCATTATTTGAAAAGAAGAATCCAAAGCAATATCAGCAGACATGAAGAAACCAAGAAACAGAAGCCAAATGCAAAAATTACCAGGAGAAAGCAAAGAACAAATGGCAAATCAACCAAATTTACCTACAATCTCACAAGTACTTCTTATGTACCTTTGTACCCTTGTACCGCCCTCTCATCCACTTTACGCCAGTCCCAGGCACGTCTCCACGCCACCGCGTGTTTGCACTTGCTGCAAATAGCACGCTGTCACTGCACTGCGCCGCCCGTATCGCTCTGCCTCCTTTCTCCTTTTTTCTTTAGCGCTCCTGGGCTCTTACCGTATTGAGAATTTATTTATTTACACTGTGCTATTAATGGAAACACACTGTACTGTCTAATGCTGCCATTATGTCGTTATCTGTATGGATGGTTACAGTGCGTCTGCGATAGTCTGCGTCAGTTTCGTCTGTCTGCAGTCTGCGCCTGTCTCATGGGGACCGTGTGCCAAGTTTTGGGATACTGTAAGTGTCTCCTGTCTTCATGTCTCGTCTGGTCTTCTACCGTCTGCTCGTGTCAAGAAGTATGCAGCAACCGGCATCTCGCCTCTGACTGCACCTCCCTTGGCTTTGGGTCGCTCTTTCCCTTTGTTTCTTAGAATATTGCGTGCCTTCCTTTCTTACCCGCTGATCAAAGATCACCTCCAGTCGTTCTTTCCTCTTTCCGTCCACATTCTAACTGTCCTAACTGTTCTGACATATTGTTGTTGCTCCTTGCTCCATCGTCCCTCGCGCCTGCCTCGACCAAACTAAGCAACCTCCCTTTTGTCTCTCCACATTTCTTTCCTCCACCACTTCTTGCCATCGTACCTGATCTCCTCCTGTTGTCACTTGCTCTGTTTCCATTGCGCTTTTGCTTCATCTATTCTCTGCAGGCAATGAGACGTCACTCCATCTTTATGCGCACCGAATCGCCATAACTGACAGTCATTCTCTCAGCTTTTGGTTGGTCCAACTTTCTGTCTACTACAACCGCATCCCGCTCGTGTCTAACCTCGTCGCCTTGCAGACCACGATCCAACTCTGCTTCGGATGCAGGCATCGGTCTAACCACAGCACCGCTCACGTCTTCCGGCATACCCTCTTTTACATCTAGCCACCGCACTCTCAACACGACTACGACGACCTCATCTCCTAGACCACGCTCGCCCATCATGAGCTCGACACATACGCAGCCGGGCGTCTTTGCCCCAACAAAGGCCAAGCTCTTTATTTTTGCATCTCTCGTCTTCACGTAAGTCGCACACGTCGCAACGCGCCCCAGACTGCCTACAGGCCACTGAACCAACAATACTAACAAAGCAGCTGGTGGATGGCGCACTTCATGCCGCACTTCCAACCCATCATCTCCGGCCAGCTTCAGAAAGCACGACAGAAGATCCCCTCCATCAAGGTCGACTGGGCCATCCCCGCCAACCCTCCTGCCGCCTTCAACGCCTCCAAGGTCGCCCTTATCATCGAACCGCGTCCGCTGCCGCACCTGGTTCCCCTCATCCTGCACATGGTCACCGTCGTGCCCCCTGACTGGCGCTTTGTCTTCATTGGCTCCGAGAAGAGTGTTTTCAGCATCAGCCGCGCGCACGCCCTCCAGCACCAGCAGGTTATTGGCAAGCTGGACCTTATGGTGCTGCCCTCACCCTGGGACATCTCCAGCAAGGAGATGGTCTACCGCTCGCTGACCGACATCCGCTTTTACGACGAATTCCTGCCCCAGGCCGAGTGGATTCTCAAGTACGAGTCTGACAGCATCCTGTGCGGCAACTCGCCTACCAGCCTCAACGAGTGGCTTGACTGGTCCTGGGCCGGTGCTCCGAGGTGAGTACCCTCGCTAGAATAATCGCATCTCGAATGTAACGATACTAACTGTATAGAAACGCTGATGACCGCTTCTCTGGCAACGGCGGCCTGTCTCTCCGCAAGGTTTCTGCCATCCGCCGTGTGCTCGGCTTCCAGGCCCGCTACAACAACTCCGAGCCCGAGGACGAGTGGTTCGGCCGTCGCCTGTGGGTTCTTCCCGGCGAGAAGGTTGCCTCTGGCCTTACCGCGCTCGCTGTCGAGAACGTCTACGTCAAGAAGCCCATGGGTTTCCACATTGCCGATGGTGGCAAGAACCTGCCCGATGCTGTCTGGATGGACCCCGAGCAGCGCAAGGAGATCTTTTCGTACTGCCCCGAGCTGAGCCTGATTATGGACATGAAGCTGGAGCGCGAGCGCTGCGAGGGCGACGACAAGATGGGCAACATTGGCCCAACCAAGGAGGAGATCGAGGCGCGTAAGAAGGAAACAGCACGGAAAGCGGCCGTTTCATCTGCGTCGGTGGCCAGCGTTAAGAGCGTTGCCAGCGTCGCCAGTGTAAAGAGTGCTGCCAGTGTTGCGAGCGTGTCCAAGGCCAAGGCCACCGATGCTCCGGCGGCGGCAGGCAAGACCAAGGCTTCTGTGGCATCAACGTCGGCTGCTCCCTCGGCCGACCCTACGCCGCTCCTTGACTAAGAGCTTTCTTACTCATTGTTTTGACTTTCAACCCTCAATTCTCAACCCGGCCCCAACGAAGCACGACGAAAACTCTGCACGAAATACCAATCCATTTAATATCACTTCTCACGGACCAGCCGGGCCGACTGCCACGCCACACTCGCCTTGAGCCGCTCTGCCTTCACATTTGACGACACTTTTCGACATGTATACTTGTCATGTATTCGTACATTTATGTCTTATGCTTTCTGATTTCTTTCTATCATTTTCTTTATTTTCTCTATTCTCTCGTCTTGTTCTTATTTCCTATTTCCTATTTCTCCTGTTTATATTACTGTTTAGAGGGCACGGTGTTTGGTTTGTCTTTTGTATTATCTATTGCCAGCTGTCTTTCAAGCTTGTTCTATTTCCGCTGCGTTGGATCTTCGATTTTGCATAGAACAAACAAGTGCGGCGTTTATGTCTCCATATCGATATCGTTACCGAATCAATTCTATTATCAAATGATCGAGTCCACACCATGCTTCATAATTTTTATAGTAGTTAAAAAACCCTGAGCCGGCCTATCCCCCGATGACACCTCGAGATGCCAGCAAGCCGGTGTGCCACCAAATGCGCCAATACGACCTAACGACGTCAGCCGCGACAGGAACAGAACGCAACGTGCTGTCTCCAGACTGCAACGCTGTGCCGTCCTTCGACAGGTTGCTTGTTCTTTGCAGACCTCAATCGAGGCCCGACAAGCCACCCTGTCGATCATAAATTCTGGGGAAATAGCAACAGCAACAATACCACCTATTTAGCCGGACTATAAATACGTCAGCGTCTCCAGTATTCATATATCTTGCCTGGACAAGCTGTATATTGCCTTGCATCCGACATAGAAGCCAGCAATGCTGGTAGGCTGGTAGCATCGCTTCGAGATGCTCCTTTCAGTTGTCCTAGATGTTCTTAGGTGCCCATGAATACCATTGAATGCTCGGGACGGTCAAGCAGCCATTGTCGATGTTGTATTGCGGTCCTACAACGCAACTTTGAATAATGATGTTCTCTAATCTTTGAGAATCAAACGTTTTCAACAATATTTCCAGTAACGTTACTGCGTTCAAGACACATGAAGGCGGTCATCTCGCAATGTGTCGTCTGAATTTACATCTACATCACCGGCTGGCATGATTCCTTGATATATATACGCGGCCATCCAACGTAGAAGGACTCTCATATACACAATTATCGGGCACCAGCAATAACTCCAATCTCTGCGTGTTTAGCATAGACCCTTGCTGCTCGGCCACCACCTCCCGTTGTCCATTGTCCATATTGTCTCGATATATGAGCTGATACTTTACTTTAAATTTGACTACAGATATATACGCTTGGCTTGGCATTCATCCATCGTCCCTTTCCCAGTCGTCTGCTGTCTTTTTGTCACTTTTTCTTGATACAGCCCTCTTTTCTTCCCTTTATTACTCTGGCGGAGTCGCCCTTCTTGACGAAACTTGTCTCCTGTCGCCAAGATGCGTCTTCTACAAGCAGAGTTTCTGCCCGTACTTCTTTCAGTATCGCATTTTGTCACTGCACATGGTGTACATGGCGACCTTCCCTTCCCAAAGCTTCTAGGCGGCGGACGCCGATTTCTGTCGGAGCTAGTTGCCTCTAACCGGGAAGAAATGGCACTGGTGGCCGGCAGCCTTCCGACACCACAGGATTATGATATACAGGACGACAGCCGGCAGCAGTCCGCATTCAGACGACGCCAGGTCGGAGGCAAGGACGGCAAATGCGGCCCGGGCCAGGGAAGCTGCGCTGCTGGCTACTGCTGCTCGCCAGAAGGATGGTGCGGCCTGACGTCAGACTACTGCTCTGCACCCGACTGCATGATCAACTACGGGTCCGGCTGCGATGCCAACCAGAAGCCGTCGGGTGTCGACACGGCGGGCGTTGCGCGGCCGCATGTGGGCAAGGTGCCGTATGGCGGACTCGGCATCTACGACTGCATCAATGCGGGCGACATTGCGATCACATTTGACGACGGGCCGTACAACTACACGGGCGATCTGCTGGACAAGTTTGCGAGCTACGGGGCCAAGGCGACATTTTTTATCACTGGCAACAATCTGGGCAAAGGCATGATCAACGACTACTCCAAGCCGTGGCCCGGATACATCCGTGTAAGTCTGGGTCTCACCAAGGTTAAATTCTGTGCGACGTGACCACACCGCCGGTACTAACTTGTTTTCCAATAGCGCATGATTGCAGAGGGCCACCAGGTGGCCAGTCACACATGGTCGCACCAGAACGCGAGCCAGTTGACGACGCAGCAGTACCTCAACCAGATTCTGTGGAATGAGATTGCGTTCAACGACATTCTCGGCTTCTTCCCGACATATATGCGGCCACCCTACTCGATTTGTGAGAGTGCGTGCCAAAAAGCGCTGTCGACCCTCGGCTACCACGTCACTTACTTTGACCTCGACACCGAAGGCTACCTCAACGACGACCCGACGCTGATCCAGAACAGCAAGGACTTTTGGGACGAGGCCGTCGACAAGGCCAACCCGGCATCCAGCAAGTTTTTGATGATTGAGCACGACATTCACTACCAGACAGTGTACAACCTGACCGACTACGTGCTGACGAGCCTGTTTGCGCTGGGCTACCGGTCGGTCACTGTGGGCGAGTGCCTGGGCGATCCCAAGGAAAACTGGTACCGACAGGGTCCGTCTGGCAACAGCAGCCCCATCCCGTCGACTACGATCCGGCCGACACATGCAAGCACCTCTGCTGCAGCGAGCAGCGGCGTGACTCGACCGGCTACAATTCCCTCGGGCACGCCTCCAGCATCCGACCTCGAGACATCGACCGACGGCTCTTGCGGCAATGGCATCACCTGCCTACACAGCCAGTTTGGCAACTGCTGCTCTCAGTACAGCTGGTGTGGCTCGACGGCGGCATACTGTGCGTCTGGCTGCCAGGCCCAGTTTGGTTCCTGTTCAGACACCCAGATTTAGGCGGCAGTATTTACTTATTCTGGTCTTGCCCTGAATTTTGTGTACTTGACACAGAAAATGTTTGCATATTTACATTGTTCATTGTTATATGAATATGACTGGTAAAGTACATAAAAGTATATAGAAGTTGCTGCTGGATAGGGTATTGAATTGAGAGCTTAATGGGTTTGTTATCTAAAGTTAAGATGAGACGCCGAACTGAGAAGAGAGGTCTATATAAATCATGAATCATGGACTATAAATTGAAACGCAGCACCCTTGCCATGCTTTACTTGTGAATGATTGTTTTCTTCTCCCTCTAGAATGCAATGACGTAGATTTGTGACAACGCTGAAGAGATGATGTGATGAGTACAATAAAATAACAATGCTTTGTACATGATGCAGTGGTGATGCAAACGTGTAAACATAAGAGTCGTGACTAAAAAGAGGCTGAATAAATAAAAGGGAAAAAAATGGATGATGGGGTATATAAACAATGAATAAGTTGGTGTATTTGAGCGGTGTCGTTTTTCGAACTGTGCTGAGCATGTTGAACAGAGTTTAAGCATTGGTGAGACCGGCATCGTATTCCATATTCAAACCGGGATCGATGTCGATGTTGTCGGGGCCAGTAGTGCTGGACTGCATGCCAGGAGTAGCATCGACAGAAGCTAAAACGGTAGCAGATCTAGGCGAAGAACTCGACCCTGACGGTGATGACGGCGGCTGGGATGAAGGCTGTGAAGAATGAACTGGTACAGAACCATTCGGAGGATTACAAAACGTCTGCCGAATGATGTTGTACTTTTCCTGTTTGCTGTGTGTCGACCGGTGGCACTGACCGGCGTGCACTGTCGTGTGCTGCTCAAAGACCGGGCGGTCGTAAAAGACATGCCAGCACCGCCGACAGAGGCCGGCCTGCGGCTGTGGGCGGAGCGGCACGTCGATGCCAAAGGACGAGGCGCTGTTTTCATCGACGACCAAATTGTGGGCGGCCCTGCTTAGATGGCGGCTATTTGTTAGACTTTTCTTGATTTCGCGGGACTAAAATACTCACAAGAGAGTAGAGATGTAGCGGTGCTCGGTGTGGCAGGGCGAGTAGCGCTCGTGATTTGTGCGGTTGTAAAAGACAGAGTCGGTGACGTGAAACGGGCACGACATTTTGTTTTCGCTGTTTTCATTGTTTTCGTTCAAGTCGTTGGAGAATGTTTGGTTATAGGGGGATGCAGGTCTACTGCCACGCCTGGAAACCCTGCCGGTATGAGCGCTCTGGGACTGTATAGTGGGTTGATTATGACTTTGGCTGGCAAGCGTTGCAGATGCAAGCGGAGTCAAAGAACTCACGTTCTGGATAGTTTGGGGATCGTCCACAGGGGCCTGCATGGGCAGGTTCGCGAAACTTGTGCTTGATACCATGGGATGTGCCGCGCCATACGGAACGCCTGGTACTGCGGCTCCATACGCATAGTTCTCGAGATAGGAGGCTGGTGTGGCGTTTGGAGTTGACGGGACAAGCGGCGTGTAGATGGGAGGCATCAGTTCGTTGCCGTGTGATATCCAGCCGTGAGCCAGCATGTGGCCCTGCTGGTGCTGGTTGGGGTCGGCATATGTGATCTGACCTTCGGTTGACATCATATAGTGGCCAAGCTGGTGCTCAGTCGCGGGCTCCTCCCATGCAATCTGAGCCGGTACTGGTGTTGCCGCAGCCGTTACTGTTGCAGAGCCCGTGACCATCGGGCCGCTCATGGCAAAAGCATTGGCTGCGTCCAGCTGTGGGTCGACGGACAGCCCATAGTCGCCGGCAAAAGGCTGGCTCATACCGAGCACCGGCGTCTGTATCAAGTAGCTCGTCGATGGCGATGAGTTGGATGAGTTTCTTGCTCCCGGACCTCGTGTGGGCCGGCTCCGGTCGTACTTCCAGTCGTGCGTCTTTTCCTTGTGCTGCTTGAGGTTGGACTCGCGCTTGGAGTAGTAGGAGCAGCCGTCGATGGAGCAGGCGTAGGTGGGCGGCGAGTCGGCGTGGCGGTCGTTGACGTGGCGCTTGCGCTCCTGATCCGTGGGAAAGCCGCGGGTCTTGTATGGGCATGTGTCGAATGTGCACTTGAAGGGACGGTCGTGTGTCTTTTTATGGCGGTTAAGGTCGCATGGGCGGGCAAACGACTTCCTGCAGATCGCACAGACTGTGTTTTTGGCAGAGCTCGAGGCGGCAGTCAAGGTCCCAGCCGAGGCAGAAACCGACGCGGAAGCTCCCTGAGCCTGAAAAGAGGACGGTGACGGCATGGACGCCGGCGAGCCAACCGACGCGGCGTGCGCCGTCAGCTGTGCGGGCGAGGCGGCGTCCATGTCCACATCGGCAGGGTAGTAAGCTTGACGTCAGCGACGAGACATTGAACATGAACTATTCTAGAGAGACATACCACTAGGACTGCCGTCTGAGTATGCAGGCGAGGCCATGTCGCCGTAGGACAGGACAATGTCGATTCGACTTGCTGGGTTGATGCTGCTGCTTCTACTGCTTGCGCTGTCGGGAGTCTGGGGCTGGTAAAAGATGTTCATCACGAAAGTGTACAAGTGTAGGTTGATGCGAAAGAAAAGTCAACTGGATGTAGGGATTTTGCCGATGGTGGCGTTGATAAGTGCAGTTTTGCGTATGCAGAGTATATAGGGGGAGGGGGAGGAGGGGAGCTGAAAAAAGTGAAGAAATTGATGAGCAAAGGACGAGCAAAGGCTGAAGTAGAAAAGGCTTGACTCGGAAGGAGAAGAAAGATGCAATGATGCAGGGGGATGAGTGCGTATTTGTATGAAATGTATGTGAGTCAACAGATATAGGCGAGAGTCAATGCTTGCATGCCGAGATGTTGAATGTGTATTTTATTGAGTGCGAGAAAGTCACAAGACAGAAAACCAAAGACGAAACAATGACGAGTATGGTTATGTGGCTTGCAGAGGTGGTGATAACAATATATAAGTCATGCAGGAGAGGCGTCTTGCCTATTGTAGGCAGTTGATGCGCGCCTGCGTAGTTCTCCTTTCTTCTTCCCTCCGTCTAGAACGGTAGATACTTGGGCCTTGGATAGTTGCAGTAGCCGCATGACAGCAGTATTCTGTACTGAGTATAGTATGGTTAGCCGTGTTTGGCCGTCGACTAAAAAATGCAAAAGTGCAGGATGATAGAGCTGCAGGAGGGCAGAGCATAATCAGGTGGGCCAGGTCAGGAGTGAAGGATTGGGGCTCTGACTGCCCTACGAAGTGCGTCGGGTATCGGAAGAAGTTTTTATTTAAAAAAAAATCAATAACCCATTTTAAGAAACGTGAGTACCGCACGACCATGCACCAAGGCAGCACTGCTAGTCAAATCCGCAACGGCCACCCACTTGGTTGCATCTGGACTTGATGCTGCAGATAACGGCTTGGTGTTACAAAGTACATGGTGAAGAAGAATCCAGAATTCAACGGTCGTTTCAAGCTTAAGACTAGGATTGACAACTAAGCCTAGCCCTGTTAGCCTGGGCAGAACGGTCAAAGTGAGCACTAGAAGTAGATATTAATAACATACAGGAGATGGGAAGATTATTTCGTAAAGTAGAAAGGAAGAAGAGGCGAAAGAGGAGAAGAGGAGAATGAGGGGAGATCGGCGGTAAGGTGCCAAACAGGCGAAGCTACAGCAGCCAGTAACGACTATATTGCACGTATAGTGCACAGAATCCGAAAACACGCCAAACTATGAAAACTCTGTTTTTCGTTCTATTTTCTTCTACTATTCCCTGGAAAGATCACCAGTCCAATTCAGCCCTCGTGTAGGCCCTGCGGTGGTCGAGTGGCTATGCAACAGTAGTTGGCAGCTCTAGTTTGTGCGGGAATGGAGCATTTTGAGTTGCGGTCAGACTGGATCTTCTGGCTGGAAGGATTAGAGGTTCAGAGGCTGAAAAGTGGTAAAAGTACATTAAACGATAGCTTGACCGACGTTTTACCATCTACGCTATCCGTCGTCTGGTGTTTCTTTCCAATCAACAATCCAGACATGCCAGGGCCGGGCGGCTGTCAGTCATTGACACTACACCATCTCGACGCCTCTCCCGTCCTCACTCTCGGTTGTATCACACGCATTCTGTACTCGGTATTCGAGAATTGACCAACGTCGGTCAGTGTACCAAAGTGCCAAAATGGCAGATGACTTGGCCTTTGAAGATAAAGTACTGAAACAAAACATTATAATCAAAGTCAGTCTTCAAATCTGCCTCCCTGCATGATGACACGGACATGTCTACCGTTTATGGCTGTTAAGCTCCGCAGATTGAGAGGATGTGGCTTCGTTTGGACAGGAGTACTCTGTATTGTAGAAAGTAAGAGAAGGCAGCAGTAACAAGCCCACTGCAGTAGTGAGGGAGTATTTAGAAAGTACTTTGGGAGCAGTGAGAGGCTAGGAGGGTGAGATGAGACCCAATCCCGATGGAAATAGCAGCAGGGTTTCATTTCTCCGCTGGGGGTGTACTGAGATGTCGAGTTGAGACCATGGCTGCAGAAAAAGAGGCTGAACATAGGAGACCAAAATCATGGTACGAATTATTTTACAGCAATAGAGGGGAGACCTGAAGAGAGATGGAGAGGAAGGGAACATGCTACCATGCTAGGACCAAGAGTGAGACAACTCGGGGCGGCAAGTGAGGTGGAAGTGGCCGATAAGGCTGTAGTAGGGGTGGCAGAGGGCTGTAGTCAGAGAAGGGGAGGAAATAAGGAAAAGAAGAAAGGAAGAAGAAAAGAAAAGAAGAAAAGAAAAGAAAATGAAAAGTGGCATACGGAAGAGGTAAAGGCAGAAGGAGTCGCGTAATCCAGCGGTCAGCCTCACTAAAATATAGCCAGGAAAAGCGAATTACAGCAGTGATATGAAGATCATCTAGAGAACGGACAGTGAATCAAATAAAATAAGAAAAAATCAAGGTCGGATCATCAAGAGTGGTAAAACAAGAGTGGCAGGCACAGACACTGAGGAGGGGTTTACCGGCCCCCTAGACTTTGTCAATTTCTCGAGAAACGAAACGGACCAGGGTTCCTGTCCAGAAGAGTGGGTTGTTTTGAGCCTCAAGTGGGACGCTAGACTCGATTTGCTCGACGAAGGATCGAGGAGCCACCTCGTGCTGTGTGATTGGGCGCCAACTGCTGCTAATAACTGCACGGCAGCAGACACGAGTGCGAGGAGATCAGCGGCAGCAGCCAAAGTGGGAAAGAGCGCCGGGTCTGTACTCTGTATTCTGTACTCTTGGTATTGCGTACAAAGTACTCTATACTCTACATTGTACCCGACGGCGGTGGAGAGATCAACGGTCAAAAGAGGAAGATGATTCCGAGCTGATAAGATTGATTGTGATAGATTGTGCTGCGCATGGCTGTGTAGTTTGTGTGTATTCTTAGAGTTGTGAATGTCTTCGTTATGATGGTGTGAGGCGGAATATGGATTCATCTTGGCATCATCTTGGTGAGCAGAAACTGTAATATGAGAGGCTCAGAACGTAAATCAGTGGAGTGATGGGTATTAGAGTGTTTAGTAGTTACAGTGTAGAAGATCACGAATGGACAGCTACGTTGGATGCGTCTACTTTGTACACTAGCATGCGGCTGCCTCTTTCTTGGATGTGTAATAATGGCAGAAGAGGGAAAGGTAGCGAGGACAGCTCAACGAGAAGATCATGGGTAGTTGAACTTGAGAGTGCTGTTGTTGAGAATGATGTCGAGGGACTGCATTCAAATGTGATACTACGAGATGAGGTCAGATGAGAGGCTACAGGCGCATGATGACTGATGTATGATGCAAGCGTGAGTCAGTCAACAGGTTGGCGAGTAATTGCGAGTAGTCTGGGAGCTCGAAAACTAGCCAATCCCAGTGGTGAGAACCTGCAACACGGCTGGTGAAGGGTCCAGGGTACATTGTCTTTTCCTTTGACACCTTTTGATACAACACTGGGCTGACGTTTGGCAGTAGTAATCTGCATTTGCAGCCCAGGGCCCGATGAGATAGGCCCAGTAGTAAAGTGCTGTAATGCAACCTCTACTGTCAAGTCGGCAAATAGACAACAAGGTTTGCAGGGCTTTGGCGAGAGGCAAAATGGAGTGAGGCAGTAAGAATGTATCAGTACAGTACACTATGCGTTTACCCTACAAGGAAGGTCACAGTGTAGACCGCACGCACCAACGGCCCCCAATTCCAGCTCACACTCGAGCCTCTTTTCTAGAAAGATGAGAGCACAACAATAAAGGACGTGAGATGAAGGAGCGCGTCAATGTCGAGCACGTCCCAACGGCCCATAATATTCATCTTCTCGTTAGTCTACGAATGGCGATATCTCTTGTTCTCGTTTCTCCTCCAATGTTCTGGCTTGCTTCCATCTCACTCCCCTGCATCTATTCCTACACCGTTCCCATTTCGTTCACCGTAGGTTCGACATTTTGACATTGACATGTTTCAAGCGCAACAACATATATCATCTAGACAATCTTTTTCAAAAATAACCTCAAGTCACATCGCCTGCCCAGTCGTATCATAAGCGAGACAACTCTCTCGCCCTACACCCTGATGCCTGTTATTTCAACTGTTAAATCCACTTCCCCTCTTTTGGCCTCGCTTGTTGTTTGCAGACCCATCACGGAGTCTGTATCATCCGGGAGGCCGGTAACAGACGGTTTTTTCTTTTCTCTTCTCTTATTCTTCTTTCTTCTTCCTTTCTTCTCATTTGTAGTTTATTTTCCATTTTAAAGCTGTGAGTTTAAAGTACATACTGCTGCCTTGCTGCCTTGGACATGCAGGCAGATCGTGCTGCATGCTGTCAAAAGTCAAAGAACAAAGTTGCAAACAAGCCAAATTCCACAAAGTCGGTTCATAGGGCTGTGTCAGCTTCACTAGCACCAACCGGCACGAGATTGTGTTTCTGGTTGGTGTTATCTTGCTAGTGACTGGTATCAGTGGTTGGCTCTGTCGGTGGCCCGATCTGATTGCCTGTCTCCCGATCATTCTGCCTTGCATCCAGCCTTTTCTGTCTTTTTTTCTGTTTTTTTTTTCTCTTTCTTCTTTTTCTTCTTTTTTCTTCTTCTTCAATGGGGGCTGATACAACTTTCGTACTCGAATCCTTCTAGCGGTTGACTATTGACTCCTGCCGAATGAGAACCTTTCTGAGCAGCCCCTGATTGCAGCATCTGACATTTGTACAAAGTAGAGTCAACTCTATTCGCCAGCTGATATGCATTGGAAATTAGTCTGACTGCGTCTGTACATACCGGGTCTGAAGGTCTGAACAGTCGCAGCCCAAAAGAGAACTGAAGCCGAAAGCAGTAAGCTATTGTATGTAGTTTTGTATCAAGTAGCAAGTACCAAGTAGAGACATCAGATATCCACTGATTGTCTGTCGGCTGTGCTTGCCAAACCACATGGCTTTCTAGGGGTTCACTTTCCAATTCTGGTTCTAGTCCACGTCTAAGCCTGCGCCCCAGAATCCTTTGGTTTGGAGGACTGGTCTCCAGGAGGATTAGTAAATTCTGACTGTTCTTGGCAGTAGAGGACAATACAACACCCAGGACTGTCTGTGATACTAAATACAGTACCCAACACCAGGGCTCGACTCGGCTTGCCCTATTTCGAGTAAGGTGATCAAAAGGCAATGCACGCCGCTGCCAATATCATGATTCCAGCTAGTAATAAAAGAGCCCTACAAAGTCGTGTCGCCTACTAAGTATTGCTCTATGGCTGAGCCCTTGTCTGACCGTTGCATCTTTCATCCTTCGTCCCTATTCACGGATCCAGTAGACGTCAGGGAAGCTGTCTGTCATATTTTGGCTTTAGCACTGCCACCCGGGTAGGGCAGTAATAACCCAAAAAGGATAATAGAGAACGGAGCAAGGTTCCCCGTGTTGAGCCGTCATTTTTAAGCCGTTGGTCTGTGGTGTTCTCGCATCTTATAGGCCAATGCCTTTCTGCAGCACTATCCAATACACAACCATGCAAGCCAAGAACTGAGGCCGTGAGAACCACAAAGGCTCACAAAAGTCCACGGATCGGATGACCTCATCTTGGTGTGCTGCTGACTGCTGCATCATCCTCATTTCATCCTTGACGTGATGTTTGTCAAGTTTAGTCTTTGAAAGATGTTTGCTATTCCCACTGAGGTACGTATGCCATTTGTCTGCTTTCTGACTGACATACATGAACAATAGTGATTGGACAATGATTCTTCCTTGTTTCTTCTCCTTTTTAAAGAACAACCCTAACAACTTTTATTTTCATTTTTGGGATTTATTTCCCGACTGTCGCCTGGCCTCAAACAAATGCTGCATGCGTTTTCCAGGCAGAGACATCCAAGTACGTAATACCTGCTCGTTATCGAAATGCCCACGAATCAGCCTGATAGCAACTCTACTCAGTAACCGCAAAAGTCTGATCAGATCGACATCAGTGTATTCACCATGTTCGACAATCTACGTGACAGATGACTCGACGGCCGCGACGTCTGCAAACGTAATGCTCAGAATTACGAATCAATTTAAACTTTAGCATTTAAACTTTATGCTTACATGCGGCATACGCAACCGACAACGGATTGATTTGCAGCTTGGAGTAACGACAGAGCAAAATGCTTGACCGCCAAGCACTGACACTTGTTAGTCGGCGCCTCCCGGCATGGACTGTCCTATGACAAAAGTGGGGCCGCTCAGTGCAGTGTTATCGGTCCGCGGCCCCTCATTCATCATCACATCGTCTTCTTTATTCAAAAAATATTATTATTCGATATCAGAAATGTATTGCTGCACGTGCGCTGTATCTCTGTCATCACTGCAAACCGAAGACGAAAAGGGGCACGCATTCCACCGCAGCCTGCCCTGCTGCGACCGCATCGTCTGCAGTGCCTGCCTCGCCGCCAACGCCCGCTTCGAGACGTACTGTCCCTACTGCCAGGTGGCGTCGTCGTCGTCGTCTTCGTCATTGCTTACGTCGGCGGGAGAAAAGGCAAAGGCAGGCGCCAAAGATGTCCTTCCGCCGGGGCTGAAAGCGCCGCCTCCGTATCTTTACACCTCGCCCGCAAATACCCCGGAAGACCCGCCCCCGTACACCGGGACTCCCGGCATCCCGGCAGCACTACCTGAAAGGTCCATCGTCCACTACCTCGACCACGCCCGCGACTCCGTCATGTCCTTGTCGCTTGCCTACGGCGTCCCCGCCGACACCATCCGCCGCGCCAACAACCTGACTGCCGATTATCTGCTACAGGCGCGCCGCGTCATCCAGATTCCGTCTTCGTCTGCATCGACAACAACAGTGTCCATCTCGCCGCACCCCGTCGAGGACGAGGCAGAGACGCGGCGCAAGGCGGCCGTGCGGCGGTTCATGGTGGCGTGCAAGGTGGCAGACTACGACCTGGCGACAATGTATCTGTCGAGTGCATGTAGCGACCAAGGCGAGTACGACGTCGGCGCGGCGATGCAGGCGTACGAGCAGGACATGGCGTGGGAGCGGGCGCATCCTGTCGAGGCCAAGAAGATGGGCAAGCAAAAGGTAAGGCGTGGGCTGTTTAGATAGTTTAGAATTTTTTTTTTTTCAATCATTAGATACCACTTCACACATACATTGATCCAGGTCAAGTTGTAGAAAACACATTGATTTCATTGTCGCTAACACAATCATAAGGGAAATGCAGTCAAAAGATCCAGAACCCATCCCGGGCTCAACGCCGTCGTAAATATTAACATTACATAAACATGGTATAATGGCGTCAAAAAATAACAAAAACAAATGTGGCAAGAAGAATCTAAAACGCTGAACGAGTGCGAACATCAGAGATCTTGCGCTCAATCTCCCGCACAGACCGGTCCAGTTCGCCCGCAATCAACTGCTTCTTCTCGCGCGGCAGCAGGTTGAACCGCTCGCACAGATCGCCGTCAATCACGCCCTTGACCGGCACATAGTACGACCGATACATTAGGTGGTCGCGGCCCGCAAGCGGCGCATCCTCCTGCCGCATGTGTGTCTCGAGATTCTGGAAGAAATCGGCGTCCTCGCGGTTGATAAACGGAATCAGCACGCCCACCGTGCCCTGGAGACCGCTCCACACAAGCACGTCCTGGCCGCCCACGACAAGGTTTGTCTTGCAGATGCTCATCGGCACATCCTGCGTGTAGTTGTGCGCCATCAGTGCCACGCGGTTCGGCGTGCCGTGCAGGTAGCTGCGTGCGTGCGTCAGCTGCAGCTCCGACCCGGGCTCGTCCGCGTCAGCGCTCGCCTTGTCGCCAACGCGCACAATCCACGTGTTGCCAAACTTGTCGCCGCCTGCCACCGTCTGGTAGTCCACCATTGCCGTGCACGTTGTCCACCGCTTGATGATGTCGTCCGCAAACGGCAGCAGCTTGTTGACCTCGGGCTTGTACACAACAAACGTGACGCCCTCCTCGACGTCGCCGACAATGATGCGGCTGCCCTGGGTATTCAGTGACACAATCAGCTTGTCCGACACCTCGCCCTGGGCCTTGCGCAGCATCTGCTTGAGGCCAAGGTCGTAGATGCGCAGCACCTTGCCAATGCCCACCAGAAGGCGGCCCTGGAAGGGAATCATCGCTGTCGGCGGCTCCTCAACCTTGGTCTTGTGCAGGAACGTGAGCTGCTTGCCATCCTCGCTGAACCGGTACGCATGGATGTAGCCCTCGCTAAACTTGCGCGGGCTCACAACCATGTCCTTGCCCGTGCCGACAATCAGGTAGTGCTCGCCATTGCGGCTGACAAACGTGGCCGCAGCCATGCTGGTCGCCGCCTCGTTGCCCTCGAGCTCAATGGTCTGAGTAACGCCAGGCTCCTCGCCGACAGGGTCGACAACGCTGATGCACGAGGCCCAGCGGCCGTTGGCTCTTGGGTAGCCAAAGTCCTCGGGAGGCAACACTTGCGAGTTGCTGCCGTTGGTGGCGCCAGGCGCCTCCAGCAGCTGTCGCCGCAGGTCAGGAGACAGAGTGTTGTTGTCCGACTCGATCGTGTAAAAGACGCCGAGCTCGGGGTGCTTGACAAGGCGCCGGGGTGTGTATGTCAGAGGGAACGACTTTTGAATTAAAGCGTCGCCGAGTTTCTCAACAGAGAAAATCCTAGAATGGAACACCAATGTTAGTATAATGAACCACCAAAAACCAGCGGGAAATGTAAGTGAATGACACCAGGAAGTGATGTGCTTCATGTCAGAAGGAACAATTGTTTAAATAATTTGAGTCCTCATTGTATTATGCATAGGATTAATTCCCTTTATTACTCATCATTTGAGCACATCACAGGTGTTGGTGTTGCAGTGTTTGAGGGGAGAAGGAGTAAGGGTGAAAACATACCGTAAGAAGTTGCCGTAGATACCGACCATGCCCTCTTCGCACTGCTCGCTGCTAAAGTTCCAGCCAAACTCGAGTTCGCCGTAGTCGAGAGGCGTCATGGCATAATTCTTGGACTTTCTGTCGTCGTGGCCCAGCCAGGGACGGGAGCTGAGCGCCAGCACGCAGGCCCGTCTCTGAACAGAAACTTGAAACAGGCGAACCTGCTTCGGACCAAGGAATCTCTGGCGCGTGTCTGTGAGCTCACCTGTCACCTCGTCCAGGACGGTGCGCAGGTACACGCCAGAGTTGAGGCCGATGTGGAGGTAAAGCGCCGAGCCGCCCGCCGAGGAGTCCTCCATGGCCATGATCAGCAGTGCTGATGGAGCAGCAGTCAGGGCCTGCACGGACATGCTCTCGAGTGTCGTCTCGGGATCGAGACTGAGAATGCGCACAGTGCA
This sequence comes from Ophiostoma tasmaniense, assembly GCA_022392925.1. Lineage (NCBI taxonomy): Eukaryota > Fungi > Ascomycota > Sordariomycetes > Ophiostomatales > Ophiostomataceae > Ophiostoma > Ophiostoma tasmaniense. The sequence goes on along the minus strand of JAKRGK010000001.1, from coordinate 1,042,331 downwards.
GTCGTCGCAACCAACAGCCAGGTAGGAGCTGCGGAGACGGCCCTCAGGCACAGCACCCAGACTGAGACTGGTCACAGTGCCCGACATCTCCTTCTTTTCGTCGTACTCGGCCAGAGACCCGTCAGTGTCCATCTCAAAGTAGACAATCTCGCCAGAGCTCAGGGCGACGACAACTTGTCTCTCGTTGGTGGCGGCAGTGACAATCGAGCGGTGCTGAGGCGCAGGCCACTCGTTGACACGTCCGTCCACGATATGCCGGATACCCTTGGGATGAACCTGCAGCAGACCATCATCGCCAAGCTGCTGCACTGCCAGCGTAGGCACGCCAGACAGGAAGCCAGTGTCTGTCACCTCCTCGACAGTCTCGCCAATGCTGAGCACCAGCGTACCGTTGTTGAAAGACAGCACAATGTACGAGTCAAACTCGTCATCCCGACGCACCTTGGTCGTCCACACCGCAGTGGGGGTGCCGGGAAGCTGTGACGCCACAATCTCGTTCACCTCCAGAGCATGTTTCAGCATCCGGAAAGTGCTGCGAGCACCGTTGCCGCAGACTGAGTAGATCTGCGGCGCGTCGTCGTCGGTTAGGTTGGCAACCTTGCAGTCCAGCATGGGGTTGGTCGAGTCGATACTCTCCACCAACGCCAGGTTCTCTGCTGTCCGAGGGTAAAAGTAGACAGGCTCATACGGCGCCTTGGGGTCGGCAGGGAAGTCGTCGCTGGAGAACTCAAGCTCCTCGTCATCATCACCAAGCTTCTCGAACTGGTAAAACAGGTGGTTGCCAAACTCGCAGGCCACAAACAGGAAACCGCTCTTGAGAATGCACAAACTTGAAGCCACGGGCACAGTATCAAAGTACTTGATCTTGAGCCGCATCACCTCGCCTGTCGGATTGCCCTCATCATCTTCGACCATATCGAGAGTGACCTTGAACAGGTCGCCATCCTCAGTCTGGAGAAGGAAGAAGAAGGCGCCGGCATTGCCCTTAAGCTTGTGCATCACACCAGCCACAATGGTACGCTTGCGGTTGGGATCTTCAGTCGCACCTCGCCTCCGAGGAATAGGCACACGGAATGCCTCCTGGTTGGAGTGGCGGTATGTGATGTTCTCCTCGCTGCAGACGAGGACACCGCTGGGGCCATCGTTGCCGCCAGGGACCTGGAAGAGCATAGAAGCCGACTCGTCCACGGGATCAGACCACTTGCGCACAACGTGGTTAAGACCCAGGTCGAGCTCGTAGTAGACCAGCAGTGTTTCGGATTCGCGGTAAGCCTCGCCAGTCGGATCCTGGTCCGACTCGCTGTAGTCCATTTCCAGGGCAGCGAATACGGGATTCGCGTAACCGACATCAAGGGCGACCAATGCGATGACGATAACACCCGGTTTGTGTGCCTCGAGCGGCGAGGAGATTGTGAGCTCAGCCTGGGAGTTGCGGTTGAGGACGTAGACCAGCTTGTTCTTCTCGACAGAGGCGATTAAACAGGCACGGCCCTTGGGGTCGGCCGCAAGGTACTGGCCCGGCACGACACGACGAACACCCGACTTGCCGAATGTCTCAAGATGAACCCGTGAAAAGCGGTTCTCGGCAGGAATGTACTCGACGATCGTGATGCGACCCGAATCTGTGGCGATAATGATGTAGTCTGCTTTGTTAGCTTCCGATTATGAAGTTGGTTCCTCGAGGCTCCATAGAAGACATACAACTGACAGACCAGACAAAAGACAATCAAAGACAAAAGAACTGTCGCCATTGTCTAGCCTGATAGAAGGGTCACTATGAGGCGAGCCAGAGGTTGAGAAAAGGACGCGTTTGGAGAATCCCTAGCGCGCCCCTGGAAGTTGACATACCTTTGCTGCTTCCAGCAAGACGGAAAGACGCAATGGCACGGATAATGCCAAAGACGTCGTGGGCCAGGAGGGTTATGACCTTGCCCTGCGCCGGGTCAGGGCGCAAGAGTGCCAGACGCGAGCCGGACGCGACAAGGATCTGCTGCTCCTTGGTACCAGAGAACTGGCCGAGGATAGCTTGACTGATCGTTGTCGGCGGCTGCAGCGTCAGCGAGTAGAGAAACATGTTCGACGTAGCGGTCGCCATGGTTGCTACTGAGGTCCCGGAAATCCACGCGCAGAGAGCCTGCGCGGGACGTCCTCTTTATGGGAAAGGGGAAGAAGAGGGGGAGGGGGGGCAAACAGTGAAGAAGCCGTTCAGTGCATGGGAGAGATGCGCGCGTCCGTTGGGAGCGTTGGAGAGAAAAGAGAGAAAAAGAGAAGAAGGAGGAGAGCACAAAGGATGAGGCCTGAAAAAGTTCAGTTTAATAGGCGGTCGGAAAAAATCAACAGAAGAGAAGGAGCTCCTCTTTTGGCGAGTAGCTCTGGCAGGCTGGCGGGACCGGATGGCGGAACATTCTAAATCCGCGGCTGTGGGCCAATAGGGAGCTGAAATTAGAGTGTGAATGCGCCAATGCGTACAGCTACGGCGGCATTAGTGAGCAGCAATAATGCAAACGCTGGAGCGCTGCAGGCATGAGCGAACTGCTAGCAAAATACAGTGGGTCGGGCGGTCAACCAGATTTTGTTCTGCCGTACCGTCTGGCGGGGAGCGGGCGCGGCAGTAGCCCCCAAAGCAATCGCCAGAACAGCACTTTTTTTACTGGGTCCCGCGGTCTCAGGCCACTCGAAGCAAGACGAAGACGACATTCGGTTTCGACAGAACTCTCGGTACTCGACACCCCCAGCCCATTGTGCTTATTGCTATACACAATGGCATCCCCCGAGCCAGCTGTACGGGCCATGCTGTCCAATCTGTGCCGCCAATGCTCCCGGGCGCCGACTCGGCCACGACCTCTCCCCGCCGTCAGCGCAGCCGTCCGCCGACTGACCCCTTCGGCAGCCCGGGCCGGCTCGTCACTGGCTTCCCCGCCCAATGGTGAAGCACGAGCTACGCCGGGCCTCCGGGCTCGGTGGCGGCGGTCATTAGAGGCGTCGCTGCCGGCTGCTACATCAACTACCTCGACCTCAATATCAAACTCGTCCGCCGCTGCTCCGGCAGAGATCACCAACCCGGCCGTGCTCTCCCAGAAGCGGAGGAGATCGCTGTTCTCGCTGAAGGCCGACCCTCCCGTCAGCAATGAGCCTGTGCCGCCGCGCAAGCTTGAGGAGGACGACCTGTTCCACTCGTACACGGAGTCGCCCATTCCCGACATGCGTAAACGGGCAGCCTTTATCAAGATGCACGCCAACTGCCCGCACCCGCACCACCAGACCACTGACGCCCCCGTGGCGGATCTGCCGCAGCGGCCAAAGCTTAAGGCACTGGAGCGGTTTGAAGACGGCAGCGTGTTGCCTCCCAAAAAGGTGGACTTTGAGTGCCCCGACTGCGGCGTGCCGGTGTACTGCTGCGAGGAGCACTGGATGGACGACTACGAGGCACACTTGCAGATCTGCGACACGCTGCGGCAGATCAACGAGGACGACCACGACCTGCGGTCTGGGCGTACGTTCCCCGAGTTTGACTACCCGGGCCCGCAGATGGAGGAGGCACTGGTCAACATGACGAGCTGGGACACGTTTATGTACACGCGCGGCTTCAACGCCGTGAGTGATGACCGCAGCATGCGCCAGGTGACACGGCTGCTGACGTACCCGGTGACGATTGCAAGTGTGCTGCACGAGCTGAGCCCGTACAACATCCGCAAGGGCGGCCAGATGACGACTGAGGGTCTCAAGTCGTTCAGTGCGCTGCGGTATACGCTGCACCCGCCCAAGGCCGGCGGCAACGACTCGATCAAGGGCATCCGGCCGCAGGCGCCGGCTGTGCGGCTGTTTATTTTGGGCGCGCGTGCCGAGTCGTCGCTGCCCCGTGACGTCTGGGTGCAGCTGTCACACATGTTCCCGAGTGCGCGTCTGCATCTGGTCTTTATCGGCCCCGAGAGTATGACGAACCGTGACGACGAGTTCCCGCTGCCGCCGCGGACGCCGGAGAACCCCTTTGGTGCGGTGGTTGAGGACCGCATCTGCTCGACAATGAAGATCAGCACGATTGTCGACTACTACCACACGATCCACAAGACCGGCTACTTTGCGCCGTACGACCCGTACTTTGACTGTTTTGTGCTGTTCCACCCCGGCCTGGGCCACCCTGCGAGCTCGCACGAATGGGCGGAGACGGTGCCGCTCCTGCTGGAGACCAAGGCGCCGATTATTGTGACGGGCTACACGCAGTACGACATGGAGCGCGACATTGAGTGGGTGGGCAAGACAGCCAAGGGCGAGTTTGACCTGCTGATGGAGCCGAGCGAGAACATTTTCCGGAGCCAGCGGTGGGATCTGAACGACATGGATCCTCAGGACATCAGCTGCGGCAACTGGGGCATGTGGGCGTTCCGTGGCAAGAGGTATGTTTTGGATGCTTTTCCTATGATTTTAACAGTGTACTAACGAGACAGATACGAGACGACGCGCAAGGAGGCCGACGAGTAATGCGGCGAAACGACCATGCCACACTTTCCACTCATTCTGTATTCTGTATAAAACCCAGGAGCATTTGTCTTTACGTACGCCATATTGCCATATCACATGTTATACAATAGACTCCCATACACCGTACCATGAGGACGGCACCCTAGATGCAGAGGCTTGACGATGCACAATTAGAGGAAGGGAAAAAAAGAAATAGGAATGGGAGGATGAGGCCGGTGCATTATCATGGTTTAAAAACGGTCTGCTGTTTGTATTTTTCACTATTTTTGCACTCTGTATTTGTTCATCATTTTTCACGTCTGTCATTTACATTTGTCTTGTGTATATAGCCATCCTTGTACATGCATAATGCCATCACCGCTTTATATCACTGCTGCTTGCTATCTGTTGCTGGTTGTCCAAGTGCTTGCCGCCCGAGAGATCCAGATGCTATGGTGCATACCGTCTTGTGGTATCTGATCGTGACTGGCAGGCTGGCCACAGTCAAAGTTGTGTTGCACAACATGTTCTATCCGTCTTCAAGTTACCTGTCAACCCTACTGCCTTCCTACCACCAGTCTACTATCAGATCTGCTAGCAGTTCACGAAGCCTCCCACATCAGACCACCGTGCACCAGAACTGAGACATGCTCACAAGTCATGCAACATAGTGCGTCTGCACAACGCCTCTGCCACTGGCCTATCGCAGCATGCCAGCTGGCAGTCCACACCCTCCCTCGCTTACCATACACTGGCCGCCTCGGGCAGCACAACGGATCAACGGGTATCTGGCATATCTGCCATCGCAAGAGCTGGCATAAGCGCCGATTTGATGCAGTGCAGCTTGCAGAATCCTGCCACCGTGACCCATCTGCTATCTGACTGAGATGCAGCTATTCATGCACCATACTCGGTCTTAGGGGGTGGCGAGACTTCTACCGTCAAAATAAGATGGCTGACGGCCGCATATATGGCCGCGCCTGGCCGCAGTGTGCAGTATGTAGGCTTTAATATGCATCAAAGCACTGCATCTCGCAGTAAATCTATACCCCCCAGAGGACTCGAAACGACATATCATGCCCTAGGGTAAACATGTGTTAATTAGATGCGTATCGAGAAATGGAAAAGAAAGTAACAAACAAAACAAACTCAAACAAACTGGAAAAAAAAGAATCAATCCAAACAAATAAGCTAAATATTTAGGACATGAGAACAATGGACTAAAAAATCCTGCTACAGTTTTAAAAGAATCGAAAGAAGTGTACGCGCCTTGTGCCGACTGTAAAATAACATAAATGAAGTCGTGACGCCCAAATCAACATGATGTTGTCAGGGACCCCTATTTCCTGTTACGGCGTTGTAATTAATAGCGTACTTACAGAAGGCCGCGGGCTGTTAGTGTGAGCTGTTAGTGCCCGCGCGTTGGAAGTTGCGTAACGGCCCACACCGCCTGCTGTTTTAGTGCTGTAGCCACTGAAGCACCGCAAGTGGCAGCTGATAAGCGCGCCGCATCCTTGGGAGTTGAGACATGGACTCGACGACGACGACGATCCGCATCTCGACTGCATTTCACGACGCCCTTCTTTTGACTGTAAACTCTAGATAAATATCAAAGCCAAATAGATTGACTCACCTCGACGCAATCACCAGACCGACGTCATCCCTTGACATCCCGTCATCCCGCATTCGACGACGTCACCAGCTGCACCACCACAGCTACCATTGCATCCCCCTGTCGCACCTCTCTGTGCATCATAGCTAGCAGGTCAACAGTTGCAGACGCGGCTATGGCTGCATCCGAAGGCGGCCCTGCACAGCCGCCGTCGCCCACCTCGGCCCGCCATGCCCACGCTCCCTCACAGGCTCTCGGTTCCCGCATGGCCGGCGTCGATCCGCTCTCCGACAAGGCCACCATTCTCCTGATCCGCCGCACCCTCTGCCCCAGCGATGTACAGTCGGGCAGCGGCGGCGCGCCAGCATCAATAGGCACCTCCAACTCCGACAGCACCCCCATCGAGGACATCCTGCCACCGCTCACGAGCCGCAACGACGTCGACCTCCAGCTCTACGCCCTGTTGGCCGTCATTGTGCGCGAGTTCGTGCTGACATGGTACAGCAAGATTACGCCCGACGACGACCAGTTTGTCACCGAGATCGTGCAGATTGTTGCCCACTGTACGCGCGCCCTCGAGCAGCGCCTGCGCAAGGTCGACCTCGAGTCCATGCTGTTTGACGAGATCCCGCAGCTGCTCGAAAACCACGTGCGGGCCTACCGCGCATCGCGCACCTCGCTCGTCGGGCCATCGATTGCCGTCGATACGCGCGCGGCATACCACTCACTGTGGCCGCTACCGGCGCTGTCTCCCGTGCCATCATTGCTGGAAGAAGATGAGGAGAAGGCGGCCGCGCTCGTAGCAGAGCAGTCGGCCAACGAGGCGGCGTACCGCCAGCTGCTAGTCGGCGGGCTGCTGGCCGTGCTGCTACCAACGGAAGATCTGGAGAACGAGTGCCTGACGTCGCTTGTGGGCCAGATCTTCTCGGAGCTGCTGATTGGCAATGTACTGGCGCGCCGTGTGGCCGAGCCGTGGATGATGTGGGAGATTGTCGGGCTCGTGTCGCGGATAGTGCGCGAGAAGATGGAGGGCGATCCCAAGCAGAAGCAGTCACGCCGGAAACGGACCGTCAAGCGGCAAGCCTCTGGAAGTGGTGACTCAAGCCCAAAATCGACAGACAGCTGGCTGGCGGCAACGGCCAGCAGTGTTGTTGTGTCCGTCATCAATGCCGGCTTTGTGCTGTATGCCGCCATCCGCTTCCTTGTCGCGAGCTTTACACTGTCACGCTCTCTGCCGCCTCGCGGCGCCCGCTCCATGGGCAGCATACCACGCTCTGGAACGGCCGACTCGCACAGCGATAAGGCCTCCATGCTCTCGTCTGCCTACGAGGAGCCCATCGTGCCTGTGCTGTCCTTTAGCGTATGGACCACTGTCTGCAGCATCACTCAGCTCCAGGTGCGTATGCCCTGGCTCTACGGCATGCTATCCATGCTCAACTGGCTGGCCATCTCTGGCCCTGGCCGCATAGCAGGCCTTAATGGCCCTCTTGATCGGTAAGTTATCTCTCTCTCATCTTTTCTCTCTCCTCCCACATCCATCTACTTGCTACGTTGCCTGTGCCTCGTACCACCCCTGCATGCCTTTACGCCACTTGCTCCGGAGCGTTGCATCACTCTCACTCTCATACTTCCACACCTTTTTGCTTTGCCGTTCTTTCATTGTTTGATTGCTCGATGCTGGTATCGCATCACATGCTACCCATGCAAAGCTGCATATGTGATATCCCCGTACATTCCGCATGCCCTTTCGGTCACTTGACCTGTGTTTTGCTCGAGGTATTGCTGTTTTGTGAACTCTTGCCTCGGAGCAATGCAAGTCCGTTTATCCATCTGCATCATGATATCTGATATCAATCTTGTCTCACGCCCCCTCCGCGACAGTCCTTTTGGAGACTTTTCACCATCTACATCTGCTTCACATATGTGCATGTATTGGTACTCGTATACGAGTTTAAGCGAGCCCCATCTAGCTGATGCGGCATCGAGCCATAGAGCTTTCAGATACGCATCTCTATGATTCTATTCGACTTTGATATGGAATGCAGAATGAGATCTCGGCGACTGCGCTCTCAATGGAGAAAGCGTTGCTAGACATCTCGTCAGATGCTGATTGTCATGCATCTTCGTCTCCGGCTTTTCGCTGTATTTTTCCTATTCAAGCCGACCGCATATAGTTTTCTTAAGGCGTTTCTTTGATTGTCTCTATTGACGTCTCGATGCCTCCGAATTTGACGTCCATCGCCAATTTCCTTGCACCCTTAGCATGTCGAGTTTTGTCCAATAGCAGGCCAAAGTGGCATCTCTGCGCTCCTATTGCCCAGAATCATCTGCATTAGCATGCAGACATCCACCTATGCACGTTAGTTACGCGCCGGATGATCAAGTCACGACAGTGCGTCTAGTTCTTATCCTGTGCCTGCATCCTGCATCCTGCACCTCACATCGTCAACTGATGTCGGACTGCGCTGGACACTTGGACTATGATGGACCAGCACTAACACTAGAGGGAGGCAAACTGAGAATGACCTACCGCTTCGTTCCGTGCCCTCCCTAGCTCATACTTTTGTTTGTCCATTTTTCCTTACGTCTGTCTGCCTTCTACACTCACTGTCTATCTATCATCGTCTCACACCTCTCCACACCTCCATCTTCCTCCCTCCATTATCATCCGCTCGTGCCATGTGACTGTTCATGTGGGATAGGCTTCCTCATTGCGCGGTCTTTTCTATTTTATCTTTAACTGTTTACTTGTTTTTCCTCTTTATCCTGGCTCGGCCCATCCCTGGCTCAGTGTTGATAGGACGATCCACGTGCTGGCCTATTTGCTTCCTTATGGCGGAAGGGCGGCCAAATCGGCGACCTGATAATCATCGTGAAGTAGCCGTCCTATCGCAGACCAGCTTCAGACTGCAGAGCGTGGGTTCTCAAAGTTATTGGCTGCTGTACGCAGATACAGACGCAGTGTGACCAAGTTTGACGAAGACATACATGCAGATGCTTGATACAAGTGCCAAACCAACCAAAAGAAGCTACTTGCATATTGCCTGCTGCAGTTTCAAGATTTTGATTTGATTCACATCACCACACCCTCATTCCCATGGCTTCATCTATTCGAACATTGCTGCAGAGTTATCTCCCCTCCGTCGGACCAGGTCCTAGTGGTCCGTCATCTGTCAAAATATTTGTTTGAGTGATTATCCGGACTCACACTGGCCACAAAATCAAATGCATGCACTATACCACCCTCTTGTGCATGCATGAAAAAAGACATTCCACTGGATGCCGTTCTTCTACAATGTGCCTCGTCTTGAAACAATTCCTACAGTTAATTGTATATTAACGGCCTGGTCTTGTTACACCCATGCACACAAGTAGAGGACATTGGCCTACCGCCTCTCTAGGCTCTGGCTGTCACATTTCGGTGTACTCTGACATGGTCTTTGCCAGTTTCTATTTTTTGTCTATTTTGTTATCCTCGTGTTCTTTTGCTTTCCCATTTCTTTGGTTTTGATTTTCTTACTTTACCGCGGCATCCTGCCAGTTCGGACATTTCTCACCTGCTTATGCCCTTCCCCTCTCTCTACCATAATCCTCCACACCCTCTTTTATGCACACTGCATCTCCTACACCCTCTTTATTTGTGCACATTATGAACCCCCACCTAGATGTAGACGTTCAAATGCTAACTCTACAGCCTGCTATCACACTATATCCACAGATTTGCTCTTGAGCCAGGCCTGCTGCCAACCCTGCTGCGCTCGATTCGCGGCGCAGTCTTCCCCGGCAACAAATTTGGTGCGACACCGCCCACGCTCGTTGAGCCTGCCAACGACGAGGAGTATGCCGCCCTCAAACAAAAAACGGCCAAGGCAGTCTATGCCGTCTGGGGCAAGGACAAGAAGGAGGCATCGCAGTCTGTTCTCAACGAAATCGAGGGCAGTCTGCTCGACATTTTCGATGATGCCTACTGCAATAAGCATCTGCTGTACAGTGTAGTCGAGGCTATCTTTGTACGGTTGGTGCCTGAACTGGCTGAGACAGGCGTGCTTGGTCTCTGGGAAGAACGGCTGAGCTGAGCTGAATTTACGTACTCTGTAAGGAGGAAATTTAGTCCAACACATGTGTAGTCTCTCTTGTTCGCTATCTGCCTTTTGGCTGCGGTCTCGACCGAGACATTGCACAGCGGTTGGGGTTATTTGTCTAGCTTTCAGCCCCCAACTCTTCATAATCTACTCATTGATACCCTTTATCTACTCTTTCTGTTACTATTGCAATTTTTTTATGATTGATTACTAAGTTATAACATTGTCACTGCTGTCTTGCATGCATCGATCACAGCATCCTCAAGTGTTTGAACGAAACGATCGCCCTTGTTTTTTTTATTTGTATTCTGGTGTTTAACTTTTTTTGTGATGGTTTTGTGATGTTTGGTTAGTGTTTCTTTCTTTGCAAGCGTGCGAACATTGGTGGTCTCTGCTCTGGCTATGGATGTCTACCTCGCGTGTGTTGAGGCGACAAGTCAAGTCGAGTCGGAGAGAGACCGAAAATGATGGAGAGCGATAGAGGGAGCAGGCATCAAAGGTGGTGTGGGTGTGTAATGATGATATGCCTGCTGCTGCCTCCCACTCCCTTGACCTCCCAATAGAACATAAAACGAAAAGAAAAACAATAGTGATATCACAAAAGCCGTCCCAGAACAAACAAACAAATAAACAAGCGGTTAGTTACAGGAAGTGAAAACGACAAATAATAGATAAAAAGAAAAAAGAAACCAAAGAGAGCACTGGCACAACTGACCAACCAAGATCCAAAGAATGAAATAGAAAAACAAAATAAAAAGGAAGCAACCAGACAAACCCCTTCTCTGTGCTGTCATTGGCGGACCGACTCGTATTTTCGACCAATCCAACAACAGCTCGCATCCTTCCACTTCTCCTTTTCTTTTCCTCTTGATTTTTAATCTTTTTAGAACCCCCGATGCTCCGCCCATGGATATTGCTTGGACGTGTGCCCAGTTGCTCTTCTCTGTTCTCGAGTCCAAGACTTGCGTCCTTTGACTGGAGATCCTGTAGTACCAATGAATATAGTGAATAAAATGAGAAATAAAAGCAAAAGATATAATGAGAAGTGAAAATAGCAATATGGACAGAATATAACAGAATGTACCGGTCCTCCTCCTGAAGCACTAACTCCATGGCCAGCTACCATAGTATGCTATGCCTGCTGCCTGTCGGCCAGCATTCCCTATTAGTTAAGCAAAGATAAACAGATTGAATACAGAAGAAACAAATACAGAAAATCAAATCAAATCAAATCAAAGAGAAACCAATCAGAAATAAATCAGAAACTAAAACAATTCGCCCCGAGAGATGGTGCCGTGGTCGCGTGACCGGAAGAAGTCTTTTGTGTGAATTTGACTCCCCGGAGATGTAATAAATGAATGACAAGAGTAGGAAATGAAAATGTTGAGAGAGGTGATGAGGAATGAGATGAGTTCTTGGGTGTCGCTGCATGCCTACCAAGGCGGTTGTATTGCTGCAACACCGAAGTAGGAAGATATGAGATGTGACAAGGAGACAACACTCCTCGTCTGCAAGACGGGCTCACGCAGTCAGCGTGGCTTCCGCCTTGATGTGGTGTGTCGAGAGTTCGCTGCCCATCTCGCTCTCCCCCTCGGGAATTTGAGACAGGCTGCCCAAACTATTGTGGCCGTTCAGACTGTTGACACTATTGATGCTGTTGAGGCTGCTGAGGCCGAGGCCGCCGAGATTGCTGAGGCTGTTGGGCGCATGTGGATGGCTCTTAATGGCGGCTTGCTGCAGGCGGAGCTTCTCGATCATACGGGCGACGGCCATGTAGTCGGTATGGTCGAAGCCGCTGGAACCCGTCTTGATAAAGGTCAGCAGCGTGTCTGCGGCACGGCGGGCATCGTCTTGCGTGGGTGAGTTGGGCGTGGACCCGTTCGCAGCTGTGTTTCCATTGCTTTCATTCGCCGTGCCATTGCTATCTGCACTGCCATTGGTGACAGAAAGGCCAGTGGTGCCGTTGGCTGCTAGGGGACTGCCCAGAATAGTAGCGCCTCCGAGACCCCCTGCAGACCGCGGGTTGGCCTGGAACAGGCTGCCATTGCTCCCGCTGCGTCTCAACTGGGGTGACACTACTGCACTGTCCAGGCCATAGGACGGGCCAGAAATGTCCGTCATAGGCGAGTCGACTGCAGACGAGGGGGCAGTCGATGATAGGTGGTGGTGGTGCAGGTACTTTGGAGTCATTGCATCGCCAGGCGTAGAAACACCATTGGCGGAGTCACCGTGGCCGTTGTGGCTGTGGCCATTGTGAGCATGATGGTCATGGTGATGCTGGTGCTGTGGGTGGCCTTGCTGGTTCATGTACTCGATATTAAGGGCAGGAAGCGTCTGGCTGCGTGGCCTCTGGAAATTGGTACTGCCGGGCTGTGCCATGGGATCCGTTGACAGGAACGAGCCCACGTTCGCATTCGGGTCGGGCGAAAACGTGTAGGGTGCTGTCGGGCTGTTGTACGTCGACACTGACGGGTGCGTGTCGGGGAACATGCTGTTGAGGGATGCCGTGCTCTGGTTGTTTCCTGTTTTGTAGCTGATGCCAATGCCCATAGTCATGTTGCCCATGTTATTGTTGTGACTGTTGTGCGCATGGTGGCCGTTGGCATCGCCGCCGAATGCCATAAAGTGCTGTCCTGTTCCAGCGCTGGGGCCGGTACTGAGCGTATCCCGCTCCTCATCACTGCGATTGGCCGACGTAGGCGAAGTCGACTGGTTTCTCGTGATGGGCGACAGCGGCGAGTCGTTGCCGTTGCCGACCGACTCCATGGGGCCCAGCAGTGGCGAGCCCATGACCCGGCCCATGGAGCTCATCGAGTTGATAGACGACTTGCGCTTGGGAATATTAGTCTCGGACGCGCGGCGCACCAGCCGGCCCGACGCGCCGATTCCGTTCTTTTGCTTGAACTTTTCCAGCCAGCTGCTCGTGCTGGCGGATTTGATGATCGAGTCCGGGTTGCCTGTGTTGGTGGCAAAAAAACGCAGCTTGTCTTTGATTTCGTTGTCGGACACTGACATGCCCGTCTTCTGGGCGTTGCGCACCCAGTTGCTCAGCGCGCGTTCAATGTCGGGAAGCTTGCTGCCCTTGCTCTTCTTGGCCCCGGGCGACTTGCTGCGGTCATCCTTGGCTGCGTACTTATCCTTGTTCCGCAGCACCTTGGACACCGTGCTTTTTTCAATTAGTTTTCATTTTGCATCTGAAATTTATAAAGAGAGATATACCTTCTCTCGACACCAAAGATGGCACCGATTTCAGACTGCTTGACACCCGGGTGCGACTCGGCATACTCGCACATTCGCCGGCGGTCGTCGTCTGTTAGCATTTTGCGGGGGTTCGGCTTGCCTTCTCGCTCGTTCAGTTTGGTCTTGAGAGGCGGTGGTGCGGGCGGCGGCGGTCCTGTGCGAGCAGTGATATGGAGCGGATGCTGCGATTGTGCCGCATACTGGCCAGGATTGGTCAACATGCTGGGCCACGTCGGGTTGGACGGGACTGTCAGCATCGGCAGCTGGGGGTGCTGGTGATGATGCGGTGAGGAATGGTGGGACATGGGCGGCAGTTCCGAATGTTCATGCTTTTGTGTGGGCGAGTGGCGAGTCTGATGCGGCGGCGGCATCCGGCTGAGGTCGTTGTGCGCCATGTCCAGAGGCGGCAGATCGTGTGTTGTGATGGGCGGCATGTAGCCAAAGTCGGGGTTTGTGAAGCCGGCCATGGTGGACTGAGGGTACGGGTTCACGACCCAATCGCTGTCGTACGGCATGTTTTCCTGGGCTGGTGGTGGTGCAGAGTCCACGCTTGTCGAAATATAAGGATTATGCATGCTATCTCGATGTTGGGTGTAGATGTGCCGCTAGTAAAGGTGGTGGCGAAAGCCGATGTATATCAAAATCAATATCAAGATGAGGCGTTGAGGATTAAATCAGAGACCAGCGAATATCAAAACAAAATCAAAGTCGGCACCGAATACCGAATTAAGATCAACACCAGAATTCAAAGCCAGTGTCGTTTCTCGTTCGTCTTGGTCACAATTATATCGCAAGATTTCCTGGCGTGAGCGGCGTTTGACTGACAGAAACCACTGAGAATGTCACAGATGAGCGGACGGCATACATAGCTCGGCGGACAGTCGAAAGATGAGAAAGAAGTAGAAGAAAAGAGAAAGAGAAAAAGCCCAGATATGTTGTCGAAGCAGGTTGCTTTGTGGCTGGGATGCTGTGAAGCGGGACTCTATAAAAAGAAAACGGTAAAGAAACCAGAAGAAAGAAATGAGAGAGAAGGAGAAAAAGGAAACGACAGGGTTTGATTATGAATAAAAGTGAGGATTATGAATCAAAGAAAGAGTAGATATGTGAGTGACGATGAGATGTAGTGATATAAGATAGAGAAGGACTGAGATATCGAAACTGAAAATGAATAGAGAAACAGCCAGGCCCGTGCAAGAATTATGCTGTTGGATGTGGGTGGCCTGTTCTTTTTCTATTCTGTCGGGAGAGCAGCAAATAGTTGGTAGAGAAGTGGTTGAGGGTGGTAGAGACACAGGTCGACGAGTTATGCAGGCCTGCGCTTCTGCAAAAGGTAAAGTGGTAAGTGGAGAGAGACAGAGTGACAGTGTGGGACAAAATAGATAATAGATAATAGGAATAAAATAAGAAATAATAGCTGATAGCAAATAATATGATAGTGGCTTCGATGGTTGAGAGGGATTATTCAGTGTCCAGGTCGATCCACGGGTAGTTGGGCCTCTGAGACAAGACAAGGAGAGATGGTGTAATGTTGTTGATGGCTGTCCTTGGTTGTAAGGAGGTTGTTGAGGCGGATGTCGTTGAGAATCGTTGATCTTGATTCTGATTTAATTTGTTTTGTTTTTACTCTGACGGTCCTTTTAGTACTTTGTCTGAAGACATTTCTTTTGATAATGATTTTTGAATCAGTGATACGAGATCAAAGATCGTTGGCTACGGGACTGGATAGACCCGAGCTGTCAAGACAAAGGATGAGGGCGAGTTTTCGAATGGACGGGGCAGATGAAGATGGCAATAAGATCGAGGGCCGTGGTAACCTATCATGCGGCAAAGTTGGCCCTGGTCTGTCGAGAGGATCTCTGGTTGCGGCTGGAGGGATGCGGATATCGAGTCCAATATGGAGCAAGCAGATGTTGGATGGCTATGGCTCAGGAATAATATCAAATATGGTACAAATCCGACAAAGTCGATGAAGCAGGCGTGCTAACCTCGCATGTCAGACCAGAAGGGGCATATCACGTTGGCGATGTCAATATGAACGGCGAGTGTCCTCTGTATGTGCATGCCCTGAGAATAACCAACGATGGAAGACCACAGAAATTCAAAAGAGGATAGGAAAAAGAAAAGAAAAGCAAACCAAAAGAGAAAGGGTAGGTAGAAAAGAGTCCGGGTTGTAAAGGATTACTGAGGACTCTGGTTCAACGGGGTTGAATGGTGCACTATCTGTCTGCCATGGGGGGGGGTACGGATGGTCAGAGCATTCTATCGTAGAGCACATTGAGGAAGGATAGGGGGTGTGGGCGTATGAAAAGTAATACTTTGTACTTGCAAGGGTAGTGTCCAGTCCTTGGGAGGCTCGATTGTTTGATTTATTGGTTTTTTTGGTTCTACTTTATCTTTTGGCCTCGGGTTATTTGAAATGAAAATCATGGATTGCACTGTGCACAGCAGAGGATGGAGGAGAATAATAATCAACCGAAAATATAAAAGCTATTAACTAAGAAGCATGACATGGGACGAGTGGATTGTCGCGGCTAGTATTCTGTAATCCTCTGGCACCTCGTGGAATCATGTGTTCGACTGCATTCTCTCCGCAAGAGACCACCATGCCACCGCTGCTTGCCGTCTCAATAACCGCCGGTCCTTTTGAATCACCGGATGATGCTCGAGGACAAGAATAGGGACAGTCTCACATGAATCTTCAACCGTGCAGGGGCGTCGATTTCATATATAAAAAAGATGAAGCGGTGAGCAGTTCTTCTCTTCACAGAGAAAAAGGGAGAGTAAGTCACTTGGCTGCACAAGAGCCACAATATTGAACACAGTTGCCATGTGGATGGTCAGTCTTGGGTCATCACTGGCTCCTTGCGTGTTGTTTCTTTTGGGTTCTTCTTCATGCTTGCTTCTACCTGCTTGTTCTCTTCAGCTCTGAATATTTGCTGCTCTTTGCTTCTTCGGTCTGACACTCTGTACTCCTGAGACAGGCCCAAAGGAAAATTCACGGAGCATGGACCGGATGAGCCCTAACACTAGGGATTAAAATACACAAGGCAGAACATTGAGATACAAATAATAAACTCAGGGCAATCTACCGTACCGGCGAAAGCCTCAGCGGGTCAAGAACGAGTCTACTGAGTATCTGCCTGACTATCTGTCCATCCACCGTACATGGCTCCAGGTCGTTTACGGCGAGGATGTGCACAGCGTCTTGTCTGAAGAGACTAACCGACTAATAACTGACCAACAGACGACCCTAAACATGTTGAATACCCTCGCTTTCCCAAGCTGGCTAGTGGCCGTCTTGCCACCAGGGGTTACTTGGAAATGCTTACGATGTAGAAAGGGTCCAGCATCTACTTCGTACAGATTATCTTTGTACTGCGTCCGAAGCAATGGGGAAATAAAACAGAGGGTGGCCGTGAATGGACTGCTCCTGCCATGCGGCGTTGAACTGTCTCTTATCAAGATACCATCGTAACGATCAGTCTGTGCCAGATGGCAGTAGAGATTAGATATGACGGGGGGTACAGGAAAATAAAGATGCGGATGGCACAGCCCTAGATTGTCTGAAGAGTCGCTTCTGGGTCAGACGGGATTTGACGGAGTTTTTACTCTTGAAAGCGCGCACTCCCCTTCTGTGGTTGTCGACCGTTGACAGTCGCTGGCGCCAGGCCAGAAAATCACTAATTCGGCCTGTAAAAAGCAAGCCTCTTGTCAAGATCTGCAGGTTTGCCCTAGCGTCCATTCCAGGTCAAGAGCACGACTTTAAAATGTAACTGGCTGTGGTCTACTGAGTACTGAGGTTATAAGGGTAAGCGATACCTTCGTAGAGGAGGAGGAGAAGAGGGGTTCGAAATGAGTTGACTTATCCCGCAGATTGGAGCAGATTGGCTACGAGTACATTGTACGATGCATCTTGGAGGTGAGAGGGACGGGGCAAGAGCTTGTTAATACTGGTAATACAGAGTAAGATACGATGTACGAAAATGGCGAATGCCCCTAGCTGTCCCCATGTGGGAGATGGAGATGGCGGGACACGCGCAAAAAGAAGAAAATAAAATACGAAATACAAGCAGGAAACGAGCATCAGAGCACTAGGGGCGGGACATGCTGATGGCGCGAGTTTGCGATCATGAAGGCTGCCGCTGCCGCTGCAGGCCTGGCATTTCTGTGCGACTGCCGGGAGGTATAGGTACTTGTCTGCAGTTCCTTACAGACAGATACATACTCGTATGAATTAATGCTAAGCTGATGACAAGGATGTCGGCTGGCCTAGATGAAGATCATGCAAACTAACGAGCCGTGCTTTTGATTATTGCAGTTGTTTTCTGTTGGATGGTTCTTTTTTAGTACAGAGCAGTCTGTCACTTATTCCGTTCTGTCAGATTTCGACCTGCCTCTTATTCCCTCTGCATACGACGTAAGATGCCACCCCGTGGAAATGCATGCATACTGGCATTATTATGGAGTCCACACACAACAGGATCAATAATGGGAGTGGAATGGGACTCTGTCTATCCCGGGGAAGCATTCCGCGATAGAGGGAGGGAAGATAGAAGAGGGGATGAAAGAAAAAGAAAGAAGAAAACAATATAATAGTGATGGATAGAAAGAAAGATAAAAAAAAAAAGAGATTGCAAAGCTTACCAAAAGCCTTGCGATCAAACTTCATCCTCGATCCCTACCACAGCATCGATGCCTTGTTTTGTATCACCGCACGACTGTCTTTGTACTCTGTAGGACTGTCCATCGTAAGACAAACCCCAGATGTCTCAGTATTCAAGCAGAGAAGCACCTGGCAAACCGTTATCTTGTGCTACCAGTTCACCAATTCTCCGAACCGACAACGTCTTACATCGATATCCTCGTGGCCGGTTGCAGATACACAACGATGCTTCTATTGATGTCGAGAACTTTTGCAATGAACATCAACCGTCCCTGATACAAGTTACACGGCTGAAGGTCTTCTTTTTTTCTTTTTCCTGCTTCCTTTTTCGTGTCTCAAGACAGCAAAACTAATCGTGAAAAGGAAAGAACGCCTATCTAGCAGCCGGAAACCCCATATCTCGGTTAAGCCAGGGGACCATAACGGACCAAACGTCGGTTTAATCCTATTTATGTCAAGGTATAGTAGAGCAATTATATCCGTACATATTAATCATTATTAATACAGAGTATTGCTTACATGTTTGATTTGTGTCGACGTAATAGTATCACGGTACAAAAGGTGAAGTAAAACGCGTGTGTGTATTGTGTGTGTGTAGAGGTAAAAACCTAGCCAGAGTGTTTAATCCTATGAGAGTAGGTATAGGGGCATTAGGCAGCAGTCACGTGACATGTGCAGAGATTTACCCCCTATAACGTCCCCTGTAACCGCCAGGTTACAGGGGCTGACCCGTCCAGTTACAGGGGACTGTATGTATCATAGTGTCTTCCTTCCGACAATTTGCTTGCGGGTTACCGGCTGGTTTTTTCTGGCCAGTTTTATTATGGTATATCTCCGCATCCAAATTGTCTTACTGAGTATGTATATGCGAAGCAAAAGGCAGGCTGAAGGACATCTTCATACAAGACATAGTATTACGATGTAAATGTACGCCTACGGAGAAAATTACTTCCCCTCTTTGCGTGGAGGATCGGGCCTCTTTTGGCGGCCTTTTTAGTGGCCTGGTCCTCGCCGATGCTTGCGGCTGCACGTCCTGATGTAATACTGCATGAATCTTATCAGCTGCTGCATGTGCTATTGCAGACTGCGTGCTCAACAGTCCTTGCCATGTTGTGGTCACGCTATGGTCACGCTGGTGGCCCTGAGTATGGGCATAGATGAGCATGTACTCTGTATGGGCAAGCAGACAGGCCCATCATAGTGGCCGATCGGTGGGGGGGAACAATCGAGCATGCGGCCAGAGAAGCACGATGAGCTTAAAAGCCTGTATGGAGATGTAGGAAGATGGGGTCGTTGATTGAGTATGCGCCTTCGTGACCAAAAGTCGATTAAAACAGAGCCAATCTACACAAAAAAAAAACAGAGTAGGGGCCAATGCCCGCTATTGCTCGAAAGCTCAAATAACAGTGCATAGCCCACTAGCTGAAGCAGCCAACGACAAGGCTCATACCCCTGCCGCATGCTGCCATTGGGCCTGTATTTGTCTGAGAGATTCCAAAAGAGGTTCTGAAAAGCGGACTGCCTCTGGACCGATTGGGCAGAAATCGTCCTTTAGACTCCTGACATCCTTGAAAGCGGCCGCTGAATGCCCTTGTGGGTGTCGAATACGAGACAGAAAGGAGTAAAACTCATGTTCTATGGCTGCGGCCCTTCTCGCTTCCAGCAAAAGGTCTGCAGCTGGTTTGAAAAGTACCTTGCATCTGTGCCGTCTTCACCAAACACTGGCCAGCCAAGAAGGAGTACATTGTCGACAACAGTGATGTTTTTGATGAAGAATAAAGTTTGCATCTTCTCTGTACTTTGTCGTAGGTCATACTTTGTATGCACTGGGGGCCGCAGAATGGAGAACTGAAATGCGGGAGCTGGGAGCTGAAGACCTGGAGATAGGGCTGTTCCGTGCACTGTAATACTCTGCGAGAAAAAATATGAGTCGGGTTTTTTGAGCATCTTCAGCCTGCTCCGGACTTCTGGCCAAGCTCCAAGCTACCCCCGCTGCCACTATTGTAGTAGAGTACCACTATCGACCAGGGTAGTAAATAGGTGTTGATCCTAAAAACGAGGCTTTCACATGGAGCTAGCAAATGAAACAGGCAATGAGACGCGATTCGTAGGTCCCTGAGTACAAGTATTTTGACAGATAATGATGTATATCTTTACGATGCCCACACCGACATGCGAAATGAAAGTTGGGAGTCGACAAATTTGGTCTGGTCTGTATT
This sequence comes from Ophiostoma tasmaniense, assembly GCA_022392925.1. Classification (NCBI taxonomy): domain Eukaryota; kingdom Fungi; phylum Ascomycota; class Sordariomycetes; order Ophiostomatales; family Ophiostomataceae; genus Ophiostoma; species Ophiostoma tasmaniense. Next base: position 1,022,057 of record JAKRGK010000001.1, on the reverse strand, counting down.
CAGTAATATGGAGAGAGGAGCAAGTGTTTGGTACACTAGAGACTTCAAGCATGGCCAGGCCTGATTCCATTTATCCTGTCAGAAATCAAAATAATGAGAGATAGGAAACAATATTAGCACGCGTCTTGTACTACTCCGGGCGGAGTCGAGCAAGTATGGGTATTCAGTAGGGTATGGCAATTACTCTGCAAAAGGACATGTACGATCTGTCGATTGAAGCTCAGCTTCTGCTAGGAGCTAGCCTCCGAGTATATCACTATGTAAAAGTAAGACCTGTTTGTTCGGAAGACTTCGTCGACACCGAGAACTGAGACATGCAAAAGTGTCAATCACATTGGGCGATCTAAGTCGTGGAAATAACATGAGGAGAAGAGGAGGGAAAAAAGAAAAGAAAGACATGTTTGAGACGTGTAGAAGAAATCTGCTCTATGTTTGCTCGCTCAAACAATGACGATCGCAACGTCGACAAAATGCAACGCTTGCGAAGAAAAGCAAAAGCAGCAACAGACGCGAGCGAGCGAGCTGCCAAACAGGACAGCAAAATGACAAAACAAAAAAGAGAAGAGACATGGGTATCTACAGGCATGACCAGAATGTGGTCCTAGCCAACCAGGAGCACTGCGGGTTCCCTTGCCGGCTGCTAGCGATGGGGAAGCAGTGCGGAAGGGGTGCAGCGGCTCAGCAGGAACCGTCGAGACCCTCTCGAGCCGTCATTGTTGTACCCTGATGTTTTCACTCAAGATAAGATACGCACATAATTCCTGTCTTTTGTACATCAGCTTTGCCTTGAGTGCCTCAATTAGTACTTATTATGCAAATTTTATGGCAAAAGCGCGAACAGCGGCCACCGGAGTAATCATCATGTAGTTGTGCAAAATTACGCATCAGAGAACCCAGAATAATCAGAGAATTATGGTGCACCAAATCGAGACATCTTGGGCTCAAACAAATAATTTAGTCGTAAATTTAAGACATAAATTAAAGAGGAGGGGTGACAAGGATTGGAACCAACTCGAGGTGCGAGTACATGTACTCTGTAGAGCATGTAGCCCGGAGAAGGAACTGATCTCGGAAGCCTTGCTGTTGCTTCTACCCACCCTTTTCTTCGACCTCCTCCTCCCTGTAAAGCCCAGACAAAGCTGGACTGTCAGAAACTCCTCATTTCCTTGCCCGTCGTAGATCCCCACGCACACCCAGGCCGGCGTTGTAACTCGGGATGGGGGCAGAAAAGTAATAAGGGTCGGCGACCATATCTGAAATGTGAAAATAATACAAAGTGCTCGGTATTGCAGAGAAATGGATGTCTCGGGTATTGCTCTAACCTTTTGAAGCTTGTCGAATCGGGGAGAGTCTCTTTGTAGAGTAGTTCTGTGTTGTTAGTGTACCAGCAAGCTTGAGGGTATTCCCGTACACCACCTAGCCATTCTAGCCCTTGAAGCCACTAGGCCACATGCTACTACTACCTGCTACTAAACAGTACTTCGTACGAAGTGCTACTACATGTGACAGACGTGCTCCGTGTAAGGATCGAGAGGTCGGAATGCGGAAAGCTAGACGGCTGCCGGTGCTTTACATCCCAACCAAAACGTGTGATTTGTGGGATGTAGGCACATGTAAAACTAGACAGAAAGAGAAAGAGTCAAAGACAGAAATAGCATGCTCGAAACTTCAGCCTCCAAAGACGGCGAATGCATTGAACCACCGCGAAAGAAATACGTCCATCAAACGGATGTTACATGGCCAAGCAGCCAGCAAAAGCAAGTCGAGGGGTGGATTGAAACGACAAAGCCTCAAGCAACCCGAATAAGCAGTCTTGAATCCGTGCAGCCGTTTCTTAGGCACTCCAATGTATTGAAAACTACAGCTCGATAGAACTAGACCCGCGCACTCCGGAGATGCATATAGACAGACAGGGGTCTGACAGGGGAGCAAAAGCGCTGCGTCTGTGCTGTGGCTTGTAAGTTGTGGGTAAGGAAATGAAGCCCTTCACGGAGTAATCTGGTACTCTGTAGATTAGACGATATGTAAGTCAAAGTTCGCGAGAATACCTGGAAAATGGAAAAAAGAAAAGGTGAAATCGGAAGATGACTAATATATAACTATCTGCAATTGCCCTACAAACCACGATGAATATACTCGATATAGTATGTGCGACACACAAAGTACAAACTGCCGATTTAGGAAAGCGGTTGCACATTATTGGCTTTGCGGATAGCACCTTCCTCAGTACGCAATTTCTCACGTTTTGCCACGATGATCACGGGGCTCCCGCTTCCCGCTCCGCTTCTCTCCGCTCACCTCGTGAGAAATCACAACTATACTAGGCAAGCACACGCATCATACGAATAGGCTACAAATACTAGGCAAGAGCGTTGGAGATCGTTACTGTCCGAGACGCTACAGTAGCGCCCGCAAAGGCAGCGCCCGCAGTCGCGCCTTCCTTTGTCTGGCGAATCTTGCTAGCTCACCGCATATTACTCTGCACTTATCATCTCTAGGGTTGTTGACCCTTCCAGAGAAGGTAAGACCACTGCCCGCTCCTGCCCATCCAAAGTGCGATAGCCGTGAGGCTTTTGTTGATCAATTTTAACAAGACAGGGAAGGAACGAGCCTTGTCCTTCTGCTATCACTTGATCGTACTCCCGTAATTCCCTTGACCTCTTATTCCCTGTCCTGATTATTTCCTTTCCCCGGGATAATGCCCTTTTTCTTGGGCTCCTTTCTTGGTCTATTTAAATCTGTGATCGCGTAAGCAGACTACGACGCACTTACAAATTACTAATTACCCGAAAGCTATCCGCGTGTTCTCGCTCTGGCTGTGTCGCATATATCAGGCTGTCAGCATGGCAGGAGGATGTCAGAGATTTGATTCCTATACCAAACTGTGTTACCTTATATCATACAAAAATACGTCTCGGTCTGCGAGAGATTCACGCCTGCACACTGTAGCACACTGTCGCCCGTAGACGTTGCACCGACGTAACCCCCACCTACCGACGACGAAACATTTAAAAAGTCTTGCCAGTAAAACCAGAGATATCTCCGGGTTGGCATCTGGCTGATCTAAATGCAACATAGCAATTGAAGAGAAACGAAAAAACAACACGGAAATGTGTTTCGGAGACCATTGAAAGATATATTTGACATTTGATGAAAGTTCCAGGCTCGCCAGGTTCCGGGTTCGGGACTTGAGTTGATTTATATTTGCCACGAGTATCAGGAACAAGCGAGCGGCAATGTTGATGCAGACACCAAAAGTGCTTGGCGCCCGGTTTAGCAGAAGGGTGTTTCGGGCTAGGATAAGACTATCGCAACGGTCACGGCTGACGGTTGACATTTGACGGTTGACACGATGATTTGGCTCCGCTTGTGCAGACATATCAGAAAGTGGCTGGATATAATGAGAGGAACAGTCACGAAAAGCTCGAATTCAACAGCTGGCATGAAATAACGGCTGGGCTTCGGCTACGAGGTCTCGGCTGCAATATAGTCGGAGTATTGCCACTCATTCTAGTTTATCCCGTGCCGTCTCTGTCTGTCTTCACCGTCTTTATTCTCAACAAATATTCAGCTTCTTCATCATAGTCTTACTCGTATGTATTTCATACTCTAACCTCGAGTCTACACTGAATCCTACACTTGTTGCGCGATAATACTTGTATCTACAACATCGACGGAATACTCAGGACAAACCATGGCAGGGTACGATGTACTTTTCGGATGGTGGAGATGAGCAGGGGTCAGCGGGACCAGGGGGCAACACGGCGGCAAGAGGAGGCTTGTGAAAGGTCGGCCGTGCATATCAAATGGGGCATGGCGAAGACGTTAGGTCTTTCGGAGAGCTTTTTTCGGGGGAATTGTGCTCGCTCAAACTTGACAACGTCCGACCAACTCGTCAAACTTGTTCAAGCTTGCATAAAACAAAAAGGGCAGCACATGCACGAGGGAACGAAGGAATATGAATGTCCGCATAGACTAGCTGAATTCAGTAAGCCTCCGTGTCCTAGAGTATCAGTCTCGTTTAATTCTGAATGTTGTACTCTGTATTTGTCTGTAGAGTATGATACGGAGTCGAAACGGATACAACATGCATGCTACTCGTAGACGAAACTATGTAGCTAATGTTGCTTTGCTGTTGGTCCGGCGGCTCATCCGTTTTACTCTGTTATTTTTTATTCAATTATCATCAATTTACACCGTGAGAAGACTGCAAGAGCTGGAGTACGCCGAACCCACGATTGTATGTCGTACGGGCCTTCACACAAAAAAGGAGGAAAAAAAGAAAAACCTTGTAGAGTCCTGATACCATTGATCAACAGACCGAATCCGTCGCTAGGCCAGGTCATCTTGAAGCTGAAGAGGCACAGGGGGGTGTTTACTGGTAGTAATACGTCCTCGATGTTGCCCTACCCCGGCGGGTTCCGTGCGCTGCATGTATATTTACTGTACACCAGGTGCCTTTCTGCGCTGCACGAGTTCAAGGTATATTCCGCCAAAAGATTTAAGACCTAAGAGTTAAGACTTTGAAGTTGAAAAAAGGGTCGAACCGCAGATGGAGCAGGCATGCAACAGATGCAATGACATGCTGATGCTGATGTTTCTTGCTGGTATGTCCGGCATGGCATGATGATCTCTGCACCAGCGGCAACCTTGTCGATAGCATTGGTTTGTTGATCTTCTCTTCTATTTTGTTTTTCCCTCTATCTCCTTTTTGCTATCTGTTTCGTAATTCTCTTTGGTATCGTTTTCTTCCTCTTCTCTCTACCGAACACACAACAAACACCGCGCTATTAAGCGCTGACAGTCTCCTTTTCCCACCGTGTGCCGACTCACCCCCGTTGCATCGAGCAGCACGCTAGGCTCTTTGCCTATAGGGTAGCGTCACAGTGAAAATATGAGATGAAAACGAGAAGAGGAAAAAGAGGTAGAAGGGACAGTGCAAAGGTAAATCCAAAGGCAAATTCAAAGGTAAAAAGGCAATACAATCGGCAAGGTCCAACTAAGAAATGCAGATAGTCTGTACGACGTTGTTGGAAGCGGAAGCGAGGATGATCTTGGATTCGTAGAGAGTGAACAGACAGCATCACATCTCATTTTTTTTATGTTTCCTGGAAGGAAAGTAAAACTCGACACGTCCAAGCGTAAAGGTTGTCTGCAACTTCAGACAGATGCACAGATGATTTTGAATTGCAGATTGGGCCGCACCGACACTCCTTTTCCGACCCCATCTCGGGGTACCTCTGGCTTTTTCTACTTTTTCGTTGTTTTTTACGTCCAGTCGTTTACTGGTGAAAAGTTCTTGGGTTAAACCAAAATATGCCCTACGATGTGTTTCGAATAAGGCTGGGGATGCAGACGTCAACAGCCATGTTGAAGACGGGATAAAGGCAATCAAGTCTGGACCAGAGACAACCATCACAGAGACGGCGGTTGAACGTGGACTGGGACACGCTGCATTGACGCCGTAGATCGAGGTCAAATATGTTGAAGGGAACGGACGAGTGCACTGCATGTGTGCAGCGCCAAAACAGCAAAAAGTGCCAAAAGCCACGAGAGAAGAGTAAGCTTACTCACTGTATGAATTTAATCGGATGTGGGCTGGCCCGGAATGCCTAAATCGTATGCTATTTTATTGTTCCTTTTTGTGTCGTATGAAGTTTTTGCAGTGTGTGCGGTGGCACCAGTGGTTCTATTGTTCGATCTGTTCCTAGATTCTTTTCATTTCTTTTTCTGTCGGCGAGGGCGGATGACCTGGGCTGGTCCGTGTTGAAATTGGGCTGACTCCTTGACTTTCACTTTTTGAAAATGATTGTCAGGACGCCCCCTCGAATCGAGATGTAGACAGGCAGAACTAACTAAACGGCCGTCGGTTGGTATTCAACAGCCGTTGCATGTCTCTGCGCATATGCACAGGCGGCGGAAGCGGTCGCAGGAAAGGGGCCTGCCTACAACCTGCAAAGCCTGCATCAGTGTCCCGATACAACTACAGCCCGCAGTCTGTGTACAGAGTGCATGTCAACTTGATTGACACCAAGAGGGATTTGCAATTATTTCCAGCATTACATTGAGCCCAGGTTCAACATTGTGTCAAGTTGCAGCATGTCTACCCACTGCAACACACACGACACACGACAATTGACACCTCCGACGCATACAAGTATCTTACCGAGTTAACTGTCTGCCCTGCAGCCTTGCCCTCTGCCGATGTCCACGTCGGGCTGTGGCCAGCTGTGCTTGTTGGCTTGTACTTGGATATTGGTGAGTGGTCGACTCAAGTTGCACTGCATCAACTCCGTACGCTTTGATGTCTGACTGTCATTTGCTCTTTTAGGCTTGATTTATTGATCTACTGATCCGAGCAGCCTCTTCGTGTCTTCCTTTCTGCCTTCTTTCCTTTTGGGCCCTTTCTTCCTTGACAGCGTGACCATTTTCATCCGCGGTGACTATTCCGTTCATAAATCAAATTTATATGTCTCAAATTTTATGACAACTGAGAGCCGCTGGTGCCCTCTGCATTATCCAGCTGGTCACTTGTGAATTCTCTGATCGCCTTGTATTGGCTGCAGTTACGTTCGAGTATTTCTTTCTTTTTGTGCTGATCTCTTTCCCTTTCGCTTTGTAATGTCTCGTCTTCTCTCCACACACACATCCCGCGTGCATAAACGACAGCCAGAGTCCAGTCCAAGGAGAAGTTATCTCCAGAGGATTTTCTTTTTGCTGGTTACTCCTTACCATAGCATGACCAACAAAATTCCAAATTACCCTACACAATGCGTGTATATTCGGAGAAACGATGACAAGTTTTCAGGACGGCGAAGACAAGGCGAGAGGCGAGGCATGGAAAGCATAGACAACAAAAGCCCAAGTCCCGACAAGCTCCCAGGAACGTCCAGTCCGAGCATAGGGCATTGGGAAGAGAATACGACTGAAATGCGGTCAACAGTCGAGGTGACGGGGGAGGGGTGTGCACTCTGGAGGCTCGCATGCGGCAAAAAGACGGCACGCATACTACCAAGGAATACACAACACATTACTCTTGACAACTGCAGCTGCAGCTGCTACTCGTAGGATGCAATGCATGCACTTGCCGCGGTATTCGTTTGCTGCCATCCGAGATGCGGCTGGCCCAAAGTCAGACACCAAGTAGACAGCATAGAAAGGGGGGTCTACATAGGACGGCGTCGACTCCTGTGATGTAGACTTCTCAATGACATCAAAGACGAGGAAAGGAACCCCGAAAAGCGAGATTAAACGCTATGCTGCACTGCCGCTCAGGCGTCTGTCTATATTGCTCCTACATGGCCGTCTTCAGGAGTGATATGTCTCCGGATTACGGAGCTGGCTTTGTCGTCTTCATACTGTCCTCATTTCATCCTACTTATCATATTAATATCCAAAATGCTTTATTGCTGGAACGGCCGCAAATATGGCCATTGCAACCCCAAGCCTCATTTTGATTTTCATCATGAAGCATGGCATGGTGGCAAAGAAGGAGTGACGGCCAGCGTGACGGCTATAAGACTACGAAATAAGATTCAAGATGGAGAGCCAGTGCCAAGCCTAGTTCCGAGACGTAACCAGGTTTTTCACGAGAGGCAGAAGGAGATCATAACATACCGTTATTTTTATCACTATTATTACTCGAATAAAGTAAATCGAACGGCGAGGTAGAAAAAGGGAAGCCGAGCTGCAGGTACAGAGGCATGAGGAGATGACGATGGCGTTAGGATAGCCCACGAGAGTGGCTTTGCACTGTCTCTCAGTGTCTGTGAGTGTCTGTCAGTGTGGCATATATTTCCTGTTCTATTGATTTATCTTTGTACGATTCGTCTCTTGTGTTCTGTAAACAAACAAGCGCTGTGAAAAAGGGGTATACCCGCCGACCTCGTGGCTGATGGTGTGCACTTTCAACGGTGCCGGCGTCAAGACGGTTGAGACGGGTAGGCCTTTGTGTGCTGAGATGTTGAGATGCAAAGATACAGATCCGGGCAACATCAACATGCTTGAGACCCAAACAAGACCGGGGAGAGAAACACAAGAGGAGGCACACAGTTGTTTCGCATCGTACAGAGCCCAATCGCATTTCGTGCATTATCTACGCAGCTGTCCATCTACCACCGTCATCTCTACATTCCTCTAGACGCGGGCATGCCAATCTTGTTCTGCATAGATACGCCGAGATACTCAGGGTCAAAATGAGAATCAAACCATGGTAGAGTCTGAGTTATATCTTATTGTCCTATCTCCGGACCCAAGCCACTATTATTAAAACGACGTAGGGTGGGACAACAGGGCAGCAAGGCGTCATAGAGTCAAGTCAAATTATAATGAAGATGCACAAAGTATATTGGTAGCATCAAGATGGCCAATGGAAGAAACAAAGTCTGTGGCTAAAAGACAAGAAAGGCAAAAGTAAAAGGCAGCCCGTTGTGAAGAAAATAAGACGCAATAAGCCACGGAGACGAGGTGATGGCAAAGACGGGCATACAAGAAAAGACAAGACTCAGGACAAGACAAACGAAGAGACAAAGAAGAGACAGAGACAGGTCTGGACCTGGTCTGGCCTCGCTTCAAGCGGCCCCTCCCCTCATTCCCGCTGCTTTCTCCCTACCGCTATTCCCTTTTCACTATTGCACAGAGGATTGCTGAGATTCGCTCCGATACGATATATTGAGCATGGAGACGTCCGGTGCCATGCTACTGTCTAATGTCTAATGTTGGCTCTACCGCCACTCCATAGTCGCTAGCTGCCATCCGCCATTTGCCACCCCTGCAGCTTCTGCTTTTGCCTTTCTGTCTGCTGCTGTTGGTCGATCCATTAATCCATTTGGTTTTTCGTGACTTCGCCGACCTTGAGGATAAGCGAAGAAACGAGTACGTTGGAAATCCTCCACCTACAGCAGGGCCGAGAAGAAAGAGGACAGAAAATAACAAGAGAACACCGACAGATGAGATGGACGAAGGTGCAGAAACAGAAACAGACGAGAGGAGAGGAGAGAACCGAGAGGTAAACCATTGGCTGACCGTTAGGAACAACATCCCCTTCTGGAGGGTGGCTTGCTCGTCCAGTCTCTGCCTCTCCGCCTTTCTCACTTTCCATCCTGGTGTCCTCGTTCTCTCCCGGCCTTCTGCCCCTCCCAATCTCACCCCATCCTGATCCTTTCGCTGTCTTCAGATCATAGCAACCATGATAGCCAGAACCATTTGTTAATGGCCACAATGGCGACAGCCAACAGAGACCCCAGCACAGCGGCTCGATGTTTGCCCGTTTCCTTCATCAAGAGCTCGTAGCCGCCGCTCGCCCCCAGCAGTGTAATACCAAGCCCAATACTCTATATTGATAGACCGATAGACCTAATCGTGCATCGATTCGAGCCGACTCGGCATGCCACTGCGGCTTATTATTTGTTATGTGACCCCAGCCGTGGGAAGAGAATCACCGCTTGATAATCGTGACTGTTTTGTTAGTATTATTCCCACATGAAATATCGGCGGAAATAAGGAAGAAAAGAGAGAAAACATACCAATATCCTCATCGGCCAGCTCGTGCGAAAGACCGACACGCTGCGGCTGGTGCTTCACAGACTTGCCATACACAACGGCGTTCTTGAACTGGTCCAGAATGCTGCGGTGGATGGCATTACAAAAGTCCTCGACTGTGCACTTGCCAGACCGCAGCACCACAGGTGCTGTGTAGTCGGGAAGGCGGCCCTTGGGCTTTGTGTACACGCGAACCAGCTGCAGCTTCTCCCACATCGCCTCCATCAGTTCATCAACGTTCCAGCCGTGCTCGGAACTGATGGGCACAGCGTTGGGAATCCGGTACAGCAGATCCAGCTCCTCGATGGTGATGGCGTCGATCTTGTTGAGCACGTAAATGACGGGAATGTAGCTGCGGCTGCGCGCCTCCAGCACGTCAATCAGGTCGTCGACTGTCGCGTCGCAGCGGATGGTAATGTCGGCCGAGTTGATGCGGTACTCGCTCATGACGGCGCGAATCTCGTCATTGTCAATGTGCGTGAGGGGCACTGTATTGGTGATGTTGAGGCCACCCTTGTCCTTCTTCTTGAATGTAATGTTGGGCGGCTGCTTGTTGATGCGCACGCCAAAGCCCTCCAGCTCGTTCTCGATGACGCGCTTGTCCGTCAGCGGCTTGTTGACGTCCAGCACAATAAAGATCAAGTGGCACGTCTTGGCCACCGCAATGACCTGCCGACCACGACCACGGCCGTCCTTGGCACCCTCAATGATACCGGGCAGATCGATCATCTGCAGCGGCGCACCGTTGTACACCACCTGGCCGGGCACACTCGTCAGGGTCGTGAACTCGTACGCGGCAGCCTCCGAGTGCTGGCCGGTCAAGCGGCTCATCAGCGTACTCTTGCCCACCGAGGGGAAACCAATAAAGCCAACACTGGCAACACCTGTGCGCGCAACATCGAAACCGGCACCACCACCGCCGCCGCCACTGGTCGTGGGCATCAGCAGCTCACGCTTGAGCTTGGCCAGCTTGGCTTTCAGCTGTCCAACGTGGTAGGATGTGGCTTTGTTCTTTTGGGTACGGGCCATCTGTTCTGTTAGTGTTGGGTTCTCCAGCGAGCCGTCAAAGCTCGAACCTGCCTCGTCAACGCCGTGCTGCTGTACATACCTCGGCCTCGACCTCCTTGATCTTTTCCACAGTCGTCGACATAGTGGCGGTTGATCGTCGCTAATGCGAGCTGTGCTGTGTTTGTTGTTGTTTGTTGATTTGGTGAATGTATCCTCGGCCAGTGGATGTTGCTGTGACCCAAGGTGATTGGGAATGGTGATATTGATGATGGTTGCGATACTGCAATCTTGCGAGTAGCGAGGTCCAGAGGTTGAGAACTTTGAGCACTGCAAAAAATCAAGAACGTGGTGGGGCAAGAAAATTCGTGGGGGAAAATGGCTGCCACAAATGGGTGGCGTCTGCGCGGTTTGATTGGCTGGTTTCCACCATCAATGCTCATAGTCCCACTTTAATTGCTCTCGTCTACTATTCATGTCAATGACATCAAGGTCTGAACAGACAACGAACTTGTGTATCACAGACATAATTTTTATGCCTATATTATAAATAGAGTACTTATGAGATCAATTGAGTGTTTCCTTTTCGTGGCTATCAACTTCCATCGCTCACGCAACGAAACTCAGAGGAAAGCTTCAGAGTGTTTGTGATGACTAATCATATCAAAAGTTGTCGACGTTCCCAAAGAACGATCAAAAGGTGAGCCAAGCAGACATTTAAATACTAGGTGATAAGTAGGACTCCACGCTGTAAGACTAAAGCAGCGGAAGCAGCTAGAGAGAATATCACACCTAATTGTGATGCTTATGTAATCGTGCCAGACTATCTACATCAGACGTGTAGACACTCTAGGACAGCAGCACAAGCAAACGTCACAGGCAGGACAAAAAGTAGTGCTTAAGCCTCGCTAGAAGGCTCGTGATGTAGTATTTAACAACATAAAAGACATATAGTAATGACATTACAAAAGAAAGAGAAAATAAATGATAGAACAGGCTGGACCGACCACCCTGGGCCAAAGCCAGCGACGACAAGGAAATAAAAGAGGAAAAGAGGCAAAGAGGCAAATAAACATGATGCCAACACGCAGGCCAAAGAGATACAACAGACACAACATATGGTAGATGGGGCAGGCCGCAAGAATAATACAGAGATGCAAAAGATGGACAAGACGCCAGGACACCGCCATTGGCCAGGAATGACAACAAAGGACAAGAAGTAAAGATGGGAAGAGATTGAGAAGAGAAGACAAGAAAAAGGGACAAAGAATATGGGAGGAGTGATCCAAGAGTATAAGGTGTCGCAAGATGCAACTAGTTGCCGTTGGTGTCGTTGATACCGTTGACAGCAGGCCGTGAAGATTGACCGTTGGGCAGCGTGCCGTTGGTGAGAGGGTGTGTGCCGTTGACCTTGGGCATGCCGTTGGCGAGCTGTGGCTGCGACTGTGCCTTAATCATGTTGTAGGCCGGGAACGAGAAGGGATCGATGCTCTGTTCCTTGCAGATAAGCTCGAATTCGGGATCACTAAAAGCCACAGACACAAAGCCACGACGGGGTACGCGGACTGCCCGTGGCGGCGTCTTAGAGTCCTTGGCCAGGCCGGCGCGGTTCTCGCCAATCTGCGTGCCATTGACAAAGTACTTGGTGCCAGGCGCGAAACCCAGATTCTTGTCCGCATCGGGGTCACTCTTCCACTTGGGATTAAGAGACAGCGTCTGCAGCTGCGACTCGTGCTCGGGCAGTTCGCGGTAGTTCAGGGCCATCCGCACATTCTGCAGGTGAGGCAGGCTGGGAACCGTGGCCATGACGTCGGCGACCTTGACAAAGAACATGTCAGTGGCGAAGAACTTTTCTGAGGCGTCGTTGCGGAGCTTGGAAAGTCCCATGGAGCCCAGAGCACGCGGCCCTTGTGCGCCGTAGAGATCAGGCAGTTGTGCCCCGAGCTCGAACAGAACAGGATCGGTCAGAGCATATCTGTCGCTCTCCAGGTTCCAGATTATTTGCTTGGCGACCTGGCTCACGGGGAGATGGCGCCATGTCGGATAGCGCGTGAGCTCAAGGTCCTTGTCGCCAAAAAGTAGCGCAACTTGTGTGTTGAGGAGCCATTGCTCGCGGCCGGCAGCGGTGCCGTTGGCGTCAGTGTTAATGCAGTCGTAGCGCACACCCTGCATCACCTTGAAGAGAGAGGCGAGCTCGGCCTGCTTGGGGTTCGGGTGCGCACTGAGCCATCTCAGCAGAGGGGGCAGGCTGGCGACGCGGTTGCGCTCGTACTCCTCAAGCTGCAAGCGGCGCTCTTCAGCCTCCTTCTCAGCGCGGATGCGCTCGCGCTCAAGCTGTTCTTGCTCGCGCTTGAGGCGCTCCTGGCGTTCTTCTTCTTCGCGCTTGCGCTGGACCTCTTTGGCTGCTTCTTCGCGGGCAAGCTTCTCCCTGTGCAGACGATCTTCCTCTTCGCGCTTCTTCCGCTGTTCTTCCGCGAGCTCTGCCTCGCGCTTGCGCTTGCGCTCCTCTTCCACACGCTTGAGCTCGGCCTCTTCGCGCTTCTTCTTCTCCTCTTCCTCCTTGCGCTTGCGTTCTTCTTCCTTACGCTGCCGCTCTTCCTCTTCTTCCTTCTTGCGCTTAAGCTCTTCCTCCGCCTTCTTTTTCTCTTCCGCCGCCTTCTTCTCTTTGGCCTTCTTCGCCTCCTCCTCCTTCTCCTTGGCTTTCTTCTCCTCAGCCTTCTTCTCTTCCTCCTTAAGCCTCTCAGCTTCTTCCTCTTCACGCTTGCGCTTCTCCTCCATCTCCTTCTTCTTGTCGTCTTCCTCTTTGCGGCGGCGCTGTGTCTCTTCGTCCTTCTTCTTGGCCTCCGCTTCGGCCTTCTCGGCTCTCTCGGCTCTCTTCTTGTCTCTCTGTGCCTTGGCCTCGGCTGCTGCAGATTGGGCATCGCTCACGTCTGCCATCTCAGCGTCCACATCTTCGGATTTAACATGGATGCTCTTCTCGATAGGTGGCTGAGACGACTTGGAGTCCTTGGCGTCTCTATCCCTGGATTCCTTGGGCTCTTTCCGCAGCCGGTCGGTGGAGGAGTCACGCGTCTTTGTCTTGGCTGCAGAAGACACAGAAACTGATGACTTGCGCTCGTCAGCTGATCCCTCGCGACGCGATGCAGGCTTGGGGGCATGTAAAGAACTGAGAGCTGCTAGCTTGCCGTCTTTGCTGATCTTGGGAATCTTCTTGGCCTTTGCTGGGGTATCACTGTCAGCGTCGAGTCTCCGCCGCTTCACAGGTGCTTCGCTGCCATCTTTGTCTGACGACGTGGCGTGGGGCGGTGTCTCGCTAGAGCGGTGCCGCTTGCCAGCACTGTCACCAGAAGCGCTCGCATCCTTGGAGTCTTCCTTCTTCAGTTGGCGAGCCCGGTCGCGGTCACGTTCACGGTGCTTGTCGACACGTGCCTTTTCTGATGGCGCATCGTCATTGCGAGACTCGCGCGGGCTAGCAGAATCCTTTGGTGGAGTGACGGTGTTCGTCGAGGCCAAGCTGGAGCGTCTCTTTTTATCTAGTTTCTCCTGCTTGTCTTGTTTGTCCTGCTTCTCGCGCTCCTTCTCCTTCTCATGCTCTTTTCCCTTCTCTTTCTCCTTCTCCATCTCGCGGGCCTTGCCGTCCTTGAGTTCGCGGCCAGAGACAAGCTTCTTCCTTCTGGGTTTTGTCTCGCCCTCGGAAGACATGGCTATGGAGTCGGAGTCGGTCTTTCGAGACTTAACCTGCTTTGTAGGTGGAGGACTGTCGCGGTCCATGTTGGACGCAACAGAGCTGCGGTCATCACGCGGCTTAGTCTTGGCCGTGATTGAAGATGAGGTTGCGCGCTTGGGTGAAGAGAGCCGTTCGCGTTCCGAATGCTGTGTGCTCGAGTCGCGCTTCTGTTTGCTAGTCTCCTTGTCTTCGCGGGTACTTGAAGAAATGCCACTAGCTGCCTTGATAGTAGACCCTGTCTTCTTGGGCCGATCTAGAGAGGAGCTGGAGAGTTTCCGTTTCAGTGCACGTGGTGCTGTCGATGGTTCGTCGGAGTGGTCCACTGCGCGGGCTGCCCTTCTTGACTCAGAGTTCTTCTGTGAGGGGGATTTTGTCTTGTTGCCGTTCTGTTTCTTGTACGAGTCATAGGCCTTCTTCAAAATATCTTCCTCCTCCTTCCAGTTTGGACCAGCCCGCTGCCTCGCGATTTCGTAATAGGTTTCGCCGTTAAACCGTTGTGTGGGATCAAAGTTGCTCTGTTCAAGAAGGAGACTGACCACCTTGATGTTCTCCTGGCCAATGGCAGCTAGGATGGGTGTTGCGTGCTCTGGGGGTACGCCGGCCACAGGCGCGGGGTCTGGATTTGCCTTGCCCAGAGCCAAAAGTAGCTGCAGCACAACATCATGGCCACCACGCGATGCAGCAACCATGGACTCGGGGTCGTCGAATGCGTCCCTGACTTGCAAAATGCGGATGACATTCTGCTCGTCACCGCGGCCTGCTGCTAGCCGAAGTGTCTTATCGTCCATGGGCATGTACAATAGATGATTGCTGGTCTTGGTTGCACGAATCGTGCCAGCTCTTCTGCTTGATCCCCCCGGTGCTGGTGATCTGCGGGGGCTTTCGTCGAGATCATGTATGGAGCGGAGGTCGTCGTTCTCTGGATGGTGTTCTTCTGACGTGATGCGGCGGCCGCCAACATTTTTCTTGGCCGCTATCAATGCTGACCGAATGGCCTCGGCATTGTCAACTGTGTCGTCGACGCGGTCTAGCGGCTCCTCGCCGTTGACGTTGGCCTTGCGAGGGTTGACCCCAGCATCCAGCAGCAGCTGCACAACTTCCAGGTGCCCATTGTCGACAGCATCAAGCAGTGGCGTGTCCTTGTCATTATTAACACAGTCCAGGTTGCAGCCAGCGTCGATCAGCAGCTTCACAATATTGCCATATCCGTTAAGAGCGGCGATCTGGAGCGGTGTGTTTCCGGCAAAATCGGCAGTGTTCAGGTCCTCTGGCCGCTCTGCCAATCGCTTCTTTGCCATTTCCAGCTCCCCTCTAGCACAGGCTCTAGCCAGGTAGGTCTGGCCATGGGCGTCGAGGTGCTTCTTGTGGGCAACAATCTTTGCTGGTGATGATTCAGCTGTTGTGGGCACGGCCAGGTTGCGCAGCTTTGCGCTTCTCACGCGGGAGCTGCCACTGGCAGACGAGTCGTCCGAACCGTAGTCTGTCGTCTGCAGAGGAGCAGGCACGCGCTTCTTCTTGATAGCAAGGCCGTTGGACTGAGACGTGGCATGGGTCGAGAGACTGCGTCTGTGTGACCGAAGTGGCGGGGACTCGGATCTATTCAGAGACGCATCCCGAGATGACCGAGACATGAGTAATTTGGTGAGGGAACCGCTGTTGCTGGAATTTCCGTGTGAAAGGCGAGGTGAGTCTTTGCTTGACCGTGCTTCGGAGCTAGCATTTGCCAATCGCTGCCGGCGAGCCTTGCTGTGGGCGTCTACATCGTCGTCTGAGTCATACTTGAGTGCCTTGCGCTTGCCGGGGATAAGCTTCTCTGGGGGCTGTAGTCTGTCTCTGGAAGCTGTTGACAGAGCGCGTTTTGTTGCTTTCGGGCGACGGGCAATATGGTCGGTATCTGAGCCTGACGGTGGGTGAGAAGACGTGTTGCGGCTGCGAGGTGGAGATCCCGGGACAGAACTCAGGCTGCTAGAAGTGTTCTTTCCGCGAGTCGCCTCTTTGCTACTTGGCGCCAGCTTGTCGTGTAGTCTTTTCTTTTTGATTGGGGGAACTGACCCATCCCGGGTGTCGACGGAACTGCGGCTGGTCTTATCTGCTTGGCCATCTTTTTTGTCGGCAAGATGACGGCGAGGAAGACTATCGGCGGAGGCGACGGAGATAGAGGAAGCACCGTTGGACTTGTCCTCGTGCTTTATGACTTTGCGGTTCCGGGGCTTAGCTGGCGAGCCGTCCTTGGAAAGCACGATAGTCTCGGCCTCTGAACTTTCGTCGGTAGTGAAATCCTGGTGCTTGTTACGAGAGGGTGCAGTCGTGGAGGTTTTGGTTTCCTTGGTGTCTTTGGTGTCCTTTGCGTCTTTGGTGTTTTTCATATCCTTGTGGTCTCTATGGTCTTTTGGTTCTCTAGAGTCCTTGGTGTCTCTCAACTCTTTGGCCTGGTTCGGCTCTTTGACTTCCTTGGAGTCCTTGGATTCTTTCAAGTCTTTAGAGTCTTTAGGGTCTTTTGAGTCTTTGGGTTCTTTGTTCTCTTTTAGGTCTCGAGACGCCGTGGTTGACGACTTGGAGACAGAAGTTTTTGAAGATTCGTTGGATGTTGGGCCCAGGGCGGACTTGGAAGAAGATTTCGCGTCTTTGGAGGGGAGGGTTGCGCGAGAGAGGGCGGGTGATCTCGCTACAACAGAGGACGAAGATGGCTTCTGTCTGTCTGAATCATTGGAACGCGATGAGGCTGATGAAGCAGAGGGCTTCGGGGGCGCTGCCTCGTTGGCATTTTGCGCATCCATGACATTTAATTTCCGATAGATTGTCTAATGTGCACCATCCTGAGGGCGCCCTGAAGCCGCGAGCAACTTGGAACACGGAGAGAAAGATGGCAGATGGTGTGTAGAGAATGTAGTCGAGAATCAGGCTGAACAGGCTGAAGATGGAGGCAACAGGTGTGGAGGTGGAAGTCCGAAGAAGAGAGCCAAAGATCAGGCGATGAGAATGTTGGAACCAGGGTCGCTGAGATCACTAGATGGATAAATCAAGCGAGATCTTTCGAGATTCGCGTCGTGTATGTCTCTCCGAGTCCGCACGACGAAGAGTACCAATAGAAATCCGGAGTCGGCGGGCGTGGCGAGCACAGAGCGGTGGTCACGATGGTCGGACGATTCGAATATGACGATGGGAACCAGGTAATCTCGAGACGTGAATTAAGCGACGAGGAAAGGCATGCGCCGGCAAAACAAGACGTGTTGGAGATAGTATATAGGTATAGGCGTATAATAAATGAAGTAAACCGGCGTCGATAAGATGTCGCGGTCGGCGTCGATGCGAGAGAAAAAGTCAAGGTGAGAGGAAATGAAAACCAAGGGAGCGTGAGGATGGTGAGCAAAGGGCAGAAGGCAGAAGGCAAGAGGCAAAGGTCAAAGAGCGAGATGGGAGCGAGCCAGAGGAAGGAGAGACAGGCAGTAGAAACCGCCCAGTAGAGACAGGTAGACGGCTAGAGAGACGAGAAACCCGCCACAGCAGTCCAGCCTAGCCCAGCGTACCCGCCCCAGTACCAATTTTGGCCTTGGTCTGCAAAAGTAGGGCTCCTTCGTACTGGTGGTGCTGTCCTAGTATGGAGGAGAAAGGGGGTGGAGAGCCCAGTGGGTGCTGCCGTGCTAATGCTAAGGTGTATCTACGAAATACGTGAAGCTGACTGTTTCTCACCATGGTTATTGCTACGCAGCGAAGGAAGAGCATATGTGTGTCCATCGCTCCTGCCTCACAGGATGTAAGATAGATGGCAAGATAAGGGATTGACTATAAAGGAAGCTGCGACCGACAACGTATCAAGAGGCAAACCCAGCGTCGAGAGGCAACGGCAAGAGGCAAGAAGGTCTACTTCGTAGACACATAGCTAGAAAAGGAAGGCTCGATCGAGGTAACTGAGTATTTGCAGGGCAGGCGAGGCAGGGTGTCGAGGCCAAGCAGCGACGCGAAAAAGAAGGTGAACATGGGTCCGTCGCCCTCTGAATGGAAGGGGTGCCTTTTCGTAGCAAAGGCAAGAGCAACCGACTCCGTCACGAAATGGAATATAGATGGGGCATCTCGAAAACGCGAACCTCAGTCACGTCGATTCACATGTGTGTCTGTTTTCACTGGCAACCTTCTTCATGTCATCTTTTATGATGCTTGTTTCTGCTGCCTTGCTTCTTTTTGGCCTTCTGGCTCTTTGTGACTTTCCGACGTTGATCAGCGATGCCTTATGATAACCCTAAATCAAATCATTCAAAATACAGCGTAGGCACACCTCACACGCTTCGATGCCGCTGATTGGCTTTCGCTCTCATGCTACAGTGGGCGTCATCGACTCCCAAACGCGCTCTTGCCTCCTGTCTCCTGCAGTCCTCTTTTCTCCTCTCTTTCGCCCACTTCTCGCCTCTTGTCCTCTCCAGACTACGCCCATTTCTGCTCCTGTTTTTTTGTTTGAAATAAAAGTGGGTATCTCTAATTGATATGATTGGTCTGTCTTCAGCTCGTCGATTTTGAATGGTGACACAGTGCTTTGCGCTAGCCACTAGCGTAACTTGCTGCAGCAGTACCTACAATTCGTGTACAACGTACAGTCCTGCTGCCAAAGTCGTATCTACACGTACCCCGTGCATTTTACGGACACACACTGCTTAATATACTGTGTGCTCGGTACTTGAGGATCTGCTTTCTGCGCCTTTGAAACATCTGACTGTGTGTCTGCCTGTCCTCGGTTCCTGCAGTCCGAAAACAGCAGGCACGTGAACTATGACTGCTTTGGAGTCTTTGTAAGAAGCATTTGAGTCAGTCTGGAATTGAAATTACTTGTACACAACAAAGCGCGTGGTATTGTCTTCTTGATAATATTGCTGCATCCACAGCAAAAACAACAATGCCACATCTTGAACCTTGCAATCTTCACGCTCATACAAGGCCCCATCCCAGTCCAGCTGCCCCCCCAAAAAGTGGCATATTTTGGCGTGTGCTGCATTTCAAGTGGCTTACAGGCATTATGGGTCCACTTTTGTCCAGTAGTACCGCCATACAAGATTAGGGAACGCAGAACTGCGCCCCCTGTCCGCCCAAGCTCGTTAGCGTGAACGCGGCTGCGACGATCGCGCCGCGGGCAATTTGTAGCTTTTGTTCTGTATCTGTATGTGCATGTACTCTGTACAGAGTATTTACTCTGCAATCGCTGCTGTTTCCGTGGTTGAGCCGTTCAAAGAACGTCTGCAGTCTCGAAAAGAAAGACGGTCAGTCACGCCACCCCTCCCCCTCTTTCATGCCACCTCGACGTCTGCCTGCAATTAGACTGTGACTGTTTGCCTTGAGCTCAAAGGATCAAGGACTTTGATCTTTGTCTCTTCATCTCGTCTGCAGTGCGTGCGTATGCGAGGAGCAGTTGGATCATCATTCGTGTGGACCGGGGAATTCCATCACAACAGCAGCAACGCAAGGGTTCATCTTCATCAAGCTCCGTTGCTGTGCTTCTGCTGGCAGTTGCAAAAACGCTGTTTTCTTCGCCGAGACTGAGCCCTGATCGCCAGTCATCTATAGATCATCGACATTCTTGCTTCTGGCCAGGCTCGCATCGGAAATCCCTTGACAGGCTCAAGCAAAACTGTGGACGGATATTTGGAAGTGCGTCCCCTGCTTCCATGGCTACGGCATCTCAGCTGGCCCTGCCAGCGTCCTTGGAGAGCGTACAGGTCAAGAGCCTACCATCGACTGCATTCTATATTGCCGACTTTATCACTGATGAGGAGGAGCAGCACATACTACAAAAGGTTGGGCCTGGCTGAAGTCAGTCTTCGTCAGACTCTATATATTAACGACCTGCTCTTAGATAGAGGCTGCGCCGAAACCGAGATGGAAACACCTCACACACCGTCGCCTGCAGACATGGCCGTCCGACCTCATTCGTGATAAGCTTATCGATGCCCCTCTGCCGCCGTGGCTCGTCGATCCCGTCATCAGCCGGCTCCTCTCCATTCCTGTGCAGGCCAACAGCAATGGCGACGGGGAGGATGACAACCAGGACGACGGCGAAGGCGACTCCACCACGACAAACAAAAACAAAGAAAACATCTTTTCTGATAGCCTGCACAACCGTCCTAACCACGTCCTCATCAACGAGTATCCGCCTGGCGTGGGCATCATGCCGCACAAGGTAAGCCTCTATGTTGCCGAGAATTCTCGTTACAAACCGGTAAAGTAGAGAAAGAGGAGGATGCTCACGCAATCCAGGACGGCTCTGCATACCACCCCGTAGTCTGCACCGTAAGCTTGGGTGCCAGCCTCTGCTTAAACATCTACAAGAACAACGAGGACGGCACGCTGCAGACCGAGCCGGTTGCCCGAATCCTACAAGAACCGCGTAGTCTCCTGATCACGACCGACAATCTGTATACCGACTACCTGCATGGCATTGCCGACATTGATGAGGACGTCAATCTATCAGAAAACACGGTGGCCAACTGGAGCCTGTTGCGGTCCCGCGACGCCTTTGTGTCGGGCCAGAGCACACGCCAAACCCGCCTCAGCCTCACGTATCGGGACGTGCTCAAGGTGTCGAAACTGGGCAACAAGTTCATGTTTGGGAAGCGGTGACCGCGTCACTTCTATTTGCACTTTTGCCCTGCAGAGCACAGCCATGTTTGTGCACCTCAAATTAAGGCGCACCAAATACGTGCACCTGTGCGCCTTTTTAGAACCGAAAATGGGAAACGGGAAACGACAAAATAGACGCGGCTCCGAATTAAAAGACCAGCGGGATGATAATCCACTTGCGGACAACGCTCTCCACGCCGAACTTGTCGCTGTACCACTGCTTGGTTCGGGCCGCCGTCACACCAAGGCTGACGAGCACAAACAGCTCGGACCACACGAGGGTCCGGTTAACAAACATGTCCTCGGGCGCAGCAATGATAGACAGTGCAAAATAAAGCGCGAGCTCGCTGGTGTAGTGCGGACTAATGAGGTAGCGAAACATGCCCGTGTCAGGCAGCGAATACTTGACGAGGCTTGCGAGGTGCTTGTGACACCAATATTGGCCGGCTGATGCTGCAACAAAGAGCGGCACGCCAACGGCGAGTTTGGTCAGGGTCTCGATTGTGTATGTGAGCTGATATCCACGCTTGGCATCAAGGATGGCTCCTAAATCAGTGTTAGATGACTATGTAGAACTGTGAGGTCCTGTAGCATAACGGGATGCCAAGATAAACGTACTGGAACCCTCGATCCAAACGGCCAGGCTCATAATGGCGTAGTACAACAGGCCCATGAAGAACTGGGCTGCATTCATTTTTGAGCTGGACGGTTTCATGACGTAAATGTGTTCGTACAGGCGTCGGCTGGCCTGCAGGAACTCGAGGCCAAAGGTGATGTAGACTTGAACAAGGGTCATTGATGGCTTGCCCGCTGACTGCTCGTTCTCGGCAATCCAGCCAAGCATATTACCTCCTGCGAATGGCTCCCAGAACCACCACTGCATGGCCCAGAAGACAGCCGCGGCCATGTAGAAGACGTAGAAGCTGACGAACCACCCATGCGGCACTTGAAGCCGGGCGAATACGGCAGCTATCAGCCGCTCCAGCATATCGGGCTCGTACTTTCCATCTGCTGCTGCTTCTGCTTGGTTCTTGGGGTCCCGCGCGCCATAGTCGAGCAAGTGCTTCTGTGTCGTCTTGGGCAGCAGGGTCAGAGCGATAATGCCAGCTGTGAGCAGGGCAAACGTTGCCTGACAGGCAGACGACGGTGCTATACTGATCGTGTCCGCCCATTGTAAGGCAGCATCGATAGTAGATGCCATTATAACTGCGGTGGCCGTTGTAGAAGCTGCCTTGATGGTCAGGCAGCTCTCAATGGCTCTGTGGATCGTGTCGTAGCTCGTTTTCATGTGCTTTCGTCTAACAGGGCGGGCCCATAATAAATGACGGTACCTCGTAGCTGAAATACAGTGGACCGCAGACTGTAAGCGCAGGCGCACCGGAAGGCAACCTCCAATGCTAGTCTAGCCGGCTAATATCGAAGGCAACGACACACGAGTGAAGCTGTCACATATAACAACTATCTCCAAGTATAAAACTTCATTGCCCCCCTCTCTTTGGTGCTGTATCCCGGGTGCACAAGCCAGACCTCCTTTCATCCGCCTCCGTCTCAAACTCGACTCCCGCCATGGCTGCCCCTTACCCCCAGATCGTCCTCTTTGGCGACTCGCTCTTCCAAGGCGCCTTTGAGACCCAGGACGGCTTCTCGCTGCAGTCGGCCATGTCCGCCTACTGTGCGCGCCGTTATGATGTCGTCAACCGTGGTCTGTCCGGCTACAACACCTCCCAAGCTCTCAAAATTCTGCCTGACATCTTCCCGCTGCCCAAGGCATCGCCGGCCGACGACCCGTTCGTCCCCAAGATTGCCATTCTCATCATCCTACTAGGTGCCAACGACGCCGCCCTATCCTCGCGTGAGAACACCCAGCATGTTCCCCTTTTAGAATATGGATCAAACCTCGAGTCCATCATCACCCACCCCAACATCGTGGCCCATAAGCCCGAGAAGATCATCCTGGTCACGCCGCCGCCTGTCGACAGCATTCGTCTCGCCGATTACGAGAGCCTCATCAGCGGCTACCACCGGCCAGCTTCGCGCCTCCCGTTCATCTCGGCTAGCTATTCTGAGTTGGCTCGGGATGTTGGCGAGTCGTTTGCCGCGGATGGCAAGGATGTCGTCGTCGTGGACTTTTACAAGGTGCTTATGGACCTCGCCGTGAAGCGCACGCCTGGCTTCGATCCCAACAGCGAGATCAAGCTCGGCGACAAGCGAGCACAGCGCGGCTATCTGGCGAACCTGTTAACCGACGGCCTGCATCTCAGCGCAGAAGGCTACCGGGTGCTCTGGGACGAGCTGAAGGCGCACATTCCCGCACCGGACACCGAGGACAAGTCGGTGGGCTATGTGTATCCCTCATGGCAAGTGGCGCCAGGAATCGAAGATAATGAATAGTTGTTCAAGTAGCGTAATATCTAATTAATTTATGATCAAGAATATATCAAGTATTGTCCATGCCTTTTGTTTTGATGTAGTAGGCAGGAGCCATAAATCATCGCATCCCGCGCCTTCTGTTTCTTGCTTCTGCCTTGCGACTCAACCCGCAGGAACCCACGCAGTGCCCCTTCCTGTAAATAGCGGTTGCGACCGCTGCATTTCCACGCTACAGTGGGCATTCGGCTTTAAACCGCCAATTTATGTATTTAAATACCCTATAAATTTAATTGCTTTGTTAATCAGTAGGGAAATCGCTGCAGTTTCAGTCCAGGCAGTCCACTCCTCTCGCAGCCGGCCATCACCAACATCGCTCCGAGCGCAGCCTCCTCCTTTCCACCTCGTCCTCGTCCCATCTCTCCTACGCCCAGCATTTGCTTTCCCTGTTCACCTCAAACAGCACTTCTTTTATTTGCGACTAAATACCCAACAACTTGAAAACAAGCTGCGCCCACGTCTGCCTTGTCCTGGCCCTTGGCTGTCTACGACCATCTCTCCGTCCTGTCCCCCCTTTCCCTCGACAGCCAACTCACCCTTGTCCAACCCTCTTCTCTCGTCTACCAGTGTTTATGTCTTGCTGTCTAGCCATCTCACTATCTCTCACGCCCATCAACTCGTCTTAATAATCGACTTTCTCCGCGCTTCGTCCCTTCCATATACAGCAACGGCCTCTTCAACCACTCCTTCCTAATCTACCCTTTTTCGAAACTCGATTCAGAAGGTCCGATCCACGTCAGCCCGTTTTGATACTTGGCCCTCACGGTCCCCTCTTCCGTCTATCTGCTCTTCTGCTCTTCTCTCTGGGAGCAGATCGCCCTCCTTTCGCTCTGAGATTACGCCCTCTTCTCTCTCTTCTTCTTGCACCGCTCGACAGCTACGAAACAAACGACAGTTTATCTCGCTCCACTCCTCACGACCTCTTCACGCTCCCACGATCACGAATTTTTGGCGATATACCCTTCATCAAACGAATCCCTTAACATCATCACCCGTGACAAGCTTGTCGGCGTCGAACAACGAGCTCTCTTGCTTTTGTTACCTTACCCCGAAACCACATATACACCAATCACTGCGACATTGCCTGCAGCCGCGCTTGGCTGCCCACAGAGCCATTTCTACTTGACTTTCTTCTTCATTACGCCACTACAAGCATCGGAGCCGACGAGCAAGCTTAAACGCAAGCCTCGAGAAAATTGACCAATCGGCAAAACAACAACAAGCATACAACAAGCAGACAGACAAGCTGGCAGGACGTGGTCTGAACCCCGGCGTGGCTCAATCAAGACTGCACGGCTGGGCTGTTGCTGCGGGGGGTGGAGGACTGCTGAAGACAAACGACGAGACGCAGTACGACGAGACCAGATACGACGGCGACGATAGTGATAACTACGAAGCGACGACAGCAGCTGCAGTGCATGGCCACAGCAGGTTCTTCCAGCCGCCATTAACGTCAGCCCTCCTCCAAACCGCAACCATTGCAACGACTCCGGAAGCCGTTCCTGTGGCGAAAACGCGGCCGTCCGTGTCTTTCTCCTCCGTTCCAGCGACATACAACCCCCCCTCTCGTTCCCCGTCGCCTCCCGTAGGCATGGATACTCGCTTCTACGTGAGTCGCGAAGAGTTCCACAATGTCCAGATGGACGTTAGGCAACTCCAGGCCGTTCAGTCTAGCCAGTCTGAACGGCTGCAGCGCCTCGAAAAACGAAACCAAGACGAGGCTGCCATGCGGTCGGCATGGTCGAATTCTCCTTTTCCCAGTGCTTTGGTCGGCACACCTCAGCATGGTGAGTTTATATATGCAGCATAGTAGCAACAACAGCTAACGGTATAGGCCCTGTTCGGTTGCCATCGACAGAAAACTTTGACCTCGACGTACAAAGCCAGACTCTCGGATCTTTGCACCTGGAACCTGACGATGAACCGATCCGTCGGGCAGCCGCAGCATCCCGTGCAAATAGCGTCCGCTTTGATGAGAGTGCCAATATGGCCCAGAGCGCACGCAGTTTCAGCGACATAGGTGCCTTCCGTCCTGGAAGCAGCCTCATGATGGAGCGGACGTACTCGCACAAGTCTGACGGCCGCCATAGCTCTGCAGGGCATTCAGTTCACTCCGTGCACTCAGTTGCGTCGGGCCGGGGTAGCAGCATCGGGCTTGACACCAACTATATGACGGGCGGGAACGACCAAGACTCGCCCATCGACATCCCAGAACCACCACCAGTCTTCTACGTCCTCGGGTCTGTGCCGGCTATCGTGCGGTGCTGGCTTTCCAAGGACTTTGCCAACAACACACTTTTGTATGCCGCTGTTTGTACTGGTGCGCGAAAGTCCACCATTGACTTTTCGCTCGTCAAGGAGCTCGGCCTGGGTGACCTAGTATATCGGGAGGTGGACAGCACATTCAAGATCCACCTGCAGACGTATCTTGCCGAGGCAATCCCGGCGACAAAGTCGGCCGACCCGGTCCCCCAGATCCCCTTCCTGGCTGTGAGCTTTGAGGTGTTCAACATGGTGCCGACTGACGAGGCCGAGGCTGAGAATGGCAAGAAGGCCATCCGCATCTTCATTGGCAGTGATGCTCTACGGGCGCACAGTGCAGACGTCCTGTTCTCGAGAAATGTGCTGTCTCTGTACAGCAGCGAGCGGGAAAAGCTAACGGTGCCCTTTGTGCGGCCAGAGGACGACGGTGTGTTCCGGAACCTATGTACGGCCAGTATCACGCCCGACCGGCCTAAACTGAATGCGACAGCAGCCGAGTTTGTGTCGAGTGATCTCAAGTCCCGCGGTAGTATTAGCGGCGAAGACGATGAGCATCAGCAGACACACTTGGATCTGTTTGATGACGAGCTGGACGGCAGTAGTGTGCACGGCAGCGACACTCGGCACTTTGGTATGGGGAACGGGCATGTCATGGGCAACGGTAGCGGCAATGCCAATGCCAACGGCAGTAATGCCCCAGCGAAAGCAGCTCCCGCAGGCGCGAGTGTACTTAGTCCAGGTGCTGTGTCGCCTACCACAGTGCATCCAGTGCCTGCCACACGGTGGCGCGGGACAGCCTCTGGAGCTATTTCCGACCATGGTGACGGAGAAAAGCCACCTCGGACGTCAGCGGGCTCGGACTACTCTGGCAAGGAGGCCAATCCTAGCTTTGAGAGCAGCCGGCGCGACCCAAGCGCAATCTGGGGCTCGTGGCGGCATGGCGATTCGGCGGCAGGTAGCGACGGTGGCCACCGCGACAGTGGACCTTTGAGCGGATACCAGCCGGCCGGCCGGCCTCGGACGATGAAGGTGCTCAAGGCCAAGACGGGCAGCGGTAACGGCACATCATCGCGTACAGTGTCGTCATATGAGCCAGCCACGTCAAACAACAACAACCCGCGAACTAGTGGTGAGCACCGGCGGAAGAGCCAGGGGCAATCCAGTTCAGCTGCCAATGGCACGGGGACATCAGTTGCAAGCAACCCGGCACCGTCGAATGTGATTCGGTGGGAGTCGAAGCGGAGCATCAGCAGCAGCAACGCAGCAGCACAGCAGTCTGGGTTGGGTAAGGAAAACAAGAGCCAGCAAGGACAGGGACTTGCAGCTCTTGAGTTGCGGGGGAACCCGTCGACGGCGCCGCGCACGTCCAACCCGGTAGGGGGTGCGTCTGCCTTTGCATGGATGAAGTCGTCGAAAACCAAGGCGCCGACATCCGGTTCGGAGTAGGGTAGCTGTGCTATAATTACAGTGCATATCCAGCAGTCTAGGTGATAGCTATGCCAGAAAGGCAGGGTGCTTTTTAACAGCCCAAAACTACATATCATAATTCAACTAGCAATCAAACAAATCAACACCAACAAGAAATGAATATGCACTAGCTTTACTAATCTACTACTATATTTTGGACAGCAGCGCATTCAAGGCCGTCTTGGTGTCGGCGCTCGTGTCCTTGACGAGGCCGACAATGTTGCGGAACTGCGGAATGCTCGCGTCACCCATGGTCTCGTACATCCAGCTCTCCGACGTCGTGACAGTCACGCCGGCCGCGCGCAGCCGGGCCAGCGCAATGGGCACCTCCTCGGGGTTGCACGACGACACGCCGTCGGCCAGCACGTAGACAGCGTGGCCGTCGGCGAGCATGTCGAGCGCCGTCTGCGTGACGCAGATGTGGGATTCGATGCCGATAATGACTGCCGTAGTTTTCTCCTTGCCTGACAACGCGGCCTTGACGTCGTCGGTCCACATGCTAAAGCGCGTCTTGTCGGCATCAACAACCAGCTTGGCTTTGTCTGCGTCTGTTGCTGAATATAGAGAGGACAGCTCTGGAATGGTGTCACCCAGACGGGCACGGTTCTGGGTGGTGACAACAACGGGGATGCCCAGGATGCCGGCAGCGCGGAGGACCTTGCGCGACGTCAGGACGACGTTGTCGAACTCGTGGATGGCATTGCGGAACTTTTCCTGGATGTCGCAGACGAAGACGGCGCTGTTTTGTATGCGGAGGGCCATTTTGTCTTTTGACTTTTTTTGGTTTGATAGACGGCAGATGGTAGGGCAGATGGCAGACGGCAGGCAGACTAGGATCAGAGAAACAAAATACAGCTACATAGCATCCATGTGCCCGGCCAAAAGTACAAACGTTGGCGGTTGGTTTGCGGGGGAATGCATCGAGCTGGTTTGTGGGGTAAGCCGTTACTAGGTGAGCCGAAGCCGAAAGCTTCATCCGATATCTTTGGTATTGACATGTAGCATCCCAATTACTTTGCTATTTTTCTTCTTCTTCTTCTGTTGTATTTATTCCTCGATTATTTTATTGTTATATTTGTTATCAATATTTTGTTTATTATTTTTACGTCTTGTATAATAATAAAGTATTTGTTTATTTTCTTCAACTCTAGATTCAATGTCAGTTCAAGACAGCCATTGAAACTGTATCGGAAACGATTGAACTACTACAAATGAAAGACAAATGAAAGCCACACAGTTTGTAGTCAAAAGGATGCCAATTACACCGAGGGCCATCAAAGGCATGATCAGAGGCCAGAGGTGGTATCTACGAGATGAAGACACTGGCTAAAAGCTGCAGCACTCTGGCCGACGATGGCCAACAATGGCTTATGAAGAACACAAGAGGCACCGCTGCCCGTACTGCCTAAGCCTTTTGGATCTTGTCAATCGCATATTCACAATATTGCCCGTGGAGTGGCATAGGTGGTGTGACGAATGGAGTATGTACAATAAGAGTTGCTTTTGTTTTGAGCGTATATAGAACAATAAGAGTGAGAGCAAGCGTAGATGGCAATGCAAAGCAAGTCTGACGCAAGAGTAGAAAGAAAACAGCGAACAACAAGCTGCAGATCAACAGGTGCCGGATGCCTCACACTCTACACTCTGTCGGTATGTCGATGGTATGTCGATATGGCGACGCTCGGTGTCGATAGGTTGACCAGTACCACATTCAACTCCAGCTCCGACCACAAACTCAATGCCGCTTTCAATGTTCGTAGATGACCAATTCAGGTCATTTGTCTATTGGTTGCTGATGCTAAATACAATGCGCCTCGGGCTTTTCGACTATAGACAGGTAGCCACTAACTAGAGAAACGTGGCGATACGTTTACTTCAGGACAGCCTGGATCGACTCGAGAATCTCGACCTCGATCTTGGCCTCGGCAATGTCCTTCTCGCTGCCACTGCCGTTGGCAATCTTCTGGGCCTCGGCCAGCTGGGCCTTGACGGCCTCAGCGGAGAAGTCCTCGAGGGGGTAGGCCTCGACGGCGTTGATGCTCAGGACAGAGTTGGGCTGGACGGTGGCGAAGCCGCCGGAGAGGAAGAACTGCTTGCTGGCGCCAGACTCCTCAATGACCTCGACCAGGCCGGGCTTGAGCTGCTCGATGGAGGGGACGTGGTTGGCGAGGACACCCATGTCACCGGTCTCGGCGGGGATGTTGACCTGGACGACGTCGTGGGACTTGTAGATGGACTAGAACGGTTAGTGTTTGTATAGAGTAGGTGGACGTAGGTAGAGGGGGTGTTGAGGTCGGTATGGTGTTGACATTGACGTCGACATGCTATCATGACAACATGGCAATGACAGCACGACAACGTGCGCGGTTTATGGGCGGGCGTACCTGGTGAGGCAGAGACAGGCTCAGCTTGATCTGTGCATAGTTAGTATGCTGTCTGGTAGAAAGAGCAATGCTTGCAATTGACAAGCAAGCAGCTCATGGAATTGGCGCAGGTAGGTCCGGGGAGCTTGCCTTGTCGGGGACGGCATCGGCGTAGGTTCTCCGCTGGATGGCGGCAACCCGCGGCATCATGGCCGGGCGTGCACGCAGAGCGGCACGGGCAACGCGCATTGAGTTCATTGTGAGTTGGTGTGTTGGGGGGGGGAGGTAAGGTGTGTAGAGAGTCGAGAACCGTCGTGATGTCGGCGGAGGGGCGAGTGCAGACAAGGAGCTTTCGGAGGACGGGAGCAAAAAAACAATCACCAGCGAAATTGAGATGGGTTCCGATTTTCCCCCCAAAGCCAGACAGACCAGTGCTCAGGGGTCCACAGCTAGCCAAACAGCCGACGTCCAGACACGTGATATGGGACTGTAGATGCACGAGACGGCACACGTGATATATGAGAAAGAGTGCCTGAAATGCAATAAGCGTAAATGCATGTAGTGAAGTGTGGCTGTTCTAAGAGCTCCCGTCTGTTCCCGATTACGGGGCAAAGCAGATAGATGATGAGGTCATCGCCGTTTCTAGCCCGCGCCTCCTCGAGATGGCATTCAGATCGATTAATTAAAACAGAAAAACGGCAACAATCATGAATCTTTGTAAGACAAAAATGTCATATGCTGTCTCATCGCGATTTCTACTTTTTGCATCATTGATTTTCATTGATTTTCATTGACTGTCATGACAAACGAATCCGTCATTGCCATGTTTTGAGCCTTGCCTCTCGTTGTTTGGGAAACACAAGACATAGAAACCGGCTGACAGTGATTGATAGACAGGCTGCGTATATTGACACTAAAACTACAGAGGCTGAGAGGAGAGAATACCGGTGCCTGGCTTTGTTCGTCAGCGGGCACAGGTGTACAGCCTCGTTCTCTTTGCTCACCTTTGATCTAAGAAAAGAACAAGGCAAAACATCAGAATGGAACAAGAATAGACGTGAACAAAAGAAAACATAATGAACAAAAGGATTGAGTGGTTCGAAACCATGCTGCCAAGATGTGGCGGCTGCGAACTGTTACTGTGTGTCTGTACAAATAGAAGGTTGAGAGGATGCCTCCGTTTCGATATATCTCGATCTCGGCTATGCACGACAGCAGAATGCAGAATAGTATAGGTCTAGGTACAAGAGAGGCCTGTATCTTTTCATGCCGAGTAAATCCCGCAGCCATTATTAGGAGGAAACAAACGGTGAGCAGAGAAACGACTTTAGCAGGAGTACCTGTTCGTCTCCGTTTTGTTAGCGCCACATACACGTTTCCGTCTTCCACGTTTTGTTCTTTGCTGCCATGTATTTCACGTTTAGGAATGTTCTCTATTGGCTTTAGAAGGACAAAAGGACGACAGTTGCGACTTTGTTGGTTGTTGCTTTACGAGAACAAAGAGGAGTAAGGTGGTTAGTCCGCCGTCTCTGGTTTCAACGACTGACTCCTCTGTACGCAGCCCAGACGACCGGAAGAGCGGCCAGTGTACTCTGTAGGTGCACACCACTCCAACTCGTGGCACACCTCGATTGCAGTCACCCGGGCAGTTGTGGCGGTCAGCTCGCTCTTCGTGTCTTGTGGTTCTTTGCTCTCGTTCTCATCGCCATTCGTTCTCTTTGATCTGTCGGTTATCATGTCCCCTCTATCTCTGCAGGCTCGTGTGCTTCTTCTCTTGTGAACCATTGCTTCTGTGCTTTGTTCACCGACAGTCTTGCACAATCACTGCAGCCAGTCCATCCTCTTTCTCTCAATCTGCCCTTCATCGCTTGTCGCGCTTTCAGAAGAATACCACTAATAACGGTGTCGCCGCAATTGGCTAGCCTGGCCTGTGTGACAAAACGGATCCCAAAACGGAAGAACTTAAACGCACATGACCTTTTCGCACCTTGCATCGTGTTGTAATTCGGGAATTTTGGATTTATATTCCGAAAAAGTTACGACGTGTCGTAGACTATTCTCCCCTCATCTGGCTGAAAGAAGAAGTTTGACACGAGCCGAACGTGCGGGATGCCATAGCAGAGTGCTGCCACGATGCAAGGACCAAAGGGGAAGCCGAAGACGACGATGGACGCGAGAGCACGCGAGAGCACGCGAGGCGAGAGCGAAATAATCAAGTGTCATGGACATTCAAAGGTTCCTCTTACCCGCAGCTGCGAATCAGCTCTCAACCGACGATGAATGCCCAGGAGTAGACGATACAGCCAAAGTCGACACAGAGTTGCGGGGTTGCAGCAGATGGCACGGTCGTATGCAGAGAGGCAGAGTACGGAGAAGACGGTCGGCCTGGAGCTGCAATTCGTGGGGGTGGTCTTGTCTCTCTCTCTCTCTCTCTTGCTTGCCTCCAAAGATCATGCAATTGTCTGCACAAGTCAATACTGTGCCGCTGCTTCCACACACACTTTTATCGGCAACAGCCAGTCTACATCAGCCAGTATGACAGACGCTGTGGCATCAGTAGAAATGGGAATGGCAACACGGCTCGACATGGCCTTTGTGTGTTTGATCCTACTGCCAGTAATGAATACTCTGTATTGAGTACATCTCTGATCTCTGACCACCCAAAGCTACGACAGCTGATGCGACGTCATGTTAAGATGCAACCACAGGTCACATTGCCGTCGATGACCGTTTCCTTTGTAGATTGAGAGTTTATGAGATTGATGAAGTCTGCAATGGAAGATATGGCGGTGTGTTGACTGGTACTAGTACTGTAGTTCTTGATCGTCGAGATAGGAAATATTGCTGTCGACTTTACAGAGCAAGATACTCCAACCCCAGGGTCCCTCTACACACTATACCGAGTATGATTGCCGTGCACATCCTCGTCTCCACGCTAGGAGAGTAAAGTGCGCCAAGGACCAAGAAAAGAGGCAGCCATCGTCGCAGTTGAATGCTCATCTGTCTGTATGCCAACTGTAATGATCGACAAAGGGGAAAAAGGTCCTGTAGAGTTGACAGCACATTCATTTCAGGGCATCAGGCTCAGGGTGCTAGGGTCCTCTATCTCGACTCCTTTGACATTTTCTTTCCTGTCCATTCCAGGTCTGTTATGGTTACCGGATGGCATTGGTCTCGACATTGACAAACCCAGATCCCAGCTGTTTGAGTATCGACATGTTTATTACGTCAACCATGGTGAAACAAGTCGGCACCGCAATGCCATTGACCTCTTTCAATACTCTGTAAGATACAAAGTAGATTATCCTGCGCTTGCAGCGGACAACTCGAATATCATCTGCAGCTGCAAGTCAAGCCAGCGCCAAAGCACGCCAGAAACAATAAAGCTAGACATACATACAGACAGCTACCTACCATGAACCATCAAATCAAAAGACGACGCGACATGAAATGGATTAATCAAAGCGAGGCATGTCAACGTGCATGTGGCCCGCATGTGCAAAGTAGAAATAGACACGATGCTCTGTAGATTTACGATATTGACGGTGCCGAATCAGGACTCTTTTCCACCCTCCTCTGGACTCTTGAGTGCTGTTTATTCGGATTTCGCTCATTGAAATACCCTGATTCTGCAGTCTATCCCGCCTGTGCAGAGTGCGTCTACAGAATGCACGAGCAGCCAAAGCTTGTTTTCAACGCATTCTGCCGTCTGAATACTTGTAGATACTAGAGATGGAGCTCGTTTCCACGCCAAGGACAGCTCCGTTAGAAAGACCCTCTTTTACTTTTTTTGATTTTCGTATCGCTGAAGCTTGTTTCGATTTCGGAGCGACTGCGAGTACTGCGGGTAAACAGTCTATGTGTGTGAGTGACCAACCGACTGCAACTGCTGCAGTGACTGCCCGCATCGGACGGATGATCACCTGAGTGTGGTAGTGCGGAATGCTCGCTGCAGATTGCAACCTTTCTTCATCTGCAGAGAACTTTTAATTGCGCGGCCATGCGGTGCCACGACAGCACGGCACATAGTGTATTTCTTGTCAGCAAATAAAGAGAATGGCTGTCCCGTGTATGCATGGACATAATGATCATCTCGACCGGCTGCAAACCTGATGTCAGGGATTTGACGACACTAACAAGAAATCATACATGCTCTGTAGGCGTATTCCCTTGTTTACTTTGATCTTAATCACTCGAGAACGGACACTAGCAAGCAGGCTTTGCTTTAATTTACTTTCATTTGAATACGAAATGAGGGGAGATAGAGTAAGAATACCCAGATAGTTGCTGTCAGACCTCCGTAAGCCCTATCTCAAACTACTTTGTACCAACACGAACTGGCATCTGACTGCACTAGCACTGGAACCAAATAGGGTGTTTGAAAGAGCTCTAGAATAAGGAATGTCTACAGACTATTGTGATAGAGAGTGCACGGAGGCGGCCATTCTACCGGGCTGTCTCCTGTGATATTGACTGATTCATTGACCACTGATTCACGCTCACACCAATATTGCTTCTTGGCTAGACATTGTCACCGCCATCTCTTCAATATTCCCTGTGAAATCCGCACTCTGACCCGTATCCATTCCGTGTATTTACCGTGCCCTGACACCAATCTCATCGCTGGCAATGCATATTCAACAAATTCGGATGGGGCAGAGGGTCTTGCGTTCATCTTACGAAAGAATATCCATCCAGCACAAATCTCACATCAGCCCTGGCCTCGTTTTATGGGATTGTTGCTACCATGCAGTCGACGGCTACAACTGTCGTGGCCGCCAAGTGACATGCAGGGAGATGGGGATACCCGTATGCCGTAGGGGGCCGCCGTGGAGTATCTTATAGTAGCAGAGGATCATACTCCATACGAAGTACTTCGTATGCTGGATGCTGGAAAAGGAGATCAGCCATAGGGGTTGCAGCAACAGCCACTCACAGCACCAGCTCTGGGCTCGTTTTGTTCTCAAGATAGACAGCTAGGGGATGGATTGTGGGCTGTCTCCGGCGGACTCTGTGCTGATATGAAGTGGACTGTGCACCAAGACATGCTCCTTGCTTGTTGTTTTCACTTCAGCTGGCACTGCGGCTCCGTTTTCATCTGCCTCTATTGTATGGCATATGCCGAGATCATCTCATGTAGCATCGACTGGACACTGATTTGAATTTGGATAGCTACGAAGTACAATTGTCGGTAAAATACACCGACATGTTGCAAGCAGCTCCGTAGCAGTAGCACTTCCCCTTGCTGGGACACCATCCGCCCTCCACTCTGGTTCACTGCAGCCGATATCCTTCATTTCTACTTTGTGTCACTCAATATGGATGGAGGATGTCGTCTCCTCCACTCCTCTCCGTCTCCATTTCAGCTATCCAGCCTCCCTTCAATATTAGATATTCTGATTATTCTCTACCGTGCAGCTATGCTGAATACAGAGCCAGGTCTGGATTCAAATGGCCACAATCTAATTGGAAGAGTTTTTTCTTCTTCTTTTGATTTTCACGCAACGCTCTTTTGCTATTAAATTCTTTATTTAATTCTGAAAACCTACTCTTCGCTATATTCTACGCCTGGCCTTACCTGTTCTGGTGCAAACTGGCGGGCCGTATTCCGTTGCTTTTCAGAGAGTTTTCACTCGATTTCATAGTGCATTTTTCTTCTTTCCTCGCCCTGGTGACAAATGGAAACTCCAGGCGCTACGGGGTCTCGAATAGCGGACAGAATCTAGATAGCGCTGAAAATTTTCGCAACGCGCAAATGACTGCAAATTTGACTGCAAATTTTCATTCTCATCCATTTGCACTATATTGTCGTGTTGGGTGTATTTCGTGTGTATTTTCACTGTGGTTCTCTGTCCATTTCCACTTGTCACGACTCAATTCCAGAGCAAAGTTTTCTGACCATGTGCTTGGGTTTGACTAATGATGACAGACGGTATGCGCAGTGACTCCCTGTATTATAAAGGATTGCAGATGATTACAGAGTATTACAGAGAATTACAGAGGATTACAGAGGAAAGCGCGACAGATACCGAATGACTAATGTCAACTTTGTCATGCTGCGCATTCTAGTGTGTTCTTGGTCGCAGTCTTCCGGTGACTATCAGTGGCTGGCTGCATTTTGCCTTCTGAATGCCCTGTAGTTTTCTAGAATTTGCCCTTCTAAAATTAGTCCTTATTTTTAATTTGTTCTGGCTTTTGCCTTTTGCCTTTGCTTTTTGCCTTTTGCCTGAAATTTGCGACCGAGGTCGGCACCGTGTATTGTATATGGTGCACACAGTATTCACCGCTTGTTGCCAGCGCTAACAGGTCACTTCTCCCTGGAGAAGGCGCGGAAATAAATATCGCAGACATGCTAGCGCTGCTCTCCAGACCGTGCACACATGGCTAGTCTGCTTGTGCGCACTGTCTCAAATGCACCACTGTAATCAGAAAAATATGCATGCTTCAGCAAATTACAGTAGGGCTTGGCCCCACCCACACACTGTCTCTGTCTCTTTCTGTCTCTCCCACTGTCTCTTTTCTGTCTGTCCCTGCAGAAAGAAGCTCATGTTTCCTTTGCCGGCGCTGTCTCGAGCGAATGGGGAAAGAACCAGCGCTGTGCTTTTCCTTCTTGCCTGCCCCTTCCATCCGCGACTAGTCTCGCTGCAATTGCTCCCTAACCCTTCCTGAAAAGGAAACATACAGAAACGGTTCTCCGTTTCGCTGTTTTGTTTCCTCTTACTTTCTTTTATCTATTCTTTTCGTATTAAAATTAATTCTCAATCTTGGTGTTTTCGCGCTCGCTCTTGCCGTTTTCTGGCGCCCAGGTCATGCCCCCACACTCTCCTGTCCCTTTCTCTCTGCCTTTTTGCCTTTTCCTTCTCTTTCTTTTTTGTCCTTACCTTTTTGAGCTCTCTTCTCCTCGCCGTCAGCCCCAGAACTACGGGTACCCCCCTCTTTCCCATCTGCCATCTGCTCCTTCTCCCAGGCCCCAGAAAAATCATTTGTAGGCAAAACTTTAAAAACCTGATCGCTATTTTTACGATTTTATTTCGATTATTTTTGGTTTTATGGGCTATTCGTAGTGTAATTCCTGAATTTCTGAGTCTGGTTTATTCGTAGGGAAGGCACCGCCCACACCTCCTGCTGCTTTCGATCGTCTGCCCACCGCACTTGCCTCCACGACATATCGACAAGTCACCTCCGTTTCCTCTTGCACTCTAGTCCGTTTTGCCCTTTCCTCGTGTATTTTCCCTATTATTTTCATTTTCAACCTCCTCATATCCTCCTGGCTCCCACTCCTCTCCTTCTCTCTTGCTTCTCCTGCTCCTCTTTTGCTTCCTCTCTCTTCCTCACTCCACGAACACAACAATAAAACACTCGTCTTCGACGCTCTGCTTTCCAGCTGCAACTGGTTGTACTGGCCTCTTGGCCCGGCACTTTACACTTCTCCCACGCCCACGTATTACCTCGCCACGCCACCTACAAATACCGCCAACTCAACTCATAGTGGCTGTGTGATATAGATCTTCAGCAGCGCCATCCTGCTTCACTCTTCGCATATCAGTCACTCCCACTCGCCTCAAACAATAACACGCCAATACGCCAACTCCCAGCGCTCAGAGGACCCTGCATTCCATCTTTAGCAGTCAAATCAAGAAACGGACACACCCCAGCGCAAATCACCTGCCGTCAGCTTTCTTTGCCTGCTTTCTTTTTCGGCTTTCATTGCTTTCTTTCTTACTTCTATTCTTCTTTATTTATTTTTATATTCTTCGTTCTTTATTCTCTTCTTCCGTCAATATCTCACGTCTCTTCTCATTTCGTCTTCTCTCTCACTCAATTCCCCGAGACAAGACTACAAGACAACCGGATCGACACGCACAGACAAGACATCCAAGATACACATACACTCCGCCTCCCCCTGTCCGACCATCTGGAAACATCCTCCACCACTTCTTGTTCGCCAGATACCACAACCCTCACCTTGGCCTTTTCTTGGCTGTCAAACAACACCTCTCACACCAGACCGACGACGCGGCCTTTGCCTTTGCTTGTGACGTGTTGACATACACTTTACAGAGTCACCAGCGCCACCACAGTCCGAAGATCCGATCGAGAGAGACAAAATAACATCATTGTCCGTCTCTCCAACCCTCAACCACATCGGACCATATTCAGCTTTTTACCCTGCGATCATGTTCGTCGGTTTATAGCAATACGGTCCCTAGGGACGACCTCGCAACTCTTGTGTCATAAAGTCATACAATCAACTCGAGCTGCTTTGTTGCTTGTTTGTTGACATCTTTTCAATCGCAACTTTCACCACGAACACCACTTTTATATCAACCTTGTCACCCAGTTTACTCAACCGCACAACCTCAAGTAGTCATATATTTGACTACATCTCATTCACCTGCTCTTGATCCCAAACTTTCTCTCACACCTTTTATATTTCTATCATCCTACCTAACACACACACATCAAAATGCCGATATATACAAGAAACGACACGGCCACGTCAAACGTCCTCGCCTGGACGGCCCACGCGGCCAACGGTGTCGAAGAGGATGCCGGCGCCGAAGCTGACGAGCCACCAGACTCAGCTCAAGAGCCTGCTGAAACCCCTTCTCAGAACCTGTCTTTTCATAAGACAACCGTCCACCGGTCCAGAGAGCGTGTCGAGTCTCTTCTGACCCGTGCCCTGCAGAGCCAGTCTGAGGACGAGACTGCAGACCAGATCTCTGCTACCGGTATCTACCAGAGACGCCGCCGCTCAATCACCAGCAACACCAGCCTTGCTTCTACTGCCGGCTTCACCAGCGACACCGGCATCACTACGCCGCCTCGCACAAACTCACCCAGCCCTCGCATGGCCATGGCCAAACTGGCCATTTCAGAGACTCCCAAGGCTCAGGCCACCGCTAAGCCTCCTGTTTCTGTCAATATCGCACAGGTCCAGATTACTGAGCAGACAACGCCTGCTGCCGAGACTTCTGCCCCAAGAAAGCGATGCATATCATTTGCTTGTGGCCCTGCCAAACCGAGCCAAGCCAAGGCCAAACCGGCGTCGCCACCGATTGCCAACACAAAGGCACCTGGCCCCGATGACACGCCAAAGGCTGCATTTGCACAACTCGCCAAGCCCGACGACGTTACACCGGTCCCCAGGGTAGAGTTTCCCGCGCAACCCAAGCGGTCGTGCATCAGATTTGCATGCCCTGCACGGCCGACCACCGATGCACACAAGCCCCAGTCTTCTGCCAGCCTGAAGGCTGAGGGTCAGGCCCAGGAGCAGCGTAGCAAGTTTCTTAGAAGACCCTCGCCTGCTCCCACTGCCGCCCCCGAAGCCAAGTCGCCCGCGTCTGTCCGTAAGCACCTGCGCACCAACTCGTCCAATTCCAATGCTCGCTCGCCTCGCCCTGCCAACCGCAATTCAGCTGCTCGCCAACCGTCTCACAGCCCTGTGGCTGTCCGCGCCAAGAAGTATTACA
Source organism: Ophiostoma tasmaniense (assembly GCA_022392925.1). Taxonomy (NCBI): domain Eukaryota; kingdom Fungi; phylum Ascomycota; class Sordariomycetes; order Ophiostomatales; family Ophiostomataceae; genus Ophiostoma; species Ophiostoma tasmaniense. Next base: position 983,190 of record JAKRGK010000001.1, on the reverse strand, counting down.
ACGCTGCACCAAGTGAACTGAAGGGCGAATCATCTCGTTTCCACGGATTTGCCAGTGACGCCATTCTTGAAGATGATTGGATCTGCCAGGATAAGGTCACTTACAAGAACCGGCTGACCATTGATGACACCCTGGAGAAGGAGATGGCCATTCGCCGCCTGGGTAAAGAAGCCGAGGAAGAGGCTGAGGAGGAAGAAAATGACGACAACAACAATGATGTCGACGAGGACGACGAGGATGCTGACGACGACGACGTTGACGAAGACGAGGATGATGATGAAGATGATGAAGACGAGGACGAGGACGACGATGTCTTTGAGGGCTACAGCTCTGGTGCTTCAGACGGCTACAAGACTGACAATGAGACCGGCTTCGCTTCTTCCGATGAGGAAGACGATGGCTTGGTTCTCTGGACCGTCAACCGCGCGGAACACCAACAGCGCGAGTACAACAATGACGCCGACCACACCACCCTACACCAGGTTGGCCCACCCGTCTTCCGCCGTCTGTCTGTCGATGAGCACTCGGACTCTTCCGACTACGTTGCTAGCCGTGCTTTGCGGCAAGAGATGCCTAAGCACCGCGAGATCACCCGTCGTCCCGCCACTCCCGAGCTCCCTGACAGCACCGACTTTGTGTGCGGTACCTTTGATGAGGACCGCCCCTTGGAGGAGGCCTACCTCACGCACATTAAGGCTCGCAAGCACGGCAAGCTGCATGTTATTCCCCAGGACATTGATCCTAGCTTCCCCACATCGGACCCTGAGGACAACAGTGACAACGACTCTGCCAACTACAAGAATCACCGCGCCGCTCAGCAGCACGGCAGCGCCGATGAGCGCATCTGGGAAATGGAGGACATCCACCATGACCAGCAGGACCGCGAGGACCGCCGTGGCAAGAAGAGAGCTGAGTCCCCCAGACGCCTACGCTCGCCGCCGCCGCCCAAGAACCGTGGCCGGTCGCCTGCTCCTCGTCGCATGATTGACCGCCACTCACCTACCCGGCGCCTCAAGTCGCCTGCCCCCATCAAGGCGGCAAAGGCTCCCAAGGCCCCCAAGGCCACGCCACTGGCGATTGTGCCTATCGTGCGCACTCACCTGGCTTCTCCCCCGACGTCGCCTGTCGAGGGAGCTGATGGCAGGGGCATCTCTCGGTTCCGGGCTATTGCATTTCAGCCTGGGTTGACCCAGACCAAGTCCCTACCTCGGCCTTCGGCAATCTTCCGCCACCAGACCAAAGAACAACAAGCACAGGCACCGGCCAAGACCAGCCGCCGCAACAAGGGCAGCGGCGCTGCTGGTGCCAAACAGGGCAGACACATCCGTGGCGCGATTGATATTGTCAAGGGCCTCGAACAAAAGCGTCAGAGACGCAAGGACAAGTTCCAGCAGAAATACTGCAACCGCGCTCGCAAGGGCCAGGTCCCCGAGCGACGGACTCAGCGTGGTGAGGGTGCCGAGAGAATGAGAGAAGTCGGCTTGCTCATGGCTGGCAAGATCCCTGCCCAGGGCCACTATGTTCTTTCAGTTTAGGCTTCTGAACCTACAACTTTCTCATCTCCGAAGCACCCCACCCGCACGACCATATGAATGGGAACGGCGCACTTTGATTTACATTCTTTTTCCCTTTATTTTTTTACTACCCGGCCAGGTTGCTTTTCGCTTTTTACGGGCATCATCATTCTCATCAGTATCATCATGGAGGCATGGTTTGATTTATCTCTTACACTTCTTTTTTTATCATTTTTGTTCTATATCTCTTGTTTACAAGCATTGCATTGGCGGCTCGACTGCAATTACTTGGTGGTTGTATGTATCTACATCCAGCACAGCAACTCCTTACTGTCTTTTAATGTTCTTCTTTTTCTGCTTCTTCATTTTCGTTCTTTTGCCAATACCTGCCAGCCTGGCTGTGGCTACGGCTGTCTATCGTTTTACATACACCTTTTATTGACTTTCACTTATGATGTTTGCCGCTTATTCTTTCTTCCCTTTCTCTCTTTCTCTCTTTCTCTCGTTCGCGTATATATTCTACTTGTGCCTTGCTTGCACTCTTGATGTACATATCGGCAACTTAAACAGAACTGACCACGCATAGTTGCCACGCTTTGTTTTTGTTTCATTCCGTTTCTCTAACGACGATGACGACATTTCCTTCTTTCTTCTCTCTCTTTGTCTTTCTCTCTCGTTTCTTATCGCATCTTTCCATCGCCCGGGCGGCATCGTGCAGTTTTCCTCTTCATCGGCCGGATACCCTTACTATGTTAGACCTTTTTACAGCAAACTAGCAGACAGAATGCATCAATCAAATTAAGACGAATATGCAATTCAAACAATGCACCTGGATGCCTAGATGTGAATGACTCAATGCCCTTCAGATAAATTCAATATGCAATTAAGAGCTTCCACGTGTGCTCTACTGCGTACTTGTAAATGCTGTATGACGATGTGGTGGCAATTACATAATCAACGAAATTGCCGTTGGTGGTGGAAAGGGTGATGTGGTCTTGTATCATGTGGCGGCAGCGCCTTAGCCACTGTATCACGTGACTATATCCTGGGTGGTTTCGCGCTGGTGGGTGCTGGCGGCTGGTGCAAAATGCCAGCTCGCCAGCAAGCAAGCACGCTCTGGGCCTTTGGTGGCCTCTTGTGGCCTCTCCCTTCAAAGCTATATCAACCACCCGGTCCCGCTCCTATCTTGGTCTACTTTTTTCGGGCCCCTTTCCACCCCATTACCATTTCGACTTCGACGTCAATCCTCACCACCGTCTTCTGTCATCATCGATCATCGCCGGGCACATCGAAGTCCAGCCTTATCGCCGCCGCCATCGACGCCGACTCAGTCTCCATTCTCCAACCTACCTACCACCTACATCATACCTGACAGCGCAGCTGAACCGCCATCATGTGGATCGTCAACTGGTGTATGTCATCATACCTATAGGATGAAGGAGAAGAAGAAGAAGAAGAAGAAGCTGACCACCAGTCTACGACATGCTGTCGTCGCTCGGCCTGCTGAACAAGCACGCCAAGCTGCTCTTCCTGGGCCTCGACAACGCCGGCAAGACGACGCTGCTGCACATGCTCAAGAACGACCGCGTCGCCATCCTGCAGCCCACTCTGCATCCCAGTGCGTTCCTCTCTTTGCGTTTTTTGTTTCTTTGATTTTTGTCAGGGAAGCAAGGCTTTCACGACTCCCGACACCTCAGTCTCGGCCGATACTAACGAACGACAGCCTCTGAGGAGCTTGCCATCGGCAACGTCCGCTTCACCACCTTTGACCTGGGCGGTCACCAGCAGGGTATGTCACCTCACCCTATCACGCTCTACAGAAAACAAACTAACCAACAGCCCGCCGTCTGTGGAAGGACTACTTCCCCGAGGTCAACGGCATTGTCTTCCTCGTCGACGCCAAGGACCACGAGCGCTTCCCCGAGGCCAAGGCCGAGCTCGACGCTCTGCTGGCCATGGAGGAGCTCAGCAAGGTGCCCTTTGTCATCCTGGGCAACAAGATCGACCACCCCGACGCTGTTTCCGAGGAGGAGCTGCGCCACCAGCTGGGCGTGTACCAGACCACGGGCAAGGGCAAGGTGCCGCTGGAGGGCATCCGCCCGATCGAGGTCTTCATGTGCTCGGTCGTCATGCGGCAAGGCTACGGCGACGGCATCCGGTGGCTGTCCAACTACGTCTAAATGTGTGTTTTCTTTTAAAGAAAACTCTTATGACGTAGATTGCCATCACATGCCGTTTGTCGTTTATACTGATTAACTTTTGCGACTCGCCTGGACTACGGAAGTACCGTCTGGCCGGCGAGGCTTTTGTTATCTTTTGCCTCCTATCCTATCTATTTCCCTTGACTCTGATACTCTCTATCCCTATTCTCTCTACTACCTTGCTTTTCCTTTTAATGTTTCTCATGAGGTCTGAATGTCGAAGAGCGCAAAGTAGGTGATTGTTTTTGTTACTCTTGCCTATGTATCTTGTTTTATCCTTACTTTTTATTATAATCATTCCCAGAGGTCTACTTGGCTGTCTTGTGAGTCGCGTGAGGCCTGTAAGGTGATCAATCTGATGTGAGGTGACTATTGCTTGTACGATGCATCTGGTGAGGGACCTTTGGCTGATCACGTGCCAGTTTTGCAATGGTATGGGCGCTGCCACGTTGTGGCGATATTACTGAGCGAGACTATGCTATATTTTAGCGCATTTATGACCTCCTACAGGCTATGGCAGCCCGGCAGTGAACAGTTCCGGGACCCGAGACCGCTGGAGCAGCTTCTCGGCAGTTGATTAAATTAACTCGATATTAAAATGATAAATTCGCCATTTGAGCCATACAACAAAGGCTGTGGGGTTGTACATTGCTCCGCTCCTACGACTTACAACTCGAGCTCTTGCCTTTGGAGCTCTCTTTCTTTGGTTTGATAAAGTACAGTCGTAAACAAATTTCGATGCTGCCAGAGCGTTGTGACGCTGGGGATTGACAACCAGTAACTCGGAAACCTCAATCAGAACCACACTCTCCCAATGGCCTTTGCAAGTGCCTGCGGATCCGGCAAGACACGGCTGGAGCTGCCGGCCAGCTGCCAGCCTCCGCAGAGCCCATTTCCCGAGCGCAAGCTTGTATGGATAGTAAGTCGGTATCCGATTGTTTGCTCGTCTTGCTGTTTGTCGATACGGGTACTAATCTTAGATCTTTGGAGGCACGGGACACGTTGGCCGGTCGCTGGTGCGAAGTGCAATCACGCATGGTGACAATGTCATGATGGTGGGCAAGACGGGCGAGATGTCAGCTGCCGTCATGCAAAAACTGGCACTGGAAATCCGCCGGCCCGCAGAAGCCATGATTGCGGATGCCGCACAGTCGGAGCCAAATGCTCCGAAAGACGGGGGCAAGTTCAAGGTCGGCAGTATACAATGGGCGCAGTGCGACGTCCGGTTCCGCAAGACGGTCGACGACGTCGTGGCCAAGACACTCAAGGTGTTTGGCCGTATTGACGTCGTGGCCAACTGCTCTGGATACGGTGTTGTGGGATCGTGCGAAGACCAGGACGAGCTCGAGGTGCGCGACCAGTTCCAGACCAACTTTACGGGCACGCTCAACATTTTGCAGGCAACGCTGCCTATTTTCCGACGGCAGCGCCGCGAGGCCATCGAGGCGGCCGAGGCGGCCGAGGACGAGGCCGATTTGGACTCGGGGTCGGATGTGGAAATGGACAACGAGAAATACGACAAGGATGTAGACGACCTACCCAACGGCGGCCGGTACTTGATATTCAGCTCCACATCTGGCGCCCTAGGTGTGCCCGGGCTGGGTCCATACTGTGCGACAAAGTACGCAGTTGAGGGCCTGATCGAAGCGATGCTGTACGAGGTAGACACGTTTGACATCAAGGCGACGCTCGTGGAGCCGGGGCTGGTGCGCCGTGACGACCCGCGCGGCGTGCAGGCGGTTGAGAGAAGTCTGTCAGAAATACAGACAGATTACTCGGATAATCCAGAAAACTCGGAAACCCCAGAAGGTCCAGACTCCTCGGAAATCCCAGAACTCGCGGAGCAGAGGCTGCAGGAGGCGGCACAGGGTCTGCCTCCGTGGGGCCACTTTCTCATCAACAAGCCCAGCGCGCCCTACGCATCGGCGTCGTCACCATCCCTGCATGCTATGCGCATGGTCAAGTGGCTGGGCGACCGACAGCCGACGGGCGTCGTGCAGTGCGCCGAGATATGCTGGATGCTGGCACACTGCAAGTTCCCGCCGGTGCGGCTGCCACTGGGGAGCTATGCTATAGAGAGTATTCGTGACCGGCTGCGGTCTGTGACAGAGGAGCTGGAGGACTGGCGGCACCTTAACTTTGCGCCTGCTGGTGCGGCTGGCACTGCTGGGACTGCGGCTGCCGACGACGAGGACATGGCCTAGGATGTGTAAAGCAGATGTTTTTTTATAATTATTTAATATGATTCGGCGTACGAGCGATGGACTACTTATCATCTTTCACTATCAGACCGATCCGGTGTATCCATGCTGTGATATGTGATACGCAGCTGTCACATATATCTTTACCGAGTAATAGCTTGGATGTCGTACAATCGCATCTTGAAGCTCAAGCTCAAAGCTTGTAAAGTGGCCCTTTTCAAGATGCAAATTACGCGGCCTTGACTAGCGTCTACAGCGCCTGTTTCAGGAAGCCGTTGTGGATGCCCTACTGGCTCAAACTGCCCTAACGCTCCCCACCCGCAAAATTACAGGCGTTGAACAAGAGAAATAGATGCAGCTAATAGGGAGAGGATGGAGAAGTGAGAAGAACGCCCGGCCTGGACGATAGTGGCCACAAAACCAGCATCTCGTAATGCTAAGTGCTAGAGAATGAGAGTAACAACTGAGAAAACTGCTGCAATTTTATGAATCTGGTGGCTGAGTCAGCTGGCATGTCAACGCGCGTCCCCTGTCAATAGTTCCCTGAAGAGCTCTATATTTAACAATCGTTGTTGATACTTATTCCCGTAAGAGCTATGTCCCAGGATCTGCTGTTCCTCGTGTTCGTTGAAGAGCACGCGACATTAGATTGTAGCTGCAGATATGATGGGCATTTTAGGTAAGCATATGAGTTGCACTTGAGTCTTCTGCGTGTCTTGCAATATCCTGCTCCGTGGTGTTCAGTGTTCAGTGAAGCCAGGGAAAGAGCTGCCGGGTCCAGAACTGGTCTTTCCTATCTGGTCGTGATGTTCTCATTTCTTTTATGCACCTTGATCAGTGTAATTTTACTTATCCCAGCAGTCTGCCACACTGTTGCATCCTTTATCTTTCTTGTCTCTTTGGAAATATCATGTGAAATAACAACATCTTCATCCTAGCATCAATAGACGCCTTCTTTCAAACCGACTTTCTTACATTGTACATGATTCACATCTCCTCGACACCAGACTGCTGTCCAAAAGGGGAAGGAACGTTCAGCCCCACACCTACGCAATCCTCTAAATCCAATTCTACAGAGTCTTCCCCTCCCTCTCCACACTGTAATCACTGCAATGCAATACGCCGCAGCTCCCCTATCTTGCACTTGCCTGCTTTTTATCCCCCTACAAGTAATTACTATTTAAATTCAATCACGTTTTATATAGTTATTTCTTAACTGCTGCCGTGTTCTTTCCACCTTCTCTCCACGCACGCGCCTGCTCTACTGTACCAAATCGCGGTGTGTATTTTGTCCTCTTGCCTCTTTTTGCCTGTACTTGTAAGCTGTCACTTTACTGCGTATTCTCACTGTGCTCCTATTGCCATTGCCCAATTTTGGCCCATTCCCAGTCAATCCCAGTCAATCCCCCCTTCTCCCTTTTTCTCCCCTTTCCTCTTCTGTCCGTCGACCTCGACAGTATTCGAGTAATTACTGCGTATTCTCTCTCTGCTTCAACTGCGTGTTTCCTTTTCGAGTCTCCCTTGGATTCCGTCCCCCTTTCTCATCTCACCTGTATTCGTCTCCCGTCTCCCCTTGACATCCCCGTCTTTTCTCTCGTCTCGTCTCGTCTCGTCTCCCCTCCTTGGACACGCGTCTAGAATACGAGCTCGTGTTCCAATCAACGTCTCCTTGACCTCGACTCTTGTTCGCTATCCTCCTTGACTTTGACATCGACGTCAATCTCGACAGCCTCGATACTCGACACCTCGATACCTCAATACCTCAATACCACCGTCATAATGAACAACAAGAAGAACGAAGACTTCATCCCGCTCCGCGCTGTTGGCGCCGGCGCTGGCGGTGTTGTCGGCAAGCAGTCCACCTTTGCGCGCATCGAGAACAGCCCTGGTGTCTCCGTCCTCGCCTACTGCCTGGCCTCCATCAGCATGACCATTGTCAACAAGTTCATCGTGTCTGGCAGCCAGTGGAACATGAACTTCCTCTACCTCGCCATCCAGTCGACTGTCTGCGTTGTTACCGTCCTCGCTGGCAAGTACACCGGTGTCATCCAGGAGCTTGGCGACTTTGACATGCAAAAGGGCAAGCGCTGGTTCCCCATCTCGGCCCTGCTCGTCGGCATGATCTACACCGGTGCCAAGGCCCTGCAGTTCCTGTCCGTCCCCGTCTACACCATCTTCAAGAACCTGACCATCATTGTCATTGCCTACGGTGAGGTTCTCTGGTTCGGCGGCCAGGTCACCCCCCTGACCCTGGCCTCGTTCGGCCTGATGGTGCTGAGCTCCGTCATTGCTGCCTGGTCGGACATCCGCTCTGCCGTCACTGGCGTTCACCCCACTGCCGCCACCGATGCCGTGTCGACACTCAACGCCGGTTACGCCTGGATGGGCATGAACGTCATCTGCTCGGCCTGCTTCGTCCTGGGCATGCGCAAGGTCATCAAGAAGATGAACTTCAAGGACAAGGACAGTAAGTTATTTCCCACTCGTTGATTTGAAGAGTAAAGAGCAGTTTCTAACATCACAGCCATGCTGTACAACAACCTGCTGTCTATCCCCATCCTGATGATCTGCTCTATTCTGCTCGAGGACTGGTCGTCTGAGAACCTGGAGCGCAACTTCCCCGCCGAATCTCGCCAGACCCTGCTCTTCGGCATCGCCTACTCGGGTGTCATCGCCATCTTCATCTCCTACTGCTCGGCCTGGTGCGTGCGCTGCACTTCGTCCACCACCTACTCCATGGTCGGTGCTCTCAACAAGCTGCCCATTGCCGTCGCCGGTCTCGTCTTCTTCGACGCCCCCGTCACCTTTGGCGGTGTCTCCGCTATTGGCATCGGTTTCGTCAGTGGTCTCGTCTACGCCTGGGCCAAGGTCCGCCAGACGGCCGAGAGCAAGTTCAACCTGCCCACCTCGAACCCCGTCATGAGCGCTAGCGCCCAGAGCTCCAAGGACGCCAACGCGTAAATTGGTTGACCTCAACCAATAATTTTGGCTTCTTGATTCTTTGAGATATCTTTCTTTTGGTTGACCTGTTGCTACCAAATCTTCCGCTCTTCACATCCTCTCTGTCTCTCTCGTTTCCTCAGACTATCCCCCTCCCCTTAACGTTGCCATGGACTCGGTCTCTCTTTGGTGTATTCGGCTTGAATTCCTATGAACACATTCGGTGGCTCATTTTGCTATCTTCTTCCTCTTAATCCGTCCAGCCTCATGGCCTGAATGTTGTGTTGTTTCTTCCTCCTTTCGCATCTCTTCGATCCCCTCCTCTTCATTGTGTGTCTTCTCTTCTGCCATTTAGTACACATATTGTAATCCCTCGCGCGGGTTAGTTTTTCTCATCTCTCTTCACCTCTTCGCCCCTTTTTATTTTTCTCTCTTCTCTTTTCCTTCCATTTCTTACTCTTTTGTTCTTTTTTTTTTCTTTTGTCATTATTCTAGAGGCGTTCGGTGTGGGAACGGATCCAAAATCTAAAGATAACAATAACACGTATTAAATCTAATATAATGGAATAGACTGTGCTATGTGATGTGACAGATGGTAAGACAAGATGAAGATTCAAAATGTGGCTACCTAGGCGGGTTTACATAAGCCTGCCCCCCTTAGCTCCTGCTGCTAGAGCTGCTCAAACGTGGCCACACAGGCACAAGGCTTCTCACATGCAAGCAGGCTAGCTCTCTGATTCGGCGCAATCGACAGCACCCGTGTGCATCACAGATGGGAAGCTGCGTGTGACATCAGTGTCACCACTTCCCGTTTTGTACTATGCTACGGGTAACTTCGCTCTTATTTTCTCATCTTCCTCTTTCCTTATTCTCTTTATCGGACTTGTGGGGCATGCTTCATGCTTCTCCATCTCTTGGCTTCAGTGCAGCTCAACAAAAAAAGCAGGAACGACTGGGACACTTGCCTCTTTCCTCTTTTTTTGGGCTTTTTGGTGGGATGTCCTGTTGAAGGCTCCTATTGCTATAACCATAGCTTGCTGAATGAACCCCAAACAAGAAAGAGCGGCGGTAAAACCCAACACATGAACATGTGATCAGGTCATTTCAACCCCCAATACTCTTCTGGCCTCCTGCATCTTCTTCTCATTCCCATCGTCATTCACCATACATCATCTCTGAATATTTTTTTTATCTACAATATTCATCTGTCTTCATCAACAGTGTCACCGCCTTGGATTATCGAGATCCATACCTTGGATATCCTAGCACGTACAGTCAACAGGACCCACCTACTGTCTGTTCCGCCTTTTTCGACGACCTCCAGCTTCTCTAGCCTCGCCCACGTCAAACATTCCCCGAAAGTACCTTTTCCGTCCTCTCTGAACCAACGACAGCTCTCCCAGCAACCACAGCATACGGCGACTCAACGTGTTCCGGTTATCGAAAGCACGCGCCACCCTCTCGGCTTTTGTCCATCTACGCTTTATTGGCAGCAGGCCAGCTCCTGTCTCCCTTCTCTCGACGAGGCTGCCCTCGATACATCGCTTCCCAGAACATCGACAGCTGCAGGCTGCAAGCTGCAAACCGCCACGATGCTTCCGTTCATCAATGCGCGTATGTTTATACTTTGCGCCCGTCCAATGTCCTTGAGCACTATTGCTAACACCAGCTTCAGCATTCGTCTACGCCGCTGATAGCCTCGGTGCCTCGCCCGATGAGCGTGAGTCCTGTCCATTCCGTCGCAACACTGCAGCTCGCCGTTACTAACACAATTTAGTTAAACTCATATTTTCCTTTCTCCTCTCCTACCCTCTCGCTGGTCTCTTAAAACGGGTTCCCGATGCTCGCCCAGAACAAAAGAACCTCTTTATCATCGGGTATGCCAAGCCGCCTCTACCTCGCCATGATGGCGCCCGCTAATCACCCCCAGTGTCTCCATATTCTACCTCGTCGGTCTGTTTGACCTGTGGTCAGGCCTCCAGACCCTCTTCATCTCCTCCGCCGTCACCTATGCCATCGCCAAGTACCTGCGCACCAGCCCCTACATGCCATGGGTTGGCTTCGTCTTCCTCATGGGCCACATGTCCGTTAACCAGCTCATTCGCCAGTTTGCCAGCAGTCCCGAAAGCGTCGATATCACCGGCGCCCAGATGGTGCTCGTTATCAAACTCACCTCCTTCTGCTGGAACGTCGCCGATGGCCTTGTCCCAGACGCAGACCTTTCGCCCTTCCAGCGTGATCGCGTCCTGCGCGAGCTGCCCGACCTCCTCGACTATGCCGGCTATGTCCTCTTCTTTCCTTCCCTACTCGCAGGCCCTGCGTGCGACTTTGCCGAGTACCGCCGCTGGCTCGACACCAGCATGTTTGCCGTCCCACCCAACCTCGACCCGGCCAAGCGCCCGCCTACTCGCCGCAAGCGCAAGATCCCCCGCAGCGGAACGCCCGCCATGAAGAAGATGGCCATTGGCCTTGCTTGGATCGGCGCATTCATGGTTTTCGGCTCGCGTTACCCCAAGGAAGTGCTACTGAGTGACGAGGCCGGCGGTACCAACTTTTTCCGCCGTGTCTGGTTTCTCTACGCCGTGGGCCTGACCACTCGCATGAAGTACTACGGCGTGTGGTCGCTGACCGAGGGTGCCTGCATTCTTTCCGGCCTGGGCTTCAACGGTGTTGATCCCGCAACGGGTCGTATCTCATGGAACCGCGTGGCGAATATCGACCCATGGGGTGTTGAGTCGGCCCAGAACACACGCGCCTACCTTGAGAACTGGAACATGAAGACCAACTCGTGGCTGCGCAACTATGTCTATCTGCGCGTCACGCCGCGCGGCAAGAAGCCCGGCTTCCGCGCCAGCATGGCTACCTTTGTCACCAGCGCCTTTTGGCACGGCTTCTTCCCCGGCTACTACCTGTCGTTTGTGCTCGCCAGCTTCATCCAGACCGTGGCCAAGAACTGCCGCCGCATGTTCCGGCCCTTTTTCTTTGCCGACCCCGCCACCCTCAAACAGCCGCTGCCCGCCAAGGCCTGGCTCTATGACCCGCTCAGCTGGCTCTCGACACAGCTCATCTTCTCATTTGCTGCCGCGCCGTTTGTTCTGCTCACGATGCATGACTCGTTCCTGGCGTGGTCGCGCGTCTACTTTTACGCTGTCATCGCTATTGGTGGCTTCATGGCCTTTTTCGCGTCGCCTGCTAAGCGCAGCCTCAAGAAGGAGCTCGAGCGGCGTATTGCCGCGTCTGCTGGGTCTACCGAATCTTCTGAAAAGGTGCCCGAGAAGATTGCCCAAAAGATTGAGGCATCAAAGCCCCCACCAGTGGCAGCAGTCGAGCAGAGAGCTGCCATCATTGCGGCTGCTGCATCTCGGTTCATCGACAACACGCTCGACGGTAACGAGTCCGAGCCCGATACCGCCGACCTGCCACGTGTGGCCAAGTTTGCGCAGACGCACGAGATCATGGGCTCTGGTCTGCCGGCAGACCCGTTGGGTGAGATTGATGACATGGTGACCGAGCTGCGCGAGGAAGTCGAGCTGCAGCTTAAGCACCGGCGAGCCGCCAGCAATGACGGTGCTGTGGGTAGTGCGACGACGACCAGTGCCCAAAAGACTTCACCAAAGTCTGCCCTGAAGCGGAGAGCATAGGTGCAATAACGATTGGGTGGATCAGAAGTGGTTTGGTTATGGACAGGTGGACTGTTTTTTGTTGGTTGCATGTTTGCTCTTATTCTTGGATTTTGCATGGTTCATTGCTAGCAAGATAGCACAGAGCAGTTATAGAGCTTTATGATTTATATGATTTTATGAGCGGTATTGATTACACTTTTACGATGTGACTTGGCTTAGTTGAGCTATACTATTTAAGCAAAGGTGAATAGGGCGAGCCAACAAAGGCGGACACAAGGTTAGCAAGCATCACAGAGCAGACGATAGATAGATAGGTATAGAATGTATTGATGATCAATAAGTGAATAGTTAATAGCTATTATAGGTAATGGTACCATGGTGAAGATCCAAAGGCGCCGGTATACTCCAAAACTCCCAAGAGATGGTCGTATATATGAATGAAACAGATGACAGAAAGATAAAGAAAAATGAAAGATGTATGACGCCCATTCTTTTGGGGTGTGGTTTTTAGCAGGCTGTTGAAGTGTATGCCGTAGCAACAAAAATTGAGAGATATAAAAGGACAGGGCAAGAAATGAATATGGTGTTATACAAATGGTACAGGTGAGAAAAGAAAGAAGAACAAAGAAAGGGCAAGTTTGCCAGTGGTCTAAGAAAACAAAAAGGGGAATAAAGTGCGACAGGCAGACGTGAAGATAGTAAAACATAAGCGTGAGTCGTAGATGAAAAGAAATGTGAAAAGATGATGAGATTACTGTCCCCATAGCTGCTTGACAGCAATAACGACGAGAGCAATGATAGCTCCGAGCACGAGCAGGCCAAATAGCGACATGACCCTGTTTAGTCTCCGCCACCAGCGCGCACTCTGGAACCGGTTCTCGTCCGCCTGAGAGATGCGCGCCTTGAGCGCCTCGGCGACGCCGTACTCGCCCTCACTCTCGGCCATGCGCTTCTCCATCGCGCGCTTCGGATCGAGCGGCAGCGGCAAAAAGGACGCCACCATCCAAGTCAGCGGCATGATGAAGCCAATCGTGAACAGAATGACCTGCATGTTGCGGCGGTCGAAGCGCGATGACGTGTCGCTCCACGCGACGCTGGGCGGGTCCCAGACGCTGAAGCGCGCGGCGCGACGGTCCATCTGCAGGTGTGGCGACCAGATCGAACTTGTGATGCGACGCAGGCCGCGCGGGCGCGGTGGCAGATAGGCGTCGCCAACACCGGCGCTCATGTCGACGGCCTCTGAGCCCGGTCTGGATCCAGGTTGTACTTCGCGAGGCCGGCGGCGTGTGTTAAACAGGTTGAGCGGGCCATTATCAACAGATGGTGAGCGGCGGAAGGCGCTGTTGGGGCGGTTGGCGCCGGTCATGTAGTCGTCGCCTTGACCAAAGTCGGAGATGCTTGGCGCAGCACTCAGGGCGCGGTGCTCACCCGATCCGTAGTAGACGCGAGCCCACGACGGGAAGTGGCCGCTGCTCGCGCTGCGCACGCTTCGCATACTACCCGAAGTGTGCAGATTGCGGACGGAGTTGCTGCTGCTGGTGAAGAAGCCTGAGAGACCGCTTCGTGATGGCTGGTTGGACATGTCGTGCAGGTCAGCAAGGCCGTCGCCGTCCTCATCGTGGTCGCGGACTGTACGCATGGGTGGCGAGAAAGGTCCGCTGCTGTGCTGAGGCGATGGAGATGATGCTGAGTCGCCGCGGAAGAAGGCTGCGCTAGGGCGGGGGAGAGGGAACGAGTCGCGCGAAGTGCGCTCGCGGCCCTCTTCAAGCTGCCGCGCCATGGAACTGGTGATGCTGTGCAGATTGCGGCTGCTGAGACTGCCAATCCAGCCGGCGCTCGACCGCAGGCCATTGCTGCCATTGCTTGCGATACTACCGCGGCTGAAGCTGCTGATGACGCTGGCGTCGCCACGGACAAGGCTGTCAGGACGGCCAGGCGTGCCCGGAGTGCCGGGCATGGGGGAAACGGACGGAGACACAAGGCGGATATCAATGCTATCCTCCTCGCTCTCGGACATGACGGTGGAGAGTTGCGAGCTCCATTGGTGCGGGTGCTCTTCGACCATTTCGACTCTGATCTTGGGCTGTTGGGGAAGAGTAGGCGAAGGGGGACGGGGCGAGTCGGAGATGGAGGCGGAGGGGGAAAGAGATGAGAAGTTTAGCTGCGGTGGCGACGAGGCCTCCCATGAATCATCAGCGATGGTGTTCTTGCCCTTGGGTGTCTGGCCATAGACTACAATGTTTTCGGTGCGGGCGACAATGGGCGGCGCTGGGAGTGGCAGAGGCTTGCGCTTGACCTTGGGGACTCTTGCCTTGGCGAGGAGAGCGGGCAACTGCTGCTGCAGCTGATTCGGGTGCGAAGTCTTGGCCTGGTTGAAGACGGGCACGGGCGGGATGCTGATGTTTAAGAAAGCCTGACCGGCGAAGAAAGTACTCGCTGCTTCCTGGTTGAAGATACTGTTTGACAAGGACTTAAGCGAGGCGGCACGACGAAGCGACTCGCGGGAGCGCGACTTGTAGTAGCCGAAGCGCTCGTTGGACCGTTTGGAGCGCAAAGACTTGACAGTCTTAAGAGGCGGGACAACGAGGCTTTCGCGTGAGTAGACCGAGCGGAGTTGGCGGGGCGGCTTCGAGATGGTCGCAAGGGACGATCCGCTAGAAGACGACGCAGTCTGGGGCGGTGCGGGTGCCGATGTGGGAGCAGGAGTGTACGAAACGAGTGACTGGTTGCCGGGAGTCGAAGTAACAGGCGACGGCGGCAGGAAAAAAGATGACGGCTCGCCGTGGAGCACGTAGTTTTCGTCGCTGTCCGAAGTGTCAAGAGTGTCGACAGTGGTATTGGCAATGCGCGAAGGAAGCGGCGGACTGCTGGGAATGTCAATGTCACTGTCAATGTCAACGTCGCTGTCAGTGGTATTGCGGATCTGATCAAGATAGCGAGATGGCGCCGGCGGCGAAGAGGCTCCAATCACGACAAAATTGGGCAGTGTACTCTCGTTGTAGGAAATTCCTGTATCAAAGGACGCAATGGACGGATACGAGTTGAGCGATGTAGCGGACTGTTCCGGGTGGTTGTTCTGCTGCAGGTCATACGAAAGCGCAGCAGGGGGCGACGAGACACCGAGGATCTCAACGTTGGTGGTATTGCCGGGATGCGGATGTGCAGGGCTTGAGAAGAGAAGACTGTCGGTGGAATCCACGCGGTCTTCCAGATCCTGATGGTGGTTGTCGTGAGGATCGTGCGAGTCCAGTTCGGCGAAGCTGTCGAGAGACTCGAGGGCAGTGCGCGCGACGGGCGAGGAGCCGTGGGCGTAGACTTTGTAATTTGTTGTGGCAGAGAGGGTTGAGGCCTCAAAGGACAGGGCAGAGGCAGCTGAGGAGGAGGTAACGAATGACTGGACAGAAGCAGACGATTGCTTCTTCTTGGGCTTTGACTTTGGCGAGCGCGTGCTAAGGCGTGCAGTAGACTCGGAGAAGGGGCCGGTGACGATGGTAGCAGTCGGGCTTGATGTCTCGGGGAGAGAGGGAAGATATTGAGACTGTGAGTGTGACTGGGACTGAGACTGGAAATGAGCGAATGACTGAGTCTGAGTTTGGGTTTGGGGCTGCGAGACAATATCATAGGCACGACCCTTGCCTTTGCGCTTGGCGTCAGGGGTCTTGGGCTCAGGTTGCAAGGACTGTAATGAGTGTAAGCCGCCGACGAGGCGCTGGTTCCACGGTTGATGATCACCAAAGTCCGTGGAGGCAAAGCTAGCGTCTTCCGTGTCTCCTGTAGCACTGGCAGCAGTGGTCAAAGGGGAGCTGGGTTGATCGACGCTGCCGTATGCGCCAGAGAACAAGCGTTCATGCGAGATAGACGAGCGAACAGTCGAAGACGTAGCCGACTGGGAGAAAGACAGCAGCGAGAGGGGGGGCGACTTTAGGCTAGCAGCAAGTGCAGGGATGGCAGAGGGTGGTTGTGGTTGCGCATAAGACGAATGAGATTGCGGCTGAGCAGAAGAGCCGGCACGCGGGATTAGGGAAAAAGTCTTGTCGGGGTGGATGGTAATAAGGTTGCGCCGGCGCGAGTGTGGGCGGGGAGCAGCAGCCTGCGAGGACGAGACTGAGCTGAGCGAGCCAATTGAAGGGGAGGGGGAGAGTGAGGGGGCTGTCAAAGTGTAGGACGAGGCCACAGTGTTGGTGACAGTGAGTGGGTGGTAGGAAGACTGGTAGGAGGACGGCAGTGAGGATGGCTGCGAGGGCGAGTAGTTGGTGGGATACGAGGACGGAATGTAAGAAGGCGCAGGCGAGGCAGAGAATGCCGAGTAAGCAGAGGCCGGCGAAGCTGGAGATGATGACGACGGCAAGGGGGCCGAGTGCAAGCTGTAGTTGTTCGGGGTGTAAATGTTGGTGTTCCTCGTATTGCTGATGCTGTTGCTGTTGCTGGTCTGATAACTAGCAGCAGCGGCAGAGAAAGATGCGCTGGCAGGAGGAAGACCAAGGCGAGCACGAGGACGAGAAGAAGTCGACAGAAAAGACGGCGATGGAACCTCAGAGTACTCAGAAACTCCAGACACTGAGCCTTCATTGAGCTGAGACTGGCTGCGGTGGGCCAGGGGACGGCTGGACGTCGCATCGTACTCCTCGATATACCTATTTTGGGCAGCTGTGGTTGGGTTAGTGAGTTTCGATCCTGAAACACCCATGTTGCTACCCCTGGCCAATGGAATTTCGGCCCCAATTGGCATCGACAATGCAGACCCCTGTCCGTTGTGTGCGCCAGCTGCATAGCCTTCCTTCTTTGCATTGGCCCAATTTCCAGCGATCTTGATATTTCGCGATTTCTCAGTCAACACCGATCCTTGTCGCGCGTGTCGTCTGTCGCTGCTTGACGTTGAAAGCAGCGACCCTAACCCAGAACCAGATCCATGTCCATGCTCAGATCCGGATCCAGTAACTGCAGACACGGCAGACCGGGCTGCTGCAAAGGCTGCTGCAGGGCCCCAGCTACTCGGTCGGCTCTTGCTGGCCTTGCTGGCCTTGCTGGCCTTGCTGGCCTTGCTCCGCCGGCTGGTGACAGTCGTCGTCGTCCGATCGCTGTCATTTGCGCCGCCTTCAAAATCGTCCAGATTTTCGTAGCCATCGACTTCGCGTGACAGCCGTTTCCGCCGTTGGCGCCGCCGTGGCGAACTCCGCGGGGAGCTGGGGGTGGGCGATGCGCGTCCCTGTAGCGGCAGAGAAGGAGAGTGTGAGTGTTGTGAGTTGCGCAAATATGAGATTTGCGAATGTTGTGAAGTTTGTGAGGTTTGCGAGTATTGCGAGTATTGTGAAAGTTGTGACTCGAGACGAGGCGGCGAGTAGGGCACCATGCGGATAGCCTGGTTGCCAGATGGTGTCCGGTCTTGAAGCGGGAGAGCTGGTGGTGCCGGGTGGCGGCCAGCCCAGTCCCGCTGGTCATGAAAACCGGTCATGATGAAAGGCTGTCGAGCTGTGCTGGTCCCGGGTGTGGAAGCGGGATGAGCAGTCGTCAGTGCTCCGGAGTCCACGGTGTGGGTCGATCAGCAAGACTCGGCCATCTCCTCATGCACGATGATGCTGGAAGACAAGTGCCTTCGCAAGGGAGCTGACGATACTTGAGTCGATATGCAAGTCAAACAATGAAGTTATGACAAAGAAAATGCAGATCCCGGCCGTGTAAGTGAAGAAGTACCAACAAGTATAAACACCAGGGTCGAGCAGTTGGAAATAACCGTTAGTAGCTGGCCTCGTGGATAACTGACGGTGTAAGTCGCAGGAAGTGGATGAGCCAGGGGATGCCTGGGTCGTTGCCGTGCCTATGGGAATCGCACTGGACAATGGGAATCTGCGAGAGTGCAATAGTGTGGTATCGTGGGGAGTCGGGGAATAAAAGACGTTGTAAGAGGAAAAAGGCCAACGACTAGGGTGAGGAAAAAAAGCTCCGATGGAGTGTTTCGGCTTCGTTCTATGAAGACTCCTGTGAAAGTGAAGATGTTTTTTTAACTTGAGATGCGTAAACGTGTTTTGTCGTCGTGAGAGTGTCGAGGCGGAACGTAAAAATCCAAAGCGTCGTGCAGAGTAATTAATAATCGTCAACGGGATCGTCAAATCAAAGAATCGTGGGTCATAAGTCTCGTTAAAAGAGACAACAAAAAAAACTTAGGCGCCAACAGTCGTGAGTGTGGGAACGGAAGCAGCAAAGCGAGGTTGACGTCGAATGGGTGACTGTCGATAAAATTGAACAATGCGTAGAGTGTGACGATTGACGAGTAGGGCAGTGAGATGGTGGTGTTGAAATCGGGAGGGGTCGTTAAGGCATAAAAGGCATTGAAAAGTAATTATGAGTATATGAAGTGACGGGATAGAGAATTGGGGGGGGTGTTGATATAAACAAGAATGAATGGTCTAGGTCGTCAAAATAGAAAGCGAAAAATAAGAAAAGAAAAGAAAGCCAGTGGAATGCAAATGGAATGTTGATAGAATGCAATTAGAAGGCGATTAGGAGGATTAGGAGATACTTGGGATGAGATCATGAAAACAAGGCAAGCTGAGACGATCAAGGGGAAACAGAAGCAGAGATGAGAGCGAAGCACTCAAGAGACGTCCAGAGTGATTAGAAAATCAAGAGCCGAAGAGCCAAAAAGAACCCAGGAGGCTGAAAGAGTGGAAGAAGTCGTGGACAATGTCGTGTAAATCGTAAGGATGAGGCGCAACCCAGCGGTGTACGGCCTCGACGGAGTAGACAAGATTGTCGACAGGCAATTGACAGCTGACAGGAGTCGGGGTTGAGCAGAAACGTCAGGAATAGGTGAGCAGACACAAGTGCGGGCCAGGGGGTGGTAGAAGCTTTCCTTGATCTCGATGGCAGCAGAGGGTCTCTGGATCACAAACGAGGGTCTGCGAAGTAGAGAGTATGGCAAGAGGCCGACGAGATAGAGATGTGATCCGTATGTACTGTGACTCTATATCAAGGTAGCAGGACGGGGTTTATGCTCCACGGGCTCACGGCTTGATTGGGTCGATGGCAAAGAGCCAGGTGGTAAAAGCTGGCCAAGGGTCGTAGGGTGGATGTATTATGAGAAAGGAGATATAATAGACCGGGGTTTAATGGAAAACACGGTGATCTATGCCGGTGGCCGAAAAGTTGCGTTGAGTTGTTGACGAGACTTGACGAGACTTGACGTGGTTTATGGAGTCGATATCCTTGGGTGGTATGGGAGAGAGGCTGTGTAAGAAATGTGAAGAAGATGGGCAATAGGATACAGCGATGAAGAAGTGAGGCGAGTATCAAGCAATATCAAGGCAAATGGAACAAAAGTAGCAAATCTCTCTTCAGGAATGCAGACAAATAGATGATTTGGTTGAAAGGGTGCGGGTGTGGGTGGAATCTTAATTGCTTGACCAAAAGTCCGTTGACGACGGACCAAACAGACGAGGGATAGGCAGATGGCCAAATAGGATGAGGGTGTGTGTATGGTATGCAAGGAAACAATAATAGAACAGATATAGACGGGAGGCAAAGGATGATAGGACAGAGGCAGAGGAGGCTATTAGTGTAGATGCAGATGCAGAGTAGATGCAGGGTGTCTAGAATCAACTTTGATACAAGACAGCAGATCGAGTCCCGAGGCCGAGAGATCGAATCAAAAACCCAAGGGAGACGCGGGCAACGAAGACAGTGTGATACTCTGTCAAGCACAAGCACGAGGACGAGGAGGCTGCAGAAGCGGTCTTGTTTCGGGCCTGGGGGAGAGGACGAATGGAATGGGGGCACGAGAGTGGCAATGGATATGTGGATGAGTGGATGAGGAGAGGTATGCAGTAATATGTGGTATGTGAGGTTTGAGGAATGAAGGACTGGTGATTAATGAGACAGGTTAAAGGACATGAGCATAAAGCATTAAGCGTAACGAGTAAAAGAGTGTGAAGCGTGAAGCATAAAGAGTGACTGAAAAATCAAAAGAGTGACTGTATAAAAGAGTGACTGAACGAATGACGAAAGAGTGACAAAGAGTGAAGCAAACGAAACAACAACAACGACAAAACCAAAGAGCACGACGTCTGCGTGAGAAGGAGAGGATGAGGGAAAAGAGAGAAAGAGAAAAGAAAAATGAAAAAGACGGCGGGTAGCACAGTTGATATCAAGCAGCCGAGGAGACAAGATGCACCAACGGGAGGCGGGTGAGATGCACAGAGGCGGAGAACAGCAGAGAAAGTCAAGTCACCAGGAACCAAACCAGAGAGTCGGTGACGGTACAGAGTACGATGAGCCAGGGTGCAATAGGAGCACTGGCAATAGGAGGCCAGAGAGGAAGTGATGTGACCACTGACAAGGTTGAGGAGGAGGCGGGATGGGGCATGCACAGACAGTAGTCTGAGCGGGTGCAGCCCGTGGATGGATCAGGATAGGTGATGTAATGTCGATGTACAAATATACAGAGAGACATGCATAAGACATGAAGAGCAGAAACACGGTCAAAGAAGCAATGAAAATGAAGACATGATGGCGGACGCGATGTTACTAAGCAGGAAAATTGTAAAGAAAACACAATCAAAACAGCAGACACGAAGACACAAACAACGAAGCGCGAATACAAACACAAAAGCGTGTCCGGCTAGTGATGCTAGCTCCGGGCCGTAGAGCAAAGAGAAAAAGTAAAGAGAAAAAACTCTCGACAGCTCAAGCTTGGATAGCTTCGTCAAGGCTGGCACACGCGGACCCTTGTAGCGTTAGTGAAATATTCAGGTACAGTGCAGGCAGTGCAGAACTTGCACAAGAGACAGACACGACAGGATAGGCAAAAAGACACAAAAGAAGGACGAGACAGGCAGGCGTGGGGAAAAGGAAATTTGCAGGTCGAGTGCACAACTGAGCCCAGCAAGACAAGACAGCCGAACAGCTACCACGAGCATCATTGGTCGACACGACGTCCACTCATGCAGCTCCAGGGGGTTCGTCTGCCCCAAATGCTCCAGTGCAGCTCCAGTTCTGGCCCAATACTGCTCAATTCTACCAATACTTCCCTTCAATACGACTACCTCCACGTTGAAGTTGCTGCGTTTAATTTCGCAGGCAGCGCCGTGCAGCAGCGTGCAGGAAAGAAGATTACCTTGTGCAAGGAGTGAGATATTGAGCGTTTTAATACATTGTACAGATGTTGACTTGTACGTTGTATCTGTACTGGTACGGTGCAGGGTACAAAATCACTCATCGCCAGCCTCCAACTGGAGAAGCTCAGAAGACAAAGCGAGCGCTGGTTCCTGACTAGCAAACTGGAGCTATGGATCCATGAACCGCACGCGCCAGAGTGGATGGCTGTGGGTATTGTTTGTGTGGATGTTGACGTGTGGGTGTTGTGTTGAGTCGGCTCGTCGGAATGTAGAAACGAGGATAGATGAAGAGAGGAGGCAAAAGAGAAACAAAGTGAGGAAGTGAGCAAAAGTGAGCAAAAGAGAGAAAGGGCAGTCAGGTGTCACTTTGATACACCAATTTCGGCAGGCACCTCTGAACAACACACAGATACAGAAAGAGCGGCCGTCCGTACTTGCTGATTGACAGAATGTTGTGTAATGGCGCACAATCTGGCGCGCGGCAGTGTACTCGTGTCAGTACTTTCGAAAGCGGAAGGCGCAACTCTGGGCATATCGGCATCGCGATTTTATTATTAGTCAACATCAACATCATGAACATACAGCAAACAAGAAGACGGAGCTGCACCTGAAATGAGGTCTGAGATCAGACATGCACCTGCATAAGAGGGTCTGTTTACTTGGTACGGTTGGTATTCGGTTTTTGCAGATATCATACAATTTTACGTGCAGCGCCACATCACTGGAATGCGCAAGGGATCACGGTCTGATGAAGTAAATGATGACAGAATGAACATGGAAGTAAATCGAAAGTAAATAGTGAGTAAATAGTAAATAGTAAACAGCAGAGTAAACAATATGTAGCTATGACATGGATGTAAATAACTCTGACCGCCTCATTATGCCAGCATGAGCGGACCGTGGTAAGATGAGGAAGCAAGGAGGTCAAGTTTGAATTCTTTGATTTTCATCAGAGCTTGAGTTTAAGATCCAGAAGTATCAAAGTCTAAACTTGCTGCTGTACTTGTTTCTGTTTATTTACATCGCGACATATTTGGGCAAGATATTAACTCCACGGCCACGACGATCGATGCACAGCTCACTCATATCCGGCATCCGGCATCACACCCAATATTCTATCCAGAGATTTTCAAATTGACGCCATTCAGTGTACATCCCAATTGAACATATGCATGATGAGTTGTACATGTATTGATTTATAATTAGAAGAGTGCAGTCATGACCTACACGTAGAGTCTCATCTGGCGCCCGAGTGTCGTCTCTACTCTGCAAGGTCCGAGATATCAAAGAGTCAAAGCTGCTCGCTTGTACATCTACTCGTACATCTACTCGTACATCTACTCGTACATCTACATGCACAACTTGATTGCACTGTTCTTACTGCAACCCACCCAGCACTCTTCTGTGGCTGTGGCTGGACTTGAGTTTAATTAGCAACGGTTCAAGACGCGTTTTAGGACAAGTATGTCGCGTGCGATTAATCTTGTCGAACGAAAAGAAGCGAACAAGTGGCTGGATACAGCTGACAGCGTTACATTTCTTGTGTTCTTATGTTCTTGTGGGCAACAAGCATGGGTGTGGTTTACGACAGGAGGTGTCGGAAGTCAAAGTGCGGTGAGAACCCCTTAAGCCCCGTGCTTACTCATTTTGGCCATGAAAGTAGAAGGTGGCTGGCTTGTGAGAGACTTGGCTTTTTGATTGCAATGTCAACTGCCAATTTTACATATCTCTACAGCGTCTATGTATTCCAAGCAAGCGCCGTCTCGTGCGTCTATTTCGTTATGCGTTGTCATGCTGCCGTTATGCAAGTTGTACGGCGAGTCGCTGGGCTGTGGCCGCATGTGTACCAAGTAAGATGGCTGTTTCTTGGTACATTTTGCTGGCGTTTGTGTTTGTCTGGTGTCTACTTGTTGCAGAGACGGCGCATATGCACTATGCAGTCGGGAGGTGTAATGCAGGCCGTGTTTCTTATATGTATCGTGCTATGTACGTATCTATGCAAGCTTATGCGGGCTGGTACATATAAACCTAAAGCTGGTATGTGAAATGCAGCTTTGACTCCAGTCATATGCCTCTCTTCGATATTGTATCTTATGTACGGTGTCGTATCGACGGCTTAATTTGATTTTGCATTGTTGTTTTAGAACTTTCAATGTATTTTCTAGAATTTAAATCGACAGTAGAAAATGAAGGAAAATTTTCAAGAGTAAATCAAAAGTAAAAATCAGAAGTAAAAAAATACAACCAAAGTAACAGAAAAAAACAGCCCCGAAAACCACAGCAACATCTAAACTCAAAATAAAAGCCGACAAAGCCAGAAAATCTATCCAATCCAACAGCTTCATCGCATTTGATGAGGCGTGCGTGTGTGTTACGGAAGCTTCCCCAGAAATAAAAAATAGGGCAACTGGCGGGGCCAGCCTAGACCCTTCCACCAGCACCAGTACACGCCGGTGTAGCTGTCCTCTGTTGTCTCGCCCTGAGTGTCTCTGTCTCGCTAGCTGTCCCTCTATCCCAATCAAGCTGCGATCTTCCCACCCTCACTTCTGTCAGCTCAACTCAGCCTTGGCCTTGGACTTTTCTGGACAGCATCACGAAGACCATCCTTTGTTTGTGTCGCGGTTGCTTGCAATTGGGGTTCAATTTGCCCCCTAGCTGCGGTTGTTATTGTCGTCGATAACATTGTCCCGCCATTCCCATTGACATCCGTCTCCGGACAAAGAACCGGCATAGCTCATAGCTCATAGCTCCAACTGCAACACCTAACCAGGCCGATCAAGGCTAGCTAACGGCTGCCATACCACGACACAAGCAA
Organism: Ophiostoma tasmaniense; assembly: GCA_022392925.1. NCBI lineage: Eukaryota > Fungi > Ascomycota > Sordariomycetes > Ophiostomatales > Ophiostomataceae > Ophiostoma > Ophiostoma tasmaniense. Next base: position 958,786 of record JAKRGK010000001.1, on the reverse strand, counting down.
AAGAACAAAAGACCGCCACAATGCCTTCTGTCAAGGGCCTTATGGACAAGCTGGGCTTCCACAAGACTCAGGGTACGTCTCCTTGACCAAGCCCATCATTTTATCTCATCTCATCCAATCTATCACCATCACCACCTCTTGTACACCGCTGACATGTACTTAGAAATCCAGCCCGCAATCACTACCGGCTCCGCCGTCTGCCTGCTCGTGCTCTACACCGTCATCTATGTCGCCCCCTTTTACCTCTCCAGCCTGACACGGCCGTCCGCCTCGCTGTCCCGCGATGCCCCCTCCGTCATCCGCGCCCGCATCGCCTCCGTCAGTCTCAGCTGCATCATCTGCTCCGTCATCACCTTTCTGCTGCTCACCACGAACGGCAAGCCCGGCGCCGCCACGCGCCTGCTCAGCCCGGAGGCTCTGCACCTGATGGGCTACTACCCCATCGGCCTTGCTGAGACGTTCCGGGTGCTCCTGCTCACCGGTGGTCTCTTCCTCGGCCCCCTTTTTGAGAATCTGGTGGTTGAGCACGGCTGGCGTGTCTGGGTCGGTCTTCCCGTCCCCGGCCAGGACAAGTCCATCCAGCCCCGCGCGCTCGAGCCCATCGTCAACCTGTTCACCGACTGGTCCGACTGGCGCAACCTCGTTGCCGGCCCCGTCACCGAAGAGGTCCTATTCCGCGCCGCCGGCGTGCCGCTGCTGCTGCTCGCGCACACGCCCGTGAAACGCACTGTGCTGCTGTCGCCCATTGTCTTTGGCCTCGCGCACCTGCACCACGCATACGAGTTTGCCATTACGCACCCGCGTACGCCCATGGCCGCCGTCGCCGTGCGCTCGCTGTTCCAGTTCGCGTACACGACGCTGTTTGGCTGCTATGCAACGTTTTTGTACCTCCGCACGGGCAGTCTGTTGGCAGTGTGCGCTGTGCACAGCTTCTGCAACAGCATGGGCCTGCCGCGCTTCTTTGGCCGTGTGCAGCGCGACCCCAACGCAACGCCCAAAGACAGCGAGCCGCAGGGCAACCTGCTGTGGACAATTGCCTATTACATTCTGCTGGTGTCGGGCGCGGTCTTTTGGTATCGCAACCTGTGGACTCTGACTGAGAGCTCATACTCTCTGGTACTGTTCAAGTAGACGGACTTGAAAAGCGGGTGATTGAACTGTATGGTTTTAGACCAAGGATTCGGTGAATGAACGGTGGTTTATTAGCTTTCCCGGCCGGTTCTATATTAATGACGTTGATACACGATTCCATATTCCATTTCATTTACAGCATCCTTAAAGGCGATTTCTTGTTTCTAGTATTGTCCATCTACGTCTCAAGCAAAACATGTCTCTGTATCGCAAGATTGCAACCAAGGTCAATAACCATCATGATAGCCATCGCGCTCAACAGCATAATATATACTCTCTGTCGGTATTCGTCAGCATGATCCACGTGATCCACCTGTAGGAGGCGACTGCATCAGGAGGAGGCAACTGCATCAGGTAGTGATTGCAGTGATTCACCTTCACAAGTTGGCCTCAGATGCACTGTTTGCAGGGAAGGAAGGATAGGAGGGTCTTTTGGGTGGTATATAGTAGGGCATCTGCCATCTAGCATTCTGGTAGATAGAAGAAGAATCCAGACATCATTAAACCCTGGAATCACTGCACAGATCAGTGATTAGTCAGGCATTAGTGACGGTCTCCCTACGAGTATCCCGACACTCTCAAATATAGGCAAGAAGACGGACCAAATCAATTGACTAAAAAGGACAAAAAGACATAAAAAACGTACAGCAGAGGGTATTCGCTGGTCGTCACCGACCCAACTACTAATCCGCCGATTACTGGTTTAACTAGGGGAGAGCGGACGGGATCCCGTGCTTTCCAGTATCTATGGCCGTACGTGAAAGAATGATGTTTGCATGAGGTTATATAGCAATCGGAAGAGTAACGTCCAAGATTCGGATTCTATGAGAAGAAAAGTACAATACATTCGCTACCATAAACCCACGTGGCAAGCACGTGGCGACTAAAAGTACAACAGCATCAAAATAAATAACTACACCTCCTTCTTCGTGCACACAATCCACTTGAGGTAGCCGCACGGCCACAGGTGCCGGATCTCACCGCTCTGCAGCTCCCACGTGCTGCTGCCGTCCGCCGCTGTTGTGTCCGCTCCGCACGTCCGCAGCAGCGCCTCCACCTCGTCCGGCGTCCGCGTCCGCAGCATCGACATCCAGCCGTCAAACACGAGCACAAACGGCAGCACCGGGATCAGGTATGTAAAGACCAGCGTCATTGGCGACCGCCACTTGTACGCATAATACGGCGCGGTCAGCAGGATGCCCAGCCCAAAGATGAGCGTTGTCACAAACGCGCCAAACGAGCGGTCCTGCAGCTCAAAGATGCCGAAGCCGTCGCTCGTCTCAACAGTGTTTTTGAGAATGGCCTTGGCGAGCGGGTCGTCAAAGTGGTGGAACGCGAGGTTGAAGAGACGCATGACGCGGGGCGACTCCTCCGAACCACTATCGTCAGAAGAGACCTGGTACGCCTCTTTGAGAATGAGGGCCGGGTCGGCGGCGGCGGCGTCAACGGGCTGCGCGGCATACCGGACGTTTGGACTGGCGGCGGCGGCACGCGCCCAGTCGTCGACGTGCGGGTGTAGGTCTGTGAGGACAAACTTTGTGGGCTCCTTTTCGGTCTCGGCCGTGCCGGCATTGAGTATTTTCTCGATGCTCGGCGTCGGCCCGCCACCGCCGGCGCAAAAGTCGATCATGATCCAAGGCCTTTTAGAGGCATCTTTGTGTGCTTCAAGCACCTCCTTTTTGAGGATACCGGCGACGAGAGACGCGGGCGAGGCGCTTTGCACGACAGGCACGCACATGACCCAGGCCCGGGTGAGCGCTGCCTGGACACGGCCGCGGAGCCACGGATGGAACCTGCTCGTTAGTAGCTGATCGGTGACAATAAATTCGACGAAAAAAACTCACCATGGCTGGTCGTCGATTTCAAAGACGTGCATGCGCGGAATGAGAGGAGCCATCGTTGATATCTTAGATGAACACTAGATGTGAGGAGGAGATAGATGAGATGAGAATAGATGAGATGCCTAGACAAAATAACGTCGAATGAGATGAAAGATATAAAGCAGATGCACGTCGAGAAACAACCTCAAATCAATGGACGTCGCAATGTCTTGGCTTTGAAACATACACAGACCCAGCAGCCAGATACAGAGCACAGCCAAACACCACAGGCCAGAGAGTATCGAAGAGTCGTAGTAGACGGAACACGGAACACGGAGTGTTGTTTTATCTTGTGCTCTGTATCTTATTTCTACTCCGTATGGAGACGACTGGGATGGGGGCTGTGTAGCAGCTGAATACGGCATGGGGTCCCCTATCGTCGCGCTACAATCTGACTACAGCGCTGAAGGGCACGTTTCCATGTGTTTCAGTGCGAGCACTCGACTTTGAATGCGACCTCGTTGTCGTTGTGCGTTTTCATTGCCTTGGTTTTCGATGTATACTTGATGTACATTGTTGATTCATTAGTTGACTTTAACTGTTTGCAATATATGACCTTTGTATTTCTTACAATTTTCTCATTCATTTATGTAAGATATTATCCCTAAATTTCCAACTTTTATGAAGCCATCAGCTTTGTCAACTCGATGAGAAACGCGACACCGGAGAGATAACCGACATGAATAGACATGAAAACTCATGTCTATGTTAACTCAAATCTCAGTGATATCAAAGTAAAAGTCCCGACGCCAGCTTGAACAGTCGCTAGGCAATCAAGTCAAGAGATGACTAATCACAAACGAAATCCAGGGATACTAGAGTACAACAGTATGGTCATAATAGTCGTCAAATTTCCTGAGGCTTTGAGATGCCTCGCTAGATGATAAAGAGAACAAACAACTAGGCAAAAAAGTAAAGATCAAAAAAGAAACACACAAACAAACCAGCACGCAGCCAGTCTATGCCAAAAAAGCCGAGTGCACCGGCCTAAACCGTAAGAGCAGAGAAGAAACAAAGCAATAGCAGAAAGCACAAGTAGAAGCAGAAAGCAAAGAACACCACGGGCAAGTAAGCCCAGCTTTTATCGTCGTCACACGGCCATCAACAGATAACAGACGCCTACTTCCGTCTGGGAGTGGCCTTGCGGTCCTTGTATCTGGCAAAGACAATCGAGCCCTTCTTGACGGTCCTCCGCTTCTGAATGCGCTTCGACGAGGTCTTCTTGGCACCGGCGTCGACATCCATGGCAGCTGTATTGTTAGTTGTTGTTCTTGTCTCGGTCTGTCCATGTCGTCGTAGTCGCCACTTACAGGCTTCCTCCTTCAGCTGGTCGCTCGGTGTGGGATCTGTCTTGTCAGCATGGTTCCCCGACTCGGATGATGGTATTCATCTGCACTCACCCTCCTCCATGGCATCCTCCTTCTTCGCCTCCTCGTGAACAGGCTTGGCCTGGGCCACCAGCTCCATCAGCTTGGCCGACAGACGCTCCGTCCGTGCCGTCTCGACGGGGCCAAATACGTTTCTCTTGAGCTTGACATTGTTCGCCTTGCGCGAGCTGGCACGTGCTGACTTGGCCATTGTGTATGATCGTGATGGGGTGGATGGGAAGGTGGTGATGGTGGTTGTCGTCTGTTCGTGGGCGATTGAGTAGATCTAGTAGATACTGATACCGCTTGTCTTTTGACTTTTTTCGCTGCTTTTTTTTCTGCCGGTTTTTTTAATCGCTAGTGATGTACCCCACTAGAATTGAGTACTATTTTAGCAGCACACTCAGTAAAGGTACTTCCTGAATATCGCCGCCACTGACCGCCTTCCTCTTGTCTCACTGGTCGACGCGGGCCAATACGGGCAAAACGCCTCCGACGCCTCGACACCAATTAAACATTATTAAGCAATTAAAATTAGCGCGAAAATAATAGATAAATTCGTAAAGTGAAAAAAGGCGGTTGGGTGACTGGCGTGCGTGCGAGGCGGCGACGACAACGGCGACGATACGATCAGGCAGGCAGCCGAGACGAACCCAATTCACACACTGCCATCCGCACGGATCTTAACAACGCCACCCGACGCACAAGAGACGCTCCAACACCATCACGCCATCCTCTTTGACATATCGCATTGATTCTGACTAATACGCGATTTCACGGCAGGCACACCTCAAGTCGCAGCCTTGCGTGCGGAAAGAAGGAAGACGGCAAGAAGGCGAAGCGCAAAGCATACACACGCAGTGCTTTAGCCAATCTGTATCCCTACCGATAGACGGAGCTTGACGACTCATTTGGCACGCCCTTTCCCAACAGCGGACCTCATCTGCACATCTTCCGTTGTCTCCGACCGCGTTCTATCACGCGAGCCGCAACCTCACTGCACCACCTCGAGCATTACCATCGCATCCATCACTGCCGTCGTCATTTATACATATCTAGCAACGCTATATACCCCAAGCTACGACGATATCCAAATATATCCGCGACCATACCCCCCCAACGCGCCGAGCATCAAGCTTCGAGACTCCCCGAGTCGTCATCGGCCCTGGTCTCGGCCGGAACTCCCATCTTGGCTTCGCACGCGGCTTGGTTCTCACTTGTCGTTTATCTGACCGTCTCTGGCATTGTAAGCACGAGTGAAAGGTTCTACAACTCTTTTGTAGCTAGAAACAGGTGTCGGGTGCCGAAGTCACGCACTACTTGTGATCATCTGTCCTCATTTTGAGCCTCATTCATTTGTATAGGCTGCGCATTGGCCGACAAATCACACCGACGCCACTCCTAATACCGCTCACATATTCACCTCGCCTCGCCTACACCCACAATAACGCCTTCATAAAAACACATCCGAAGACACAACCGCCAAAATGTCCGATCGCAGCGAAGATGTCAACAAACTGGTGGCCACCATTAGGATACTCAAGAATCGCGATCTGATGGCCATCTGCTCAGCGTGCAGCGTCGGAAAGTCTGGAAACAAGGCCGACCTGCAAGCCCGCATTATCAGTTGTGAGTAGCCACACTTTATGAATACAACCCAACATCTGCTAACACTGCAAGTAATCGACATTGCCCTCGCAAGTACCGAGCCAGCCAAATTCCAGAGCATAAGCAACACCATCACACAAATCGCCGACGGCGGGCCACCAGGCCACTGGGGGCCGGGCTACTTTGCCAGTCCAGGAGCAAGCACGCCATCATCACCGGGCCGTGCTATGTCGTCACCATATACCAAGCACACTGTTGGCGCGCCATCGTCGTCATCAAAACCAGGGACCAGCAGCGGGCTGGCGTCCGGGTCGGCAATATCAAATGGCTACTCGAGCTCGAGCGACGCAGCACGGCGACAACTCTTCTTTCACCAGGGCCTGCAGTTTAAAGCGAGCCCCTTTTACGAAATTCTCAGCCCCGTTGGCGATATCAAGACATGCGAGGCCATGGCACAACATCGAAACAGCATCAGCATCAGAATCTGTGCAAACCAGTATACCCAGCTGCAGCGACTCGCGAGTGAACCGTCACACCAGGTCATGGTGTTTTGCGCCGGCGGCACCCAAGGACCGCAGGACATCTCGTTCCCATACCAGTGCGAAATTAAAATGAATACGGGGGAAGTCAAGGCCAACCTGCGCGGCCTTAAGAACAAGCCCGGCTCGACGCGCCCGGCCAACATCACCGAGTACCTGCGCCTCAAGCCGACAACATATACCAACACACTCGAGTTCACCTACGCGTTAACGACTAAGCGTTTCTACCTCGGAGTCTTTGTGTGCGAGGTGTTCTCGCCAACCGTGCTCGCAGGCCGCATCGAGACGCGCAGCCGTATCACCAAGGAGTCAGTCGTGCGCGAGATCACAAAACAGGCCCAGGACCCGGACATTGTGGCGACGTCGTACGTGCTGTCACTCAAGTGCCCGCTGACGTACATGCGGCTGGCTCTGCCGGTGCGCGCGACGACGTGCAAGCATATTCAGTGCTTTGACGCCACGTCGTATCTGCTGCTGCAGGAGCAGGGACCGCAGTGGCTGTGTCCCGTGTGCAGCAACCCAGCACCGTATGACTCACTGGCGGTCGACGAGTACGTCAAGGACATTATGGAGAACACGTCGAGCGAACTCGAGCAGGTCACGATCGATCCGGACGGCACATGGCACACGGGCGGGCGTGAGGGCGGCAGCAACGGCAGCCAGGACGGCAATGGCAACGGCAATGGCAACGGCAGCCAGACTGTCTCCAGGACAAACGGCAACAGCACACCGCCGTACCGCAACGCACTGACGGTCGACGACGATTTGGAGATTTATTTGCCGTCAACGCCCAGTGGGACTTCTGGGAACGCAAGCACCACGGCCGCCGCCTACGGTAACACGGCGTATGACGCACAGAGCCGCGACACGACAGCGACACCAGCCCAGGGAACAACGTCGTCGGCACCGCCCGCTAGTCATGGCAAGAAGCGGGTGCGCGAGGTGATCGACCTAACGCTTAGCAGCGACGAAGAGGACGACGAGCCGCAGCGACCGTTTAAGCGCCAGAATATTGGGACGTCACCATCCTTGTACAACTAAAGCTGAAGCATTATGCATGTAACCCTACAGCCTTGTCTTTTGACTCTAATACCTCTATATCTAATTTACGATCACGCTCTTCTTTGTCTTTGCCCTTTATTTTTGTTTTGTTATCTGTCTTCTACCGGCGCTCTGCATGCATACTATACTCATTAGCGGTTATCCGGGTTTTTGTTTGTTTGCTCTTTTTCTGTATTCTACGGTCATCCTGGGTGGAATATCTATACAATGTGTTTCTTGTCCATGATTGTTCTTAATGCCATCTCACACATAAAAGTAACAATGATGTTTGAAATATGTATTGGTATCAAAAAGTAAAACTATAAACCGGCCTGGTCCTCAGTGCCATCCCTGCCATTGCCATGGCCATCCCAAACGCCGTGTATGCTTGTTGGTTTTTGTTTGGTATAAAAAGTTGAGATTTACTTGCGGGTGGTGAAGTCGATCTCGTTGGCGTTGTTGGCAGCCTCGTTGGGGTTGGTCTCGCAGGTGCAGGCGCCGGCGGGGCGGACACCACACGAGCAACGGTCACCCGAGGTGACGTTCTCGGTGGCGGCGCGGGCGCAGTTGCACTGGAGGGCAGACTGCTTGCCGCACGAGCAAGTGGCCTTCTGGGCTGTAGGAGTTAGCTTTGGTTTATGTATATAAATGATGAAACTGAAAGAAGGAAAACGTACCGCAGACGCACTCAGCGCCACCCTGCTTGCAGCAAGTCGAAGCAACCATTTTGATGTTTGGGTTGGGTTGGATTGTAGGTAGAGGTGGAAAGGTGAAGAGTTGAGAGAAGATTGAGGTTGTTGAGTGTTTGTGGGTGATTGTGAGTGTTGATGTGATGATGTGATGACGAGAATAAAACACCAGAATAGAAAGAGGGAAACCCAGCCTTTTATAGATTTCCAAGCGACATGAACATACGACCTATGACGCCAGGCGCAAACGGCAGGTGCACACCATAAAGAACAAGGTCTCCACTTTCGGCGTGTTAATGATGTAGACCTCGACCAGTCCAAGGCGATCCTCCATACAAAAACAGCCGATTGACGACAGTCGCCACTGCTGCATGGTAATACGTGGCCTATGATTGGGTGGAGATCGAACTTTGGCCCTTGTGCGCTTTCACCTTGTTATCTCTAGCCAATGAAATACTGTGTTATAGAAGTCTTCCCCAAAAATAGCCAATCAGAACAAGCCTAATTACTGCTCAAATGTCAGCACCACACCACTAGCATGACTCTTCGAGATCATTTGTAGACTTTGCCTACTTTACGCCAATGTTCTAGAAGGGATCAAAGCCGAGTGTGGAGATGCATTTGTCACAGCCTCTTGAGCATTCTGCAAGATTGGCAATCAATTGTCAGTCATTCTATTGGCCAGCTTTTCCTTCCTTTATCGATGGCATCTTCATCAACTTCACAATTCAGCCTCAGCTTGGATGACTAAGATGCATGACTCTATTGTTAAGGATTAGATGATTAGATGCAATCACCGCAGCCTATATGTGAACCAGATATTGCCTAGGAAAGCTGCATGCACCTGCATTAGCCTCCGCACGTAGATCATGCATGCTGACATTGGGATGTGTGCCACATGCTCTCGACCTGAGAGTTATTTGGTAATTGCATCAATTTAATCAAGATCTTGGGTGTATCCAATGAATAACTGATAAAATGGCTATAATGAGTCTGATTCGTACACCCTATACTGTACCGCCGTGGGACTTGTACGCCAATGTGTCTGTATGGAGGATGCCATCTTTGATAAATTTCATTTACAGCTGGGCGGATGAGTTTCATCTCATTAGAACTGTCATTCGACCCGAACAGGCGCAGCGAATCTGCTTGCATCTGCCCAAGAGATAGGCACAGTCGCGATGTGTTGATGTTTTATCCATGCGTGGCAGCATCACAGCTCACCACCTTCACCCTGGGAGCATAAATGGAATTGACTTTTCATATGCTGATTCCAACAAGGTGGCAGCAGCCTTTATCTCTTATGAGTGTCAACAGGCATTACGATACCAAGTTGGTATCTTGTATGCTGTGCTATCAAAAAATTCACCCTTGAACATATATCCACAGATCAAGAACGTCGAAGCGGGTTTCCAATATCGTCACCGACAACAACCGCATCGCCCATTTGATCGACTGGGAACTGGCAGTCATATCCTGTGAAGTGGGAATGTGGCCTTGTATGCATTTTGCGTCAATGTATCTGGCTCCCGAACACAGGCTCCGCCAGTACCAGCCTGACAAAGATAGACTCAAATATGTATAAGATGCTTGTCCTCCTAGCAAGACTAGACAGTCCGCTCAAAGAGAAACACTTTAATTGTCTGCTCGTCGTCGTCGAGCACAGGCAGCCGCACCGCGTGGCCGCCGCCAGCCAGCATCCGCCAGCCCGCACTCTTCAAGAGATCGAACAGCAGCTCTTCCGACTGGTGCCGTGTCTTCTTTGTCAGCAGCACGCGCTGTGTCTTTTGCTTGGTGGCCGTCTGCAGCGCCGTCAGCGTGCCAACCAGCGCGGGCAGCATGTCGACATTGTACGTGCAGTCGCTGAGCATGAAGAGGTCGTAGGGTGCTTTTTCCACGTCTGCATCGAACATGCCCTTTTCGCCGTCCAGCCAGTCGAGATTGGCGTACTCGAGGGAGATGCTCTTTGAAAGACTGTAATCAACGAGTAACATATTGGCGCACGCGCGCTCTTCGGCCTCGGGGAGATCGGTAAGCAGGACGGTGGCACCGCGATAGTCGGCTGCCGGGTCGGCAGCTTTGGCGGCTTCGTGCAGAATCGTTGCCAGGCCGATGCCAAGGATCCCGACACCGCTGCCGAGCTCTAGGATGCGGAGGGCGTTGTCATTCTCGGATTTTGGCTGGGGCCGCAGCATCTTCCTCAGAATAGACACGTGCGTTTCTTTGCTGTGGGGATCATCGCTGTTGTCGCCATCATGTGGCCTCTTTTTTGAGTTTAATGGCATAGAAGACGTCTTCAGTGGGCCCAGGCATGTGTCGGCCAGAAACGCCACGGTCACGAGGCCGGCATCCCAAACATGCCGCGCGATGCTCTCACCAATCTCTTCTTCGACCTCAACTGCGGCAGTGTTTCCGTCGGCGGGCGAGATCTCCAGCCGGCGTAGAGCGACGTGTGGAAACGATTCACCGGAGTGAACGGCGTCATCCGGTATATCAACCCAGAGTGGCATGATGAGGCCGTTGCCGTCGTCGGCATGGTAGATAATCTGACGCGCGTGTGTGGCCGAAATGTCGGCATTGGCAGCCCGGATGCAGAGTCTCTTGTCGTCATCCGAGTCCCAGAATGCGGCAGCCTGTGGCGGCAGGGCTGCTTCCAGCTTAAGGACGCGCAGACCTGCTGTCCATGCCGGGGCGGTGTGCTGGGCGGGCTTGTTCTTCTTTGCGTTGCCGACAGCTGTTGTTTCCAGCTGGCAGGTGTGTCTTTTTGTTTCTGTTTTTGGCGGGCTTTCCTCATCATATTCCTCCTCCTTGTCTTCTTCCACCTCGACCTCGGCCTCGACGTGCAGCTCGACGACGAGGTCAATGGGTGCATCGGGGCAGAGAAAGGAGTCGCCGAGGTCGGTCGTGATGGTCAGCACCAGGCTAAGCGAGGGTAGGCCGTTGTGGCCAGATCCACTTGCCGGTACCAAAGCCGGTGGCCGCAATATGCGAATATAATGCATTAAGTTTTTATTGGAATTTTATGAGGGTTTACATCTCTCATCCAACCAGTTCAGCCCAGTCTCATCCAATTTTCAGACTGCGTCAACGATCCAAACGGCTGGGTCATGAGACCCACTTTTCAACATCGCTCCTTCTGCCAGTTCATCCCACGTGGAGGTGAGTTCTTTTGAAATTCCTCAACCTCTCCTCATCTTTCAAAACAGTATGCTTAGGCAATAAAGTCTATCAGACCGATTTCAGGCATCGAAATTTCAATATCATCAATACTTGGCGGCGAAGTTGACCTCCCACGCGCACTACGCCTCCACACTCAAAGTCGAAAAGCTCCCAAGCTAACAGCTCTACCCCGTCGGAGGTCGCCGCGGGGAGCTGCTATTGGGGCAGTATAGCACTGCAATAGCGCTCTACAGCGCCCAATAGCAGCCGAGAGACGGTCGTATCGCAGGCAGACGGCGGCCGCAGCCGATAGACGACCCCAGTATGGAGTAGACACTCCGTACTTTTGCATGAGCTATCGCAGCCTTCTTAATCAACAACTAGGCTTATTCGAGAACTAATAGGATAGAGTAACTGACGTCAGATAATAGATTTTGATATATATAAAGACTGTCGACGTAGATACTTTAATCGTTCTAACAGACAAACTACAGACAATCAACACACAGACACTGAAAATGACAAACTCACCGACAAACTCACCAGCTGACCTCCTGGCCAAGCTGCTCGCCATCAACGAGCAGCAGATCGTGCCCCTGACCAGCGAAGGCGTCAAGTCCGGCAGCAAGGTGTTTGGCGCCGCCATCCTCACGCGCGACGGCCTCGTGCCGCACACCGTGTCCACCAACAACGAGCGCGTCTCGCCCCTACTGCACGGCGAGATCAACTGCATCCAGACCTTTTTCTTTTCCGAGGCTGAGGGCCGGCCCGAGACAAAAGACTGCATATTCTTTTGCACGCACGAGCCGTGCTCGCTGTGCTTGAGCGGCATTACGTGGGCCGGCTTCCGCGAGTTTTACTATCTGTTTACCTACGAAGACAGCCGCGATCTATTTTCGATCCCCTATGACATTGACATTATCGAATCGGTGTTCCGCGTGCCTGCGCCGTCGGATACGCCAGAGACGCTGCAGGCGCGGCCGCTGTACAACAAGCAGAACAAGTTCTTTTCGTCGGCGAGCCTGGCGGATTTGGTGAACCAAATTGAGGACGCAGACGAAAAGGCCAAGTGGGCAGCCGAGGTTGAGCGGGTCAAGGGGCTGTACAATGCGCTGAGCGCGACATACCAGGCGAACAAGGAGTCGGGCATCACGACGTCGAGTGTGTGGAAGTAGATGATATTGGAACTATGGAAGACAGCATCGCACGGAGTGCGCGGAGTGATGGAATCGGGCTCGATCCACGGAGCATGGCAATACCAGGTAGCACGTTGTTTGATGTTTAAAAAATGAAGAGTCTTGGATTAAAGCACGCATACTCAGAAGTGATACACCATGATACATGATGACGAGGAGGTCACTGCCGATGCTTACTGTCAAAATAGACTCATCGTTCGGCCGAATACAAAGACCTCAGCAAAGTGGTATCATCAATGGAGGCAGACTCTCTCAGAGACACGATCCAAAAACAATGTCTGCGCTGATGACGATACAATGCTGTCATAGGGTGATTGTAATTATAGCGCAGGCCGAGGCGACGTGCATATATGAGGAAGAGAAGGAGTGGTGATTGATGACAATCCTACAGAGAAAGTCAAAACGGAGACGGAATTGCCACCGTTTGATGTCTTCTAGAAGACAGAACGAGGGAATATTCTCGAGCGAATGAATACAGCGCAAGACTCGATGAGGGTTGCACCAGGAGTGTGGCATCCTTTTCTTCTAGGCTGCTTCCATCGTATGCGTGCTTATTCTGCTGGCGCTCTTACTTTTTCTTGTCTTACTGCCGTCATGATTATTCACTTTGATGGAGTCATCCTTCTTTCCGAAACCATATTAAATACCTCCAGCTCAGATTTGAATAATCATAGGATGATGAGACGACGATATTGTACCAAAATTTGCCAACCAAAGTCAAAGAGAATCTCTTGCGATCCTGTTCTGCTTTTTGATGCCAATAATCGATACTACTCAATAATGTCCTTTATCCTTGATCCAGCATTCACCCGGCCTCTAAGCGCCTGGCGTTCGGGTGTAGTGCCAATGGGAAAGGATCAGTGTGATCAGTGCGGTGATGAGGGGTAGCAGAACTCAGCACACGTACTCAGCACGGTCTTACTCCAGCAACAGTACTCGGCAGCACACCCTCTTTGTCGAACAAACGCCCGAAGTAAGGCTGCAAACAGCCCTTTTGATCGTCAGGCTCGCACGTGGATGCCTTTCGATATTGTTGTCGTAAAGGCGAGATGTTTGCAACCTTTTGAAAAGTAAGATGCATGTCGACCAAAACTGCAATGAAGTGACAAGAGTGGCCGGCAGTTGAGGGCCGCAGAAGTGGTCGGAAAGTGTTGACGGCCAGCATCCATTTGATTTTGCTCTATTCTATTTGTAAACTTGTTGTTCTAATTCTTCGCACTCACATTCGATTACAAACCGATGCACCCAACTCTATTTCCGTCGGTCTTTGTTCAGCGCCACTTCTGGCGTGCATGTTTGCGTTTGCGCAGAGATATTTATATTTTTCGAGTATGCATCTACATGCATACTCACACACGCTACAGACTACCGCTGACGCACACGCCCCCTCCAATGCATGCATCTTACTGTATTTGAATTCGCGGTTGTACATGAATATGCTTCGAGTAAGTACTCTGTAGACGTCAACTAGTCTGCATCTGTATGTCTGCATGCCCGAGTGTAGTGCTGCAACGTCGAGTCGGTGCCCAACTATAGAAGTATGATGATGTCAAGATGTGAGAAATCCACGAGAATAAGTTGAGTATAGTTGATTAGAAGTCATATCGTCATGGTGATTATAATATTATGCGAACCAAAATATAAACAGCGCTCGCAAAATCAAAAGCAAAAGCAAAAGCAAAAGCAAAAGCAAAAGCAGAATTAAATGTCGCAAAAGCATAGACATTGACGCGGACGGCTTCTCCCGTCGATACAGTGCGCTGCACTACGGCTCTGCATGTAGACAAACAGAGGCCGAGCATCCGCCATGTACCGAGCAGCGTACGATGCATCATGTACATGAGTGCAGCAGTGCATGTCTAGGCTATGCAAGCGAATAGCGTTGGGCGTCAATGACGATGCAAAAGTAAAAACTAGACGGCAAAGAAGACGAAAAAAAGAATCGAGATGCATGACTTGCATGACCCCTCTTGTTCTCGTTCTCGTCCTCTTTCTTCCTTTCTTCTACATTTTCTTCAGCGCGGCCTACTGGCATTCGCCGGGTTTTGACGAGTAGTGCTCTTCGGCACAAGTTTTAAAGGTGATTGGTGATTCTCGCCACGGACCTGATGATGTATGTCTCATCTGGTCACTGGCGATTTGACGAATAACAATGAGAGGCTCAACTACACGGGCCTCTCAAGATCACAGCCGATACTGTGTTGCATGAGGTATCACATCAAATCATATAAGTCGATTGGATAGTGTTGAACTGTTATAAATTTCTATCTACTGGTATGTTGAATAACCAATTTAATCAAAGCAAATCAAAGCAGTAAAGCGCACTCCAAATAAATCAATATCTATAGACGAGCAATGTAGAGGCTAAACAAAGGGTATCTGAAGAGACACAAGACAAAGGAGATATAAAGCGAGTGTAGGTAGCCTTGTCGTTTTTGATGAGGCTGTAGGAAAGACAAGATATCAGATGCACAGAGAAGAAATCAATAAATGAGTAGGAAATAAGGAAAAATAAACATTGACAAAAAACTACCTCAGTCAAGAGGAATCTATAGCAAAAACAGTAAACAAGAGGCAAACATACAAGTCGCAGCTAAAAGCAAACGCAGAGAGCAAGGCAAGGCTGAACAAAACAAACAAAACAAGCTGAAGAAACAAGGCAAGCTAAACAAGAAAAAATATAAACAAGACAAGACGGAGAGCAAGAAAAACAAATCTATCGGTATCCAACATCGTACACTGCTCGCCCTGGCAAATATCCTCCATAGAAGTGTGAAATAAGACAGGGAAGAAGAAGAAATAGCTAGCAAAAAGAGAATAATAAAACTTTTGAAAACACTTTTGAGACCCGGTTGTTGCTTTTGTATATTCCCATCGGCCCTAACCACCCAAGGTGTATCAATAACAATAATAAGCAAAAGGCAAAAGAATGAACGCGCATTACAGCTCTTGGGAGCCCAGAGTGCGTGAGCGAGTGTAGTTGTAGCAGAGTAAACAAAAACAGTAAACAATATAACGATAAGAGAGTCCCGGTATTAGTGACAAATGTCGTAGCGTGCGAAGCCCTTCCGGTCCATCCAGTCCGTTCCAAGTGTAAGGTATAATGATCAAATGGTTGTCCGTGAATGTCCAGAAGGGTTGGGTATCTCGAAAAAGGAGAAATATAGAGTAGTAAAAAAGACAAGTCGAAGAGAAGTAGTAAATAAGGTTGACAGACAGAAAATTTCAGACAAGTAAGCAGTGCAAGGCAACGCGGATGCGCAATCCATGTCTAAATCCTTTCCATGAATCCAAGAGGCAAAAATGGCAAAAAGAACAGAAACGAAACGGAATGGCGATATAAAAACCTGGAAAACGTCCGGGGGTATCCATTAAAATAAAAGACTCCTTGTGCGAAATCCAAAGGGTGGTGGTACAGTGTTACAGGCATGGAGCCTGCTGTCGTTTGTCGTTTCCATGTAATGTCCAAAGACACAATTTGTTTTTTTATGAGGGTAAAGCACCTACTGCGAGGGCGTCCGGAGAATGTCCTCACAGTTGGCGTCAAAGCGCAAGTTCCAGAGGCGCACCGACTGCATGAAACGCTCCGTCTTCTCCATCTCGCGCTCGCGACCGAACATCGTCTCCACAAACTCAACGCCGGCTCCCTTGCCGAGCTGAGGCTGTGCAGACTTGCCGCGCTTGCTGCCCGCCACGTTCATCATGGGTGCCTCGCACGTCTTGAGCAGCTTGCGCAGCTTCTCGGTCAGGCGCTCGCCTGAGATGATAAAGTCCTCGAGCATCTCACGGTTCTCGCGGGTACGCACACGGCCCATCACCGCGTCCGTGCGCTTGATCTTGCCCGACAGCTGGATCAGCAGGAGCCAGAGCTCACCTGCGATTTCAGAAATTGGCGACTGCGGGCCGTGGTGGTAGGTTGTCCAGTCGTAGATCCACTTGCCCAGAGAGTTGGCGTCAAAGACAGAACCCAGAAGCATAATCGGCTCCTCGGACGGATCCCAGTTCTTAAGACTGTACCCGGGCGGGATGTGGTGTCTCTTCGCGTCGGCTTCCGTGGCAGGGCGAGGTGGTGGTGTTCCAGAAGTAGCAGCGGGCTGCTGTGCGGGTCCAGGGTGGCCAGATGGCTTGCGGCTCGACTGAGGTGGCGGCGGACCCTGGAAGTGCGAGCTCGAGGGGCGTGCTGTCTGGGGACGCGCGTGCATGTGCACATTGGTGGGCATGGCGGTCGACGAGCGGCGAATGTGCGCGGCGTGTGCTGCGTTGCTGATAGGTGCTGCGCGGCGCGTATCGATCACAGGCTCTCGTTCTCGGCTGTCGCGCTCGCGGAAGCGAGGCGAATCGAATCCTGGACCGGCGTCTTTTTCCGCAAAACCGTATCCGCCCTGTTTGTAGTGGGGGTGGTTAGTTTCGTAGCGGAAAGAGTGACGGAAGCCTGCGTCATGGTCCCGGTCCCGGAGCTGGTCCTCGTAATCCCGGTACTCGCGGTAGTCCTGTTGAACCTGGTGACTCTGATGACCCTGGGAGACCCTACGCGCGTGGCTTGGAGAGAAGTTTCCGCCGCTGACTTTGACGGGACCCGGACGCCTTGCCGACCGAGGAGGCAGCAAGTAAGTGATGCCGTCGATCTTGACAAGCTCGTCCTCATCGGATTCCCCAATTGAATCAGAGGCCCGATAGTAGGAGAAGGATGCGCTGCGTCCGCGCCGGGGGCCCGTCGTTGTTGCGTGGGTGGTAGTAGTTGCAGTTGTATGCTTCTGCGCCGAGCGCGATGAACTCACATTGGCTGTGGCGTAGTGACCATCGCTGGTGTACCGCGGCGAGAATGTGGGCGGCCGGGACGATGAGGCGTTGGGTGCATACTCGTAGATACCGGCGGAGCCCGAGTTGGGAGTGCCCATTCCGACACCCGTGCTGGCATTGCGAAAGTGTGCGCGCGTCGCTGGGCGCTGCTGGGGAGGAACACCGTACTGGTAGGCGGGACCGCGTGGCGAAGGCGTAGGCGAGGGGCTGGCATAGTCGGCGTGACGATCGCTGCGGTCGTAGTAGTAGTCTGCGGGCGTCGGGGTCGACGCGTGGGGAGAGTATGCGGTGTTCATTATGTCGTTGTGGTCGTACTTTTCGTATTTATACGAGGGAGTGGCGTAGTTGATGGAGAGGCGCCGCGATGAGGGCGGACGCGAAGAGGTATTTATGGCGTTATAGTAGAAGGAGTCGTAGGAGTCTTCTCGTGAAGGATCTGCGACTGAAGTCGAGTGGCGGTGCGAAGACCGCTTCGGCTTAGGCGAGATAAACAGAAGGGGGATGAAGTTTGACAGCGAGGAGTTAGACCTGTGACGTCGGCGCCGAGGAGTCGAAGAAACAGATGGTGAGGCCGTGTTGGCGGATGAGATCGGTCCGTGGCCGGATTACGGACACGGTCGATCGACTGGGAGGTAGGTAAGGAAGAGAAAGGAGGAGGAGGAGGGAAGAGAGAAGAGAGGAAGGGGAAGAGAAACAAAGAAAAGAAAGATGCCAGGAAAAGAAAAAGAAGAAGATTCAATGTCGAGAAGAAAAGACGAGTCACCTTGATATGTGGTCGGGAAGAGGAGAGGAGAAAAGCCGTCGACTATTGGAGAACATATCAAAACTATCAAGCGATCATGTAGACGAGTGTAGCGAATTGGTCATCAAGAGAGATTCTTGACGATGGGAGGTATCGCGAGATGTGGAGGAGAGAGGAAGATGCTGGATGCTGCTGGATGCTGCGAGAAGGAAAACTCCAGAATTGTCTTTGGAGAGTCGTCGATGATGCGATGTGATTGAGTATGTAGGCGATGAGAAGCCGGGATGAGAGAGAAAGAGATCAAAAAAGAGAAGGGGAAAAAGAGAGAAGAAGCAGAAGAGAAAAAAATGAGAAAAGGAGGAGTGGGAGAAAATATGGTTTTGTATGGTGATGGGCCTGGTGTCAGTGCCTGTGATTTCGAGAAAGGCCTTAGAAAGAAGGAGTGTGCTATGGGTAATACGGAAGGCACCAAAAAAAATAAAAGGGGTGGGAAGAAAAAAATACACAAGAAAAAAGATCGATAAATTGCTCTATATTTAAGAGCAGGGGTGCCTAGTACACGTTAAATCAAGGATACAGTGTGTATGTACTTGTACACTTGTGTTGAAGGGATGGTTAACCAAGGCAGGGGTGTGTGTATCAATGTATTTACGGTCGCATATTTTCTGATGGCTCCTGCCTTTTTGTCTCTCTTCTCCCTCCCTCGTTCTCTTTTTGATTTTTTGTCGATTCTTCACCTTTGCGCCTTCCATTGCTATGGCTGTCTCTGTTGTTATATTGTATGTATTTAAAAGTGATAAATAAAAGAAATAATATCCCTTCGTGCCTGCCTCACAGAAATATTAGTCACACCAGCCACGCGAGATGTCAGTCTTACAAGCCTAACAAGAGACTAAGACGGGCCTACCCAAGAGCTAAGCCCGTCTAACTCATGGATATAATTGGCCAGCAGTGACTCCGTTTCGACCGTTCCTGGCGTCTTCCAGAACTGAGAGACGACAGTGGCTGGCACACGGCTGAATGAATTCGAAAACGGGCCCTGGCTGCGCCGTGTGTCATCTGCTGTACTCTGTAATACCTGTGTAGGGTAATTATAGCGCTTATAGCAGGCTCAGCTGCTGCAGTGCACTGTAGAATTGTGCTCCGTAGTTGTAGAACTGATGTGTAATTCGCAGAAGCAGCGAGAGGCAGCCAGTAGATGCGAGAACGAGCGGTAATACTTTGTCATATCTTTCGTATTTGATTTTGGAACTATTTGCCATGATTATTCATCCCTGGCACGCTCATTGCGGCTCAGTAACAATAGTATTCATGGGATCATTCCTAAATTGAATGTCAACTCAAATAATCGAATAGCTAATATTACCAAACACGCACAGCCAAAAGAAAAGAAAAGAGAATGTGACAATTTCCGGTTGGGCACTGGTTGACCATCATTTGCGCCTGTCGATCAGCACAAGCCTCGGAGTCGGTCTTTTCACGACCAAATACTTGGATACCTAATACAAGCAAACAAGTAAATGCAAGTATCCAACAATCCAACTTCAACAAGTATCCAACAAAGGTGCGATACGGAGAAAAGCTGCTATTGAATATGTAACCGAAGCCTTTGCTGCCTACCAAGCCTACTTCGTACGTCTGCTGCTTGCCTACCGTCCCGAGCGGGCTGCTGCTCTAGTTGCCGTCGGGTGGGAACGCTGTTCCGCCTCTTCTGCTTCTCTTCCCTTCTGTTCCCTCCTATGCTGCAACTGGAAAGATGTGCGGGCTACAGGCTACCTCGCCCTCACAGTCTCGGTGATGGCCGGTTTCACTGGGTGGCGATCCCTAGAGCGCTAGAAGCTCAGAGGGAGAGGCTTGGAATAGCAAAGGAGGACAAGTAGAAAGACTGCAGTGTAGAAAGACTCAAACTCGCAGAGGCAGCAGCATACTCTGTACTCTATTGTGGATTACTAGTGGCCGAGGCCACGACGGACGTCGCACGCGTGTTTGCCACAGCTGAGTCTTTCTTTTTTCTGCTTTACCAGCCTCGCCAATTACTCTAGCTTCTACATAGTATCATTTCACGCATCTACTGTGACTCTTCATAAAGTCGCCTTCAGGCACATGACCAATGACGCATTCTCGACGGCGGCTATGCTAAATCAATAGCTATCATCCAAACTATCCTTGTCGAATAATGCATGTGATGATGCTCGTCACTCGTCACTCCAGCGTAACCAAAGGCTGAGAACTGAAATCTAAAAACTACAAAACTAACCACAAAACTAAAGAGCATGCATGAAGCAGGGATCGCGAACTCTGCTTGGACAAATCAAACAACCACTAGAATGTGCTCTGGAAGAAATGCCAAAGTGTAAAGGCATGGAAGTGGAGGATACCATCTCCCCGGAGAGACACGCTAGACGAAGATCACACAATGCAATGAGATTGTGTTCTTGTGGTAGAGGCGAAGGCCTATCAAACGATCAAGCTTGCATGAATCGGTTTGATTGGATTTGATCTCATTGCTACCCTAGCTCGTTTGTCAGCCTCCTCGTCCTTCTCACCCTTCTTCGTCCTTCTACCGATACGGGCCAATACTCACAACGTCAGCAATGTCTCGTCGCCAGCCTCTTCGAAACAAGACATGCAGGAGTGAATCAGAAATCAGAAATCGGAGGACCAGATGAATCATATTAATCAAACCGATACACAGACAGAGTAATCCAGAAGAGACAACCGTGCACATCAAAAGGTCGGAGCAAAGCACGAGAGCAAAACACGGGACACCAGACGAAATACGCACTCATCAAACGGACAAAGAGTTTTTTTTGGCCTCAACAGTTTGTACACTTGTAATTTCGAATGACATCCTGCTTTAAGAAAACGCGTAGGCAACCATGTGCCCCGTGTCGACATACATTAGCTCCCGTCGGCTGTATTGTGTCTGTCTCTACCAGGTTGTAGCAGCCATTCTTGTGTAACATGGGTTTTGTGAAAGTCAAATAAAGAGATATGAATCATACTCAATCATGATGGCTGGGATAGGCACGCCATGACTCAACAGGCAAGGAATGCTTGTACTGGGTTGGCTATCTGGTATTGGAGTAATCCTTGGATATTCTACAAAAGGATTTTTATTCAGGGTTTTTGTGAAATTATAAAAATACCAAAAAATCAGGGTTGAAATCTTCAATATATAAATAATACGCAAAAGTCAAAGAGTCATAATCGGATATATAGATCATATCATAACGATGATAAGTTGTAATCACGAAAATAGCCGCCGTCTTCACCGAAGGAAGCAGGCAGCCACAGTCACATCGCACAGGTTGCAAACACAAACATAAACACAAACACAAGTACAAGCACAGGGACAAGGTGATGAGGAATGTGTCAGCCGTCGCATTGTATCTCTTTGTTTGGGTTTGGGTGTTTCGTTGTTTGGTAGTTAATACCAGCCATAGACTGGATTATTGCCATGCGTTACAGGCTCAAGTGCTAATGCTTAAGTGCATGCATCGGCACTTGCAGTATGCGCATGTCCGTCAGCGATTGCAGTATTACATGTCATTTGTTCTATCAGAGCAGACGGTGTTGCCGTTTTTCGACATTGTGTCTTTGAATCAGAGGGCGTGCATGACCCTGAAAATCCTCTTCTCTCTGTGTCCAGACTCTGTTACTCGGTTTTATTCAGTACATCGTACACCGTACCTCTGGGCTCTAAACTAGTTAGTACAAACGGAGACGCTACGCCCGCCGTCTCGCGGCCCCGTCCCGTCTTCCGTAGCCGTTCTTGTTCTTTGTTCTGTCACGCGCTATTTTGGGCTGCAAAAGTTGGCGTTTACCTTTTTTCTTCTCTCTATCAAGGCCATGCCCAAAATGTCGGTGAACCTGACATCTCGGTGAGACGACGGGCATTACTCTGCAAACTGTTAGACACCAAGAAGTGCACAAGTGAAATCGAGCCCAAACCCTACATCGTAGAGAGATATTCAGAGTAGCATCAGAATGCAAATAATTTTTAGAGAAAAGTCAAAGATAAACTCACGTCTGGGGTGTATGAACAAGAAGAGGTCCACCTACTCATACTCATAAACAATGACTGATTTCAAGGTTCAAAAGCAACAATCTTCTTCTCTTCCTTCTGTCCATCCTTTTCTTCCTTCTCTTCCCTTGTTTTCTATTCAAAATACAAGTACCTCCCTCAAAAGCCACCTTCTCCCTTCCCCCCTAGCGCCCATGGTGGATATGCCAATAGAAAACAAAATAAAAAGAGGACCCAAATGGAAGTGGAATGGAACAAGCGGGCTCAGCGGATTGGCAGCGGATAGAGGATTGCACCCAGCGTGTTGGATCAGGTAGTATTCTACTTCTTATTTTTTATTCTAGACAAATACTTTGTAATGTCAGCAAGAATGAAATCGTGTCGGCCTGGCATGTAGTGATCTCCCGTGTCTCTCCCTATCTGATTGCACAAAGATGGCAGAGTTGATGGAAGAGAGAGAGCGAGCAAGATGAGTAATAAGAATGAAGGGAGGATAATCCATGGTAACAATGAGAGATCATGATCAATCAAAACAATCGAGTTGAAATCAAATCCAAGATGATAGAAAATCAACAATACGAGCTCGAGATCACGAACACGTCCATGACAACACGGACAAGGCCTCTTTCAGCACAACTATGGGGCCGGAGCAATGGACATGGCTTCTGATGTTCATTGTACCCAGGACTGAGTGGTACGAAGTATTTCCTGTTGCAAATACCCAGCTCAAACTCAACGGCTATATCGTATTGAGCTCAACGTTGGCAGCGCACTGATCCTACCAGATATTAACACAGGCCGCTTGAAACGGGTCCCTCTGCCTTTGGTAAATTGCGTGCAGGGGGATGGTCTTTGTGTTTTATTTTGTTGATTTTGATGTTGCTCTAGCATTTTGTTGTTGTTGATACTGCTGTTGTTTTGATTTTGATTTTGCTTCTTCCTCGTTTCTTTTCCCATACGCACGACATTGACAGCCTACTCTGATGATGAGAAATCAAAATCATTTGCCTCCTATTGCTTTGCGCCTCCTATTATATGCGTGCACAACTCCCAATGTACCAAATTGCTTGCCACCTTTCCGCACCCTGGCCCAGGCATATCTATTTGTGCCCCCTGTCGCACAGACTTTCACCTTTCACGCTTCTTTCCTTCACGTTGGCTCTCACTCGAAAACTACCAGAGTACACTTTACTGATCGGTCTAATATAAACTTCTAAATCCGGCGTAGCCTCCAAAGAAGAGGGTGTGAAGCCTTAGTGCTTCTTTATTTTAGTATTTTCTTCTTCTTCTTTCGTTACTGTGATATCGGTTTCTGCCACCTCGCTTCATCTCCTTTTCTGAGTTTCTGAAAACTTGACTTGACTCCCCTGCCATCCAATCTACCCGTATTACTCACTTTAATTACCTTCCCGCTGTGGCCCGTGTGCGAACCCTTGCGCACAAATTTGAAGACCTGGTGAATAACCCTTGAATATGAGAAAATATAAGAGACAAGTATCAAGTCAGGACAAATGAGACACGAGGAAGAGAAGAGCAAGCCCTAACATGTGCGCAAACATGTGCGTCCACTCTGCCGCTTTTCTTTTTCTTTTTCTCTTTCTCCTTCTATTCATTTTTGCGCATCCTTCATCTCTCTTCTCATTCGCTGTCGTGCTGCATTGATGTCCAACTCTCACTCCTCACCGTGAGAATGCATCATATGATAGGATAAAGCATATGCACAAAATATAACGAGTAAAGAAATCGGAAAAGAATCATCGTAGAAAGAAAGAAGACAAACTAAAAAGCAGGCGAACACGCGGTCAACGCCCCGATTGGGTACCCATACATGCTGTACCGGCAAGCAGTACCCAGGAATACATGGAATACCCAGGTAAAAGCCATCGTAAAACCTAGAGACCTAGCAGCGTACCATCTCGGCCGTTCTATGTTCTACAGTATTACCGCTTCTTTGCCATGTAATAACAGCCTGTTCTTCTACTTGCTTGCATTGGAGTTGTCATTGCGACGCTGTGCATGCTGGAAACTACGCCCGGTACATGTTATATCGCGTGCTATTATTGATAGGGCAAGCGCACAACTACAAGAAGAAAAGAAAGAAAGAAAAACCCAAATCAAAGAGAGATGACCTGAATCAAAACAATCAACAATCAACAATCAAAACAAACAACTCGGGACCACTTTGACGGCCTTGAAGACTTGACACTCGACTATTCTAGACACTCGGCCGACATCGACCGCTCCCGGTGGCCATATGGATGATGCAAGATTTGTTTTCACTTTGTTGTCTGCCGCTGTCGAGTCTAGTCTAGTCCAATCCTACGCTTGAGAAACCGCTTTCATGCGTCAAAGGAAAAGGTTGTAGCAATGGGTCTGTACAAATCTATTGGCTGTTTGGGTCAGCTTTGACAATTTTTGACACTTTTGGATCAACGCGGTCAGTTTTTTGGCCAGCTTTTGCCAGTTTTTGCCCGGCTTCTTGTCGCTGGCCAACCGTGTGTTAATCGCAAGTGCAGACTTATGCACACGCCCTTTGTGTTGTTGGTTGTATTGTTGTATTTGTATTTGCTTGCGGTTTGTGTTGTTGTATTTTGACTATTGCAACCCTTTTTCTTCTTCTTTTTTTATGCTTCTGTCTCTTCTTTTCTTCTTTTTTTTTCTTTTCTTCTTCAACTCTTCACTCACCGTGTCTGATACTGCTACTGCAAGGGATGTTTTGAAATAATAATAGAAGACTTTACAAAAAAAGAAACAAAAGTCACTTAAAACACGGTCAAGCGGTCAGCGCATCAGATCATCGAATTTATGCAGTCTTGTAAAACTTTTCTCTCGCTCAAGGGTCTTCACCGACTTTACTTTGTTTTGATTCTCCGAAATAGGAGTTTTGTCATCAAT
This sequence comes from Ophiostoma tasmaniense, assembly GCA_022392925.1. Lineage (NCBI taxonomy): Eukaryota > Fungi > Ascomycota > Sordariomycetes > Ophiostomatales > Ophiostomataceae > Ophiostoma > Ophiostoma tasmaniense. Next base: position 933,712 of record JAKRGK010000001.1, on the reverse strand, counting down.
TCTATTAATAATTGCTGTTCGAGTTGATGTTTGCATATCTTGCAGACTGCCTTTAGATGTTACTTGACATTGCTGAGCTGGCAAGTGCAAAAGCAAGATAAAAGTGCAAGTATACGTAAATATATAATGTATAATACGAAGAAAACGAGGAAGAAGAAAACGAAAACAAACGAAAACAGAAATCAGAACCCACGAAAATACCACAACGGCACGCCTCCGATCCAGGCCCGGCCGGCATCCGCGATCAAGACATACAGGTAGAAGATAGATCAAGACTTCCACAGAAGGTCGGGCATGATTCACGATAACGTATAGCGATGCCCAACTGAAGATATAGAGATAGCTTTGCTGGCAGATTCGTTATCAACAGGCAATGAGAAGCCGCAACGAGATATGGCGAGAGATTGCGGCTGCGATGGCGATTGATGGCGAGTGCAATGGCAAGATTGCATATGGAAAGGCACACCACTTGTCAAGGCCTTGGATATCAAGAAAAAGATGTGTATATGGATATGGATATAGATAGACTTGCGCTCCAATCGGTTTGACTCTGCATGAAACGACGCGCAACGCCTATCACCTGGACTCGTTCTGTAGAATAAAGAGGTTGCTGACAGGATACACTGCAGCTGCAGACAATTATATCAGTATCAAAAAATAACTGGTTCCGTAGTTTGCCTGCATCGTGCGTTGTCGTCGGCCAGTCGGGTCCGGTCTATGCAGGCAGGAAGCAGGAAGAAAGCATACTTGTTGCAGACTGCAGACTGCAGACTGCAGACTGTAGACTGTAGACGCATGTAGATGTGAGCAGAGTGACTGCAGCCACGGAGCGTTCTCGCCCTATGCTGTGTCTGAGTTCTGCGTATGAACCATTTACTAAAACAATGTATGAACAAGGCAATGCAGACATGTCAACTCAAAAAAAGTCGAAAAACCTCCGTCATCGGGAGCACCGCAGACAGGGCACCGCAGGCGTTCGGGTCAACTAGCTGCAATGCATTTTACTTTGCAGTTTCTCTGCACGCTCCGCCTGCATGGCTGTATCGTGACCATTCTCGTGTAGTGTAATCGGTGATGCCAGAAGAGGAAATGTAAGCTTGACTATATCGTGTAAGCAGCAGTCATCGTCATCATTGCTCACTATGGCGCAGTCTTTAAATTCCTATCAGCCTTACTTTCTACTTCTTAAGTCATATATTAAATTCAAAACAAATTAAAACGAGTTCGTCAAAATAAAACGGACAAACATACAGATAATGTTGGGCTGCCACACTTGACTGCCGTTGGGCGTCAATATTTATGCCATTGATGGACTCGAGTCCAGCTCCGGGCGGGCCCGCCAACATGGTCCCAACTGGACTCTTGACTTCTACAACATCATGTTCCAGGTATCTCGCAGTACGACGGTACCATGCCGTGACAAATCCCCTGAAAAATGTACTGCTGTCAGATGCTTTGCCTCTTCCAGATCATTTGTATTTCCATTTGTGAATTTAGTTTCTTCTATCATGACGTAAAGAGAAGAAAACTCTAAATTACACCCCTCTCTCCGTATTCTCGGTAGTAGTCAGCACAGCCCGGGTGGGAGATGATGATGATCATGATATCCTATCATAGGTACAGAATGGGCTTTTATATTTTTGAGAGGCTAATGGTTTTTGATTTTGTATGTAATATTCAGTTTGTATGAGTCACCCTTTCACCTTTCAGCCCAACAGTATATATTCTTTGCGTTTTCTATGATATGTTTTTGCTTGTCTTACATTTATATCTTTGATTTCAAACTTTGTATTTGTTATCTTTCCACAAACATTATTTGTGCATCTCTTCAAACAAATCTTCAGAGCCTCTTACCGCTGATTCACACTTTAGCTTTATTTTATATAGGATAAATAAATAATATCTCTCACCGTAGATTCTGCAACTCTCCTAAAACGACGAGCTTGGACCATTCAAAGTAACATCCGCGTCTGTGACAACTTCACAACCTCGAGCGAAATAATCATTAGAAACAAAAGGAGTTCGCCCCTGCGTTCCTCGAATAGATTCGGTGACCCCCATGCTTTTTTTGTGGCTGTTTCTTTGCCGTGCCTCCTTCTCACCCCTTTAAATCCTCCAAACAACTTGACAGTAGGCAGCAGCAGACACGATAGATCTCTACAATACGATTCGATACTACGAAATGATCTTGATAGCACGACTGCCAACCGGGCGCACTGAACACGTTGACTGGTTCCTCCTGACTTTGCCTCGGTTCCATGTCTTTCCATCTCACTCCGTGGGATGTCATTGTTGTTGCTATTGGTATTGTTTATATTTCTACTTTTAGTTTCTAATGTAGGCATATCGTCGGTATTCAAGGTCGTATACAGGATCCAAAAAAACAAACACGTGAATGCTGCCATACCCGACATGCACTCGACTTCACTAACACTCTCACTGGCAGCCTTGTTTTAAGTTATAAGTATATGGTGCTATCTTTGCGTGCAACTGATATTCGCGATGGCGAAATAAGGATGTAGAAGAAAAAAAGACACACAAATCCTAAGAATGAATGAAAAAGCAAACCATAAGAATAAAGAGAAAGTAGATCATAAGAATGAATCGAAATCAAAACAAGGCGAGTCGTACAGTGAGGAACACAGACGTAACAATCACCACAAGACCTTAAACATTATAAGAAAAACAAGTAAAATACTCACACAGTCGCAAGTTTCTGCGCACCCTCAGTTGTTTTCGCCTCACGCGCGTGGTAAAATGCAACGTGCACACCGTGCCAGCGGAGTAGCTCCATATACCGCACGATCAGGTGCACCAGCGTGCCGTTCGGCAGCAGCCGCTTCTTGTCGCGCTGGTCTGCGTAAACGAAGCGGCCGACGCCGGGTCGCTCAAAGTCGGTGAAGTCGCGCATGGCGTTGGCGAGGTCGGTAAGCACGCGCCAGGATCCGTCTTCAGAAGGGCGAGCCGGGCCGGCGGAGAAGCCGTGAGAGGAGCGCGACGACGGGGTGCCACTGTCGTGGAAGTGTTCGTCCTGGGGACTGGGGGGTTTCTGAGAATGAGCATTATCATCGGCACCGAGATCAATGCCAATGTCAATGTCCACGTCGACCTTCATGTCCCGTACCAGCTGGCCAATTCTGCAAGCTGCCATCTCACGCCGGAGCTGGGCCACGTCGTCAATCTCTTCCTCTTCGTCCTTATTATTTCCAGTCTTCTGCTTCGGCGTCCGCTTTTGCTTTCTTCCTGCAATCTTGTCGTTACATTGAACCGTCTCCGGCCCCATCTTCATCTTGGCCTCGGCCTTCTTTGGCGGCTTTCCCAACTTTTTGGCCTCGGCTTTTCTTGCCCGCTCGCGTGCCTTCTTTGCCCTCGTCTTCTTTCTCTTCTTTGCGGAAGCTGTCTCCTCGTTTGTAGTGGCCTGGACTGGTGTCTTCGGAGGCGCAGTCTTGGCTGTAGTTTCTGGGGCCGCAGTAACAGGCGTCGTAGGAGCCGGAACTGCAGAATCTGGCAAGTCCGGCTTGATGGGCAGCCCGGTCTCAAACGACAGAAGCAGACGCTCCCACTTGTCGGAGATATCGGTCGCGAAGAGGTCCACAATATATGAACTTGGCGTCACTACCACCACCCGGAACCGGTAGGCCTTGCGCCGCGAGTGGTCGCTGTTCCAACGAGTAGCCCCGTCAATGGCGGCACGGTGTGCCGGCACGACGCCCATCCAGACTTCGTAGAGAGCGAGTGCAACGGCAGCGAGAGCTGGCGCGTTGCGGTTGAAGTGTTCAAAGGGCAGGTCGCGCAGAAGACGGCCGTCAGCATCTGTTTCGGTGGCGGGGTCAAAGGGGATGCGGTTGTTGTAGGCGCTGCCCGGGCCAAAGTAGGCCGCCAGCATATTCCCAGACTGGGATTTGAATTCTGACCGAGGCAGAGTCTGCACGGCCACCTGCACAAAGAGAGAGCGCGTGGTACCAGACTCTTCAGGGTAGATGAGAGCGGTATCATCCATGACCCAGTCTTGATTCAGACAGGTCTCGTTGTAAGACGCGTGATGGCTCGGGTGCTGCATGCCCAGTGTGACCTCGAAGAGCTTGGTGTTTTGGGGGTTGGCCTCGGAACCGGCGGCATCGTTCTCTCCATTGCCCTGCCTGGCCTTGCCCTTGTCGCGCTTCGCCCGTTTGCCTTTCTTGCCCTTCTTCTTCGTCTCCTTTTCATTCTCGTTGTCAACGCCCTCTACTCTCTGATCGGCGTAGCCAAACTTGCGCTTTGTCTTGAGCCACGCCAGCCCGTTGCACTCGAGACAGTAGTGAGTCTCTGGAAGCTCGTCCTTTGCATTGGTGCTGATTGCGGCGTCCGCCACCTCTTCGTCCGTCGGAAAGCGACCCAGTACCTCCTCGTCCAGCCGCGGCTCGAAAAGACGACTGCGGAACGGGTCCGCCTCGTCGGGGTGCTGGATCTCCGCCAGTGCCCTCTCCTGTCCAAACACGCCCAGACCTTTGAGAGCATAGACGGCTTCAAGTTCTTTTAGATCCTTGATAGAAAGTTTGTCATAGTCGCTTAGGTCCTTGTGATTTGGACCGCTCATGAAGCCAAAACCCACTGGGAAGGTAAACTCCTTGACCTCTGAGAACTCGCGGTCGCTGACCGTCTCCTGATTGCCGCCTGGCGGGTAGCGCTTGACGCCGTCGAGCCGATAAATGCTATCACCGGAGATACTTTCGCCCGGGCCGAGAAACTGATGGGACGGTGAGATGGCGCACATGGGACATGTCGTCAGGCTATGATGTACACATTTGGCGAGCTCGTACGGATGCACGGCGTACTTGTATACTGTGTGGTCGGGCACGATGGAGGTTAGGGGAGCATCGTGGCGGTCGATACAGCCGCTGACGTGGAAGACGGCCGGGAAGGCCGACAAGGAGCTTTCTTCCTCGTCCATGGCATCGACAGCTGCACGGACCGTCCCGATGCGGTCAGATAGCTTCTCTTGTTTGACGTTGTAGATGGAAAAGCTAGTGTGACGCTGCTTCCGGCGAAATTCTGTGTAGCACTCGGCGATGAGCTCGGAGCGTCTCGGTAGTTCTTGGTCTGCGTATTGGGTTTGGCCTTGATCCTGGAGATTACGAGGCGTGAGTGTGCGGATGAGTGCCGATGTGTACGACAGGACAGGGAAGCGCTGGTAGGGAAAGATGAATAGGTTGGAAAAGACAGTGGGCGATGAAGCGCTGCGAGGTGAGGCGAACTTGATTAGGCTGCTCTCGTTTTCGGTCTCATTCTCAACTCCATCCTTGTCGCCGTTGATGCTGACTTGGGCATGAGGGGTCAGAGGTTCATCTGGGAGGCCATCCTGGCCGTCGTCAGAGTAGGCGGGCATGAACATGCTCTCTTCAATGTCGGGGATGTTGGGGACAGCTTGGTTGGCCTGGGCTTCATGGGGTATCTGCGGGAGCTCATCTTTGGTGAGACTAGTATGGGTGATATATGTAGTCACCTCGGAAGCCTTCTCAGCCGCTTCATCGTGGGTCTTTTCGGTCATTTTGTCGGCATCCTGGGTTTCAGTGGAGAATGCACGTCGACGAGTATCAGGGGACTCGCGTGGCGGCTCCGGGTCTGCATCAGCGACAGGAGTCAACTTGCTGACAATAAGTACATTGGAAGTATCGACGATCTACTTGTTAGTCATGTGTGATTTGCTTTAGATTAGAATGCATACCTCTGCGTAGTGGAACCGGCCTTGGGCAGATGGCGGGCGGGCCAGGCTGATCAATTCGCGGAGGTTGGGAGCCGAGGCCATACGCATGAGCGGTGCCGAGGGCGAGACCGGTGTCAGCCAAGTGATGTGCTCGGTCTCGTCTGTCCGAGTCTTTTCAGAGGCTGTGTCAGCGGCCGTCGAGTCAGTGTCGAAGACTGGCTGTGCCATGTGGACGATGGTCCCGGTGTCAGACAGATCGACGTCAAGGGTTAGGGCGTCGACACTCAAGTCCACGGTGGCATCTTCCACCTTGATGCCCAGCAGGGAAGAATCACCCGAACAACCGGAGTAGATCTCTACAGAGTTACCGGCGTAAGGGCTTGTCGGATCCCCGTGTTCGGTCTCGTTGTTGTCGGGGTAGAGGGCGTAAAGCTGGTGAAATCCATCACTACACCCTTGATAGTATCCCTTCTTGAAACCATCAAGGAAAGCATTGTAGGCGTCGCCTCTCTGGTTCTCACGGGCTTCCTTTCTGGCGTCACTCAGCCCTTTCCGGTATCCTTCGAGTTGGCCTTCGTCGAGGCCCTTCTCGTATCCGACTTGGATGCCGTCCTTGTAGCCACTCCCCTGACCCTTGTCGTAGCCTTGCTGGTGTCCTTGCTCAACACCTTGCTGGTGGCCTTGGGAAAACCCGTCGGCGTGGCCGGCGCGGTAGCCTTCGGTGCGGCCCTGGTCGAAGCCCCCTTGGCGGCCCTGGACACGGCCGGAACGAAGTCCGTCGCGCTCGCTGTCGCAGTATCTAGACTCGTATTGAGTGTGTCCTTGCAGGGGGCGTCCCTGAGGCCGAGTGTGGTTGTAAGTGTGAATCTGTTGACTCTGAATGTTCCGGGTCTGCGAGCGGCGGTGGTCCGGGGGACTGCTAGTTCTAAACCACGAGGGGCGCACGCGGTACGGGGGAGAAGCCCGCAGCTGGTTATTGGCGGGTTGGTTGCGGGCGTTGCGGTTTTTGTACCGTTGGATGTGTTGAAAGTGTTGCTGTTGATTCTGGTTTTGGTTCCGGGCAGGGGTTTGATAGTTTTGGTTCCGGACTTGGCTCAGGGGATGGGCTTGGTCCAGGGGTTGACAGCTCTGAGCCTGATGGCTCTGAGGCTGGTTGCCGCTCTTTTCTGCCGCGTCACGCTGCATAATGATGCCACTAGATGAGAATGATGACCGGCTGTCCGACTCTGCTTTGGGGATGCCGTAGTAGGGAACATTCAAGACGTAGCAGTACATAATGGCAGTCAAGCCGTGGCCATGCGGCCGGTATATATTCTATAATGCAGTGATAGATGCAAACGATCTGAAAAGAGAAGTGAACGGAAGGCTGATGGGTGAAGAATGGGTTGGGAAGTGAAGTTGTAGGTAAGGAAGAAAAAATGGCGAAGAGAGACAAGATGTAGTAAACAAACGATAATTTATAAGAGACAACATTGCAGGGTGTTTGCAGAGTGGGCTGCAATCAGTATGAGGCGATGTAAGTGGTGATGTGATGTGGATGTGATCTTGAGGTGAGGAGGAGGTGAAGATGGTGTGGAAACGAGGTGAAAACAAGGTGAAAACGGAGTGAGCACGATGTGAGAAACGAGTTAGCCGACAGTACACCAAGGTCAGTTGAGCGTGATGAACTCGAGCACAATTATATTTGTGTGATTTGTTTATATTATGTCTATGTATGCTATCATAAGTCGTAAGTCGTAATCATAAGTCGTGACAAAAGAAAAGTAAACAAAGGAGAAACAAAAAGAAGACTACATCGGCTTGTAGGCGTAGGTGACCTGCATCGGAAAGTAGGCATGCACCGCCGGGTCCATGATGGCCTTGCGCACATCAATCAGAAACATCTCGATCTGTGTCGACGTCCAGCCCAAGCCGCCCGCCGTCTCGCCCAGCGGCCGGTACGCCCACCCCTTGAGGCCCTCGAGCAGCGCGCCCTGCAGCAGCATGCCGCAGCGCCGCAGCTCCTTGCTCTTGGGCCACGTGCCGATCGGGCACTTGTGGATGACGGTGCGCACGCCCTGGAAGCCGGCGTATCTCAGCTCATGCGGGAGTGCGTCGGCTGTCTCGCCGTTGCTTTCTTCCGAAAAAGATGAGAAAAGATCACCCACCAGCTGAGGCGACTGCCGCAAGCCCATCTGCACGTACGAGATAAAGTCCCGCAGCGCGTTTGGCGCCAGGTGCGGCGGCGGCACTGTGCCGTCGTCGCTCTGCAGCACGGGCAGAAATTCCTGGAACTCGACGTAGCCGCCGGGCTTTGTGTAGTGGTACATTTTGCTGAACAGCGCCATGCGGTCGTCGACGGCCCACAGCGCGAAGCGCATGTGAATGTAGTCAAAAAAGCAAGGGTCGTACGGCCAGTCGTCCTCAAAGTCGTCGACGCCAAAAAAGACATTGCCCGGAACGTACGACGGCTGGATGGGCGACAGGTCGACGCCGCGCACAATGGCCTGGGGGTACTTTTCTCCGAGCTCAATGGCCCAGATGCCGGTGCCGGTGCCAAGGTCGAAAATCTGTGCGCCACCGGCGGCAAGGCGGCGGTGGATGGGTGCGTGGAAGAGCTGGTCGTTCATGAGGGCGGTGGCCATATTGTGTTTCATATCATCGCGGTTCTTCTCGACCTCGTCGTTGGGCAGGGCGTAGAGCTTTGCGTTGGCTTGGCGGCTGGCGGGAGGCGAGCGCAAGAGGCCGTGGTACTGCATTCCATTTTCGTAGACAGGCGGCTCGATGCCTGCGCAGGACTCGGCGACTGCATGGCTCTGACTCGGTGAGGGGCTGGCATACGGATACTTGTGGGTGTACTCTGGGGTTCCGTCGCCGGGTGAAGCGGCCTCGATGTGACCGTCCGCCTCGTAGATGGTGTGGGGATCTGCGTCGCATAGTTGGGCGATGCTGAGCGGACCGGCGTTGCTGGACGCGTGTGACCGGCGGGACGGCTTGCTGCTGTGGCGCCGGCTCGGCTGCGGGTTGAGGAAGCCCATGGTGGTGTTGATATGTGTAAGTTGTGTATTTGTAATGAATGTGGATGACAAATGTAGTTGTAGATGTGGTTGTTTATTTCAGATGAAAGATAGTTGTGAGAGATGGACGGGATAACAGCTCAGCAAGAGGGAGGGACAGCAGCTATATACTTTGTAGGGATCGAGATGAGAGAATAATATGATCAAGGGCTGACCAGAAAGAGTGCGGAATGAAAATGGAAACGACTGAGAGACAGAGAGAGTAGACATGTCCCGCCGGCTTGGGTCGGGGTCGGGGGCAGAGGGTCGAGGCAGGGGATATAAAGTGGAAGTGGAAATAATACGATCGGCTGAGTAGAAGAACTACAGAGTAGATGAAAGGACAAACTCCGATGAGGGATCTTCCCGGCGACCAGGGTAGAGGGTGCTCTGTACGAAGTAGATGAGAGATGAGAGTGGGAGATGAGAGGGGATAATACAGAGTAGTTTCATGTGCTGACCGCTTGATGACTTGCAGAATGGAAAAAGGAACGAAAACGAAAAAAAGAAGGATGGAAGCAGACTAGGCGGTGATGTGTTGTCCCGACAGGCTGGTTTCGTATTGTCTTTTAATCTCTTTTTATTGTTCTTACTATTTATGTCTCCAGCTATGTCTTGCTCACGCCATGCAGACAGGTGCAGAGATGTAGATGCAGGCGGGATGTGTGCTGGCAGTAAAAGGACTGAGGCGGTCGAGTGAGAAGCGGTCGAGGATATAGGTTTATGAAGATGGAGATGAGGATACTATAGGACTGGTAATGAAAAGTATTGACAGGTGAAATAAGAGTGATAGAATTCCATAGAGTGCCCGGAGCCTGGATGTGTGATTGTTCAAAGAAGACAGCACAGAGTGACAGTTTTGATTTTGTTTGCCTCTCGTTTTCATAAACATTTCAATTTTGAATTTATCAATCCATAGAGCAATAAGAAATAAACTTGCCTCCTCCCTATTACTGCATGCATATTTCTTGGTCCCAGCAGTCTGTTTCTGGGAAGATCCTCCGCCGTCGTCAGCTGGGAATACGACCCTGTCCGTGGCGTGTTCGTGCTTTGCTGTGGTTTGTCTTTTGCTATGTGTTGTGGAGGGTTGTTACTTGTCATTTTCTCGTTACTCACTGCGTTTCTTCTTCTTCTTTCGCTTTCGTATGTATTTGTTCTCTTTCCTTCTCGCCTATCACTCTCATCTCGGCCGAGTCAGCGGTCACGGACGCGTGTGACCAAGGCATAGGCACGTAAGATTTCTTCAGTTTTATTTAAAAAATCTCGTTATTTGAATAAACATCCTACTGGGATTCTACCCTCTGCCCGTAATACGTGCCACAGACCAAACTGTTGGGTCGATCGCCATCCCTTGTCCTTGTTCTAGCGTGATCATAAGGAGAGATGTTCTATTTCATAAATATTCGATAAATATTCGATATTTATATACTGGATAATACCTGCAATCTCGACAAGTCTAGATAAATCTGGATAAGCCTGGATAAATCTGGATTCTCATTTCACTAATGACCGACATAATTGGATACTTTGCGGACCAGCTTTGTACCGACCATTATCACGCCTTTTCCCACCATTTTCCATCGGGGATTGGCCGAACAAGACCGGTAGTATGCTACTATGTGTCAAGCGCCCTTGGATGTGTATTAATTTGATAACCGAGGAGAGACACCAGACACAAATCAAGAACATAAGGAGAGCGGAAAACAGGAAAGAGCAGAGATTAAGACAGAAAATCCCAACAGGGTGGTAGACCCGAGATGCTGGGCACAGAGGAAGGGGAGGGGCAAATAGAAAAATGAGTTGGCCAGCGGAATGGACACAATCATTAATGACCTACACTTTATGCTGTGCTCCCACCGTTCCGTCTGCTCGGATTGTGTAATGTCGATTGATTGAATCTATCATTGTTCATAATTGATTTGTATCGACGGCTCATCTATTTTGTCCGTACGTACATACGCGACGTTACGTGAGTTTTTTTTTTCTCTCTTTCTTTTTTCCCTATTCTACTTCTTTTCCCTTATCCTGTCAGTTCTCATCACACTACCATGCATGTCGTTTGGGCATTATTGTTGTGACACTAGACACGGGACAGAAAGAATCAAAAGAAGAAGAGTAAAAATCAAAAGAAAAAGAAAAACCAATATATACGCGGACTGATACCCATGACTTTCAGCCCCAACAGCATAAAGAATACCTTACATCGTACATCCATCCACCACCCGCCTTGCCGGGTTGCTTTATTGTCACTATTGCTGCACGCCGTGCATGGTTGCAGCAGACTTGGCCGGATTGACTGGCAAAGCGCGCGCAGGATTGTGGTGCATACTTGTATTGTTTTGATTTCTTTTGTGGTGATTTGACTATTTGAATATTGCACTCTAAAGCCAATGTTCTTTATTTTTTTTTTTGGACACATCTTTTCAGATATGTTCCCTTAATTTAAAAGGTGGCTTGTTTCAAAAACAAAAAACGTCTGTTCTTTGGTGCTTTCTTATCCCTTCCGCCTTCATCTATTTTATTCACCGACGAACATCCCGACAACAAAGACTGTGCATTCTCCGAGACACCAAATACTCCGTGACCGTAGACATCACCGCCTTTTAAGTCATAAAAGTAGGGGACAGGAAGGGCGGTATGCTCCGATGCCAAAGGCGGAGGCTACTGTGATGAAAGGACAAATGATGAGGGGCAGCTGCATGCTCGCATACACACTGCTACGATCATACATATCTAGTGCCTCACCTGCATAGAGTACATTGGACCTATTACAAATAGTGATCGGGTCCTGAGGGATTTGAGAGTGTAGTATTAATAAACAATGAATTATGAAAGACACAGTGCAGCTCTGTCTCTAATGCATATATCAAAGATTACCGGTAACCTGGGTGAAGATCTAGATGACATTTCGGCGAGCAAGGGGTGTCTTTTGAGTGGAAAAAAGGACGTGGCCCTGAGAATTGGAGATCCGAATGCCTGAATCATAGGCTTGTCAAGTTTGGCAGAAGCTGACTGATTACTTTCCGTGAATATCAGACCATCTATTCTCTACAGAGTACCATCAGCCACAGTCCTACTCGAATAAGACGGAGAGTTTCCTCTTTGGTCACATCCTTAGAGACTCCTTGTTCCTCCGCTACCACCACCTCTAGGTAGACGGATCTAGACCGGGCTACGCCATCGACCTGTTTTGCTTCATTCTTTGAGCATCCGAGGCTGTCGATTTGGCCATGTGGCTTTGTGTATCCTCGTTTTCTGTTTTCTGTTTTCTGTCTTGTCTTTTGTTTTGACGACTCAGGTGCATACTTTGAACGCGGAGATTACCAAAGTCTTGTCAACATATCGATGTATATCACTGAGGACTACGCATCATACTGACATCAGCTCGTGTTACCGGCGGCTTTCCCCTTCCATCGACAAGCAAAACCACGCCATCTCACGCAGGGCCTGATGTAGTGGTAAAATTTGTCTCGTGTTGATATATTGTTTTGTATCATCCCCAGCCCCAAGATTATAGCTTCGTGCCAAACTGCAGCTGGAGCCGCGCCTCGCTCACACGGAAGCTTTCCGGAAACCATTCCTTCAACTCCTTGGCCTCTTGTCCCAGGATCATCCCCGCCGCTGCCCGCCCACACGGCCACGAGTACACCATCCCATGGCCCTGGAACGCACAGCATAGCCACAGCCCGGCCTTGTCGCCTTCTGAGAGTTGCCCAACAAGAGGGTACGTGTCCGGCGTGTACCCCATGATGCCTGTCCACTCCGACCGCACACGGCCGGCTGCATCGTCTGCGCCCCAGTACTGCTCGCGGCCAAAGTACGCGACGGGGATTTCGTGCAGATACGCTGATACGCGCGGGCTCAGTGTCGTGTCGTCTGTGCTGCCGAATTGACTTGCACCCGCATTCGAGTCGGCATATTTGAGACCGCCGCCGATTACCATGTCACCGGCGCGCTCCGACCCCGGCGGCCGCGTGATCATGTACTCGTAGCCACCATCGTAAATAAAACTGTACGTCGTCGGTAGCACCGGCATTTTGCTACCGACGCGGTGCATCGAAATCTGCCCGCGCAGAGGCACGACGACGCCCTGCAGCTCGGGCACCAGAGCAGCCGTGTAGCCGTTGGTCGCGAGCACGACGTCCTTGGCCGTCACCACGCCGCGGGCCGTCTTGACCAGCCACTTGGCGTCTTTCTTTGCAACCTCCAAAACTGGCGTGTTGGTCTGCAGATTCAGTCCTTGAGCCAAACACTGCTTGAGCACGCCGACGGTGAATTTGTACGCAGACACGCTGCCGGCGACGTACTTGACAACACCCTGTACTTTCTGCTCCCTTTTGTCGCCGTACTTGTCGCTAAAGTCGGCACACGCAAACGTGCGCAGCGCCTCGTCGCGCTCGTACAGGCTGTACTCAGCAGCCGGGTCGCCTTGTGGCATGGCTGCGCGCATTGCCGCCACGGCCTTTTTGGCATGGGCCCACTGCACTTCGTCGTAGATTACATCCAGCGTCTCGCACGGGTTGGAGTCGCATGGGATACTGGGAGAAGAGTCGGTGCCCGCGGCAAGTCCGTGGACACTGTGGATGGCATCCAGCTCGAGCCGCGCAATCTGCACGGCAGCGGGCGTGCCGAGTTTGGCGGCGTGGTCGAGGAACGACCGGTACGATGCGGCCTTGGTGTGTCCGCCGTTGCGACCGGTCGCGCCCGACGCGGCCTGTCTCGCTTCAAGCATCAACAGACTCTTTGACGTTTCTGACTTCTGCAAATGCCATGCGATACTTGCACCAGTGATGCCGCTGCCGACGATGACGACGTCGACCTCAGCCGGTAGCTGAGGGGTCGACTGCAGGTCGGCGACGGCGGCGTCGGGCGACTCCTGCCAAAAGGGCAGTGTCGGGTTTGCGCGGGGCAGCGATACTGGAACTTTGCCGCTCGCTTCCATGATTAATACAGTTTGTGTTCAAGATGTGTTTAAGAAGCTCTTGTTATCGAGACAAGAGAGAGGACGCCGACCTTATATCCTTATCTGAGTCGGCGCTTCCCAATCAGGAAGGTCTACCCAGACATACATCGCCGGCCACCTGTACCATCACACTTCAGCTCTTGCTTGGATTTATGCAGAATGCTTGCCTGGACTAAAATGCACAAGACAATAGTACGACTCGAGCTGCAGTGGAGCATCGTATCGTCTTTGATGCTGTTTAGTTTAAGGAAAATCAAATAAAAGAATCAATGTGTAATTGCCCGTTTAGGACAATTAGTCCTGCAGTTAGTCCAGGACTACGCAACTATCACAACTACGGCAGGCGCGATCGTGCCATTATCATCCAATTCTAATCTCAATTCGGAAGTCTGTAATTACCCAAAGAAATCATCCAAATGGCATGATCAGCCAGATACCACCAAGTCAGTAGCTAGATCACAGCAAATGGCCCTTGTATCCGGCAGCAGGCCGCTGCCAGTGTCGCGGCAGCTTGCCCCAGCTGTGTGTCACATAGTCCTGTTGCAGCACCGTCGAGTCTGACTCACCCTCCAGCTTCGAGTCCAACGCCCACCGAGTCACCCCCAGCATCAGACATGTCTCAAACATGAATGCACAGCTGCCGCTCCCGACCTTGGCCGGCTGCTGCGGCTGCGTCTCGTTGCGCGCGCCCTCGCTGCTCGGCCCGTCAGGCCCATGCCCGCTCATTGTGTTGTGCAGGCTCGCACCACCCGGCACAAAACCGCCGGCGCCTGCCTTCTTGGCATCGTACGCGCCTGCCAGCAGGCCCATGTACTCGCTCATCGTGTTGCGGTGGTACCATGGCGGGCGGAACGTGTTCTCGCCGACGAGCCAGCGCGGCGGGAAGATGACAAAGTCGGCGACGGCGACGCCTGTGTGCTCGGAGGGAGCCGTGAGCACGGTAAATATGGACGGGTCGGGGTGGTCGTAGCTAATGGAGCCGATGACGTTGAAGCGGCCGAGGTCGTACTTGTAGGGATAGTAGGTGCCGTGCCAGGCAACGACGTCGAACGGTGTGTGGGTCTGGATGGCGCGGTACATGCGGTTGTTCATTTTGGTTCTGACGATAAAAGTGCCCTCGGTGTCGTCAAAAGAGGCTACGGGGGCTTGAAAGTCGCGCGCATTGGCAAGGCCGTTGGACCCGATAGGGCCGAGCTCTGGCAGCTGGAACTGGCCCTGGTACAGCTCGAGGCAGTAGCCACGGGCTTCTTCTTGAGAGTCGACGAAAACTTGATAGCGAACACCGCGCGGGATGACACAAATCTCGAGCGGCCGCACAAGCAGCCAGCCCAGCTCCGTGCGGATGTCCAGCGCACCCTGCTGTGGCACAATCAGCAAGTCGCCGTCGGACGAGTAGTATGCTGTGCTGGTGTCCATGGACGTGTTGGCGGCGTAGACAAAGATACCCAGGCCCTGCTTGAGTGTCGGGTCGCCGGCGCCAGCTACCTGGCGCATGCCATCAATAAAATCGGTGGGGTTTGATGGTGCCGGGAACGGGTTCCATCTAAATTGGTCTGGGAGGTATTCGAGGGCGGGCTGTGATGATGCATCAAGAGCGTCTGGAGAGAACTTTGACAGAGAACACGCCGGGACGATTCTATACAACCATGACTGCTTGTTCTCATGGCGCGGCGCGGTAAAGGCGGTGCCGGACAGCTTCTCTGCGTACAGCCCAAACGGCGGCTTCTGTGGTGAGTTCTGCCCAACGGGTAGCGCACCCTCGACGGCCTCAGACTCGAACAGCGAGCCGAAGCCGTTCTGGTAACGATACTTTTCGGGGACGGCAAAGTCTGTGACGGGCATCGTGGCGGTGGTGATGGTGATGGCGGAGAGGTGATGATGAATTCGAGCCAGAAAAGATCCAAAAGACCCCAAAGATTTATAAATCACAGTTGAGGCACAAAAGAGAGAGATACAGAGTACAGAGCATAGAAATACAGCCGACTAACACGGGAATGGCGCCGTTGGCCGACACTAGCCGACGGAAGGCGATTCCGCACTCTCCCCTCCTTTGTCGGGAGTGATGACATAAGCACGCGTGTCTCACTGCGTCGATCTGATCAGATGTGCGGCAAGTCATCGCGCATCCTCACTACTCCTACACTCTCATCTCCATCAAAATGCATTTGCATCGACCTGAGGAATCAACACCGATATCGAAGTGGTATTGGCGATAATAAGATACAACTCGACTTACCCCAGATCCGCCAGCCGCCGGACCCATGCACTCCACGCGCTACGGTGTTAGTGGTGTTAGTGGTCGAATAGGGCAGCTAGCTGTTTTCACTCCCACTCACCTACTTTAGTAGCATTCTGTCTTTCATTTTCATCACATTCATTTTCATTCTTTCGATTCACTTGTCATTTTGCTTAACGAAGCCGTTGTATTGCTATCTGTAGGCATTCCTGCCTTGATGTGTGTATACTATACTTCGTTTAATCCGTGCAGGAGTATTGTATGTCGTGGCAGGCTAGCCGAGTCGACCAATGACGTCAGTGACGAGTCGACGCCGATGGACGACTCATGTCTGCATGAGCGAGAGTAGGGATGAATGAGAAACTTCTCAAAGAGAAGTGCTGGGTAGGGAAAATGAGACACTTTGAGCATTTGATCGTTTGACCAAAAAGTATCCCCTACGCGGGAGTCCCTTCATTACTCGTCCGAGTTCTTGTTCTTCTTCTTTTTGCCGCCGCCGCCATGGCCGCCGCCAATCTGGCCCGTCGGCTGCGTGGTCAAGTGCACAACCAGCCGTGTCCAGCTCTCCTCCTTGTCCCACTCAAAGCCCTTGAGGTAGGCCGCGTCCAGCTCGTCGTCGCTGCGCTTCTTGAACGCCTTGTGGATGGCGTCGAGCGCGTCCTTGATGGTGACGCCGCGCATGTTGCGTGCAGTGACCTCGAGGCCGAGCGGGAAGTGCAGGTCGATCTTGCGCACGGGGGGCGTGGTCAGCATCTTCTTGAGGATCTCCTTGTCCTCGACAGTGGACGAGCTGGTGTTAATCTTCCAGCCGGTGGCCTGGGTCTCGATGGCGAGCTGGAGCTCAGTGCCCTCTTCCTCGAGCTCAGTGATGTTGCGGACGCCCGGGTAGGACACCGAGCTGCGGGAGCTGCCACGGCGGTGGCCGCGTTCCTTTGGGGGCGACGACGCGAGGTCGTGCTCCGCATGCTCGTGGTGCTCGTGCAGGCCCTTGGCGGGGGGCGACGAGGACAGGCCGCCAACGGCGGAGTCGACCTTTTTGAGCGTTAATGGTTCAGACATCTGTTGTTGTGTTAGTTATGTAAGTGCGATTGATACATGGAGGTGATGCTTACGTTGATTTATTGTGAGATTGTGAATAAAATTGTGAGATGAATGATGAAGAAGATGAAAAGGGAGAGATCAAGAAGAGGGGAAAGAGGAGGAGGGCTGCTTTTAAATGACGAGAGGTCAGGGGATCAGAGCTCTTCGACCAAAAGAGCAAAAGAGGAGGCAAGACATTAGACAATGGAAAGCGAAAGCAAAGGGAAAGAGGGGAAGCTCAGGTGTAAACGAGCGGCAGTGGTGCTATGCTGCTCTGGCGTTGTGTGATCTGGAAGATGCACGGTAGATGTCAATGTACCGTCAAGGTAGAGATGTACAACATCTTATTGCTAAACAGTGGTTCAGACGAGGTAGACGACAAGCAAGTGACCTGAGACATTACCTCATCCTCTTTATCTCCTCACCTGCTACCTTGCACAGTATTGGATGATGGGCCATGGAATGGGGAGACGAGGGGGTGCGAGTATCAGGAACAAGGAGAGAAGGGACTAGGCTTGTTTGTGTGTTGATCGTGTGAGCAGAGCACATCCTCTAACCTTGTATTATCTAATACGTTGATGGTTTAGATACTCTGTCTTGGACGGAGAGGGGAAGTACAAAGTACGAATCAGAGCTGCCGGAATGCGTCAAGAGGGGAAACTGATGAGTATATTGATCACGAGATGTCATGGTACATTGCACTCTTAGGATAGCTTCTACGAGTCAGAAAGTACAGTAGAGTAGACATAAAGACGAGAACAATGTGGGAAAACGAGAGGTCTGAGAGATGAAGAGATGAAGAGATGAAGAGATGAAGAGATGAGGAAATGGGAAAGACGAAAGACCAAAGAAAAGGATTCGGAGATGCATTGGATATTACGACAGATAACGTGATGTCTTTCTGTCAATCAATGTACGTTAGGCAATGGACTAGCCAACCGGGCAAATAAGTCAATAGATAGACTATCGATAATGAGAGATGGAGATGGATAGATGTAACGAAGGGTATCTCTAGAATGCCTATATGGTTGAATGGCTACGAGCTGAGGGCGTGAAAGAGCAGCAAGGTGAGACCTCTACATGATTGAATGCTGAGATGAAGTAGATCTACCAGCCATAGAACGAGCAGCAGAAGAAAGAGCAAACGTATAGTAGTCGATAGTCGATGAATCTCCATGGCCACTCTCGAGTCGCCAGACGGATGGCGCGGCTGACCAGGTGATGTTCTTTGTTGAGTGGGGAAATGAGCTGCAGCACAGACTATGACGCTGAACAGCAAACCACCTCTCTACATCATATTACGTTAAAGGAGAGCTGTTAAAGAGACGGCATCTCGCCATCCTGCGTCTCCTGCATCCCTTTGACTGCTCCCTGTAGGGTATCGCGTGACTGTTGGTGGTGTGGCAGCTGTCCAGATTGGGCAATCGGGACTGATTGGAAGATGTGATTGGGTCATGCATGTTAGAGAGGTCAAAGAAAAGAGGGGTTCTGCAACATCGACGTAATGGCAAAGGTCGTGAGACAATATGACTAATTATTTAAGAGTGGGGCGCGCTGACAGCCGTCACCGGACTCCTGTCAACTGTCAGTGCCATCTGCAGCGGCTTTAATATTTCTCGGTGAACACTGAATTGAGATTGCCAGAAAACATATATCACATAGGTTGAAATAGTCAGCTACTTTGAGCGAGATAACAATCTTGGTGCGATTTACGGCACGATGCTGTTCAGTCACTCACGCTGAAGGGGCGGACATCAAGATCACGATACTGAGATCTTGGCCAATATTGTATCTTAATAAAGCTCTACCAGGCATGGAAGCCTCTCTGTATACATTGTAGATATTTATCTGTCTCTAGCTCTCTTTCCCCTCCTGTATTGGGAAACAGCAGCTCATATGTGCAATTTCATACCGAGACGACTTGACAAGCTACCAATCTCATCACTCAAACGGGGCCTTTACCGATGTGCTTGATATGGATGAATCGCCCAGGAGTTTTCTTGAGGCTGAGTATCGAGTTCTGATAATGGTTTGCAGTTGTCGGCAGTTTTGTTCAAACAACACCGGATAACCTTTAGAAAATCGAAATGTCCGGCGCAGTGTTCGAGGTTATATGGTATCAACGAGGCGACGACTTGTAGCAAGACCCAATTGTCTTTCGAACTCTGGGGAAAAGGTTGTCCAGCATGTCGACTTCGAGGGCATGCCATGAGAGTATTTATCTGCCAAGATATGCTGGGACACCGACTGGTTGTGGCTTGTTCCGCATCACCGGAGTTCTTGGGCAGTGACTATAGTAAAGGCACCAGTGAGTACAAACCAGCACTCGATCCCGTTTACAACTGGATATTTGAAGTCACTCATGTGGCATGTTTCAAAATTACCAAAAAGAGATGTCCCATTATGAGATATGAAAGAAGACGCAAACCGTGCGTTGAAATGGAGGTATCGGCAAAGCTGTTGAAGCTGGTATGTGGTACCACCCAGCACCATGCAACAGCGACTGACGCCGCGCCACTCACCGTGAGATGCATACTCATCTCAAACCTTTGCTGAGACGAGTTACGGTGAGCTGGATAGGACTTATGCAGGTGTTGGAAGATGATTGAATATGCCACGATGTGAGAATTCTTGATCACTGGCTTCGTCCTTTATTGCAGTCGAATGGAACAAACGACTCACGGAAGTTGACAAGACATGGATCTGATTCAAGTTCAGTTTGCACAATCATTTGGTTCCAGTGAGTAGGGATTGCATAAGATCGTCGTTATGCTTCTGTGGCGCATTCGATTTCTTTTCTTCTTTCATTCTCATCTCATTCCCAGACAAATTTCAACTCAGATTCTTCACCCCAATTCACAATTCAAATCTAGTGCCCGACTGAATACTACATTGTGCAGCCACGTCAGATACGAAGTAAGTATGCATGCGTGCATGTGTGCATGATGCATGTGTTTTTTCTTTTCTTTTCTCTTGTGCATTGTGCTGCATTTTGCTGCATTTGATGCCGATTGCGCCCATCAGTTCTTCTATTTGCCAGGTGCATCCTACGTCCTGCAAGGCTAGCGATTTGCTGATCCTTTCTCTTTGTCTGTCGCTCTTCTTTGTGCACCCTGATCTAATTGACCCTATTGACCTTATTGACCCTGAAGGGAGGCGCATTCCAGTAATGATGAAGTGAGGAATGACAGGAGTAGATGAGTGAATGCAAAGCCATAAAATACGACGACAATATATGAAGAAAAGAAAGAAAGAATACGAAAGAGCAGAGATTCCAAAAATATGCTTTTGCCACCAAACGATGCTACTGCAGGCTGCTGATTCCAAGTTTGCAGTCTCCTTTACTCTGGATTACGTCGATGTCGCGGATAATCAGGGAATGCCGACAATCTTTTCAAAATTTACGCAGTTTTCACTCATTCTGTGAAACAGATGTTGACAGATTTGCACTCGGAGTCGCCCTCCGCCATATACAAGTACATATCGTAGAGAATCTGAGAATCTACGATTGCCGGCCATCTCAAATCAATATCGTACAACAGGCAATCTCGCCCCTATTGTGGTGTCGACATGCCTGCAAATTCAAATTGCGTGTGTCGGCCGCCCCTGTTGATGTCATCCTGATTAATTTCGACATCCCACCCCGTCATTTGTGGTAAATAGGCTTTATGCATACTCTGTAGTTTTGTAAAAGTTTCTGTGGTTTGTTTCGACCTGTTTGTTTCGACCTGTTTGTTTCGTTTGATTTCCAAAGTGATTTCACATTTCATCCTCGATTTCGATTTGAAACGGCTTTATCTTTGTTTCTCGTATTTTCTTGATATCAACGTCTTTATTCTTGTCTTGTCTCTTCAGTCTGACTGTCTTTCAAGAATCAGAACAACCAGCTTCCTATCTCTGCCACCCTCAGCCACCTCCACCATTACTCCCGGATATTACACCTTTATCCTGACCTTTACAGAATAGAATCCATTTCATTTTATCCCGCTTGCCTGTTGTGGCCGTTTGCGGGCCCGGACCACCAACTGCAGGCCCAGACTCAACGCTACACCTAATACTCACGGCATTCTGTTCTCACAGCGACTGTTCAAGCTCTAGCCGAGTGGACATGCCCGTTTTCATGTAGAGATACTACCATATTAGAGGCTAATCTGCACTTGCCTGCACCTATCTGCGCTCTATCTGCAGGCAAAAGACGAGACGAGCCAAAGAGGAAAGGCTGAGAGGAGGTGAAGCCCGACGTAGGCAAAATGCAAAAAGTAGGTGAATACAAGACTCCAGTCCAGCGCGTGCCAGCGGACAAGCGTCGACCAAACGGGAAAAGGAGGTGACGAGATGCAAAGGCAAAATCCAACATGCAAAGAAGAGGGAGAGGGAAAACCGAGACAAGTGGAAATATCTCCATCTGACAGGGAAATAAGATGAGAAAAGAAAAGGCGGTATGAAAAATACAGGCTGTACTAGTACTTCAAGGCAAAGTAAGTAAATAGACATATTCGGTCATATTCAGAGAGTAAGGAGAAACAGAGACATCACCTAGAAAGAAAACGAGACAAAAGTCGTTGGCTATCAAAGGGCTAAAGGGTTCACAGGGTTTCAACGGCAAACAAGGAAGCACGAGACGTTGTAGACTTGAGGAAGAATCAGGAAAGAAAAGAAACAAAAGAGACAAAAAAAAAGAATGAACAAGAATATTAAGCAAGAATCCTTCCGCCTTCAGACAGGGCCATCGTCACAACCACCACCACCTCCTCCTCCACACCTGTTTTCCTTTTTCCATCTCCTCCCTCCCTCCGCTTATCATTTTTGCTTTTGGTAGCACATTGTACTCTGGAGCCGCTCTTATATTCAGTCGTCTCCTCTTCTGTTTTCTTACATCTGTCTGTTGTGTTTGCTTTTCTATTTCTATTTTCGGTTGTTCTTTCATTCATTCGCATTCATACCACATTCATTCTTCATATTGTCTCTTTAGCGCAGCGTCTTTTTTCTTTTTAATATCAACAGAATACAATGCATCTCCCGTTCAGCCTCGCGTCGCTGCCGGCGCTGCCGTCGCTGTCGTCTCTTCGCTCTCTCCAGTCTTTCCAGTCTCTTCAGTCTCTCCAGTCGCTGTCTCTGTCGTCACTCTCACTACCATCTCTCGACGAGCTTTCCAGAATCTCAAAATCCATCACCACACACCCCAAGATGCTCTCCATTGCCACCCTGTTTGACGACGAGCAGCGCCTACTCAACCGCCTCTGGATCGTCCTGCTCGGCCTGCAGGCACTGCTCGTACTCTTCGGCACCGTGTCTGCGGTTGTCCGCGGCGTCGTCGCCATGCGCCGGAGTAGCGACACTCTGATTCCGACGACTCGCAAAGGTGGCCTCCGTAGAGGACCGTCGCAGTACCCGCGGCACGTCACCATCGAGCTGCCGGCCACCGTCTACGAGTACGCCGACGAAAAGTCAGACTACAACTACCAATACGACTACCAGTATGAACACTACGACTACGACGACGGCTATGCCGAGGCGTACAGCAACAGTGCCGACTACGATGAGTACGAACACTCGGAAAAGTACCCGAGATCCGTACCAGCACACATTCTGAATTCACCGTCACAAAAGGTGTAACAGACTTGAAGAAATATATAACATCTGCCATTATAACGAAGAATGATTACGAATATACGATTTACGACACACAGCACAAACACACAAACCATACAACAGACGACCTACTCGTCATACAGATCTACACAACAGATGACCTACTTGATATACAGATCAGATCTACTGGTTCATCTTGGTGACATGCGACGTCACACAATGCCGCCGCCATCTTGCTCGCCGTCTTGATCTCACGTCCGTGGGCCAAGGTCTATCAGATATATTGTCCCTGGCCTCGGTATAGCGTACAGCGTTGTCGGCACCCGTGCCACCGAAAAGATGGGCCCTCAGTTTGGGCCCGACAATGCAAACTACCACTATGCAGACCGCGTTTCATCCGCCAGAGTACGGAACAGCGCATGCACACTCGCTCGGCAGAGTCAATGGTGTTGTCAGAAAGACGATGCCACAAAAGTACCCGGGCTCGTGCAAGAAGATAGCCACGAGCTCGTCCATGTCCCGCAAATACTGCTTCGCCATGAACACTTCGGCCCACCTTGAACGACGCAGGTTCTTGGCCTGGACATATATCAGTGGCCGCTGCGTGTGGCCGAACACGGTCTGGCATTCAGAGTCTTGCCGGCCCCAGGCCGCTCAAAAGATTAAGTAAACCATCTAGCGGTTAGCAATCTATAATGTATAATTGACTCCAATATAAAACAAAAACATAAAACCATAAGATTTGCCAGTGACAAAGTCTTTCATCTTGCCGGCAGAGCGGCCGTGCTCGACAACGAGATGACCAGACCCATCGCTGCTCGCCGTACACAGTATAGCCACAGATTTCGTAGTTCCATGGACCAGACGAGGTCATCATGGCGGAGTGCGAACTGCTCCTTATTGTCACTTGAGAGAAAAGCCTTATGCTGCCGGCATGGACGTGTCTTTGTCGCCAAGTCCAGCATTAACGGCTTGCCGTGTCCCTTCTTCTGTTCAGCACGTGGCAGGCGGTCTTTTCCTGCTTGATATTGCTCGCGGCGTCCATGTGCCTGCAGTGCCCGCGCGGTACCAGTATATCTGCAAAGATACAGTTTGCCTTGTGCCTCCTGACTTTGCACTGCATTTTATTTGCCCACACTCCGGCTTGTCGTCAGACATCAGCAGGCTTTGTACGATAGCTCTGGAGCCTGGCCGTTGTGGCTGCCTTGCAGGAGTGCCCGGCTGGTGTCGACAGATCAAAGCGGTATCAATTGTAGAACCCAAAGCACCAACTGGTCGTACTAGACCGACATCACTTGATGCCCATTGTCTGTCCAAAATTTCATTGCCGCCATTAACTCGGAGCCTGTCATAGGCCAGACGTAGCCAGTACGTACTTGGACTTGGCTTCACGTAGAAGCATAACGAAGAAGAACTTATCGCCACAGAATACCAGCACAAGGCTGACAGCAAACATGTAAGCATGTAAAACACGCCGCAGCTGTGAATAGAAGCAATCATAATGCGAGTTGCGTGACACTGACCTCTATAGGTAGAGATGGCTAGCCTTTCCAGCCAACGAGAACGTGTTGATCGAGCCGCTCCATCTGCCCGTGCATCTACCTGCCAGATGGTAGAGATGTACGCCTATATGACCCGGCTATCATATGATGGATGAACAGCAACTATATGTCCTGAATACAACTTCGTTTACTGTCCAGTTGTTGCTGCCTGACAACGCGACGGCCTTGACTATGCAATATGTTCTATTGAGAGATCATGATATATGATGACAAAGCATTGATGCCATTGGTGAAGCTGGCGACAGTCTCGGTGGTTTGATGCTGTCATTATGTCTATATGCAACCTACAACTCAAGCTTATCAGGAGTGAATGCTGACTCTTTTGCAGTCTGTGTCAGTGGCTAGGCAGAGGCAGACAGGCAGAGACAATATTGAGTCTTATCACCATGAATCATCAGGCCACACCGACTCTGTATCTTCCAAGCTGTCTGTGAAACTGAACCAAAACTGATTCAATCATTCAATCATCCAGTCCAAGTTTTGAATAGATATTGTTGAATTGATGAAGAATCGCGACGGAGCAGCAATAATGGATCAATGGAGCATCACTATCTACTTCGTATGAGCGCGTCTTCAAATGTTAATAAAACATTACATAATCTACTTTGAGGCTGGAGGATCCACTTGGCATTTGCGATTGTGCTGTTGTGCGCTGGAGCTTCAATAAGACGGCCGACAGACAATAAGCTAGCGCACTCGTGAAGTGCAAAAGATGCTGCTAAAATGAACTAACAAGTGCCCTGAGTACCCGATAACAGCTCACAATTGCACCAAAGACGGACGAGGAACGCCAACAGCGCACAGGGTGGAGACCTTGCCCGCCGAATATGGACTAGCACCGTGCCTGAACAATAACAAGTCACCGTACATAGCAAAAAAAAGCGGGAAAACGCAGAAGAGAACGAGAGAAAACGAGAAGAGGAAGAAAAAGAGAGAGAAAAAGACGTGTCTATCAAACAATACAGAGTACCTACCCGGATCCTTTATTCTTTCCTCTCTTTCGCGACCCCTGTTCATCGCGTCTTTCATTCTTTTTCATTTCTATTTTCATCATCCTCTTCGATCGTAAGATCCTTTCTTCACTACAACACGTTGGGCCTCTACTAACTTTGACGCGCAGACACGTCCACACATCAACTCCATCTCCATACCCATCATCCACATCTATATCCATCTGTACCATCATTGTTACGCGACAAACCTCCTACGATGCCTCCTAAGAAAGCTGCAGCCGTCAAGGCCGCGCCCGCTGCAAAGAAGGCTGCTCCTGCAAAGAAGGACAAGGTCGAGAAGACCGTCAAGGCCGACAAGCCCGTCAAGGCCCCCAAGGTTGACAAGGCCGACAAGGTCGAGAAGGAGAAGGCTGCGCCCAAGACGATCAAGCGCAAGCGCACCGACGACGATGATGAGCCCGAGGCAAAGACCAACGGCGTGAACGGCGTCCACGAGAAGGCCGAGAAGCCTGCAAAGAAGGCCAAGACGGAGAAGGCCGCAGAGAAGAAGGCTGAGAAGCCCAAGAAGGCTGCTGAGAAGAAGGCCGACAACGTCGAGAAGCCCAAGAAGGCCGAGACCAAGCGTGCAAAGACACCCGCCGCTGAGACCGACAAGGAGAACGCTGCGCCCGCCGCTGCCGAGAAGAAGCGCGCCAAATCTGCCACGCCCGCCCCCGCCCCCAAGAAGGCCACCAAGGCCAAGGCCGATGCCCCCAAGAAGAAGACAAAGGCCGCCGCCGACAAGGAGGATGTCGAGATGACCGACGCCAAGGACGACGAGGCTGCTGCAAAGGCCGACAAGGTTGCCGACAAGGCCGCTGCAAAGGCTGCTGCCAAGGTCGAGAAGGCCGCCGAAAAGGCTGCTGAGAAGGCAGATAAGGCCGCCGAGAAGGCAGAGAAGGCTGCAGAGAAGGCTGCCGAGAAGGCCGAGAAGGCCGCTGCTGTCGCGGCCAGGAAGGCCAAGAGAGAGGAGGCCAAGGCCGAGGCCGAGGCTGCTCCAAAGCCCCTCGGCAAGATCGGTACCAAGATCAACGACCCGCCCACCGCCGTGCTCGACATCTTTGTCTTTGGCGAGGGCGGTGCTGGCGAGCTCGGTCTCGGCAGCGTCCGTGACGGCGGCAAGAAGCCCCTTGACGTCAAGCGCCCGCGCATCAACGGCAAGCTGCCTGCTGCCACCGTCGGTGTGGTGCAGGTCGCCGCCGGCGGCATGCACGCCGTCGCTCTTACCAAGGACAACAAGATCCTGACCTGGGGTGTCAACGACCAGGGTGCGCTGGGCCGCGACACCACCTGGGCTGGTGGTCTGCGCGATGCCGACGCCGACGCAGAGGACTCCGACAGCGACGATGATGACGACACCGGCCTGAACCCCCACGAGAGCACCCCCGCCGAGATCGACACCTCCCTGGTTGTCCCTGACACCGTGTTCGTCCAGGTTGTCGCCAGCGACAGCGCATCGTTTGCTCTGACCGAGGACGGCCGCGTCTACGGCTGGGGCACGTTCCGCGCGTCCGACGGTATTCTGGGCTTCTCGCGCGACGTCAAGGTGCAGAAGATCCCGACGCTGCTGTCCGAGCCCAAGAAGATCAAGCAGCTTGCCACCGGCTCCAACCACATCCTGGCCCTCGACGCCAAGGGCAAGCTTTTCACTTGGGGCTGCCCCGAGCAGAACCAGCTTGGCCGTCGCTGCGTCCAGCGCGACATCAAGGATTCCGCCCTGCGCCCCGGCGGTGTCGGCTTCAAGCGCGGCGTCCACATTGCCCAGATTGCCTGCGGCTCGTACCACAGCTTTGCGCTTGACACCGGCGGCCAGGTCTACGCATGGGGCCTGAACAACTTTGGCCAGCTCAGTGTTGACTCTGAGGGCGCCGGCGATTCCGATGCTACTGTCTTGGACGCCACGCTCGTCGAGGGCTTCCCTGAGGGCGCCAAGGTCGTGTCCATTGACGGCGGCGAGCACCACTCGGTCGCGTGCACTGCCGACGGCAAGCTGTACACGTGGGGCCGCATCGACGGTCACCAGGTCGGTCTGCCTGCTGCGATCATCACCGAGGAGAACTCCATCTTTGACGAGTACGGCAAGCCGCGTATTCTGAAGGCGCCGACGGCCGTGCCCGACGTGCCCGCTACAATTGCCGAGGTCAGTGCCGGTACCGACAACTCGTTTGCTCTGACGCGCGACGGCAAGGTCTACTCGTGGGGCTTCAGTGCCAACTACCAGACGGGCCAGGGCACAACCGACGACATTGAGACGCCGACACTGATCGACAACACTGCCGTCCGGGAGAAGAAGCTGGTGTTTGCCGGTGCCGGTGGCCAGTTCTCGATCCTGGCGTCTGTTGCCGAGTAGACGTCTGTTCTACAGATTGTACTTTTATTTCATTTTTCATTTGCCGTCATCTGTTCTCATGTGCTCTAGCACCAGGGCGGAATAAAAAGAGGAGGTTCAAGGAGGCCGATTGGATTTGGAATACTGCATTTTTATTATTACCGTCTTGTTGCGACGCAGTGTCTGCTCAGCTGCCGTTGTCGCTTTTCTTTTTGCCGTCTCAATCTCTCGCATTCCTGTCATTCTCTGACTTCTCTTCTCTGTTTATGTTTACGTTTACAATTTGTTCGTCTATCAGTTTTTCAGTTTTCAGTCTTTCAGTCACTTCAAATATTCATAGAGCATGTAATAATAGCGAGAACCAGCAATGTATTTCAATTACCTTTTCAAAACTTAACCAGCAAGCAATACAGACAAATGTGAAACGACGCCGTTAACGCCTGAATGAGTATTCTTTTATCAAAAGATGCAGAAGCTCAAAATGTTGTGACAAAACCAAACAAACATACAAAACAAATCCCGACCGCCGTCGAACTACCGTGAGACCTGTGTTTTCAGATCCGTCTCCTCCTAAGTATATACGCTGTCCAATGCAAGTCCTCCCATTCTTTCTTTTCCTCCTCTAAGTCCAAGTCGCTCACTCTCACCGCTTACAACCGCGCACGCGACGCAATCACCTTGGCCATCGAGCCGCTGCCCCGGCTGCTGAAAACCCCCATGATACCGAAACCGACATAGAACAGCGCCAGCGGATACGCAACCAGTCCGCGCATGCCCCGCATCCGACCAACCGCACAGAACATGCCAGACGCGCTGTACGTGCACCAGCAGATGGCCGCCGTCGTCATCACAATACCCAGCGGCGTGTCCATCGGCATCACAATGCCAATCAGACTTGTCGCCACCAGCGGCAGCAGACAGTACCCCAGCACACTCGCCGACCGCACAAACGTCAGCGTGCTCGACAGCGTGCTCAGGCTGCCGCTGCGCGAGTGCTTGCCAGTGGTCGACATGTTGCCACTGACGCCTGCAGGAGGGCCAGCTGCGGCCGACATGCCCGAGGCTGACGCGGCCGACTCGTAGCTGGGCGTAGACTGGCCGCCGTAGCTGTGGCCGTGACTGTGAGAAGCCTGGCCGTCGGGTGACATCAGCGACAGAATAACATGCAGCGAGATGGAGCCCAGCAGTGCGAGGCCATAGATGTAGCCAAAGTGGACCTTGCCGCTGAACAGCAGGAACGTGCCGAACAGCAGGAAGAAGATGATGGGGCCCGCGAGGTCGGAGTCGTCCATGAGGTGCTGGTCGATGCGTTGGAACGGGTTCAGCACAGCAAGAGTCTTTTCTTTGTTAGTTTGATTCTAAAAAGTGTAGAAGCGAAAAAGCAAAAAGCGAAAAGCGAAAAAACAGTACCTTTGCCTGGATATGGCCAAAGTTGACGCCGAGCTCCTCGAGTAGTGGTGGCTCGCCCTCGTAGCCCTCTGTCGAAAAGGCAGCCAGCCAGCCCGTGCTCAGGCCGCCCTGCTCGCCCATGCGCCCGCTGACGCCGGGGCCGCCCTGCCCTATGCCAGGGGCACCAGGCCCGCCAAAGCCACTATAGGCTGACGCGACGCCGCCGGAGCCACCGTAGCCGTAGGAGTTGCTTGTTGTTGGCTGGCCAGGGACCCCTGGGGAGTAGGTAGACGGGTAGAACTGCAAGTTTTGCGCGGCGCCGGCACCGCCGCCCGACTGGCCGTAGGCCGGGTTGCCGCCCCCGCCGTAGTATTGCGACATGTGAGGGCGTGTGGTGTAAGAAGTAGTAGAGGAGGAGATAAGAAAGTTGTCGTGGTCAGGTCGTGATGATCAGGTCGTTGTCGTCGTCGTCGGGTGTCGAGACAAAATCGCGATGTCGCTGGGATGGTGAAAGTCCCGTGTGTCGTCAGTAAGACAGAGCCTTCTACTAGCTGCTGTCGTTTGTTGTTGTCTAAGACTGCTTTATGTCTGCAAGATGAGATGCTTAGATCGCCACCTTTTGGTCTTGAAAGCTGTCCCGATTGTTTGTTGCTAATACGCTGCTAGCTTCCCCCCTATCAGCGTGCGGTACGTCTAGTTGGGCGGCTGCCTTTCAGCTGCGGCGGTGAGCTTGTAGTGGGTAGTGACGAGTTATGGGGATATTAGGTGGTAGCTATTGCAAGGGTGGCCTGAATGTGGCGTCCTGTGGCGCTGTAGATAGATGGATGACTAACGGATAATGATTAGTCCGGCGCAATTCCAGCTTCTGATAATCCAAGATTACATAATCTTCGATTATGACGGTTCTGAATCGGAGACTGTCGGCAGTGTGGGGCACTTGAGCATTCGAGATTTGCTGGATTTGCGCGTGATGCAACTGACAGACGTTGAATTGGCTTGGTTTATTTGCATCTTAGCAGAGAACAGAAATACTTCGCAACAACGTCCGTTGTATTAGCGACTGTCGAACTCTATACGAGACGAACAAAATGGTGAGAATACTGACACTTCCAACTCCAGACTGCAAAAGGCAGCCTTTGCCAGACGATCACGATCTAACACTGCACCACAGGCCTACCGTTTAATCACCCAGGTGGTCGTCATCGGCTCGCGCGTGCTCGGCCGCGCCTTTACCGAGGCCTACAAGCAGGCCAATGCCTCCAGCAAACATGCGCGCGCTGTCGCTAAGAACGGCGGCTCCGGTCGCGCCACGTCGGCGTCGGGCATGACGCTCGACGAGGCCGCCCAAATCCTCAACGTGGCCAAGCCACCAGCCAAGAACAGCGCTGCGATTGCCGAGTACAACATGGAGGAGGTGATGGACCGGTTCAAGCGACTGTTTGACAACAACGACCCGACCAAGGGCGGCAGCTTCTACCTGCAGAGCAAGATCCTGCGGGCACGCGAGCGGATCGAGGCGGAGGTCGGCCCGCTGCTGGAGAAGGCGGCGCAGGAGGCAGAGATCCAGGCCGGCTTCAAGCCCAAGATGTACAAGGACCGGTAGACTGAGGTCTACAACGTCTATTGACACGTGACATATTCTACATCTGACGACTCATCACGATGACGCCGCATCTACACGACAATCTTCACTCGACTCTTTCTTTACACCGTTTCTTTCTTATTCTTTCCCCCCTACTTCTACCTGATTTCGGCATAGCTTGGGCGTTTTTGCTTTTCAAAATAAAAACCGGAGTTTGATGTTTATGTTCTCTTCTCTACCCTCCTTCTACCTACCTTTTGTACACTATTTTCTCGGAATAGACGATGGCAGCCGCCTCTGTATATTATGTATATATGTATATTTCATGTGTATTTTGTATGCTATGTGAAACAATATAGCTTTTGGGCACTACAGGGCTCTCCCGTAGTACTGCGTGGGCGAGTCCGCCTCGTGCGTGATCGGACTGACATTGTCCTCCTGGCTGACACGGCCGTCGTACCCTCCGCCCTCGCCTTCAACCCCAGACTCTTCATCCGACACTTCACCAGACACTGCCTCATCGTCGGTCATAAACTCGCCGAGCGCAGTCGAGCTCGGCACTTGGGACACACGTCGTGTGCTGAGACCGCTCGGCATTGGCAAGTCTGGTATGTCATCGCCAACGCTGACCACGATCTCGTCGGCACCACTCTCAAAGCCGTTGCTCTGGTCAATGTAGCACTGATACTGCATGTACTGCTGTCTGATGCCCGGGCTTACGCTGCTTCGCACGGCACTTCCTCTCTCTGTCTGCGTGCCTGGGTCGCTGACTGTCTGGCCGAGATCACTTGTTGTGCTCCATGCGCTGGCGGGCATGACTGTCCCGGCGCGAGGCACGCCGGTAGCAGTAGATGGGGCCATAGGCACCGGGGGCTGAGTCATTGGCTGCGGCTGCTGTGGCATTTGTGGCGGCGGTGTCCGCGGCGGCGTGATAAAAAAGCCAAAGCCCGTGGCGGCCGCCATTCTCTTGGCTGCTTCATGTCTCTGGACCAATCTACGGACGAGCATGACGGCAAAGACAATAAGAACCGTACCGCCAACAACACCAAAGACGATGCCTGTAATTTGATCCGAGGACAAGCCGACAGAAGAGCCACTGGAGTGTGACGGCTGGCTTGTTTCAGAGGGGATGCTTGATGTCAGCGGCCGTAAGCCAGTTGCTTGTGCTGTTGTATTGTGTGCGAAGGCTGTGGTTGACATTAAGGTTTGCCGCGGAGGTGCTGTGATCAGGGTTGTTGAATATGAGGTGGTTGAGAAGCTGTCATATGTGAGGGAAGAGGAAGTATTTGAAGGGATGGGGGAGGGGTCTGCAATGGATGACGACATTATTGGTTTTGAGGTAGAGGATGAAGGCACAGCCAAGGGAGTAAAGCGTTCTTCAGACGAGGAGTCTGTAGTTGATTTTGGGACAGGAGAATCAGAGGTTGTAAATTTAAAATTCTGTGCAGACACAGTAGAGTAAGAAGGCTCGGGAGATGTTGAAGCTTTTGAAGGGAATGGAGATACAGGGGATATAGTTAACTCGGGAGATGAGTATGGGAGTGTGGTAGAGATTGGTATTTCCCCGGTTGAGGGTGTCGACGTAGGTGTAGATGGCGTTGGCGATGCAGTCAATGGCAGTGTGGATGAAAGTGTTTGTATGAGTGGTACTTTTCCCGGAGGTACAGGCGTAGATGAAGAAGCAGGCGCCGAATCCGTTGTAGATGCAGCTGGAGATGTATCTGGAGATGAGGATGAATATTCAGGAGTAGACGGGCTAGATGTAGACGTGGTGGATGTAGATGTAGACACAGGCATAGGAGTAGATGAAGCAGTATCAGAGAACGTATCTGGAATCGTTTGGACGAGTGGGTTTTTCCCTGGCCGTGATGCAGTCTTGGATGTAAGTGCTGTTGAGGGTGTCGGCGTGGCAGACAGCGATATTGTAGATGCGACTGATTTGACAAGTGGTACTTTTCCAGCTGATGATGATGTCGACAACGTAGGTGTGACAGAGGTAGATGTAGTTACTTTCAGCGATGTCTCCGCAGATGCAGATCCCAGTGTTTGGACTTGTGGTCTTCTCCCAGCCGGTGTTGTAGATGTTGGTGTTGAATAATATGTAGATGTGACAGATGTAGATGAAGATGAAGTAGACGTCGATGGTTTCGATTTAGCAGATGTAGATATTGTTCCTGTCCTCGGTGTTGTGATTGTGGTTGCTGGTGTGGGTGAAGAGGATACGAAAACTCCAGATGAGGGCAGAGTAGCTGAATCTGTAGAGAATGTATCTGTCTGGCCAAAGACAGTCTTTGGCGGTGGCGTTATGGTGGCCGTGACATACACCGGATCTGTCAAAATTGCCGTCGGCGAGTCTTGTGTCGATGTAGATGTGGTGGCGATGTTGACAGTCGTCGTCGTGGTCAGGAAAACAGAATTACGCTGCAGCAATGGGATGAGAGCTGCCTTGATGACACTCGGTATCAACATTGTGCTGGCATATCAGAAAGGGATGAGGTGAAGAGAGGGAGAACCATGAGAAGATGGCAGAATCAAAGACGATAAATCAAGTAACCAAGAACATATGGGTGCATTCTCTACATCTATAAATAATTTCATTACAACCAAAACAGCTGCACTCGACATTGTGTAAACACAGACGGAAACGATCAAGTGTGGCATAGGGATGGATGGGATTAAATGTCAAGCGAAGGCCTCCTAGATCCAACAGCTTTGATCAAAGAGAAAATTCGGTCAAAGAGGACGGAATAGGATAGACTTTTATCATGAAAGAATATTCAGCCAATACAAGCAAACAACGCCAGCAGAATACAGATTTAAAATCTTGGAGGATAGCGGAAAACAGGGAATAGAAAATGAATAGAACGAAAATAGATGTGGAAACGTGTTGGGGGTGTAGTCGATCTGCCTCTTTGATATTGAGATCTGGTGATGTCTCGACTCGGCTAACACATAACCGACGACTAATAACAGAATAATTAAGGGACACAAGTGCTTAGAATAGACCAATAGATTTGGCCAACCACAGCATAAGCTTATTGACGGTGCCTGGCCCGGATTAGGACCGGCATTTTGCCTTGCATCTCGTTTAGCTGTCAATCTCGTCACCAGACGTGATCGGAGTAGTTGTTCCAGACAAATTGCTGTTGATTCAGTAGAATCAAAGAATCAAGGAATTATATCAAATACGGCTTGCTTATGAACAGCAAAACAAAAAGCAAGCAAGAAAATCAAACAAAAAACAATATACAGAAACAAAGCTTCAAGGAACATGACCCAACACTGCCGCACACCAAGACTCAGCCCTTATTTAATGTATTTGTACTCGCCTCCTGTGCCTTTGTATCTTCCTCGCTGTCTTCATCAAGAAAGCTCGTTTCCACCTTCTTGTTGTTCTTGGCCGGTCCAACAATCTTGGCGACATACTCTTCTCCCTTGCTCTTCATCCGTAGCTCATCATCGTCGCTCCCTGCAGTGTACGTCTCGCCGCTGTATCCAGACACCCGTGTAAGCCGCGTCAGCCGTGTAGGGCTGGCCGGGTCATTCAAGCCCATGACAAAGCTCTCTTGGCTGCCCGTGCTATCCCGTTTTTTACTCGTAGGAGGAAGGACTATGCCGAGACTAATGGCCGCTTCATTCTTGGCCGCGCTCTTGGGTGGCGGCGTGTACTCGGGAAAGTAATGGGCAAAGTCGTCGGCCGTGTCAAGAAATGTAGAGCTGGGTCTTCGAGTGAGTGTCCCTGGTGGATTTAATGTGGCGGTAGACTGAAGAATAAAAGACGGCGGCGGCTGTTGCAAGGGAACCACTGTTGCCCGGGACGTGCTGTCTGAGAACACCCCGGATGTCTGACCACCTGGTTTCGTAGTGATATCCGACTTGCTGCGTGCTGGGGTATGGTTGTGTGTCCACGGATAGCCGTGATAGCTGACAACGCTGGTGAGGTCTCCGCTATCGCTGTGCTGGTGGAGGTTGTAGATGGAGATGCGCGGCCGGAAGATGCTGCGACGGGCGGTGCTGTCTCTGTGAGTAGAGCTGGGAACAATTACAGTATCATTCCCCAAAAACCATGGTAGGAAGCGGGCCAACAACGGCTTGAGTGATACAGCAGAAGCACAGACGATGGCGATATCACACTCGAGAATGGTGATGATGAAAAATGTATACCCTTTGTGAGAGTGTAGACCCAAGAGGAATCGGGCCAGGCCAGCTGCAACCACAAATACGCTCAAGCTAAGAATGCCGAGTAGAAGTAATCGTATTGGACGGGATTGGGCGTCTTGAATCAGAACCATCGAAACAGCCAAGACGGCCAGCCAGATGTAAACGGCAATATGCAAGCCAGTGCTGGCTATCAGCAGCGGCCTGAAGGTAAAGCAGATGGCGACGATCTTGCCAAAGAACTGCGGCGGCGATGTGGTCGGATAGCACTGCATGATGCTCATCCATAAAAGTGAGATCGTGCCAGCAAGAACACCGGCAATCGTGATCCAGACGATGCGTGGATTGAGGCCAGCGCGCAGATAGAGGGAGAGCACTGACAGCTGTGTGAGACAGAAACTAATTTGGTAACAGTTGAGGCCGATGTATGTATGCAATAGGTAGCCATGTACAAGATTCTCACTCAGGCCAATAACTGACAAGCTGTAGACAACACAGACTGCCGTTGAGGAGAGCCATGCTGCAACGATAAGAGTGTCGCTTATATTCCATCTTTTGGCAATGCACCGACTTAAGACGCGAGATAGAATCACGATGGTGCAAACCGCATGTGGTAAAATGAGGCCGACAAGATTTGTGAGGTGCGCAGTTTTGACTTCATTGGGTGGATGATGATACAGAGGTGGTAGACTGCTCGTGATGTTGTCTGACATTGCGGCAGTCAATGGTCTTGAGAAGCTGCAAGATGAAGTGTCTAGAGATTCATACTGAAAGGTGAATGAAGTGGGCGCACCGGCTAATATAAAAGGCGGAGGCACAACGGAGCTGTATATCACGGTCCATATTGCAATATCGGCGTCAATGCATCAAAGCTAGTGGTCATGCTTATGTTGTCCAGCAATGAATTCAAAACTGTTTTCAGTTGATATGGAGACTATGTCTTCGTTCGGACCAGGCCCTTCCAGTAGTCAAAGCTGTTCTCGTCGCTCTGCAGCTTCCACACCCGCCCCGTCAGTCGCTCTCCGCGCCCGTCAGACGACTCTGCCACCTCTGCTACTTGCAGCAGGCCCCAGTCGCTCGTAATCCCCAGCACCCGCGCCCGCGGCGCACCCTCCACCGCCTCCAGCGTCACCAGCTGGTCCGTGTGAAGCCAGTGCTTGTAGTACCGCCGCTCCAGCTCGCCTGCAAAGCCCTGCCGCATGAATTGCTTGTAAATAGTCTCCAAGTTGGCGAGGAGACAGGCTAGCAGCCGCTCATTCTTGATCGGATGGGCAGCCGCGACAGCAGGGGGCAGAAGCTGCTGCAGCGAGATCGTCGGCCGCTGGTTGACGGCGTTGAGGCCGATGCCAAGCACGACCTGGTACTGGTTGTTCTGGAACGTGCAGTACGACAGAATGCCGCCGATCTTGACGTAGTCACCGCCAGACGAATCACGCGCATAAATGTCATTGGGCCACTTGAGCTTGACGTCGAGCTTCTCAAAGCCAGGGGCGTATGCGCGGATGGCGTCGACAACGGCAATTGCTGCAAGGTATTGTACAAACACGACCGGACGGCTCGCATCCGACGAGTAGCCCGTACTACTATAATTGCTGTAGCTAGAATACGAACTGTACGAGTTGTAGCTCGGCTTGGCCGGTACGCGGTGCGGGTGGTTGATGACCGTTGACAGGATCAGCTGGCCCTCGGGCGCCAGCCAGACGTTGGATCCCCGACCCCTTCCCGCCAGCTGCCGCGTCGCCGTCACCGTGAAGCCCGTCGGCAATGTCGACAACAGCTTCTGGTTCTTCTCGAGGAGCGTGTTGGTGCTCGTCGTAACCTTGGCGTACATAATCTGATTGCCCCATTCGAGGTCGGCGTCGTCATTTTTAGAGATCGCACGGCGGTACTTTTCCAGCGCCGCGTAAAAAGACCCAAAGTCAAAAGCGGCCGTGCGCGCTGGCCAGCCGCCCTCGTAAACGACAATTTTCTTGACTGTGCCATCATCTGTGTCGTCGCCGGCCACCTCGTCAATCAGCTGCATCATGCGGCCCTCTTCGGTTTCCTGCGCCGTAGCACCGGTCTCCAGAGCCTTTTTTTCGGTCTCCTTTCTCTGCTCCTCCCAGGCATGCACAAGGGCGCTCCAAATTTCTTGGCGCATATTCGGGTCCAGCTCCGGCCGGTCGTCGGGGTGTCCCAGCAGGACCTGTCCGACGGCCTTGTAGATGTTGTCGATTACGCTGTCAAATGTGGCGCGGATCTGCTTCCACTTGGCGCGCCACTCATCGGTTGTGAGCGATGCCAGCGAAGGGGCCGGGCTAACTGCTGCTGCCTCACCCTCGTCCTCATGGTCGGCAAGCGCTCCCAGAATATCGACAAGCATGCTTGTATCCTGCATTGAGGCCGCAGCAGCCTCAGTAGCGATGCGCTCAACGAGGCTGGCCAGGGCCGGATAACGAATAGCACGGTCTGTAAGGTCCATAGTCATGCCAACACAAAATGGCTGGTGTTGGTGTGAATGCAGCCCCGTATCTGGAGCTGATGATGTAGATTGTGTCGGTTGTGCAGTTTGTGCAGTGCTCTCGGCGGCCACCTCTTTAATATTTGCGGCCGTCGGCCATGCAGATACGCCCGAGTCGGGCAGTAAAACCCGGAATGTATCGGCTTCCGCCTTGACAAAATGGTCGGTGCCCTTCTTGGACTTGGTAATGATCTCGTCCCACTTGTACATGAGCTCCTGCACCTCGTCGGGGTACAGCGACACCAGGTGCAGCGCCGTCAGCCGCGGCTGGATTGCGTTGCCGTTACCGAGCTCGAGGCCTAGTTTGACCAAGCACGCCTTGAAAAACTTGACGCGGCCCTGGGTCTTGTCGTCCTCGCGCAGCGTGCGCAGCAGATCGCTGTAGTGCGGAATATCGGGTTGCTCTGACAGGTTCTCGGCCTCGAACTCGGGGTGTGGTCCCGTCAGAATCGCTGCTCCCTCGCCTACCGTACAGTAGACGACGGCTGCGCGGCCCTTGCCCTTGCTGCCGCCGTCGACGTCGATTTCGTCGGCATAGCTCGCGAGCACCTGCACGTTGGATGCGCTCTTGGCGTCAACAAACACGCCGCCGCCATTGTAGTAGCTGTAGGCGGTCGGCGGCAGGTCAAGCGCCTTGGCGATCACGACGGCTGGCTCAGTCTCGCTGCCGCTCGTGAAACCCTCGCGGTGGATGTTGATCTGCACCGCGCGCGCACCGGCCTCGCTCTGGTAGGCAAAGCCCTTGTATGCACAGCCGCGGCATGTGCCGCGGAACAGCCCGAGCTCGCGGCGGCCGACAACTTCCAGATTCTTGTCGCCAATCTCAAACTCACACCGGCTGCTGCCATAGTAGCCGCCCGCGCACAGGCCGAGGTAGCGGCCGCCGGAGCGGACGTACTGAGAAATGCGGCGGTTACCGGCGCCGTTGAGCACGCGGCTGTAGCCCATATCGGCACCACCGGGGATAACGAGCAGTGCGCATGTGTTCTGCCATGGCTCCTTGACCAGGGCGTCCTCTGTGACGGGAATGACCGCATAGTTGGGGTACAACAGCCGGCGCAGTGTCAACAAACAGTGCCGCACAGACTCGGTCGTGGTGCCCGTGCCGGCATACACCAGCACATTGAGTTTTCGTGGTGTCATTGTGTTTTATTTGTGAATGGTTCTAAGTCGAGAACAAGATTCAAGATCTCACGATATATCAAGCCAGTCATTTGCTTTTTATTTAATCGAAATTTAATTAGTTAATTGATTTTGGTGTCTTCTTGATCACTTTTTGCTGTGGATGGGGAAGGCGCGAGCGCGAGGGGTAGCTCGATGCTCCTACGCTGCACTAAGATGCGCTGTATTGCTGCTGTATGAGTGAAATACAGCGCTACTGCAGCTCGTTGGGGCGATCACCGTTCCCCATACAAAATCCACTTCAGCGCAGAGCTTACCGAGACGAGTGACGAGTACCGAGCAAAGAAGCAAAGAAAGCAGACCAAGTCCACCCCTGGAGACCGGCCAACTGTTAAGCTGGATCATTCAACAACATCTGAGCCCAGACTCCATTCATAGCAAAGAGAGACAAGTTATACAACGTGCGCCATGTCGAAAAACGAGAGCAATGCGGCGGCCACTGCGGCAGCAGACGACGAACCGGACGAGTGGTAAGTAAGCTGAGTGCTGTCGATCTACGAATTTGCTTTGCCAAGGTTGCTCTTGCCTCTGGGCGTGACTTATATCCATCAGAGACTGACTATGCCAGGGACAAGCGCATCTACAGCACAGGCTGCTCAGGTAAGCATTCGAATATCAGAGATTTCAAACGAAAAGACACGCTGACAACTCAGTCGAGAACCTCGCGTTGACTGACTGCTACTACGAAAAGAAAGACTGGCGAGCATGTAAAGCTGAGGTATGAGACCGAGTGAAGAGACGGCATCATGAGTTGAGAGAGCTCAGCCAATTTTTAATGATTATGTAATAGACTGATCTCAGAAGCTAACATGGCCGAAAACAGATGGAAAGGTTTAGGGAATGCTGGAAGGCGAACAACAACGACGAGCGCACGAGCACAAAAGATGTCGAAAAGGAGTAGTATGTTTTTTCTTGCATTTTTGGGGGGTTATTTTGATACCAGACAATCTCTATTCATTTATATTTAAAATCGTTTCCATCACTGCATAGATATTGAAGTCTGTTGCTGTGCGGTTCAATGACAAGAGTCAGAACAGTGGGTCTATTGGGCCTTTAGCGCGCTGGGTGCCTTGCCTGATTGACCGCTGATATCAGTA
The DNA here is from genome assembly GCA_022392925.1 of Ophiostoma tasmaniense. Classification (NCBI taxonomy): domain Eukaryota; kingdom Fungi; phylum Ascomycota; class Sordariomycetes; order Ophiostomatales; family Ophiostomataceae; genus Ophiostoma; species Ophiostoma tasmaniense. The sequence goes on along the minus strand of JAKRGK010000001.1, from coordinate 894,332 downwards.
AAAAGTCAGTCACAGTGAAGCACTTTAGCAAACGCAGTCAGTCACCAGCAGGCCACCAACAGAGCTCTACCAACACGCAATACCCTCAAACGCACTTCTCTAAACGTCGCTCTCAGCTTGATTGACCAACACACACAGCCACACCATGTCTTCACACGTTTTCCGGTCTCTGCGGCCGTCTGCGCGCCGGTTGACTACGTCATTGCCGGCGTCGACCACCCGCTCGGCCTCGACGACAACCATGCGTGCGCCAGTCAAGCCAGCTGCTCCCACGCCTGTGAAAGCTACACCTCGCACATACGTCCGTGCCACCAAGCCGGCTTCCACCTCTTCATACACTGCCAGAGCTGCACCTGCAGCAAGAGCCGCCGCTCCCCCGCCGCCAGTCGTCGAACCAGAGACTCCCACAGCCCCGGCCTCTAACCCGGCCGACGCCCTGCCGCCCATGCCCGACGCTCCCCCCACCACATACAATCCCGATGCACCGCCAGTCGACTGGTCCTCGTCCTTCCACGGCCTGTCCACAACCGCCTTCTCGGCAGAGACCGCCCGCATCCTCATGGCCCCTATCGAGCCCGACGACATCGAGATGAAGCCCGACGGTATTATTTACTTGCCCGAGATCAAGTACCGCCGCATCCTAAACCTCGCTTTCGGCCCCGGCGGCTGGGGCCTGGCGCCGCGTGGCGAGCTTGCGGTCGGCGATAAGATTGTATCACGCGAGTATGCGCTGGTGGTGGCGGGCCGGTTTGTGGGCCAGGCGCGCGGCGAGTGTGGATACTTTGGGGGCGACGACGGCGTGACGACGGCGGGTGAGGGGTGCAAGTCGAACGCGCTGATGCGGTGCTGCAAGGACCTGGGCATTGCTAGCGAGCTGTGGGACCCGCGGTTCATCCGCAAGTTCAAGGCACAGTACTGCAAGGAGGTGTGGGTTGAGCACGTCGTGACGAAGAAGCGGCGGCAGATTTGGGTGCGCAACGACTGCCCGCCTGCATATCCCTATACCCTGGTGAAGAAGTAACCGTCTCGTTTTTACGGGTTTGATTTAGACATATCTCTACTTGTACGATAGAATAGCGAATATCCACGTTTTGAAAGTTATTGATAAAAACATGTACATGTACAGTCAGATGTCCTAGTAATGGTTGATGTCCTGTGGGACCTATGGGAGTGTGTATGAGACGCCAAAACACCGTAAATGGAAAACATTCATTCAAAATGCAATAAATACAAGTACAACAGTAGATAAATGCAGGCTCTATTTGTCGACAGACGAGCTCTTTGCGTTGGAAGCGGCATCGGCTACGGCGGCGGCATCACTGCTTCCCCACCACGGCATCCATGAACCGCTCGACGTGCGCTTTCCGGCACCGGGGCCCTGGTTGGCTGCCGAATTGGGTGCGTTTCTCCGGCGTGTAGGCTTGTCCTCTTCGGTGCCACTTTCGGCGTCAATCTTTTCGAAATCGGCCTCGCTGCGGCTCTTGCTCAGCCCGCTCGCACCGCTGAGGGGGCGCGACAGTGTTGAGCCGTCTTCGGCAGACGTAGAGCCCTGCTCAGCCTCAAGATCGGCGGCTTCCTTTTCGAGGGCAGTGAGCAGGGTCTGGAGACGGCCGCGTTGGGTGGCAATGAAAGATGCACGGTCAGAGGCAGAACCTGTAGCGCCCGTGCCGGGGTTGGCACCCATGAATCCACGGCTGAAGACAGACGATGCACCTGCAGCACCTGCCGCTCCAGCAGCACCTGTGGCAGAGCCAAGCGCACCCACGGCCGAGGCCAGCAAGCCGTAAAAGTCGGCACCCTGTGCCGAACCCTGTCCAGTTCCAGCTCCAGCACCAGCACCAGAACCTGTAGCATCTGCAGCACCACCGGGCCAACGCGCATTCGGCAGAGTGAAGCGTGCGAGCAGCGACTGCGTGTACGACGCGGCGGCAGACGCTGCGTAGCTGGATGGCGGCGGCGAGGGAGGTGAGGGTGGGTCGACAGGCAGGCCGAGTGCTTGCTTCAGCTGGGCAATGGCCTGCTTAAGGTAGTGCAGACCAGCCGAGCGCAGACGGGCGTGCGCCGAGCCGATGAACTCGTCAATTTTGGCTTCGTGCTCGGTCAGAAAAGGGTGAAGGTGTGTCTGGTAGAGTACGCGTGCGCCCTGGGTTTGGGGCAGCACGAGGTAGAGCAGGAATACGAGGCGGAAGTAGTAGTAAAAGGGCACCCAGGTGAGGATCCAGTCGGTCCAAGACTCGAAAAGAACGACGACGGACAGCACGACCCAGTACATGAGCCATGGTGTCAGCTGGGCGGGGTCTGCAGAGTTGAGGGCCTTGTAAGAGGCGAATAGCGGGAAGAGGAACGAGGCGATGGAACTGTGTTGTCAGTCTTGCCCATGGGAACATGAGAATGATTGAGGATCTATAGGTTCGAGATATCTCGGCCATCCTAGAGGAGTACTTACGCCAAGGCCTTGGGGAAGATGTCGAACAACATGACGGTGCTCGGTTGTGGAGATGCTCGTCGGGATAGGAGAGAAAATCCTAGAGAAGATATGGGACGAAACGAAGAGAAAGGGCCAGAGTCGAGTCGAGAGATGGAAGCAGTCGAAGAAAGTCGAAGAAAGACGTCAAGTCGACAGTCAACCGGACATTTGCTGAGGGGTGCTGCGATCTCGACGATGTGACGGTAATATGCAGGGACCAGAAGAGGGGAGCAAGCAGTACTGAGCCGCAGTGAATACAAGAGACGACTGAGTATATCAAGAAGAGTTATAACAGAGGTGACAGCAGAGGTGACAATAGAAATGACAAGAGAAGGTCGAGAAGACAGTAGAGTCAAAGGCGGTCAGAATAATGACGGAGAAATGTAGGACTCAAGTCGCATTAAAGGAAGGAGAGAGGAGACTAAGAAACTAGGAGATAGAGCAGCAGGCAGGTGCGATAGAAGCGAAGACGCGGCTGGCAGCGGGGCAGCGATAGCTACGCTTACTTGGATTACTAGGAGGCTCGAGATGATCGCAAGACGGGGCCAGGGCCACGAGGTGTAGAAAGCGGGGCCTGAGCCTGTTAGCTGCAAGACAGGGCGTACGATGGGCTACGATGGGCCAAGCAGCTATCGCGTGAGATTGTCGCACAAAGGAAGGTAAGATACAAAGGTCCTGCATGTGAGGAGAGATGAGATTAGAAAGGGAAGGCCGAGGGAGGCAGGAGGCAGCAGACAGCCGGCAGGTACCAAAAGCTAGCACTAATATTGGGAAGTGACCCTGTGACACGCCGTTGCGCCCCACTGATTTACTCCCCGAAGAGTGAGTGTTGTGGATGAAGGGCGAGATAAAGATGTAAATGGGCGGTGGAGCAGCGGGTGACAGTGGGGTTATGCCGGGAGTAAGAGCGCTACAGGCGCTGAGCACAGGCGGTCAGGCGGCCTAGTAGGCGGTGGAATGGCAGAATAGGCAGGAACAAAAGCGACAGACTACGTCATCAACAGTAGTGGGGCAACTGGTCTGTCTAACATGTTCATGAGGGAAGCATCGAGTGAATGATGGTTATGAACGTCGAGACTTCAACACATGCTGGACCTTGATACTTTGATAGAATTTTTAAAATAAAATTTGGATAATTCTGCGACCTACGTACGAGTTTCTAGACTAGCAATAAAGTGCCTGATGAAAAACTAAGTGAAATGAAAATGAAATGAAAAACTTGAAGCAAAATGGTGAAAAGGTATGAAAATATTTAAAACTTTAAACTCCATTACAAATGTATAGAAGTCTGATTTTGACTAACGAATCTAGCAAAACTCAAAATGAAATCAAACAAGTCTAATGGCCGCCACCAAGTTCCCATAGCTCGCGGAAGCGCGTGCCCTCTGTCTTGACCAGCTCAGACGGCTCGCCCGTCTCAACGAGACGGCCGTGGTCCAGCACGACTACCCGGTTGCACGTCGCAAGCACCATGTCCAGCCGATGGCTCACCATGATGATCGTGTACGCCGCAAACTCGCTTTGGATTAGCGACTGCATCGCCCGGTCTGTCGTTAGATCCACGGACGATGATAGCTCGTCCAGAAGTAGAATGCCGCTGTCCGCATGGGTAGCTGCAGACGTGCGGCGCCGGAAGATGGCGCGGCCCAGACTAAACAGCTGCCGCTGACCCTGCGACAGCGTGTCGGCCGTCATTCCCGCATCAAGACCGCCGCGCTCTTGCACAAACGTCCACAAATCGACCTTTTCGAGCACGGCCTGACACATCGCCGAGTGTTCTTCGGAGAAAGAGTCGGCAAAGCCGCCAAAGGGGTCAAGGTTCTGACGGAACGAGGTGCCGTCGGGAAGGAAGACGGCGTCCTGGGGCACGGCGATGATACGCTCACGCAGCGCGATACGGTCGACGGTGTCGAGCGGGATGCCGTCGACCATGATCGAGCTGCCGGCGAGCGGGTTGAGCAGGCGCAGCAGCAACAGGATGGTGGACGACTTGCCGCTGCCGGTGCGGCCACAGATGGCCACCTTGTCGCCGGCCTGGATGTTCAGCGACACATTGTTCAGCACTGTCTTGTTGAGAGCATCCGCGTCAAAATACGAGGCCGACACGTTGTCGAGCTTGACGTGGCCTGTGGGCCAGTGCGGCGGCAGTTCAGCGGCCGACTTGACCGCGCCATCGTCGTGGCTTTCGCTCTTGACGGTCTCGCTAAACGTCTTGAGGCGGCTGACGGCACCGATGGACGTCTCGAGCTGCGTGTACGATGTCATTATGTGACTAATCTCCTCGCCAAAGTTCATCAGCAGAATCAGGCTGGCTCCCGTAAAGGCGGCATGGCCGCTGCCGCCAAATCGCACGAGCGTCGCTAGTGTGACGACGAGCGTCGCGAGAACAGCCACCAGGATGTTGAGCGAGAACATCAGCCAGCGCTGGATCATGGACAGCAGGTAGGCGGGGCGCTGCGAGCGGTCCACCAGCAGGTCATTGACCGTCACAGCAACGCTCTCCTTGGTGATGCCCTTCTCCGAGTTTTCAGACTTTTCAGAGTTGCCGGAAGAAGAAGCCCAGCCGTAGGCGCGGAACGTCGCAAGCCCTTTGATGGTATCAAGAAAGTGCGTGTACAGCGGTGACTTCGCCTCAAGGTCCAGCAGCCGCAGCTGCCGCGACGTGCGCAGGTAGAATTTCTGCAGCACAAAAAAGATGATGCACACAAACGGATACGTAATGGCGAGATACGGCGACGATGTTGCGATGACGGCCGCCATGCACAGCACCAGGAAGCAGCCGACACCAAAGTTGGCAATCGACCGCGGCAGCTCGCCGTCGAGCAGCGTCATGTCCTGCGAGAACAGGTTGGTGATGACACCAATGTCGGTAGTTGTAAAGAAGCGCAACGGCGCGCGCACGACGGTCTGTAGGGCCTCGTGGTGCAGGCGCGCACCGGACATCATGATCATGGTGCGGAAGGCGAGAAACGCCACTAGGAAAAGACAGATGGAGCCCAAGACCTGGTATAAGCCGTACATGCCCAGGTAAAAGGCGGTCGAGTAGTGCTGCGTGGCAGGGTTCCCGCTACCGGCATCGGCAACCCAGAACTTGATCCAGAGGGTGCCCCAGTTGTAGAGGAACGCGAAGCCGAGGCCGAAGAAGATGAAGCCAATGATGGGCAGGACTCCGACGCGGGAAAAGTAGTGACGGTAGACAGTCGAGTCGCCGAGTGCGCGGTTGCGTTGTTGTTTGTGGTCCTCCTCGGCATTCTCCGGGTCATCCTTGGCGTGGAAGATGGCCTCGGGTGCCACTGCCTGGGTATCGACTTTTGTAACTTCGTCCCCATTCTCAATCTCTGTCAAACTCTGGCGGTTGCTGTTGCTTCCGCCGCCAGACGACTTCTTGGCAGTGACCCCTAGAGAGTGAATATAGCTGCGGTTTGCCATCAGTCCCTCAAACGTGCCCTGCTCGACAATCCGGCCTTGCACATCCAGCGCGACGACATGGTCCGCCGCTGGCAGGTGCCGCACCGAGTGAGTGCACAGAATCGTCGTCGCACCGCCGCGGCTCCGCAGCAGACCACCCGGACCAAAGACGCGGTCAAACACCTGCTCCTCGGTATCGGCATCAAGACCGCTTAGCACGTCGTCAAAGATGTAGAGGCCGTTTTCGACAATGCCACCATAGAGGGCGCGCGCAATGGACACGCGCTGCTTCTGGCCGCCACTGAGAGTAATGCCGTTGCTGCCGACCTTTGTGCGGTCACCCATGGGAAGCTGGGCGAGGTCGGTGGTGAGCATGGCGGCACCGATGGCCTCGCGGTAGCGGACCTCGTCAGTTTGGTCGAGATCACCGGGAGCGACAATGCCAATAATGTTCTCACGGATGGTGGCGTTGAACAAGAACGGTTCTTGGTCGCAGTAGCCGATGCGTTGGCCTCTCGAAAGAGCCTTGCTTAGAGTGAGGGCAGACCCAGCCTTAGCCTGGTGAAATGGGACCTCGCCCAGCAGGGCCTTGCAGAGCGTCGACTTGCCGGACGCGACGGGCCCGACAACAATAGTAAGTTTGCCGGCCGGAATGGCCAGCTGCACGCCCGACATGTGGAACTTATCCGCACCCCAGCCGATGCGTTCTGCATCAATCGTAACGGCTGCCTCGTTGTTCTCGGCCTTCTCTGAGACAAACACTTGACGGAAATCATCACGCGCATCCTTTTCAAGAAACTCTTGCACGCGACCGAGACAGGCCAGCGCGGCTAGCATGCTAGGCAGGTCTTGCAGCACAATCACAAACGGCATCGCGACAAGCACCACAAATGACAGGGCCGTGAAAATTTCGGCCGTCTGCGCAGCCCCCAGGCTGTACGACCCGCCCAGACTGAACGCAAATGCAAAGACTGGCGAAAACATGGTCGGCGCATACGCCACGACCAGTGCGATGCAGATCACCATCCGGAACTGCGCACCGACACGAATCTCGTGCACGCGCAGGTTCTGGATCAGCGCCTCGACGGGCGCTGCGAGACCCAGCATCTTGAGCTGCTTCATGTGAGCAATGGCGTTGGAGGTCATTGTGACGCGCTGCTGAATAACGGCCATCCAGGCGCGCTGGCGTTTGCCGGTTAGGACAGCCACAGACGACATGGCGCCGACCGACAGCAGAATAACGACGAGCGGTGCGGCAAAAGCGCCGACTGAGCCGAGGGTGCGCTTGAGCAGCCAGCAGGCAAGGGCCACCTGCATGAGATTGGCCCAGTACTCGTGGACGTTGAGGAAGCCGGTGCGGATGCGCTCAACGTCTGTGCTCATAAGGGTCAAAGACGCCGAAGCGGCTTTTTGCTTGTTCTCGTTGTCGCCTTCGACGGGGACTTCACTTAAAGGTAGCTCAGTGGTCTTGCGGTAGACGGCGGCGGCAAGGGCACCGCGGACCATGAACATGGCGCGCTCCTGGTAGTAGTAGTGGACGGCGCTGGATACGGAGATGCCAAAGTAGACGAGGAACGTGGCACCAATCAGGCCGTAGCTGTGGTTCTTGGGTGCCGTCGGGTCATCGAGGTAGGCAATGACAGCATTGATCAGAAAAGGCTGGCCGAAGAGAAAACCAGCGAGCGCGAGACGGGGTGCGACGGGCAGCAGTAGGTCGACGGCGAGGGCACGCGCCAGTGCCTTTAACAGGCCGTGCTTCTTGCGGCCAAAGTCGTAAGTGCGTCCAGAGTCTGACTTTTTGGTGGAAATGGCAGCGACGAGCTTTCTCTCCAGGGTCTTGGACGACATAGCTGGGTCGAGCGCAAACAGGTCGTCGAGTACCATGACGTTGCGGAAGCCCTTGAGAAAAAGCGCGCTGAGCCACGAGTACGCGCCGATGCCAAAGATGCCGCTTGTCTCTTCGGGGCTGTGTGCGACCGACTGCCACCAGGCCGCTGAGGACCGGATATACCGTGTCTTGTGAACAGACTCGAGGCCAATGACGACGGTTTTGACAGCTAATACACAGGAGAACAGGCGGCAGAAATTCTCTTCTAATGAGGAAAACTCGGATGACCGCGCAAGCCAAAAGGTACGCAGCAAGGCCACGTCAAACAAGATGCTCAGAAACAGGTAGCCAACTAGCAGGATGGACGGTCGCGGCGAGCGGACGTGCTCGAGCCTCGAGACCAGCAGCATGCATGCTGATGATGCGAGTGAGAGAGAGGACGAGGCCGTCAGCAGGGCTTGGAAGCGGCCGGGTTGCGTTGACAGCACCAGCAGGCCGATCTGGAGGGCAGCGAGGACGGCAATGGCCACCACCTTGGATGCAAGCAGCAGCGTGCCCTTGACGAGCAGCGGCTTGTGGTACAGAGACACAACGCGCGGAACGGTAGCAGCAATAAAGACGGCGGGCGGGATGATGGCGAGCACCAGCTGCTCGAAGCGGATGGTAAAGTCAAAGTTGCCGCGGCATCCCCGAACGGCCGGGCCGAACGAGTAGTCGTTTCCGCATCCAAAGTTCATCTCTGTATGTATTAAAAAAACAATGGAATACCAGAACAGTTCTCAAAGAGCGCAGAATCAAACTGTCCAAACTGTTGCTCAAGTCGGCTAGCCCTTGCAAGTTGTCGATGAGATGAGGTCGTGGGCAAGAATCACCAACTCAAGAACACCGCGACCAAGGACGGCAGTCTTTATATCCGCCTCTCTAGATTATATTCAATACAAACAAATCTGATATACGATCAAAGGTTTTTACTTTTCTCCCCCTTTCCAACGAGGTTGCAATCATGGATCCTATCACCAGGCAGCGGTCAATTGGGTGTCTTAGATGTCAGCATTTGAGCTGTTGGACGCAGTCGGGCCAATTCGCTACCATAGCACGTCTTTCTGTAGCCATATGACAACCATATCTGCAATCATTGTCAATGCATATTGCTGCCTTTGTGCTTGCAGTTGGCCATTTCCCACACTACTGAAAATGGAGTACTTTGACGCTATCACTGTAATTGTGCTGCCTGGTGAGAGAATGTAACCACTGCCATCCCAAATAGGCAGGTCAGTGCAAGTCGAAGTCTCAGACCGGGGCATTCTTGTAGCTGGCTATTGGCCGCCATCATGAATAATGCCCTTTTGAACAAACGCGGGCCATCAGCCTCATATTCTTCTCAATCGCACAAAGACCGCGTCAAAACTTGGCTCGATGTTGCCGGGGTTTTGGTCACTGCTTGTTTCGACGACTTATTGAGGCCGACCATTTGTTGTCTGCGGAGTCTATTTTCACTGTACCATGAGAAGACGCCCCGCAATTTGTAGCCCTTGTTTGAGCTTAAAATCAGTAGCGCATTTGGACATCCAGCCCCGTTTATAGTGTAGATAGTGCTGATAGCAGATCCCAAACAAACAAGTTGCATCTCATATTCAGCCTTATCTTCGAGACATGAAGATGACCTCGAAAACGGCAACCAATGACTTTCATTACTGTTTGTCAAACCATGGTCATCATCTTCGTCGAGACATATTTGCTGATTTTGTTTCAATGCAGTCGAGTCAATAACATAACCATTGATTACATAATCACAACTGTTTTGCGGGACTCTTTTGCTATCTGCGGCGTCTTCTGCCACCGACAACTTGTACAACTCGTAATATCAGTTGTTTGAAGTGGTTTATATGCAGAACGACAGCCGTTCTACAAAACACACCCAAAATAAAACAAAATTGACTGGCTTGGGCCAGACGAATTCAACGCCAAAGGTGGTCTGATAGGTTGTCATGCGGTGTCTCTTCCGACTCCCACAACGGCTTTCCCGCATATACATGAACCAACCAAGAGACGGTTCCTATCTCTACCGCCTAACTCAACGGTTTGTCTCAATTGTCCTTGGTAAGAGGTCTGGAGGGTGGCAAGACACACCACCTCACCAGCCCTACCATTGCGCCAAACTGACTCGACAGCCTGGGTTGTATTTTCAGCTTCACTTGTATAGTCCACATGTTGCGTCTTACGATGTTTATGGATTATTCCATTTAATGTTCTTTATTATTCCATTTGTGCTTTCTTCTCGGGTCATGTCATGAACTTAAGTATGTTAAATGCCTTGTAAATGCGCCAAAGAGCCGAGGTGGGGTGAGTCTGTAGCTCTTTTATGGGTCCCCTACTCTGGTGTTATACTTGCTCTCTACAGTGACGCATGGCTGCTCTTTCCATTTTGGCCGGCTATCGCATCGCCAGTCACCTCGCTCTGCCTCTACCAACTCACAAATATCGATTGTGAAGACAACCAAAGCCCTTTAAACACGTATTGAATATATGCCAACAGACACCTGCAGCTTTTACTGCACCTGCATCTTCTGGCTGCAGCTTTGGGCTCTCACCGCACTCCCGCCAGCCCTGAATCACCAATCGCCTTTGAACCAGCCAATTGGGCCGCATCCCGGCTCGGAAGACGTGTCAACGCGCCGCCAGCTTATCGTATCTTACACTTATCTCACCTATATCTTCTCTCTTCCTTCTTTTCCCTTTCTTTTTTCTCGTCACACTTTGTCGTCGTCGGGTGAGGGTGCAAGGGGTCTAGACCCGACAGGAGGGAACCGCTGCTTCGAGACCACTTTAAGAAGGAGCCCAATCGCCGTCACCAAGAAAATCGGCAAGAGCGAGTGCCGGCCCACACACCACACGATACCAAGGCATCTACACGTCAACTTTGTCGGTTCCAAGGCTGCTGTGCACCACACGATATCCTAATAACAATATTATTTCCTGCTCCCTCTCAGGACCTAGACCCTACACTCTATCTTACTCTATCTTACCTAATACCTAATTGCATTCCTACTCCAACATTGTTTATTCCCCTCTCGCCTTCCCCTCACGACCGCATCAGGAGACGCTCACAGCCGACTCGCCTTGCCGTGACCACGAGACGATATCGGACGCGAGCACGCAGACACACAGACACACAGACACAAGCTACCACTGACGGTCACTGCACGGCACGCTGCGTTGTCATACGTGGATACCAGTGGTTGAACTATAAGGGCATACGAGGCCGCCTCTTTTGATTATTTAACGCAACAAACTCAACATCAACAACACAACAAAATCTACAACCTAACAATGTGCATCGTTCTCTTGACAACGGCGCACCCCGACTACGCCCTCATCGTCATCGACAATCGTGACGAGTTTATCCTGCGTCCAACATCCCGGCCCCATTGGTGGAGCGATACAGAGAAAGATGAAAAGATTATACTATCGTCACGCGACCTCCAGCGCCCAGAGCACGGCACCTGGCTCGGCATCACCAAAGCCGGCCACTTCTCTGTCCTGACAAACTTTCGCGAAGTCTCGCCCAACGATGCCGCCCACCCCATTGCCGGCCAGCGCAGCCGCGGTGGCATGGTCACTGCGTGGCTCACTGCCGATCCCGCCGAGTCCACCGAAGCCTTTGTCGCGCGCATGCTCGAAGGCCAGGGCGTAAAAGGCGTCGGCGGGTTTTCTTTGATCTGTGGAAAACTGAGAAAATCTTCTTTTGCAGCAGATGCAAATGCAAAGGGCCTTGCAGTCATGTCGAACCGTGCCGATGAGCTTGCGCAGGTCCCGTGGATTGCCGGCCGCCGCGGCGAGGTTTACGGCCTGTCCAACGCCAGCTACGACGAGCCCGACGTGTGGCCCAAGGTGCGCAACGGGCGCGCGATGCTGCAGGCCTTGGTCGACGTGCCGCCTGCGAGCGAGGCCGAGCTGCGCGACGGCCTGTTCAAAATTCTGGATGACGACACGCTGCCGCAAAGCCCGGGCCTGTCCTTTGAAGAGCAGATCCCGCTGCTCAAGAACTCAATATTCATCCCCGCAATCGGCGACGAGGCACACCAGCAGTCAATGCGGGCGGCCGTTGCGGGCGGTCCGCGGGCAGCACGAGCCGACACAGAGGACGAACCACGCAATATGACGAATGGCAGCCCAAAAACGGAAGCCGACGCCGAGCTAGCCAAGGAAGAGCGGCCAGACCCGTCGATGGGTTTCATGACGGGTCTGTATGGGACGCAGCGGCAGACGGTAGTGCTTGTGGACTGGGAGGGGCGCGTATCATTTACAGAGCGGGCGCTGTGGGATGCGAATGGTAATCCGATACCCAAGGGCGAGGGCGATGCCCAGTTTGATTTCCAAGTCGAAGGATGGAATGACGAGGAGGTGACAAATGGCTTTCATTGAGGAGATTGTCATTGGTTGGACTACAAGTTTCTAGTTGCAATTCAAGCGTAGATTACTAGTCCATGAAGACAACCAAACAACAATAATAAATTACAATACTTGTTGGTATGATTACAACAAAGACACTAATACATGAAAGTCATAGATAAACGTGCATTCAGAATGAGTGTGGAAGTCATCGATGCATCCGAATTACTAGATATTAGTAGTAGATGAAGGGGCTATTCCTATCATCGGGCCCGTTGAGTAGGTCACGATCACAAATGAAGATTAGCAATATTAGAGAAATGCTATGAAATATCGGAAGGAATATACAGAGTAAATGTGTAGATCATGCATGTCTTGGATCGCAGAATGCCGGTGGTTGCAGGTGTAAGTGTAAAGTGGGACTGCATCGAGTAAGTAAAGATAATTGAGTGGTGGCATAGCATGCATCGACAATGATATAAACATCACAGATAGTTATAGACTTAATAGATTCACTTCTAGTAGTCATATCTACTTATAAAAATCAATTAAAATGCCAATACGTAAACTAGAGTAATCCAGAAACCCCCAAAAACCAAATATAAACAAAAGTGACCCAAAACTCCAAAACAAAAACAAAAACATTCTCTTACCGCTCATACCACGGCGCTGGTACTTGCCGGTATCCTGGTTCTCTATCCAAAAACACCTGTTTCTCCACTACCCAAATCTTGCGTCTATGCCGGCGGTCATGGTACAGCTGCTTCCGCACGCGGTCTTCCCGGCTCGGGCCGTACCAAAGATCTGACTCCTCGTCATCCATGTCGTCGTCATACCAGGGGATGTGGTCCTCGCTGTACGGACCAGACAGGTCATGTGGGCCTGCCTTTACCCACCGGTTGAGCGGCTTGACAAGGTAAACCTGGCTCGGGATGGGACCGAAGAAGCATCCCTGGGGACTGGGGACGCCCGCGATGCTGTCGCTGAGCTTGATGACATAGGTCTTGGCGTCGGTGTGCTGCTGGTACCGGTAGTAGCTTGGCTCGCCGTTCTCGTTGGGCTCGCGGATAATCGCATAGCTGGCCTCCATGCAGAACTTGGCATCGTCGCTCAGGTCGTTCACCACAGACTCGTCAATGACAATATGTGGGCGCGTGACGGACGTCCAGTAGGGGTGGACCCAGGTCTTGGCGAACTGCTCACTCTTCTTGGTCCTCAGCAGGGTGCGGATCTGCTTGATTGTGTACTGTTCCTGGAGGTAGTCCTCGTCCAGCTGCATCGAGCCTGGAACTGAAATTTGCATGGCGGACTCAAAGCTCGACAGGTCGGCAAACGTAATATCTGGCCGCAGGATGCCCGTGTAGTGCTCGCCTTTGTCAGGAAACTCGGGGTCGTCATGCTCCTTGATGTACGCGAACCATCTCCAAGCCAAAGAGCTATCGGCAAAGTACTCTACGGCTTCTAGTTGAGCGCCAGCAGAAGTGTAGGGTTTTGCGTAGCTACGAGGCTGGGTCTGTTGTGGGGCAGAAGTCTGGGCCTGCTGGAAGGAAGAAGCTTCAGGCTCCTCGGGATCCGGCTCTTCAGTTGTCTCAGAAGTAGAGTTCTGGCACTTTCTGGGCTCAGTGTCCTTTTTAGCCGCAGCAAGATCTATGAGGGTTGTCCGCAACAGCTTTAAGATCTGATCAATGAAGGTGGGCGGGCCCGAAATAGGACTATGGAGCTCAGTATTGGTACTTGTTGCAGCGCTCGTATGCGTTGGTGCTTCCGTGGGTACTTCTGCGAACTCCTGGTCTACTTTAGTGACAGGCTCCAGGGCGGCTACAGGCTCTTGAGATCCGGTGCTTGCGGTGGGCCCCTCAGGCTGTCGAGACTGCTGAAGCTGCTTAGTCTGCAGCTCTTGATACCTGGTAGTGCGCTGAGGGACAGGAGGCTGCCATTGGCGACGGCTAGGGCCCCAACGGCCTGCAGTGGAATGCTCAGGCTTTTCAGACATCTCAAGTGGCTGTGACTGCTGCTGTTGAGATCTGTGAAGGCGCTGAGGGGCTGGATTCTGCCACTGACGAGTACTTGGGCCCCAGCGCCCGGCAGTTGACTGCTGGGATTGTTGGGGCTGCTGGGACTGCTGGGACTGTTGGCGCTCCTGGGGCTGCTGGCGCTGCTGGCGCTGGTGGTGCTGCTGAGAGTTGCGAATATGCCGAGGAGCAGGAGGCTGCCATTTGTGACTGCTACGGCTAGGACCCCAGTGGCCGGCAGTGGACTTCTGAGTCGGCTGAGATTCCTGAGGCTGCTCAGGCTTCTGGAGCTGTCGGTGCTGCTGGTGCTTCTGAGAATTGCGAATGTGCCGAGAAACGGGAGGCTGCCACTTGCGACGGCTAGGACCCCAAACGCCGGCAGTAGACTGCTCATGCTTTTGAGACTGCTCACGCTCCTCGTGTTCTTTGCGCTCGCACTCATCAATCTCACGCTGGCGCTGCGCGCGCCGCTCACGCTCCTTGAAGTGATCAGCCCACTTTTGCTGCTCCCGAAGTTTCTCACATTGCTCGCGCTGCTCACGTGGCAGACGCCGCTCAAGCTGCTCGGGCAGAGGTGCAGCGGCCCTCAAAGCCACACTGAGAGGCATCGAAGAGACGCTCTGGGACCCAGATTGCCGGAAAGGCGGAGAGTCAGAATTAGATGCATGTGCAGAACTAGAGGTGCTGTACTCCTGAGGATTGGAATTGCAGCCAGAGGGCTGACGAGGCTGGGCACAAGCTCCAGAACAAGTAGATGCTTTTTCGGGGCCACAGGCCTCCCCAGAGTTTGAGGATTTATCTCCCATTTTGACTGCAGTACAAGTCTTGGAAAGAGGTCAAGGTTTGAGTCTAGATGATTGTTAGCTTCACTAAAGATAATGCATACGAACTCGATGCACGGCGGTGATATATGATAGTGCTTCTCACTGTTTGTGATGTTCACAATGTTAGTAAATTACCAGACTTACCCGTTTGATTGCTTTCAATCACTGAAATATATTGTCGAAGTTTGAATGGTGTAACAGTTTAACGTTAAACGGGTTGAAGATTTGAACTTGAAGTTTGAAGATTTGAAGTCTTGATGTATGAAGGTTTGAAGGCTTGATGTATGAAGGTTTGAAGGCTTGAAGTTTGAAGATTTGAAGGTTTGAGAGTAAAATATCAAATATCATTAAAGGGGGCTCTTATTGATATCAGGAATTTTTGGGTTTGCTCTGTGGAGAACAGAAATATCAGACGAAATATCTACCGGGAGCCGGCCATTTATAATTTTTCGCACGAGAGCTTAAGCATTAGGTCTTTTTACCATAGTAGACTCTCTTCGGCGTGCATATGGTCTGCACGGCCTCAGCAAGGACTTTTGACGATAGTAGGCTCTCCTTGATATAGTAGACTCTCGCGTACACGGTACTGATCTTAAGTTGCGGTCGTCTCGTGGCCAATTGTCCCCTCTTTCATACTGTCCTTCCTGGTTTTTCCCGTGCGGTTGATTTCATCTCTTCTTTGTTTTATATTCCGTTATGTCCCACATGATAAGGTTTGCAATATCAAATCTACATCGGCCTGTTCCTTCGAAAGTGCCGATGGAACGGACGTATCCCATGCTAGGCCAATTCACAGCCACAAACGGCCTGGGATTTTATACGAGTTGGGCTCTATCTTGACTATTGATTGTATCATTCACTGCCACCACACATGTTAACTTCTGGTCCTTTTCATTTTGTAGACCAGTCTGTGTTTTGAAATAGGACCATCCTCGACACCAATCATGGCCTTTAAATGTAAACTTGTATACTGCCACTGGTCTACAATTGATTTAAGAAATTCAAATTCTGTGTACGTTTTGACTTTTTGACTTATCAACATATGTCGCCAAGCTGTGTTTGATAGCTGTGACCTCATATTTGAAGTTGATGTCGTTGATATGTCGTTGGTAGTCGTCACGTGTGCCCCATAAAATGGGTTGTCTAACACAGGCGTCTGCAGTAGTGCTCCAGTTCCCGCGGCTCTCCGCAGTTTTAGTGCATCGCGGCGAGTGTGGGGGTTCAGTGACATTATCGACCAAACGCTCACACCACATTACATATTGCATTGATTTAGATAACTACACAAGAATACGCTTCTGTTTGGTCTAGAGCCAACGAAACTGCTTCTTTTTATGGCCGATTACATCGCAGTTATCTCCTTTAACCTGTGATTTCTATAGGAGCGGAAGGGTTTTTTTTAGCGTTGTATTTTCTTTTTCGTCTGTTCATTTGTCGTCATCCAATATAATTTCTATGTAGTCTTCCGATCTACCGTACATAAGACTATACTGTGATTCATATTCTCCGTCCAAAGTCGAAACATCGACCTTAATAATGGCTCAGAAAAAATACTGTTTCTATGCTACTCTATCGTACCAAAATGGACACTGGCAATTTTGACTTGTTTTAATAAAGTAGTGTAATTAGACATTTGGCTATTTCTCAATGATACAAAAACCTAATTACACAGCCATGTGTCGGGTTTGAAAAAATGATGCCCCCGGTACTTCAATAAAACATCAACACACAATTTTGCGAATGGCTATTCCGACAACATTCACAGATAAAAATAAAAAAACAGGAAAACCTCGTAACCACAGAAAAAAAAAACGGCTCGTGAAAGGTACGACACCACATGACGAGGAAGATGACAGTCTGTGAAGATGAGGCCGCTATCAGCAGAGGGCATGCGCTGGACGCAGGGTTCCTTGCATCCAGGCATCTTCAGCTACCTAGACTCATGAATTATCGTGAGAGAGGCCGATACATGCAGTTGATCAAGTATCAAGTTCGTTTGAATTTTAGAGAAATAAAATGTAGATCTACCAATACCCATACGCCTAAAGCCCGGCCCAGAAGAAACAAATGTAAAGATAAAATATGGGATAAACAGCCGAAACACCTATGCTTGGTCCGCCTTCTCCTTCTTGCGCGCCTTCAAGTATGCAACCAGCTGCTCGTGCTTCGTCACAAAAAAGTGCCGCTTCTTGTCGCTGCGGTATACCAGCACGCCAATCTCGTCCGCGTACTGCGCCATCATCTCGTACTCGCGCGCTGTGTCAAAGTCTTTGAACAAAAATCCCTTGTGCGCCTTCATACGCTCGTTCTCCAGCTGCCACAGCCGGATCTGGTCCACCACCGTCGGCGGCAGCACCGGCCGGTGGTTCACCGCGGCAAATCGGTGCATCTGTTCGTGTGCGTTGGCCGCGAGGTATGAGATGATCTGGTCCGACGTAATGCCGTACGAGATGGCGCGGCGGATCGACTCGCGCGACATCTTGCCGGCAACCATGCCGGGGAAGCGCTGATTGAGCTTGACAAACAACGCAAGCACCGCGATTTGCAGAGGCGAAGAAGTAAACGCGTACATGCGGAAGTTGGTTTCAATGATGACAGAGCCTTGGGCTTGTTTGCTGGTCGTGCTGCTATCGGCTGGCGGTAGGCCGGCGGCGGCGGTGCTGTTGGCTGTTGCGGCTGCAAAGCCGGCTTTGATGCTGCGGAAGCCGCCGTTGGGCGCATTGCCTGAGGCGTCCGAGCTGCTGTCGTCACCACCGTCGGCGCCGCCGTTGCTCGTCAGCGTCGTCGCTAGGCGCGTGGGAAAGTACTGTGACGCACGCTCGTGCGACGGGATGTACACGAGACCAAAGTCCATGAGCGACGGTAGCATGTTGCGCCGCGGCTCCGTCAGCGCGTTTGTGTCGTATGCACGCCCCAGCTCGAGCGTCGACAGCATAAACAGAAAACTCAACATATCCACACTGTCGACGTCACCGCCGTTCTTGTCGACAGCGTCCAGCCACTGCAGGAGCAATGTCCACACCTGCGCGTTGGCTGCCTGCAGCAAGAAAGTAAAGCCTGTCTGCGTGATACCCACGCCGCCCGACATGCCGCGCCTTGGCTCGACGAGCCGGCCTGCCAATAGCAGCTCCTTGACGGTGCTCTTGACACCCGAGCTGCCAGGAGCCGTACCCACACCGCCGCCGCTCCCTGGAGGGCCGTCGAAGCCGCCGCCGCTGCTGCCCGGCGTGACGACGCTGTTGACGACGTAGTACAGAATGTCCTCCCACTTGCGCCGCGCGAAACGGTCCAAAAACGTAATATCAATGTCCGCCGACACGGGCTTCTCGCTCGGTACACCAAATGAGTTTTGCCGGTTGCTGCCGTTGCTGCCAACGCCGCTGTCAATGTTGCCGCCGCCGCCCTCGAGGGCGATCCGGAATGAGTTTTTGAAGTTGGGCGTCAGCATAATCTCCTGCGGCTTGTCACGCTGTGCCGGTGGGATCTGGACAATGTGGAGTGCGCGCAGGATCGAGAGGGCCTGGTCTTTCTGGCGCTTGGCATCGGGCGTCACCATGGTGTCGAGCGTCTTGAGCTCGAGGGGCCCGTCGAGGTAGAGCATCATGCGCACAAACGCCTTGGCCAGCGCGGGCAGCATGCGGCGGAAGATGGCGAGCGTCGTCGAGGGCTGCTGGTAGAGGCGGCGAAAGCTGGTACCTGGCTGCTTCTCGAGGTAGTCTGACAGCGTCAGCGACGGCGAGCCGCTGCCGGCAGCCATGATGGCGGTTTTGCGTCTTTATAGGGAGGTGTTGAAGGTGTCGATGGTCAGAGGTCTCGTCTCGTGTCGGCGTGTCGGTGTGTCGTGTGTCGATTCAGGCCGAGTGACGTCGTCGATGTTGAACCTCGATCTGTTGCGTTCAGGTCGTGGAAGTTGTAGAGGTTTGATAGCCGCAGTTAAAAGTTGTGTCGCAGAAGATTAGACTGTGGAGTCCTCAATCACTCTGTCGTCATTGTCAAGTCGTCTTGGAGCTGTCGTTGTCTGAGCATTTGCCGATCTATCGACGAGGCTCACGTAAATCATCACGAAAAATGATTTAGTGGGCCGTCGCGCTGCCTAGAGCTGTGCTGTGACGCTGCCACACGGAGCTTAGCCGCTAGCCAAAGCCGCCCTGTTTGCGATTTTGAGGTCACTAAGCGTGCTGCAGGATAGGCTGAAGGCTGAAGCACTTAGCGTTCTGCGGGGCATCGAGCTGATGATGACCCACTTATCCACATGAGCACTGAGCCGAGCACTGTATCTAGGGACATACCTGTAGCTTATCCGAAGCCGAGGACGGAAGTTGGCGACGTGATTGTTTTTTGAGCAATCTGGTTTGGCTGATCACAGAACAGAGGATAAAGACAGGAGCTTCGATTCAAAACACAGTACAAAATGGCCGCACGCAAGCTTGCACCGACCAAGTTCGTCAGAGCAGTAAGTATCATGACGGCGACGATGACGACAGTGGTAGTGATGGAGATGGTGACGATGACGATGGTGATGATCGGAGAGATATGGCTCGGTAGTTTTGAACACTTATTAACCATTAAACAGGTCTTTGGTGACTTTCTGCGCGAGTCAGGTCTTGAGCCAACGTAAGTTGAGATACATCCACGACATCGACATGACGTCGTCACCTAGACGTGCGGATAAACATGATTGCTTACTTTATAGACTCTTCGGACCTCATGTATGATCATCTGATATCATATACAATTTCAACTCTAACATCCCAGATGAGAATCACCAATGCAGTCCCCGGCAAGGTCGACTTTGAGCTCGACATCAAGAAGCAGCACACCGTGAGTCTTTTTACTCTGATTATAAAGCCTGTATAAAGTCTGGGCACTAAAAGAGAAGAACCGCCTCAAGATACTGCACGGCGGCACCATCGCGAGCATGGTCGACCTCGGCGGCTCGCTTGCTGTCGCGTCGCAGGGCCTCTTCGCCACGGGCGTGTCCACCGACCTCAACGTCACGTACCTTAGCAACGGCGGCGCCGTCGGCCAGACCATCAAAGCGTCGGCCATCTGCGACAAAAGTATTTTCCCTTTCTTCTTCTTCCTTTGAAGTCTAGCAGAACTGACAGATAGTCGGCAAAACCCTTGTCTACACGACGGTGACCTTTACCAACGAAAAGGGCGAGCTTGCTGCGCGCGGCAGTCACACCAAGTAGGTCTTCAAGCTATTTGTGACAAGACAAAATGCTGACAAAAAGATTCATTGCAAAGGCATGGGGCGGCGAGCCGTACACGACTGACAAGCCTCTGTTTGAGGGCGACACTGAGGACAATTGAGACATGTTAAGCGGTTTATAGATGCAATAGATGCAATAGAATATAATTCCAAGGCTAATGGTATATGTACAGTAATAGATGGTAGATGATGGCTGTGGGATATAATAAAGATGGGAATAGATCGTTGTGACATGTGATCAAAAGAGCTCTTCTAGAACATGTTTTTGAGAGTCTCATAGACGCCCTCGCCCGCTGCGTCGCCTGTCATCGGACTGCTTGAAGCGGCACCGACACCTGCTGGATCCGGTAGAGACGCACTGTCTGTGGCCGCCGGTGGGTGCGGGATGATGCTCATGCCCATATAGCCCTCAAAGATGCGCGTCATCTCCGTCTGGAGAAGCACGCCGTTTTCAAGCTGCTGCGTTTGGGGCTGGGAAGCAGGTGTTCTTGCGGGCGACGACGTGCTGCTACTGCCCTGTGCCAGCGGGCGGTTCCGAGGCACACTGCTCGCCTTGGGGTTGAACCCGCTTGAGAGATGCTCCTCGTCCTGCAGCCCCAAGCGCGGCGCATACGCCTTGAGCGACCGGATCGTGCGCCACAGCCGCTGCGACACCCAGCTCTTGGCTGACATGTCCTTGACCAGGTTCATCGCCATGTAGAACTCCTCGCGGCAGTTGGCACTGAACTGCACCGGCTGGTGCGTCGACGCCAGGAACAGCACGGCAATCGCCGATGTCAGGAACTGGTGGTAAAACACCTGGATGCGGCGATACAGGTTGCTGCTATTGTTAAGTCTGTCCAAGTACCGGATGGTGTCCTTGGCGAGGTCGACGATGCGCTGCGCCTGCTTCATATTGGCGTTGATACTGCTCGCGCTATGCAAGACCGGCGTGTGCAGCCAAATACGGATCTGATTCAGCCGCAGGCGCGTCCAGATTTGCAGACGCTGCAGGTTATACGACGGCGTCGACGGCAGCGGCAGCTCGCGGTCAAAGTGAGTGATGCGTACGGCATCGGGACACGAGTCGTACCACTGCAGAATTTCTTGATCGAGGCGCTCAAACTCCTCGTGCTTGAGGTCGCGGATGATGGTGGGCTCGAAAAAGTCCACGAGCGTCCAGATCTTGGCGCCGAGCCGCGAATATGTGATCATGGCGACCAAGTACGGGAACTCGTCGGGGTACGGCAGATTGGGGTCGATCTTATCGTCGTGCAGCACATACGGAAGGCCGGTGCCAAAGCTCCAGCGGCGGTCGAGCACGTATGCGCTCCAGAATGTGTTCACAGCGTTGCGGCGCTCCTGTTCATCTTCAATCTTGGAGATGCCCTCGACGCGGTGCAGGCCTTGCTCCAAGCAGTGGCGCGCGACCTGGCCCATGACGCGCCACGCGAGCACCTCATCGTTGGACAGAAAGCGGAAGCCAGCCACGAGCGCCAGGAACGGTAGATTGGCCAACTCGCTCGGTTCGCTCATCAGCTTCGCGTCGACTATCGATGCGATGCTGCCATACAGCCGGATGGCCTTTTCGCTGTGGCCATGCTCCTCGACGGCCAGTGCGCAGCACATGATGATTTTGAGTGTCAGCGTACGGATGTCGGCCATGGCCTCGTCATAGTTGGGCGGCCACAGGAACCCGCTGTCGCTGCTGCCGTGGTTGCTAGCGACACTATTGGCGTTGGTGTTGTTGGACTTGCGCGCCGACTCCATCCACGATGACAGGCTATGCACGTGCTCAATGACCATCTCGATCTTGACCACGGGGTACATGATACCGACCTCATCCTCGTGCAGCCGACACAGCCGGATCATCTCGTTCTTGTCAAACAGCTCCCACAAAGGGTCGTTGGGCATCTGCCGCGACAGCGAGTGGGCAAGTGATGGCGGACGTGCCGAGTGCAGCGTTGCAGGCGACTGGTGCAAACTTTCTTCCGCGACTGGTCCGCCGGGTTCTTCATTCGTCTCGCCGACGTAGCCCATGTTATGAAGCGTGTTCTTGGCAACGTCGACGGTGAATGCGATGCTTGTTGGGCCGCCACGGAAGGTGTGCTGCTGGCGAATCGGCGGCAGGTCCGGTTTGCTCATGGATGGTATGGATGCTGACGGAGACGGCGAAACTGTTGACGGCGGCATGGGCAGGATGCGTTCGTGTAATGGCGCGAGGCGCTGTGTCTCTTGCCGCAGGCCGTTGACTGTCTGCAGAATAGACTCAAGCTGCTCTTCCAAGTTGTGCATCTTGTCGTTCATCTGCTTATACTCTTCCGAGTCTTTGAAACTGTTGGAGCAGCAGTTCGGCGAGTAAAGGCATGCCAGATTCAGGTTGCCGCATCGTTGACACGGTGTCTCTCCGTTGCCTATCTATTAGTATGCGACTCACTATGATAAAACGGATGAATCATACATTTAATCTTTCGTCGTTTGCATTCGTTGCTGTTCTGTTAGCCGGCTGTCGTGCTTATTGAGACATGCACAACATTGAAATCATACCATGCAATAGAAATGTACTAAAGATGTTAGTTTTGCGTCAATAAGAAGAAAAACTGTAAAACATACCCGGTTGCGCTTGCTGCGCTGCTGCTTGGGATTGGAATCATCGTCGTCTTGTTTCCGCTTGCCTGTTGGCGTGCCGCTGTAGCTGGCCGGGCTTTGTGCGCTTGGTCCTGGTGTGGTGGTAGCTGCTGTAGTATTGGCAGCGGCATTGCTGTGAGAGGCTGCCGCCGTATTTGGCGCAGCAGGTGTTGCATTGTTGGCATTGCTGTTGGCACCGTTGCTATGGCGAGATACCTCGGGCGTGAATGGATTCGGTAGCTGCGGCGAGCCGGCATGCGCAGGCGGCCCGTCGGATACAGAGGACACAGAGTGCAGTAGCGGCGGCTGTGGACGTCCGGCAGCCGAGGGTGGGCCAAAGTGGCCGTTGGAGGGCGAGCCATAGGCGCGAGGCGACATGGCAGAGTGGTGGTGGCGGTCGTCGGCGGCAGGCAGTCGTGGGTAGGGAGTGTGATGTTGGTGTTGTGGTTGAGATTGGTGATCATGAGATAGGTGAGGTTGATAGTACGGCGACGGCGAGTGGTGGGAGTGGTGTGCGTACGGCTGCGGTAGGTGGTGATGCGAGTGGTGGCCTTGAGAATGCGAATGCGACTGATGCTGATGCGAATGGGATTGATGTGATGAGTGAGCTGAGCCATGGCTTGTGTTTCCGTGGGCGCCGTGGCTGTTTCCGTGGCTCATACTGCTGTTGTGGCCGTGACCGTGGCTTGCGCCTCCTTGTCCGCTGCCGGTCGAGGTGCTGGGAGTTCCTGGCTCCGCACCTGAACCCGTCGGCTGGGCTAGATACCGCAAGTCGGAAGCTTGTGTTTCGATCTGCTCCATCGTGCTGGCGGAATATGCATTGGCGGAGGACGGGATGTAAGGCGGGGTAGGCGTGGGATGAGATCCGATAGGCGGGAACGAGGGCGGCGACGCAGCAACCGATGAAGATGGGAGAGACAGGGAGAGGGCGGCTGAAATGAGGCGCAGAGGAGGAGGAGGACGGCCGAAGCCGCAGGTCGGTGCTGTCGCAAGTCGCCGAGGGTAAAGAAGTAGCTGCAGGATCTAAAAACACAAACGACAACGACGACGACGACGACGACGACGACACAAGAAACAGAAAGAAGTAAACAAAACAAAGCTCGGGTTGAGCGACGCGATAAGAGGCACAGAATGGGGGCCGCGATGGCGAATTGGCGGATCGAGGTGAGCGCAAAAGGCTAGGGCACTCTAGTGGATAGAGGGTGCTAGAGGGGCGAACAGAGAGGACCTAACGAAGCCGGGGAAGCTGAAGAATGTCCTGTCAGTCGCTGCTCCTTCCTCTTTCTCTTACTCCTGCGCTCTAGGTCTTTCCTCTTTCGGCGCTTTCTATTTTCTATTTTCGAGCTTATTTTCTGGTTTTATTTCCATTTGTTTTATTGATCGATCGCAATGTTAACTTCTACAGAGTATCAATCTTCAGCAGTGTCTTTTTCATTCTACAATCTACAACACCAGCCGCCCGTCTCAGCTGTCGGTTGTGTACTCTGCATTGGGTCGGTTGCATCCTATGGCAAATGCTGAACCGCGCACACAGCAAGACAAGCTCCCCTTTCTCGCTTGCGCAGGGCCCAAAAACGCCGCCATCGCATCACGTGGCTTGAATCTGGGCTGATGCAGATGAGGCAAGACATGTATAGTGGGGCATTGTCGGCTACAGACCAATCACACACAGTCCCATCAACGCATCCCAGGAACCAGGGTTTTGGCTGTATCGCTCATCTGTCTCTGTATCTCGAGTCTCGAGTCTTTTCTGTCGTACTCGATCTCATCTTGTGAAGCGTACAACTGCTGACGATTTATCCCACCGTGCATGCACAGACTCGGAGCGGCGCGATCGCAGAGTACGACAGCGGTATCTTTGTTGTCCCGTTGTCTCGGCCACTGCGAAGAGCTTCGGTAATAATCGCTCATTACATGAGATTCTTTAGGGTACAACTCTGCAGACAGTAGCTGCGAATTAAGCTTGAGTACAGTCGCAGCCACAAAGCCTGGTCCATCGGTGTTGCAACGTCGACACACACTATGGTTGTCATATTCTCTACACCGTAGGTGGCCAGAAGATCTGCGGGCAGTCTCAGAGCTGTTCAATCAAACTCAATGAGACTATGATACTATCTAAGCTTTGTGGCGTTGTTATTAGCTCTTTTATTACCTTGGAATCGAGTTGTAACGATTGTAGCTTGGGTATGATTAGGGGACATTCTGCATCAGATATGGATCTTGTTAGATTTGAAGCGACAGCGAGGTAGCTTCAGGTGTCTTTGCGCGTGGATAGCAACAATGCTAATTACTTTGATGATCCGTAGAATTTGGTAGTGTGTATGGAGTTTTTTCATATGATCGAGGATGACCAGCCGTCTTGGTGATATCTTGAAGTCGGCATTATGATGTTATGAGGTCAAAACATATAAATAAATTTAAACCCGATCAAAAACCAATCCAAGTTAATTCCCATAAAGGAGAGTTTTACGAAAAACAAACAACTCTGTTTAGTAAATGTTCCTGACGTTGAAACTCAAATATTTGAATTACATTCTGTAGAAATAGCGTTGAACCCCCCCCTATGCAGTCAATAATATTTCAGCATCTTACTTACAATTACGAACAAGCCTACTTCAGTATCAGTAGATACGCTTCATCACAAGATTAGGAGTGGCATGCAGAGCATATTGGCCGGCCAAGCCAGCATCTTCCTCAGCCGTTAGATAGGTATTCAGAAAGCCTGACGATGCAAGTGGCTGTGCTGCGGTTCTTGATTTCTCTTCATTCACTTACTTCGTGATTCATCTCAAACATAAAACAGATACAAAATTAGATAGTCTTCGCACAGTGCTCTCCTTTGACAAGTTGGCCTTATTCTTGGCATGATTGGGCTGAGGTGCCAAGAGCAAAATAGTGGCATTTGCCTACCAAGGCACAATAGAGAACGCGGAGTATTAAGTTTTGCTAACTCTAACTGGTTCTGATCAAAGGTATCAAGTTGGAGACCTAGCTAGTATCTAGAGCACTCAAATGAGGTCAAACAAAGTCAATTTCGCGAGGACAAGATGATATCACTTAGCCAGAATCAAAAGCACCCGAGGAAATGATACTACGACATATTTTGGCCAAGCCGACTGAAACATATTATTATACAGCGCAGAACAAGATAACTCAATAGCAGACACTAAACGGTCGTTTACCTTTTCAGGTGTAGATGCCCAAGACTCCTTAAACTTGGCAGCAAAAGTGACTTGAAAGCTAGCAACAAGAACCGACCCCGGTGTTTCAATGAGACAATTAGTCAAGAAAGCTAGTTGTTATGCTTATTTACAGCCCCATGGGTCTCCATTTGGGGAGATAACTTGCCGCTATCGTTGCTGAGCTCCAATTATTTGCCCATATTAGCTGAACTTTAAGGAGTGATTTACATACGATATACGCAGCTTTACCTCCAGATGGAGGAGACGTAAAATAGGATGTCATACTCAACGTTCACGGGAGAGGCGTACGGGGTTAAACTGCAAAAGAAATGAAGGAAGCGCCACAACCTTAATCCTGGGTTAGGTTGGCTGGCTATCCTCACTAAAGGCAGTTTCAGCTCTCATACCGACATTTAAGATGACCGTCGTTGTCAGTCTATTATATTTTTGTGCTTTATTTTGATTCCTTTTGAAATATTGATGCTTTTCTTCTTCGCTATCTTTGATCACTTTGCGTTCCCCTCAGAGAGGTGACGACACGTGCACGTAGAGTTGGGTTTAAAAGCGGCTCATCGATAGTTGGGACATGGGGCTGAGTCGACGATGATCTTTCTCTCGTGGTCTCTACCGACAAACTTCACTGACCGAGCTCGTATTTTTACGCCTTGTGCTCCAAAGAAGGATCAGCTATACTGTAAGTGCAGTAACATGTCCCTAGGAGGCATACGAAGTACATACAATTTGTACCTCCGTCACTTGTGCTCATCACAGGGCCTTGGCGAGGCTGAATTCAACATGGTGACCAGTGCCCATCGCCGCCAAGTACTGCCAAGACGAATTAATATTGGCGCTCACCAGGTCCTCACATCCCAACATGAACCCTACACACTGTGTAAGACACAAAGGGCAAAGGGCACTTGAGCCTTGGTTGGAAGCTGGAGCTGAGAACCCCGGCACGTAAACAGGATCGTATTGCTCGTAAAGGAGTTTGAAATTAGATATAAACCAGAATTCCCCGAGGTCATCTTTTGTGTTTTGTCTTTTGAGTTTTTGATTTTTTGGCATTCATTCATGACTGAGCTGGTCGTCGTTGAGTTTTGATTGTACAGGAAATCAAACGAAAACAAAATATTGACAAGCACTTTTGTGCGCCTCGTCACTCCAGAGGACCTCGAAATATACAAACACTCGACAACCGCGGATAGCCACAGCATGTCTTTTCCCATTGCCAGCATGGTCCTGACGGGCCTTCCTGTCCTGCCGTTGTTCCCCATGTGGATGGTGTCACTCACCAACAACCGGCAGTACGGAGACTCGGCACGGCGCGGCGCCGGCTGGCTCAAAGCAGCTTTTCCAGTTCTCATCATGTTAGTACTCTCATAGAAATAGCTTGATCCCAGCGGCTAACAAAAGCAGTGGCATACTCCTCGAAGTGGCAGGGAAAATCATCCAATACATCGCATACTATGGCGACGAAGCACAGGTCGTCTACCCGTTCTACGTAGCCTTCTACTTTCAGTCCCTCGCCGTCATTCTCACATTTTTCGTCTTCGTCGAAACCGGCCTCGGCTTTCTCTATGTCCGCAGCAGGAACTTTGTCGCTTCACAGGCTCCCATCCCGGGCGCAGCCAAGGAAAAGTCCATGCGCCCTCCCTCCCACAAGATCGTGCGCGCCATCGCCTACGCCCTCGCCGCGTGCCTGCTCGCCATCGCCACCGCCGTCTTTGGCATCCGCGTCGGTGCCTTTAATTATTTTGAAAACACGATTGAATCCGATGGCTACTACGACGATCTCATCACGAAAGTGAATGGCTACTTGCACAAGGCCAGCAAGGCCGATTCCGCATTCGAAATTGTGTGCTGGGTGTTGACACTACCGCTGCTGGGCTTTGCCGGCTCGGTCGTGTCTAAATGTAAGGGCTCCGTCGTTGCCAAGTCGACACACATATATGTCGCCGCTGCGTGTGTGTGGTTTGTGCGCTTCCTGTGGCGCTTGATCTACCAGGCGGGCTACCAGCTGGATCCGTACTCCAACTTTGATCTGCGCGTTCTCATCATTGCCGACCCCATCTTGTCGCACTGGCTGTTCATGGTAGTTCTCATCCTGCTGTATGTCATCTTTGCCGCCAACCACGCAGGTATCTGGTCCATTGCGCGGCCGTGGATGTCCTACCAGCAGCCCATCTACCCGCAGCCGGGCTACGAGCAGCCTGAGTACGCACACGTGCCGCCATCCGACAACCATGCCTACCGGTCACCGGCACAGAATCTCGATGGTCGGCAGCTGAGCGAGATGCACCAGACACCGTCACCGATCTACACCAACACTGCAGTATCTCGAGTTAACACACCGCCCGTGGCAGAAGTCAAGGGATAAGATTGACACATTTATATTTACTTCTGCTGCTTGTGCGAGGGAGTTGGAGTTAATATTACCACTTGCATGCCGCGTTTCTTAGTTTTAAGCCTTTGATGTTATTGTGATGATCCTGCTTCATGTCCGCTAAAACTGGATATCGGGCACAATGCCATTTGCTATACCACTGTTGAAAGCATTCTCTCAGGCATCCACCTCGGGCGCCGCCAAGTGCTTGTCCATGCTGGTGACACGGAGCTTTGGCCACACCGTAAATTCAATATGAGTGATTGCCAATATAGGCAACTCACTTATACGCAATCGCGCAAAGTAACGGCTTTAGGCTGCATCTGTACATAGTAGAGCTACTCAGTACTGAAAACCCTGGTCCAGGAAGTTTACTGCCGCCATGGCGACGGAGCTAGGATCATGCTACCCTATTTACAACTGCATTTCCTACATCAATCCGGCTATTCGGAAGAGGTGAAATTATACCTTCGTGGGCAGCGATCTTCATGAGCTAGATCGGCCTGCGAGTTGGGCATGGAATCGATCATGGGCCGGCTGCGGTGGTGGGCCGATAAGTGTCTCACATAATGGGCTTATCAGATTGTACAAGAAAATGTGTCAAGGTACACAAAAGTTTACAGTTACCTTATTTGTGCTTGCCTCCTCGTGCCCTTCTCACGTGCTTGGCAGCTGGAGCCGTTTCGGACTCGGTGTCGTGCCGCCCTCGGTCGCGCCTCCACTGTATACCGTAAAGCTCCGCTTCGTTGCCCGCGGTGAGCACGCGAGCAAGGGTGTCGAGGGAAGCGGTATCACGGGCGGCTCGGACTGCTCCGGCTGCTGGGGTCGTTGGTAAACGCACGCCTGGTCAAAGTCAAACAGCATGGCGCGGCCCGCCTCCGCGTTCCACGCCAGGTTGCCAGCGTGCACGTCGTCGTTGTAGAGGCCGGCCGCGTGTAGTTCCGCGACGGTGCGCTTCCCCTCGGCGGCCGCATGCGTGTCATCTGGCAGCGGCGGCCCAGCGTAGGACAGCAGCAGCAGGTGCGGCACGCGCGCGAGGCTCTGCAGGGGCAGCGGGCGCGCGAGGTTGGCAATACCCAGGAACACAGGGATCAGGCGGCCCTGGTGGGCGGCCAGGGCCGTGTAGACGGCGGCCTCGTCCTCGAGGAGGTGGCGGTGCGGCGCCTGCACGCCCTTGGCGACAAACGTGTAGCCGTAGCCGGTCACGGTCAGCTTGAAGAGAGCGCCATGGCGGCCAAAGAAGCCCCAGCGGTCCAGGCACAGGCAGTCTTTGTCCATGTTTTGGGCCAGCTGCGCCACGATGTGCTCGCGCACGCCGTCGGCCGTGAGCGGGTGGCCGTTCCCATGCGCCATTGCCGTCTGCGGTGGCCGTGCTGCGCAGTGCAACGCCGCGTTGGGGCAGAGATCGTCTAGGGGCGCGCCGGTGCACAGTCCGCGCAGGCAGGCTTGTGTGCAGTAGGGTAGCGTGGGCGGTTCAACAACAAAATGTGTGCGTGCTGTGTTCCCGTTGCCAGTGCCGGTGCCGCTGTCGGTATTGGTGCGGCTGGGGGTATGCGCAGAATGTGGCCGCTTCGTGCTTGTACGAGACGGTTCGCTACCACTGCCACCACTACCACCCGTGCCACCGGCGCCACCACCCGTGTCGTCTCTGCGAGGGCCCGGGTGCGCAGGCAAGAGAGCAGCCGTCATCATTAACGGCAGCGCTTGCTCGTAGGGATGGGGCCACCGCGCGAGATCCCGCTCGCGCGCGTCAATCCACGACATAGGGCGCACCGTCGACTTGAGCGCAAGCATGCACAGGCTGGTGAGGTAGGCGAGCGCTGTTTGGATTGGCTCGCGTATGCCCGCAGTGCTGTTCTCGATGTCGTCTGAGGCTAGGGCGGCTCCTGGTGGTGCACCTTGCCCGGGAGCATGCGCCTGGACCGGAAAGACGGACCAAAAGTACAATAGCGTCTGGGGATCGTCTTCCAAGACCCGGAGAAACACCAGGCCGTCACCCGACGCCACGTAGCCAAATTCGAGGCCGGCTGTAATCATGTAGTGGTACGCTTGGCAGAGGGTGGACGCAATGTACACGTCTTCCGGAGTCAGCTGTGGATGCTCTACATCAGCACCCGTCACAGTCGCGGCATGTCGTTGGGCCGCTGCCGCTGCCGAGGTGGGGGTTGTCGCATCCGCCGCATTCGGATTGACGTTTCTGCTTTTCACGGCCTGGATAAAAAAGTCCTCGCCCGGCGGCTTTGAGAGCACAGTGCTGAGCTTCTGGGCCGGCAGCTTGTGCGCGGCCTTGTACTCGCCAACAAGGAGGTGCGTTGCGCTTCCGCTGTCGTCAAAGCCGACGCACCAGCGGTCCGGCACCCCGATGGCTTTGACAGGCGATCGTCTCCGCTTGCTTGGCGGTGCCATGGCGCCTGGCTGCCCGGGCGGCGGCGGCGTCTCCTCGGCCGCTTCCTGGACGAGGTCGACTCCATACGCATTGTTTTGAAACGTGATTTTCAAAAAGCCCCGTCCGTTGTCGGTGCTTGCTTTGTCGTTCTGCTTCTGCTGAATATAATTTGTCACCACACGCGCAGCCGGCTTCTCGATCGCGGCGCGGATAAACGGCCGCAGGTCCTGCTCGTCGGCTGGCCCAGGGCTCAGGTCGCGGCCGATGCCGATCACGTCCGTCAGCGCCGGGAACACCTTGTCCTCGCCAAACGCAGCGACCAGCGTCGGAAAGATCGAGGCGTGGGCACTCTCAAAGTCCCAAGGGCGCAGGCGCCGGGGATAGAACTTGCCCTTGACGCGCGTCGCCGTGTGGGCCGTAGAGGGCGAAGATGCACTTGTGCCCGCGGCCTGGTTCTGCCGCTCGCTCTGCGGCATCAACGCCGGCTTGATGTGGAACGTCTGAAACAGGACCTTCTCCGTCCAGCGAACATAGTCGAGAAAAGACGAGGGTGACTGACGGGCCTCGGCACGCTCTACCCTGGCTTGAAGATCAGCCTTTTCGCGCCTCACCTGCTCTATCTGGCGTAGCAGGTCCTGGACGGTCGGCGGCGGCATGACTGGGAATGATGGAGGACAATCTACGGAGACAAGGCGGCGGCGCGCGCATTGATGTTGAGGATGGATTGAGACGACGTGTTGTGGTTCCAAAGTGCGGGAAGGTGTGGGGCTTGTGGATTCATGCAGCCAATGAGAGCCAGGGCGAGCAGCGACGCAAACACACTAGGTGTCACATGACGCTAGAATGTCTTTTGGATCTGCCCTTTAAAGGAGTCTACACACCACCCGATCTTTCTTCACTAGCTCGCCTGATTTTTCTTTAGTACGCTAAGCCTATTAGAGCACAAAAGTCAGGTCAGGTCAGTTGCGGTAGGTAGGGCGATTAGTGGAGCGGTCAGAGTGATGTGGGGCAGTAAGGTTAGATTAGCTATTGTTGTCGTAGTAAATAAATAAAAGTATAGTTATAGGAAAGTATAAATATTTGCGATACTATAGCTATAAATACTAAGTATTATTTTATATTATTTATTTATAGGCTATCGGTGTATTTATTTTCCGACCGTATTAGAAAACTTATAAAATTTTTGTTTATTTTTTTTTTTTTTTTTATTTTTCGTTTGTTTATATTTTAACTTTTTTATAATCGTATTCCGATTGTATTTTTATTATATTTTTACTAACTATAATATTAATATTAATAATATTAATAACGATAATAATAGTAATAGTAACTTCGATACTAATCTTTTTTTTTTTTTTGTTTTTTTTTTTTTTTTTTTTTCTTCTTTTTTTTTCGTTTTTTTTTTTATACCGCGCGTTTTTCCCGTTTACTATTATATCGTATAACGGTTACGGCGGTTATAAAGTTTACGATACTTATAAGTAATATATCGGCTCGGAAAACGATAAAAAGTTTCGTATACTTAAGTTACCGTTATTTAAATATTACGATAATATCGTACGTATTTTTATTAAAAAAGTTTATTATCGTTATATATCCCGTAGTAAAACCGTTATCGAATATTTTATAAACGTAAGTTTATAATTATTTAATTACTTTTTAAATGTTTTTTATATATATTTCTTACTTATTTTTAATTTATTTTTAACTTATTTTAAATATAGTTTAACTTTAATAACGCCGTCCGTAACTATTTATAACGAAGTTATAACGTTACGATTAAAAGCCGCGCCCCGGGTAAAACGATACTTTAAAACTATATATCCGTTATCGGTTCGTAAACTTACTTTTATTATATTTTTATTATATTTTTATTATATTTATAATTTATTTATAATTTATTTATATATTATATATCCGTATATCGTTTAATTTATTTATATTTTATTTTTATTTTATTCTTATTATATTTACAATTTATTTATTTATTATATATCTATATATCGTTTAATCTATTTTTATTTTATTTTTATTTTATTCTTATTATATTTATAATTTATTTACTTATTATATATTTATATATCGTTTAATTTATTCTTATTATATTCCTATTATATTCTTTTTATATTTTCGGCTTAGTAAATTTACTTACTTTATATATATTTTAAATATATTCTTATCGTATTCGTAATTTATTCGTAATATAGTTAGGTTTCGTTTTTAATAACTATAATAAAATACTATAAATAGCTTCGGTATTTTATAACCGACAATAATATTACTACTTTTAATACTCCGCGTAAGTCGTTTTTAGCTTCTTCGTTTATCCGTAGTTTTTCTCCGGCCGAAATATCGTTTAACGTCCGCGCTTCGTTCGGCGTATAATTGTCGCTTACTTTTCGCGGTCGGGGTACTAGCCGTAGTATACGCCGCGGCTCGTTTATATCCGGCCGTCGCGTATCCGGCGGGGGCCGTAAATCGTTATTTAAAATAAATGCCGCTTTTTTTTTCGTTATTCGTATAATAAACCGGCGTTTATAAAAAGCCGTTACCGCCGACGTCGTAAAAAAAAAGTTTAACGACGTATTTAAGCTATAAGTATAATAAATACTTACTAATAACGATCTCGTATTATTTTTTACTTAAACCCGGTTTAATCGGCTTTTTAAAGTAAGATATATTATACTCGATATAAACGTTTTCGGAATATATACAGACTACGTTTTTATTATATTTTTAATATATTTTTAATACGTTCGGTATATATTTCGAAAATATTTTATTAATATAATTTAACTAAATATTATTATAATATAAACAATAACCGGTCGTTCGGCCCGGTTCGTTTATAATTTTTATTTCTACGTAAACCGTTTTTACTTTAATACGATACGTTTAAATAATAACTCGTGTTTAGTTTAACGTCGTTTCGTTAAATACGACCGCGAGTAAACGCCGTTAAATACTTTTATATTAAGATATAAATATATTACGACTACGTTTCGGATATATTACGAATATATTACGAATATATTACGAGTATATTTTAAGTTATTTTCGGGGGGGGGTAATAATTATTTTTAACCGGAATATAAATAAAAGATAGGTTTCGCGATGATTTAAATAGTTACGATAATAATTTAAAACAAATTATAATTAAAAGTTTCTACTAAATAAAGCTTTAATTTAAGTATATATCGTATATAATATAAGTATAGTATAAATATAATACGAATATATTCGAAACGTATTAAAAATATAATACGCCTATAATATAACTTTATTAGATTTTTATTTAAGGAAATATTTATAATTAACTTTATTTATTTACGAAAATAAATATAAATAAGTAATAAAATAGAAGTAAATTAAATATAACGAATAACAGCTATAATTAAAATTTAATTGTAAAGATATTAAATATATAGTTTACTTTATAAATTAAATATATATAAAATAAATTATAATTATTATTAATTACTAGTAGTAATTTAATAGTAATATAAATAAATTTATAATTATTTACGAACGTAAGTAAATAAATAATAGTATAAATAATAGTTTATATTAAATTTTACAACCGTTTATAAACGTATATAAATAAATAGTAATATAAATAATAGTTTATATTAAATTTTATAACCGTTTATAAACGTATATAAATAAATAGTAGTATAAATAATAGTTTATATTAAATTTTATAACCGTTTATAAACGATATTTATAGTTTATTATATATAAATAAATTAATATCCGTATTATAATTTAAACTCGTTTTTTATTATTTATATAACTTATAAATAATAATTATACTATAACGATATATAAAAATAACGTTTACTACTAGTAATATCTCAACTCGTTATAAAACGAAAAACTTTATAGTTTTTTTTTTTTCGAATATATAAATATCAACGAGATTTATATCGGCGTCGGAGAAATATACTACCGTTTTATAATACTAAACTAACGCGATATTATTTATCTATATACTAAATAATTTACTAACGAATATAGTCTACGGTAATATATTTTACGACATATAAATAACGGTATTATAGTTACCGTTATAAAAAAACCGGTAAGTCGTACGATACTTAACGAAACTATATTTACTATTAGCTTCTACGAAAAACTTAAAACGTTTATAACGATAGATAATATAACGGTACCGATAACTTTTAAAAAAACTAGACTTATTTAAAATATAATCGGAATATATACGTAACTTATTCCGAATATAATCGGAAATAACAATATTAACGTTAATTAATAAAACGTTAACGGTAATACTATTATTCCGAATAATAATACCGGATAGTTCTATAATAACGAAGAAATAATCTCGAACGCTAATATATAGCTTTTCGATTTACCCGTTACTATACGGAAAGGTATCGTATATTTTTTTCGCTTAAAGCTACGTAAAATAAAACATATAACGGGTATAAACGACAAATACTACAACTATATTTTTAAAAATAAAAAGTATCCGTTTTTATAACGCCCGGTTAATTCGGACTATACTATTTAAGAAATATTTAAGTTTAATAATATTAAGTTTTAATTTAATATTAAGTTTTTAATTTATTTCTTTTAAAGTTCGTTTATTTAAAGCTATTAATTAAAGTATTATTACTTTAACTTAATAATATCTAAAATATTCCGTAAAACTTTTAACTATACCTTTAATACCCGGTATTTATATTATAACTACCGTAAAGCTAGTATATCAATCGTCTTACCTTCCCGTTCGTTTAACTATATATAGTCGATTTATAGCTTAAATAATCGGGATTAGCTTTCTTCCGTTTTTATTTTCGCTTCGGTTAAGACTAAACGGTTTACGACGGGTAGTTATAACGATTATTAATTATTTATCGATTTAATTATTAGTTTAAGTACGTATATATACCGAACGTATTCGGAATATATTACGAATATAATAAAAAGATATAATATATAAAATACGCTTAGTTTATAATCGAGTCGTAGATAAAGTACGTATTTTTAACTTAAGTCGAGCCGTTAGACTATACGAACGCGGAATACCGAAAAACGAAACCGGTATATTTAGTTGTCGTTTTTTTATTATTTATTCGATCGGCGAACTCGGTAATAAATTTAAGAAAAATAAACTAAAATATAGGTTCGGTTATCGGAACGGCTTCGGAGTCGATACCGTAGTCGAGTTAATATATAACGTAGATAAAACTATAACTAGTAGTAAAAATAAAACTTATCGATAACGTTATCGTTTTAATTATATATTAATATATATCTTAAGTATTTAATATAATTTTACTTATTATAGTTTCTTTATATACTTATTAAAATCCGGGTAAAAGTATCGTTAAAACGGTATTACGATTTAGTATTATCGTAATTATATATATTTATTACGTTTAATGTTTTTACGTCTAAAGCCGCGTAACTACGTAATAAGTTAATAATATATTTTAAATATATTTAAAATTCGATCGACTAACGTTATAATATATTATAATAACGATACGTAACGACTATTTACTTAATAAAAAAGTTAATATATACTTTTAATAATATTCGACGTTAAATCGAATAAATCTTAATCTTCGAAAAATAAAAATAAATAAACTAGTATTAATCTATATCGAACTATGTTTTAATTCTTATATATCGCTTAGTTTTTAAAAAAAAAAATACCCGAGTTTATATTATTAGTATACCTAACTAAAACGTAATTCGAATATATTCGAAACGGATTTAAAATAAAGTAATATTATATACTTTTTAACGTATCGATAATATCTTTATATCGAGTTATATCCGTATAGTTAAATAACTTTAGTATTATATACTCGTATTACGGTTAGTTATACTTAAATATAACCGTTTTAATACCTCGTTAAAAGTAAACGAAGTAATACCGGATAGTAAACGAAATATAAAAGATATAATCGAATATCGGATATATAATTTAAAGATATTCTTCGAATTTTATTATTTAGTTAATAAAAGTAATACTTATAATATATTCGGTTAAACTAACTAGTAATAGTAGTAAGATTTTAATTTATTATTAACCTAAATAAACTAAAACCGTAGACGTATTTCTATTATACGGTAAAGTTGTATTTATCCCGAAATAAAAAAAATACTCGTATAAATATTTATTTATATATTATAGTGTTTTTTTTATCGGTATAAACTCGGACAAAAAACGTAGCTATAATATTAATATAAAGTTTATTTATAGTTAATATATAATAACTTACTTTTATTTACCCCGTTTAAAAATATAGCTTAAATAATTTTCTCGCCGGCGTTACGTTATATATACTTAAAATTTATATCGATCGAAAAAAACAAAAATACGGTAGTACGGAATAACTCGATATGTTTTTTATAAAAATAAATTATTATATAACCGTCGGTAGAAGTATCGATGTATTAAATATATTAAAGCTTATATTAGTTTAAATATATCTAAAACGCGTACGGAATATATCCCGAACGTATTAAAAATAAAATATAAATAAAATAAGTTAGTATTACCGTAATATCCGGATTAAAGTAACGAAGTAACTATTCGTATATAACGCTAGTAATAAAAAACTTATATAAGAAATAAAAAGCTTTATGTTTTTTTTAAAAATATTCTAAAAAGTCTTTATAATTAAAACTTCGATATATATCGGGTAAAGTAAACTATCTATAAGATTATTATAAAGTCGTTATTACCGTACTCCGATAAAACGGTTAAAATAAAAAGTCCGTACTAATATAAGCTATAATAATACCGAAAATACTATCTCGAATCGAGTTTAGTACCGACCGGAATAAAAGAAGCGGATATAAGTATTTTTTACGGTAAAATAATAAAAGGTATAGATTGTCGTCGTTTTTTAGAATAATTATATTTTACGTAACTTTATACGATATTTATTATATAATACTTTTACTTTACGGGT
Organism: Ophiostoma tasmaniense; assembly: GCA_022392925.1. Classification (NCBI taxonomy): domain Eukaryota; kingdom Fungi; phylum Ascomycota; class Sordariomycetes; order Ophiostomatales; family Ophiostomataceae; genus Ophiostoma; species Ophiostoma tasmaniense. Next base: position 856,675 of record JAKRGK010000001.1, on the reverse strand, counting down.
ATATATAGTCTAGTTAAAAAAAACGTATTAGTATTATAATAAAAATATATTAAAAACGTAATATAAATATAGCTAATATACTATAATATATTACCCGACGTTTATTATAATCGATAATATAATAAAAATCGTATTCCGATAAAAAAACTATTTTTAAAAATATTAAACCGATAATATTTTAATATACGTTATATTTTTACGGGAATATAATCGAATAATAATTCGTACTCGTTTTTATAAAATAGTAGTACCGAACTAAAGTATATTACCGATTATATATATTATCGAAAGAAATTAAAACGGGTTTATAACTATTAGTATAAAAAAAACATAATTTAAATATCGAGAAATAGTTAAATATCGAATATACGTATACGAATACTTTTTTTTTAAACGAGGTAAAACTACTATAACGATCTTATATAATACGTTAAAGTATATTAATAAACGATCGTTAAATAACGGTATACTAGTAGTTTTTTAAAACCGGGTCTAAATATTAATAATACTTAATACCCGTATATTAGTAGTAGTAATACTCGGTAATTATACCGTTAAAAAAGTTACATCGTACCGGCCGCGGGACTTTAGTTCGTTTCGTATAATATTAAAACTATAGTAAAATTAATATAGTATATATCTTAAGTATTATCGGAATATATTAAGAATATATTTCGAATATATACGGAATATATAATATATTTAAACGTTAGTTATATAGTAAAATAAAATAAATAAATTATATATATATACCTCGTAGATAAAAAAATCGACTAGACTTTTTATTACTAGTATATTAAACGGCTTGTTGTTTTATTTCGGTAATATATAATATATACCGTATATATTAAAAATAAAAAAGTCTAACGTTTACGGTAAAAAAAAAAACTATAATATAACGAACGGCTATCTATTATATTATATAAAAAACGCGGATATTAAAATAAGTACGTTAAGTTAAGTAAAAGTATAATCGATATCGTTTTTTTCTTTCGACGTAAACCGAATAAACGATATATTACTTAATATATCGTCTATCGGTACCGTAAAATTATCTATACCGTAGTTAATAATAATATAATAATAATAAAAATAAATTACGAATATATTAAAATATTATACGGTATATATTTTAATTATATTACAACTATATTCGGGTAGCTAGTAAAATATAAATAAGTCTATAATTAATAATCTATCTATTAAATAATATATATAAATATATCAGCTTAAGTATATTACTATAATAAAACAAATATATATAGATATAAACAAAGTACATAATACTTACCCAACACAAAACAAATTCTATCGTGTCTCTTCCTGTTTTTATTCATACCGACTTCTTTTTCTCAACCGGACGAATACCAAGATTACCTATACGTCGATACCCCACTAGTCCCCACTAGTCCCCACTAGTCCCCCACTAGTACTACTATAATTAACGGGCAGGGACGGGTCTAGCAAAGATAAGCTGACCTGATTTTTGTTTTCGGCGCTAAACCTAATACAGTAAAAAAGTAAACAAAAATCAAATAAGCTAGTGAAGAAAGATCGGGTATTCTAATCCCTGCTTTAAAGATCTACGTGTGTAAGTTTTCTAGTTTACGGGAGTATGTAGCGGCCCTCTCTAGGTGTCACTCAATATGGAAGATAAGAAATAAATCAAAAGTACTGCAAGTAATGTGCAATGGATAAAAGAAATAGGAAGGTGGGCAAGGTCCGGTAGGGAAATGTGTAAGAAGGGTCTGCGTTGGTGTCGTTGGCCCGGGGCCGCGCGGGGATCTGATGTATCAGACCGGCGCCGGTGATTGTTCGAGTTCTTTTGGTAGGCTGTACTCTGGGAGCCTGTCGCTCCGAATAAGCCAGCGGAAGAGTAGTCTTTGTCTGAAACTTTATGGGACATATAAACCACAGGGCTTCGCACAAAATAGACTAATTACACTTTTGGTGGTCACTGTATATCCGTCGTCTATATCGAAATACAATCTGAAGACCTAACGGCTTTCAACCCACTGCATATCCTGCGTTGTACATGTAGATTTACACTGGTTCGTTGATATTGTGCCACATCCTCCCTTACTCTGGATCAACACTTCCACTAAGACGGAAGAATACACCCGTAGCTGCATATCGAGTACTTTATAGCAGAGGAAAACCAAGTAACGGCCAAGCTTAGATGCCCTATCAGACTCTTGGATTAAGAAAGACCCGAACAATAGATGGGATTCTGAAATGCGATACGAAAACTAGAGTACGATACTTTTGTGGATGCACATGGACCCAGCAGAGGGTGAGTCGTTCCGTGCCACTTTCGATGACCAGCTGCAATTCTGCCTTGCTGCACAGAAAGATAAACTTAGATCGCACTCAGATCGCAAGCACTAGTTGCCCGGACCATACGATGAGCTGGCATGTTACACTGATATCTATTGGTTACGGGGATGGCGAAGATAGACACAGCCTCTATATGCCCTCCTGCTGGTACGTTGGGATGCCAATGTCATCCCAGCTGAATCTCATTCGTCCATTCCAAGGTGTTCTGCAGCCTGAATGATATATACAGACATACTGCTACCTTGCAAGCACGACAAGAGGATTTAATAAAACAAGTTGTATCAAAATCAGGGACTCCCTCGCACTCGGGACCAGACTAGCATTGGATCTACTCCCTAAGTTCCAAGCTACCGCGCCAAGATCCATAGTTCCCGGAGAACGGAGAAGAGTGGATGGAATGGGAAAAGAGACGACCTTCTAGCAACCTACGCAGCTAGTGCTGGTCTCACGTCTTGGCTGGGTTCGATATGTATCCATATCCGGGCCATTTGCACCCTTGCGTTCCATATATCTCTTATATATCTTCCATATATTCCCCTTGTCTTCCTCTGGTCTGCGGTAGTGATACAGGAGCGATACATCCGACAAATGACACCCGACAAATGACAGCTCAATGTCTCGCGTTCTACATATGTCCTGCATAAGCTGACAATAAAGACAGAAAAAGAAGACAGAAGAAGAATCAACATCAAACAAAAGTACAAAAAGCAAACTCGGCAGATCACTCGAGTTTAAATCTGTGTCTTGACGGGCTGCGTCTGTCATAGTCGAGATCTGAGACTATATAAGACACCTCGCAACTGCAATCATTGCGGCTCTGGTCGACATCACTTTCGAAATCTATTTTATCTCTCTCTCAGTACAGAGATCTGTAACATGGTATGTATTATGTTTTATCAAGCGATCAGAAGAACCTGTCACTAACACCACAGGAAATCATAGTAATCGGAGCTGGCCTTGCTGGCCTCACAGTCGCCATCGCCCTGCAGCAAGCCGGCCACAACATCACCGTCCTCGAGAGCGCACCCCAAATCACATATATTGGCGCCGGTATCCAAGTCTCTTCGAATTCGTCCCGCGTCCTCCGGAAACTGGGCGTCGAACCACACATTGTAAAATACTGCACAGAGCCTGTCGACCTCCGCATGATGCGTTGGAAAACTGGCGACGTTTTGGTCGAGTGCCCCCTTAGACAGCCGGCCCACGACGAATACAACAGCCCCTACTGGCACATCCATCGCGCCGACTTTCACCGCGGGCTTATGGCACGCGCCCGGGAGGTCGGTGTCACCGTGCATCTGGGCAGCCGCATCGTCAAAGTCGAGCCGGAGCTGCCGCGTTTGACAACCAAAGGTGGAAAGGTCTACACTCCCGAATTAGTGGTTGCCTCCGACGGGCTGCATTCCATATGCCGTGAAATCGTGCTCGGCGAAAAGAGCCCACCCAACCCGACCGGCCAGATGGTCTACCGCGTCACACTGCCGGCCAAAGAGCTTGCAGGCATTCCCGGTCTCGAAGAGTTTGCCACAATCCCGCGAAACAATCACTGGATCGGACCGCGTGCGACTATCCTGTCGTATCTCTTGGAAGGCATAGACCAGCCGCTTATCAACTTTGTCTTTACGTGCGACTCGACAATGGACGATGGTGTTGACACGAAGCTCGAGGGCAACGAGGAGATTTGCGAGCGGTTCAAAGAGTGGGACCCGCGGCTGGGCGTGATGCTGCAGCGCGTCAAGGAAGTCTTGAAGTGGCGCCTGTTTACACACTCAGAGATGCCCCATTGGGCACATTCGGCGAACAAGGTCGTGCTGATCGGCGACGCGGCACATGCCATGACGCCGTACCTTGCACAAGGCGCGGCTATGGGTATTGAAGATGCCGCCGTGCTCGCCGGCATTCTGGCGGAGCCCGAATTCGCCTCCCCCGAAAAATTGCCCGACAGTCTGCGATTGTATGAGAACATCCGGATCAAGCGCGCTGCGCGCGTTGCCGAGGCGTCGATTACGAGCCGCTACTTTACACAGATGGTGGACGGCCCCGAGCAGGAGGCACGCGACAAGTGGATGCTGGAGCACCCTGGTATCTGGGAGCGGCACATCAACATTCGAAGCCGCAAAGAGTTCCTGGATGAGCTGTTTGGGTACGATGTGTATGCAGTGCTGGAGGAGGCGCTGGTGACAGCGCGCACAAAGGGTATTGATGCTGTGACGGCCAAAGTCGGTGCAACGTCTGTATCGGCCATTCCGGCGACATGGTAATGGTGAACGGTATTTAGCAAAACCTTACGAGATACGATTTATGACATTCAAAAGAATAAAGACAATTCCAAGTTTATGCATGTAAGACGGTTAGTGCTCGGCAATTCAAAGGATCGACGCGGCACAGCACACAGCCCAGGTTCTTGGTAGCGATGCACAAGTGCACGGTGGGATTCTGCCCCCAACCAAGAAAGTGACATATCCCGACAATGTGGTATACCGCATCGACAGGGCTGACCCGCGGCGGTTATTGATTACTGACAATAAATTTTGATTTGGGTATATCCAGTATATATAGCATGCGAACAAAACAAGGTGTTCTTTATGCTCGGTATCATAAAACAGAAAAGCAAAAGGTATATAAACAAGGTATCAAAGGAAAACATAACAAAAGGCCACATCGATTTCTAAGAGTACTGGTGGAACTTGGGCGGCCCAAGCCGTAGCCGCCACTGCTCGCCCCAGATCATCAGTGCCAGAATCGGCAGCCAAAACACGAGCAGCACCAGCGCCAGCGACGACCACGTCCACGCATACCCCATCTTGGCCACCATCGCCGGCCAGAAAAAGCCAATGACAAACGAGATTCCGCGACTAAAGTTCATCAGCACCGCAGACTCGGGCGTCTGCGGCCGGTAGCAGTCGGAGAGGTATGCATACAAACAAGTTGATGTGATCTGCAAGCCGAGCACGCCAACGGCCAAGCCCACAAGAGGGACCAAGTAGTTGTACTCTTTCTGGATGCAGACGCCAAAGATGATCATGCCTACAGGGCCGAACACGGCGGAGATACACGTCAGCACGAGGCGGTGCTCGGGTTTTGGCTGGCCGCCATTTTTGCGGGCCAACTTGTACAGAATAAAGTCGGACATCTTGCCGCCGCAGATTTCGCCAATGAGACAGCCAATGATCAACGGAATGCCCGTGCACAGGCCGATCTGGCCGCTCTTGAAGCCGTAGCGGCTGCCATAGATCTTGGCCATGCTGATGGCAGGCAGGATGTTGATGAATGTCCAGCTCCAGGTATAGAACCAAAAGGGGAACGCGACGGACGGGTACTTGAGCATGTAGAAGGCGGTAAAGAAGTCGCGAACTTGGAGGCGGCGCTCAGGAATGAGGTTGCCCTTGAGTGCGAAGAGCATCTCCTTGTAGGAGCGCACGTGTGTGCGGTTATGAAGGAAGCGCGGGTCGCGTGAGAATAAAGTTTCTGGGAGGCAGAAGAGGGTGACCAAGAAACAGGCGCCCGTAACGATGGCAGGCATGTAAAAGTCCCACTGCCAGCCGGCGTACTGACCGAGGTAGCCGCCAAACAAAACAGCAATGTGAGCGCCGTTGGTGACAAAAATGGTATAGACGCCAGTCATCTCGCCACGCTCGTGCATAAAAAACATGTCGTTGAGCACGGGCGTGCCGAGGGCCATCATGCCGCCGAAGCCGATGCCGTTGAGGGCGCGCACGCCGACGAGCTGGGCGAACGTGGTGGTGCGGGCGGTCGCGATGTGCGATACGATGGTAATAATCTGCACGATAAGACAGAGTGGGCGGCGGCCGAGCACGTTGGACAACGGGACCCAGACAAAGGGCGAGATGCCGCCGGTGATGATGGCGGTGGTGGTGCTGTAGGTGACGACCTCAACCTCGTGTTCAAAGGCCTTGCTGAGCAGGTTAAGGCTGGGGTTTGGCACGGCAGCGTTGAAGGGTCCCATGAGAGCCATGAAGCTGACTTGCAGCAGAACCGTCCACTTGAGCCATCGCGGCCAGTTGAGGGGGTCGTCGGTAAAGTCGGAGGGCTGTGGCACGAGCGGCAGGCCGTGGGGATCAAGTTTGAGATGTGTATTGGCATTTGACTCGCTGCCGTCGCCGTCGAGGGTGATGTCTCTGCTGACTGGTGGTTTTTCGTCGGCATGCGAGCCGCTGCCGTTGTCTGATAGTGAATGCATGTCGTTGTGATGTGAAGTTGTGGTTGAGGATAAGGAAAGGACGTAAAAATGCGACTAGGTGGACGACTCCATGATATATGCCGATGCGAGAAGCGGGAGTGCGCGAGGAAGGAACGAGCCGAACGAGAGACTGAAGGCAGTAAAGACTGAAGGCATTAAAGACGGATAATCGAACGGAGCGACAAAACGTAAAGCGTAAACGAGGACGAGACTCGAAGAGTTGATGATTATCGGGTGTGACAGTGAGACAGGAGTACAGGAGCACAGGAGGCCGGCAATATACTCCATGGAAGGGAGCCAAGAGCGAAAGTAGGGGTACAGAGTTGTACAAACAGCCGCAAAGGAAGCACAGCGAGAGACACAAAATAAGAGAAGGAAGCAAAAGAGTGTCAGAGAGAGACAGTCGACAGAATAAGAAAGTGAGCGGCCTCTAGTTCTCGCCAAGTCGGCGATGATGTGTGAGGACTGTGGGCAGCAATAGTCTGGGCAACAAACCCAAAAGTCTGGGCGTTGCGCACAGTATGTCCGGCGTAGACGTAGACTATTGCTACTTTGGTCGCGGTCCTTTTGTCTGGAGCCTGAGTCTTGGAGTCTTTGCTTGTCTTGATCTTGCTCTGATCTTCTACCGGCCAGCACAAGCTTGAAAGCTTGGTCGGGAGTTGTCTCAACAAAGAACCGAGCTGCTAGGCGTCTTTACTCCGAACAAGTCTCTAGTACGGAGTAGGGATACAACGGCCGATCAAGGGACTTTTCAAACTCCGGTCACCCTTCAAGCCAGGCTCTCACTTCCAAAGACAAAACCAAAACAGTCGACGTCGAACTTTTTTGCAATGATGCGTAGTTCTTTAGTGCGGGCCTGTTGGTTCTGGATGTATCTTACATGCACGACGGTGGGTTAGAAGTGCAAAAAGAGGGTGAAGATCGGAGACTGGTTTCGACAGATTGGGGGGATAGAGAAATTAAACGGTAAAGACAGGCGCCCTGAAAGACGAGCATGAAAGAAGTTGTCGTTGACGATATTGACTGGTGTACAGAGAGTACTCGAGTCTGGGCTCGACTCGACGTCGAGATAGTTTGCAACACGGGAGAAAGTTCAAAGTAAGCCGCGGGAGACACAATCAAAGCCAAACATTCAACCCCCAAAACAATGAATTGAATTCAAGGAGTGAGTGAGGTAGTGTTGGGGGGGTGGTATTACGCGGGACGCCCCCCTGCTGGAACGCGCTGGGTCAGGCTGGGCTGGCTTGGTATTTGCTGTCGAGGGGCTAGACTTTTTGTACAGAGTACAAAGTAGATGGACTGTGCTGCTCGGCTGCACAGGCCTGTTGGCAGGTCTTTGCGTCTGTTATATCGGCAAATTCTCGATGCAGCACAAGTATGTGGCGAGATGACAATAATCTGATGGTATCACTTTGTTGGCATGTATTTCTTCTCGATACCATTCAATACTTTGATCATGAGCTACAATAAGGTTAAAACATAGTCTTCATGCAAAAGATAGCTCGCGACATGCAGATGATCATCATAGAACAGGGGAGAGTAGATGCAACAGGGGGCGAAGGGCATCGGTCGGCAAAGGCAAAGGAAGAAAAGGAAGGAAAATGAAGAACAGCAAAGGATTTACGATTTACAGTGTATAATTACTCTGCAGAGAAGGTAAAGATCGCTGGAGACGGCTTCCCGCCGCGGCAATTCTCCGTGGAGATCAAATACGACGAACAAAGGGCGGGCAGCCAGGCCGAACATGAACAGTACCAAGTACAGGGTAGCACTGGACGAATATAGAATGTAGAAGAGCTTTCGTAATCTTCCTATTTGAAAAAGGCGTGATCATTGTGGAGATAACTACTGAGTACTTTGTGCTGTTGAGATCCCACCTACTCAGTACAGCGTGATTGCAAAAGTACTTGTCAGGGAGGGTTCCAACAGCTCGAATCTGTATCGTATTTCAATAGCTCGACCTCGAAGGATCCGGGGAACGTTGCGAGCGGGAGAGCACTGACTCTGACATGTTGAGATCGATGGGATATGACAGAGAAGTAGGAAGAGAAGAGTGAGAAATGAGTCGGGTCAATAGTAGACAATATTCAAGTCTTGGCGAGCATCACTACCGATATTACCGAGTAGTCTGTTCTTTGGGGAACGGAAGCGAGCTAGACTGGAGACGAGAAGACTTAAGATTGGGATTTGAGATGCGAAATGGATTAAGTTGATCATGACGAGGATTGATTTATTCCGATTATCGATTTCTTCATTTCTCCATTGATTGCTTCTGCCTTTCAGTGCACTGCTTCTTCAAGAGCGTCGACGACAAAGAGGAATAGCATGTGAAGCCGTTATATGTATCATCTCAAATAGCATGCATGAACTCATCCTCTGCATAAGAGACAACTACGAATATAGAGTAACTGCAACTCAACTGCAACTCAACTGCAACTACAACTGCAACGCAAACAACACGATATAACGAACGCCGTAATACGACGGAAACCACAGGCGTTCGATGCCTGCCAGATCCATTTTGCCAGTTGCATTGTGGAAGACGACGAATCATCCCAGCCTGATCCATGCAGGAGTGCCGATCGTAAAAGGTAATGCTACCGTGCTCTTTTTGTCGTGGACGCGTGTACAGTTTTCTTCGTGTTGCTCTGTGGAATCAAAAGACAGCCTTGCCGAGCTTTGACAATAATGTGTCGTGATGTTCCGAGGAAGCCGTTGATGTGTTCACGATGTACTCGTCGCGTCTGACACAGACATCCGCTCGGCATATCCCTTACTCTGCATTGCCAATATTGCAAACTTGCTCACATGGCATTCATTGATTATTGATTGCTGTGGCCGTCATCGAGATGCACATTGCAGTTTATCGCATTCGTAAGCAACAGCCATCAATCGCATCCGCCATTCTAATGCTCTTATATAAATCAAATGCTATGGAAAATGCCTACAAAGTACCTCGGACCTTATCCTGGATCGCCAGAATACTACTAATACCGCATCGGCGTGTCTCGAAATACAAAAGATACTTGTGTATCCGACCCGTATCAATATCTTGACTGTAAATTGGCATGCCAGCAGCCCCAGCAGCCCTTCACGAGGCTGAAAATATTGGCACACCTTATCAAGAACTGTCTCGGTCTGAGTAAATACCAAGCACACATGGTTATTACTCATCCCGAAAGACAAGAATGAACCTCGGAACGGGCCTGCACGACTTGGACTTGGGCTGAAGCTTGTTCTTTATTGCTTATGGACAAGCCGCGGTGTGACACTCGTTCTGTATGTTGCGGTGAGACTTGTACCACAGACCTTGATAAGCAGAACGAGGCTTTTAGAGATCATGAAGTTTGCTTGATGCCAGTCGAAATCCGACTTGAATAGCAAACAACATGGAAACTAGCATCAGCATTGCCGGCTGTTGTGATTGGCCGGGTGTCGGCGATCAAACAAGACGATCAACCGTCGAAATAGTCATTCGGATATTTGTTTTGTCTGCTTTCACGACCACCATGCGCATCTCTGCACATCTCTTCACGTCCTAACCATTGTATGCCAGTGAATGCACATCTTCCTCTGTCTGTCGTAGTGGCCCGGGATATGGCCCCTATTGACTGTTGCTTTCGGGCGTGTCAAGGCTTGGTCCGCATAGACTTCTTTCTTAATCTTTCGTTAGTTGACGATCGTGTGTCTTATGCTCGGCCTTACCGAGACTGACTTCATTGTTCAGCACGTCCATCTCATCTTGATGATTATCGCAGCGGTTTTGTAGATGCCTCCTCAACCTTTGAAGCGCTTTCGAGATGCTTTGTCAAGCAGTCTTCACAACAAACTCAGAATATACGTATCGACGATGCTCACCGCTTGATTATATCGTCTCATCCGTCCGCACCCGCGTACTGCATCTCCGGATCATGCACACTCGCGACCGGTTCCTCGGCCCCCGCGTCTCAGCCAGCTGCACTCGTAGCCCGGTTTCCCTCAGACACAGGTATTGATATTCAATCCTGCAGGTCTTTATCTTCACCTTGACTCACCTCAATCTCACTCATCACCTATTTGTTTCTATTTCTGTCATCTCATTCTAGCGCTCAGACTCAAGAACACAGCACATCGTATTATCCCTACGCTCCGCACATTTCTCTATTTCCTCACATCTTCCATTTCTACGACAGATCAACATCTCTTCACTTCTTCTATTTCTACTCAAGCATATCTCTACGTCGTACTCTGTTAGCCCATCTCAACGCCCGCCTTGGCACAGCCCAGCCTGTCCTACCCGCGGCGCGTTCTTGCTCAGTCGTACAACCAGTCTCATAGAAATTGTCATATCTTCAAATTCCAGTATCGCCAATACACGGCAACTCCCTGCAATTCAGCGCGTAGCCACTGTAATACACCACTGAACACAAAAGCTGCAGCTGCAGCAGTCTCCACTGCCTCTGCAGCTCGGTGGAGCCTCCTGTAGCTCTGCAAGCCCGCCTCTGATCTTCCCCACTGCTCCATTGCGCTGTCGAGTCTGTCTCTTCTCCTGGTCGAGGCTACATCTCCGGCTTTGTGGCGCTGCGTTGTTCTTTCTGCATTTGGAGGCTGTTGTGCCTCACGTCGTTTTGCGTGCCGCTCGTTCTTGCCTATCGAGACTGCATAGCTCTCCACCTTCCCATTTTGTTCACTTTGGTATCTACGGGAGAAATGCTTGCAGCTGCGTGCGTGTGCACTTTCCTAATGCTAGTGCTGTCAGTCGCACTTGACTCGTACGAACTGGACTTGTAGTCGTCACTCGGTCGCTCCTGCCCCATGCTACCCATAGTGCCTTCCCGCTGCAACCCATCCTCCACCACTTATGCTTATGCTGAGGTGCAGGGCATCGCTTCTTCCTTCCATCTCGGCTTCGAACTGAACCTCACTTTTATCCCTTTAACTTCCCTTTATATATTACCAGATACCTCACTTATGTCCTGCCAGTCTACCAACCAACCTCTCACGACATACACCACCAGTTCGTACACGGGACAGTAGACAACGTGTTGAATTGTACGTCCATTCCTCGCCTCCTTTTTCAGCTGTCCCTACTCGAAGACCACCCCAGCACCTTTTGAAGAGCAGACCCCGGCTTCGTCGTATTATGCTGCCACACTTCAACCGCCGCTATTTCTTTCCCCACCAGCCAATACCTATTACCAATTCCTTGACGTCGTTGTCTCTTTGTCTTTTCCGGGGACGTTAGTCTAGTCGCTATTGACGTCTTCATCTTTACTATACCACTCTAAACTTTCTGACTGTCGCCTCATGACCTACGATTATCTCCAAGCTTTATGCCCGAATTCAATCTCCTCCAGACTTCCATCTTTCTACTACTCCCCGGACTCCACAAACAATAAGACTTGGCCAAGCCTTTGCTCTCGGCATTCTCGTGGCGCATCGTCCAATTAAACCACCAGGCAATCATTCTGTCCCAGTCCCAGTCACTTGGCGAACGTGGCAAGCTCACGGGGCTTGAAAGGCGAGGGGCACCGGTTTCGTGATCCGTGATTGGCGACGGTTGAGAACACAGAGCACGGATTACGGAACGCCGAATAACGACCACAACCAAATTCGGACAGGACGACATCGACGCCATGGACGGCCAGGTGCCTTTGGGCGGCTACGGCTCATTGCAACCACCACAACAGCCACAACAACCACAACAACCACAGCCACCACCAGCATCGGCCGGCAAGTCCGCATCCCGCGCGAAACGGGTCCCCGAACACCAGCGCCGAAGAGCTGCCGTCTCCTGCGACCACTGCAAACAGCGCCGCGCCAAGTGTATGCGCGCCTCGCCCCGCGACCCTTGCTCAAACTGCATCGCCAGCCGCATCAAGTGCCAATCCACCCTACCCCGGAAACAGCGCGTCTATGGCAGCGTCGAGTCCCTCAGTCTACGATACCGCGCCCTCGAAGCTTTGGTTCAAGGTCTCCTCGACCCAGAAGCCAAGGCCAAAGGAACACACGATGGCCACCTCTCCGACGACGAGTCCATGCTCGATGACGGCACCCCCGAAGAGCCCTCCAGCCGCGCTGCCGCCCTTGACATCGATACCCTCTACCGCGCAGCCGCTGAGCGCAACATCCCCATGCCCTCCCGCGACGACATGACGCCTGCCAGCGACATTTTTGCCGCCTCCTCACAGCCCAGCAGCTCCTCAGCTGGCCCCGCGTCGGCTTCCCACCACCCTCTGCCTACAATAGTCCAGCCGCCAATACCACCACCCGGCACATCGACGGCCGCATCTATAGCAGCAAATACCACTTCACTACCTCCTCTGTCACACATGGCATCATTAATACCAGCCGACGGCAGCGTCCTGCCGTTCGAGCACCCGCACCCACCGCAGCTCCAGCCGCTCACAACACCTGCAGCCGACGAGAAGCTGATCCCCACTCCCAACGGCGTCGCGCACTACGTCGGCCCGTCCAGTTCGTTCCGTTTCGTGACTTCCATTCGCGCCCTCGTTGCGCAGTGCGGCGACAGCATTATCACTGGTCTTAATGGGGGCGGTGATATTGCAAACAGTGCAGCCATCGGCGGTGCCAGCGAGTCGGGCAGCGTTGCTGGTGCCAGCCCGGCAGGCGGCAGTCGAGGCGGTCCCACACCCAGCGGCTCAGGCGACGGCTCGTCCAGCTCGCACACGCAGGGTGAAACACAGGGACAGTCCTCGATTCGCGACCAGTTTGTCGGCCTCCGCGTCAGCAAAGCCCTCGAGATCCAGGACTCGGGCAGCAACGAAGAAGACGAAGACGAAGGCAGCGATGACAGCGGCGACGAGGCCGAGTACAGCGGCACCGATGACCGCGATGCCATGGACGGTGTTGTCAAGGACCCGCGCTCGTCGCTGTCATATCCGCGGTCGTATTCTCAGTCACAGTCAGCTCACCCACCACAACACGCCAACCAGCAACAGCCACAATCGCGGCAATACACACCCGGAAATGGAGGAAACGGTCCAACATCGGCACCTTCACCTGCCAACAGCCGCCGGTCGCGCCCTGAGGCGGATGACGCCTCCTTTTCCGGCACATTTCTTCCGCCACGTGAAACAGCCGACATTTTCGTGCGCGTCTTTTTTGACAGAGTGCATCCCAACTACCCGCTCTTTCACCGAGGTTCTTTTCTTCTGCGCTACGAGGCTCTTTGGCAGCGCGGTCAGGCACATGCTTCTGGATTTGTGACTGGACACGAAACAAAACTGCAATCCGGCGACAGCGGTGCCGACGACGATTATGGCTGGAACTGCTGTCTGGCCATGGTCTTTGCTTTTGGCGCCCAGGCCCTCGAGGGCCATGACCGCGCACGCAAGGCCGCTGCGAGCATGCAGCGCCGCTATCTGCACCTCGTCTGCTCGTCGCTTAGCCGCTTGGCCGGCACCACGAACCTGGCGAACATCCAGGCGCTGATGCTTCTGCAGCTATACGAGCACAATGCCGGACGGCGCAATGCAGCATGGTCGTTCTTGGGCTGTGCGTCTCGCATGGCCGTAGCACTTGGCATGCATCGCGATGGCGTCGTCCCACTGCCCGCGGACAGCGGAAAGGGAGCTGCCGTCAACGACCGTGACGCGCGTCGTCGCGTCTGGTGGACGCTCTACTCATTTGAGCGCAACCTGTGCATCATGCTTGGCCGTCCGTCGGCGCTCGACGAGACGGAGATTGCCGTTGCGCCACCCACCGATGACATCCAGTCGGCCGACCTGCCGCAAGGCCTACCTGTCACCCTGCTCAGCCTCATCCGCATGACGTGGAAGATCAAACAGCTGCGCTTCCCAGCTCCCGGAAGTCAGCCCAACTTTTACGGCTACGGCTTTGGCTACGGTAACCCCCAGCAGGCTGCCCACGAGCTGCTCAACGAGCTCGAGGCGTGGCGCGTTGCACTGCCAGCACACCTGCAACCGGGGTGGCAGTCAATGATTCCGTCGCACCGCCGGGCCGTCCTGGCCCTGCACGTTCAGCACCAGTACGGTCGCTCGCTCGTGACGCGTCAGTTTGTCTTGGACAGAGCGGAGCGCTGCTGTAACTTGGTTTCTGACACGCCCGACAACAAGCGCATCACTAAGCTCCCGTGCGATCAGGACACAATTGCGTCGGACAAGCTCGCGGACACGTGCCTCGATGCGTCCGAGCGCGTGTTTGACTATCTGCACCAGTTGTTTGATGCGAATCTTCTCGACGGTGTTGCGTGGATCGATGCATATTATCTGTACCACAGCGTGCTGATTATGTGTCTCGACTTGGTAGCCAAGATTGTCGTCGTCGGCCATGTGTCGACATCGGCGGCGGACAAGGTGACCCTTGATGCAGCAATTGCCCGCCAGCGCGCGTCTGTACGGTCAATCCTGTTGATGGCCCAGCAGACACGTCTGTGCCCGACGTTCCGCGTGCTCGTCGGCGTTGTGTGCCAGCTCGCAGCCATTGTCGGTGCGCTCGATGGACTTCTGGCACTGCCGCCGCCGGCGACCACTATTGACGGCTCGTCACTGTCGTCGGCGTCATCTGCCAAGCACCACCACCACCACAGTCACGGTCACAGCAGACATGGCGGACACCGCAGCAGCTCCTCGACGCGCGGCCGTGGGCGGCAGCGGCGCAACAGCTCGAGTGTGTCCAGCGACCGCAAGACGTCTCAAGGACCGTCCTTTACGAGCCAGCCACCAACATCGTCAATGGCTGCAAGTGTATCGATGGCACCGCCGTCGGCATCTCCTCAAATGCACACTGCTTCCGACCAAAACGTGTCAATCAAGTCGTCACCAAAATTATACTACTCTCCTCCACCAGGCCAAATGCCTAGCCAACCTAGTCAAGGGCAATACCAGCAGCAGCAACACCACCAACAGCCACATCAAATGCTTCAGCAACAGCATCAACAGGCCAACCCGCAGCACCAGCTGCAGATACAACAAATGCAGGCCTTTGCTGGAGACTGGTTCACCAATGACACCAGCCAATTTCCATGGAACACGTTTGATCCGTCCATAACTGTCATGGCCGGCAATGGTGGCCATCCTCAAAACTTACAGACGGGTAGGGCAGGAGGGCAGCCGCATGGTAGTGTCGGTGGCCATCCCGGCCCTGGAGCAGCAGCAGTAGCCCAGGCTCAAGCACAAGCACAAGCCCAAGCACAGGCGGCGGCAGCGGCCCAGGCTGCCAGCTCCGGCGGCATGATATCGCCCACGAGCACGGTGCCGGCCGTCAACAATTTCTATCCGCAGGGCATTGACTTTGGAATGGCCACAGAGCCCGCGACGTTTGGCGAGGATCCGTACCTGTCACAGCCCAACTATTTCGGCCGTGGTGGAAGCGGTGCTGGTCCCGGTCCTAGTAACGGCAATGAAAGCGGTCCTAATATTGTTCCTCAAGCATACAACATGGACATGGATCAGTACGGCCAGCAACAGGGCCTCAACCTACAGCAGCAGGTGCAGGTGGACAACAGCGAGTGGGTAGAGGCATGGCGCAACCTCAGCACGCAGTACCAGCAGTAATCTACTTATGACATTTGTATATACCATATAGCGCTTCATTGCATTGCATTTGCTTTTATACATTCAATTTGAGAAATAAATATGAGAATCACGTGCTACTAAATATATCATTCCGCCATCCGCGACTAGCACCCTCATCGACGCGCTCGGCAGCTGCCTCGGCCTCGTCCCGCCAGACCCGCACAAGACTGCCCGGCGCATACACTCCTTCAAACGGACTGTCGGCCGTTGGCACGACACCCACCGACACCTGCACGTCCGTCTCGACGGGCTCTTGGAAGCGTGCAAGCAGTGCCCGGACCAGCCCGGGCAAACTCTGCAGAGTCGATAGCCCGCCGCCGCCTGCAGACGCCCTTGCCCCGCGTAGCCGCTCGCGCGCAAACACGATTTCTGTATTGACACTGGCAAACACTTGTTTTAGGGACGCAGCCAAGTGTGTTTCCAGCGTCTTTCGCAGGATCGGTTTTATGAGAGGTTGGAGAACCCACGCCAAACACGCCAGGCTACTCTTGTGCAGGCTGTAGTCGAGTTTGCCGATATGGACGTCGACTGTGCTCAGTGTGAGTACGCGCTCTGCCTTGTCGCGGACAATGTCGATATCCAGAGTGATGTTGACATCAGATACGAGGAAAGAAGCGATACCACTGTCCAGGAAATACAATAACCCCGAGTGCAGGCGCATGACGTAACCGAGATCCTGTGCTTGGAGGGATAGGCCATTGACAGAAATGGTGACGGATGTCTTGAGGGAGCTGTCCGACGGTGAGGCTGTCGTGTTAGCAGCCTGTGGTGGAAAGATGTCGACGTCATTCCGCAGCTGGACACGCAGGTGGGTGGGCAGGAGGGACTCGGTAGTAGACGCTGGCTCGAGGATGAGTGATTCCAATAGCAAATCGATTTCCGGGGCGAGGATCTCGAGGCGCGGGATGGGGATGTAGCGGACAGCCTGGATGAGGGCGGGCACAAAGACGGTGGCTGCATCACTCGCCAGGTCGGTCGTGATGTAGCTGTTAGATGCTGTCGTCGGCCACAAGAGGTCGAAAATAGCCAGAGAGGTATCGATGAGGGCATGCACGTCGCCGTCTCTGAGTGCCGATGTAAATGTCTTTTTCGCCTGGTCGATGAGTGTCTCGATATCTTCCTGTAGGCCTTTGATGGGCGTCTCGGAGACAGAAAACTGGCTGATTCTCTGCTTCAACCTGGAGATAGAGTCGTCATCGAGAAAATTAGGGTCAATCAGGGCCTCTTCGAGAGTGCTGCCGGCGTTCTCTACAAACTTGTCGATCTTGGCATTTCTCCCCTTCTCTCTGTTTTTGGTGTTTTTGGCCTTCTCATCAATTTCTACGTCGTCCGCGCCGACCTTGTCGAGGACCTGTTTGACGTTCTTCTCAAGCGCCTTCCACTCGTCCTCGTCGCCAAACGAGGCCAGAAATGACCATATCTCTTTGAGAGCTTGGTCTTGAGAGTCGACCGCCGCTTCCTGTCGAATCTCGTCATGTGCAGCCTCGGCGATCTCGGCGACATTGTCTGCCGCCGTAGCTACACTCTTAAGATAGGCAGCCGCGCCTCTCTGCAGAACTCTGGTGAGAACAGAGACAGACTTTTCGTAGTCGGGTTTCTGCGACAGCGACGCCACCACAGTCTGCAGTCTATGTATTAGCCGCTCCTGTGTGCCATCGTCGTTCTCGACCAGCTTGGCATTGGCGCTCTCCTGCGCCTCGGCTACTACTTTGGATGCCCCGGCAGCTACCTCGTCGGCAATTTCAATCAGCGTCTCGTCTGCCGGTGGGGGTTCATTGCTGGTTGCAGTCCCTCCATTGTCCACATGCTTGGCGGCAGCATCGGCAGCTTGTGCTGTTGCGGCGGCCGTGTCCTTGAATACATTCCGCCCGACATCGGCCAAATCTGACAAGAACATCTTGAATGGCGTGCTCTCCATCAGCAGAGAGCCAATGACTTGGAAGCTGTTCCATCCCGCAGTGGCAGATGAAATGGGCCGGCTAGCCTGGTTGACGACTGCATGCGCGCCGTCTTCGATGGTCTCCGCGACACCGGCGATACTGACGCTCCTCGCCCACCAAATGAACTCTTGGATCTGGTCGCGGCCATTCTTGTGCTCGGCCAGGAGTGCAAGCTGCTTGAGGCATGCCTCGGACAGCTGCAGCAGACGCCGTCCTTGCGGGCTCAGGCGGCCGCGGCGGATGGTTCTGGACTTGAGAATGTCGGTGATGGATGCTGCTCCTTTATAAATCTGTGCAGCAGCCTGCTCTGTAGACGGCATATATCCTTCCTTCAAAGCCTTGGCGATCTGATAGGCGTGTAGTTTCTCGTGTAGTGTCTGCTGGCGATCCGTTTCTTCGTCCGACGCGAGCAGTGGCCGGCGCTCAGCCTGGGCCTCGATATCGTCGTTGTTGTCATAGTCGCTCGATGAGCCGCATATCCCGCAGCAAGACATTTTCAATTGAGATGATGTTTGATGGTTTTTTTCAGGATGATTATGAGGAGCTTTGTTGAACGACATCTGCTTTGTTTTGTTGAGCTCATCGATGACGTCGTTGTTGTAAATCCAAAGAGGCTTAGCGTCATGCCTCACAGTGACGAGTCTCACTTTTGATAGCTGAGATATCACCATATTGTTGATCTGTTTGCACTATATTTAATATATTAACAGCTGATATCATCTTATGATAGAATTTCCGTACTTTTATCGATGGTTCCAGATTACCCGTATCTTTTATGTTTATTTAAATAGTAATTTGTTGGTGCTTTTAATGAGATCGAAGATGAAGTATTTGAAGATAAACATGCATTTTAAAAGAATGCAAACATTACTGCAGTAAGAGTTAGGTACCGATGAAATGACAAACCGCAATTAGGTGAGAAAACCAGCCTGATAACAACTCAAAACACTGCGTATTGCCTGGCCTCGATCTACTCACTACTACAGATCACGGACCACCACGGCATGATTCATACACCCTTGCTAAAACCAAGTGCAACAGTGTGGCTCTTTCTCCAAATCTACAACATTCATGATCATAAATGACTGCTGTCACTGTTGTATTGCTGCCGGGTCTCCCCCGCAAACGAATGAGCTAATGTGCCTGCGGGTATGCTTATCCCCTATCCCCGGGGCACAAGGCATTCCGAGCATCCGATAGTGGGTGCTTAATGTTCTACAAGTACTACAGTTGGATTTGTGTGTGGTTAGCCCAGTCTCCATTCTGCTGGTGTAAGTGATGAACCTAGTCAGCCAGTGAGGCGGGCATCCCAGTTTCACAATGATACACCCCATGGCAACCTTTACCCCAGACCCCAGGAAGTAACCGCTGGCATACCATGACGACAACAATACAGACGCTCCTGCCGTCTTTGGAGTAACTCTAACGCCTACGTCCGATGAAATGCAGTGATACCGTGGACGTTAACGTGGGAGAGGGGGAGCTTGTAGCTGGTATAAATTGACCTCATCCCCCTTCTTGGTGGTCTTCCCTCCCCAGGACACGCACTTTATACCTTCAACACCACCAACCAGCTTGAACAACATGTCATCTCTCAAGGGCAGCGTTATTGCCATTACCGGTGCTGCGTCCGGCATGGGCCTATGCACGGCCAAGATCCTCGCAAAACACGGCGCCCACCTGTCTCTTGCCGATGTCCAGGCCGACCTGCTCAACGAAGCCGGCGCCGCCGTCCAGGCCATTGCCACGGAAGAAGGACACACTATTAATGTGCTGACGACAGTCGTCGATATCCGCGACCGTGCTGCCGTCGAAAAGTGGACCAAGGATACCGTCGACTCACTCGGGCCGCTCGGCGGCGCCGCTAACATTGCCGGCGTCTTCAAGTCCAACCTCAAGGACTGCGTCGCCGACGAGGAGGACGACCTATGGGATTTTATGATCAGTGTCAACCTGACCGGCACGATGAACTGCATGCGCGCGCAGGTGTCCAGCATCCGCGAGCACGGCGTTGCCGACAAGAAAGTGGGAGTGTCGATTGTCAACGCCGCCAGCATCATGGCCGTCCAAGGCGCACCGGGCTCGGCAGCCTACTGCAGCTCCAAGCACGGCCTTGTCGGCCTAACGCGCGCGACGGCCAAGGAGGTGGGCAAGCTGGGCATCCGCGTGAATGCGTTTGCGCCCGGGTTTATCAACACGCCCATGCTGCGCAAGTCGGTAGAGGCGCGCGGCGGGCAGGTCAACACGTCGTCGACGCCCAAGTCGATTGCGCTGGGTCGCGAGGGCCAGCCCGAGGAGGTGGCCGAGCTTGTTGTGTTTCTGCTGAGCAGCCAATCAAGCTACATTTCGGGGCAGTGCATCTCTGTCGACGGCGGATGGAATTGTTAGGCGTTGTGATTGAAGGAGTAATTATAAGGTGAATCCGACATGACGTTGTTGTGTGCTACATCTTGATTTCAAGGCAGTCTTTTGGTGTGCTAACCTCGGCTTCTTTGTCATCAAACAGTGCGATCTGCTCGCTGCACCTGCCTAACATGGGCTTCTTTCCTAAAACGGCAATTGTGCAGTAGTGCCAAACGGTTAATTCGAGATCCGAGTCAACACAGCCTTGCGAGCATACTTTGTTGGGTGATATCAAGCCAAAGTACTGCAGTACATATCTCAATCTTTAAAACTGTGTCGAGACTTTCAATACAATGTTCAACAGAACCAAACAAGCCGTTCTCGGCCCCAATGCTCATCTGCTTCGTCCAAGTGTCGTCCATGACAAGGCTCTACATCGTGATATCACCGAAACTCTCAATAGCTATGATTCTACCCCTATCTTCGGAGCCTCGTCTCTTCTCTTAACCACAGCTACTGGATAACCCGAAAACATACGTTTAAACAGCTCAAATGCACCGACATACACCACATATCGCTATCCATGACATTATTGCTAGTAAAAGAGTGGGACTTATCCCTTCCAGAACGCTTAGGAAAAGAGGAATCTTTCCCCAATTAGGCAATTACCGGCCGTTGTCGCAAGTCCCGCTCGTCCATTGCCGTCTTTTCCCCGTCTACTCTGGATGAGGCAATCACGTTGGTCACCTCTTGCCGCTTCAGTCAATTACTCCAAATGCGCTCATTATACTGGTTACTCCAAATTATGAGAACCCCAAGGTGCGTCATTGCTCACATAGAAGTAAGGTGAGCATCGAGGTGAGCCTCTTTAAATGAACAATTTGCTATCTCGACTCTACATCTACCCGTAATCTACAATCTACTCTACAATACTCTACAATCTAGACTGATCCATCGCTGCCCAACGAATACCGAGATAACGCCGGACCGATCCACGGACATGGCCGCAACAACACGCAACCCGAAAATTCTGAAATTAGACGACGATAATCAGAATTGAATCGCATTGGAGAAGGGATTGAGAGACTGAGAGAAGGTGACGAGAGAAAGATTGAAGAGAGAAGAAGAGTCAACGGCTCAAGGTCGACGGATCGGACACATCACACGGAATGGCTCCAGCGCAGTCGGCGCAGGTGACGCCACACCAGTCGCGGCCGCAATCGCCGCAATTATCTCCGTCAGCATCGGCATCGGCATCGGCATCACAACGCTCATTACAGTCACAACCACAACTGCCACCACAATCACCATTATTACCACCAGCCGACAATGCTGACAGCACCGCCATCTTCCCCATACTCAAGGATCTCGCCATCGCCTTCAAGCTGGCCGTCTTCACCGAGTGGCGCCGTTTTGTCCGCTGCTTTATCCAGGTGCCCTTTGGCATCGTCGCCATCATGGCCTCGTGTTTCGGCATCGACCGTTTGTTGAATATGGGCGGTGTCTCGTTCCCGGCCTCGGTCGCCTGTCTGGTCATTTTGTTTGTGGTCCTCGTGCTGTGCGACCTTGTCCTCGGCAGACGACCGACCGAGAAGATTGTGCGCGCCATCAACATCCCGGGCGGCTGGTCCTTGCGATGGATGAATCTGTTTTTTGTGCAGTCCTTTGTCATGCTGCCGCTCAGCCCACACATCTCTATTGTTGAGATCATCAAGCTGGTCCTTGTTTTCGGTATGTCTCTTTGTTTCTAACCCTAGCATCTGCTAACGTTCTCCAAAGTCATCGGCTTCCTCCTCATGATGGTCGTCTCCGTCTACATGACCCGCTGGATCCAGAAGTGGACAAGCCCGCCGCGCAAGGCAATGCTGCAGCGCTCTGAACAGGTCGCCAGCGAGAGCGAGTCTGAAGAGCTCACGCCGCTGCGCGCATCCACCTTTTTCACCGACGACCACAACGACAAGGACATGCCGCCCATCCCGCCGCGCTCGCGCGTCGCCGCATACATCACCGTGCGTGGCCAGAACCTTGACGACCCGCTTAGTTCGTTCAGTGATGTGCCCGCGCCGCACATGCACTTTTACTCATCGTCGTCGACATACACGACACCTCGCCACTACTACCGCCCCGGCGGCGGCACGCGCACACCGACACCGCCACCGCGCGAGAGCCCGCCGCCAATCATCCGCGCGCCCCGCGCCGACCGTTGGGCTGAGTGGGCCAGCGGCCACATCGACACGTGCTTTTACCTCACGGTCATGTTCGCCGTTGGCGTGCCCGTTTACTACAGCGCCGGCTACGCCATGCCACTGCATCTGTCCATCAACATTCTGGCGTTCTTTGCCGCCATGTCACTGCCCGCCTCGTGGCGTCAGATCCTACACCCCGTCATTGTTTCCGCCTTTTCGTCGCTCCTTATCATCTGGTTGCTCGGACGCGTGCGCGGCGATAGCTTGACGACAACGCTCGGCCTCTACAAGCCGGGTCACACCTACATCAAGCTGTGGACCAATGCCGCATTGCACCCGCATACGCGCATGCTGCCCGGCGCCGGCGACATTCTATCCAGTTTTCTCGACGCCAGCATCGTCTCCCTTGCGCTGCCCATGTTCCAGTACCGCTACGAGCTCAAGACGCATTTTTCCGCCATTGTCGTGCCCAACATTGTGCTGTCCATCGTGTCGCTCTTTGCCTACCCTATTGTGTGCCACTCGATCGGCATCAGCGCAACGCGCAGCCTAGCGTTTACGTCGCGCAGTCTGACTCTAGCACTCGCAACGCCCGCCGTTACCAACCTAGGCGGCGACCTCAACACCATTGCCGCCATCACCATCTTGTCGGGTGTCTTTGGCGTGCTCATTGGCCAGCGCGTGCTGCGCATGCTGCGCATCCCCGAGGACGACTACGTCACGCGCGGCGTCGCCATTGGCGCCAACGCGTCCGCTCTCGGCACAGCGCTGCTGCTGCGTGTTGACCCGCGCGCGGCGGCCATTTCCAGTCTGGCAATGAGCCTGTTCGGCACCATCACTGTCGCCTTTTCTTCGATACCCCCTATTGTTAATGTCATCCGAGCCACTGTGGGTTTGTAGCGTTTGTATATATTTGATTTCATTTTGTTTTGCAGAGCATAGAGTTAGAGTTAGAATATGAATAGATCATCCCTCTTCAGTAATAGTGCAACTCGGTCATACTGCCAGCGCCAGAGCCACCTGCTCGGTAAAGAGACGCTGCTCAATGACGGCCCCAAATCCGTGGCACTGCACAAGCTCCCGCAGCGCGTCTCCCAGCGCCTGCACCGCGTGCACCGGCACCGCCTCGAAGCGCGGCTGTGCACAGATGGCCTGCCACGCCTGCACCGGCGTCAGCGCGCCACTGTGAGTCAGCACGAGGTCCTTGGACAGCGCGAGCATTGACTGCATGATGAGGCGGGTTTCTTTGCTATGATTCGAGTCCCGTTTCGAGTGCATATCTGCCAGGCGCGACGTCACCGTCAACGAATGGTTGTTGGACACGTTGTTCTCTTCATACAGCTTGGCTGGCGTATGCATGTGGCCGATGCAGGGCTCTTCCAGCTTGAGGATAAACTGCATGCCAATGTCGGTCGGGTCGACGTCGCCGATGCAGCATGATCCGGACGAGTTGGAAGGGCTGGCACTAGAACTCAACGACGCATCCAGGGCCTCGGTGACGTGGTTGATCTGCGGCGTTGAACACAGTGAGTTGCTGATGGTGGCAAAGTCGGGCCAGTTTAGGTCGGCAGTGATGTCGATATTATTAATGTTGTTGATGTTGAGGTCAAAGTCAAAGGCAGCAATCTCTTCGGGAGACAGCTCGATGCCGTCAACGCTTATGCCGTTTCCATTAGATTTAGGAGAGCCGTTGGAGCCGTGACCATTCGTGTGTTTCAAGGCCTGAATGGTTTCTTTTAAGCGGGTATTTTCCTGTATAAGGTGTGCCTCGCGGGCACGGCTGAGTGCAAGCTCTTGTTCCAGGGCCTTGGTATACCGATCCTTGCGCTCGCGGTAGGTTCTAGCAGTCAGTATTGCTCTGTCATTTCCGTGCACAATTATCTAAACACACTGTTGGGCGGTTCGCAGCTGGGCGCGCCGCTTTACCGTGCGGTCTTCGGGAGGTGCTATCCGGCAAGTTAGCAAACTGAGTCTAAGAGGAGGGGGGACACCCTCTTCCTGGAGATATAGTTTTATCTGCAGAGTATGTCTTGCAAACTGCAGACGATCTCATATCCAAAGAGGTGTCCGCGCATGTGCCTTGAGTGCGGCGGGTCCACATACCGTTGGGGTTGAACACGCGGAAGATGTTCTTTGGCATGGTGGCTGCTGCGATCTGATCGGCTGCAACGGTGAATAGTATGAATGCAGTATAGACTGAAACAGTGGCTCTGTGAGTGAAATTGGGATGATAAATCAAGATGGCCGATATAGTCAAGTTGATAGTTGATAGTCCGATCGACGAGATGGTCAATGTTGAGGTGATCGAGGTTGAGGTGTTTGAAACGGTGATTTAAATCTTTTCTTTTGGTAATCAAGCAATCTGAAAATCAACTTCACTGTCATTTTCGTATCAAGGTGTTCGCGTCTCACAAACTGTCAGCCTTGTACAGGAGATTCCCCTCGGTCGTCTACAACATACGGCACTACGGAGTCTGCGACTGTGACGCTGTACGGGGTTGTCAGATGCTTGGCCCCATATTATAAGAACGATCCACCTCCACGTGTGGGTCCTGAATCGACTCGAGAGAGCCGTGAGCACGGTGACTACCGAAATAGGAAATTCTGATTACAGCAGAGTGAGGATTACCTAATTTGCAATTAGAAAGTCATCTTTCGGCGGCAACGAGTACGAAGTAGCAAATCTAGTCTAATTCATGTATTTGTTCATTCAATAATTATAGAATGGTATGCCTACGTTGTCAAGCTAAGAAAAAGTACGAACAGAACACAAATCAGATCTTGATACGTGCTTGGCGGCAGTCCGTGATTGCGGCTCATGTAAGCACGTTGGTGAGACTACCGTCAATCGGGTTATTTAAGCATATCAATCAGATGATTTCGGATTATACGTGCATCTGACGGAATAGCGGATATAGAATGTGTTCTGAGGTTTATTTGCTGAATAACGAGACCGAAGTTGCGATATATAGCAAGTGGTGTACGGCAAGCCAGACGAGAAGATAAAGCAGCTTGGGGGAGGCAAAGATGGGACGTCAAGGCGTCTTATGTGTATAAAGTACGTGTAGAAAGTAGAGACTGTGGACACGGCTCTCCTTAATGCTCCATTAGCTGTGTTTTAGCAGTTATTTCTCATCCACGATATCATCAATATTTCCAAACTGGTAAATACACTGGGGAAAGGATCTCTAGATCGCCCCGAATTGACCCAAAATGGAAGTTTTGATGACGACCTACTCCAGGACGTCAAAGAGTAGAGTAGATTGTTCCAGAAATCAATGCAAATCAATTCCATCGATTGATATAAAGTATCAACAATGTCGTCCAATACGCCAAACATGAGTCTCAGCTTATCCAGCAGCAAACAACTTCTGCCGGCCTGAATAACCACCGTTCGAATCGCAAGAAAAAAACTTTGAAATAAAAAATAACGACTCCCAAAAATATGATTTCTATTCGACTCCAAGTCTTTGGTTTGGCCTGGCTATTTGCCGGGGCGACCGCTTCCGCCATTCCCGGACCCGGATCCAGCCTGGCGCGGTCAAATGGCAACCACCTCGGGAACAAGTCCGGTAAAGCCATCTACATTATTTCAAATGACGACTCGCAAAATACAGTCATCGCGGTCCCAATTGCATCCAATGGTTCACTCATGGTTGATCAAGGCTCGTCGACCGCGACAGGTGCTGCCGGCGCAAGTGGCCTCACAACAGACGGCACTCCAGCCGCTCCTGACTCGCTCTTCAGCCAGTCGGCCATTACTATTGCAGAAGACTCCTCGGCGGGCAGCTACTTGTTTGCAGTCAACCCTGGCAACAACTCGGTATCGATGCTTGCCATTGATACCCAAAACCCGGCCAAGCTGTCGCTCGTCGGCCAGCCCGTGGTGTTCCCTGGCCAGTTCCCCAACACTGTGGCAGCGTCGCCCAAGAACAATATGGTCTGTGTCGGCATGACAGGCGCCGAGTCGGGTGTGTCTTGTGCCTCATACTCGCCGTCGCAGGGTATTCTGGCCAATACAGTCGATACGCTGCGGCCTCTCACGCTGACACCAGCTCAGACGACACCGCCGGTCGGCCCTCTTAACACCGTTTCGCAGGTCTTCTTTTCTGAAGACCAACAGACACTTTATGCGACAGTCAAGGGCGACGGAAACAGCACTGTTGGGTACCTGGCATCGTATCCAGTCGTGTCATCAAAGTCGGCTTGCGGTGCTACTACGCGTTCTGTTGCCGCAGCAGGCACAACAACATCACCCAACGGCACAGCCGTCCTCTTTGGCGCATCAACAATCAAGTCAGCGAGCCACTCCAGCAAAGGAACCGACATGCTATTTGTGACTGATGCGTCGTTTGGCGCTGCTGTGCTGAGTGTCGACAAGAAAACGGGTGCTGCAGTGACTGCCGGCCGAGGCGTTGTGTCTGGGCAAAAGGCGACGTGCTGGGCGGCCATCAGCCCAGCGACAAACACGGCCTTTGTGACAGACGTTGCTAGCGACCGTTTAGTTGAGATGTCCCTAACAGATGCCAGTATTCTCGGCGGCGGGCCTATTGATCTGCCGGCGACAAATGGCGACCTTGGTCTGACGGATCTCCGCGCTGCTGGCCAGTTTGTGTATGCACTCAGTCCTGGCAACGGCACGGGAACATTAGTCACAGTCTTGGATGCCGTCAAGCGCTAGCAAGTGCAGCATGTGTCACTTACATCGCTGGGACTGGGGAAGAGTGCCCAGGGCATGGCGATACTTGTCTGAGGTGTGTTTGTTTCTCATGAAGACAAGCGCTGGTTGCTCGACATGTGTATCAAAATCCGATTCTGTCTCCTTAATTTTGTAGTTGTCGGAACACTCCTTTCTGGTTCAGCTGATAAATGTGTTGAATTGCTAGCTAATGGACCATAACATAGCACACGTGTAGAAATGTGTGTTCTGTCGTTGGTCTGGTAAGCTGTCTGTATGTTCAGTGCAAAAAGGAAGCGAAAAGAGAGGGACCAAAAGTGGTGATAAATATGCAAGCGCCCGTGGCAGGGATTAGGCAGCAGTCCCCGTCACGTGGTCTGAGTGAATGTAAAGTGGGTCTGTACCCTTTACCGCCTTGCTTACTCATCGTTTAACCGATACTGGGCTTTCTTTTTGAAAGTCGAAAAACCCTGGTCTTTTTAGAAAAACAGTAAAGTCTAACACTAAAATATGTAAAAAGCTTAGGCAATTGCTTGTCTTGAATAGAAACGTCGTTATTTTTCTTCGTTTTTTAATCTTTTTTTTCGACTTATTTTAACGTTTTAATATCTATTTTATTCGTATCGATAAGCCGTTTTAAAGTATTATATGCTTTCCGTTTTGTTATAGTATTAGCCGGATTATTTTCTCCCGGTATTTAATAGACTTTAGCGATTTTTTTACGTTCGTACGACTAACGAAGTATCGTTATATCGATTATAAAGCGTTTTTTTACTATAATCTTTAACTTCGTTACAACGTTATATACGTTTTTCGAGTCCGTATAGATTTTTAAAAGGACTAGTCGACTATAGATATTATCGATTGTCGCTTTGAGGCAGCTTATAACATTAAAATTATATATAAACGCGTATAATTCGGTTATTAATACCGACTTAGTAATTCTTTTAGCTTTAGTTAAGCTTTAATAGATGATGTTATAATTACTCGTATTATCGTATATCGTAATTACGTAACTTAGTTAAAACGATAGGTTTTTATTAAAAACGAAGCTTATATTTACGAAAACGACTACTTTTACCGTTTTTTTATCTAGTTTTATAAATCTTAGTCTTCTATCGGAGTACTTAGTTTATTATTATAGTCGGAAATTTAATACGGAGACTTTTTTTTTGCCCGGGTCGACGTATTGTACGGCTACCGAAAGGTCGAACGCGGCTTCGGGTTAATATACGGAAACGACGTAAACGTTACGTACGCGTTACGCTATATATTATTACCGTATACCGAATAGCTTGTTTATTTTACCTCGTATACTTTTATTAATTATCGGCGTTTCCGTTACGGGTATAATATTAACTACTTAGCTTTTTTATATAAAAGTTATATTACCGTCGTTTATTAAAATAAGTATACCGTTATTAAACTTTAAAAACTTATTAGTCGATAGTATATTACGAGGTTTCGTTAAGAAGCCCGTTTTATCGAAAACGCGTTACTTTAAATCGGTAAACTTTTTATCGGCGAATATAAAGGTGTCGTCCGTTTATAGTTTTACTAATTTAAACATGTTTTTTTTACGTACTATAAGGTATATATCGTATATCGACGGCGTTATTTTTAAATCGTCGGTATAATACTTCGTATATATAATAAACTAGTAGTTACTTACTTCCGAGACGCCGTAAAGTAGTTTAAAAATATATAAGATATCGTCGTCGTCTATAGTTAAAATGTCCCGAATATTACGGCTCGGGTTTACGTAGATATTTCGTTTAAACGAGGTAAATACCTATACGTACGTTTACAAGATATCGCGTAATAGTAGTTTTATACTTCTTTTATTTATTTTATATATAGCTATAAAAATTAATAGTCGCTAGCTTATACGTTAAATTATAAGCGATTAGGTAAAGATTACCGTTTTACCGTAGTTATTAAAAGCTTATACTATAAATCTATTTTTTTCGATTACTTATACGGTGCCCGTATACTTAATCTCGTCGATAAATCGTCCGTTAAAAAGACGTACGTTATTAGGCAACTCCGTACGTAATACCGTTATAAAAACTTTTTTTTCTAATAGTCTTAAAATTTTTACGCGTCGCGAGACGTCGTAATTAAGTAAAAAGAAAAGTACTATAAGCTATATCGTAGCCGCGGTACCGTAAATTGTAATAAATACTACTTTAAAAAAAAGCTCGCATACTACTATAGTATTAATAGTCGTAGTAAATATTTTTTTCGGAAGGTCGTTTAGTACCGTAGTAGTATCTTTAGACTTCGTAAGTCGGCCTCGTCGGCGTTTAGTTTACTCCGTAGCTATAGTAATTATTTCGGCGTTAGAAAAGTCCGTTTTAACGATCCGGACCGAAGTCGACCGGAATATACTTTTTACGCCGTTACTTATATTTAAGGTAATATTTTTATCTTCTATAATACGTACTTTATACGGGCCTTTCTATCTTTTAGTCGTAGCCGTTTTACCGAAGCCGAAAGCGGGCCGCTATACTTTTACTTAGCCGTTTACTTTCGGCTTTTTTACTGCCGGTCCGTTCCGTTATGTTAATGTTTCCGTAACCCGGCGTTCGGAGTTATGTTTTTTTAAGTTTTTAATAATAGCTTTAATTATAGTTATACGGCGCGAAATATTCGGGGACGATATAATCGTTTTTATTAGTCGGGGGTAAGTACCGAAAATAAATAGTATGGGTACGATACCGGAAAGTCTCGCCGTATCGTTGATTGCTTTAATAGCTATTTAAAGCGATGTATTTACCGTTATACCCGGGGCTTTTTTACGGATAATTTTATACGCGCGTTTTAGTATTTTATAGTATCGTTTTATTTTACCGACGTTATAGTAAGCTTTAGTCGGGACGGGCTTAGTATACGACTTTAGTAAAGCCGTATTCGACTAAAACTTATAGCTCGTAAAATATATGCCTTAATTATATACGATAAGGTTAAAAAGACTTACGTACGTATCGATTTATATTTCTTTTAACTTATTTTATACGTGCTATACGTTTAAATTATTTAACTATTTTGCCGTTATAAATCCCGTGTTTTAATCTACGATATAAATATAGGCTATACCGTCGATATATACTACGTTAATTAGTATAGTCTTATTAAATACTACGTCGTTTTTATCGCGTAAGTTAAATTTAAAACGTTTAAGAAAGCCTTCGTTTATTTAGTATTAATAATAGTATTTACGGATATATTGTAGTATTTTCCGGTTAACTTTATTTATACCCGTTTTAGTAAAAAAGTTATATAGCTTTTTAATAAAAAAATAGCTAAAGCGGCGGTATATACGTTTAAGCTCCGTTATTATATAAAAGCTTTAAGCCGTACGGGCCGAAGTTATTTTTTTAATAGTAAGGAAAGCATATCCGAACCGACGGACTACCGGTATCTTATTACGTAACGATATTATAACGTTACGTATATTGTCGAAATAACTACGTAAACGGTTAATATCTTTTAAGGATATTAAAAAAGGTGTTTCTATTAGGAGTACGTAAAAAATAATAATACCGATAGGTATATCAATCGTTACCGATCCTACCGAAAACGTCTCTTTGTTATTACCGAATCTTACACCGATACGTTTACCGGTCTATATATTTATCCGGATATTTAGGCGTAACTTATAAAAAGTAACTAGCTATAGGTTACCGTATATAAAGTATATAGCCGCACCGGTATCGATAATAAAGCTTATAAATATCTCGTCGTTATACCGAGATATTATCGGTATAGTTTATATAATACTCGTAGGTAACCTTAGTATAAGAAGGGATATTATCGTAAAAAAGGGTGTCGTAGAAAAAGTTATCGAGGTAAAAGAAAGTATAAAAAGTATCGTAAAAAGAAGAGATGTCGTAAAAAAAGTAAATATCGGGGATGTCGTAAACGTCTTAAATACGTTATCGTCGAATATAGTTTTAGCTTTTTCTTCCGTTATAAATATAGAAGTTATATAGACGTTAGTTTAATCGTTTTTTTCTTTTTCTTTTTTTTATTTTTTAATTAGACTATCGTTAACCTTTTTTATATATATTTGTTTTTTTCTTTTAATTACGAAGAAGTACTACGCCGTCGACTTAAAAAACTTGTTATATTACGACTTCTTGTAAGCGTTTTTTTCCGCTTATATGTAGTTATTTTATCGATAGTTTTTTTTAGTATAAATAAAATACTTACGTAGGCCTTACTTTTTTTTATTACCTCGGCCGTTACTACGGCTATTGCCGTAACCGAAACTTTTACGCCGGGGTCCGGCGCCGCCGCGGTTCTATTAGTAGGTACGGTCGGTATAAAAGTTATCCGGAGTAACCGTAGTTATAGTAGTAACGTTATAGGGTTTTTTCGCCGCTTTAAACCGTTTATTTACCGCTACTTTTTTTTGTATTATAGTGACTATTTAGTCGACGTTAATATCGAGGTTAAAAATAGTATTTACTAACTGGCTTATAGCGGGGTTTTATTTAAAAGTAGTTATAAGACGATTAATTAATATTCTTTAAGTTTTAAGGCTTTCGGTAAAGCACCGCTATTAACGCGACGTTTTGTCGTAAAACTTCCTTACGACTTTAGATATAAGTTTATTAAGATACTTTTAAGTAACTTATTTAACCGTCATACTATACTATCTATTATCCCGATAACGTTAAAGTATAAAAGTCTTAAAGCGTTCGTATATCGCCGTTATCACTTTATTTTAATTCTTCGGATTATCTAACTAAGTACGTAGGTTTTAGTAGAAGTTATACGGCTTTTTTTTTGTTATTATTATTAGTAGTATTTTATAATAGTAGTTGATATATAAGCTATAGTCCGTATACTTTTAGTAGAAAGCCGAAAAACGATAGCTTAGACTTATTTTGTTTGTAGTATTTTTATACTTCTAGCTTTTACTATAAGTTTTTTTTATACTTTCTAGCTTTTTTAGTTGCTTTTTTTTATTAGGCGGTTTTTTATTATTATTATTAAGTCTATACCGTCCCACGTCTTCCGGCTAGTTACGTTTTTTCCTTCCACTAAGTACTTAAAGTATTTAGCTTCTATTAGCTAACGGAATAGTTCGTACGTTAGTATATACGGAAAGTTATCGAATATTACTTCTATAAGTCCGCTGTTATTATTAGTATTATTATTATTATTACTATTACTATTCCGGTACCGAAGGAAAAAAGTAACGAGGGTTAAGAAATTAAGGGTTAATAAAGCGTTATATAAAAAAACGAGTTAGTAGTATCCTATAATCCGGGGATACCGCCGGTATATCTTTAAATCGTAAACGTAGTATAAAAAACTCCGGGATAATATTATTTTAGAAGTATAAATAATTACTTTAGTCGAAAAAAAACGAAGAAAACTTCTTTACCTTTTAAATAGTAATAAAGCCTTACGCTTTAATCACCGTCGGTAAAAACATTACTAATAATAGGCGGTCGTTAACTTATGACGCTACGATTCTTTAAAACTACCGGTCGATGTACTATAAGGGTAGCTTTTTACGAAGTTTATCGTTGAAAGACTATAAAGGTCGTCGTTTAAAGATTTAGTCCCGACTAGTTTTCGGCTACGGGATTATTTTCCTTTTAACGATCGTTTCTACTATTCTTTCGGCTTAGTTAAAGCTTCTATCAATTATACTTTTAATATATACGTTTCGTTATATCATTAAATTACGTAGTTCGAAGGCATACTTTAGTCTTACCTTTATAAAGTTTTTAGTCTTTTATTCCGTAAATTAACTTCGTAAAACATCGAGTAAATCTTTATCGTATACGGTAATAGTTATAATACGTTACTTAAATACGTTAATATATTTACGTTTACTTATACTATCCATTACCTCTATCAAATTTAACGAGGCTAGCGCTAAAAGTAAATCCCCGTCGTTTTCCATAGTATTTAAAATCTCTTTATCTTACGTCTTAAAAACTCAAAAATAGTTAGTTTTTAAGTCTTTAGTTCCTAACTTATAAGTATCGGAATACTCTTTTCTAGTTTAGCTAATAAATATATTAAATTACTAGCTAATAGACTATAATATAGCACACGTGTAGAAATATATATTCTATCGTTAGTCTAGTAAGCTGTTTATATATTCAGTACAAAAAAAAAGCGAAAAGAAAGGGACCAAAAGTAGTGATAAATATGCAAGCGCCCGTGGTAAGGATTAGGCAGTAGTCCCCGTTACGTGGTTTGAGTGAATGCAAAGTGGGTCTGCACCCCTCACCGCCTTGTTTACTCATCGTTTAACCGACAGTAGTTATATTATACCTATCATGGATTTCTACTAAATAAAATGACATTTTTCATTAAAACAATAGAGCTGCAGGGGTCAATCTAAGCTACAAATTATAAATGTCAAGTTTAAACGAACTCAAATAAAGTCTTAGTGAGGAGCAATACTTATTTGAATTTCTTGCGTAAAAGCTCACAATGAAAAATCAGAATATAATAAAGTTGGAAATTAGAACAAATTTCGAATTATAGTGAAAACAATCGAAACCAAATTATGAACGAGGAAAAAGAAAGCTTTAAGAAAAAAAGACAAAAAAAAAAATTAGATGCTCTCCCCAGCCGAAATCGAATCGGCGACCTTTCGATTACATTAGAGAACCATTACAGTCGAACGTGATGAACCAACTACACCATGGGGAGTGGGACACCTGGAGGATCTTCTTAGAGGAATCTGTGTCATTGCAGTATATAAGGACTATGTGGGGCTACGGCCTACCGCGTCATCCACACTCATTCTACAACACAATACAATGGCCACAGCTGTTCACCTGCGCGTCGCGCGGCCAACAAACGGTTTTTCGGCTCTCATCCCATTCTACTGCGATGGCCTCGGCTTCTCGGAGCTGTTCCGCTTCCAAGACCACGACGGGTTCGATGGCGTGATGCTGGGCTCGGCTGGATCGGCATACCACTTGGAGTTTACGACGAAGAAGGGACACGATGCCGGGCGCGCGCCGTCCGAAGACAATCTGCTGGTGTTCTACTTGCCCGAAAAAAGCGCCTACAATGCGGCCGTGGGCCGGATGGACAAGGCGGGAATCATGGCTGTGGCCGCGTTCAATCCGTACTGGGACCTGCACGGCAAGACATATGAAGACGCGGACGGCTACCGTGTTGTTCTAGCGCATCAGGCGTGTCCAGTGTAGGGTAGGGTTGTCATCGGTGTTGCCGTTTTTGAAGGTCTAGTCGACTGTTCGCCCACCTGGATCCTGTTCTGCGATGCCACTTGCTGTTGCACTTGGCAGACCTTGATTTATGCAGTCATAGTGAACACGATATACTACAGAAAGCGAGATGTTACAGAGCACATAGCACACACATACCATAAACATAAGCGGTAGATTGATTGCAGTGCCAAGTGATAAGATGGAATATGGACATGTCTCACGTTGGCCGCCACGGTTGATGTTCCGACTCCCGCCTTGGCAATATCGATTGATCAACTTTTGATCCAGGATCACTTCTCAAGCTGTGCATCCATTGCTGCGACTAGAACTGTAACTGCAACGAATTTGTGGCGATGCATATATGAGCAACTAGCAACGAGCGGCGAGGAACGGCATAACTCTCCTTGCTAATTGAAACGCAAAGACGTCATTCCGTGACATTATGGGATTACTCAAGGCCTACCGCTGTATAAGGGGTCTATAAATAGCATATAGCGACGATGTCACTGCCTTCGGTTCTCATTGCCACTTGTTGAGTCCGACATTCTACAGAGTAACAACATCAACAAAGCTCAGCCACAGCTATGGCGAGCTATCGCTTCAACATGCCCTCACAGCGTTCTCTAGCAATACGAATAATGATGCAAGATGTCATGGATTAGCTGCCTCCTGTCATCCCGCTATCAGACGCTACCCGCCCGTCATCTGTTTCATGAATAGGAGAAGGAGGGGTTACCAGCACCGAGCACTGCTATCCAATAGATTGACATCATAAAGGTACATCGCAGTAGACAGTACGATGGCAGGGTGAAAAGGTCGGCCGTAAAGGCAACTGCTATCGCCGGTCATTGCATAGACTGCAGACCACACGAAACGATGCAGCACCACAGCCCACGAGCATGTTTCAAGTGCCGGTCTATGATCAGGGACTCTGTAGAGTAGATATGAATAACGTGGTAATGTATGTACCTATCTCAATAGTCATAGATCGGCAGATGGAAAGCTAGCGAAAGGGGCAGAACTGGATGCTTGACGGAACTATGGCCGGCGCTACAAGACCCTGTGGCAAAGGGTCTGTCCTTGAAAGTCCTCGCTCTCAAGCTCTCTCCTTGTCCTCTCCTCAACAACACCCCCACCTCATCTTCAGCTGAACATGGGTCCCACTCCTCGCGCTCTCGAGCCACGACATGTGAATCAAAGTGTAGTATTGTGTTGCATGCAATGTTGTCACCAGCGGGGTAGATGGCTTGTTGTGAATTAAGTTGACTTGTAGGAAATGGACAAAGGCGAAACGGAGACAGCGGACGGAGAGAAACGGAAGAAGACAGCAGCCTCTTTTGCTTCACAGTCAAAAGAAAGCAAAGACATCATCGACTAGAGAAACGCGCGTCATCCAGTGGAGTGCGTTGGCTGTTGCGATTCGCTGGTGTTATCTCGGTTCTACGATGATGTGAATCTAATGATCGCCATTGGTGCTGTATGGTAATGAGAGATGAGAGAAGTAAAAGAGGGCACAAGTAGTAACACAAGACTCGCGAAGCTGCGCTGCTCGAACATTAAGCAGTCTACAATCAAGCTTGCATCGACAAACGATCCGTCCCAATCATATCTGCACAAGGACACTGAAGAGTACGATTGAGATGGGCGGGACGCGGGACAGGCTTGGCATCCCGCAGAACGCAGCGTGTCTCGACTTAGTCTACAGCTTCTACAGTAGAGAACACAGTCGATCAGGACGGAAACAAGCATTTATGGAAGCATTTTGTGCTCCATTTATGGGGCACTGGCCTGCCACGGCTCCATGTGTTTCTTGGCAGCGCATTGGCAAAAGCTTTTCCACGCCCTAAAAAGCTTGGAAGGCTGAAGATTGATAGCTGTACAGTAAAATAGCCGTGATTTTCAACGTCAAGTCTGCAGAGCTTTATTTGAGACAGTCTAGAACATGCACGCCATATGCTTTTTGACGTTTTGATCTGGCAGATGCAAGATGGCCAGAAACCCTTTGAGACTGAGTCTGAAAAGGGTACAGCAGGGGCTTGTACTGGGCTAACAGAGACGATGGGAATACATAGCTAGGGGTAGAGCAGCGAGGGGCAGCCGGGCAGGAAATAAGAGCAGACAGAAAGACGTGGAATCCCGGCAACGACTACAGATAGAAAGGCGAGCTAGGACAAAACAATAAAGTAGAGATACTCCATTCACAATCAAGCATAGCTGGCGTCAGAGCTAGGAAGCGTCCAAGCGGGGACACCGCCACTCTGGCAGTGTTGAGGTAGCCAGCTGGACAGGCAATAATACAGAGTAATAGGCAATAGATGACACTATTCAAAGCTGACGACTGTTGGAGACTGATGGGGAGGCAATACGAGCCCAAGAAAATCAAAGACGTCAATAACTCTCCCCGACCAAGGTGAAGCCGAGCACCTCTTGCTTTGATTTCTATTCATAGAAACAGGCAGAACATCAAGGCCATCATGGTTCATCGTAACATGCCATCAAATCAAGGCCAATCTAGCTGCCAGAACCGGACACTTCATAGTCCGCGCCGCCCCTCGATGTCCTCTGTACTTCTCGCATAGTCTAGAGAGTAGATACCCGTCCTCCGTTTCTCTCCCATCCACACCGCAGTGGGGCCTCTTGTGACAAGCTCCATGCCAGGTTTGGCCAAGCAATGCCTCTCAACCATCATCTTCCTGCTTCCTTGTCCTTACAGCCATCCACCTTGCTGGCCTCTGTCCCTCATGTCCCTCTTCTGTCCCATTGCATGCCTACTTTGGTTGGTCTGCTCAGGCTCGTCGACCTGGTTGGCTATGCCGCCCCTGATGCAAGCTATGGTGGGGAGTGTTTCGTCAATGGATGTAATTAGATGACATTGGTAAAGGGAAAGAAAGATAATAATCATTAAATAAGTCAATAAATCAAATCAAGAAGAGAGTAGAGAGCAGACACCCCTCTCTCATAGCTATCTTGTCTATATAAACAGCTGTCCCCTCTTCATTTTGGTTTTTCTTTTCTAACCTTTCATCACCATCACATCTATCTTTTATATTCAAGAACAAATAACACACATCTTTCACAATGGGTTTCTTCGGTTTTGGTAAGTCTTTCTCCCTCTCCATTATGCCCAGTAGCTACGACTAACATCCCAAGACGAGTCCAAGGACGCACGCGACCAGGTCTACAACAACGACGACCACCACGAGGGCTCGCTGTCCCACGAGCTGCTCGGTGCCGGTGCTTCCTTTGCTGCCATGCACGAGTGGGAGAAGAAGCAGCGCGAGTCGGGCCAGACCGTCAACCACGCCTTTGCCAAGGAGGCCCTGGCTGCCTTTGCCGGCGCTGAGGTCGACAAGCTCGTTGAGACCAAGGGCCTTGACTTCATCGACCGCGAGAAGGCCAAGCACCACGCCAAGCAGAACGCTGAGCAGCTGTACGACCAGCAGTACGGCAACCAGCCCGACTTCAACCCCCAGCGCGACTCTGGTCCCCAGTACTAAGCGGTCTCTGACTAGCTGCAGCTGGTAGCTGAGCGTTGATGAACAATGACAATATAAGAAATTACCACACTTCTTGACTACGAGTGACGTGAACTTGAAAACCCCTTGCAATGTGATATGAATGCAAAGAACATGATGAAGAGAATGCAGTATCAGCTAGAATGAAGACACCAAGCGACGATAGAACAGACATCAAAGAACCAGACAAAATAATTTTCGATTCTCCTGATGAAGCAGACCGCTTCTTAAGCGTACTCGTATACAGGACATCGAGCTACAGTACAATAGACAACACTGCACAGACCCAGTCTGCCTACCACCTTGAACACAACAGCTACCTTTGAAGCTATAACTCGCTGATGCCGACTCACCCCTCAAGCATGGGTCATTCCCGTTATATCCATCACCTGCACTGCTCAGGGGAAGGGTCGTCAGGGTCGATGCTCGGCCTGACCCTGGAAAGAAAGAGGATGGAAGTAACAGAAGAGGGGTAGCCTGTCTTCCGTACTTTGTACTGAGTAAAGCATCAAGCAGCTCTCCTGAGCGTCAGTCAATGGACTCTCATGTCACCTTACAACGTCATTCGATCCGTCGACCCACTATATCCCTGTCTTCTTAGCCAGCACGCAGTGTCATTAGTCTGAACAGTTTCCCCAAATGCCAGAATGACTAATCGCCCGATAAGATAAGACCGCTCCACCTAAAAAATTAATATTATCACGATGCTCTCAAGTCTGTCGAAGTGATCAGTCGAGCATACCACGAGTCACCGCCGCCATGTCAAACTCGCCCTTCCTCAACCCAGGCCTGCGGACCTCTCCCAACGGTCTTGCCATCATCCAGCTCTCGCGCGACCAGTTCCAGCCAGTCTACCTTCACGATGCCGCCGGCGGCGAGGTCGACGGTTATGCAGAGGGCGCCGTTCTCAACACTCGCTTCGGTTCTTTTCCACACACCACCATGATCGGCGTGCCATGGGGCTCGCAGGTTCGCGCGTCGGTTGTCGACACCGGCTCGCGTGGCCGCAAGCGCAAGCGGGGGAAGGAGGCCGAGAAGGCGGCAGCAGCTGCTGAGACGATTTCCGAGGTCGCAGAAAAGTCAGAACAGGCAGAGACAGCACCCACATCCGACGCACCGACACCGACTGCGGCTGCCACCGTCCCACCACCGCAGGCCGCCAGCGGCTTCGTCCACATCCTGCGCCCAACCCCCGAAGTCTGGACCCTGTCCCTTCCCCACCGCACACAGGTCGTCTACACCGGCGACTACAGCTACATCCTGCACCGCCTGCGTGCACGGCCAGGCACCCGCATCATTGAGGCCGGCGCCGGTAGCGGCAGCTTTTCGCATGCCTCGGCCCGCGCCGTCTATGGTCGCCAGTTTGCCACACCCTCTGAATTGGCAAACTCGCCTGACGCAACAAAAAGAAACGGCCACGTCTACAGCTTCGAGTTCCACAACGCGCGCTACCGCACCATGCAGGCCGAACTTGAGGGCCACGGCCTGTCGGGCGACGGCGCTAACGATCTGGTGACCCTGACCAACCGCGACGTCTACGCAAACGGCTTCCTGCTCGACGACGGCACAAGCCCCGAGGCCGAGGCCGTCTTCCTCGACCTGCCCGCGCCGTGGCGCGCGCTGCAGCACCTCACGCGCAACCCCACCGCCGACGGCCGCCCTTCGGCACTCAACCCCAACAAGGCCGTCTACCTGTGCACGTTCAGCCCCTGCATCGAGCAGGTCACACGCACCGTGTCCATGATGCGGCGTCTCGGCTGGGTCGACATTGACATGGTCGAGGTTGCGAACAAGAAGATCCTGGTGTACCGCGAAAAGCCCGAGCTTGTGAGCGGCAAGGCGTGCACGGGCGAGGCGGGCAAGACCGTGCCTGCACCGCGCGATGTCGGCGAGGCCGTGGCGCGGCTCAAGACCATTGAGACGCGCACGCGCGAGTACAACCAAAAGTACTGGCAGGCAAAGGATGCCGAGGCCAAGGGCGATGATGTCGCTAAGAATGAGGATGTCGACATGGACGAGAAAGAGGAGGACGCAACACCGCCGCCGCCACCAGTTCCCTCCTTCATGGAGGGCCGTGTGACGTCCCGCGTCGAGCCCGAGGTCAAGACCCACACGTCGTACCTCGTGTTTGCCGTGCTGCCGCGCGCGTGGAGCGAGGCCGACGAGGCGGCGGCGGCGGCGCGCTGGCCCGTCGGTAACGAGCAGGCGACTATTGGCGCTGTTCGTCGTGATATCCGCAAGGAGCAGAAGCGCCAGGAGATGCGCCAAAAAGCCAGTAAGAGCAAGAAGAACCGGTCAAAGGATTAGTTCATCTCTGTACTATATAGCATACATTAATTCAGCGGTCTTTATGTCAGTTATGTTGCGACAACGTACACACTAGAGGATAAAAGTGTATATTGTTGATAGTTCTATATGGTATTGATACGGGAGTCTCCCACAGACACACAGCTGAGAATATATCATTGTTGCGGCTTAGGCCGGCTGCCAAAAGCAAAGGGCACAGGCTTGCTTCAGAAGCCGTTCTGAGACTGTCTTCGGTAACTGCTCAGTTGCTGGGCTTTGCTTCGAAGGATCGACGGCGATGATGCCGCTCGTGCCCAGCGACCCAAGAGCTTCGTTGACGATGCTGGCACTTTCACATTAAGGAGATCTGGGTTGCTACTGGTAGAGTGCATTGAGGGAGTCTGCATAGTATTTGCCGGAGGGCTCGCAGGCGTCAGTACCAGTGTGGGGGCTGGAGCGTGTACAGACTCCAGCTTCGGTGAAGTAGGGGCCATGTAGAAAATATCGGGCGACCCGGACGAAAGGCTGTATCGGACACTGCCCGCATCTTCTCTGCCAAGGACAGTTCTCCGTGCAACAATGGTATCGCCCGATGACGTCGATTTCTTCTCGGACTGTTCCTCCTCATCACTGATTCCGTTGCTGCTCCGCGTACTGCTGCATGTCGACGTATCAGACGGTTGGTCAATAAACGCAAGCTGCAGCGGGTTGACTGGCCGGCGTGGGATCGGTGACAGCAGCTCACGCGGCGGCTGGCCTGGATTGACGGTAGTCTCGGGCTGTGGCTTCCTTTGTCGCTCAACAATCGTTGGATGTTCATGCAGCAATTCGTGCAGGTATGTAGAGTGTGCTGTCCCCGGTGTCACCGACTGCACAGTCTGTCCTACTGCCTCGTGCAGCGGTATCTCCTCGAGCAAGGTGGCTTCGAATAAGGTGATGGGCTCATTGTTATCCGCAAACGAGGCCTCGTTGCGGGCTACCTTGATCCTACTTTTGTGGCTGTGGCTGTGAGCGTGCTGATGCTTGTCCCGGGAGCTAGTAAACTTCTCCGGCAGTTGGGCATTTTTATTCTTGTGTCCGGTTAGGCGGTGCTTTTTCTGCTGGAGCCATTTCCGGGGCTCTCTCAGTCCGCGCACAGGACTGCTGTTGCCGGCATGTATCTCACGCAGCTCGGTGATTCGTCCTGAGTGCAGTAGGTTTGCGTGTGTCTCTGCCATGGGCGGAAAGCCAGCTTGGGCAAGATCTCCAGAAAGGACTGCTGCGCTGTGAGCTTCAGCCTTGAGCTTGGCCGTCCGTCTCGACATGTGACTATGTGGCACGCAACATGCTTGACCCATTGTGTTCATGTCAGGTCTACCCCAAGTTCGAATACACGTTTCAGGCTATCAAAGACCTTTAGGTGGAAATTGAGTTTATCAAGGACAACAAGTAGGTTGTGGAGGATCAGTTTCATGAAAAATATAAATATTGTGCAGAGGCGACTGAGGGAATAGCGGACAACTTTGGTCTGAGGAGGTGATGGCGATAGTGCATCGAACAAGGATGCAGTCATAGCGGAGAGAATAGGAGAATAAAGATTCAGATTCCGGTGCCATAGAGGTCAGCCTTCCTTCCTGTGATCAAACGTTAGCCATGGGGCGGTCCTTCCCGATGAGTGTGGCGATGTAATTAGTTCTTGCCTCGCGACGCTCTTGGCATGTCCGTGGTTCTTTCCGTGTGTACTGAAAGCTGTAATCCTCGGGGAAATTGCACATGTGCCTACATAAAGCTAATTAGCCATCCAAAGAAGTCAAAACCCAGACAAACAGAGGTCAAAACAAATCAGGTGAAAATGGACATAAACATCAATTATATCAGTATTCAGAGCGTGTAGCATTCCTCCAGTTGGGCCGTAAAGAAAGGGTTAAACAGGGAAATAAAGACAAAAGAAAAGAGTACAACGTTATGCATTCAAAACATCCGACATGACTGTGACTTGCTCCCATGTGCCCGGCTAGCAGGACTGGTATAACAGCAACGGCTCGCCCACGTTCTCAATCTCGGGTATCGTGCACTTGAGGTCAAAGGCCTTTGACAAGACGATTTTGAAGATCTAAAAGTCAGTAATTGTTACTGGGTCCGCATTGTCGACATGACATACCTTCTGGACGTTGATGCTGTGGCTCGTGCTGCTAAAGATAAGAGCGGCACGCATGGCTTTTGCGAAGCGGCGGGCCTGGGAGATTAGCTAGGTACAAGATCAGACGATGCTGGGGTTACACACCTGGTTGGAAATCTCCTCTTGGTCTTCCCGAGGAAAGTTGACAAAGTGGTCGTACTTGGTGCCGACCAGGATGGGGATGGCCGTCTTGTTGAAGCCGCGGCCCTGGCGGTACCACTCCTTGATGCTGTTGAGCGTGCTCTTGCGCGTCAAATCAAACATAAACAAAATGGCCACAGCGTCATTGCACACCAGCGGCAGCATGTTGACAAACTCGCGCTGGCCACCCAGATCCCAGATGCTGAAAGTGATCTCTGTGTTGCGGATGCTAATTGTCTTCTCCATAAAGTTCACGCCGAGCGTCTGGATGTAGTCCTCGTCCCAGCTGCCCTCGACGTACTTGACCATCAGCGAGGTCTTGCCGATCTGGGCGTCGCCCACCATGCCGACCTTGATCACCACGTGGTTGCGGCCGCCGTTGGCAGCGTTACTGCTTGCCTCGGCGTGTGCACCGCTACCGCGTGATGAATGGTCGCCAAATCCAGGCTGTCCGGCGCCAGGCGCACTTCCACCAGATCCGTGGCCCGACAGACCAGATGGTGGCCGTGAGATGGGCTGCTGCTGTGCCTGCTGTTGGTACTGGTAGTTCTGTTGTTGCTGCTGCTGCTGAGCCTGTTTTGGTGCTGGCTGTGAGTATTGTTGGTAATGTTGTGATTGTGAGTACTGGTCGTGTTGCGGCTGTTCTGTCGCATATTGCGCCTGGTGTGCGAGGGGCGGCGACGCATACCGCGCATTGTGGTCCATTTCGTCAATACCGCCGGCTGATGCAACTCCGTAGCTGTGCCGTGGTGAGTTCGC
Source organism: Ophiostoma tasmaniense (assembly GCA_022392925.1). Classification (NCBI taxonomy): domain Eukaryota; kingdom Fungi; phylum Ascomycota; class Sordariomycetes; order Ophiostomatales; family Ophiostomataceae; genus Ophiostoma; species Ophiostoma tasmaniense. Next base: position 813,378 of record JAKRGK010000001.1, on the reverse strand, counting down.
AAGGCCTTGATCGAGAGACTGAGACTGGACGTGGTGGGGACGTCCGTTAGTGGCAGCAATGTTGCCGTTGTTCGCATAGGCCGAGCTGCCAACATGCGGGCTGCCTTCGAGGCCAAGAGTCGAATCATCCTGCGAGATCTGTGAGATCTCGTAGACAGGTACTGGCGCCGGTGCAGGGGCTGGTGCTGGTGCTGCTTCAAAGACAGGCGCCGGTACTGGTTCGGGTGCGGGCGCGGGCGCGGGTGCTGACGGCAACTCCTGGGAGTGCATCTTCGGTGTGTGCTGCTCGGCGTTTATAGTGTCCAGCGCGTCGTGGAATTGGCCCGAAGACCCCACCGAGAGTGTTGAGGAATCCAGCTTGGCGGTTGTGAATTGTTATCGCTCAAGAGAGCGGTCGATGAAGGTGTCGAAGAAGTGATGGGTGCGCAGGAGAGCTGAAAGCTGTCGTCGAAAAGGCGGGGGCCAGGGAACACGTCTCGAGATCGCGCCGAGAATAGCTCTAAGTCGGGGGGCTATAGCACTAGCTAAAGACGAGAGTGCTACGCTGTGGTCGTGGGGGCAAACAGGTGTGTGTCGGTGTCGTCAAAGATGATTGATGGGTGGTGTCGTCGTCGAACCAGAGTCGATGCTTAGAGTTGGTATAGTAATGCAGCAAACTAACGGCGGCGTTGTCGACTTGCGGGTTGGCGTTCCTGGGCTATGGCATGCGTCGAAGGGAGCAAGGGAGCGGATATGACCAGAACTTGGTCGATCAAGGAAAGTCGGGTTCTGTCGAGGTTGGCCGACAGAGGTCGAAAAGGCAGAAAAAAGAGTGGGGGAAGGACGTCAACCTATGGCGGCGTGCAGGCCTAGAGCGTGTCGGGGACGTGTTTGGAGGTGAGACCGAGGCGTCAAGGTGTCGACAGTCGAGTGGTTCTTGTCGTGACTTGGGATTGTCGGGGGCATAGACAATCGTGGTGCAAGAGAAGTGAAGGGGAAAGGCAAGAAAAAGAGAGTAAATGAGAAAGTCGTGGGAAAGGAACCAAGGAGGAAGTGACGCTCCTTGATTACGAAGAACAGTGGACGAGGCTCTCGAAAAAGGCAGGCAAGGAGGGGGCCCAGAGCAAGGAAACAGGCAAGAGCGAGGCAAGAGCGAGGGTCTGGGAGGGAGAGTGGAAAGAGTGGAGACAACACGGTGCGGAAGGGGAAAAATAAGGTGGCCGAGCAAGGGTTGGGCAACTTTGATGGCTATGAATGCCACTGTCAGGCGAAAGAAGCAATGAGAAACAGGTGAACGAAGGAAAGAACGATGGGGAATGCCAAAGGGGAAAGAGCGGGCGTGAGAGCGTGAGAGAGGAAGGAAGCCTGAAAACAGAAAGCGTGGGCGGGTGTGGAAGCGTGGCAGAAAGCGTGCCTTCCTAATTCAAGACGGAACAACAAGAACACGAAAATCACGTCTTGAGGAAATCAAAGTCGCACAAAGGCCAACAGATACAAGCAAGCATTATCCGATATAGCGGCGATAGTGTGCTGTAAACAGATCCGGGTAACTTGGGATGTTGTGCCTCGACCCGGAACCTCTACGAATCTATTGGCTTTGGTTGGCTGCTCCTTGACCAGTGTGGAAGGCGCAATGGATGGTAGACATCGGCCAATATACAAGTAATACGCAAGCTCACCTCATTATGCGGCGCTTATTCTAGTCCATGTTCACTGTTATCAAGGCAAGTGCTGTATTTGTTTACTTATGTCACATGCTAAGAGTCGCATTGTGGCATGTTGCTATTCTGCAAGCTTACCGTTCGCTCTTTCCTTTCCGTATGTTGTTGTTGACGATTACGGCAGGTGCAGCACAAACAAAGTCGATATAAAGCGTACTTTTGGGGATAATCGACAACACTTCAATATAAATAAAATGAACGAATCAGATGACTTTGTTTGTAGACAACTCGTTAAGGTGAGAGAGAACAAAGAGCTGTTTAAGTGTGGAACACGACGCGCCAGGGACGCGACGCGACCTGCATGGAATGTAAGAGGGGAAGTTGGAGGGCAAAAAGGAAGACAACAGATGGGTTAATCGTAAATCAGACGAAATTCTGATATGAGAATAGAGTGAGTAGTCGTCGCTGAACAGATTTAAGTCATCTGGAATTGTGATTTCTAATGTTGCCGATACGGGAAGGAATAGGCGGCTTGTTGATAATGTAGCTGCCAGCAGCACGTCTAGAACATCATGCATCGAGCTACAGAGTTGTTGTGTATGCAAGACTAATTTATTCTAACTGAAATGTGTGCTGTATGTCGGTAAATAAGTTGATGTCATATGGTTTTTATGTCAATTTTTTTTTAAAAAAAAACGCATGAAATTCATCATTTTTAAATCAAAATAAAATAAAATCCAAGTAAAAAGGTATGCACTAAACTATACAAATTCAATAACTTACGAGTAAAGACGTGCTCTCGAAGTCTATGACAGAGAAGCTCTCGCACTGAATAGCTTGTGAAGCAAGAAAGAAACTATGACGACGCAACAAGCTATGGCATAATCGTGGCTCGTAGCTTAATTCAACTGCCCCCAAATACTGGCCACTACGACCTGAGGAATCAATACTGACTCGATGGCAAACATGAGAACAAGGAAGAAGTGATCAAAGCAAAGATGGACTGTATGAGAAAGAACATGTCCAACTTGACAACTTGACAGGGCATACAAATTACAAAAAAAGACTAGATGTAGTAAAACACCAAAACTCGGATAAACGAAACCCAACCTTGTATACGATCGAGTAACCTTGTAAGCGGGCTTACGGCATCCTGACAGCTTGCGGCGGTGTGGCCCTGAAGGAAGCACTGCGGGACCTACCCCGTACTAGCGCATACCAGCCCACTGCATTACGTTCAACAGGCTAGCAATGCCACAGGAGAGAGCCACATCTACCTCAATCATCAACCTCCCATCTAAACGACGTCTGCTAGGCTACCAGCTCCCATCTCAACGACCATCCAACCAATTGAACCACAACAGCTCCCCTCGACACCGCCCATCGTCCGACGACCTCTATCCATCATTTTACCGAATACAACCACTTCAACGTTCGACGCTCACTCCTGGTTTGGCCAACGATGGCTTCCTACGGCCAGGCCATCCAGCGCCCGGGCCAGCAGCAGCACCAGCAGGCACCACCATCCGCCGCCGCCGCCGCCCCTTATAGCAATGCTCCCCAGGGCACATTTTCGCCGGGCACTAAGATCCAGGTCGGCAGCCACCGCGTTGTGATCCAAAAGTATCTCTCCGAAGGCGGCTTCGCCCATGTCTACCTCGTCAAGCTTCCGACGCCCATCGACGGCACCGACTTGGCCGTCCTGAAGCGTGTCGCCGTACCCGACAAGGACTCGCTCCGCAGCATGCGCACCGAGGTCGAGACCATGAAGCGCCTCAAGGGCCACCGCGCTATCGTCACCTACTTTGACTCGCACGCTTCCGAGCTGCGGGGCGGCGGCTACGAGGTGTTTCTGCTGATGGAGTTTTGCGACGGCGGCGGCCTCATGGATTTCATGAACACGCGACTGCAGCACCGCCTGACCGAGCCCGAGATTCTGTCAATCTTCAGCGATGTCGCCGAGGGCGTCGCCTGCATGCACTACCTGAAGCCGCCACTGCTGCACCGCGATCTCAAGGTCGAGAACGTGCTGATCAGCAAGGGCACCAAGGGCGGCGCACGGAGACGGTTCAAGCTGTGCGATTTCGGCTCAGCGGCGGCACCCAAGGCAGCGCCCGTATCGGTTGTCGAGTGCCGGCTGATGGACGAGGATGTCCAGAAACACACTACCATGCAGTACCGCAGTCCCGAGATGATCGACGTCTACCGACGACAGCCCATTGACGAGAAGTCCGACATCTGGGCTCTGGGCGTGCTGCTGTACAAACTCTGCTACTACACGACGCCATTTGAGGACCAGTCCTCGCAGCTTGCCATTCTCAACGCCAGCTACCGATTCCCGAGCCATCCCATCTTCTCTGAGCGACTTAAGAAACTAATTGGTATGCACTCGTTCGACATTCATTACTGCCACTGTAGAATTCACATACATGATACTGACTATGAATAGCTTCTATGTTGAGGGAGAATCAAGATTCCCGGCCAAACATCTACCAAGTCCTCAAGGAGGCTTGCGTGATGCAAGGCAAAGACGCACCTATTAAAGATGTAAGAATTCTCGCTTTCAATCATGCTGCGCATCTCTGACAAAAATTATAGATCTACGCCGGACGGTCCAGCGCGGATGCACGGGGCTCAAGTAGAGGCTCTGCTCCTGAGTCGGCGGCGGCAGTTGTTGGCGCAGTGTTTGCGCCGGCACCCAAGGAGCAAGAAGCCCTCCCCGATATCGTACCAATGCGGCGAGGCCGGCCTGGTGTTGCACCTACCACAGCAGCAATTTCAGCACCGAATGTAGCGACCTCTGCATCGCGGCCGAAGCCGAGCCCATCTCCGATGCGCGTGGCGACTGGCGACCCATTTGCCGCGCTCGACGGAAAATCTACAAGCCCGCATACCGCCGACGAGCTGTCGAATAGGTTCCCGACGCTCGACCAGTTCTCGATCTTGCACGACTCAGGAGCACACTTTAGCTTTGACGACTCTATACCCGCCGGCTCAGGCCTCCCCCCAGATGCATCAAAGCCTCAGGAGCCGAACCAACGAGTCGCCGACCGCCTGGCCGATAGCGCTTTCGCTCCGAGCGCAGCCAAGGCGACACCGCAAGCAGCAGCGGCTTCAGCAACTGCTACTATTGCAGCTGCCGGAAGATTGCCATCTTCTGTTAGTGGTGTCGGCAAAGCGCCTGTAGATGCGCCCTACTCTGCAAACCGTGCATCTAGAGCCAACGCCTCACCCGAGAGACGCGCTGCGGCCGCTGTCTCCCCTAGAAAGGTTTCTGAGATGAGTCGGGCGTCTGCGATCATCTCAAGCAACCCCGAATTCCAGGCCATCTCGGCGCAACGCCAAAACAACAGCACCCCTCCCGTTGTTGCACCCAAGCCCAAAATGGTATCCACCGGCACGATGACGTCTCCATCGCCGACACCGCCGCCACAGCTTGCTTCTGAGACGTCTGGCCGCCCTTCGACATATCAGGTGTACCGCTTCCCGCCAACATCGGACGACCAGCCAAGCCGGTCGTCGAGCTTGCCGAGAAAACAATACCCCGACCCGACTGCCAGCAACGACTACGCTTCCGCGCCACCGCAGCAGCTCCGGTCTCAGCCTTCGATCCCGAGCCATATCCGTCATCCTTCGTCATCACGACCGTCATTAGAGAGCGGTCGGCCCGGCCTCGACAGCCTGGACAATGCAGCCGCACCCGCTCTTCCGACTCGCATCCGCCCGACTAGCGCTTACCTGGACTCTAATATGGACTATTTGCGCGAGCGCGAGGCGAGCGGCAGCAATACTAGCGGCACGCCCTCTAATGCAGGCAGCCGGCCCCTGCTATCGCCAATCAACGGCTCGCCCAAGTACGGCAGCGACTACATAGTGCCGTCGGTCTCGCCCCGCCTGGACGCAATTTCTGGCAACAGCAGCGGCCGCGACGAGCCGCCAGCAACAACGGATGTGGACTACCTTCGCTCAATGGAAGAGTCTGACTCGAACAGCAAGCGTGAACGCAGCCATCTCAAGTCGTTTATTGGTGGCAGTGGATCTGGCTCTGGCTCTGGTAGCGGCAGCAGCGCAAAGCGGTCTAGCATGAACGCCCTGTCGGGAACCAAGAACATTTTGGCTGGCAGATTCGGCGACGCCTTCAAGCGATTTGAGACAACGGGTGGCAGCAGCTCGTCTTCGAAAGAGCCGCCTGCCCTGCCGCCCAAGAAGCTTGAGCGCCAGCAGAGCGACTACGACTACGAGCCCGGGTTCCAGGTCGACCCCGACTCAGATAAGGTCCTGCCAGAGGCGACCGATGACATGTCGCCCGAGCAGCGCCGCGAGATTGAGCGCCGCCGCCTTTCGCTTGAGGAGCAGCGCGTCGCTCAGGCGGCCGCAGAGTACCGCCAGCGCATTGCCCGCCGCGATACCGGATCTGGTCCTAGTGCTAGCCCCGTTGATAGCGGACTTGGCACCGCGCCCTTGCCCAAGAGCATCGGTGGCGTCTCGCGGGTTGTGTCGATCCAGAACCGCGTGCAGAACCTGCTGTCGGAGGCCAAGTCTACAAGCCCCGTGACGCGCACTGCATCCGGCTACGGCCACTTTACCGATGACGGTCCCGCGCCCGGTCAAAACTCTTCTGCATCGTCAGCATCGCCTTCAGTGGCTGCTGGGCGTGGCAGTTTTGACGAGCGCCCCGACATCCGGCGTAAGCCTGTTGTTGGCGGCCCCAGCTCAATTCGGTCCATGACACCCTTGTCGCTGGCCGAGACAGGCTCGTCACAGCGTGTTCCGCCGGCGGCCAAGCCCAAGCCCGTGCATCTCAACAAGCCGCTGCCGATCCCGCGTGGCGAGAACACAAACGCACGGCCGGGATCGCCGACGATGCAGCCTCCTTCGCGCTCAATCAACTCTGGCTCACGGGGCAAGCCAGCCTCGGCGCTCATGGCGGCCGACCTGCCCGGGCAGCCTGTGCTCGAGGACATGACGCTGCAGGACCGCGACGACTACATTCGCGATTTTACGCGGCGGTTTCCGAGTCTGACGGCTATTGAGATGGTCGAGCGGGACGTGCCCGATGAGCGGTAACACATGGAATATTTTTAGGGTCGGCTCTATTGTTTCTAGCATTATCTAGCATTTACATTCATGTGTATGTGTGTCCTGTTTTTGTATTCATTCGAAAGCATGGCGTGTTTTTGTTTATATATTTTGTTATCTTCACTCTTGCAGTCAATAGACGTGGCATAAAGCCCTTGAGTTGCTTCAGTGTGTTGGTGTCTACATTGTTTGTGTACTTTTGGGTTTATGGTGTGTGTGCTTTCAGTCTCCAACGAGGACTTTCCAGGATTGAGTTGCCTATATAGGTCTAGACTGACATGCAACATCCAACAACCAACCAATGGGATTATGGTTTAGTGGCTAGAATACCTCGTTGTGGCCGAGGAGACCCGTGTTCGATTCACGGTAATCCCACAGTTTATTTTTTGTCATTTTTTGCTTCACGATCTGAACTTGAACTGTTGTGGAATGACCGCAAGGAAGCAAAACTTGTACTACCACTGTCATTTTCGTCTCTATGCTTCCGTATAGTGTTTTTTTAAGCACGGAATTATTCAAGAGAGGACATTCATTGCCGAATGCTATTGTATATCAAGATCGGGTCTTCGAATATAGATTCCAATTGGAAAGGCTTATATTAAACTTTCTGCCCAAAAAGACGACTTGATTTTCTATCAAAGATGTAACAGTCTTTGCTGTTCCGAGCTCTCAATGACATCAAATTGCATAGAAGTTGTGTCGGACGTGCTTTATATGCAATTATCATCAGTCACGATGTTGAGAACATGTTGATGTTTCTTGCATTTGTGCGATACCAAGCTGGAGAACTAGAAGGAATGAATGATTTCCGACCTTTGCGTAAAAGAATATTGTCTACTTATTGTGTGAACAGTAAAGCCATGCAAGAGCCAAAGGTAACCCGTACGTGAATACCTGACGTGACTTGGGCAGCACTCCGCAATGTATACATTCCGAAGTCAACGGTATTCGAAGAGTGTAAAATCCTGAAGCATGGCTTTATGACTGGCCATCAAGGCACTTTTGCTCTTGTTCACTTATCCAAAGTAAGATTCCTTGCGCCTCAGTTGAACGTCAAGTCTGAAACAAACGTTTATACAAATGAGCGTCACCAAGCCAAAGAGAAGAGAACGGAAAGCGATTACTTCAGGTGAAGTGTATGCCTTCTTGAGTAGAGTTCTTCACTTGAAAGACAGCCAGTAGGTTGAAGAAGAGAATCAGAATATGGTAGGAAGGAAATATGAGAAAACGAGGTCAGAGGAGGTGGCGACTTGAAAGTATCGGGAGAGCAGTCGTGTGTTCTAAGCTTGTGTAGTAGACAGCAGAAAGCACTTTGCTAGCTCTCAGCTTAACCTCTCCGTCTCCCTTTCGAGTTGGCTTTTCTCTTTTTGGACTGTGGCAGGAAATCCTGTCTTGTTTTCACACCTCTCTTCTCTCTCCTCACCTCATCGTTTCTACGAGTGACTACTTCTTTCATGCCATTTGAGCTTCCCTTTTCGACAAGCTTGAGGGATATTTGATCTCTTTGCGCGTGCGATTATTTAACAATAAAGTGAGAGAAGAAATAAAATCCAAAATAAAACAGAACATTAGATAGACCTACGTCAGAGTTCGCTTGATCCCCGGATGTGGATTGTGTCTGTAACGGCCAGATACCGGCGCTAGAACTAGGTCGCAATGAGGCAAGTATCAAAGAAATATCGGAATATCAGACAGACTGAAGGATCATATATGATAGTATAGAGTAACAGAAAGGTCGCCGAGTGGTCAGTGCAAGCTTGCATGCACAACACAACACCATACCGGGTGACATACGCGCTTGCGGGAACAGCAGGGTCGTGCTTGCTAGCTCTGGGGGTGTCAATTAGAGATGGCCCTTAGAGATGAGGATGTGGAGGCCACTTTCTTTTCATTTTTCGCATTTTCTCAAATATTTTCCACTTGACTATATCCACTGTCTCGATCATAGCTCGACTCCTCAGTTTCGGCTGCAATCGTCGTAGCTTGGACAATTCCTGTTTCTGTTCCCACGTATTTATTTTCTGCATTATGTTTTGATTCAATTTAATCCCACTTGGTAGTAGAGCTACGGAGCTTAATTCGGGCCATGCCCCCCATTGGCTAGACTTGTAGATTTACGTGCTTTTTCGTCTTCTTTCTTTCAACTGCCACGTGTGGATGGGCAAGCATAGCCACCCCTTATCTTGACAATAATGCTCTCATACAATTCGAACCCCCATACATCGTTCAGGGACTCCAACGTCCGCTCTTCCCTCGACCTCGTTCTCTCGTCCTCTTGATTCTTTTGCCTTTTCAGCCAGACCACAACACTTCTAGCAGCAATCGAGTGCACAACTAGGAAGGCCATAAGATACTGTAAAACGTGACAAAAAATTGCGGTATTGCGAAAGTAACGAGAGATCAAACCGTCAATTCAAAGATTCAAGACAAAAGACAAGCCATTCACATGTAAGAGACAGTACACCCAAAACCATAGTGAAAATAGGCATCGGATTTACTTTGTGCGACTCTCACAACTATACACTGGCATACACAAACATGCACGCCAAGACTCCCACGATCCCAAGACCATCGACCTCGCACAACATCGATTCGGAGCTTGATATCAACCGATGAAGTTCGACAACTCGAAACACACTCTACCCAATAAGCAGCACCCTAAAGATCAAGACGAAGACAACCAGAACGGGTAACCCTGAAAAGTAAACAAGCTTCGGGAGCTAGTGGATCATGCCCCGTTCTCAGGGTCAAGTGTGTGCGTGTGTGCCAGTGAACAGGGAGGACGGAGAGATATCCAGATGTCTACGATGTAATAGTCACTAATAGCGCAGCGAAGAATGCGAAAGCATAATTGAATGATGTGAGCTCGAGCAGGCCGGATGTATCGCTGATGTCGATGCTACCGTGATCAAACGATCTATCACGAGTGCAACACTGCTGCGATGCATTAGAGTTGCTGTTCACCTCACTGTATAGTAAAGGTCATGAAGACCTCGTTCTTCATATTGACTATCTGCACTATAATGACGGGGAGGCCTCTCGTCTTGGGAGGTGGATGCTGCTCCTGTGGTAATTTCTGGCGTGTGCACTCAACTGTAATATTCTCTGTGGGTGCATTTTAGAGTTGTCCTCTGTAACCTAGCTCATTTCAATTCTCTGATGGGCATTAGCAGAGACTTTACTCTGTAGGTAACAGGCATGTGAGAAACTCTGCAAGTGAGAAATATGAAAAGAAGTAAAAAATGCCTGTGCTCATCAAACCTAGCGAAGTATACAGCCCTACAAAAAAGAAGGGGAAAGACAACAGTGTGGAGATGAACGAATATGTGGAGGAGGATCGGGACAGCAAATAACAAGGGGGCTACTTCGTAGAAGAACTTACACCAGACGAGCCAACGGAAGCTAGACAACGCGAAAGAATTAGAGGCGGAGCTCGGAAACGGTTAATTGTAGTGTAAACTGCAAGTTAATGCGATGTAAAAACATAAAAACCCGAGATGGAGGATCGAGTCAAAAGTAAGAGGAAGATAGTTCAAGAGAGAAAATCAGTGAAAAAGAAAAAAAAACGGCCCACGGTAGAAAATGGGACAAACAGTTGCCTGAATAGGTGACTTTTGCGAGGTGAGGAGGCCGAAGAGCCAAAGCATCGGAGAGAATAACCAGAAAGGCCAAGAGTCGTCTTTAAAAGAGCCCCGAGTAAATCCACGCCCCAGAAAGACAACGAAACAGGCTTTGACTACAACGACGATCAGCACGGAGTATCATGGGGAGTGCAGACCCGAAAGCTAAGAAATTAAGAAATAAAGACACCCCTTTGAAACCAAACTAGGAGGTGAGCCGAAGATGGCCTCTGACTACGAAAGGGAATAATCAAAGAGGGGGCAGGCAAGTGATGGGACTCGGTTCTTATGACTCTATGCTCCAAGATACAGCAATGAAGTGTGAATATGAGTATGATATAAACGTCCAGCCATGCAAAGCCAGTAGAAAAAGGAGGACCGAAGTTGAGAGTCGGGAGGTCAGCCGGAACAATAATACGTTACCCAAGCTAGATGAAAACAGGAAAAAGTAACAGCAAGGGTCAATATGATGGGGCTTCGTCTACGCCCATCAGACACTTTTCTTTTCTTTCTTTCTGTCTTTGTTGTTAGTGCCTCTTGTCTGGCGCTAAGATCGGGAAATGACGAGTAAAAAAAACAATCAAAAAGAAGAAAATAAAACATGAAAACGCATATGCAATATCAAAGAGTGTGATCGCTCGTCTACTCCCCAGGCTCTGGCTCACGGTGGTTTCCACTACCGCATGCGAGTTCCGCTCCAGCCTTTATTGTCTGCCTAAGTGTTTTCTTGTTTATTTCCCAACATTCGTTTTCACTCTAGTCCAACTACCATACCGCTGCATTGATTCCGGGCGTTATGCTCGCCTATACGTTCGCTGACTTGTCCGATCAAAACAAAGAAAGACTGACCACCAGCACACGACCACCCTTGCCATCTTGTGTACCCTTTCATTCTCTAACCATCTCTCTAGCACTTACCAGCTTGGCCTCCAGGTGGAGGCAGCGGCGCAAAGAGTGTGTGTTCGGATTATATCCATTCGGAGTAGAGTAGAAAAATAACAGAAAGAAGAGACACCAAAAGAAGAAACGCAGACATCCAGAGCATATGAGTCCACCAGAACGACAACAAGAAAATGCCTCTCAATACTTTGTCTACCTCATCATCGTCGTACACTTGTTTGTATCGAGCTATTCTCTTCTACGCATGCTCGGATAACAGTGGCAGCTTACCACCGTCTAATATTTCGTGTTGTGTCTACCCCTTCCCACGCATGCAATCTTCTTCACACGCCCTTCACATACAATCAGTTTACCAAAAATAAACGTAACGAACAAGAAGCTGTGCTAGCCAACGCGACGTGATACGGATAGATCACCGCTGCATGGCATCGGATTGTCTTCCGACAAAGACAAGCTGACGTGCAATTTCACAGAAGGACTACAGAGTATCACTATTTTCAAGAACCAAAATGGATTCGGAAATATTGTGATGACCGTGCTGGAAAACTATTGAACATGCTTCTGAAGTGAGGGTGAAAGAGTTTTCAGTACTGAAGAAAGACAAAATAAAAATAGGGGCATCACTAAAACGCGTGCGAATGCAGCAAGCATATGGTAAGCACAGGCAAACAGCAGTGCAAAGGGCAAAGGGCAAAGGGAAAAAAGGTACGGACACTGCACAAGTATCAGCAACATAACAATTACCAGGCACGAGGCAAGTCTGCCTCCTCGACCTTGTCGATCGAAACATAAATAGCTGCTGACACAAGGCACATATACTCTTCTCGTTTTCCTCCCATCCCATCTTCTTCACCCGCCTGTTACCTTTCCCTTTGGATCAGAGAAGATCAACTCTTCTTCCTTTCCTTCTGTTGCATTTTGCATCTCTACCCCTTTCCTATATTTGTCCCCTGCCTGCACTTATAGTCGTTTGTTTTTATTCTTCATTCCGCAACGACTACTGCTTAACATCTTCCAGAGTCTGCAAAATGGTAGACAACTCGCTCGTCTGGGAGGCGACCGAAGACGAGGAGAAGGGCGTCAACACCCGTGTCTCGCGCCGCGATATGTTCGAGGACAGCAAGAGCAGCGGCGGTCCTGGACCGTCGTCGGTTGCTGCTCGCATTAATGCAAACCGTCCTCGGTCGCGCTCGTCACGTCGGTCCATCGACCCGTCGTCTGTCCTACCCATTCAGTATCGCACTCTGTAAGTTACTGAAATGTACTTGGATCACAAATAGAAAATGTAACAGTATAGGTCGCAAGACATTGACGCAGCCGAGAGAGAACGCCAGAACGAGCACGCGAAAGCCAAAGATGCCATGGTTATGAGTAAGTAGAGGCATAAACACCGGGTCGACTGTATTTACAACACCGAACACGAGAGGCTGATGAATAGAATTTGAAAAAATCGAATGGCACAAAATCTCGACCAAGGAGGTGGCCGCGCGCCTCAACACCGATATGACCGGTGGTCTCGCAACGGCGGCCGCTGCTGACCTCCTGCGCAAGCACGGCGCCAACGCCATCTCGCCGTTGCCTAACCCCTGGTTCTGGAAAGTCATGGGATACTTTTTCAAGGGCTTCGGTTCCATCCTGGCCATTGGTGGTATTCTTGTGTTCCTGTCCTGGAAGCCGCTCGGCGAGCCCAACCCCGCCGTCGCCAATCTGGCCCTCGGTATTGTCCTAATCGGCGTGTTCGTCCTCCAGGCTGCCTTCAACGCCTGGCAAGACTGGTCCAGTTCGCGTGTCATGCAGTCCATTACGGCCATGCTTCCTGAGTCGTGCCATGTCATTCGTGCTGGCGGTGTGCAGACCCAGATTGGCGCCTCTGAGCTTGTTCCCGGTGATGTTCTCCTCCTAAAAGCTGGTGACCGCATCCCGGCCGATGTCCGCTACATTCGCGTGTCGCACGACATGACGGTCGACCGTGCCGTGCTAACAGGCGAGTCCAAGCCGATCAAGGGTCTTGAGGAAGACACGGGCAGCAGCAGCAACAACTACCTCGAGACGGGCTGCATTGGTCTGCAGGGCACGCACTGTGTGTCGGGCACAGCGCGTGCGATCGTTGTGGCCACGGGCGACGCGACAGTTTTCGGACAGATCGCCAAGCTGACGGGCGCACCCAAGACTGGCCTGACAACGATTGAGCGCGAGATCATGCGCTTTGTGCTGCTCATCTTTGGCATCATGGTGACCTGGATCATCATTCTCGCTGCTACATGGTACTGTTCCCTCGCGACCCTGTATTTCATCAATGCGTTTCTATACCAGTTTGTATAGTAAATACTTACTTTTCTCTTTTGTTATAGGGGCGGATGGCTTCACCACGCGTATCCCGACTGGATCAATGTGTCTATGCTCATTGTGAGCTGTGTCAGTGTCGCTATTGCCTACATTCCCGAAGGCCTGCCAATTGCGACGACGGCCAGTTTGACGATCACGGCCAACCTCATGAGCAAGCACAAGATCCTGTGCAAGTCCCTCAAGACGGTCGAGACTCTTGGTGCCGTTTCCGTCATCTGCTCCGACAAGACTGGCACCTTAACCAAGGTAAATCCTTTTGCTCCAAAACAATCAATGGCAACTCATGCTGACTTTTAGAACAAAATGTTTGTCACCGACCTGTCCCTAGGTACCAGCACTTACACATCGGACGAGGCCCGTGCTGCTCTTCTGTCGCCTAGCCCTACCCTGTCGCCGCTTCACCAGCTCCGCGCTGGTGCTGGCCTGTGCAATGCCGCCGAGTTTGACGCCGAGACCCTGCAGTACCCCCTAGACCAGCGCCGCATCTTTGGTGACGCCACTGACCAGGCCGCCCTTCGTCTGTCCGAAAGCCTTGGCCCCGTCAGCCAGCTGCGCAGCGCATGGTTGTCCATCTATGAACTCGCCTTTGACAGCCGCACCAAGTACATGGCACGCGCGTTCGCGCTCAATGACACTGGAAGCCGTATCCAGAACGAAGAGGCAGCCGCCATGTGTCTGTCACCCAACGAGGTTGCCTCTGGTGAGTTCTCCAAGACTGGCTTGCCTGCTGCCCAGCAGAGCACCTTGCTCTTCGTCAAGGGCGCCCCAGACATCCTGCTGGAGAAGTGCACGCGTGTTGTGCAGTCGTCGTTTGGCAGCGCCGTGGACATGACTCCTGCAACGCTCCAGGCTATTCGCAATCTTAAGGACCAGTGGTCGGCCGATGGCCGCCGTGTGATTCTTGTTGCGCGCAAGGTTCTCGCACCTGGCGTTGTTGTCGCCGGTTCGCCTGCATCGTCGATTGATGAGCACGTCAAGGCCGAGATCAACAGCGGCCTCACCCTGGTCGGCCTGCTTGCTCTGATCGACCCCCCTCGCGATGAGATCCACGATGTCATGCACACTCTGCGCGGCGCTGGTATCCGGACGTTTATGGTAACTGGCGACTTTGGCCTTACTGCTCTCGCTATTGCACGCCAGTGCGGCATGGTTCTGCAGCCTGTTGTCCACGATGTCTCTCACCTTGCGCGGTTCCCGTCCAAGACCGAGATTGGCAGCGACAGTGTCGGCTACAGCGACGAGCCTAGTGCCGCCAAGAAGTGGTCGTCCAAGGTTCCCTTCCTGTCATCGCTGTCTACTCCTTCGACTGAAGTCCGCCCCGTCCTGCCTGGCCCGGATGCTGCTCTTCTCCTGACTGGCGCCGACCTCATGAAGCTTAACGAGCATCAGTGGGACCAGATCTGTGCGTACCCCGAGATCGTCTTTGCCCGCACCACGCCCGACCAGAAGCTGCGCATTGTGCGTGCCTTCCAGGATCGCGACTCTACTGTGGCCATGACTGGTGATGGTGTCAACGATGCTCCCGCTCTCAAGGCTGCTGACATTGGTATCGCTCTGGCTGGTGGCTCGGACATTGCTGTCGAGGCTGCCGATATGGTCTTGCTTGATGAGTCGACTTTTGCCGCTGTCGTCGAGGCTGTCCGCTATGGCCGTCTGGTGTTTGATAACCTCAAGAAGATTATCGCGTACCTTTTGCCTGCTGGTTCGTGGTCCGAGTTCTGGCCTGTCTTTACAAATGTCTTCCTCGGCCTGCCCCAGATTCTGTCTTCGTTCCTGATGATCATCATCTGGTAGGTCCCTTCTCTGAGACTTTATGTGACAGCGTATGCTAACATCTGCAGCTGTTTTACCGATTGTATTGCTGCCATTGTGCTGGCATATGAAACGCCTGAAGCCGACCTGCTGACTCGCCCGCGCCGCAACCCGCGGACTACCAAGCTTGTCGACTGGCAGCTCATGTTCCATGCTTACGGCTTTGTCGGCATGATCGAGGTCGTACTGAGCTTCACCATGTCCTATTGGTACCTGCAGCGCAATGGCGTGCCCTTTTCGCAGCTGTGGTTCAGGTTTGGTGTCTACGACAACAGCTTCCTCGACTCGGTCGGCGGCACTACTGAGCTCACGAATCGCATCAATGAGGCCAGCTCCGTCTACTTCATCACGCTTGTGGTTCTGCAGTGGTTCAACCTGATGGCTGTGCGCACGCGCCGCCTGTCACTGTTCCAGCACCCGCCGGCGTTCAACAAGAAGACGCAAAACTTGCTACTGTTCCCGGCGATTCTGGCATCGCTCGGCCTTGCTGTGATCTGGCTGTACATTCCCAAGCTGCAGTCGACGCTGGGCACGACGAGCGTGCCGGTTGAGCACTACTTCTTGCCCATGGCGTTGGGCCTTGGTTTGCTGGCACTCGATGAGCTGCGCAAGGCGGGTGTGCGTCGTTGGCCTACTGGTGTTCTTGCCAAGATGGCGTGGTAAGAAAACATTGAGGGTAAAACTGGGTGTAGAGGCGTTTTGTCGTTTTGATTACATTTCTGCCCTTGTAACCCTTTAACTTTTTTCTTTCTTCGCGTTTGTTCGATGCATCAAATGATGCCTCGAACCGATGCATCAAATGATGCCTCGAACCGATGCTCCTTTTCGTTTGCCTTAGCAAATATTCCATTCATTAGCTGTACATCTTGTGCATTACATATAATAAAATGAGAAATATTCCAAAATTCCAAGTCATCTGGTGATTGTTAAACTTACTCGGGGCAGGATCATCATCTCACTTTTCCGATGAAATATAGTCAGCACGGCGAGTCATGCCCGACGCGTCCAATTCGTGAACACGAGTCATACCAAAGCATTCCCTAGCGGCAGTGGCAAA
This sequence comes from Ophiostoma tasmaniense, assembly GCA_022392925.1. NCBI lineage: Eukaryota > Fungi > Ascomycota > Sordariomycetes > Ophiostomatales > Ophiostomataceae > Ophiostoma > Ophiostoma tasmaniense. The sequence continues at coordinate 796,924 of JAKRGK010000001.1, read as the reverse complement.
TTGTCAGTTTAGTGTCAGGTTTTGGCGCCCCGGGAGATCCCCCGCTGTGGTGGTGTTGGAGGGGCGCGTCGGCGAAGCTAGAGGATGACAAACACGCGGCGACGAGATTGCGGGCGATGCACGTGTCGGCGTTTACAAGTTGGTGGTGCCCGTATTAAATTAATGCCGACTTTAAATATTAAAATAGAATATCCGCTCCGCTCCATTACAGGTCGCCGATAAAGCGGTTAAGCGATAAAGCTCTCACGATTTCTTCACGTCCTCTTCGCCGACATCATACCTTCTCACATCCCACAGTCCCCTATCTTTCCCGTCCATTCCATCCATTCCCTGACCAGCCGCTCCCCCATCCGTGTATTTAAACTAACCCATAGCCACCCCCTCGACCGCCCTCTCTCTTCTCTCATTTTTCATCAAACAGCCAGATTCTCCCACCCCGCACCTGTCTCCTCTCTTGACATCTTGTCTATATTTTCATCTCTTTATCCCAACATCAACTCAAACCGGCCTCACCACCTTCAAAATGTGTTTCGGTGCTACCTGCTCGACTTGCTGTATGTGTCCTCCCTGCCTTGTGACTTGTCCCATCGTCTAACAAACCAGCCAAGAAATCCTGGCGCGGCTGCGGTCGCCACATTCCCCAGGCCCTCGCCGGCGTGTCGGAGTCCGACATGTGCTCGTGCGAGCCGCGCGTCACCGTCGACGGCAAGGACTATCCTCCGATGGCAGCTGTTTCCATTCCGGGTGCGTCTTTTATCAGCAATCTATTTGGATGGGGTGGCGCCAGCCAGCAGCAGGCAGCACAGGCGCAGTGCAAGAAGGGGGAGTTGTAGATGTGTAGTGTGTTGTCTGGTGTAGTTGGTGTATGGCGTTGTCCTGTTTGATGCCGCTGGCAGTCTTGCTGCTGTCCTGGTGCCTGGGTGCTGCTGCTGTCGCTGTGATGTTGATGCGTGTTTGTATGCTTTCCTTTTTCTATTCCCTTGCTAACCGGTTGTGATCTGCCTTTTACTTTACTCTCCCCTCTTATAGCCTCCACAGATTGATAGATACGGTCTAGAACTTTCAGCTTCTTGCCATTACGAGTTTTACAACCAAAACCCAGTGGTACTGTGTTTGGCGTAACATAAGATAGCCGTTAAAAGTGTCTCATCCCAAGCCACCTCCATCACCCAGTGTCCAGAGGGCATAAAATGTTTGAATGCGTCGAACTCGAAATATATTTCTGTCCCTACTATCTGTAATATTCTCTAGATACTCCCGAGTTCTGTGACGTTTGTAGTGTTCGTAATGATGTTGACATTGTTGGCCGTCTTGGCGTTCAGTGACAAAATCCGCATTATTTGTGCAGTTCTAATGGCATCACATCTAATAACACAGTATCAAATGAAGTAAAAGTCTTTACCTCACTGAATTCCCGAGTGTGCTTCGATTACAATCCATGAATTGGTTTAGATCTCAAGAGTATGCGATTTCATCTGACTCAAATCATATAGCCCATACGGAAATTGAATGGATTTTCTGTTTCTACATGATTTGCTAGCTGAGCTTTGTTTGACGACTTCTTGATGGCGGCTAAGAACGCAAGCTCTCCCAATCCTCCAGGTCCTGTGCACAAAGCCGAGGCGAAGAATCAACCTGCCAGTCGTCGACGGTGGTAACGGTGGTAAAGGGTGTTTTCGAAGCATCATGCCATCACGGTGCCGGCTACACGGGGGCCGACACCCAGAAGAGGAGGTGGCGAAAACCCGCCCTCTACTGGGTAGGTAGTGTTGCCCACGGGGCATACCCGGCGGTCCCTCAATTTCGAATTCGAAATCAGAGGGCAATGTTTGGCTCTATTCTCATCCAATAAACACAGTTGGCCTGCCCATGGCATCATGATAGTGGTACTGCTTCACACAGAGTGTACTTGATTTGGTCAAGCCATTCGGCTGGGCTGTGCCCGAGATCGTATCCTCAGCTGCGGCCTGGCCTTTCTCGACTTTATCATTCGAGTCAATAATGTGTTTGAATATGACGGGGGCAGCAAAGAGTGATACTCAAAGCTAGAACTCTGGAGTTCACTCCAATTTTCGGCTTCAGCTGCTTGAGCCTGGCAATAAACACCAGGCGCAGGTCAAATATCGATTGCAGTTTATAGGGAGGCTATAAGCTGGCCGTTCTTCGTTTTGTGAGCATTGATGACATGTCATTTGATAGTATCGATGTGGGATGTTTCTCGATAAAAAGGGATCTCCGAAACGCAAAGTATAGATGTCAACAATGGGGAGACACTTTACTCAGCACAGTGACAAAAGGAAGGAGCGAGCCGATGTCTGGTTTTGATGGATAGGGCAATAGAAATCCGTTGACGTCAAAGCTTTAAGAAGAGAAGGCTCAACATCCCGACCTGCCAACAGATTTTATCATGTTCAAAGGTGCTGGTATTGGAAGGGCACGCTTGGTAGACTCTAGAAGGAGGATCATCATGAAATGGGAACTCCCGCGTGGATTGCTATTATGGGGGACGGAAATAACAAGGCTGTAGTGGTGGATATTTACCGGGAGAGACATCAATGAATGAATCATGTCGACATGATTATCTACTTTCTACACTCTAGTCTCATTCATCAGATCTCCCATTATAAATTGATGATTTTATTGTTTCTGAAATGCAACGAAAATTGAAAGTAAATGGGTATGTATAAGCCGAGCCTTGTACAATTGTAAGGTAAGCAAAAGAAATAAAGAAGAGAAGAGAAAAGAAAAGTGTGTTGGTAAAGATGGAGTAATACAATGTCAAGACATGGCGTCTAGTCGTGTTACTGTCAATGATCAAAGGCATAGATGCTATCCAAGATATGTATTCAAAACATGTTATCCAAGATCCAAGACGCAGAAATTAAATGACCAAACAAACGACATGCGAGACAGAAATAGAGTAGTTGACAGGCTCGAGAGCTTAGAAGAGACCGCGGACAATGCGCATGGGCAGCGAAGACCATGAACGGTCGACCTTGAGCTCATCGTTCTCCTCGGGGATGTACTCGCGCAGGCCGGCGTCCAGGTCAATGTCCTCCACAGGGACGTACATGCGCCACTCGCGCGAGTAGACCTTCCAGAAGGTGTAAAGGGCAATGACGATTGGCAGGGCCAGGTATGACTGGAAGAAGACGGACGCGTTGGGGGTGGCGTCACTCGAAGGGTAGAGAGCGCTGTAGAAGGTGGCCATCAGGCACACAATGTTGAGGAATAAGCCAATGTAGCTGCCGTAGACACCAAAGTTGGGCTTGTAGGGGATCTCGTCGAGCGAGCGGCCCTTGGCATTCCAGGCGTAGCGGAAGCGGATGTGAGTCAGGCAGATGGCGCCCCAGACAAAGAAGTAGCTAAGACCCGAAAGCGCAAGCAGCCAGTTGAAAACGGTGCCGGACTGGCCAGACTCGCCAATGAAAGCCAGCAGGCCGAAAGCAAGCTGGATGACAATGCACCAGATAGGACGACCGGCCTTGTCGACGTAGGCCAGGATCTTGGGGGCCATGCCGCGCTCAGCCAGGGCCTGCATGGTACGTGTAGAGCCGAAAGTGCAAGAGTTGGCGACACTGATGACGGAAATGGTGATGACAGCGTTGAAAATGGAGGGCAGGACCTTGATACCGGCATCCTGGATGGCGAGAACAAAAGGCGAGGCCTTGGTGTTGGCACCAGAGGCACCCAGCAGACGGTCGTCGTTGGAGGGCAGGATCAGACCCAGGATGAACAGGTTGACAACGTAGAAGAAGCAGATACGCCAGAACACCTGCTTGGTGGCCTGGGGGATCGACTTGGCAGGGTTGGCAGACTCGGCAGCGGCCAGACCAACCATCTCAGTACCACCGAAAGCAAAAGCAGCAACGACAAAGACGCCAGCAAAACCGTTGAAGCCGTTGTTGAATGCGCCAGGGTCGTGCCAGTACTTGGCACCGAGGTAGCCCTGGTTGCCGACACCGCCGCAGTTGATGACGATGCCGAGAATGATGAAGCCGGTACAAGCGGCAATCTTGACACAGGACAGAACAAACTCAACCTCGCCGTATCCACGAACACCAAAGACCTGAATGATGACGAGGATGACGAGGAAGGTGGCGATCCAGATGCCCTCGTTGAGATCGTCGCGCCAGAAGCGAATGGTAACTGAGGCAGCAGTAAGTTCAAAGGGAAGAATGGTCAACCACGAGATAGCGTAGTCCCAGCCGATGGCAAAGCCGAGCGAGGGATCGATGAAGCGAACAATGTAGGTGTAGAAAGCACCGTTGACGGGGTAGAGGACAGCCAGCTCGGCGAGAGCCTGGCAGGTAAACAGAAGCATGACACCGACGATCATGTAGCAGATGACAAGCGATGCCGGGCCACCGTTGTGGAGGGCGCCACCGGAACCGACAAACAGACCAGCACCAATCGAACCGCCTTTCTTGTTAGTACACGCAGGCAAAAAAAATGTCAACCGGACTCAGACATCATACCAATTGCAATCATCTGCATGTGACGGCCCTTGAGGTCTCTCTTGAGGTTGTTGCTGCCGCCGTTGACAGTGCCGACCTCCTCATCGTGAGGGAACTGCTCAGGTGTGGGCACATTGCGCGTCGACTTAACGGACGCTGCCTTTTCGATGTCGGCCATGGTGATGTATGGCTGGGGTTGTATATTGGAAATGGGACAAGAGACAGAGAATACAAGAGACAGGAAGAGGCGGAGGAGTGAGAAGGGGGGTGGAGGGTGTATTATATGTGAGAAGGAAGATCCTCGAGAATAATACGAAACAGGCAGGAACCAGACAGGGTCGAGACACCAAAAAAAGAGAGACACAGAAGAAACCTGGTAAGCTACCTCACAAGGAAGGAACGAACAACACTCGAACCAAACGGGAAAGAGACCCGGCTAGGGCGAAGAGGTACAAGTAGACTAATGCGGCAGGAAGGCGATTGAGAATACGCTGTAATAGAGGATCGACGTGGGAGATACAAAGTATGCCAAGGCAAGACCGAAGAGGCAGTCGCAAGCCAGAGTAGAATGCTATTCGAAGGCGCTCAGCTCTGGGGAAGAGTTGCAGGCATGGGAGTGGATGTGGTGGAGTCAAGGGTGGAATAAGAGAGCTGCAGAGTAGAAAAATGCAAAGGCGACGGATTTAAGTCAAGTCGTGAGATGAGATAAATGCCAGTATTTTATCGGATTTGATTCCTGAGATTATGCACGTTTGTGCGCAGGTGAATTGCATTGGAAGGGAAGGAGCGAATATTAAATGTTCTACAAGGAAGGAGCGACTGGCTTCTATTACAGAGTGGTGGGCCTCTGAGTACACAGTGGTGAACTGAGCACGAGACATGAGATATTATTCGGAGAGCTAGAGAATACGCGATTGCTTCTCGTACCAGAAGGACCACGAGAAACAAAGAAGCACGTTGATTTCGGTGTTAGATAGCCTTGTAGAGCCTTGTATTTTGTGTTGAGGCTCTTTTTTCTTGACATTCTTGTCGTTCTTGGGTGTTCTCGACCTCTGGCCGTTGGGACCTTGGCCTGTGGCTGTTATTGGCGGCCGTTGCTTGGCTATTGCTTGTCGCCAGATGGAGGCACAGAGCTCGTAGTGTCTCATCTGTAGGGAAGCTCAAGAATTTGACAGAGATAGTGAACAAAAGGACCGGCCCCGAGGCGTGGTGAGAAATCCAAATTCTGATAAAAAAATGATCCGAGAGACCAAAAAGGCAAAAAGAACAGTTGCTTCCACCCTTCCGCATCCATATACACGTCGCGTCCGCCGCAATTTGCGATTCCATCAGTGTGTCATTGCAGTCATGCTGGGCCGGTAGACAAAGTCCGAGCTGCCCGCGTGTGTCGTCCAACAGCGCATTGTTATTACCGATCATATTATTCATCCCGTCTACACAACTCTAAATTCTGTGCACGTACTGAGCAAGCTGCGAGAGGCCTCTGCATAGTGGTGGTAGATTCATAATGTACTAGGAATGACTGCCCAATGAACCCGAGTCAAAGTGTACTGAGTACATAGTAGATAGTTGTACTTTGTAAGATACTTTGTAGATACGGGCTGTGGAGCAGACAAGTAGAATAATACCAGGCAAGACCGAGGGATCAGGATGCGAGCAAGTGAGAATGCTCAATAGCAGATATGATAACGAGAGTGGAATCAAGCTTGATAACCACAAGTACCTCGTAACCGTTTTTGCGGATATGAATAACATCCACTTTTGATTTGCATCAAACTTGCACTATCTCTATCTGCCATTTCGCTATCGCCATATCTGGCCAGGTTGCAGTGAAAGTGGTCTGGTGTGGCACTAGAATCCTGTATGGAAGCCAGCTCGCAGCGATTTGTTTTGTACAGAGGTATTCAGTATCTGCCCGAGGGATCATGACTACTTGTACTCAGTAGAGAGATAAGCTCCGGCAATCTTGTACGGCTCTACCCTATCAGGAAGGTCTAGAGCTTAAAGCAAAGGGGGGGTGGAGCGTCTCAGTGTCGTCTATAACTTTGAGTACAGGGAGCGTCTGTTTCTTTCTGCAATCGCACCAGCGTGTTTGATGTTGCTTGTGCGCCGCTCGCGCGCGTGTGTTGGTTACCGTGGCTGATACGCTGGCTGATACGTTTTGATATCAATGATTTGATTTGGTTTTCTCATGGACAGCTGTGCATCGTTCGCGATGTGCATGGATCTTGTCTCTTCTCTCGGTAAGATACAGTACCGTGCATTACCATTGCACACGCACTGCACCATTACACGGACCAACGTCAGCATGTCGCCAACGTAGTATGATGTGATAACCCAAATATTATTGGCGCGTGTTTGTATTGCGATGGCAAAATGAATAACCAGAGGCCACGATGGGTCGTTCACAGTGGGGGATACAACATGACTCTGCCCTCCCTGTCTTGTGAATCACTCCAGCTTGGCCCTTTTTGAGCCGTTGTTTTTCTCGATACAGTAAGCACATTCTGTCGGGAACAGAGGCGCCAACAGTGGTCTAGATTCTTCGTCTTCGTCAAAAGGACATACTACGTACTAGAGCAGACTTAGCATTAGGCTCTTTCATACCCTTTCTACTAGCTCGCCTGGTCTATGCGTTACCGAAGCTGTTTCTAGATTTAGTCTCCAGATAACAACTGCAACAGCTCACGAATGGCTTCGAAAGCCTTTACCTGGAGCCGCAACGCCAGTTCGGCTAGACATACCAAGGAACAAAGGTAGTGATGCAGTGGTTTCATCACAGTACGACTCAAAAAAGTATTCGGCCGATTACAAGTAGAAATACTCTATTGCACGACCGGCTATTCCGAGTACTGGTGTGTTCGTCCTGTTGTCAAAGAGAGTAGTGAAATCAATATTGCATCACGATGGCTTCTACTTCATTGCAATACTTTGTAGGAGCACTATTGTCCACGATCATGTTAATCTTAGCTAACAGAATCTTCCCCAGACGGGCCCGAGACCCAGGACAGCACCAGTGCGAAGGATGCAGAGGGTCTTAGCGAATAAATCGACTTGTTCTTCAGCGTCCAGCAAGTCACAAGCGAGCATTACTCGTTGTTCAATTCCAAACGTAATGGAAACTACATGCTCCGTATTCTTGCAATCATACAACGTCAACGGCCATTCCTTTTTGGAATTCGATCCAATGTGCTAGTAGGCGAACACGGGGTAAATATTGTGAATAAATGAAATCATTTGCTGGTTTTCTACTGTCTACCGATCTTTCTACTTGTACTATCACCAGGCATGGATGCAGCAATTAGCGACTTGAAAATGAGGCAGATAAAACATGATAATTGATGCGTTTATGTGACGACTTGTCAGAGACATTCCGAAAACACTTTGTCGATTCAAGTAGAATGACGGTGGCAAGCAACCACTGGCTGTGTGTACTGCGTACGGCGATTTGTTAAAATCCTTCTAGAAGACCCCGGCAAACAACTCGAGCATCTGTAGATGCAGGCCAAGTACTCGCTAGAACAAGCCTGCATGGATCTAAACTGGTTAGACAGCTTGAAGAAAGATGAGCAAGGGATATCATAGAAAGAGAGTGGTCGTGCCAAGTCGACAATCTGCTCACTCGATCCTCTCTTTAGGTTACATAATGCGTAGTCATAATCTTATGGGCATCTTATTCCAGCCAACTAGGCACACGACACGAGCACACCATCACGGCGAAGAGCTAGGCGGTAAGAGTCGAAAATTATCAATAAACTCCTTCTAGAATGCTTCTACGCCACATCGCCCGGATAGACTGCCGCTATCATGTTATCACGCATCATGTTATCATATACCGACGTGCCCTCTCGGCAGTAGATACTCTTTTTGATTTTGCTTCTGCGGTTCGAACTCCCTAGTACTCCCTCACTGCCTTTGCATGACCTCTGCTTATTCTGCAGGATGCAGTGCCACGGACTGTCAGATCCAAGCAACGACAAACCTAGAAAACATGAGTGATGGCATTGACAGCGTACTACATGGGTGAGATTCGCGCATGAATGCACTAATCGAGCAGCAGATCAAATGCTATTAAAAATATGTCAAGATAGTCTGGTCGCTCCTCGAGATACCATAATATCAGCGACTCTGGAACTACTAAATGCCTGCATACATTATTACGACATTCTCCTCTCCCGTCTCCCCATAACCCTTGTCCTTGTCGCGTGTCCTCCTTCCCGCTTTCGTCACCGAGCCTCTTTGTCTTGGGTGGAGACGTCTTATTACTTTTGCCATCTTTTCTCCTCTTCTCCCCTTTCTTCCTCTACTCCGAACCTCTTTTTTGCCCCTACAGATAGAAATACAAAGTAAATATACATTGTGATTCAATACGTGCAACCACATTCCGTCTGTGCACTCTGAATTGGCTTGAATCAGCTGACTACATTCAATACTTGACATACCCTGTGATTTAATCGGGAGGCTACTCTTTAGATGCGTGCTGTGCTGTATTCTCTTTCTATTTTCTTTTTTTTTCAACTTTTAAACTCCTCTTCTCTTTCTCCCTTCTACAAATAGTACTATGTACAGTACTCAGTACGTTCGAGTTTACCCTGTTGCCAAGCTGGCGATGTTGCTTCATTCAGTCTAGTCTGGAGCGAGCGTGATAAGATGGGAATGGAGCTCTCTGGCTGGTGTTGGTAGTTTGTATTTATATTTGCATTTGAATCTCGTACATGGTAATTGTAAATGCTATTACACTTTGAACATATGTATCCTTGTAAGAAGTGCCAGATGGTATCGAAGCTTCACGTTTGAGATGGGTAGAAGAAATCCCGATTTTTTTCCACAGCTCTGAAATCGGGGTGCAATCTTCACTTGACATTCTTACAAGCTTCCGTCGTCTTGTCTAGAGTCTTGGTGCCTTACATCAAGCCTTGTAGCACAGCTTATTTTTACTTGCTGATTCTTGGCTGTGATCGTTAGTTCTGGGCCCTTGGCAGAACATTTAAGAAGTTCTATAACAGGCGACAGTCTGATGAGATTCTTAAACGTTTATTTATCTTCTTTTTTCGTTTCTGCTTATCAGAATATAGCCGATTTCGACAAAAAGTGAGTGATTCAAATTTGTATTCTTGAGTTAAGATTTCTGTACTCTTTTCCTAAATATTTGATCATAAATGAACAAGGTTTTTTTTTAAAAAAAAAGAATGCATTGAACAGAAAGTATTTGGTATTTTTCTCAAGTAAGAGTATATTTGCTCAAATTGTTGTCAATTACAACGCACAGTCACTGATTCTGTTTTTAGATATTATTTCTTGTTTAATTGCCAAATTGCTGCACATTATCGAAACCCGAGCAAACTTTACTATATACTGGGGACTGTTCGGACATTCATCTCCGCATGCCCATACCGCGCTGCATCCGATCCCGTATAGTCTTCTTACCCGTAACTCTCGTGACTACCGGACGTCTGCTCACCGGCACTGGCCTGCCACCGACATTGAGAGTGAGCGATTCGCCCGTTGAGTGTCAAGGTGTGGCATCCGCTGGCTGTAGTGTCACACCATAGTTTGCCAGTAGCACTTTGACAGTCCTTGACGATCCTGCCGCCGCCATTTCTCCAAAGACGAGCGTGAACATTTCCTTTATTGACGTAAGCCCGTGCCAAGTTCTTGGTCGGTCGTGAGCGAGTATATCCGAATCGGCAACAATGAAAACGGTGTTCAACGCCGACAGTACTGCGGCCAGCATCTTTATCCACTCCATGTAGTCGTCATTGCGTGTAGAGTCCACCCTCTAACAGTTAATAGACATGGACTTTTCGGTATGATTTTGGGCATACCGCATCGCTTGGTACGTTAGGTACTTTATGACGGTCACAAAAGAGATGGCGGTCCGATCCAGTACTGGATCGGTGCCGGCGCGTAACGCCCAGAAGACAGGGACATCGGACTCTCGAATACAGTCGACCACGTTTGTGAGAAATGCTTAGACTGCAGGCCGCCCCTTCAGGCTTCCCGACAAAACAATTATTGAATGGCGAGACATTGACTTGCTCCAATACTGAAATGTGCTTGTCTCCTACACGGGCACGGGCCGTCTTCCAGATGTCACCAGTGTGCCATTCCGTCGCTCAGTTGAGCTGTCAGAATGGTCACTTTTTGAAGCACTTCATCCGGTCGTCTGACCGAAGTCTTCTCAAGGCTTGACATAATGTTTGAGAACTGGAGATCGGTCATGGTTGCATTGGTGTTGACTTGGGCACTCATTAGTTGTTGGTGATGATTAAATGGCATACTGAGCATCATCTCCACCTGCGCTCGCTGGAATTCTGCGAGCTGGTCGAATAAGGTTATGATAGCAGGAATTTGCGGATCCCATCTAGCCATCGTGCTCTTGATATCTAACATTGAAGATTGTAGACCCAGGATCCGCTGCTGTGATGGCATTTCATCTCTTCTCTGTAGACTGAGGATATGCATATCACGGATCTCTGCCTGAGATGATGTTGCCGCTATGTTGCGAAGCTGTGAGGTAGACTTTGAAATATCCTGCAGCATGTTATCGAACTGCAGTTGCCGTAACTTGGTCAGGGACTCTAGTGCTCGCCGAAAGCGACTGGACTCGAACCAGTCGTGCGCCCGAACGAGAAACTTGATAATATCCGCGTATATCCCAGCCAGGCCTCGCTTCATGGCCACACTTGGGAAGAGTGTTGCTGTCACTTCGCATCCTGGAAGAACATCTGCAATTGCCACCAAACTACCCACAACCGTGATAAACAAATCCTCGTGGTTGACTACAGCCTGCCTGTGTGTCAGATAATTCGCTATAAGCAGTTTGGCATCGGTTAAAAGCATAGATATACCATAAAGAATAGCTTCGTCGTTCCCCAGACGAGAGCGGCATACTCGGGATGTGACGAAACAAAAAACATCGACCACGCCACTAAACACCACCACCTTGCGAGAGAAAGCCACCACGTAATTTCTGAAAGATCCGCCCTCTCTTTTAGTCTCGTAAGTTGCAGAAACATCGCTCACTGTTTTCACAAGATCGCCAAGGCTGCCAGTACCATTTACCAAGTTGAGTTTTGCAATGTCTTTGTTAGTCTTTGCTGCGCTTTCAAGGTGCTTCCTAGCAGCTCTGAATGCTTCATCTGCAGCACTGATGGGCCTGAATGCTGACAAGATACCCACGGATGATAGTCTGGGTGTTTGTCCTTCAACCACAATCGGTTACAACATACGTCAGAAGAAATGGAGTATGTATTTGTGATATATGGCATCAAGGCTACGGTTTAAACTGACTTTACAAAGTGGATATAGAGGTCGATCGCATTCGGCCAGTACAGTGGAATAAGAAGGCGTTCGAAAGTCTGGCCATCGGCGAGAACCCGAAATTTGTAGTGCGTGCCTCGGTATCCAAGTAGATTGTGACAGAAATGTCGACAGACCTTATCAGTGGCAAAGGCAACGGCTTGATCATGCTGCTGCACGGAGGTCCAGGTACCTATACCGATCTGAACTGAAATGCGCTCGTCTCAGGTGAATATACTAAATCGTGAACTTGATTGAAACCACGGACTAAGATAACTTACAGTCTTCCTCCGTGTTCTAGTACTACGATGGTATTCTTATCCTGACCTCCAACCGCGTTGGCACGTTTGATAAAGCCTTTAAGTCGCGCATCTAGCTGGGCAACCACTGCAAACCACCCACTCAACAAATCACAGCGTATCAAGATCTGGCGCAACTTTATCAATTGTATCAACGAGCTGAATCCGGGAGAGCTCAACTACGAAGGGTTGAGTGATCAAGTCGCCGAGCTGGCCGAGGAAGACATGAACGGCCGTCAGATCCGCAACGTCATCACGACGGCAAGACAACTGGCACAGTTCAAATAGCCCAAGTCCAAGTGCGGGTACGAAGAGGTCAAGGATGCTATCGAGGTTTCCACGAGGTTTGACAATCAAGACGAAGTCAGGGGGGGGCTCACGGCCGATGAGTTGGCTCGTGACGATAAGATTCGTTGATCTCAGCTTGCTTTCCTATTATTTTTTATTTTCTAGATTTGTTTTCTCATTGTGTTTTGTTCTCCTTTGTCTGCATTTATACTTGACCTACTTTGTGTATATCGTGTTCTTTCTGGGGGTTTCTTCCATAGCGTTACGATCCCGAATGTTACTGTCTCCCGCGTAGTATTACGGCCCGGGATAAAATGTAAGTCTTGGGCTTTTAAAATGATATATATTCAGCGCAATGATGAAGGCTGGGCAAAACAATAACTAAACTCTTCAGCATCTTGGATACGTCTTAATATAACTTAGCTACCAGCAGCATAAAACCCGTATTCTATGCAAAAGTTTTCCCGGTCACCTCCCCTGTTGGTCTCGGGTTTCGGCTTTTGTGGTCAGTATTCACCAGCTCGCAGGTGTTATCACATCTGCATTCAACATACACCAGACTCTAGTCATATTTAAATTGAGATCAACAGTTGAGCTGTCTACGACCACAACAGCCCTCGGAGTTTGATTTTCTAGACATCAGGATCCTCTCGAGGGCCTATTGCAAATAAAGCCTAAGAGTGTTTTCACTTTTTAATCCAATGGAAAAGGCACCGGGTAATGTACATTATATATTTATCTGTGCTGCTTAGTACGACGTGGCATCACGTCCCCCGCCTTTGGGCTCGAGCAGATAACGTAAAGGCGCCGGAGGTGAGATTCGAAGGATGATAGCTGCAGAAGCCCTTTCATTGGCCGTTGTGCGGCGAAGGATTCGAAGGATTCATGCGCTGCAGACTGCGCCCAGTCTGTAGTCTTGTTAGCAACTTCGAATTATAGTTCGGCACAAGGCATATTTTTGCTGCGAGTTCCTTCATTGGATGTTTAAGCCACAACCGACCCCCGCGGCGGTTGGGACCCTGTATTTTCAGGCAAGGTGGCTGACTGGCTTCTGGGAAGATCCCGTAAAATAACTTTCGTTCTGTGATGGAACAGATTCTCCTCTTTTCGCTATTCTATTCCTATCCCCATTGTTTGGAGGTTGCCATGGATCCCCTGACTGCCGTTGGCCTTGCCGGCAACGTGGCACAGTTTGTTGACTTTGCCTTGGGCTTCATTAGCACAGTGGGCGAAATCACCTCATCGGCCAGAGGTGCATCGAAAAAGACACTCGAGCTTGAGTCGGTCTACAGAAGACTGCAGACTTTCACCACTATACTGTCACAAACTTCGCAATATACCGATGGCAGTGGGAATACAGGGCTAGATTGGGGCCATGTGGTCGCGGGAACATCGCAACATTATGCGCGAATGGGCTGCCATGCCAAAGCTATCGAGGCCATGGCTGGCGAATGCAAATCTGTGTGCGATCGCCTGTTGACTTTGGTGGATGGCCTCCGTCTGAAGCCAGGCCAGTCTGGGAAAGCTGGCCGTTGGGTCAAGGCTACCGTTCTCACAATCAAGTCCGTGTTTGCGGAAAAGAAGATTGCCGAAATGGAGCAAAGCCTCAATCGGTTCCAGACAGTTATCAGTCTTCACTATCTACCGCTCTTAGAGTGAGTTCATACACGTCTGATATCTAGATTGTTTTTTCTTTCTTGAGCCAACACTAACAAACAAAGTGCAAAGCTGTCATACCTCAGTGATGTTGCGCATGACAACAAAGCCAATGCTTTTAATACCAGCTCTACCTACGCGGCTAAACTTCAGGAAATCATCAGTCTCTTGGACGGTTTGCGGCAGAATATAAGTCCAGCACCTCTGACCACCATTTCAGAGCCACGTGGAGAGAAAGAGATAGCGGTCACTGTCGCTCACGACTCTGGGGATTTGGAACACATGTTTTTGAGGCTGAGCCTGGCGGAGAAAGACCTCAACGCCATCACAAAAGAGCAAGTTTTTGTCAAAAGCCTCTACTATAGAAACCGAATGGACCGGTATGAGAACATCCCCAAAGCCCACGCCGCGACTTTTGAGTGGCTGTTTGACGATGCACTACCAAGGCGTGGTATCTCCAACTCCAATTCAGGTCTCTTGTACCAGTGGCTCTGCTCTGGTAGTGGAACATTCTGGGTAACTGGGAAACCAGGGTCCGGAAAGTCTACATTCATGAAGTTTGCTGCCAGCCACCTGAAGACGAGAATGGCACTAAAACGATGGGCCGGGCCCAACAATGTCATTATCGCAATGCACTATTTCTGGAACGCGGGCACTACCATGCAGAAATCCATCAAAGGCCTACTACAGTCACTACTCTACGCCGTGCTAGAGTGCCAACCCGATCTTGCTTCCGTCATTTTCCCTACCCAGTGGCGTGAAATGGAACAGAGTGGTTTCGTCGGTGATAGGCATTGGACGACTGAAGAAATGAGAGCCGGCCTAGAGAGACTCAGTAAGCTTTCTGATATTTCCACAAATTTCTGCTTCTTTGTCGATGGCCTTGACGAGTATGATGGCAAGTACACAGATGAGTACGACGGACTTTGCCAGCTTTTCGACGAGATATCTCTATCGAAGCATCTAAAGTGCTGCGTCTCGAGTAGGCCGTGGAATGTGTTTGCGAATGCCTACGCCCAAAACCCCGCCTCGACACTCTACATACACGAAGTGACGTCCAAAGACATTATGATCTACACCAAAAGCCGCCTGTCAACTCACACTCGCTGGAGTACGCTCAATGTATTGCCAAATCCTTCGCAGGATATAGTGTCAACCGTCACGGAGCGTGCAAAGGGCGTCTTTCTGTGGGTGTTTCTTGTCACAACATCGCTACGAAACGGCCTCACAGATGGCGACACGATTTACGACCTGCGAAGGCGTCTGGAGAGCCTTCCCACCGAGATCGAGCCATTCTACAAGCACATGCTCGACCGCGTCGAGCCTACCAACCACCGATACATGTCACGAACTCTTCAATTCGCATATTGTGTCAACGCAGCAAATCTGTTCACATACTACTCTCGGGAGTTTGATGACATCAACAGCAACTATGCTCTCGATCAGCCCCCATGTCCAGAAATGCTGCTGGACGAAATGGCCGAAACATTCCTAGAGCCATGTCGTCGTAGAATAAATTCGAGATGCGGGGGCCTTCTTGGTATCAATCAGGGCCGAGTTGAGTTCATCCATCGCACAGCGCGCGACTTTCTAGCCACGAAGTCAATGAAGGACTACTTGCGTGAAAAGGCCGACGGCGAGCACTACAACTCCAATATGGCGATCTTGAAAGCAGTGGCTTATTTGTTCCGTTGTTTTTTAGCAACACCAGCACTTGACGGAAGCGAAAGGATTGTGGCTCGAGAGTTTCAGGCTTGCCTTGAATATGCCGACAAGGCTCTTGAAGAAGACAAAGAGTATGGACTTTTGCTCCTTTCTACTTTCACAGACACGCCCGGGGACCGAGCCATCAAAGATCCGACATCTGTCCGTGAGACATTCCTACGGCAACAGGCACGATATCAAACCCAGAAACGGCCGATATCTACCACGACATTACACGGTATGCCGCCAGAGCATGGCCTAGTTGGCCCTTGTGTGTATCACCATCTGTTCGGAATCGGCCTAGACAAGTTTATTATACCGCAGCTGATAAAAGACCCATTGTTCTTCAGAAATATGCCGGTCTCTCCCATGGTCGTGAGTATGGGACGTGCCAGACAGCACACGCCATACGTCAAGATCAGGATATCCCTACTCAAAGCAGGCTATGACGTGAATCAGCCTGTCGGGCAGTCGACACCCTGGAATTGTTTTATCTCGGAATATTTGAGTCTCGATACTAGGTGGAAAGCTAGTATCATAAACCCCATCGATGGGGATTCGCTCATGCTTTGTTATCTGGAGATGGGAGCCCTTCGAGTCCAGAGGATAAGGCACCAGAGTGAACACGATTCACCTAGAGTTTTCGACCTGCCTCTATTCCCACTGACACACATCTTGCTGGATTTGTTTTTGGGCGATTTTGGATGGAAAGAAGCTGTAGAGAGTTTCGCAACCGTTGTCAACGCATTTCTATCTGGAACACATTTGGAAACCACTATGCAACTAGAGGAGCTGAAATCGAAGCTTCCCTGCGTTCTCCAAGGCAGATCCAGTAACATCATAGCTGTTCCAGTGGGAAGAGCATACTTGTCGGTACGAAAAGCGGTGATGGAAACGATCATCAGGAGAGCAAATTGCATTGGTGTGGATATGCAGAGTCTTGTCCCCGACATCCTGGCTTACTTTGGGCACATCGAAGGCGAGTCGATTGCGTCCCTCATATCGAAGAGTCGGCGACCGGACATCAACAATAACATCGAGCATCAGCTACTGCATCCGAAACAAGAACAAATATTGCCTTCACCAGTATTTTTGAAGGCACCCAAGAGAGTGCTACAGGAACAGCCCGGCGACACAAAAAGGCCACCAAGAAGGTCCAAACGGCTCAGAGGGCGGTAGGGTGATTGTTTTGTGTAATGCGACATGTATGATAGAAAAAAGAACCGAAGAAACATACAGCCATTTGAGAAAGCTTTGTGTCAACACGGAAAGTAGATCGGACATTGCCAAATACAATTGGAGCGCTCCTCGTATGAATATTTCGATTTTTTTCTTTCATCCATTAAATTCACCCGTCATGACAGGGAAAATGACTGTTTTCTCACCCACAGATTTGTTTGTTCATGGGCAGGATCACTGTCGTAAGAAGGTCCTGTTTATGTCTTGAAAATAGATCTGTAGAATATATAATTTTCTTCACAATAAGTTCAGCACAACCTTCAAAAAGTTCCTATATATTTTTATTTTTATTTTTAATGTATCAAAATACATTGACCGTCAAATAACAACACAGTCGTTGATACTGTTTTTCCTTTAAAAAAAAGTCAAGCGTCACCGTAATTATGTTCCGATTGTAGTTTTACAATAATAATTATGAAGTGACTCTGAAGTTGTTGACATCCCGTATACTCTCTATCTAACTTGTTTGCTTTCCAGAATTTATCCAAAATCAACATAAATTTCGCATTGAAACTCCCGAGTTTCAGCAGGTCGATTGCCAATAGGGTTCCCAACTATGACGTCCAGTCCATCAAGGCGAGATCAACTACGCCAGGCAAGAATACGAAGAAGCTGAGAGGGGGAGGTTGAACGAGAAAAGAACCGAGGCAGAGTCAACACGAGAAACAAGAAAAAATCAAGGAATTGGCCGTCGGAACAAACGGCGACGATACAGAAAGACATCATTCACCGCTCCGTGGAGTCTCTCCAGATATCCGCACAAGCGGCAACAGATGTAGACGAGAAACATTTCCTGTGCCTGTTACGAGATCACACGTCGTATGTTGAAAACAACTTGAATCATCCACATACAAGCGCCAAGACAAGAAGCACCCCAGCATTATGTTTCTGGGTCCAGTGGAGGAATCCTGCTCTCTGCCAGGGGAAAGCTGTCAATCCATTGTTAGGAACCGCTTTTCCGTGACCGCTTTCTATATAGGAGGCCATTGTTGTTGTCACAATCGGCCAAGTGGTTGTTCGTGATATGGAACTGGATATGCCGCTGGAGACAAATCGCGAGGTGTTAACAGCCAACCACACGCGTCGTGGAGTCTTTGCAATTTAATAAAAATAAATCAGTGAAACATTCGACTCACACAGAGTTAGGCAATTCATTACATAAGAACAAGCAAGCTGTAGATGTAATGTAGGATTCGCGCTCGCCGAAACCAGATCACCCAGATCGTCGAGATCAACAAGGCAGTCCTTTGAGATGTTGTCTTTGTGTATTTGCTTGTCTTTTGTTTTCTTCTAGAAAATAGGAAGCTGATGGAACAATCCCCGCAAAAAACATACCATGCAAAACAGGTAATTCTATTGTAATATAGTCAGGAGAAACCAGCTCCCCAGAGTCATGCGCGCTGTTTTACATTGTCAAGCTTCAGAAAGCACCGCCGCTCAAGGTCCAAACGGCTATCCAGCCAAACCAGCCCTTGGCGGTCATGCGCCTGTTTCAATGCTCGTATTTTGTTGAGAATGTTCGTATTCAGACAATCAGGAATTGATCGTCAAGATTATTCCATTTCCACTGGTAGGCAACTGCCGGGCTGCGAGAATCCCCTGTCGTGAAATAGGAGGCCAGCAATAGAACGCTGTAAGACTAGCAGGGACAGTGCAATACGAGGTCAAAGGAGAACAGATGAGAGCAGGGGTAGAAGAAAGAAACAAACAATTACTCTGTAGGAGCCCGATCGAAGCCGTGTCTCCAGGCTAAGGCACCGTCGCCCCCCAGCTAGCCTTAAGTGCGATCTGCAACGTCAGTGACGTACTGTTTGACAGCAACGATCTCCAATACGAGATCCGACGACGATCGTCCAAAGGCAAAGTTCCAAGACAGTGGAGGTGCAGAGTGGGCAGGCTGAGCAGCAACCTTAATGCAAGTTCGCGAGCTAAGGGGCAACACAATGTTTATTTGGACGTTGAAGAACTCCTCGGAGAGGACTTCTCGGAGAGGGAGAAAAAAGTATAAAAGATGTGATGCCCTCGGCTGGAAAAGAAGTTTTGTTTTCTCATCATCACACTCACACTCACAATCAAACACATTCACAACCACTTCCACAACTTTTATCACTTCTTTTCTACTCAATAACTTCAAGTTATCAACTCAACCGCCAAAATGATGTTCTCTGCTGTCGCCATCCTTTCCGCTGCTGCCGCCGTCTCGGCCAGCCCCCTCGCTGCTCGCGCTGAGCCCCTCTTCGCTGTCTCTGAATTTGAGGCCGGCTGCATCCCCCACAGCTCCCAGTGCCGGTGAGTTTCTCTCTCTCTCTCCTGGCTCTCCATTGACAAATACTAACAACACAGCTACTCCTTTGGCGTTCTCCAGATCGGCAACGGCGAGACCATCCCCGTCCAGTGTGTCCTGCTGGCCACCTCCAACGGCGACCTTCCCGACGTCACCGACGCCCCCTGCAGCGACTCGGCGCGCACCTTCTCCGTCGTCCGCGGCGACGACGGCCTGACCCTGTCCGTCACGCAGCCCGTCACCCCCTCGAGCAACCAGACCGCCTCGCACCTGCTCCCCAGCAGCGACTTTGTCACCGCCACCCAGCCCAACGCCGAGGTTGAGAGCTACACCGGTGCCACCAACTTCACCCTGGACGCTTAAGCTTTGAAAGTTTGCGCTTCGGACGCGAGCTTGGCCTTGCGTTCGGCAATACAGATGCCTGTGGCATCTACACTGTAGGAGAGATGGCGAGAAAATTATATTCCCAAAAGGGCCGTCACTTTAGCATTCAACATCACTAGCATCGACCAGCCTGTAATTTTTATTTTAATATATTGCATTGCACCATTTTCTTGAACCAGTGACTATTTGATGCCTTGTTGGATATCGGCTTCGCGGACCGAGTGATGTAGCAGCGCATTGCCTCGGAGGCAGTTGAATGGGACCCTCCAGTGACCAAACTTGGCCGTGGCGTGTGACAGGTACAGAAAGAAGGTTTCGGGGACTAAAAAGGCCAAGTCAACGCGACAAGCAATGCTCCAATGCGACAACAGACAGTGGAGGCTAAAGTCGAGTCGTGCAGGTATTAATAGATTTCGGAACAAAGGAATTGTCGCTTGGCTGACATCAAGTAAAAGTGGGGCCGTCGACTATCGACCATCTCCGAACTGCTACGGTGAACTCGGACTGACATCATAAATCGTATCTATTGTTGTATAGAGGGATGGGGAAGACTGGAAATAGACAAAGTTAAAAACCGGCTATGCTAACAAACTTGACACCGTCCAAAACTGGAGCTTGGGGAAACGTTGCTCCGAGCACGCCGGCTCGGTGGCGAGCCAGCCACACGGCATCGGGATTGATGACAGCCAGTGCATCAAAGGCACGGTCGACAATTGGCCTTGCAATGACATTCGAGGTCAGGCTCGGCTCAAGCAAGTGCACGATCTCGTCATAGACCAAATCATCGACCTTGACATGTGACACAATGTCTGTGAGCAGCCCGACGACAGCCTCCCAGATCTGGACAGCCTGTGCAAAGCGGCCCATTCCAGATATTTCCGTAGACGTAGATGTAGATGCTGAAGCAGGAGCTGATGTCACAATCTCATTGGAGACAGCGGCATGCTTCTGTGTAGAGGCGCGTCCATGGATGTGGATGACAGACGGCCGCCCGCCAACCAGCAGGTTGCGCGACGGCGGCGCCTTGCTCATCGTCTTGGTCGAGCGGGCGCGGACGGCAAGACCTGCCTGGTCGCGCGCACGCACACACCATTTTGCCAGCTGTCCAGTGCGCCACTCGTCCTTAATGCGCGTCGACAGAAAGTCGCCGGCGCTGGAGCACAGCGCACCGAGGGCATGGCACGCCGCGACAACGACATAGGGCTCACCGTCATAGAGACGCGGCACAACGACGGGCCAGATGGTGTTGACAAGCGGCAGGAAAGCGTTTTCGTCAGTGCCGCCGAGTGCGGGCGCGACAGTCGCAAGCAGGTCAAGCAGCGATTTACGCAGCGACGCAGTGGGTGATGTAAGATAGTGCTGGGTGAGGGTGGTGATGCGCGCAAGCAGAGCATACGTCGGCGTCTTTGGGTCTTCTGGTTTGGTGTCGTCTTCTTTTCTTTCTTCGGGAGATCGTTCATCCTCTTCTCCCTCGTTCTCTGGATTCTCTCTCTGCTTCAAGAGGGCGTCGGCGTCGGTCCCGGTCCATGGCTGCTTAGGGTGTCCACGGATAACCTCTTCCTCGCTTTCACTGCCATCGTCTTCACGTCTTCTCTTTTGCCGACGTTCCAGAATTCCAACAAGATCAGTCGTGGTTGACTCTTCTGGCCGCCGTTTTAGGTGTGTCTTTCCTGCGCCGCCTGTGCCTGCTGCACCCTTGCCCTTGCTCTGCGGCGCCTCCAGCATGGCCCGTGCTTGCGGCACAACGCTCTGCTGCACCACCTCGCCCAGCACACCAAACAAATTCTCCACAAACAGAGGGTACCCATGGTAGTTGTCCAGCGCTGCAAAGATGGACGCCACCACATCGTCCAAGTAAGGCACCAGCCGTGGTCCGGCCAGCCGGATCATCATGGTGAGCACCTGCGTCGACGCTGGCGAAATGTCAAACGTGTTCAGCCGCAGCGACACCGAGTTGAGCATGTAGTCGACATTGTCAATGATGAGCTCCGACACGCTGCCGCCACCGTAGCCACATGACGCGGCGATGCTGTTGAGCGTGAGCACGGCATGGGACCGCAGCTGCGGCTCGTTGGAGCCGAGGTAGGTTGCAATGGGGTACAGCACATCGATCAGCTCGGGCCGGAACGACTCTTTTGACTTTGCTGCTGCATACGCAGTGACCTCGAGTGCAATCGCGCCCAAGCGCCAGTCTGTCTGCTGGTACCCGTCATAGATGTCCGAGTGTGCAGCCAGTGCCGACACGGAAAATGTGTAGAGGTCTTCAAAGACCACGTCAATCTCCGAATCGCCAGAATCGGCAAAAGACGACAAGTCGAGGAACGAGTCCTGGCTGTCGCCGCTATGTGAGGCTGCCTTAATAAGCTCAAATGAGAGCCAGTAGGCTGCCACCTGGTCGAGGCCGTCTGCGTCGCGCACAAAGTCGAGCATCTCGGCCGCCAGGCGTGTCTGCTGGGCTGCCGAGCCGACGTTCGACAAGAGATCGAGCATCGCTGCACGCGTGCCCTTTTGGCTGCCGAGAGACAGCAGGATAGGTCTGTAGGGAGTAGACACCGCTACTGTAGTATCGGTATTTGCCGTGGTGGCCAACGCCAGTACGTCGTCAGAAACAGCCTCAACGGCTGCGACGGCACCCGTCTTGGGCGGCTCGGCTGTGAGTACAAGCGTCACGAGACTATCCCTTAGTGCAGCTGTGAGCGATGCTTGAAGCGTGGTAGAGTCAATCTGCAGCGTGTCGAGCACGCCAATGGCCTGCTGCAGGTTCCGTATAGAGCGCTGCTTTGCGTCTTCCTCGCTGGCCTGCATGGCGCGCGGCAGGCTTGTGGCCCAGTTGTAGGCGGTCGTCTTGATGACGTCGCAGAGTTCGGGATAGAGCATGGCGAGGTTCTCGAGGGTAGTGAGTGTCAGGCCCAGCTTTTTAACTCCTAAGCTGGCCGCGTCGGCTTTGGCTCGTGATGTGACGATGGCAGTCTCGACGAGGATGGACGTGGACTCGTGCAGCGAGGAATGGCACTCGTCCAGCAGGCCGACGCAAAATGTCTGCACGGCATCGCGCACATCCTCAGATTCATGGTTGCGCAGTTTCAATACCGTCGTAAGGGCGATCTTGACCTGGCCGGCTGTTGCCTTGAGCCAGGCCGCATTGAGAGGCTGCCTCGTCGGCAGTTTTGGCATTTTTGTCTGTGTTTGTTTTGGCCGTGACTGTTTTTGTAGGTTGCCAGCTGCCACTGCTTCGCTGATAATCTCTTCGTCTGCCTCTTCCTCTTCTTCGTCATTTACTTGTTCCGTCTCTTCCTCCTTTGTCTCCTCCAGCTTGGCTATCCGGCGCGTCTGGAGATCGCCAAGAGTATTGACAATCACATCAAAGAGCACCTCGAGCGCCCGTATGACGACCCGCCGCGGCGACTTGTGTGCGCCCGGCTGGCCGATGACACGAACTAGTGCCGAGACTGTGCCTGGCAGGAAACTTGCGAGGGCCTGCAGGTCCTTGACAGTAGTGTAGAGTGCATCGATGCCGGCGAGCGCTTCGATCTGGATGGCCGGGATGATCGAGTCTGTGGCGGCCTGGAGCATGATGGTGACGGCGTGTGCGAGCAGCGGCACGGCGCTGGTGTCGACGAGGGGTGCGGAGGATGCGGCACCGGCGGCTTTGATGAGCGCGGCGAGGGCGCGGTATGCTTCGACAGTGAGCTCTTCAGGGCCGTCAGTAGATGTTGTATTTGCAGCGAGCGTGGCAAGCATGACAAGCAGGCGCTGGGCGTTGTCCTTGGCGATACCGGCCTTCCAGCCGAACTGGATGAGCACACGGGTGCATTTTGTGGCACTCTCAACGGCGCGGGCCGTGAAGCGTTTCGGTTTTGAGGATGTCGAGGCGGAGGTCGAGACCGAAGGCTCGCTGGCGGACTGGAGGATGGCGAGGAGGGGGAAGAAGACGTAGTCGGCGATGGAGCTGTCGATGACGGAGGCGTCGTAGTTAGCCTGGTCGGTGAGGATGGAGTAGATGTCGTCAATCTTTGCGGCGAGGTCGGTATCGTCAGTCTTGGTGCCAGATGTCGTCGTCGTCGTCGACCGCAGAGCCTGCACGACGGCGAGGCAGCATGGCTTGAGCTTGCCAAAGAGGCTCGACTTTTGCGTCGACGAGTTGCGATATGCCAGCGATTCCATTCTGATGACTGAAGAAGGCGGCAGTCTATGCCAGGCCGATCATCGCTCGCAATAGAGACACGCGCGTAAGATGGCTTGTGTCAATGTCTAGCTAGCCTTAGCTATCAGCTGCTATCAGCGTAAGCCGTCAGCTATCAGATCTTTAGCGGGGGTGGGGCCCTGGCCGTTTGGCGTCATTGTGTGCAGAAGCTATCGCCTAATCGCCGGAGAGTGGAGCATCTCACAGTCAGAGGCTCCTGCCGGTTACAGCAGGTCTACGCGCGACATCGGCCTCTATATAAGTGCTCTTATCTGATCTTATTTTCTTTTTCTTTCAACATACATAGTACTTGGACAAAAACACAACAATGGAACTCTTCTCGGACGCCGTGCCTGAAAAGGACAACTTTGACAAGACGCCATTCTCGGTGACGGTGCATCCCTACGACTCGCCGACGCGCCAGTCCTGCGCCTACGAGATCACCTCGCCCAACTCGGCAGGCGCGCGCAATGCGCTTGTCTTTATCGGCGGCCTGACCGACGGCCCCCACACGACGCCGTACATTCGCAAGATCGCCCAGGAGCTTGGCAAGGTCGATTTGGGCTACTCGGTGTTCGAGCTGCGCATGAACAGCTCGTTCCACGGCTACGGCTTCAAGAAGCTCGCCGACGACGTTGCTGACCTGTCCGCGCTCGTCAAGCACCTGCGCGAGAACCTGAAGAAGGAGAAGATTGTCTTCCTTGGCCATTCCACCGGATGTCAGGACCAGATGGCGTATGCACGCGCGCTCAAGGAGGGCACCGCGCCGGCCGTCGACGGCTTTATCCTGCAGGGCCCTGTGTCGGACCGCGAGTGCTTGGCGCCCTACTTCAAGCCCGGCGAGTATGAAAAGACCATTGCGGCTGCCGAGCAGATGATCAAGGACGGCAAGGGCGACGTGCTGATGCGTCCCGAGGATCTGCCGGAGATGATCACGTCGCCGCACACTGCGTACCGCTGGCACTCGCTCGTTGGCTTCAATGGTGACGACGACTTTTTCTCGTCGGACCTGCCGGACGAGCGGCTGGAGGCGTCGTGGAGCCAGTTCACGAAGCCTGTCCTGGTGCTGCCGTCTGAGCTGGACGAGTGCGTGCCCAAGACAATCGACGTGCCCAAGAACGTGGCGCGCTGGAAGACATTTTGCGCGCCAGGCATCTTTAGCGAGTTCTCGGACTCGATCCCCGGCGCCGGGCACACTGTCGACCCGCTGGAATCGCGGCTTTGGATGGCCGACCGTGTCACAAAGTTCCTCTCAAGCCTGTAGATCTTTGATTGCATAGAAAATATAGAATATTGACTCTACTGGCTCTTGGCTTCACTTGCCTTTTGACTTTGTACCATGCTGTCGTGCTCGCGGAAGATGCGGCTCACCTGGGCAAAGCTTTGGTACAGCGCGTCTGTCTGTCAGCAACACTCGCAACCACGTTATAGATACCAAGGTAGACTTACAAGACGGAACAAGAACCCACGGCGCATTAAACCCGGCAAAGTACACATAGACGTAGAGAAACTCGGGCCTGCAGTGCCCGACGCCTGCGCTCATCACCTCGGCAAAGACTGTCCCGTAGTACAGCATCGTGCCGTAGAGGTGCGCCGTACTGATGACTGCCTGCAACATGTACCGCACGCCAGAGCTGCCCGCCGGCCGGGCGTGGCCTGCGACAATCGCACCGGCTGTCAAATAGCAAATAGGCCCATACAATGCCGCGGTAATGCCCTCGATGCACAGCATAAAGGGGTCGGCGACGACGTAGCGCGAGTCGGACAGGGCGTACTCTTTCCAGAGCTGGGCGAGGACGGATTGGGAGCCAGCAATGGAGGCGTGCCAGAAGACAAAGTAGCCTGTTATTAGTTGTAGATTTGCTTGTAGAAGTAGATACAAAGGACTCACTCTCAAAGAAACAATGAAGACCGCCGCACGTAATGAACCACAAGTACAGGGCCTGTTCTCCAAAGGGGGCTCTACTAAAAGACGGTTTAATGCGGCGGGCAAGGAAGAACATTCCGGCCATGTAAGCACCCAGGGCGCCAAAGAAGACGAGCAGGGTCTTGAAGATGCTCCACGAGTTGGGCACATAGCCTGGCACGTCGAGGCCCGGGGGGTAGTATGGATGGTAAGGTACGGGCATCTGGCCGGTGAGGGTGTGGCCCCGGGCAGCAAAGTCTGCGGAAGCCATACTTGATGGATCAAAGCCAGAAACAATGAGATGCAATAGCTTGGAAGGCGGAACGGTGAGATGGTGTCGATGTTGAAATTGAGGTGAGGCTGTTTGTTTACGCGTTGGTGGAAGTGGCCCCATTGATCACTACTTGTATATTAGACCCTCTAGCGGCACCCGTAGGGGTCCTCACAGGGTAGTCCCAGAGTTATGCGCCAGCCATCGTCTGTCCGCCATCACATCCACCTGAATCCAACCAAATAACAGCCCAAAAGCAACCGGTCAAAAAAGAATATTAAAGAAATAAACTCGAAATCAAATGGTATAATAACTATTCTCTGCTGAATGTGTTCTCTCTCCAACTTCAGCTTGATAGCCCAAGCATGCCTCCTTTTGCGGTCGACATCTCCCCTGATGATCCCAAACTTCAAAATCCAACCCAAACAAAATACGAACTTAAAACTGAATATTAGAATAAATAGCAGAAAATAACCGGCTAGGTCGGATTGAAATAATCGGGTGTAAAACTCCAGTCGAAATCGTCCATGAATGCATCCCAGTCGATGAGCTGCGCGTTTTCGGCCTGGATGGTCGACGGGTCCATGGCCGTCGACGAGGCGACTGGCGGGTTGCCCGCGGCGCCGTTTTGTCTCTGTTTACACGCACCGGTGGCTGATGTGCGCGACGCCTCAATGTCGCGCTTCCAGCGACGAATATAACTAAAGGCAAAGCTAGTACCAAGCCGGCTCGAGTACTGCGACACGTCCTTCATGGGGATCTCCATGGGCGGCTTGAGGTGGTGAACGGACCAGTAGGACTCGATCATCTTGGACGCACGCTGCGGCAGGTCTCCCTCGTGGACGGAGCAGGTTTTGATGGCGTAGATGGCGTCCTGCATGAGGGCCCCTTTGGACGCAACTGGCATGTCCCTCATGTACGGCGACAGCAGCACGTTGAGGGTGATGCAGGCCGATGCGAGCAGGGTGCGGCAGACGAAATGGGGTGCATAGAACAGAAATCCGCTTTCTTCTTGCAACTTTAAAGCCTGGCGTACGACAAGTTCGGCGGTGGTGTAGGCTTTGAGCACGTTACGCTTAAAGATATCGGAGCTAAAGTCTGTCTCAGGCATAAAGTAAAAGGCCTGCACATCCTGCAGCGTCGACAGCAGTGTAAAGTAATCGAGTTCTGTTTGTCAGTAATGCTTACCATCTGAGAGAGGATTCTGCATACCTGATATGCCGGGGAACAGCAGTCTTTGAACTTTGTCAAACTCCTCCTCAAACATGTCGACAATGTGATGCGAGATGCCCCGGTTCTCTTCAAGGCTGGCGACTGTGGTTTTGCTGACGCGGTTGGAGAATCGCGCGCACTCAAGCAGAATGATAAAGTTGAGCGGTACTGATACAGACGACGTTTGGTCTAGAATCGTCTCGATTGTCTTGTTGAAAAACTGGCCCGTGGCCGGACAGCCGGTATACGAGGCCACCTTTTGCGAGATGATGTTGTAGCCCGCCCATGTGAAGGTGGCCTCCTCGTCCGTGTTGCGGATTTGAAAGTTTGCATTTGCCAACTCGGGGTGCTCGCCCTTGCCTGTGTGTAGTCCGATAAGGTAGCATGAGCTCATAGCAATAGACGAAAAGATCATGGACGGATCTCTCAGGAATCGAATAGTCGTAAAGGGCCACGCACACAGCAACAGCAGGGCGTTGATAACACCAAGCGGCAGTGGTGGGTTGCCCATGGCGCCCCAGACTTCGGATGGCAGCGACTCGGTGAGGAAGGGCAGCACGGACTCGTCACGGCCAAAGCGGCGCGCGGCAATGGTGACAATGGTCCAGAACAGAATCGGGGCCGACTCGTAGCACTTGTCTGGGTCGCGCGATCGAATGATGGGAAAGTAAGTATGAAAGTGCTCAAAGTACTTGTCAAAGTAGTAGTTGATGTCCTCGCCAGAGAACGCGCGCGACTTGAGTGCGCGAGGCTCGGCGATGCGGGCACTCATAGATGACATCGTTGTTTTTGGTGTCGGTGTTGTCGTCACCGAGGGCGTCATGACCGGTGGCAGCTGCACCGGTGCATCAAACGGCCGCATGGGCGGTAGGGTGTGCGACTGTGACAGCAAGCCATCGCGCGAGTTGATGGGCGGCAGTGTGCGGTTGAAGAGTGATGAAGGGACGGCAGACTTGCCGACGGCCTCTTTGATGCTGCGGACTTCTTGTTGCAGCTCCTCGAGTTTGCTTTCGATTAGTTTCCATGAAATAAATAACTAAGAAAGACAAAAGCGGCTTACCTCCTTCTGCTGATGCGTCTATGTGACTTGTCGACAACACAGGGGAGCTGCAGCTTGGAGCATCGCATGCATGGCTGGTTCGGGTTGGGACTGTTGTTGCACTTGACCTCTGGTTTGTTAGCACTGAACCACAACGTTCATCCGTATTACGGTAGTGAAGGCATGTAATACAAAAGAAACAAAAGAAAGGAAGACGTTGAGGCAGTGTAATGTGATTTGTGGGGATGGCGCCGACAGCAAGCCGATGACAGTGGTGAATCGAAGAGTGGACAAGGGCTGAACCCGAATCGGTGCCGATGTTAGAGTCCTTTTCTTGAGCTTGAGGAAGGGTAGGGTGAGAGTGAGAGGCACGCGTGAGAATGGACGACATACTGCTGTCTCTGCAATTGACGCAGGCCTATAGTGTTAGTTTACTGATTGTAATTCTGGATTTCGATTCTGCTTTCTGGTTTCTTGTTCGGCTCGGGAATTTTGATCTTTGCTTTGATCCATGATCTCGAGACTGATGCGCCAGCCACAGCCACGCGAGCGGGAGCAGCCCATGCATGTATGTTTTTATGTAGCTCCTCCCGATATGCAGAATATCTTTAATGACAAAACAGATGACATACCGTATTGCGCTTGATGCGAGGTGTTGAAACAGCGGCCGTGGCCGACGGGTCTCCGAGTATGTCGGCCATGCGGCTACGACGTGGCGGGAAGATTATTATAAGCTTAAATTGAATGCGCGTCTATGCGGCAGGTTGGCTAGCCGCGATGAGTGCAACGGTCAGGTCGCACGTCGTGGTTGAGTGAGTGTGAGTGCAAGTGTGAGTGACTGAGAGCATTCAGCTGGCGGTGCTAATCAGGAACAAGACGCCTCACGCGAGTTGATGCGAAAGGCTGGATAAAAGGGTGACGCAATATAAATTAGGAAAGAGCGATGCGCCGGGAAGAAAGTAACAAAAAGAAATGAGTCAGGTTGTCGAAAATACAACAGCGTCAGTCAAAACAATCAGGAAAGAACGGACAAAACAAAACGAGGGAAAGAGCGGCCAGGAAGGATGCGCAAGAGTCAAAGAGTCAAGTACGGAAGAGGGAACAGAAATAGCGAGCATTGTCCCCAGTATAATTCTGGTCAGCGCCGTGCTCCTTCCGCACCTGCCCCGTCGAGAGCCGGTGTCGTGTGCCTCGAGATGACAGGCCGATACTTTTGTGTTTTATGAGTATCTATTATTTCTAGAGATATCAATAAAAAAAACAAGATCAATCAGAATGCCGTCACGCGCATGCTCATAAAAGACCAGTCAATCCAACTTGCGACCAAACAGAGTATCAGCCAGCGGTCGAGTTAGTTCAACCTGTGCTGAAATAAGCAGCTCAAGAAACATGGAAATAAAACAGAAAATATCTCAAAAAATAAAAGAATGGCCGATTGCAAATCTACAAAAGTCCTCCTCAATTAAAGGGAAAACAAATGCATGCAACATCAATCAAGTCGTGCTCGGTGTACGGAGTAGAACTTATCGAGCCCTGTAATTCCTCCACTGCATCCACTAAAACTAAACGGCGCCGCTAGGTCGACCACTACGGCAGGAGCCAATCAGTACCGCTGTAAATGTCGCATCACATGGCTGGCCAGCCTGGCCGGCACCTGCTGCGCTGCAACTGACAGTGTTCTTGGGGTGTTTGGTTCTGTTCCCCGCAGCCGCCTGCTCGTTATTACAGCGAATAGCCACACGGCCAATACAAACAGGCGCGTCACTTGCGGACTTCTCGCCTCCGATGCGGCAATACGGACTCTGCGAGTCTAAGAGAAGCGGTCTGTCAACGGCCGCTGCAACTCTGACAACTCTGGCAACCCTGACGCCTGCAGCCGTGCCGGCGCATCATTACTCATTCAGTCGTAGCTGCTCTAATCGAGTGCAGATGACCGAGCAATTCGGCGATTCTTTTGATGTCGATGTCGATGAATACGAATGCAGCTGTTGATGCATTTCTTGAGAAGAAGAGTCCTGCCGACATGAAACAGGCTTTTAGCCGGCTCAGCTGCGGGATTGGATGCTATCAGCAACTCCTATTTTCCGGCTTGGTTGTCATGTAATATCAGGCTGTTTTCAGTATCAGTTGTGCTTAAGTTTGCGTGCTATGGCGGCCGAATCTGGTGATATCAGATGCGTCTGGCCGCTGTTGAGTGCAATTGGTGAGTCTTGAGCGATGCCTCCATGGTACTTGTACGCAAAGATGTAGTAATGCAAAGCAGTGGTATATTCAGGTAGTGTCGAGTAAAGTAAAGCAAAGTCAAAGAACAACAATCATATGCCGTAGTAACGCCATCCCATCAAGCAGAGAGCAGGCAGACATCTGCCTACCGCACATACTTGCCCATAAACCGCTTGTGGAAATCAGACCGCAGCAGATCATTGATAAACTCCTTTTGCTTGCCCTTGTCGTCCGTGCCGCGCGCCTGGTTCTTGAACACCACGTCGTCGTCCCAGCGCCGCTTGATCGCATAGTCGGGCTTGTTGAGCAGCGGGTTGCCCAGCGCAATGTCGCGCGCGCGCTCTTCCTCTTCCGCCTCGGCCTTCTCCCGCTCTTCGCGCTCGCGCTTCTCGGCACGCTCGCGCTTGATCTTTTCGAGTTCGCGCTGGAGCTCTGCTGTTTCGTCGTCGCTGTCGTCTTCTGAGTCGTCCTCTGAATCGGAGGAGTCGTCGTCGTCATCGTCATCGTCTTTGTCAGAGTCATCCTCCGACTCAGAGTCCGCGTCGATATCCCGTGTCTCGGCCAAAATGCGTCTGCGCTTTGCTTCTGGGTCTTCGGAGGAGGAGTCGAGGAGGCGCTTTGGGGCGTCGGTGGCGGCGACATCAGAAGACGCAGACGGACCACCCTTCTTGGCGTAGTGAGCGGCCTCGGCGGCGAGCAGTTCAGCACGCAGGTCGCGAGAGTGGGCATCGGCGTCGCCGCCCTGGCCGGACTGGCGGAACTTGAGCTGGGTGTGTGCTGGCAGGAGGCGCTGATGGTAGGCCGGGCCCTTGGGGCCTTCTTTTCCGCGGGCCTGTATTGTTAGCAGCTGTAGTAAGAAAAGACAGCGATCGAACACATACCGGATCAAAGGTAGGTCTGTGTGCTGTCGTCATTTTCGTGCGCAAAGATAAAGATGATTGAAACAGAATCGAAGAAACGAAGACGTCAATGATGATCGCAGCCTTGGTCGTAGTGGTAGCGCCTCAGCGCCGTGGTAGCGCGCCCCGTTTCGCAGCCGTAAAAGTTTCACCGCCTTTGGCAGAAAATAATTCTGCCCTACAATGTACTACAGCAAACGACATCATTGCTTCTAAATGTTTAGGTTTACGATTTCCAAGAACAAAATATCTACAAAATGCCCCGCGAACTCGAACCGTCCATCAACGAAAAGGCCTTTCTTGGCCAGGCCCTGAGCCAAGGCCTCCGCCTCGACGGCCGTGCCCTCGACGAATACCGCCCCCTCGCCATCGAGCTCGGCAGCGAGCACGGCGTCGCAGACGTCCGCATTGGCAACACGCGCGTCCTCGCCAAGGCGTCTGCCGAAGTCACCGTTCCTTTTGCCGACCGCCCCTTTGACGGTATCTTCAACATTGTCGCCGAGCTCAGCCCCATGGCCAGCCCGTCGTTCGAGGCCGGTCGGCCCACCGAGACCGAGGTGCTGCTGTCACGGCTGCTGGAAAAGACACTGCGCCGCTCGGGCGCGCTCGACACCGAGTCGCTGTGCCTGTCGGCGGGCCAAAAGTGCTGGTCGGTGCGCGTGGACGTGCACGTGCTGGCACACGACGGCAACCTGGTGGACGCATCGTGTGTGGCGGTGGTGGCGGCGCTGCGGCACTTTCGCAAGCCGGAGACGAGCATTGAAGGTGGCGTACTGACGGTGTACACGCCGGCGGAGCGCGAGCCGGTGCCTCTGAGCTGGCTTCACTCGCCATTCTGCGTGACATTTAGCTACTTCCGGGGCGACAAGAATGAAGACGAGAACACGGCAGACATCTCGCTGCTGGATGCGACACTCCTGGAAGAGCAGACCCGCGTGGGCAGCTGCACCATCAGCCTGAACCGGCACGGCGAGATTTCGCAGATTGCAAAGCTGGGCGGCACGCCGGTGGAGGCCGTGCAGATTCTGAAGGACACGCAGGTGGCGCTGGCCAAGGCGCGCGAGTTCTCGGCGGCGGTGGACAAGGCGCTGGCGGACGACGCGGCGAGCCGCGACAAGGGCGGCCTGATTGCAGAGTTGTCGGCTGAGAATGCGCGGTGATGCAGACACTTTGACAAGAAAGATACGATGTAATGATACCCTGTAAAATAGCATGGAATATAATAAATAGAACGGACAATGCCTATGGATATAACGCTTCAAGAGACAAAACAAACTGGAGAGAGACGTGAAATCACCTTCTGACAGGCGGCCGCGACTCCTTGTTCCACTTGACGCGCGACCGCAGCCACTCGACGGCCTCGCGCACGCCCGTGCCCGTGAGCGCCGACACGGGCAGCACGCGCGAGTCGCGGATGCTCGCGGCCTTTTCGCCCTCAAACACCTTCTTGACCAGTCCTTCTTTGATGCGCACGACCTCGACGCAGTCTTCGCGGTCCTGCTTGTTGGCGAGGATCAGCAGCGGCACGCCCTCGGTGTCGCTGTGCTGAAGAACGTCTTCCAGGACCAGGCGGCACTCGTCGAGGCGGGAGATTTCCTTGTCGTCGTCTTTTGGGTCGGCGTCGTCGTCGCCCTCTTTTGGCGGCTGGCTCTTGCCGGCCACGGTGTCGGCCAGCCCGCCAATGTCCGTCGAGTCAATGATAAATACAATCGCATGGCAGCTCTGGTAGTAGCTCTGCCACAGGCGGCGCAGGCTCATCTGGCCGCCGACGTCCCAGAGCTTCATGTACATGTCGGGCAGGGTGATGGTCGAGACGTTCTGGCCGACGGTGGGCACGGTCTGGAGGTTTGGCGGCGGCGCTATGGCGGGGTCTGCGGCAAACAGGGCCTTGACCTGCTCGTGAAAGGTGGTCTTGCCTGCATTGTCGAGGCCGAGCAGGATGACAGAGTATTCTGATTGGCAACGTTAGATGTGTCGTGCTCATGGTCATTGAGGGGAAGCTCACCATCTTTGCTTGTGGCCAGCATGTAGAGGCCCTTTGCCAGGTGATACATTGTGATATATATTGCCGGTGTGTGTATGGGGTATCGTTGTGTCGTCGCCAATGCACCATCTACCGATAGCTGTCGCAAGTTGGAATGTCAAGTCAAATGTCGAGGACGTCGTTGACAGTGGACCCGAGCTGCCAGATTAGCCAGTCCCTGGAAGGCTGATGCGACGCGCTGGAGATAAGATAGGGAAGGCGCTAGCCTATCCCGTATGCATGCCATTGCACAACTGCAATCTATGCAAGGCTGTGCAGCCTCATATTCTCCTTTCATCAGGCTGATTTGTTGCCTGTAATTTATCTACAGATTATGCTGTTTCCAGTCAGTATTCTAGAATAGAATCAACTTGAAATTCTCTTTCACTCAGCACAACATTCACCAAGATTCCAGGCTGCGCATTAGCAATAACACCACTGACGACATGGAGTTGCATCCACAAGCTTGAAGAATACGAAGCGATCCATCTTCAGGTCTTGTCTCTACAACGGCAAAGTTGGCAAACTGACACGTCTGCCTTGCTTGTGGTCGTTGCAACCCTTCAGGCTGTCAGGTTGACCCTCGTGCTTATGTAATACATGAAGGTGTAGTACGAACAGCGAAAACGGAAGTTACATTCCTTGCATTCCCACTTTGGTCGTTTAGTCGCATATATCGCGAACTGCAACATCAATCTTGAATACAGAGGTAGCAGGCGAATACTACTGAGAATATCTAAAAATATGATCCAAAATCCAAAAGAAAGTGGTGGCACGGTACGACGGCCTGTACATATGGTCGGTCCAAACGGTATGATTGGCTAGCTTCCACTAGCAAAAGCACCCGGGATCACCGTCGATCGGCAAAACGGCTTCGACGACGTACTTTTGAGTATGACTGGGTTTTAGTTTGTTGAATGTTTGTACAGTTCTATAGGGTGCGTACAAATGCCAATATTGTCATCTTGTAGTGGTTGTCACGATGCTGATGTTGGTATCTCGGTGGCTCACATAAGAGACAAAAAGAACAGCCATGCACCTGCCATAAACAGCATCTACCGGCCGGGGTAATTATGTCTGCCTGTCTACACTGCCATCCATAAAAAGAAACCACTGCCGGCCAGTTGCCGTTTTTCAAGTGTTCTCTTCTTTCTAGAACGCGACGCGGCCCACGCACCCACAACGCCGAGTGGGTTCTCTTTCTTTCTCTTTCTGCAGAGTATTCTCCGTTGTGAATAGTATTCGTTAACTCGCCCAATGACCGGTCGTATCCGCTGACTCCAAAGGCCAGAACACTTCCAGAACAAAAGCGTGTGGTAGCATGCATTAGTGTGATGGTAGGCAATTATCAGAGATTTTAGAGCAGAGACTTTATGTTGGAGTGCACAAGTTCAAGGCCTTTTAGGTCTTTTCTGGACACAGTGTTGGAGTGCTCTGTATACACTGTGTTTATAGAGGGTTGAAGAGTGCAAAGACGTTGCATATTTCTTCCCCTACAGAGTGCAGTAAATATAAAGGTCTGCAATGCATGTGAAATGAATTCTCTGTCAAAATTCTCCGGCTGTATATTGAAAGATCAACAGACATTTTGACTGTCTTTAAAGTCTGCAGCAATGTCTGTCGAAGTAATAAACCCGGCAAAGCCGTGCACAGTGTAAATATGCTTACACAGTGTTCGAGCCTAGGCCTAGATCTGCCTCGCTACCTTACTGTTCCTTGTTAGTATTCGGTCTCGGACTTCTACTTCTTGTTCTTTCGATAGTCTTGTTCTTTTGCGTTCTGCAGTGCTTGACACACGAAATACGGTGATACGTAGGAGGGTGGGAGTACCTCGTCTTGGGTCTTGGATTGAGTGTGTGGCACAAGGCGCATTGAGTCTATTGTGTAAATCCAGAACAGGAATGAGCAAAAAGAAACAGAAAAAGAAGGTACTTGTGTACTTTGGACTTTTGCGACTTGGCTGTGTGCCAGCCTACTGAGGCGCGAAGAGGGGCCAAGTCGATAGCTTTGTATCTTGGGACGTTCTCGCCATTTGTACTTCGCAACTAGGCAAAAGGACAGTAGTTGGGAATGTTCTTTGTTTGCGCCCTCGACTACACTTAATCATGTCTAGTTCTCCCTTCTTTTTATTCTTCTTTTTTCCTTCTTTTTTTTCTTTTACTCCTGACTTAATCTCATTCCCCGGTTTCCACTTTGTCTGTTCTCAATCAATCACTCTCAGTTCATCCCATCTTCCCCAGATCTTACATCTTCACCTTGCATCGTCACCATCTACCTTACCCACGACCACGTTCAACACACTCATCTACTTCATACACACACACACTCATCACATCGCAATGTCTCTAAAAGATCACATCAACCGTCTCCTGCGCAAGTCAAACGACTCCGCGTCCTCCACCGAATCCGAGCCCAAGCCAAAGAGAAGCCTCGTCCGCATGCTCTCGCGCCGCAGCAAGCAGTCCAAGTCGTCGGACAACTCGACCAGCTCAAACACCGCGTCGACCCGCTCTGGATCACAAAATACCGCCCGCACCAGCATTTCTGCTGTAGAAAATGAGAATGTCCAAGACATGACGTCGGCGGAGCGTCTGCGGGCTACGTTTGATGCGTACGAGATCCGCATGGGCGCGACGTGGCGTGTGAGCATGGAGGCCATCAGTCCGTGCAACACGCGGGGAATGGCTGTGTGATGGGCTTTCTCTTCCGGTACTTGAACACGACCCTTCATCGACATCTGCTTGCATTCCAACAGCCGACATGACACGACTATGCGACAATATGCGACATCAAGTCGGCAATCACCAACCGCAACCACAATCAATTGCTCGATGCCAAAGTCAATCCAGCCAAATGAATCGATATCAACTAAAATCATTGACAGTCGATCCGGCCCTCCCGGCACATCGCATGCTTGCAATCTAGCCAGCCGAGCAGACACCCGTCGCTCCGCCGAGCCGCGGACTTTGGTGCCAGCTTCTCAGCAGCTATCCAATAACCCACCAAGAATGAGAGCAGCTCGCTCACAGACGGTCGGTTCTCTCGCACTGGCAGTCTAGACGGTTTACCTCTCGCTGTGGGACATTCGCGGCGTCTTCCATCAACGCCGTCACGTCTTGTCCTGGAAATTCACGAGTCGCGCATCTTTAATGATTGCAGCGCCGTGCTTTGCAAGTGTACTTAAAACCATTACAATTGTAGTCAATCAAACAATCCATACAAACAAATGCCATCATTGCGTTGTGACGTCAAATTGTGCTCCGTTGCGCGTCTACGGCCGGCTGAACCCCAATCGCTTGCATATGCAATTACGAATTACGCAACTAGCCGTGATGAGTAATCTCGGCGCCTGCACTGTGGTGCCACTTCGTCCAAATACACCTCACCCTACCACCAGTACAGAGTACACAACAATGCAGTCCCTCCGCGCACTCCTCGGAACGCCGCGCCTCATTCAGCCTCACACCCAATTCAGAACACTACTTGTTCCACCTTCTACAAACATGGACTACAAGACTGTTCCCACCCCGGCCGCCTGCTACGCCGACTTCTGCCTCATTCCCGTCGGCACCGGCAGCGTGTCCGTCGCCGAGGACGTCGCCGAGGTGCAGCGGCTGCTGGCCGCATCCGGTCTGACAGTCACAATGCACTCGGCTGGCACAACAGTCGAAGGTTCGTGGGATGACGTGATGCGCGTCATCGGACAGGCACACACAGTCGTGCACGCACGCGGCGTGCTGCGCGTCCAGAGCTCGATGCGCGTCGGCACGCGCACAGACAAGAAACAGACGGCAGCAGACAAAGTCAAGCGGGTTACTGATATTTTGGGCAACTAATGTATTTAATTGTTGGATTTTAATAAAAAAATCAAAAATATAATCTATCTACCACACTCTCCATATGCGTCTACGCCCGCATCGTCTGCTTCTTCGAGGCCTTGCGGTACTCCTTCTCGCGCTCGCGCTCCAGGTACTTCTTCTGCGCCTTGGGGTCCAGTGCGTTCAGCTCGGCATCCCGCTTGATCTTGCGCTGCTTCTCGCGCTCAATCGCACGCTCCTCGGCCTTGAGGTCCTCGTCCGCCTTCTTAATGCCCTTGACAATCTCGTCGCGCGTGGCCTTGACCTTGCGCAGGACCTCCGGCCGCAGACGCGCGTGCTGCACAAGCACGTCCGCCGCACGCACAAAGTAGCCAAAGATCGGCAGCAGCGACTCGTAAGCTGCCGCGCTGTTGTCAGCCGGCAGACGGTACTTGAGGAACACGCGCTTGCGGGGTGCAGTCTCGTCCAGCGTCAGCGGCTTCTCAACGGGCTGGTCCGAGATAATCAGGTAGTCCAGGGCCTCGCCGGCAGCCTTGGCCGCCTCAATCAGCTCGGGCGTCAAAAGTGTCTCGGTGATCTCGGCGCTCTCGCTCATCACAGTCAGCCACGGCGGCAGCTTGGCGTTGTCCTTGGTGAAAGTCAGCGACACGTCAAAACGGTCGTCGCGCACGGCGCGCATGCGGTCCTTGTTCACAATCGCCCACACAAAGCCGTCGTAGGTGCTCTTGCCGGCACCAGCAGGGGGGCCGCCAGTCACAGTCAGAGTCTCCTTGCCGTCAAAGGGGTACAGCGTCGCCTCGAGCGAGTCCGAAGGGCCGCCCATGCTCTCAAAGAAGAATCCAAGAATCGTCTCGGCCAGAATGACAATCGGGTTGAAGCGCTTGACCAGCTTCAGCTTGATGTCAACAAAGGCAACATTCTGGCGGCCGGTGGCGTACGACGCAAACTCAAACAGCGAATTCTCCTTGAGCAGCGTCTTGGGGTCGGCAGCCTTGGCCGTGTTGGCCAGGCCCTCGAGCACGACGGCATCGCTGGTCTCGTCGATGCGCTTGGGCACGCGACCAAAGCCGACGAGCGCAAACTCGCTGGCCAGCAGGCCAACGTGCGCCTTGACCCAGCCGTGGGCCTTGGCGCGGTTGAGACGCGTGCCGATGACGTGCACGACGAGCACAACGGCCATCATGCCAAAAATGATTCCCTCGATCTTGAACTCGCTGAGCGAGTGGCGTTCGTGGATGTTATACCATTTGGTGAACACAGGGTTTTCGGCAGCGGCAGCGGCAGCACCGGTCGAAGGAAAGTCGGCAAAATCTACAATCAATTGTCAGCTGTGTCCTTCTTCCGGTCAAGAACATCTTCGTCCTCGGGTCATCCCCTCGTCTACTCACCAGCATCGCCAGTAGGCTTTTCGGCAGCCTTGCCTCCAAAGAGGCTGTTGAGAACCTGCGCCATGATGATTGGGGGATGGCGGTGGTGTTGATGAAAGGGGATGAAGAGAAAGAAATCAAGAAGAGAAGGGCAAAAGAGGAGCGAAAGGAAGAAAGGGAGAGAAAGAAAAGAAGCTTGCGTGACTTCTGGGGAAGCAGCAGTAGCGCCGTAGCGCAGCACCCAAGGACAGGGGGGCAACCACTGATTGGCCACCTTGCCGGCATGCTCCGTAATTCTCGAGACCTAGCTTCCATCTGGCTTCTACCAATTTCTTCATGTTTAGCGTACTTGTAGCTGTTGCCTCCACTATCCACTGAAGAGCTCTGTTTTGTATTTTACTCCCTGTATCTTACAACTATCCACCTGCACCGTAGCCTATCTTGCCCCTATCGCGTATCGCAAGAGCCCCATTGCTGATTGCATCACATAATAAGCTTTATCACTGCGAGTTGCCTAATTTGGATGATGACTAACAATCGCGATTTGACATCTTGTCGCCATTGAAGTTAGGGCTGTATTTAGGTTGATAGAACTTATATATGATTATGCTTTGCTAATGCCATTTTGAATAATTCCTCTCGCCGAATGTGTCTGTTAAAGTGACTTCTCATATCAAACTTGATTTAACTTACTTTTGTTATTTAGATATCTGCTGGTTTCATAAATATAGTTATAACTCGCCAGTCACACTAAAATCACA
This sequence comes from Ophiostoma tasmaniense, assembly GCA_022392925.1. NCBI lineage: Eukaryota > Fungi > Ascomycota > Sordariomycetes > Ophiostomatales > Ophiostomataceae > Ophiostoma > Ophiostoma tasmaniense. The sequence continues at coordinate 757,609 of JAKRGK010000001.1, read as the reverse complement.
AATAAGAATCATTAAAAAATGTATTCAAATGAAGAAAAATTATCAATAATAATCTTGGAGGTTATCGATATAAGTCCTATTCATAACATAGAAGATTATTACTTGATGCCTTTGCTCTCAGCCTGATTGATGCCAGGTGCAGTCTGGAGTGGAGAAAGTGGAGAGCTGGCCAGTTCCTATTCTGGCAAGAGTACACAGGTACGGTATCTTTAGTATTTTTCTAGCAGGGAAGGAGCAATGTTGACAACTGTTGACAATAAGCTAGTGCACATTGCATAGGCCACTCCTATCTCGAGATTGCATACACGACTAACGACGACGACGACACACGACACGACGGCGCCAAGTTGCAAAAAAATTAAACACCAATATATCTACTATACTATTTCAAGCCGGCCGACACTCTGTCCTAGCAAACCACCACTTGCAACACCGGCATTCTCCATCCTAACCACGATTATTGACGACATCCCCGACGGACATCTTCAAACCTACCACGACAACTCCCGCCGCCACAATGATCCACTCGACCCAGATCTCCCGCATCGACGGCCTCATGCTGTGCGCCTCCGTCGATGACGAGGCCGGCTCTGCCGTTTCGACACAGGCCCTCACCGAAGTCAAGTCCCAGATCAAGCAGATCCTGCGCCGCCTCAACCGCAACGCCGAGCCCCAGGCGTCCATCGAGACCGCATCCTCCCTCTCCGTCCACTACCTTATCCAGGACGAGATTGTCTATCTGTGTGTCTGCGACCGCACCTACCCGCGCAAGCTCGCCTTTACGTACCTGTCCGACATTGCCGCCGAGTTCGCAAACACCTACCCGCGCCAGCAGCTGCTCGCCGGCGGCATGCGCCCCTACGCCTTTATGGAGTTTGACACCTTTATCCAGCGCACCAAAGCCACGTACAGCGACGCGCGCGCGTCACAGAACCTGGACAAGCTCAACAACGAACTGCGCGACGTCACGCAGGTGATGACCAAGAACATTGAGGACCTGCTGTACCGCGGCGACAGCCTGGAGCGCATGGGCGAGCTGAGCTCGCGTCTGCGCGACGACAGCAAAAAGTACCGGCGCGCGGCGGCCAAGATCAACTGGGAGCTGCTGCTGAAGCAGTACGGGCCGTTTGGCGGGCTTGGCTTTATCATCATCGTGTTTCTGTGGTGGCGGTTCTTCTAGATTTTAGATTTCACAAGTCTGGGACAGATGGGTCGACGGCGTATAGCGTTTACATCTTAGCACTGGCGTTTGCTTTTTTTATTGTTTTTAATGCCCTTAGGCAGCCTGTCATTGCTTGTTATTGTGCTGTTGACACTCTTGTATAATAATGCACACATTCAAAGTTTCATACCCAAGTGTGATGTAGCATGCATCATGAATAAATTCTTGGAAGTAATGATCTTAATCTGAAAGAAACCAACTTGATAAAAGTACAAATGTCCCAAAACGCCCGACCAATGTGATACCGTGTCATCAATAATCAACAGTGCGCGCTGTCATAGAATCGTAAAGCAGCACAACATAATATAAGAAACAAAACAGAAAGACAAGCAGAAATGCAGAGAAGAACTACATGACCACACAGCTGCTCGATGTCGGCATTGCAGGTAAGGCCGGCACCGGCAGCGCCGTATGGTGCCACTCCAGATGCGCCTGGAAATCGTCCAGCGACGTGAACCCGCCCTCCTCCTGCGCGTACTTGGTCGCGTCGCCCTCCGCGCTGTCGTAGTACATGTACTCGTCGCAGTACGGGCACCATAGCCGCGCCTCCCAGTCGCCCGCCAATGGCGGCAGGTGGTTGGCAATTGCTAGTGGCGCGAACACAACTGTGCGCTGTGTCGCTGGGTCCGACACGGCCACCGTCGTCGCCTGCCAGCGCGGGTACTCGTCCTCGCCTGCCTCGGGTGGGAGGTATGTCGATGGCGACGGCGAAGTTGAAGCTGATGCAGATGCTGAGCGCTGTCTTCCAGCCGGTGACTGTCCCCTGAATGGCGTCGGCGATGGCGACAGTCTATTTTGTAGCAGCAGAGGCGCTGGTGTCGAGGAAGACCCGGCCCTTGCTGATGCCATGGCAGGCGACAGCGACGACGTCGGCAGTGGCGATGCGTTTGCAAAGGCGGGCGAGACTGCAATAGACGGCGGTAGGCGCGCAGCCAGGTGTGCATCGGCCGACGAGATGGCTGCGGGCGGCACGCGCATTGTGGGCAACCGCTGCACGTCCTCCCACACAATGTGGCCGTCGCAAAAGTCGCAAATAAACGCAATGTCGCGGTCGCCGAAACGCTCAAACGTGCCCACCTTTTTGCACTCGGGCACGAGGTCTTCGAGCGTCGGCGGCCGCGGCGGCGGTGTTGGCGGCTCGTCAGGACGTAGCGGTATTGTTGTGTGCACTTCAGTGTCGGTGACGGTAGCTACCGGTGATTTCTGAGGTTGTAAATGAGATGGGGTATATGGCGAATGCGGCGCGTAAGTTTGATATAAGTTTTGCTGTGGGGGGTATTTAAAAGGGACTGATTGAGAAGTAGATGTTGTAGGTGTTGTTTGTTTGGATTTGGAGGCGTGGCCGTTGGCTGTGAGGTTCTTGGTGCCGTTTTGCGGCGTCATCTCCATGGATGTCGTGTTGTCGGGCTCGTCGTCGGGGTAGCCGCTACGGCTGCGGAACTGCTCCTGTCCGGCAAATCGGCGCTGCTCGCGGGCATGCAGATGTGGCTGTTGCTGCTTCCATGCCGGCGTCTGCTGTGATGGTTTTGCGTTTTGTGCACCCCGTCCTCGTGGACTGTGGACGTGCCCATTGCTATGACTGTGGCCGTATTCACCCCGCGCATACCGCCTCCGCTGCTCCTCGTGCTCGCGGAAGCGTCTGTACACAAGAAACGCACCCAGACACCGCGTACCGCTGCCGCTGCCGTCGCCTGTTTCGTGTTCTGAGTTGAAGATGCGCCTTGCTGCTCGGCATTGCGCACGGTGCAACTGTCGTTTAAGGGCGACCGTCTCGCGTACCCAGAGTGAGTTGATCGGGCCGCCTGTGCGGATCCAGTCGCGGAACAGTTGTGTGTGGTCGTCGAACATCTCGCGCAGCGCCTGCAATTCCCTTAATGACTCGACTCGCCGGTCGTTTTCGTAGTAGAACTGCCCGTTGACGAGTGGCCCCAGGGCCTGAAAGTCCCGTTTCGCCTCATCTAGCGCATCGTCAACTGTGCGCACCTGCTCGAACTCATCCGGGCCCCATCCGCGCTTATCGGCAAACATGAGGATACGCTGGGCATCTTGCAGCGCCGTCGCAATGGCCGCCAACAGAGACCCGACGGTGTCGGCAGACCTCTCGGCGGTGGCACCGATGGCAGCAGCAGCAGCGACCGCGGCCGAGGCCCTGGAGGCTGCTGTTGCCGCTTCGGCGTCGGCCATCTTCCGCTCAGTTGGTGGTGCCAGTCAGTCAGCCGTTCAGCTTGGTCGTTTGTCGGCGTGATTGTGGCTATCGTCTGTGTGGTCGTCGCGATTGGCGTGGCGTTGTTCTTGCCTGTCCTGCTCTCGTCTCGCTGTCTGTATCTTCTGTATCTTGGTGGAAGTGGGTGTGCTCAACATCTGGTTGCGACAAGCGGTTATTGGTCGAGGTCTGAAGCTGTAGCTAGCAGGTCCAATTCGGTCTGCTGGTGGCCTCCAGAGATCTGTATTGTGTCTGCCTTCGTTTAGTCGTGCTTGGCCGAGACGGTGGGCGAATCTCGAAACGAAACGTCGGAATGTGGGTGGCCGTTGAAGCAAGTCGAAAATCACAGGCCCAGATTCAGAAAGTCGAAAATAACAGCGAGCCCTCGTAGAAGAAGTCGAGTAGTATTGAGTAGAGTAGATAACGGCTTGGCGTGGTGGTGCTCAGTGCTGAGTGCTGACGACAAGGTACTTTCGAGGTCCCCTAGATCCCTAGTTTCGTCGTGCCGGTCCTTCTTGGATTCTGTCTAGCACAGTAGCACAGTTGCTTGTCTTGTCATCCGTGCCTGTTCAGCAGTGTCTGTCTTCTGTCTTCTTCCTCCTCTTCCTCCGTAATTTGTTCCTTCGTATTCGCCCTCTCGCTCTCGTCGTCTCTGCCTCTGTTCTGTGGGAGTGGGATCTGCCAATGCTAAACTGGTGTGCCAAGAGGCCCCTCTCCTCTGTTCTCCAGACAGCTCACGTATCCTCTTCTGCTCTGCAAGAGTGTAATAACTCTGCCTGTCTGCCTCCTATGCGTTTGGCTTTTGGCGTTTGCGGCTGCTGTGGGCTGGAGTCTGGGCAGCGCTGTGGGTTGTGTGGAGAGGTGTCAGAGTGACATGCTCTGTAGCGTTTCCAACGTAGCTTGAGCTATCTGTACCGTATGTGAAGACAAACCTGGTAGTCAAAGCCTTTGTTGGGTTGATGATCGTCCTGTTTCTTGCTTTGGATGATCTCAAACACGAGACAAATGCCAAGAATTTAGATGCTTATCTAATTGCTATTCTTCGCGTCGCTCTTTCTTGTTCTGTCTTCAAGACTCTGCCTTCCAAGAGGCAGCCTACGGAAACCTGTGCCGCAAATGACACCGTATTACTGAGCCTTGCCTCGGGCAGGATGGGATACTACAGACACCAGACAGGGAAGGAGCAGGCCAAGGTTACAGCAGACACAGAGCCAATGCCAGACTAGGAAAGTATGGTAATGGCTGACCACCGCGCTTGCCGTATATGTCTGTATTTGCAGGGACTACAGACAGAAATAGAGCCTGAGGAATGCCAAGCTAAGGCTAATGGCTGGTGTAATAGGGCATAATGTGTGTCCAAGGGTGAGCGAGATTGATTGCAAGAACGTGCTGTTAGCAGTTGATTGCTCTTTCTATTCTCGGTGATACAAATTGACATCATCGTATCGCGCCTTCCAAATACGGTAGGAAGTGCATATTTACGGAATAATGCACTTTGAATGCGCCGTTGAGAACAGAAATTAATACACAAGGTAGAAGGCACGACTGGCACAGCAGGATAAATGTAGGAAAGAACATGCAGCGTGGTCGTGAAACAGTGGGCACCTGCATCTTACGAGAGTCTCGCACGCGACTTGCATCCTTATCAGCTCTTCTGCACATTCTCTCCAGATACTGACGACAAGCTAATAAGATTGCAGATTATGATGACGGGCTTACGACATGTCTACTTACCAATAGCTACTAAGACATGTCAATAAGATCAGTAGATACAAATGGTCTAGACTACTTTATTTTTGCATACATTTTGGACGAGAAAACGCCTTGCTGGTGGGCCGTGATGACGTTGCTTTTGACGGAGAATAGAACGGAGAATGTGTGTCAAATAGTTCTATCTTTCTGAAGCAATGTGTAGTAACCATACGAATAATATTGGCTCGTTGCATCCCATATAGAGTAGATGTCGTCGTCGACTTCTTCAAGAATTCATTCAAAACGTGGAATCACATGCAGCTCTTTGTGGAAGGAGCTACGGTGCGCTTTCCCGAAACACTCCTGTCGCTCCTCGAGACCCTGTTTTCTCGCGTTTCTCTGCAGCTCACCAAACACTAAAAACTCCGCAAAACCAGGGAAAGAGCCACGAATGAACCACTGAACCAGCCCCTGGCACCTTCCCTATTTTGCCAGAGCTGCCCCTTCCAGCCACTCAGCCTTATGAAACACCAATACAGACGGCAGACCATAACAGGCACCAGCAAACCACTGCCGCTAGCGCCGAATGGTACGTCGGTTGGACAGTGATACTCTGCAATTATGAACGAAAGATACATATAATACACTACGACACCATCATTTCCGGATCTCCACGCAGTTGATGCCCCGCCTGCCCTTGTCACTCTTCTGGCGAGCCCGCCGTGTGTCTCCCGGCGCCGCGCTGTTGCTGCCCGTCTGCCGCGACCTGGCGTCGGCCTTGCTCGAGTTTAGCTGGATCAAACAGCATGTCGGGAGCGAGAGGCATGGACTGAGAGACACGAGAGTCACAAGCAGATTTGACAACAGAGTACTGCACTTGTGTCGCCGCAGGGGCCGTGGTGAGCCGCTGCAGTATGTCTTGGGGACACAGCCCTTTGGGCCTCTCGACTTGCTGTGCCGAAGAGGTGTACTGATACCGAGGTGCGTAGAGTGATGATTTTTATAGAAGAAGTAGACAAGCAGCTGACTGGCAGACCCGAACCTGAGGCGTACTCTATGTATCTGGCTGAAAAGCTGATACAAGAAGTAAAGAACTCCAAGACGGCAGTCAAGCCTAGTATTACAATACTGGATGCTTGCACGGGGACAGGCTGTATTGCACTGCTTCTATATGCCCAGCTTAGAAAACGAGTGGGCGTGCACGTCGTTGGTGTTGATGTTGCTGGCGAAGCCGTCAACCTAGCACAGGACAATGCGACTAGAAATGGACTCGTCGTTGACCCTGAGAAAGACGAGAGAGAAAGCCTGTCGTTTGTGCAGTGCAACCTCTTCTCAGACGATTGGCTGTCACATTCAGCAGTGAAGCGTCTTACACAAGGAGACGGAAAAGGCCTGGACGTGCTCGTGTCCAACCCGCCGTACATCTCGACAGACGGATTTGCACACGACACAGCCCGGTCGGTGCGCATCTTCGAGCCCAAGCTGGCCCAGGTCCCGCTGGAAGGCGGCGAGGACGTGTTTTATCATAGACTGCTCGAGTTGGCAGCACAACTAGATGCACGTATCGTGCTGTGCGAGGTCGGCGACCTAGCCCAGGCAGAACGGGTCGTCGCAGCCGCTTTGAGCAGCCAGAACCACCTGCTTGAGGTAGAGATCTGGGCAGACAGCCCCGATATACCCTCGCTAGAAGAGCGGTCTGTTGCTGTTCAAGGCCAGAGTATACCCATTCGCGGCAGTGGTCGCGGTCGATCCGTGTATCTACGACGGCGGCAATGAATTGTTTGCGATATATCTAGTTGAGATCGTTATTTTACATATATACAATACAGTCATCTATCTAGAATACAAAGTTGATGAGCTTGCCGCCCTTGACGACAATTGCCTTCTTGGCCTCCTTGATGTTCTTATCGCCACTTGTCAGTCTGGCCTTGCCCTCGTCCGTCGCAAGCATGGCGTCCGTCAGCCAAGCACTCAGATCGGTGCCCTTAAGGTCGGCTGGTGGCAGCGGAATGTCCACAGCACACCGCAGCTTGCCGTTGATCTGGACAGCGCAGTTCTGCAGCCGCGGCTTGAGCCACGCGAGCGATCCGTCGACCTGGGGGAACACATTGTCAGCAGTGTTGCTGAATAAGGGAGCACCACCCGACAGCGTGGCCCAGCACTCTTCGGCAAATGCGGGTGTGATGGGTGCCAGCAGGCGCGCCAGGACCGACAGCGACTCGCGCATGACGAGGGGCGACAGCGTTTTTGCAGATGCCTGCAGCGTGTTTGTCAGGCGCATGAGGTCGGACACCACTGTGTTGATGGCATAGATGCGGGTGTAGGATGCCTCGACCGAGGTGATTGTTGTCTGCACCTCGCGCCAGACGTCTGCATCGGTGTTGCTCGGGTTTGTCTTGAGGAACTCTGTAACATTCCCAGAGGCAGACGGAGCCGCAGCGACAAGATCGTGAACGCGGCCGAGCCAGCGCGTGACGCCCGAGATCTTTTCTTCGTCCCAGTTCAGCACGTCCGCCACCGGCGCCTGGAACAGCATGTGTGCGCGCGTCGCGTCGGCACCGTACTGCGAAATCATGTCAATGGGGTCAACGCCATTGTGCTTGGACTTGCTCATCTTCTCGTACGACGTCGCGGCAGGCTTGCCGGAGGCCTTGACCACGGGCGCATTTGGGTTGGTGACGTCGACCTCATCGGGCATTAGGAAGCGGCCCGTGTCCGGATCGACCAGGGTCTTGCCATGCACCATGCCCTGTGTAATGAGGCGCGTAAACGGTTCGTGGATTACTTTCTCGTTCTTAGAGATCTCGGTTTCGGTTTCGGTTTCGGCCGCCTCGCCCGCAGGCTTGACAAGCTCGGACTGCATCAAAAACTTGTAGATGAATCGCGCGTACAGCAGATGCAGAATCGCATGCTCGATGCCGCCCATGTAAATGTCCACTGGCAGACTTTTACTGGCCTCCACCGAGAATGGCGCATCCGCATTGTGTGCATCAACGAAACGCATGTAGTACCAGCTCGAGTCCACAAACGTGTCCATTGTGTCTGTATCGCGCTTCGCCGGCTTGTGGCATGACGGACACGGCGTGTTGACCCAGTCTTCGGCCGATGCCAGCGGGTTGCCGGCACCAAAGTGCTCGACGTGCGGCAGCTCGACGGGCAGGTCGGCCTCGGGCACGGGAACGGCACCGCAGCTGTCGCAGTGCACAATGGGGATGGGCGCGCCCCAGTAGCGCTGCCGACTCACGAGCCAGTCGCGCAGGCGCCAGCGCTCAGTGGCGGTGGCGAGATCGGCGGCCTCGAGCATGGACAGCAGCATGGCGGCAGCGTCCTTGGAGGAGCGGCCCTTGAACGGGCCGCTGAGAGCCGTCATGTAGCCGTGGCCGACATAGGGGATTTCGGTCTTCTTAGTCGCAGGCGTAAACGCAGAAGCTGGAGCCCCCGGCTTGGGCGCCTCGACAGCACTGCCTTCGGCCATGACCTGGATCTTGATGCCGCCGGCGTCCTTCATCTCGAGCACGGTGGTGGCCTCGTCCTCGGTGGGAGCAACGACGGTGCGAACAGGTTCGGCGGGGCGGTGGTCCTTCCAAAATGCGTAGTCGCGCACGTCGTGGCCGGGAACACCCATGACAGCGCCCTCGCCATAGTCGCCGAGCACGTAGGGCGCAACATAGACGGGCAGCGACTGCTTTGCCTCGGCCGGGGTGGCGTCGTGGTAGGCGAGCGGGTTGATGGCGCGCAGGCCGTTCAGCAGGTAGCCGGCCTTGGAGTCTGGGGGAAGGTCGGGCAGCGTGTCGAGGAACGCACGCAGTTCTGGGTCAGACTCGGCCATGGCCTGGACGATCTTGTGCGACGCGGCGAGAGCGACGTATTGCACGCCGAGCAGCGTGTCGATGCGCGTCGTGTAGACTTCCACATTCTGAGTGTTCGGCCCACTGGGACTGAGAGACAAGAGAGGAAATTTGACCAGAGCACCAGTTGACTTGCCGAGCCAGTTGCGCTGCATGGCAATGACGCGCTCGGGCCATGCGTCGCTCTTCTCGAGTTCCGCGAGGTCGTCGAGCAGCGCGTCCCGGTAGGCAGAGATGCGCAGGAACCACTGCTTGAGCAGGCGCTTCTCGACAATGGCACCGGAGCGCCACGAGCGGCCCTGGGCGTCGACTTGCTCGTTGGCGAGCACGGTCTGGTCGACGGGGTCGTAGTTGACCTCGGCCTCGGACTGGTAGGCGAGGCCCTGCTTGTGCAGGAGCAAAAAGAGACGCTGGGTGTGCTTGTAGAATTCAGGCTCGCACGTGGAAACCTGGCGCGACCAGTCCCATGAGCCGTTCATGCGATCAAGCTGGGCGCGCATTTTCTTGATGTTCTCGCGGGTCCAAGTGGCCGGGTGGATGCCGCGCTGAATGGCAGCGTTCTCGGCGGGCAGGCCGAACGAGTCCCAGCCCATGGGCAGGAGGACATTGTGGCCTTGGAGGCGGAAAAAGCGGGCGGTAACATCGGCGATTGTGTAGACACGAAGGTGGCCGAGGTGGAGGTTGCCCGAGGGGTAGGGGAACATGGGCAAGACATATTGAGAGCGGGATGTTGATGTAGGGGTAGACGTAGAAGTAGATTCAGCCCACTTGGCCTGCCACTTTTTGTCGATAGCTAAAAAGTCAAGTTTTGAACGAGCGATTTCAGCATATAGCCGTTTTTGAGAAAAGTTGAACTGCAGAGGTGTGATGTGAGATATCCGCGGTGAGGGTGTGGGGGAGGATGACGAGGATGATGAGGAGGAGGTGAAGGCTGCTCGAGACAGTGGTGTCCGCAGGGTGTGTGATGGAATTGTTTGTCGTAATGAAAGGCAGCGGCCCGCCAGCCGTGAACTTATGAGCACCATCTTGGCTTAAACCTTATTTCACTGCTGTGTTCAGCCGGCTCAACGTCGAGTCATTATCGTGATGTCAAGAGGTGATGTTGAGAAAAGTGGAGCCAATTGGACAATTATTTCTTATCGCGATAAGCCACCGCAGCGGGATTGAACAGTGGGGCATCGCTAACACAACAGCACTTACACCGTGCTGTGACGTGACGACAGAGTGAATGAATGAATGCAAACGAGTGCTTGTTGAATGTGAGTTGTGATGCTTATTTGGATGCGTTGATACAGGTTGATATGTGATTTGCACAGAAAAGAAAGCCAGCATCAGCAGTTTAGTATCAACATCTTCCTCGCTGACGACGTCGACAACGAGGTCATGACAAAGACGACTCGGTTGCACGGGTAACTTGTATAAAATAGATGCTAGATAAGAAGTCCAGTCGAGTAGACATCGTTTGCTGTCTGTCTGTGTTTGCCCTCGCCCATTTGGCCCTTTGTCGCTCTATATGTAGAGCTCTTCTCCTATATATCGTGTCTTTTCTCCTTCTTCTCTACCAATTTCACTTCACCATCTCACAATACAAGACAGTCCCATGAATTGGCTCAAACTAGTTTTGTGTAGCATGAGATCCTCGATTTTGACACTGGCATCGCTTACCCAGATAGAAAGGAGTGCGCTGATTAGTTTCTCCTTGGCCAGCTTGCACATCTCTCCTTGAGACGACCAGCGGCACAACTAACTTTATCTTTCGTGGACACTTGAAGCAGCTGTGTGAAATAGACGGCGAAATGGTGCAGATGATTATTGTAAAGCATAGGACTGGATATGCAGCGGCCGACGAGGACTTTGCTATAGACGCATCTCGCTCGGTGAGTGTCGACGCAAGACGACAAGGCATCTATGGATCTGACTCGAGCCTGACTCTAAGACCTATGCTGCTCGAGTCGGCAAACGACGGAATGCATCTAATACAAAGTGAAGCGCACACCATTGGCGAGGCTCTAGGTAAGTGGCTGCTCGAATTCCGTGAATGGGCATCGGCACCCAAGCAGTCTGCGCTGAGAGATACCATCTCTGCCAACGAGCCGGGGCAATATTATTGTGTCGTACGATTTGGTCAATGGTAGTCTGATTGTCGTAAACTGGCAGTGTTCACAGATAGGCCACCGGGCGTATGATGTCGGCCAGATAGTCGGCGACCTACTCGAGCGGGATCTCTTTAGAGGAGTTACGGCGGCGCGGAATATCATCGTCGGCTTCATGTCTGGATATGGGCTTGGGCCACAGGATCTAGACATGTTCTACCGCACTGCTATCCATGCCGGTGTGCATCTGATCTGCTGCATGATCAGACGGGCAGTAACAGGTCCTTTGCCTGGAGCGTCCAAAAAGTCGAGTAGGCCATCAAAAGGGGGGTTGACCTTGTTGTCAGAGGATGGGCCCGAGACAAGAAGTGATTTAAACAGGTGTAATACTCAAGTTTCCTGAGAAGTAGAATTCTTCATTTTGTAATCTGTTGCGGGCATATTGACACCAGAAAGCAGACATAGCTCCCTTCCGAAGAGATTTGACATCAGGCATCGAGAGATTAAAGTTTTTTGACTGGACAAACAAATGAATAAAAGAATTGAATGATCGACGGCCAATACATCGCTGTACAGACTGAGATAAGATTCTTCAGGGGCGCACAGACCCTGGAAAGGGGTTCTGGGGGTGAAAAGGGGCACTCGGAGAGAACTGATGCCGTTGGTTCGAGGGCGGTTTGGTGAAGCCGACAGGAGGAAACGTCTCCCTACGGTTAGCAGCGGTACCTATCTATAGTGCAAATAGTTGAATATAGTGAGCAGCAACTACTCTAACTATACGTTACAATACACCCTCAGGGCACTTTTATTATTACTTAGACCAATTTCAGGCCTTTTCAAGCGGAAAACATTTCAGCCTTTGAAATTTATACAATCATTCTTCCACTACACTGTCATTAACATTACTGAAAGACACACCGTCTCATGGCATCTCAGATGATCTGATAGCACATGTCAAACACACGTGACACGCACTCCACAATAGGACTAGCTTGGTCGTGATTTAAAGCCGTGAATTCTCCACCCCTGCGTTAAAGTTTAATTTTCGGTTTATTTTATGTATTTTTCCAATTAATTTCGTATTGCTGCTGCCCTGCTGCCATACGCTAACAGCTTTGTCCGAAAACGTCACTGCCTACCGTGCTGGGCAGCTAAAAACAGCCAACTACAGCAGCTAACACCTAAATAACCCCCGATCTGGCAGGCCTAGCACTAAACTACGGTTGGAGCGATCTCTCTCCTTGACATCACAGCCAAGATTGCGTTTCAGCTGCATCACATCGACACATTGCTGGCTACTTCTTTTATATTTGCATATCGACAGTGCTGGGATCATACACTGTATATTATTCTGTCCCCTACACGGTTGTACGCCTCTTACGCTTTGTGTCATCTTGATACCCCTGACGAGGCCGATCTAGCGACGACGACGACGACGAGGTTGGCGACGACATCTCCATTGACGATATCTACGATACTTTACAAGCCTAGACGACTCGGTACTCTGGTAGTTCTCGAACCCCAATCCCAGCCGTATAGTATTTACGCAGTCAACTTCGACATGCTCGGAGCTCCTTGACCCCTGACACCCTCCCTCACGACCTCACGACCACCACCTACCCTATAACCTCTACACACACACACACACAATGGCGCCATATGCAAACTTGCAGCCGAATGCGCGCGACTCGTTAGAACTCGCCTCCCTCGCTAGCTCCAGCCAGCTCGACGTCGCATCCAATGCCGGCGCCCATGGAAAACGCCACGCCGGCAGCGACAACGACAACGACTCCGACCTCTCGTCACGACCAAGCTTTTCGTCGTCGCGCAAAGCATCCCTCGAGCGCGAAGACCCCCTCGACTTTGACAATCCGGCCGCTGCTGGCGCACACGACGAAGAGTACGGCCGTCCAGTACGATACGGCCACGGCCGTACCTTTTCTGTTTCTTCCGGCTTCGACCTCGCTGCCAACCTGTTCCCGCTGTCGTCCACTGCCGGCGCCGACGGGTATGCTCCTTTGGGGGCGTCCGCATCAGGTGGTGCCCCGGGCGCAGGCCGTGGCGGCATTGGCGCATCCGCGGGTGGCGGCGGCGGGCTGCTGGGCGCAGGCTCGCTGGAACGGCACAAGACGCTGACGTACATGAATGGCCTGTCGCTGGTGGTCGGACTGATTATCGGCTCGGGCATTTTCTCGTCACCGAGCCTGGTGAATACGAATGTGGGCTCGCCTGGCGCGGCGCTGATCGTGTGGGTGATTGCGGGCATTCTGGCGTGGACGGGCGCCTCGAGCTATGCAGAGCTGGGCGGTGCGATCCCGTTGAATGGCGGCTCGCAGGCGTACCTGGCCAAGATTCTGGGCGAGGTGTTTGGCTTTCTGTTTACATGGGTGGCCGTCCTTGTCCTCAAGCCCGGCAGCGCGGCCATTATCTCGCTGATCATGGGCGAGTACCTTGTGCGCGCCGTCGTTGGTGCCGACCCGGCGGCCGTCAACCCGTGGGTCAACAAGACAGTCGCGCTCGTCGGCGTGATTGCTGTGACGGTGATGAACTGCGTGTCGACAAAGCTGGGCACGCGCGTCAATGATTTGTTAATGTTCCTCAAGTTTGTCGCGCTTGTCGGCGTCACTATCACAGGCATTGTTGTCGCCGCAACGGGCTACTCGTACTCGGGCACGCCCAGCCTCGACTGGAAGTCGCATCCGTGGTTCGACAACACCAACCTCGATGCCTCGGCGTGGGCCGTTGCGCTGTACGCCGGCCTCTGGGCGTTTGACGGCTGGGACAACACCAACTACGTTGTCGGCGAGTTCCGCAACCCGCGCCGCGACCTGCCGCGCGTCATCCACACGGCCATGCCGCTCGTCATTGTGTGCTACGTGCTGGCCAACGTCGCCTACTTTCTTGTACTGTCACTCGACGCCATCAACTCGACCAACACTGTCGCTGTCGTCTTTGGCGCCAAGGTCTTTGGGCCTGTTGGCTCGCTCGTGTTTGCGCTCATCGTCAGCGCCTCGTGCTTTGGCGCACTCAACAGCTCGACTTTTACCAGCAGCCGGCTGGTGTACGTTGCTGGCCGCGAGGGCTACTTCCCCGAAGTCTTTGGCCGTATTGGTCTTGGCAGCGGTGCAGCTGCAAGCGGTGGCGCCAGTGGCGGCCAGGGCGGCATGCGGATGCGCGTGTCCAACCAGAACTGGTTCGGCCGTCTGTTCTCGCGGCTCGTCGCAGACGAGGACACGGGCCTCTTCTTCACGCCCATCTACGCGCTTGCACTCAACTGCGCGCTGACGTGCGCGTACGTCATGATTGGCGAGTTTAGCACGCTGCTGACATTCTATGGCGTCGCGGGCTACACCTTTTACTTTTTGACGGTGCTGGGCCTCATCATCCTGCGCGTGCGGGAGCCTGATCTGGAGCGGCCGTACAAGGCGTGGATCTCGACGCCCATCATTTTCTGCTGTGTGTCGCTGTTTTTGCTCAGTCGCGCCGTGTTTGCGCAGCCGCTGGAGACGCTGGTGGTCGTGGGCTTTATCCTTGCGGGCGTGCCGGTGTACTACTGGCGCGTGCGCAAGCAGCGGCGCAGCGGCGACAAGCACCGGGAGCTTGGGGAGACGCCGTGGTGGAAGTTTTGGAAGCGGCGGTAGTATTTTCTTTTCTTGTTTTCAAAATTTGCATAGTTTGCTCGATTAGTAGACTAGATTTGCATAGCGAAAGTCTAATGAATATATATACACGTCTATCTGTCTTATGCCATCTATAACCGAACTATTCTCCTCTCTGGACTGATTGCGCCGCGGAAGTGGTCTGTGACGACGCGGCCGTCCACCACCGTCTCCTTGACAATGCCCTCGACGTGCTGCGGTTCGATGCGACCGTACCAGATGCCATAGCCGGCCAGAGGGTGTGCACTGCCGTCGGCTGTCGTGAGGTTTGGCGGTAGGTAGATGATCACGTTGCCGGCAAACTTGTGTCCGCCAATGTGCGAGATCATGCCGATGCGCGCTGTCCGTTTGTTTTCCAGTATCAACGACTGCTCAGTCGTAGTTTCAGATCCATCTGTCAGTCGTTCTGCACCCGGCCCGACTTCAATAGGCCCGTGCTGAACAGACACTCCGACACGCTCGAGCTGCCCTTCAAAGGCCGTCTCCAGCACCGGCCCCAGAATACCGCACCGCGCATCCCGCCCGCCGTGCCCGCAGATCAGCACAAGAATGTCCGTCACCGGCCGCACGTGCGGCAGCAGCCCCTGGAACGGCGCCTTGCGCGTCAGCAGGTCCCGGTGCACAGGCGACAGTAGCCCGTCGTGCGCCTTGTGAAGCTTTTCCGGCAGCAGGAAGCCCTTGGCCAGCGCCTCGACGGCGTCAAACGACACGCGCGGCAGTAGCGGCACGTAGGTGAAGCTGGGCAGCAGGTAGACCGATGACGACTGCAGGCCGGGGTAGAGCGGGGGCGAAGCCGGGAAGGACGAGTTGAGGACGGAAACATTGTGGAACGGATCCGAGTACTTGCCGCCACGGCCAAAGAGCTCTTTGAGGTCGGCGGCGAGGTTGTCGCCGCTGTTTTCGTCTTCGATCTTGGAGGGCCAGTCGGCGTGGCCTGTGCACACGAGGACCTGCTCATTGTATGCAGATATCAATCCATTAAGAGGCGCCTTGTAGTCGATGGGC
This sequence comes from Ophiostoma tasmaniense, assembly GCA_022392925.1. Lineage (NCBI taxonomy): Eukaryota > Fungi > Ascomycota > Sordariomycetes > Ophiostomatales > Ophiostomataceae > Ophiostoma > Ophiostoma tasmaniense. The sequence goes on along the minus strand of JAKRGK010000001.1, from coordinate 741,887 downwards.
AGGCCTTCGGGGAGCTCGGGCATCGGTTCGCAGGCGCATGTTGGGGACGGACAGGCGGCCACGGTAGGGAACGGTGGTGGCGGCAGTGGCCGCTTTGATGCTGGTGAAGGCTTGGACGATGCCCTTCTGACGGTCTGTGCAGTCCTTATTGGTGGTAAAGAATAAGATGAGGCTGTTGATGAGACTGAACCTCGTGATGATGAGAGTTGAGATGAGAGACTTTGCCGAAGAGATCGCGCAGCCAGACTGGCCGGGCGGGCAGAAACCATCATTCTGGACAAAACAAACAACTGGGTATCAATATGAATGGATGGCTATCAAATGAAAACAATCAAGACACATCGTCAATATCGTGATATCACTAATGGCTGCGTCGCCATTGGGAGCTCAAGAGCCGTGCCGCCGTCATTGCGCAGTTGTGGGGCCTTGCACTGTGCAGGTAGTCGTCAAATACGAGGCTTACAGTGTGTGCTGCCTATCATTTAGCACTGTGGGGCGCTGTTTTCAAAAGGGATGTTGGCACGCGATCTGACATCTGACAGCCACGACGACGTCATTCTCTAGTTCTCGAATACTGGCACCCACACAATTCACCCATGAGGCCGCTTGCATCAAAGTGTGTGGCGTCGTTGACAGCTGCCGTCCCTCGCCGTGTCCAGCCTCGTCTCCCCCGCCGTCTTCCCTCAATCCGGCAGTTCGCGACGTCACGTCCGCGATGCTCGGATGGCAAGGAACAGAAGGAGGCCGGCCCAAAGGCTGAGCCTGGATCCAAAGAGGAGCAAAAACAAACACCACCCAAACGCAAAAGCCGTCGCGCCGTCTGGGCAACGTCCACTGCCCTCCTCGTCGCCGGCTACTACTGGGCCGCCGCTGACTCTGCCGCCGCCGCCCAGCTGCCCGACGACGGCTCCAGCATTCACCGTGCCGGCAGCAGCCTCAACACTGAGACCTTTGTCCCGTTCCAGGTCGTCGCGCGCGAGTCCGTGTCGCCCACGGCGTTTGTGCTGACACTGCGCTTGCCGCGCGTCGCAACGCCCGAGAGCCGTGCAGCTACGCGCCAGCTCATCGACAAGGCATGGCAGCACGGCCTGTGGTCGATTGAGATTAAGCAGCCGCAACTGCAGATTGCTCGCGACTACACACCTCTCCCCGACGTCGAGGTCCCCAAAACATCTACAGACGACGTCGAGCTCCGCATCTTTGTGCGCACGGTGCCGGGCGGCGAGGTGTCGCGGTACCTGTCGCAGCGCGTCGTCGGGTCGACGATTGATGTGCGCGGGCCGCGGCTGAGCTTTGATGTTGCATCACGACTTGCGTCGCGTGTCAAGGGAGTTGCCGACACAAAGACGGACCGTGATCACGACAAAAAGGTAGTCATCCTTGCTGCCGGCACAGGCATTGCCACGGCACTGCAGGCGGCGTCGTCTGTTCTCTCGACAACACCGCCGACAAGTCAGCTGCCGGTAACCATTCTGTGGGCCAACCGTCTCGGCCAGGACAGCGTCGGTCTTGACGGCGACGACGCATCGCTGGCCAATCCTGTTGTTCGAGACCTGCGCGCCCTACAGAGACGCTACGGCGCCGACCGCGTGCGTATCTTGAGCTACGTCGACGCCCAACAGTCATTTATCACCGAGAGCGACGTTCACAAGGTTGTCGATGGTACTCAGCAACAGCATGGCTGGACGTCATACCTGTGGCCTTTTGGATCTGCTTCTTCTCCAGCAGTACAGCCACCATCACCACCACCAACAGCATCAGCGGTGGCATCAGCACAGACCTGCGTCTACCATTCCAATAAGACGCTCGAGAAACTAGAGTCTGACCCAGAGTACGGCTCAGCAAGGGCCTACTGCCTGTGTAAGAAGGTCTCAGACTCAGACAAGACTGCTGCTGCTGCACCCTCACCGCCTGGAGCAAACCTGGTCCTCGTGTCTGGGCCGGACGGCTTTGTGTCGGCGTGGGCAGGGCCCAAGACATGGGCAGCCGGGCTGGAGCGGCAGGGACCTGTTGGGGGTATTCTTGGGAAGATGGCAGCAAGGGATGCAAAGGTGGCCGAGTGGCAAGTCCTGAAGCTGTAGATAGTCACGCCGTCAAAACTTATGAATAATTATGAAAAGAACAACAATAGAAATGAACATGCTATATAGAGATATCATAGAATATCATACAATACTGCTAATATGGTGCCGCTACCCAAACAATTAATAAAACCGAAAACAAAACACTAAAAATCAAACAGCTAGCTCTGCACCTTGCGGTAGGACGGCGGCTTCATTGTGCGCCGGATCAGCTTGCCGGCATACGGCGGCACCAGCGAGATGGCGCTGATCGCCGCAACGCGCCACAAGAAGCCCAGCGTGAGAATGTACTGCAGGTCAAAGTAGCCGCCCAGAAACGGAATCGATACCAGGAACATCATAAACGTGCCCACAATCGATACAATCATCACCGGATGCCACGTTGTGATCTCAATGGCCACCATCAGCAACTCGTTCAGCACCAGCGCCGTGTAGCTCACCGCCACCATGCGCGGACCGTCCACCTCCGTCAGAATCTGCGACAGGCCCTGGATCATGCAGCCCTGGTAGATCGACACAAACACCCACACGAAAAACGTGCGGTACGACAGCGACCGGCCTTCTGTGAGCTCCTTGTACAGCTCCGGGTACAGGTTGGCCAGGTTCTCGTCAACGTCCTTGTCCAGTACCAGTGACAGCACCGGCATCGCCGTGTACACCGTCGCATAGCCCACCAACAGCCAGTCTTTGTACAGGCCCTCGGGCTCAAAGTTGATTGCAATGCTGTACATGGTCTGGCACACGGCGATAATCAAACCACGGTGGATGACGAACTGCGCCAGCTTTGCGCTGCGCTTGTAGCTGTTGCGTCCATGCCACACCAGCAGTTTGGTGAGGTGACAGAACTGCTCAATACTGAAATCAGCCGCCAGTGACGCCTGCCGGCCCTCCTTGCCGACAATACCAACGCCGACGTCTGCCGCCTGGATCATCGACACGTCGTTGCCGCCGTCACCAATGCAGCACACCCGCTTGCGCGTGTATGCCTTGATCAACTTTGCCACCTCGGCCTTTTGCGTCGGCGAGCACCGGCACGCCACCACCGTCGGCAGCTTGACCGCGACCGCAATAAACTCGGTGCGGTACGACCCGCTCAAAAAGCACGCCAGGCTCTCGCCATCGATCAGTAGGCACGCGTCTGTCTTGCTGCGCAAAAAGTCCAGGTGCTGCTCCTGCGTCGCCGCGTTGTTGCGCATCTTGGCTACCGTGTAGATGTATTGCCCGCGCGCCACGAGCTTGGCGCTGATTGCCACACACCGCGCCGTCTCCACCTTGTCGCCCGTCAGCATCCAGATCTTGATGCCCGCATTGCGCAGCAGCTCCAGAGACGGCTTGACGTCACGCTGCAGCTTGTCCTCGACACCCGTGACACCAATCAGCTCCAGGTCCGTTTCCAGGAAGCTGCTGACGACGCGCTGCATGCCCGCATCGCGGCCCGAGATCGCGAGCGCTGCATCCTGATATTTGTTGGTGAAATCACGGTACTGCGTCGCCGATAGACGCTTGCGGCCCACCACCAGCGTGCGCAGGCCCTCGCGCGCCATGTTGGCCGTCTCTTCATCGAGCCAGTCATTGGCCGCCACGATGGAGCTCATGACCGTGTCCGCACCCTTTTGGTAGAACCAGATCTCGCTGTCCTCCAGCGGCAGCGGCGCGCTGCCCGGGGCCGGTGGGTTCGTATAGAACTGCACCACAATGCCCATGCGCTTGCCCTCGGATGTAAAGGGGAAAATGTCCAGGATGCGCACCTGTACGACGACCTTGCCAGTGTCGACAGACTCGAGAGTGATGCTTGTGCGATCGCGATTGGCCAGGCGCAGGCCCACGGCCTCGGTCCAGCGCACAATCGCAATCTCGTCGGGCGAGGACGCCTGGTACGAAATGACAGTCTCGCCCGTCACCTCGTCCTCGTCGGTTGTCGGTGTCACGTTGTGGCACAGCGCAAGAGCCAGCACAATGTCGCGCACGCGAGAGCCAATCTCGCGGCGTGTGCGCGTAGCTGCGTTGCCAGTTGCAGAAGGCAGTGTGGACGATGGAGTGACCAAAGTGTCAGCCGGCAGACTGATAGCCGACGACAGCGTCGCAGCCGGCGCAAAGCTCTGCCGCACGTACTCGGCAACCTCGTCCATGGCCTCGTTGGCGTACGACACCGTGCCGACATGAATCTTTTTCATCTCCATCTCGTTTTGCGTGAGTGTGCCGGTCTTGTCGCTCAACAGGTACTCAATGCGGCCCAGGTCCTCGGGAATAGTGCTGGTGCGCACAACTGCGCCGGGAATGCCGGGGTCACGCTGGATAAACCACGAGTACACGCTCTTGCCCAGGTCCAGGTTGACACGCAGACTGATAGGCACAATCGTCGAGAACAGCACCAGGAAGCGCATGATCTTGACGTACCAGATCACGGTCTCGGCTCCTGAGCTGCCGTTCTTCCTTTCAAAAATCTCCTCGAGCGCGACAAGAATAATGGACAGTGCCAGCGTCAGCGCACACAGAATCTTGGTGAGCGAGTTGATCTCAAACTCGAGCAGACCCGTCTTGGACCGCGAAGGGGCTGTCGACAGAGCCGAGCGCGTCTGGGGACCCGTGTATACAATCACGGCAAGAGTCGTCGCGTGCGATGCAATCACCGTGTTGGCCCAGGCCGTGTTGTCAATGGACAGGCCGGCCGACATCTTGGCCTTGGAGCCACTATCCTCGTCATCATCGTCGTCCACAACGGCAATGCTGCTGGCAGTGTTGTCAATGGCATCGTCGCGCGATGGAAGCAGCTCCAGAGTGCCAACAAACTCGTTGACCTTCCTGTCGGGCTTGCCGCCCGTCACGCGCAGGCGCACAAGCTCCTCAGAGGGCAAATTTTGCGATAGCGGCGACGCGAGACGTAGCTTCCAGTCGGTCTCACCGTCGAGCTGGTCAGTGCGGATAAAAGTCTCACCGCCGGAACCGCCGCCACCGCTCTCTTCCTTCTTCGCTGCGGGTGCCTGAGCAGCTGGGGTAGAAGCGGACCCGCCAGCATCGTCGTCGTCTACATTGAGGAGGTTTGCCTCGGCTGGTGCCTGGATCGGCTGACCGTCTTCGTCGGTATCGCCGGCGCTATCGGTTGCGGTCTCCGGCGACAGGCACTTGAGAATCACAACATCGGCGGGCACGCGCTGGCCCTTGGTGAGTTTGAGTACGTCGCCCACCTTGAGGTCGCGTGACTTCTTTGGAACTTCAACGACGCGCGACGCCGGCATCTTGCGCCCGCCACGGCCACGGCCCTCAAGCTGCTCTTCCTCCTCTTGGATGTCGGACAGCCGCTCGCGCTCGGTCTGGGCCACAGCTAGCAGGCGTTTACGCTGGGCCTTGGTGGAAGAGTCAGACCGCAATGTCTTGCGCTTCTTACCACTGCTGCCGCCAAATCCGCTCGCGTCCAGTCCGCCGTGCACGGGGTCGACAAACTGCAGAGTCATGTACTCCTCCGCGTTGGCCTCTTTGTCGCGGCGCCGCCGCTCGACATCATCGTATGCCTCCTTTCCTAGAGTAATCATGAGCACAAAGGCCAGCGGTGCCACGTACGTGCTGAGGTAGCCGATGCGCAGCTGCGGGATGGCCTGGGACAAGGCCACTAGCAAGAAGTACATGTTGAAGAAGAAGGAGAACTCGTTGTACAGCGTCACTGGGAGGAACGACCACGCAGTGTACTTGGCGTTGGAGATGAGATTGGGCGGGAAGCGCGTCGTCGGGGCCGAGCCGACGGCTACGAGGCGCGCAGTTGACGGGTCGTCATCGTCCTGCTGGTCGCCTTCGTCGTCGTTATTGGCGTCTTCTTCGGGAACCAAGCCGCCGCGAGTGCCGTTGTTCTGACCGAGACTGCTTGTGGACATGAAGCTCGGCAGGCGCAGGCGGCCGGCAAAGCTCTGGATGGTGTCCTGTGCAAACGAGGAGCGCCGCCGCCGGTGCGAGCGTGACGACCCCGAAAGCAGGCCGTCATCCTCGTCGTGTGCGTCCGAGTCGCGTCGTGCCATGGAGTCTGCATCGTCAAGCAAACCCCGTCCGTCGTCGTCGTAATCGCCGCGGCCAGCCATACCGCTGTCGCCATAGCCCCGCCCGCGTGTGCCGGCGCGTCGTAGGCCGCCCATCCGGAGTTTACGAAGAGCAATGTTTGCCGGACGGCCAAAGTTGGTGCCGCTATTGTTGTTGGCGCTGTTGCTGCTGTTGTTGCTGCTGTTGTTGCCGTTGGGCGTGCCACCGCCGCCCGGGGCGCCCGAGGTCTTGGGGTCGAGTTCCTCAAGATCAAGCTCGAGCTCAGAGTCGGAATCTTCAGACGGAGAATCGGGAGGCTCGGTTGGATGGTATGCAGGTGAGGGAGGCATGCCGCATGGAGGTCGCCGGGGCGAGGGGAGAGGTGTGATGGATGATGAAGCGGGATAAGCGCTATCGATGTCGACTATCGAAGAGCTGATCTCGATGGCGTTCTGCGGATGAACCCTGATTACTCAGCCGGATAGGAGAGGGTTGGTGTCTCGAATTGGGTGTTTTGCAGGTTGAAATGAGTGTGCGTGTGGCCGTAGGTGATGGTAGGATGGTGTTTGTGTGTAAAGAATGTGCTGTGACATAGAAAAAGCAAAGATGCTGATGATGCTTGGAGATGATCAAAAGGACAGTCGGTATGTACGAGAAATATGTATTATGTAATTCATTTAATTCGGCCGCCTAGGAGACTCCTTAGTAGACTCCGCTATTGCATGTGCCACAGGTGCCGCCAAATCGTACCAATCTTACTGTCTGCGTCATCCTCGGGGCGCACAGTGTGAACAGCGCCTCAAGCTAGTTTATGCAGTGTGAGTGCGGTGGATCAGCTATTCACACAGCAGTGTCAGGGGCAAGTACCTCGCCACTAAAAACGCGTCTGCGGGTACTTGGCAAGCTCTTGCCTTTCAGTAGTCTTTGCAGGCTCTAGCGTTTGACACGCTCTGACACGCCAACACACTGACGGAACAGCCTGAACCGTGCCTTCTTGTTTCGACTGCGATGAGGACAACTGGCTACTGGAGCTGCAACCTGTTATCCACTTCCCTGGGAAACTGCCCTAGCACCCACTCGCTCCTTCCTGCAGCATTCCATCATCGTGGCATGTCCCTCAACTATCTCCCTCGGCAGGCGCGACCAAACGACACCTTCCCAACTGCGCAGTACTTTCTATCCCATCGAGCCTTCCTTTTCCATCTCGCCATTCCCAACAGCCGGCATCCCCGTGATCAACGAATAACGACTAATCTCAAGCCTCAAAAACAATCACTACCACAGCTCTCACAAGCAGACCCATTGCCACCGACGTGCACCACAGCTGGTCTCTCGAATCTCGCGATGACGTGCGCTCTTTAGAGCTGGCCGATTCAACTGCCCCTATTCCAACTTTGAGTAAGCTTCTCCTTTTGTTGTTAGCTTCGGTTATGCTATTTTTGCTTTTTTCGCCTTTTGCCCTTTGCTTCTTTTCTTCCCATATTCCTTCGTGTTCATGACTCCGGGGCTTCCTCACGCTGCTCATTTAACTTGCTGTCCACTTTTACCCTCATCTTATTTGCTTATTTGGTTTATTTTACATTTTTATTGTCCCCTTTCTCGCTCCACAACCCCTGCTACGGCTCGCAACCGTTCTACGAGTGCTCCTTTTCTGGCGTCCATCTTTCGATCTGGATCTTCTGGATCTTTTTTTATTCTTCTAGTTGTGACTTGCATCTTTTTCTCTCGCAAACTTTCGCATGCTGTCGTGATGGCACATTGCTGACGCTCCTTACCTTGACAGCTTGCTCGACCTTGACCTCTTCGATTCTTTCTTGTTGTTTTCTTCTTCTTCACTATATTACAACTTTTAATACACCTACCACGTTTTAATCACACGCGCCGCAATGTCGTCCGACGAGTCGACCGCGTCGTGGAACCCGGCCCTCATGCCGCACCACAACCCGAAACCAGCATCGACGGAGGCCACGGCAGCTACACAGCCAGCTACTGAGACAGTCCAGACAAATGGGCCAGCTGTTGAGCCCGTCGCAAAAGATGACGCAAAAGAGTCTGGGGCGCCACTGGCCATTGGCTTAACTGTCAACACCCTGGACGAATCCGCAGCCGACGCCTGGTTCCCCGAGTACGATACCGCAAGCCCCTGGGCAGACAAGATCGCTTCAGACGCCTTTAGCTCCAAACTACCAACACCTCACACATCACAAGACGCGCCCAATGCTGCGCCAGAACAACCAGAACAGTCAAATGCACCGGCCACGGTCGACACCCCCGTTGCAGAAGACCCCCAGACGGCGCAGACATTCTCACCACAGACACCCGATCTCTCCGAAGACGCGCAGCCCGAGCACATCGAAACCACCCCTGTCGCTTCACCAGCCGACTCAACGCGCAACTCGGTCGCCAACAAGCACTACAGCACCCTGTCGTTCACACGCACCGTCCCCAACGACGTGAACTGGGACGCCGAGGACGAGGAGGCCGACTGGAGCATTTCGCGCTCCGACACCGACCCGTTCCAGTTCATGTCTCCCTCAGACCGCACAAACTCGTTCCCTGTTGTTCCTCCTTTGCCAGAATGCGAGCCCGCTGCCACTCACGAGCAGCCCCTGGCCTCTTCTCAGGCCATGGGTATTATCCAGGAGGTCGACAGCGAGGTCCAGAAAGATGTTCTAGAGGATGACAGACCGACAACTGCGAAATCCATCGAGGCCCCGGAGCTGACAGAGACTCAGGTCGATGCTGCTATTGACGCATGGGACCTAGATGCCGCCGCAAGCCCGGAGGACGCTTCATTCTTTGAGGGTGCCACAGCTGAGGGTGTTGCCACCGAGCCTGAGCAGGATGCGTGGGATGCCCCCAGCGCAAGATACGAGGAGGGCGTTCCTCTGATTCCTAACGAGCAGAGCAACGAGGATACTGAAGCTCCCGCGCGTGTTGAGATTATCCAGCCTGCAGACATTGAGGAACCTATCCCGGAAATCATGGCAGAACCTGTTGAACCTGCCGCTGAGCCGGCCAAGGATCTTTTCGACGAGACCGACGGTGGCGACGACGACGACTTCTTCAACAATGCTGGCGCGTCCATCAGCGAGCCCCCAGCTTCTATCGAGCCCCCGACAATCGAGCGCAAGTCAACAATGCAGGTCCTGCAGTCCATGAATGTTGGTAGCGTGTCACGCGGGGACTCTCAGCTAGTCGAAAGCCCCATGCAGTCGCCTGTTAAGGAGGAGACTGGCATCCCAGAAGAGGACGAGCCTGAGGAGACCGCAGAGCCCGAGACCACTGAGCCAGAGCCTGCCCCGACTCCGACCGGTGATCTGGCCGCCAAGTGGGCCGATGTCTTGGGCGACGAGGATGAGCTGCTGGATGAGTCTATTCTCGAGACAGACGAGACCGAGGCATCAGCACCAACAGAGACCAAGGAGTTGGATCCGGCAGCATTTTTCGGCGACGACGACGAGGGCTTCCTCGAGGACGACCTCGATGTTCCTCCTCCTGCCGCTCCTGCTGCTCCCGCTGCCGCAGAGTCAGTCAACCGCTACCTCCCGCAGGCTTCCAAGACACCTCAGCCTCAGCAGCAGGCAAACCCTTACATGCCGACTCCGTCATTTGCCGCGTCCGCACCCCAGTCCGTCGTTCCTAGCCCGTACACAGCTCCCGGCGCCCCTCCCAACCAGTTCCCTCTATACGATGTACAGGCCTCTCCCCAGCAGCAGCCCCGCCCCACCCTGCACAAGGCCCAGAGCTTTGCCGACAAGTCCAAGGGTGGCTATAGCTCGCCCTATGATCTTCCCATGGACGTCGTCAAGATGCCTCGCAAGCGCCAGAGTTTGCAGCAGCTGCCCAAGTCCATAGATCCCGCGTCGGCACCGCCTCATGGCCTTCCACCAAGAGGCTCAAGCTTGGCCAAGGAGTCTATGGGCCCACCTCCTCCTCCCTCGGCAGGCTTCGTGTCTCCGTCGGCAGCAGCAGCAGTGAGCACCCCTCCGACCAAGAATGAGAGCTTCTTCGAGGACCTGCCTATGCTTCCCAAGGCACGCCCTGCATCCCGCCACAGCCTGCGCTCGCCTGCACAGCCGCAGTCAATGTACGGTCTGCCGCAGACTCCCAGCATGCCTCCTCTGCCACAGGCTCAGGGTCCGCCCCAGGCGTCGCCGTATGCGCCTGCGCAGTCGCTACCGCAAACCCCGGCTGTGCCACCACCAAGCTCAAACTATGCGCCACCAGCTCCACCCGCCTCTGCTCCTCCTTCGCAGCACCCCATTGCGCAGTCTCCCTCCACCAGCATGGCCGGTCTTGTCGCTCCTCCCAAGGCTAACCCCTATGCATCTCTTCAGACGTCACTTGGCACGCCAGGCCTGCCTGCCCCAGCTGCCAACTCCCGCTACTCGCCCTCTCCCAACCAACTCGCGACGCCCAATGGACCGCCTCCATCCAGCCGGTACTCTCCTGCCCCACCTAACCGTGTCCCATCTGCTGGCTATGTGCCCTCAGCGACACCTCCTATCCTTGCACACCAGCCCCGGACATCCAGCCCTCTCGCCCACTTCGAGATCTCTTATGACAAACCGAGAACCTCGTCTGTTGGTGGCCACGTTGTGATCCACGGAGAGGGACAGCATGTTCCTGAGCGCCGCAGCAGTTCCTCCATGTTTGAGCCGCGCCTGAACCGTGTGCCCTCGCTTCCTCCTACCCGTGAGGAGGAGGAGGACCATTCCGCTGTGTACAGCCGGCCTACGTCGTCTCAGGGCTCGGGCCAACCGCCCCAGTTCCCCTCTGTCGTTCCTCCTCAGGCGACGAGCCAGTACTCTCCTCTCAAGCAGAGACAGACTCCTCCTCCCCAGGGCAATGCCTACAGCCAGGCTACTCTGTCGCCACCCAAACGCATTCTCAACTATGCGCCCCAGGCTGACGCACAGCCGTCGCCGCCCCGGCGCACAGGTTCCCCTGGCTCTGTCTACGGCAACAGAGGTGCGCCAGTTTCCGATGCGTCTCGTCGGCCCTCAACCAGCACCCAGTCTGTGCCACTCCCTGTCGCCAGCCGGCCTAGAGCACCTTCGCAGAGCCTTAACTTAGTTCCTCCCACCGACGGTACCGAGACAGACCCCCTGCAGAGATGGAAGGGTGCCCCCGTCTTCACATGGGGCTCAGGTGGTGCATTCCTCTCGTCCTTCCCTCTGGACATTCCCCGCTATGGTATCAACCAGGCTCTACCAATGATCCACCGTGGTCCGGGCGAGGTGCAGGTCAAGCACATTAAGGAGCTCCAGCCCCTCGATGAGCGCCTGTCCAAGTTCCCTGGTCCGCTCAAGGGCAAGTCTAAGAAAAAGGAGGTCCTGGCATGGCTCACGGCCGGCATCGAGGGTCTCGAGCAGTCGTTGCCCTCCAGCTCCTTTGACAAACGGGCATCCCTTGATGACAAGCGCCTGGAAGAGAGGGTGCTTCTGTGGAAGGTCTTGCGTTTGCTTGTTGAGCACGATGGTGTTCTCGAGGGCACTGAGGGTGTTGACAAGGCTGTCCGCAGTATCCTCGTCCCCGGTGTTGAGGAAGCCACTACTGATGGCGCTGACGACTCCAATCTGACTGGGGCCGCTAGTGGCTACGTCGGCTTCCAGAGCAGCGGAACTGTGGCCCAGGCTGACTCTGTTGACTCTGCCGTCGTCGAGAAGATTCGCAGGAATCTTCTTTTAGGCGACAAGGAGAAGGCTGTATGGGACGCTGTTGACAAGCGGCTCTGGGGTCATGCTTTTCTTGTTGCTGGCGCTGCTTCGCGCGACCTGTTCAAGAAGGTTGCGCAGGAGTTTGTGCGCAAGGAGGTCAACACGCCCGGTCTGAACAACGAGTCCCTGGCTGCTCTTTACGAGGTCCTGTCTGGAAACCATGAGGAATGCGTGGACGAGCTTGTCCCTGCCCACGCCCGCGCCGGCCTGCAGCTCATGTCAACGCAGTCGCTTGCCGCCCAGCCGCGTGACGACGGCCTAGCTGGCCTTGACAAGTGGTCCGAAACTCTCAGTCTGATCCTGAGCAACCGCAGCGTTGATGACGTGCAGGCGATCCGTTCGCTGGGCAACCTCTTGGCAGGATATGGTCGAGCCGAGGCTGCCCACGTGTGCTACCTGTTCTCGCGTAGCATCACTGTGTTTGGCGGCCTTGATGACCCTGCCGCCAACATTGTTCTGCTGGGTGCCGATCACAAGGGCCAGGTCGACTCGTTTGCTAAGGAGACCGATGCGGTACTGCTCAGCGAAGTGTACGAGTACGGCCTGTCGCTGTCGGCCAGCTCCGGTGCCAGCACCAACATCCCCCACCTGGCTGCCTACAAGTTCCAGCACGCGATGATGCTTGCTGAGTACGGCCTGCGCGATAGAGCCTTGCAATACTGCGAGTCTATTGTGGCCGCTATGGGCAACCAGACGCGCCGCTCGCCGTACTACCACACTGTGCTGGAGACTGCCGTCGAGGATCTCATGAAGCGCCTCAAGTCGTCGCCCAAGGAGGAGTCTAACTCGTGGATCCCCAAGCCTAGCATGAACAAGGTGTCGGACACGATGTGGAACCGCTTTAACAAGTTTGTTGCAGGCGACGAGGTCGAGGGTGGTGGAGCGCCAGGCGCTGGTGTGGAGGGAAGTACCGAGAGCGGTCCGTTTGCTCGGATTGCTAGCGGCACGCCGACCATCAGTCGTCCCACGTCGTCCCACGGCATGGCTGGCGCTACGGGCATGGAGATGTTTGGTGGTGGTCACGGTATGACTGGCATGCCCTCTCCTGCCTATGGTTCCCTGAATGGCATTGCTTCCGGCCCGGCACCTCCCGCGTCTGCCGCCCCGTCCACGCGCGCCGGCTCGCGCTACGCACCCGGCGCGGTTCCCGTGACACCTGTCATGAACACGTACGACCCCAACGCTGGCTACACTCCCATGAGCATGGCCACGTCGGGTATGGCCTCGCCACCTTCAGTCACCAGCCCATATGAGCCGGTTGCTGGCTACACGCCGCTGGGCATGGCTGCTCCTGTCATCACTGCACCTGCTGCCAGCCCGTACGAGCCTACGGCGGTCGCCCGTCCTGTGTCTAACGGCACATCCTCGCCCTACGCACCTTCGTCGCGCCGCGTGTCTGCCGATAACAACTCGACCATCGGCGAGCCTACACCCCAGCTGCCCCGTGTCAGCTCTGAGCTATCGCCTGCCTACAGCCCCTACGCCCCACTGGGTGGCGGTGCTAGCCTGAAGCCGAGCCTGTCGCGCAAATCGTCGTACACGCCACTGTCCCAGGCCGAGCCTGCCGCACCTGTGAAGAGCTATGCCCCTGTGCAGACTCCCACTGAGCCAACGTCGGGTTACAACCCGTACGCACCCTCGACGGAGGCAACCAGCTCACCTTATGCTCCGGCGGCCGCTGAGCTTACTACCGAGCCTGAGCAGAAGACTGAGCCTGAGCCTGAAGCTGAGGCTCAGGCCGAGACCCCTTCCTACGGTTACCAGGCACCCTCGTACGGTTACGAGCCTCCTTCGATGAACACGTCGTATGAGCCTGTCTCGAACGAGCCTAGCAAGTCAGCTGAAGAGGGTGCCGATGCTGGTGTAGACGTGCATACTAATGGCGACTCCAATGGCTACGGCGGATACGAGCCCCCCTCATTCCAGCCGTACAGCTACGAGCCGCCGTCGTACGAGCCTGAGGAGCCCGATGCCGAGGGTGGTGCCAGCCTGGGCGAAAGCGACGCTCCCAAGCCCAAGCCCAAGAGCGTCATGGATGATGATGACGACGACTTCCCGTCCATGAAGAGTGCCGCCGATCGGTCGCGCGAGGAAAAGGACCGCGAGAACGCCGAAATGTTCCGCAAGATCGCAGAGGAAGAGGAGAAGCGCGCTGCTGCTGAGAAGGAGGCCAAGGCCAAAAAGGGCTGGGGCCTGACTTCGTGGTGGGCCAAGAAGGAGGCCGGCATGGATGGTGCTGGCGCAGGCGGCTCGGGCGGTGCAGAAGCTCCCAAAGCTGTGCGCGCCAAGCTCGGCGAGAAGAGCAGCTTCTACTTTGATCCCGAGCTCAAGCGCTGGATCAACAAGAACGCCAGCCCTGAGGACCAGGCCGCCAAATCGGCTGCACCACCGCCGCCGCCGCGGTCGATTCCCGGCTCGGCACGCTCGACACCGCCACCTCCTATGGGCGGTGCCCACCCTCCGCCATCGTCGTCCTTTGGCGGCATGGCTCCTCCCCCTCCCATGAGTGGACTGAGCGGCATGGGCGGTCGTCCACAGTCGTCTGGCGGTGCTCCTACAGGCCTGCCTACACTGGCACCACCCATGGGCCGTACATCGTCTGCCGCGAGCACTGCCAGCGGCCCGCCGAGCCGTCCGACGACGAGCATGAGCGACGCCAATAGCATTGACGATTTGCTGGGCGCGGCGCCCGGCCCGCGCAAGGGCGGCAAGAAGAGCCGCAAGAGCGGGCGGTATGTTGATGTGATGGCCAAGTAGTGGCTGTATGTATTTTAGTTTTGTTTCTTGTTTCTGGTTCTTGCATTTTCTACTACCATTCTCATTGTATTTTGAGCGGATAACATTTTAATAATGGGCTGTTTGTTTTCTGTTTCTATCATTCTGCTTTTATCTCGCTGTTGTTGCTTGCATCACTGGAGTACGATTCTGGCAGACATTTACTTCTTGTAATATATTTCCCTCTTTACTCTTTTTCATGCCACAAGCGTTTATATTCTTAACTGTTTGATATTGATTGGTTATATACTTTCATTACATGCAAGTCTAGACAGATAAACAGACTACTTCTTCTCGCGCTGGCCGTAGGCCTTGGTAGCATAGTCGCCACCGTGCACAATCAGGTCCTGCGGGCGGTAGTCGAAGCGGCCGCTCAGGTAGCTGTCGAGGATGGCCTTGGTGCCGTCGGCGTACCGCTTCTGGGCATCCAGGGAAGTGCCCGACATGTGAGGCACCATGGCGTTGCCGCCACCAAAGGGGTTCTTGGCGTACCGCAGAGGGTGGTCCTGGGGCGCGGGCTGGGGGAACCACACGTCACCGCCGTAGCCGCGCAGGTGGCCGCTCTTGAGCGCAGCGGCGACGTCCTCCTTGACGACAATGGCACCACGTGCAGTGTTGACGAGCCACGAACCGGGCTTCATCTTGGCGATCAGCTCCTTGTTGAAGAGACCGCGAGTCTTCTCGTGCAGCGGACAGTTGATGGTGACGACGTCGCACTGGGCGACGAGTTCCTCAAGGGTGTCGACGCGGCGGCAGCCAATCTCCTTCTCGACATCGGCAGACAGGGGCTGGTAATCGTAGTAGAGCAGCTCCTTGCAGTCAAAGGGCTTGAGGCGGCGCAGGACACGCTCGCCGATACGACCGACGGCGACGGTGCCGACAACCTTGCCCTCGAGGTCGAACTCGTTCTTTGCAGCCTCGGCAACGTTCCAGTCACCACGCTCAATCATCTCGTGTGCGGGGACAAAGTTGCGGACGAGCAGCAGGATGGTCATGACGACGTGCTCGGCGACGGAGACGACGTTGGAGCCGGTGACCTCGGCGACAGTGACGCCGCCGTTGGTCTTGTTGGCGGCATTCAGGTCGACGTGGTCAGAGCCGATACCGGCAGTGATGGCGAGCTTCAGCTTCTTTGCCTTTGCGAGGCGCTCGGCAGTCAGGTAGCCAGGGTGGAAGCTGTCTGTTAGCCGCATTCTCGACGGTCTCTTTCTAGTCGACAATAGAACTCACGGAGTGGTGATGATAATCTCGGCGTCGACGAGCTCCTTGTCAAAGGTCGAGCCCTCGCCCTCCTTGTCGGAGGTTGTGACCAGAGTGTGGCCCTGGTCTTCGAGCCACTTGCGGATGCCCAGCTCGTTCTCGGTCGTTCCGAGAAGCTCGGGGACCTAGATTGTTAGCTGCTGTCTTTTGATCTGACCTTTTACTTTTGGCGCTCGATTATCTTATCACCGGATATCACTCGAATCTAATAAGAATGCTTGGCGTCTTATCGATGATAAGATGATCGGCTGTGACCCGCAACGCGGGAAGGATGTAAGTGGGCATGGGGATGTTGACAAAAGTGCATTCCGGGGTAGAAGTGCACTTTGTGATGACTCTGGGGAGTGGAAATTGTCTTGCGGCATTCGTCTTGGCGGCCTCGAATGAAATATGAGATGCAAGCTCATAAGCGCTCATATAATCTCAAATCGAGGTATCAGCCGCCAAGACGGGATGCATACCCCGCTTGACAGAGAGGAGGTTTGAAGTGACTTGAGATATTCACAGCCAAAGCTGTATACATTGTATACTTACTTCCTCGGCGTGCTTGCCGCCGTCGTACAGAACAAGAAGAACCTTGACCTTTTCAGAGAGAGATGTCAGCATGCGAACGGGAGACAGCGGAGCTGTGGTCGGTCGGGTCCAGGCCGGCGTAAACCCAGTGGTAGCGGTAGTGGTAGCAGCAGCGGTAGGCAGTGAGCGGTTGAATCGAGCTAAAGTTGAAGCCAAACCCGGAGCCCGCGGGGCGTAGCCGAAGAGAACACGCGCCGAGAACCGAGACCAGAACCAAAACCAGAGAGTCGCCGACCAGCCAGGGACCGAGACACAGCACTAGGAGAGGGGAAGAATACCATTTTGACTTTGTGTGGTGTGTGTGTGTGATGACAAAAGTGAAGCTGCAGATGAAGAGAAGAAGAGGTCGCGATCGGATGCAAGAGTAAAATGGCAAAAGAGGAAGGAGAGGGAGGGTAAAGGTAGAGCAGGAGGGGTAGTGAATGCCTTTATACAAGAGGAAGGGACTACACGCTACGGTCGGGAAGGAGCTACGCGACGACGGTTTCCAGTGCCCAGTGTCAGTGTGTATGGACAGATGGGCGTATACGGAGCAATCTTGTGTGCTAGACCATTAACCTTCTCATGAGGCAAGGACGAAGGTCGGAGAAGTGGAACCCAACAGTGTTGGGGAGAGGAGGAAGGAGGGAAGGAGGAAGGAGCGCAAAGGGTGCGGGTGCGGGCGCGAGCGCGAGAGGAGGCGTAGCCGTAGAGAGGCAAGCTAGTCTAAAGCGTATGGCAAGAGCTGTGGTGGAGGCAGTTGTTTATTGCCAAGAATGGAAAGAACAGTCGGTCGGAACGTCCTTCTTTGTCGTTCTCTATTTCACTCGAACCGGAAGGAACGGGTTGGAGTGTATTATGTAATGATTGACGTCAAGTCAGAGGTGAGGTTCAGAGAGCGAAGCAACCCGCGAGCTTCACTATAATGAATACCTCCAGAAGCCCAAGATCGAGTATACAAGTACACAAAGGCCTATAGAGGGGCACTATGTTGCTTCGGGAGTCTCGACGCGAATTGGACGAGCCGCGCCAGAATGGTGCCGAGGGGAGGGTGGCTCAACGGGATTGGAGAGATGGAGAAGAATGGAGATTAGTATTTAATATTGGGGAAGTACTTAGTATTGGAGACTGCGAGCTCGCACCTGCAGTTGCAAATTGCATTGTATCCAGTCCGTAGAGTATATGTCTACACAGATCATCCGGCCACCCGGCAGCTCAGAGGGCGAAGCTGTTTAAGATCAACAGGCCCCATACTAGCTGCAATAATCAACTCATCAATAAATAGAAGAATAATACAATAAAAGCTACCTGCATAGAGCTAGAATACTCCCGCGCCGTATGATGTATGATGCATGTCGTCTGCTGTCGTTGGCCCCACTTTGGGCGGAGATGTGTCGGGTGAGGCTCGGTATCCCACAGAACAGAACCAGCTCGAAAAAATGTGGGGTAAAGCGAGTATGACGGGCAGTGGGGCATAGCTCCGACACATCGCAGCGTATATACGTCGTGTGTCGAGTCCTGTTTTCTTTTATAAACCCATAAGAATTTATTCTACTTTTTTATGAGTGTAGGCATTTAAGATGATCGTGATGGTGATCGAGTTCAACGGGGTGTGAGTCTTTACATAATCATGATGCGTTGACAGCATCGGGGGCGAGATTCGCGAGATTCGACGAGACCTGATGAGAAGACATCAAAAGATAGAACAGAAACAGATACGAATAAGACGCGTGCAACTCGAAACATGGAGTGGTATTGCCTTTGTGAAACGCTATCCAAAGAGGGGAAAATCCCGTGTTCTGCTCAAGGGATCTGCTACCAGGTGTGAGATTGGGAGGGGAAGCAAAGAACGAGCGGCTAAGATGGTGTGTCCATGTACTGTAAATAAGTAGGGGTGTGCTGTTTGTTTATGTATATCATCTAGGAATATCTTTTAATTGTTTAATTTGTTTAATTTGTTTTGTATTTTGTTATGACTGGTTGTTTTTATTACTTTTTTGATAATATTTTCACATTTTGAGATGCCAACAAAGATTTCAAATTAAAGGCATATAAAGTAGAAAGATAGAATAATCAAACGAGCAGGAAACTTGTAACCATTAGATGCAAAATGCCAGAATCAGTAAGCGAATACGGCGCATCGGAGGAGCAACGGCTCGGATGCTCGCGACAACCAAGACCAGGTCCAGACCAACGACGGGGTGAAACGATTCAGGGTCAGCAACGGACTTGGTTCGGAAAACATGCACAGTGGCCTGGGTAGTCTATCAAATAGCCTATTGACACTAGAATGCATACAACAGATCGAATATAGAACAGACAGAGGTACACCCAATGGGCTAGCCGTGCTCTGATCTACGCATGTCATCATATAGTCCAGCTCAATCGGTTGATGTCCATGCATCAATGTAGTCGTCACTGATGTTCTGTCTGTATGTCCAATCGATCGTTGATTTCACCATGCAGACTACATCGAGCATGGTATGCACGCTGTCCGATCTGGTAGCCCGATCCTAGTCATCTTGTCCTTGAAAGCTCAGCTACCTCGATCCCGAATATAGTCCTTCCGAACAGGGTTGTCATCCAAGTGTAGACAGCAAGGGAGGCATGGCCAACAGCCATGTCCTGACAGCCATGCTAGAGGCGCACTTGCAATACGGAAGACTTGTCAGCCTATCAGATGTAGATGCAGACCAGACCGCAGACCGTAGATGCGCGCGTTCCTGAGCGAGGCGTTCAGCTAGTCCCAGTCGGCCGTCCCTCGGCCCATGCTCGTCATGTCGCGTAGTATTCCTGACCGCCGGTTCCTGCAGTGCGTAGACGTAAACAGAATGGTGATGCACACTTTATGACGGTTGTTTGGCGGTCTGTTTGCCATGTGTCTGTAGCCGTGCCTGGTGTCTGGTGTCTGCTGCGGGCGACTCATGAGCCGTATGTACTGTAGAAGTGTGCCAACACCTCACAGCGCCTTTTGCACTAGCTCCACGACATCAAAATAGACCGCCTGCGCCTGCGCGTCGCTGTCGCTGCCGGAAGCACTGCTCTGTGGGGGGTCCAAGCCCAGCCCTACAACAATCGTCCGCTGCTCGCCCGCATCCCGCAGCGACACAAGACTGCCAATTTGTGCCGCCACAAGCTGCCCAAACGTCTCACGCGCATCACCGCCTGCGCCAAAAAGCGTGCGCGGCGTGAGGTGGGTGCTCGGTAGCAGGCTTGTTGCCGAGCTGGCGCCACGGATGCCGGGCATCAGGACGGCGTCCAGCGACGCGGCGGACGGGGCTGACAACGGGACTTGGATCTTTAATGTTAGCTTTTTCTCTTTCAGACAAAGGCTGGTAATACTAACCCACTGGGCCAGCCTGCCGCTCTGCGACACGAGGACCATGATCTTGTCTTTGAAGTACGTGACCTCTGCCTCGGTCGCGATGCCGTTGACGGTGCCGGTGGCCGTCTTGGTCTTGGCGGGGTAGGGTGCCGGCCGGGCCGCTGATGGTGCAACTTCTGTCTCCATCATGTCTGAGAAAACACGGATTAATTCTTGCAAATTCTAAAGTAAATAGACCTTTGTCGCCGTGAAAATGGTGATAGCTTGGCTGTCGTTGGATGAGCTCCACCTAGCACCACGCAAAAGTGGGTCGACCCTGTCACTTCTTATCGATAAGAGATAAGAAAAGTTGGATAAGAAAAGTAAAGTGAAGAATTGTTTGGTCGGAAAAAGTAGCCGAAACGAAAAGACGAGTAAACATCACCACTTGCTCGGCATACCGACAAGAGCGACACAGTACTGTGGTCGTCTACGTGCGAATTATTTTACTTCATACTGACAAGTCAATTATTACTAGACTAAGATTTTGTCTTTTGCTTGTCCCGATCACGACATTCGACATCCACGACGACATCAACTCGATTGACTTTTACGATAATCATAAACACATAGTCGGCACACCTCACACGTCTTCAAAATGCCGCCGGCAAAGAAGTTTGTGCCGCGCCAGCGCAAGCACAAGGTGCGCGCCCGCCTCGCGCGCGAAGCCAACGATGCTGCCGAGCAGACCGGCGCCCTCGGCGACGTCCCCAACGACTACCCCGGCATGCCCGCCGCAAACTCAAACAGCGAACTCATCATCCCCGAAGAGCAGCGCGAGCGCAACGAGAAAAAGGCAAAGCTGCGCGCCGAGCTGCGCGCCAACCAGGCTTCCCAGATGAGCGCAAAGAAGGCAAAGCGCCTCGAAAAGTACATTGAGACCAAGCTGCGCAAAGACGAGTCGCGCGAGCTCAACGACCGGCTGGGCGCCAAGGCGATGGAGAACACAATGTTTGAGAGCAGCAAGGACCTGGGCAAGGGCAAGAAGCGGCGGCGCGCCGAGAAGGCGAAGCTGGACAGCATGGAAAAGCCGCTGGAAGATTCGGACATGTCGGACGCCAGTGAGGACAGCGACGACGAGGAGAAGGCACCAGTACAAGAGGCACCCAAGATTTCAAAGCGCGCGGCCAAGGCAGCACGGGCTGCAGCGGCAGCACAGAGGGAAGCGACCAAGCCTGTTATCGAGTCTGACGACGAGGACACACCTGCACCGGCAGCTGCACCGGCGGCACCAACACCCACACCAGCTCTCACAACGAGCTCATTATTTGGCAACATTGCCATCACAGCCGGCTCCGGCCTGAAGCGGCCGCTCGAGCTCGGCGACGACGGCCGGCCCGTGCTGAAGAAGCGGGCCAAGCGCGGTGGTGTCAAGTCCAAGTACGAGGTCGAGACTGTCCACGAGCAGCCGTCCATGGTCTTGATCAAGCCGCCACCATTCTCCAACTTTGACGAGTCCGACGAGGACGGCATTGAGAAGGAGGACAGCGATGATGATGAGGATATGAATGACTTTACAGTGGGCCAGATTGCCAAGGCGGCGAAGCAGGTGGAGGAGGAAGAGGAGGAAGAGGAGGAAGAGGAGGAAGAAGAGGAAGAAGAGGATGAGGAAGACGACGACGAAGAAGAAGAGTCTGAACCAGAGTCCGAGGACGAAGAAGAGGAAGAGCAGCCGGTCAGAAAGTCCGCCTTCAAGGACTGGGCCACAAAGATGCGCAACGAGGCCCTCGGCCACCAGCCCAGCGCTGATGCCGAGGGCGGCGTCGCCTACGACATCCCCAAGATCGAAAACTTTCAGCCTCGCGCCGTCGAGCAGGAGCCGCTGCCCGAGTCCCTCAAGCCCACTACGCGCCTCGACCGCAAGGCCTTCCACGTCGATGTCCAGCGTCCCGCCGAGATCGAAGAGTCCCGCATGAACCTGCCCGTCGTCGCCGAAGAGCAGCAGATCATCGAGGCTGTTCACGAGCACGACGTCGTCGTCATCTCCGGTGGCACGGGTTCCGGTAAGACGACGCAGGTGCCCCAGTTCCTGTACGAGGCCGGCTTCGGCAACAAAGGCTCCGACAACCCCGGCATGATCGGCGTCACCCAGCCCCGTCGTGTCGCCGCTGTCAGCATGGCACGTCGTGTCGCTGAGGAGCTGGGTCCCGAGCACGGCCGCGCCGTCGCCTACCAGATTCGCTACGAGAGCAGCGTGTCGAGCGAGACCGCCATCAAGTTTATGACCGATGGTGTGCTGCTGCGCGAGGTCAGCCAGGATATTGTGCTGGCCAAGTACTCGGTGATTATCATCGACGAGGCGCACGAGCGCAGCATCAACACGGACGTACTGATCGGCGTGGCCAGTCGCGTCAACACCATGCGCAAGGAGGTCAACCGCATGCGCGAGGAGGAGCTTGCCGGCGGCACTGGCAAGACTGTCACAACATACACGCCCATGAAGCCGCTCAAGATCATTGTCATGTCGGCCACACTGCAGGTCACCGAGTTTACGCAGAACTCGCGCCTGTTTGTCGAGCCGCCACGCGTCATCGACATTGAGGGCCGCCAGTACCCCGTCACCGTGCACTTTGCCCAGAAGACGCGTCACGACTACGTCGAGGAGGCCTTCCGCAAGATTGTGCGCGGCCACCGCAAGCTGCCGCCCGGTGGCTTCCTGGTGTTCTTGACCGGTGAGGACGAGATCCAGCGCCTCGCCAAGCGCCTGCGCCTCGAGATCAACGGCGTGCACTCGGCCGCCGGGCCCAAAGTGCGCCTGCCGACCAACGAGGTTCCGTTCGAGGCTGAGGACATTGAGTTTGGCGGCGGCCTCGAGGATGAGCATGGCGGCGACGCGGCGTTCCTCGAGGGCGAGGAGGACATTGATCCGGAGAACGATGACTTTGACGAGGAGGACGACGAGACCGAGTTTGTGCCCGACGAGGGCGAGACTGCCGGCTCCGGTCCGCAGGGTGTGCACGTGCTGCCGCTGTTCTCTAAGCTGCCCACCAAGGAGCAGCAGCGCGTCTTCCAGCCAGGCCCCGACAACACGCGCCAGATTATCCTGGCCACCAACGTTGCCGAGACCAGTTTGACCATCCCTGGCATCCGCTACGTCTTCGACTGTGGCCGTGCAAAGGCCCGCACCTACAACCGCCAGACCGGTGTCCAGAGCTTTGAGATTGACTGGATCAGCAAGGCCAGTGCAAACCAGCGCAGCGGTCGTGCTGGTCGTACCGGTCCCGGCCACTGCTACCGCCTGTACTCGTCTGCCGTTTTCGAGGAGAACTTTGCCGAGTTTGCTGATCCTGAGATCCTGCGCATGCCCATCGAGGGCGTTGTGCTGCAGCTCAAGGCCCTCGGCACGCCGCACATTGACGTGTTCCCCTTCCCCACGCCGCCCGACAGCGAACGCCTGCTCAAGGCTGAGGGCGTGCTGACCTACCTGTCGGCGCTGCACCCGCGCAAGGACACCAAGAGCGGCCCCGTCATCTCCGAGTTTGGCCGCCTCATGTCTGTGTTCCCGCTGTCGCCGCGGTTTGCCAAGATCCTCATGGTCGGCCACCCCGCCGATTGTATTCATTACGTCATTGCCCTGGTGGCGGCCATGTCCACGGAAGAGATCTTTGTGCGCCCCAACAACGCGTTCCCTCCGCCGTCCGCATCCTCCGCCGAGGCCGCCGACAGCGACGACGAGGACGGCACCCGCAAGCCCAAGCCCATCCGCACGCCCGAGGATATCCGCCACGACGAGCTGCGCCGCCAGAAAATCGAGCTCTTCAAGAAGGTGCATCGCCAGTTTGCGTCGCTCGACGAAAAGTCCGACGCTCTGAAACTGCTGCAGGTCGTCGGCGAGTTCTCGCATGAGCCCACCGAGGCCTGGTGCAAGGGCCACTTTGTGCACTACAAGGCGCTGCGCGAGGTCCAGAAGATGCGCCGCCAGATCACGAACCTGCTGCGCACTAGCATGCCCGTCCACGCCGCCAGCAACCTTATGTACCAGGAGCAGCTGCCGCGGCCGTCCGACGACCAGATTCGTCTCCTCAAACAGATGCTGGCTGCCGGCTTTGTCGACAACGTCGCCATCCGCGCCGACCTGCTGCCGACGGCGCCCGAGTATGTCTCGCGCAAGCCGCGCCGCGCCATCGAGGTGCCCTACAAGCCGCTCTTCCCCATCGGCTCGGGTAAGACCTCTACAGGCACAAAAGACCCCAACGACGAGCTCGCGTTTATCCACCCGTCATCGGTCATGGCCCACCTCACCGTCGCCGAGTGCCCGCCCTACATCATCTTCTCGCACCTGCAGCGCGGCCAGCCCGCAGCTGGTGCTGTTGCTGCCGACGATGAATCGGGCAAGCCCGCATCGCAGCCCAAGGTCCGCATGCGCGCGCTGACCGACGTCACAGGCCTGCAGCTGTCGAGTCTGCTGCAGGGCACGTCGCTGCTGCGGTACGGCAAGCCGATCAAGGAGACGTGGCGGTCGGACACGGGCCGTGAGCGCGAGGTGTATGTGATCCCCGAGCTGAGGCCGGACACGGGCGCAACTAGCCAGGGATGGCCTCTGCCGGCAGCCAAGGTGCGGCAAATCAAGGACGCGAGCATCCGGGGCGGCTGGACTGTCGTTCCGCGGCCAAAGAAATAGATGCAACCAAGGAGTAGAAAAGCGATTTGAGCATTGTACATATTAGGCGCATAAAAGGTCTGTTTGCATATAGAAGATTTAACATCACGTCATTGATTCATGTTGGGTTTGCCTTGCCGTGTCTTGTCTCGAGAATCTGATCCAGTGATGATGTTTTCCTGATGTCTGAACAAATAATTTGATTTCCCTGATTAGTCATTTTGACTTTCGACGCCATTGATATTGATATAAACCCAGTTGAACCCCAACTCCAGTACGCCATCCATACACAAAACAATTCAAATTCATGCAGCCGCTGGACCCTTGCTCTTCCGCCGCTTCGGCTTGGCCGGCGCTGCAGCCCCCTTGGATGCCTTGCCGTCCTTGCCGTCCTTGCCCGCAGCACCGCTGACAGGCGTACCCTTGGCGCCACTCGCATCCTTTGCCGATTCCAGGCTTTTGTTGGCCGCTGCTGCTGTAGCCGGGTCGGCGCCGAGTGCGCGCTTGCCGCCGCCGGCAAGGTTGAAGTGGAAGTCGCCGGGCCGGCCGCTGATGGGCATCTCGTCCATGTACTCGTGGCCAAACATTTGGTGAATCTGGAAGGACTCTTCGGCGAGCTTTGGGTTGACTGCCGTGCTGTCGTCGTCTTCTGACTCTGATTCCGAGGCGTCATCGGCAGCTACCTTGTCGGTGTTGACAATGTCCATAGCGTCGTCCTCTTCGTCCTCGCTGTCGCTGTCGTCGTCATCATCGTCGTCCTCTTCGTCGTCGGTCTCGTAGACGTGGCCCTTGGCGGGCGACCACGTCAGCATGCTGTCCATTGCCGGAAACGCCTTTCCAAGGGCAACAGCCATGGATGTCTTTTTGGTTAGTATTGGTCATCGCATATCGGCCAGAGAGACTTACAATCCGCGACGAGAGGATATCCGCCAGATTCGGCGCCTGGTAAATATTGTATCCCACGATAAAGTAGTCGGCATACACAGTGATGTCGTCGGGCCGGCCGTCGTTGCGTTTGCGCCGAAGCTGTTTGCGGATGACCCAGACGCCGGTGCCAGTACCCGGGGCCATCTCAGCCGGGGCCTGGTGCACAATATACTCGACGCCAGACATGCTCTTCAGAAACTCCTCAAAGCGCTCGCGGGTCTCGAGCACGGGGAACATGGTGTGGTTGTGCAGAGCCTGGTTGTAGATGGTGTTGTTGTTGCTCGTCTTGTCAAAGTAGGGCGAGCGCATAAAATAGAAGAGCACCGAGTTGGAGTGGATGCCCTGCATTTCGTCTGCTACCATGGGGTCGCTCCATTGCAGCTCGTCCAGCTTAATTGCGGCCATTGTGGTTGTGTTGCCAATGAGGTGAATGCTTGAAGATGAGGATGCAGCTGAGGTGAGGTTGAGGAGCTAAATGTGGAGCACAGCCTTGCCATGCTGACTGTATGTGGTCCACTTTTCAGGCACGCGAAAACAGCTGATAGTGCGACGCCACAGCACGGCTGCGATTCGAGATTCGAGCTCTGTAGCTTTTCGACTCTCAGGGCTTTCTTCTTACGCCCGCGCCATCACCATCACCGTCAACAATCCGACAACATCGACAGCACTCCTTCATCCCTAGATCATACTCGACAACACCCCAATATACCCACATAACGCGCATGGGCCCCAACAACGACTAGAAGCCCCAGGGCGCATTTCGTTTCGACTCTCGATATCTCAATCCCATCACGTCCATCGATCATTATCCGTACAGCTATCTCCTCTCTCACACTCTACACACACAATGTCGTCGCCGCCACCAAAACCGTCGCGTCCAGTGACACTTAAGCTTAAAACCCATGGCTCGGCTGCCGCCGCCGCCGCAGCCAACTCCATCACGTCTGCACCCCTCGTCGCAACGCCATCCGCCATGTCGCCGCCGCCTGCTACCCCGAGTGGCGGCGGCATGAAGATCATCTTGAAACGCTCGCAGCCGCCGACACCCGCTGTTGCGAGTGCCCACGCCAGCGCCAACGATGGCACCTACTTTTCCGGTGCCGGTGCCGGCGCCGCACCAGCACCTGCATCAGCGACCATCGCCGTGGCGACCCCTAAACCCAGAGCTCGAGTTGCCCTGCCCACGGGAGCACCTGTCGTCGCGCCTGTTACTACGCAAAAGGGACGCGTATCCAAGCCGACGGCCAAGAAGCGCGCGCGCGACATGGACGACAGCGACGAGGAAACCATTGCTGCCAACAATCGGCGCGGCGGCGATTCTGCGCCGAAACGGCCCAAGCTCATTGTGCGCAAGGGCTTGACCCTGAAAAACAAGACGGCCAGCATTGTGCTCAAGCAGGCGGCCAAGGAGGCACCGCCCCGCAGCAAGGGTGAGGGCTACGACTCGGAGGAGGACGAGCGCGAGCCGGACCCGCTGATCGAGGAGGAATTTATACTGCGGATGCTGCCGGGCGAGCACTGCGATTACCTGCGGCGCATGATTGAGGAGCGCAAGATTGGCGTGCCGGTCAAAGACGGCGGCGCCGAGTTCCAGGTCAAGTGGCTGGCGTCCCATGCGCCGGTTGGCGGCAACAGCAACGACCGGCGGGCGCTGGTCACGGTCAAGGGTCAGCACCACGTCGGCGTGCTGGTGGATCTACCCACCATTACCGAGGGCATGAAGTCGTGGGACAAGCGCAACTTTATGAAGTCGGCGGACATTTGCCAAATGCTGCTGGTGTTTGCGCGCGTGGCAGACGAGGCGGAGGCGCGCACGGCGGCGCTGCCGGCGATGGTGACTAAGGATTTCCGGTGGCCGCACGGACTGACGCCGCCAATGCACGACTGCGTGCACCGGCGGTTCCGGAAGCGACTGTCGAAAAAAGAGATCAAGGACAAGGAGGCGGAGCTGCAGCGGCTGCTAAACGAAGACAAGATCGCCGTGGAGAGCAAGTGGGAGCTGTTTGACGACGGGCGTGCGTCATCGGAGGAGGATGTTATCGAGGAGGAAGACGAGGACGCCGAGGGCGAGGTGGATGCAGACGTGTTTGACGAAGATGCCGACGGCGAGGCGGATATCGACTATGCGGCGGCGGCGGCATCGGGCGAGATCGAGTTCGACGAGGCGCAGCTAATGGCCGAGTTTATGGGACAGGAGGCGGACGATGCCGCTGCTGCTATGGAGCCAGTTGCAGAGACACCTGCACAAGAAGAGGAGGAAGAAGACGACGACGAAGACGACGACGACGACGACCTGGACGAGGACGAACAGGCGCGCGCTGAGCAGGCCAAGGGCGTGCGCGAGGACATAACGGAGCTCAAGAAGAGCCTGGAGGCGGTGGAGCTACAGCTGGCGGGCTTGACGAACAACCTGCTGCGGAAGCGCATAGAAGATAGGAAGAAGAAGGTCTTGTCGGAGCTGCGGCTGAAACAGGCGTCGATTGGCGAGATCGACGAGGAGTAAGGTTCCCCGGATACGTTGGTCGGCCCGGGTGCGGATTGAGTTGGGTAATATCCCGGTTGTTTGTTTTGTTCATGTCAGGTTTATCAATAGGCGTCAGATATCATTTGTATTCTCAAGGTTAATCATAATTCATTTCCTGACCCATCCAAGATAAAAATAAAGCAAAACTGCTCACCAACCCGTCCAAGTACAACTACTGCTCGTCATCGCTGCAGTACCACTTGTCTCCCACTTTCTTGGCGGGCGTCGCCTCTGCCATGTTGCCCTTCTCCTTGTTGACCGTAGGCAGGGCTCTCGCTTCAATCTCGGCGTCGACCAGCGCCCGGATCAGCTCGATTACAATCACCCGCCCAGCCTCAACACGCTCGGGTGATGCCGACGCCGGCACGTGCAGAAATGCAACCCGGCTGCGCTTGTACCGGTCGTCTTTGCCCTCTGCTTCCTTGTTTCTCTTGTACAAATGGGCAAGCGACGAAAAGTAGATAAAGTCGCACAGGTACCGCCCCGCGTCCAGCGAGATGCGCAAATCACTGTCCGCCGGGGCCGTCGCCTGCCACTTTTTCAGGGCATTGTCCAAATCAATATCAGACTCGAGGGCAGCGGGGACGCCGTACCACACCCAGCTGGGGTCGGTGCGGTCCTTGGGCGTGTCGGTGAGGTACTGGTCGTCGACGTCGGCGTAGGTGTAGCCGTCGCGGCGGCCAATCTTCTCGAGGGCGTAGTGGAAGCGCGGTCCTGCCATGCCTATGTGCAGGAGGAGGTCGATGCGAGGGGGTGGTGTAAATGAAGAATCTAGAGCGGTGCCATCCCAGAGAGTCGGGACAAGCTTCCGGACGGTCTGGTAGTCAACGTGGACGGGCTGGGGATAGACGACGATGCGGACGCGCGTACTGGAAGAGGCCGAGACCGAGGCGGGCAGGATCTCGGGCAGCCGCTTGGCAATCTCCCAGGACGGGTTCTGCGGGTATTCATCACGAAAAGCCTGTATGTTAGCCGGCTGTTTGATGAGAAGGGCCAAGAAAAACTCACATCGAAGCCAGTCACGAGGACGACAAACTCATTGTCGTTGATGGAGCCCATTGTGGATGTGTTGGAGATGCTGATGGAAGATGAAAGATGGCAGGATGCGGCAGCACAAGAGTTCAGCCATCAAAACATCAGAACAACAGGGACAGGATGACCGGGTTACAGGACAGCAGCAACAGCTATCTTGGTATCCCATCACGACGGATGCGGTGTTAGTCGTGCCTTACCCCACGACGAGTTAAAGTGGGTCTCATGTGGTCGTATGCGCGCCCGTCAGACGTCATTCAGCGGCCGTGGAAATCATTGCAGCCTCATGTACACGATCAGATATCAAATACCAATATAAAATCCAAGTATCAAAATCAGGTTTAATCTATAGCAGGTATACGTATGCAAGACAGTCGTGACTTATGCTATGCGATCCAAGCGAGAAGACAGACGACAAAAACAAAATGAAAGAAAACAGAAGAAAGAAGAAAAAAAAAAAGAAAAAAGAAGACAGGATCAACTCCGGGAATGCTCAAACAGGGGTGAATGCTATGCTGATACAAAGGAAAGAGAGTAATGATGAGAGCAAGTGCGTAAGAGAAACAAGAAAAGAAAATAACGCCTCTCATGACCGTGCGCCGCGCCGTAATCCAGAAATGAAAGAAGTAAAAGAAAAGTAACAAAAAAGCTAAAGCAAAGGCAGTACACATGCAGACTATGCAGACAGACCCAAGCCGCTATCATTGGACGACGCGGACGTATGTACCGAGCTGACTGTCACCTTGGCCTCGGGTGTCGACACAGCCACGCTCTTGAAGCTCGAGCTCTCAGCAATGGCATTGTCCTTGGTGCTAGTGTTGGAGCTCAGGATCGTCTCGAGCTTGGGGGGAGGGGCGTTGTGAGCCGAGTGGCTCGCAGTCGTGTCGTGGGTGTGCAGAATCTGTGTCGTGTTGGACGGAAAGCGCTGTGTCGTTGGGCGCTCGTCACTGACATTCAAAACGGTATCCTCGACCGACGACGCCAGGCTGTCGCTGCGGCTGCGGCTGCGGGTCTTGCTGAGCGAATTTGCGTTAAGACGCTGCGCAGACGACGTCGCACGGGGCCGCTTGACCGTGGCGCCGCTGTTGGACGTGGCCGAGTCGACGCGGCGCATGCGGGCCTCAATGGCCATGCGGCGTGTTAGTGAGAGTTCCGAGGCGGCAGTCGACTTACGGCCAACGCCTTGGCCCAGAGAAAGCTCGGATCCGGATTTGCGCCCGGCGTACGAGCTCGCAACAGAGGTGCTGCGGCTCACAGGCACCTTGCCCTCCATGACCTTGGCGGGCGGCGGCGGCTGCAGCATCCAGTGCAGCCCGTCCTTGTGCGCGGGCTTGCTGGACACGACAGGCGGGTGGTAGTCGTTTAGCGGCGGGTGGATAAAGGTGGGCGAGTAAAAGTTGGCGCGGTCCCGGTCGGTTACTGTGTTGGCACCCAGCGGCGGGCTGCCCATCCGCAGCTCCTTGGTGCCGAGACGCGCACTCTCGATCAGGCGGCCGGCCGACGAGCTCGCCTTGGCAATAGCATCGCGCAGCTTGTGGGTGCGTGACATGGTGTCGGTGCCCCAGAGCTCCTCGTCCTCGCGCTGGTACCGCTTGTGGTTCCAGTTCTCAGACAGCGTGTCGCTGCCGACAGTCATACTCGGCGTGGCCTCGAGCACGCTCATGCTGGTGTTGGGCATGCTGGGGGTGTCGTCTTCGGGGACGAGAATCGGACTAATCGTGGTGTGTGCTACTTGTGTCTGTGTTTGTTGTGTTTGTTGTGTTTGTATCTGTGGTATTTGTGTCTGTATTTGCGCTTCCTGTGATACCGCAGACTTCGTCTTACGATCGATACTGGTGGATGTGTTGTTCCCGGACAATGCAGGCCCGTTGGATGGTAGCGGTACGTCGGGGATCGGCTCTGACAATACGCCTCCCAGTGGTCCGCTGGCGGCACTATCGCCGCGGCTTCGCGCCCGCCCGCGCTGACTGCTCACGGTGCTGTCATGGCCGGCACTGGTGAGGTTTCGTTGACTCGAGTTCTGCATCTGCTGCTGCTTTTCGCGCTGCTTGATCTGCTGTCGGGCGGAGCGGCGGTTCTTGGGCAGGCTGGGGCCCATGCGCATTTCCTCTTCCCAGTAGGGGTTCATGTTGAAGGGGCTGGGATGGCGGTAGCGATTGGGCTCGTCGATTTCGAGGGCGGCACGTTCTTTGCGCTCCTTGTCGAACTGTTTTTTGGTGCGATACCGATTGCGGGCGGACATGCATGGCGTGCACGCCATGAAGTAGAAGATGGCCGACTGGACGGCGACTGGAAACGCCATTCTGTTTTTGTATATTCTGTTGTTTTGGAGAAAATAAAATTATAAAAAAAGAAGAAGCACAACCACAACGTCCCCGTTCGACGTCAATCAACCAACACGAGTGTACGCGTTGTGTGTGTTGTGTTTCCAGGATTGATGCTGGCGCCTGCGTTACTCTTAATATAGAGGCGGGTATCGATCGGTCAACAGAGGTCGGACAGTCAGAATCGAGGCTGACATAGATGTGCATGCAGAGTAAGACGCAATGCGCAGTTGGATGGATGCTATTGCTGATGCTGTTGTTGTTGCTGTTCCTGTTGCTGGCGCAGTATGCTGTGCTGGCCGATATGCAAGATGTCCGATTGGCGCAGCTGTTGTGTTGGGGGTGTGCTGTCTGTTTATTGCTGTTGCCTGTGCTGTGTTTGCGTGTTGACGTAGCAGATGTCGATGATCTATTTGTATCGTTCTCGTGTAATCGTGAGTCGTCGCGGGGTGTCTGTCGAGATGATGATGAAGAATGAAGAGCGGAAGACGAGACGAAAGAAAGACGAAAGAAAGACAAGAAACACGCTGACGAATGATGCTGCCGTAATGATTGACGAGACAAAAGACAAATGACAAGAAAGACCGGAAGACAATCTCGAGACTGGGCAAATCGATTCAAGGCCAAAAGTCTCAGGGGCGAATTGGAATGTTGGATGTTCATACGAGGAGAGTCGCCGGCGTACTCGACTCTGAGGAAGGAAAGGGGTATGTGTGGGAGGGGAGTCGCTACAGGAGACTACTGGCGAGGCGAATACGCCAGAGAGCGCGAAATGGGTAAAAGAGAGAGGGACCGACAGGGGGCAGGGTGGGAGTGAAGAGGCCGAATCCTAATTGAGTCTAGGCTTGCCGGGGGTTTGACACAGTGGTGGGGATAGAAGGAGGATGGATAGAGGAAAGAGAGGAGGGAGATGTCAAGTAGAAAGAGCGACTGGCACAGATATTAGAGAAACAAAAAAGGCAAGAGGATAGACACGATGAGTAAGAACGACCGAGGAGAAAAAAGGGCGCGATAGGAAGGCACGACTGACGGTCAAAGTACGATCCGGCAATGAGGCATCCCCCTCACGGGCTTTTCAGAGAAGAGCATGATTACGGCGGTTCTTCCTTCCTCTCTCTGTAGGACCTGAACCGGGCTGCTGCCAAGAGTCTCATACTTTGTACAGCAAGGAGGGAGAGAGGAAGGAGACAGACAGCCGGCAAGGACCCCCAAGGTTTACGAGATGACTGCCGTAAACAGGGCCAGCGAAACAGCCGATCAGGGCGATCATTTTCTACTCAGTACAGGCAAGGCAAGCTCGACAAGCTGAAAGGGCAGTGAGGCAGTGAGGCAGCGACACAGCTGAGGCTATCAGTAGTCACCCTCACACCACCTACACACGCATAGTGCATGCATAGTGCAGGCAAATCGACGATTCTTGTGGTAGTGTGCCAGCCTTTGGAACTAGCGCGGCCGATGTGAGCAGTGACTGTCTTCTGTCTATTCTACTGTCTATTCTACTGTCTATTCTACTGTCTATTGCCCTCTCTTTTCCTTGTCTTTATTTGTCTTTTAAGCACCAATAAGCCCGTGCATAAATGCTCTGCGCCTTGTTCTTGTTTGTTTGGAAGTAGTCAGCCTTTATTACTTTGTATGCAGATCAGATTATTTGCTGCAGAACGCCTATTAATCTCGCCTAACGAGGCGGTCCGTGTGCTGTGGCTTTGGTGTTTTAGCTGTTAGTGGATAAGAAATAAGAAACAAGAAATAAGAAATAGAAATAGCAATCATTGACAGAGTAAATGGCATGGGCGGATCCAGAAGGGATCGGCGCGCAGGGTGGTCAGTGGTCAACGGTTTTGTGATGAAGACCCTTGAAGCATGGTGACGAAGGATTTGATACTCATGCTGAATATGAGACGACAGCCGACATCTAATGATATCTACTCGATAGAAACACGTTGTCGTGATGGATCTTGTTGGTGATGATGGAAGACGAGGATCAAGATCAACAACTTCAATCACGATACCACCAAAAGCAACAATCCCACCAACGACACGTGTCGCTGCGAATGGCCCGGAAGGTGGGTTGTCTACTGTTGGGTTGGGCGGGATGCACATGCAGTGTAATACTGTCTTTTGTGTGTAGGTGTGGTGAGTGAAGCAAGTAGAAAAATAAAAAGGGATGAAAGGATGAAAAGAAGAAAAATGAAAAGGGATGAAAGGATGAAAAGAAGAAAAGATGAAAAGATAAAAAGATGAAAAGAAAGCAAAAAGTCAGGACTACAACAATAAGGCAAGATCTGCCATCGAATGGAATCAGCTGTGGCCAGAGACGACGACACGATTCGTCCCAAGAGTACAGCAAAGCAATACCAGATCTGCAGATCTATGCACCACGATAACATGCATGCACACCCATCTACATCACTCTTGGCTGCGCATTTAGACATGTTTATAAATGTTTTTGGTTTATTGGATGCTTTTGCTGGGGCGGACGATCAGCGCGCTCGCTGCATGCGACTCTCGACAGGAGATGTAACTGGTAATAGACAGAACTGAAAAAGACAATAGAAGCCATACAGACGGCATGAACAAGTGGAATAACAATGAGGACAAGAGTAACGTGAACAATAACAGTAAAATAAACAAGTAGAAAGAACCCCCATTTTTTGTTTGCAACTATTCAACAGACATTCTGGAACAGGAGAAGAAAAGAAAAAAAGAGGGCCAGGCTGTTTTTGAAGGCAATAAGTAATGATAAAAACACACAAGGAGTAATAAATTGGTACAGTTCAATGGCATGTCGAGTGACGTCGAAGAGAACAAGAAGGGGCGTGGAGCGAAGACGGCGACGACGATGAAATATTTCAAGTGTCGCATGTCGCTGGTATCAAAGTCGGGCTTTGGTGGGCGGGGATCTGAAGAAACAAAGACTCTGTAAGGATCTACACATCCCACTCAGTCTCCTCCTGGTCGTCCGAGTTGTCGACCTTGAGAACGTCAAACGACGACTTGGTGGCAACGGCAGGGCGAGCCTTGGGAGCCAGGGTAGCGGGGGCCTCAGCCTCGACCTTGGCGGGCGCAGCAGCAGCCTCAGGAGCAGCCTCAACAGCCACGTTCTCCTTCTCCTGCTTCTTGCTCTTGCGCGCCTTGGTCTTGACCGTGCTCCACGACTCCTCCTCGCGGATCATCTGGATCTGCTCCTCTTCTGACGGCAGCGACGACACCCACTCCTCCTGCTTGTCAAAGGCAGCCGGCTTGGGCGCGGCCTTGGGCGCGGCCTTGGGCGCAGAGGGGACAAAGGTGTCCAGAGGCTGGGCCGGGGCAGTCTGCGACGCACCGTTCGACTCGGTCCATGCGCTCTTCTGGGCCTGGGCGGCCATGAATGCAGAGCCGTCCTTGGCGGCGCGGCCCTCGGCCTCGCGTGCCAGGCGCCGCTGCGCCTCCAGCTTCACCTTGCGCTCCTTCTCGGCCTCCTCGCGCTGTGCCTTGGCCAGCTCCGCCTTTTGGCGGTTCTGGCGCTGCTTCTTGGTCTCGACGGGCTCAAACGCCGCTGCCTTGGCCTTCTTGGGTGCCTTCTCCTCGGTGTTGACAAGGCGAATCGCCGACGGGCCGGGAGCGGCCTTCTCCAGCATGTCGTCAACGTTGCCAGCCTCGGCGGGCTCAGTGGCAGCCAAGACGGGCGACGCAGCGGCCGACGAGCGGTCGTCGTCGGCGTCAATGCCGTCAGTGGATGACGGGGCAGACTGGCCAGACTGGACACGCTCCTCGTCGGCACGCGACTGCTTGACCGTCTTCTGGCGGTGCTCGTCCTTGGCCTTGCCGACAAACTTGGTGCCCTGCTTGACCATGGCGATCTGGCGCGCAAACTCGAGGTCGCTGGCGCGCTCATCGTCCAAGCTGGGCTCCTTGGAGGCCTTGGCCTTGGGCGCCGCTGGTGCCGCTGCGGCAGCAGGCGCAGGCGCAGGGGCGGCCTTGGCCTGCTTCTTTGCCTTCTTCGACTCCTTCTTCTCCTGCTTGGGCTTCGGCTCCTCCTTCTTGACCTCCTTGGCCTCCTTCGGCTTCTGCTCCTTCTTGGTCTCCTTCGCCTTGGGCTTCTCGACAGGCCGCTCCTGGCGACCCCGGGGTGCTTCTACTCGTGCGGGCTGTGCTGTCTTGGACTTTTGCCAGTTACTCCGAACAACAAACGCGATCAGGCCGATAACGACGACCCAGCCGGCGAGGGTTGACTGGTAGGCACCCATTGTGATGTGTATTAGAGAGGAGGGGGGAGAGGAAAGATGGGAAGAAATTGACGATGGTCGAGTCGACGCGATTCGAGTGACGATGCTGTCGATCAAGCGAGTCGAGGCGAGTAGAGAATCGAAAAAAGGAGAACTGCCTAGGCGCGTTGCGCAGCTGTGGTTAGTGCAGCTGGTAGGCGTGGATTAGAAGAGAAAAGAAAATTAATGACAGTGGTGATGATGCAAGATGCCAGATGCAAGATGCAAAAATTGCGAGTGTAGATGGGAGAGTAGAGAGTGAGGTGGAAGTAAAAGGTGGAAAGTAGACGTGGAAGTAAAGGTAGAAAGTAGAAGGCAAAGGAAGGAAAGGGGGTTTCGAAAGTGGACAAAAGGAGTGTGTGGCAGTGGCGGAGAGGTGGAGTTGGAGATGGGAGCAAAAAAGAGAAATGGCACAAAATCGAGTGCTCTGTACTATGTGTCAGCGTGTATGCTCACAGGCAGTCACAGGCAATGGAGGCAAGTAAGCATCAAGGACTTTAAACATTTACTAATAAGAATAAAAAATAAAAAGTACAAGTTGAGGAAAGAGCGTGGCGCACGAGACAGACTTCACACAAGACAAAAGACAAGAGTCCAACAGTGTTGGTACTATTTTTACATGCGTGAGGAAGGCGCGAACAAGTACGGTTTGCAATGGCTGAGAATGGAAAGAAGGACTGGAAAGTCAAAGCAGTGCAGAAAAGGACAGCTCTCGTTACGAGTCAAAGGGGAAGGAAGCTCCTTGCTTCCTCTTTGTGAGTTGTTGCTCGCTGGCCTTTGCAGTCGTCTCGGGGAAAGAGCTCTCCTGTCTCCTGTCCCTTTTCGGCCTCTTCCTCTTTCCTCTCTCAGGTCTGGACAGCTGTTCAGAACAGACCAAGAAGGGTTTCCATTTTGCAGGGGTGTGGGATTGTGGAGAATAGTGGGGATACATGTGCGAAAGAGGAAAGAAGAGGGAACGCGAGAAATGATGCACGGAAGGCTCAGGTACAGAGCTGATGAAGTTTGAGCTGAAAGAAGGAGCAGAAGAGCGATTGGCCAGTATCTTACATCGCACATCCATCGTACATTTGCATCTCGCTGTACTGAGTGCGAGTTGCTGATTGTGATTCTACTCATGCGTCTCTTACTCATGCAATACTCATCCGACAAGTACTCCAAATTCACGCGCAAAGCAATATCCCGAGCGTATGGAGCTTGCTAGCGCATTCATTTCAACGATTAATTTCCATTTTAAATTTCCATTTTATTTAATTCGGGTCGCCGTGCCGGCCGTTGTATTGGGTTATGCTAGAGTTATCTTGCTTATTCTAACGAGTCTATCAACTATCGACTATCAGTCCATCCACGAATAGACTGCTTTTCTTAGTCAGTCACCGTGCATATCCGATGCAGCTGTATGGGGTGCATTCGATATAGTATGCACTCCACAGGCAGTGTCGAGAATGTTTTTGGTATATTTGGGTTGGTAATGAAGAACAAAATCGGTCAATTGAGTAAAGAACGAGACCAGACGTCAAGAGATAACTTGTTCATTTGATTGTTTTAATTCAAGACGATGCGGGATTTGACTATGCGTGGGATTTCCACTTGGCTGTAAGTGTCACGTGCCTTATAAGTAAGCAACAGCATCCATCATTTTCACAGCAACAGCATCAAAATCATGTAAAGTCATTACAGCTTTGAATTTGTTTCAAAAGTCTGCAGCTTCTATAGGTTATGTGAGGGCGCCTTGAAGTTAGCACGATAAATAGACTTTTGCTCGTGTTGCATCAAGTATCCAAGCATGTCAGAAGTCCTTGAAACGACACGATCGCATGTCATCACTCCGACATGGGAAATACAAGTACAAGCTTAATCTTGGCCATTTTACTATTGTATATTCAACATGAACAGTGATTAAGTATGTATAAGGTCTGCATGTGTGGTTGCCACCGCTCACCCATCGCATGGCCTCTAAACATCGTTTCGCAGATTCAGTATCAGCAAGCATCTTGGCCAACTTGACATTATGTCCGCCGAGTAGGCTGAGAATTACTGTCACGGTGCTCAAGCTAGGTGGCTATCTCAATTAGAAGAGTTTCTATCCGAGATGATCTTTGAAATGTTGTTGAAATAAATCTAGCCATGATGCAAGTCACAAACCCCGATGACAATAGAATTTAATAATGCAGTGATGAAAAAGTACAAATTAGCATCCCAAGTTTCACGACAAACACTAAAGAGGATTCAATGAAATAAACTCGACTAATAAACAAAAAACTAGAATATAGTGACTCACACAATCTGCACTCGCGATGCCTTGTCGTGGGATGCTGCATGTTACTGCAGTGCAGGTGCGGGTGAGCGGGCGAGACTGCTGTAACAGTTACCTAAGCACGGACTATAGCGCCTTGGCGCCTACTCACTCCAAACCCGAGACCTCAAGACCCCAAGATTTAGGCCAAAGAGGAGACGCTTATCGCAGGCTCTATCTCACCAGTCTTTGACAAGGCTATCGTCAAAGATATATAACGGAGTCCGACGACTACCGTTTGTTTGTCTTTTTATTCTTATTACTTTCTATTGTCGTATTACAGATAAAAAAGAGTACGTATGGAATACGGATGACTGGGTCGGCTGCATTGGCAACACCCCTCATAGATCCTAGCTCTTTCCCCCGCGGATACACATCCAGCCTCAGATAAGAGTGTTTATCTTACTTTTGGTCTCAGCAGTCACAACTCACAACTAACACGCACAGAAACCCAAAAAATCAATCAAAATGGCCCCAAAGAACCGCATCATCATCGACACCGACCCAGGCGTCGACGATGTCCTCGCTATGCTGCTCGCCCTCAGCGCAAACCCCGACGAGCTCGAGGTGCTGATGCTGTCTGTGACCTATGGCAACGTGCCCCTCCAGAGCTGCCTGCGCAACGTCGTCGCCCTGTTCCATGTGCTCGGAAAGGAGATGGAGTGGCGTGCTTCGCAGACTGGTGCTGCAGGCAACAGCGTCCACTTCAAGACCCTCAAGGCCTTCAAGCCCATCGTCGCCGTCGGCGCCGAGCATCCCCTGGAGGACGAGCTGCTCATGGCCGACTACTTTCACGGCGCTGACGGTCTGCACGGTGTGCACGACGCTCACCCGGACCTGACTCCTGATGAGACGTGGAAGGCCTTGTTCAAAGAAAGCCCGGAGACGGCGGACGCATTTTCGTCGCCCTACTTTACGCCGTCCAAGGTTCCGGCCCACAAGGAGATGCTGCGCATCCTGCGCGAAGAGCCTGCCGACACCGTCACCATTGTCGCCGTTGGCCCGCTGACCAACTGCGCGCTGGCTGCCGCCGAGGACCCCGAGACCTTCTTGCGCGTCAAGGAGGTCGTCGTCATGGGCGGCACCGTGTTCCTCGAGGGCAACGTCACGCCGACGGCCGAGTTCAACTGCTACGCAGACGCTGTCGCGGCCGCACGCGTCTACGCCCTGACATCGCCGACGCCGGCGTCCACCATGCCCCCCACGATCCAGGGCAAGTCGGTGCTGCCAGCGTATCCCTCAACGCTGTCGCGCCAGCTGAAGCTGACGCTCTTCCCCTTGGACATTACGACGCCCCATCTCCTCAACAAGAACTACTTTTTGGAGAGAATCGCCCCCTTTGAAAAGGCCGGCAGCCCGCTGGCGCGCTGGTGCAAGACATTCATGGTGGGCACGTTCAACAAGATCGACTCGATGGTCGGCGACGGCAGCGAGCCCGGGCTCTCGCTGCACGACCCTCTGTGCATTTGGTACATGCTGCTGCGGGACGACGAGCGGTGGTCAAACTCGCTGGCGAAGCTGGAGGACCTGCGGATTGAGACGAGCGGGCAGTGGACGCGGGGAATGCACGTGATTGACCGCCGGCTGCGGTCAGACGAGGGTCTCGACGAGGTGCCTGGAGACACGATGGGGTGGCTGAGCAAGAACAAGGGCAACCGGGTGAACCGGATTGTTGGGTCGCCCGGTGAGGCGGCGTTTGCCGAGTTTTTGATGACGCGGTTGTTTGAGTAGCTTTAGTCTCATTGTCGGCATTGCAAACATGATAAATGTAAATGAATAATAATATATAAATGAATAAAGAATAAGAATGTATTGGGTATCTATCTGCGCTGTTTTGTGTTTTCAAATGTTTATGTATTTCGTGTTCTTTTCGTCTTTCTTCGTCCTCTTGTGTGTCGTCTTTTCGTCCTTCACTTCCTCTATCTAGGAATGCTTCGTTGACCCGATCACGCTGCCTCGTACTTTGGTCCAGTCAATAGACGCATCGAGCGCCTCGTCGACGAGCCCGACAGAGCACACGTTGTCGCCGCGCACGAGGTACAGCCCCAGGTCGACCTGCGTCGACGCCTCGTCGTCGTCGGGCGTGCTGATGACGCGCTCAACGGTAGACGTGAGCACAAGGTTGGTCGAGTTGTCGATGCCGGCGAGCGTGCCGACGAGGACGCGGGAGTCGATGGTGAGCACGAGGACCTTTTCTGTTCTTGTCAGTACTTTTCCTCATTCGGACTCTTTATACATGGACGTACTCTCGACGTAGTTGTGGAGGAGGGCCGACATGACGGCGGTAGAGAGAGCGAGCACACAGATGCTGCCTGTCGTTCCAAGGGGCGCGTAGGATGGTCAGTCGATTGGCTCGGCGTAGAAGCTGAGGTAGAAGAAGCTCAAAGAAGAAGCTCGGAGAAGAGGTGAGGTCGACGGCTCGACTTGGAAGGAGCTTGCCTGATTTGCTTGCTTGATTTGCCTAGTGTGAGCTATCTCCATTGTCAGGTGTGGCGTACACTAGCCACAGTGGGCCGGGCAGCAATGCAGATATCTCGACGACTGACAATGTCTAGTACAACACAGACTGTTAAGATCAATTGGGTATGCTGATATTTTTGATTGATTTATTCTTTTGGTATCTGCACATGTAACTTTAATTTGGTACATAGGTTGCGGTTGACAAGGTAGATGCTGAGCGTTCTTGACAGCGGCGTGTCAATCTTCAGCAGCTGATATCTGCTTGGAGGAATCAAAAGATTCATTAAACAAACAGAACTAGCTCTCATTAATCTTCTTCTCGACAAGGTCCATCTTTGCATGCACCTCGTCCGGTGTGAACCGGTGCATCAGCTTGACCGCCTTGGATGCTTTGGCCGGGTCTTCGTCTACGGCAGCCTTGCCAATGTGGATCTGCGTCATCAGTTCTATTCAGTCACTGTATTCACATGGAGCTGGGAATACATACCACCGGCACGTCAATGTCGTACAGGTCCCGCCACGCCTTGTGTGCCGGCTCGATAATGTCGACCTCGGCATAGTCAAACGGCCGCTTGTCCCAGACGTCCGACAACGCTGACTTGGCGCGTGTGCACAAGCCGCAGTTGGAACGCGTGAACAGCGTGATGCGGCAGGCCATACCCTGCCGGAGCATTTGGGTTACTCTCATGTTGTGTTGTTGCTGTTGACTCGTCTCTTCCGTCTG
The DNA here is from genome assembly GCA_022392925.1 of Ophiostoma tasmaniense. Taxonomy (NCBI): domain Eukaryota; kingdom Fungi; phylum Ascomycota; class Sordariomycetes; order Ophiostomatales; family Ophiostomataceae; genus Ophiostoma; species Ophiostoma tasmaniense. The sequence continues at coordinate 700,999 of JAKRGK010000001.1, read as the reverse complement.
TCTTCCGTCTGTCTTCCGTCTGTAGTCTGGAGTCTACAGAGCTCCCAATACGGTTAAAAGTGGGCCGTCGTTTGTGCCTTCCTTTTCTGAGGCGACAAGTGCCCCTCCGCTGTAATCCTTCTCAGTACGCTACAGAGTACACACAAAGCACCCAGCGCATGGCAACGTTGAGCCTACCACGCTGTCGGTAGCGTCGGTGCAATCTATTAATACACCGTAGCACGTATCTGAGCACGAGAGATGTTTGCTTTGCGAGATGTTTAGAAGCTGAGATCACAGAGTAGACATGAAGCCAGAAACGGCAAGAGCAGCTTCAAGCAAGAAGAAGAATACCAAAGATTAAAGGAAAGAGCATCATCGTTCCTGCCCAATTCATATTTATCGATAAAATCTTTGAATTTACAATTTACGGCCTTTACACGCCTTTTTACTTTTTTCGGCAGTCCCCACTTGTTTCTCTCCCCAATGGATCTTTGTCCCATGGAAGCTCTCAGAAACACTGCAGAGCAAGGAAAGAGCGAGAAGAAGAAAGAGACGTGACTGCGAACAATTTCTGGAAGGGTTTCCAAAGAGGGGACAGTACTGTAAGAGAAACAGCAAGAACGATTGCAACAGCCCTTGCTTAAACACAGAGGCTAGCTCTACCAACACAGGCGCGGGGTTAGCTTACTATTTGATCACTGCTATCGACTATCGACACTACTATCGATACTACGAATTACGATCACCACAGAGCATCACTACCTCAACCAAGAGACAGCTCACCGCGACTTGACAACCGACTCTACCTCTGCTTTCGCACTACGACTCTACACCCACCTTCTACATTCAACTCGACCGTCATGGCGCAAAAGTGTGTGCACCAGGGCTGCGGCAAAGAGTTTACCGACGCCGACGCCGGCGATGTATGCAGCTACCACCCCGGGCCGCCCGTCTTCCACGAGGGACAAAAGGGTAAGTAGAGAGGGACTTGTACAGCTACTTTCAGATACTAACAAACAGGCTGGGGTTGCTGCAAGCCGCGCGTGCTTACTTTTGAAGAGTTTATGAGCATCACGCCGTGCACCACAGGCAAGCACAGCACCACCGATCTGCCGCCCAAGATCGAAAAGAAGAAGACGGGGGATGTTGTGGTGAAAAAGACGGATGAAGGACTCGGCCCAGCCATGCCGCGCACACCCATTGCCATGCCCACACGCGAAAAGGCACAGGCGGCAGTTGCGACACCGACACCAGCTCCGACACAACCCCAAGAGGAGGACGAGGAGGACGACCCGACACTCGAGATCCCCGACGGCCGTACGTGCAAGCGCCGCGGCTGCAACGCCACATACACCAAGGGCACCGACCGGTCTGCCGCCGCGCCCGATGAGCAATGCCGGCACCACCCGGGCGCGCCCATCTTCCACGAGGGCAGCAAGGGCTACAGCTGCTGCAAGCGGCGCGTGCTCGAGTTTGACCAGTTTATGAAGATTGAGGGCTGCCACAAGAAGCCGCGGCATCTGTTTGTCGGGCGCAAGCCCGACCCAAGTACGGCCAATGCCGAGGAGGAAATCAAAGACGTCCGCTTCGACTACTACCAGTCGGCAACGTCGCTGACAGTGTCGTTCTTCCTCAAGAAGATTGACAAGGCGCGCGCCGTCGTCAAGTTCGACGAGCAGAGCATCACGCTGGATCTGCCGACGACCGACGGCAAGCGGCACCGCAAGGTGGTGTCGCTGTACGCGTCCATCGACGCAGCCGCAAGCAAGTACACGATCCTTGGCACCAAGCTCGAGGTCGTGCTGGCCAAGACCGCCGTCAGCTCGTGGCCCGTCCTGCGCAGCGACGACCAGCCGACTGGCGAGATCTTCCAAGTCGGTCGGGCCGGTAAGGCTTGATAGAAATAGAAATGTATTGTACAATAAATTTTTAATTAGTCTACACCTACGAACCCATGCCTTCCATGAGCTCGACTTGGTCCATCAGCATGCCTTTGCTCATAATGTACTCCCGCAGCGCTTGAAACTCGGCGCCCTCCTCCTCGCCAAACCGATGCTCCTCCCGGAACCCAAACGCACACGTTACCCGGTCCAGCGCTGCCCGCTCCTCCTCCCGCAGCCACCGCTCCCGCAGCGGCGTCCCTGGCGCCCACGTCACGCGCCGCATCTGGTCGTTGGCCGTCGCATTCGCCACTACGCCAATAGTCCCCGTGAAGCCAATGTACGCCAGGATCGCTGCAAACGACAGGCCCGTCGCCATCGTCGTGTCCATGGTCTGCTGGTACGCGGCCAGTTGCTGCGCCAAAATATACGTCGCCATGGGCACGCCCACCACGACGAAACCGGGCAGCAGTCCACGCCGTAGCAGCTTGTAGCGCACGTACGCTGGCGCCGCATACGTCCACTCGACCACGCCGACGGCGGCGTCCAGGTTCTTGGCCGCCAAGGCTGTATCAAGCGCCAGGTCGGCGACGTCGGGCGCCACCGAGCTGCGCACGTCCTTGGGGTTTTGTGCTTTGTATGCAATTGACTCGGGTCCGTTGTTGCCGCCCCGCGGCGCTGGCCGTGATGCATACGCCTCCAGAATGCGCGGCAGAGACTCTGCCCGGCCGAGCCGCGACTGGATCTGCACGTACTGCTCCAGCAGCGGCGCCGTCAAAAACACGCGCTTGTCATCGACAATGGCGAATGCGGCGTCCGAGATGTAGTCGACGATTGTCTGGGATTTGTTGGTGTTTGCTTTGTCGGTGTCGAGCTCGAGGAGGGAAGCGCCGGCGGCGTGACCGGCAGGTGACGGCTGGGCCTGGACGTGCGGTGCCGTCTCCATAACCAAATCACCGGCCTCGGCACAGATGCGTAGGGCGGTAGCAATCTCGGACTCGGACGGAATGCCGGGGTGGCTGAGCAGGCGGTCGCGGGCGCCGGCGACAAGAGCCGTAATGCGGTCGAGGTCAGGGAAGAGGCCGGACTCGCGACGGCGCGGAGTGCCTGAGAAATATCTGACTGTATAAAGTGGTTCTATAGGTAGAGGTGTCGGTGTGTGTCTATATGTGTAGCTCCGTGTCGTCGTCGTTGTCGCCATTGTCACCGCCGGCATGGCAAATGCCGGACCACATGTTTGCTTGAAAGCCTGCAGTCTGCACAGACTGGGCATCTGCCTTGGCCGTGCCCTTGATATTGAGAGCATTTTGTCGTCTGTACTGCTGTTGTAGATGTGTCGTCCACCTCTGCTATCGACTGTCTATCGTGAGATGCATCAAAAAGTCAATGGACGAATAGCGGGACACTGTGTGCATACAGTGTTTCTACTTAATAAAACAGTGTGAGCCTGCGCCTCGCCCCGCTGTCGACTCTTCCTTCTACTGTTCCAGCGCTTCCAGGCCCCACTTCTCCACTAAGCACAGGGAATAGGCAGCAGATTAGCAGCCCAACACCTGCCCAGTACTAGCCATTGCTCACTGTTCTCACTCTACAGCGTCTTCGTCAACGTCAACCTGCATCTATCTGCACCTATCTGCATCTACACCTCGCTTCACCTCATACTGCATTCTGCATTTTGCATTTTGCATTTTGCAATTATCCGCTTGCAACACCGGCATTGATTGCCAACACACACGACTGCTGACAACACACGACCAGCCCGCCTTTGTTCTCTCGCGGCCCGCGTCATCGTCATCGTCCCCTGAGAGCTTCAACAACTGCACGTGTCTCACGACGACGACCTTCTTCTCGTTCTTCTCGTTCTTCGTCTTCTCGTCTTTTACGTTCTCATAACACTTCCACACACAACGCTCATGCCTCCGCCTCCGCCGCCTCCTCCACCCCCGCCGGGCGGTATGGCTGGCCTGCCACCGCCACCACCGCCACCGCCGCCCGGTGGCCTTCCCAGCCGCCCCCCCGTCAACAAGAACATTGTACGCCATCTCTTTCTCTGTCTTTCTCTCTGACCTCGAACGAGATCGATACTAACTACATAGAACGCCCTTCTAGGTGACATCAGCAAGGGCACGGCCCTCAAGAAGGCAGTCACAAACGACCGCTCAGCCCCCGTCATCGGCAAAGTCTCCGGCGGCGGCGGCGGCGGTCCCCCCATCGGCGGTGCGCCTCCCGTCCCCGGCGGCCTCCCTCCACGACCCAACGCAGGTGCCTCTGGCCTTGCGCCGCCAGCCCCCAACCGTGCTCGTAGCAACAGCGACCAGGGCGATGCCGGTGGCGGCCCTCCTCAACTCGCAGGCCTGTTTGCTGGCGGCATCCCCAAGCTGCGCAAGACCGGCGGCGGCGTCAAGACCGGCGCCGAGTCGGGCGCCTCCTACCTGTCTGACTCGGAAGACTCGTCACGGCCACGGCCGCCTGCCTTTGGCGCACCCAAGCCGCCTGGCAGCAGCGCCCCGCCCATTCCCGGTCGGCCTTCCATGCCAGCACCCTCCGCACCGTCTGCACCGCCACCACCTCCCTCAGCACCATCACCCTCGGCTCCCCCGTCCATCGCCAATCTGCGCAAGGTTTCGGCCAACATGGCTGCACGGCCCATGTCGTCCGCGTCGCAAATCTCCCTGAGCAGGGGCCCGCCGCCGCCCATTGGCAAGAAGCCGCCGCCGCCGCCCGGGTCCAGGAAACCCTCGGGCCTCGTGTCGTCGTCATCGTCAAACTCGGTGCACACTCCCACACCAGCAGCGCCCCCACCACCACCGCCGTCAGCTGCACCGCCCATTCCCTTTGGACATGCGCCTCCTGTTCCTTCGGCTTCTGCACCGCCTGCACCACCCCCGCCTCCACCTCCTCCGACCATGTCGCATGCGCCTCCACCACCACCTCCTCCACCGTCAGGACCCTCGGCAGCCAACCAGAGCCTCGCCGCACAGGCCATGATGCGCAACACCCAGCAGCACCAGCACCAGAGCCACTCGCCGTCGGCACCCCCGCCGCCACCGCCATCTTCCGCGCCTGCACCGCCTGCGCCGCCACCGCCACCTCCTTCTAATGGACTTCCAAGTGCTCCTGCACCGCCACGACCGACCGGTCGTCCTGCCAGCAATAGCATTTCCTCGCAGGTGCGCGTGTCGATGCTGGACCCGTCGGCGTACACGCTGATGCCCAATGGCAGCGGCAGTGGTGCCAGCAGTGGCCCGACAAGCCCGACGCCGGTCAACCGGTCGGGTACACTGTCGCCGACATCTCTGGGCGGAGGTGGAGGCACACGCTACATTGTGCAGGACACACGGTGGCAGTTCAAGCCGGAAGATAAGTTCCCTGTGGTGCGTGAGTTTACGGGGACGCCGAAGCGGTACCGGGCGGGCCGGGGCAGCAGTGTGCCGCTCGATCTGAGTGTGCTCACGTAGAGAGCATTAGTTGTGGTTTCAGTAGTGATTGCGTTGTTTATTAGGTTCAGCTTTTTTCTTCTTGTTTCACTTTTCTACTTCAGTTTGATAGATGGCGCTTTGCATTTTATGCTACTTTATTTCAAGAATTTGTTTTCTTCTCTGAAATTGATGATATTTGAGTATAATGTAAACTATCGTAATATAAGTGACCATTCTGTCGTAATGCCGTCCGTAAAGTGTGTTGAGAAAAGCAAACATGATGTCAACATAAGAAAACGCCGTCGTTGAACTGCAACATGACAAAACAGCAATAAAAAGAAACAACAAGCAAAAAACAAAAAGCACAAAGCACAAAATCAAAAGGTATAAACTATGCAGACACACTGTTGCTCATCGCGCCCCAGCGGAACCGCCGCAAAGTGCTGCCTGTCGACGACCGCATAATCTCGCGGCCGCACGACGTCGCATTGGACGATGCTGCCGACGATGCCGCATTCGACACCGACGCGGCGTCCAGAATCGTGCTGCCGGCCTCCTGCCGCCCGACCTCGCGGCCAATCACAAACCCGGCACCGAAGCCCACCACCGACACCAGCACCACCACGCCCGCACTCACAACCCACGTCAACAGCGTCGGACTGAGGCTCATAAAGGCGATGCCGCTGTTGTCATCGGCCGACAGCGTGCGCTTCTTCTTGGTCACGCGTGGCGACGCCGACGACCTGCCGCTGCCACGCTTTGTCTTGCTAGAAGTCGACACGGCACTGACGGCGCTATTCCGGGAGGAGTGGTGGTGGTGAGCGTGGTCGGTATGCTTGGAGCGAGCCGAACCAGACGGCATAGAAGTCGTCCGCTGTAAGGGGTCCCGAGTACGCGGCGATACGCCGCCCGAAGGCTCGGTTGTGCGGACAGACGTGGATGCACGATTGTTGTTGGCATTATCGTCCATCAACTCGGACTCGGGCACAAATCGTAAGCCCATTGGCTGGTTGCCCGGACGTACACCAGCAGCCGCTGTTGACTGCGCGCTTCCACCTGACGTATCGGTGACGTCCTTCTTGGGCAAGCCGCGCGCAGCAGCCGCACACGACAGCAGGGTCGACAAAGACGCGCGCAGAGCGGCGTCATTGTCTTCGCGGTATGCCGGAGCCATAAAGCTGGGTGCCGAGTTGCGTGCGGGCCGGTGCTGTGCCGATGCCGAGCGTGAGGACATGGACCGAGCATACGGTGGTGCAATGTGCTGGTGTGGTGGTGCCGGCACGGAGCGGTGCTGCTGTTGCTGGTGGTGGTAGCCAGGAAACACGGGCTGGGGTGGGTGTGAGAAGGCGTTGGGCTGTGGCCGGAACGTGGGGACACTAGGGACACCAAGGGCGGTCCCGTTATCGTCGTCGTCTTCATCCTCGTCGTCTCCGTCGCTTGCAGTCCGCACAGCACCCGGGACAGGCAGGGCCATGACGCGGTCCTCTTCGCTCTCGGTCTCATCGTATTCCTCCTGGCTGCTGTCGGCGAGGCTGGAGGGTGCAGGTGGAACACCGGTAATTGCAGTGTTTATAGTCGCAGCCTCGACTTGCTGGAGAAGGCGGCGCCGGCGCTGAGGAATGCCATTGTTTGCATCGGCACCGTTTGCGCTGGAGCCGACACGCAGACCGGTAATAACAATTTCGTCGGCGATGGAAGAGACGGAAGACGACGACGGTTGGGAAGCGACCTCGACCCAAGATTCTGTAATGTTAGTTTTTGTTTCTAAAAATGTAGAATGAAGACACTCGCCATCGTTGCGGCGGCCAGCGATGCGGTTGGTCGCGCTTGTAAGTGAGGCGGTAGGACCCTCTGCGGGACGATACAGAGGGTCCCGTCCGGTGTTAGACGGCGGCATTGTGGGTCGGTGTAGATAGTGTAGAGGATCGATGTAGAGAGCCGAGTATCGAGTATGACTCTAAGAAAGCGCGATTAAGACGAAAGGATAGAGCAGATAGAAAGTAGAAGGCAGGATAGAGCGCGAGGTTGAGGACAGAAAAGGAGGCTGACGACGTGGAGGTGGAATCGCGACAGCCTATTTGAAACAACGGCTGAGTGCAAGTGCTAAGTCAAGATCGGTTCGGATATGGGAAAGACGGCTCTTAGTCGTTTATTGTCGGTGCAAGAATCAAGACGATATTCAAACGAGGAAACAAGACGGCCTTGTGCGATGCGTCGAGTTCGATGCCGATGTGTCGATGTTGCGTGGTGATGACCTGATCCTGGGCTGCAGTGGTCTACAGGAAGGAGCGACCTGTGCACAGCAGCAAAGGAAAGAGACAGAAATACGGTGTCGAAACGGTGACTCGGTGGCGTGGGCGGGTTAGTAGATGAGAACGAGTATTCAAGGAAAGAGGAAAGAGGAAAGAAGAAAGAATAGATATCAAAGAATAGATATCAAAGAAAACAAGATAGGAAGACTCTCGAAATGAAAAGAACAGAATAAATCACAGTTGGGTGATAACTGGGTGTAGTGCTGCCCTGCCACACTGTAACGGAGGGTTAGTGCTGTGCTGGCGAAACGGTGACACAGTCGGAGTAAGAGCTGGCGTACGTAAGACGTAGAATGAGACTGGGTGAGAGTGAGAGTGTGATATTGAGGAGTATCGAGAGGCCCGTCTTCGGAGCGTAGAGGGGGGCAGCTGAGAACAAGAGGAAGGAGGTGACTGGCTGGCAATAGGAGAGCAAGTGCCGTTTTGGGAAATAGGGGTGCGTCTGGGCAATACCCAAGTTGGAGTTGGAGGAGGTTATTACCAGAGAGGACCCAAGATCTAGAGAGAACAAAGACAGAAGAAGAAAGAGCGACGGGGATGGAATCAATATGGAAATGGAAATACAAAAGGGAGAAGGAGCGAACGGCTACCCTCCAACGGCGACGGCATCTACTCCTTCTTTATTGGGCGTTGACTACAGACTACGATCATTTGCAGCATAAAGGGTCTCGACCAACAACAAGGGAGACGAGCGAGGGAGATCTATGATGCTAGATGTCGAGATAACAGGAAACAGCGTCTTACAGGCTGACCGCTTTCTGTAATACAACAGATTCAGGAGATAGCAGCTTATCTACGGAGTATCTCCTGGCAGAACAAGGGACCGTTAGGCCAGGACTTGTCATTTCCAGACTAGGCAAGATGGAAGCGTGAGTGTGTCGCACTTGCTCGCACTATCTGTCAGGCGGTCTGCAGTGGCTGATAGTTGATAGCTGATAGAAGGTACTGCTGATCGCGCTTGCCTGTAGTGATTGTGTTACCAGAAGAGAAAGAATGACAGAAAAGGAAAGAACAAGTTTGAGCGAGAACGTGAGCGAGCTGCAGCAAGTATGATTGGGCTCAGGCGTTGTCATAAGCATATCAGGCTCACCAGCAACCCTGATTGTAGAAGCGATAGAAGTGATAAGTAACAAGTCACCGCAAGGGCAGATGTGACGACGAATGACCTTGTGAGGGTGTGTGACCAAGACACAAGAAAGACAGCTCCAGAGCAGGAAAGAACCAAGATACGAGTACTAAGCAGACAGGAGAAAGACAGGAAAGAGGCAGGAAAGAGCGACCCAACCGGACCCGCTCTGGGCGAGGTGCTTTTGTTCGTTTTGTTGGGGAGGCAAGAGGGGAAAGCGTGGGAGTGACTGGCAGTGGCAGTGAATCAGGCGTGGGAAAGCTGGAGAGAGGAAAGAGGTAAGGGAGACGGAGAAGAATGAAGGAGACCCCAGCCCAAAGAGGGGCTGATTATCATACAGCGGTGATAGCACTGTAAGGCCGTTTCCCCCACTCGTGATACTGATGGCAATGACGCGATCACTGCCCGATTGTGATTGATTATGTAATCATTATATTAACTCTTTTTGTTTTTTTTCATGTTTTTGGTTTTTGTTTCCATTACTATTCTATTCCAGCTAATATACACTCAATTCCGTCTAGTCACTTCATGATCACGACGTTTATGCCGTCCGCGGGATACATATGCAGATCTGCTCCCATCGATTAGGAGATCTCGGCAGACAGGGGCAGACGACGGCAGACAACCTAGACAACACCACCACGGATGTTACAGCTAGTATAGTTGCTGTACGTACTTGTACTCGCTACTGGCCGGATGCTTGTCTGTTTCTTGTGCAAGCACGAGTCCAGTCCGTCCTCAAACACTCATGGCGGCACTGCACATTGTTGAACGAACAAACACATGGAGCGTGCAGAATGTTATGATGAGTACAGACTTGGTAGCTAGTACCTGTAAAAAGACGTGATCACTTGATATTAATTGTTTCTTGTTTAAAGTTATGGCACGAGGCATGACGACCAAAGAGGCATGGCTCAGCCTGGCAGGTCACGCACGAAGTAAAGCGGAGGTGGCAAAGTGGTGGCCTCGTTTTGGTGTAGAGCACACTTTTTGGTATAGAGCGAGTGTGCCGTTTTTTGCATTCTTGTGTCTTTTAATTGCTCTAGTGTTGCTGGTACTGTTTTGCGTTGGATTATTTAATTGCATTTTTTATGTTATTTTTTTAGATAAGTTTGTTACTATTCATTCTCCAAAATGGGCATATATTGTGGCATTGAACCACATTAAAAGTCAACATTTGGAAGAAAAACGACCAACATGAGCAAATGTTAACATTATTTGATGTGTAGCAACAACGCAACGAATTACCTTCGAGGTCAGATAATTACTAGGTAGATGCGGACGTGCAAGGCTGGACAGGCCAACAAGGCTGACAAGGCTGAGGAGGATGGCATATCCAGAATAGGCAGGCACTTCAACAAGGCATCACGAGATTTACATCGACAGTGTTTGATATATTTTACAATTTTTTATTTTTGCTATTCTTCACATCCAGAGAGGCCAACTGTATATAGGGGAAGGAGGGGAGAAGAGGAGAAACTCCTGTACTTACCAGCTCGACATGATTAAAACCGACTACGAGATGCCATTATTTGTTTTGCTTGTAAAAACAACGCAGATAACAGCTCTCGTCTTTGCAGATCCCTCATTATGCCTTGCTAGCCCACACCAAGAGAGACAGAAGCAGACATCGATGCCTGTCCTGCCCTCTCACGAACCCCCGGATATTCAAGCCCCAGGTTTGGTTTATCAAGCCGTCAAGCCGTCAGCCCACTGAAGGTGAAGAGGTGAAGAAAATTAAGTGATGAGAAAGGTAGAAAGATGATGAAGAAGGTATAAGGAACTTTTTGATAAACCATAGATAAAATAAATGAGCCCTCGTAGTAAAAACTCCAATGAACAAACAGCCCGCAGTTATGTATCGCAACCAGTAACTTTTAGGAAACACCCATCTCTAATCGTGGCAAAGGTGAAAACATATCTGTAAAAGATAGTGAACACCCCAACGAGCTTCTTTCTTTTGGGACGCGGACCAGAGCCAGCCGTCATCTTGGTCATTACAACTCAAGACATCGCGGAGCCAGAGCCAAAGGAACCATAAGCCAAAAAGGCCTTGTCTTTGAAACAAAAACAAAAGCCAGCAGTCATCGGACCATGTACTCGGACCTCTTGGCCATGACAGCCAAGAGAGCCCAAGCAAGTTCAAAGCCAACCCACAGGATCTTCGTCGAGCCCACAGTTGTATCGCGCTGCCGTCTTCTTCGCAAAGAAGACTGCCAATTCGAAGCCAACCTAGCCAAAACCAACATCATTTGTGTGTGCACAAGAAATGGAACGAGCCCTCGGAAAGAAACACGTCAAAACAGAAACAAGAGAACACAAACTAATCGCTAGAAAGCGCTTAGAAGGTGGTCTTCTTGCCCTGGAAGCCACCACCGCCACCGCGGCCACCACCGAAACCACCACGGCCACCGCCACGGCCACCACCGCGGCCGCCGAAGCCACCACCGCCACCGCGGCCACCGAAGCCGCCACCACCACCGCGGCCGCCGAAGCCACCACGGCCACCGCCACCACCACGGCCACCAAAGCCACCCTCCCGGGGAGGCTTGGGGGTCGAGTAGTCCAGACGGACGTTGCGGCCGGCGCACGACTGGCCGTTCAGAGTCTCAAAGGCCTTCTTGGAATCCTCCAGCGAGTAGAAGGAAACGTAGCCGAAGCCCTTGGGGCGACCGCTCTCCCTGAATTGGTTAGCATTTGCATTATCAAAAGTGTAAAGGATATCATGGATGGACGTACTGGTCAGTGGGCAGACGCAGGGACTTGACGTTGGCGACCTCGTTGAAGAAGGCGGAGACGGTGTCCTCATCAGCGTTGAAAGACAGGTTGCCGACGAACAGGGTGTCAGACTCGGGGGAGATAACGTCGCCGTACTTCTTGGCGCGGTTGTCGAGGGAAGCGGCGTCGTTGTTCTTGGGGCGGGCAGTGGAGAAGTCGAGCTTCAGCTCACGGCCATCAACAAAGTAGCCCTGCATCGTGTCAAAGGCAGCCTTGGCACCGGCAGCCGACGAGAAGTCGACGTAGCCGAAGCCGCGCGAGCGCTGCTGCTCACGGTCGGTGATGACGCGGGCAGAGACGAGGTCCTCGCAGTTCTTGAACTCCTCGTACAGCATGGCGTCGTCGACCTTCCACGACAGGTTGCCGACGAACAGGGTGGTGCCCTCAGCGGCCTCGGCCGACTCCTCGGTCTTGGCCTTCTTGGCAGGCTCCTCGGCGGCGACCTCCTCGTCGTCAGCCTTGCGCTTCTTGGAGGGCTCCTCGGCCTTCTCTTCCTCCTCGTCGGAGTCAGAGTCAGAGTCGGAGTCAGAGTCGGAAGACTCGGCCTTCTTCTCGGCCTTCTCCTCCTCCTCATCAGAGTCGGAGTCGGAGTCAGAGTCAGACTCCTCCTTGGCGGCAGCCTTCTTGGGCTCCTCCTTCTCCTCCTCGGACTCAGAGTCAGAGTCGGAGTCGGAAGCAGAGTCCTCAGACTCAGAGTCCTCAGACTCGGACTCGGACTCAACCTTCTTGGACTTCTTGGACTTCTTGGACTCCTTCTCGGGGACGGCCTTCTTGGAAGCCTTGACGGCAACAGGCTCAGCGACCTTCTCGGCCTTCTTGCTGGCCTTAATCTCCTTTGACTTGCCCATGTTGATGATGGTGTGTGTGTGAATAAAAAGGGTGGAAAGGGTATATAGAGGGATGAGAGAGAGAGATGGATATGAAGGAGGGAAGAAAAAAAAAGAGAAACCGGATGGGAGCTCGAATATAAATGGACTTGGACGCAGGGGGGCGGCAGCAGGGACAGCAGCAGAAGAGCAACAGAACAGCAGCAAATGCCAGCAGAGACAGCAGGCCGCGCGCTGCAGCCGCGGAAAACAGGGGACAAAGGTGCCTTTCAGAAAAAAAAGTTTTTAAACGGCAAAATTCTCTGAAAAAATAAATTAGCGTGGTTGGACAGGCGCTAGGCTGTTATCAGTGCAGACGTGCATGAAATAGTGGATAGGCGGTGAAAGCGGGTGGGTATTCGTTTTTCAGAATGTACCCTTGTACCGTTCCGCTCTATCCTTTGATTCCTCGTGACATGATTGGCAGGAGAAAAGCTTAGTAATAGACCCATTTTTATAGCTTCATCGATTGAGATGGTGATGCTCGGTCTCTCAGATGGTGATACTAGGTGTTGATACTGTCCACTTACTGTCCACAGCACATCGTCTCCGGCTGCCACCTCACATTCTCAAGCATACCTCAACCCACCCACCACACACAATGCCGACCCCCGAATCAGCGGCCTTCCTGGCCAAGAAGCCCACCGTCCCGCCAACCTTTGACGGTGTCGACTACGACGACACCAAGCGCTTAAAGCAGGCCCAGGATGCCGTGATCCGCGAGCAGTGGGTGCAGGTCATGATGGGCCGCCTGGTGCGCGAGGAGATGGGCAAATGCTACTACCGGGAGGGCGTCAACCACCTCGAGAAGTGTGGTCACCTGAGGGGTAAGTTTGGGCAGGATTCTATACAGATGCTACTAGCCAGCTAACAAGACAGAACGGTATCTGCAGCTGCTCAAGACTGCCAAGGTCAAGGGCTACCTGTTTGAGCAGCAAAACTACTTTGAGAAGAAGGAATAGACGGTGGCGGAGCATAGTCGACAAACGACGAGCACGAGCACGAAGCACGAGCGAGAGAACAGGCGAGAGAACGCGCGAGACCACGGCGACGACCACGACACGAAAACCGCAGAGGGAGGACAGCAGAGAATAAGCGGGAGACGGCGGTGTCTATCTATATCTATATCTGAACATTCGAACAAACGACACTCGTCGACGACATGTCCACACGGTCGAGGAGAAATCATCATGGTCATTTTGCGGGCTCATGGGAGCCCCAATGTACATATCTATCTGAAGCAATGCAATTTTCTTGTTACCATTACCTTTATTATCACAAATACTTGAGCTTCTGTTTGATATCTGGCAGTCTGGTCTCTGATAGAGGTCGAGGCCAAAAGCTGATGGCTCACCCGAAACAGCAGGCACCTGATTGGTCCACCGGGTTTGAAATAGGTGACGATTTACTACAGCCACCACAACAGGCTGAATGCAATACCAATTTGGAAAAGTAGTATAATTAAATCTAGAGGAAATCAGAGATATTTATTTGGCCTTTTCTACAAACCTTTTACAATGAATGCGCCGGTTTTGTGTACCTTTAAAAACACCACCAAGGTACACACGAAAAACCCACGTGACCAATCACATGTACACAAGGCTAGGCGGCGCTGCAAAAAAAGTCGGAAGCTTTACTCTGTACTGACTGAACGAAGCTCGCGGCTGAGACTCCGATATAGAATCAGTTCTCGACACACACACATACACCGGCACAATGAACGTCTGCCGCACATCCCTCCGGAGGGCACTGGCCCCATCGCCATTACGAGCTGTCTCTGCCCAGACCAAGTCTTTGTCGCCATTCTCGACGTCCTCCGTCTTCCACAACGCCACGCCGGCACCCACATCAAAAGCTGCAGCTTCTGAGCCAGCAGCAGCGGCAGCACCCGATGCCGCCAAGATCGTTTCGTCCTGCCCCGAGGGCACCGTTCTTGTTGGCCTCAACTACATCAAGGGCAAGACCGACCCTGTGGCTATGCGTGACGAGGACTATCCTGCGTGGCTCTGGAAGTGCCTCGACGTCATGAAGACCGTCGACGCCGCTGCTGACGCCGACGCCGGCGACGAGTTCTGTATGTATTTACCGTTGTATAGACTATTGCGTACTTACTAACAAAAAAGCAAAATCAAAAAAGCAACGGCGGATGGCGCGCAAGCGGCAGCGCGAGGTGGAGGAGAGCATCCGTGCATCGGGCGACCTGACGGCGCTGGCACCCAAGATCCCGCTGCAGCACCAGACGCTCAACCTGGAGGGCGGCGAGAAGGTGACGGCGGATGTTGCGGAGACGCTGTTGGCGGCCGAGAAGCGCACGGAGTTGCGGTCGGCGATGCGCAAGGAGCGCCGTGCCAAGATCAAGGAGGACAACTACCTGCGGGCGATGTAGTCACGACAAGAGACAAAAATGTACATTAAGCGAATTGATTGAATCTACCGAATCTACCGGAAATTCACGACGATCTACGTGCGCTTCGCAAACTTGATATTCATGGCCTTGGTGTCAAAGACAGTGACGAGCTGCTGCATAAAGACATCGCCCAAGATGTACGGGAAACCAGAGGTCACGCCAATGCCGCTGAGGCACATGCCGGTGAGGCGGTCGCGCACGTGCGGCAGGATCATGCTGGCGGGATCGGTCCACAGCGTTGTGCCGCCAATGGTGATGCCGAAGCTCGGCGGTGTCGCGTCGCAGCGCACGAACCACGACTGCGAGTCGGGGTCGTACTGCGCGTGCGGCGCAAACATGGCATTGATCGAGCGGGCAATCTCTTTTTGGATATTAGTGTTGTTCACGCGTAGCGAGGGAAGGACTAACCGTAGGGAAACAAATTCATGGTCGTGCCGCTGTCGACGATAAAGTCTGGCGGCGCGGCGCTGCTGCCATTGAGCAGGCTGCTGTTCCACGCCATGCGGTCGACGCTGATTTGGTAGTACATGTACCGCACCGCGCCGGACCGCAGGGCCAGCTTTTGAATTGGCGCTGTCGCCCAGCCCACGTTCTCGTCAATCTCAACAGGAGGCGCGCCGCCAAACGACAAAAAGGATGCCGCCGGGTCGCGCGACAGCGCCAGCCCAAACTGTGACATGTTTTGCGCCGCCAGTGTCGTTACTAGCGGGTCGTACTCGATGGCTGTGTGCAGACTGTCGGTGCCGGCGTCGGTTCCGGAAAAGGCTGCCGTCAGGCCCGGCAAGCCCAGCCCCAGAATGCCACTGGTCAGGCCATCGCCGTTCCATGCACCGCGCGTCGCAAGGCCGATCTGCTGTTTGTGCGCGGTGATGCCGGACACACCGAGATCGGTATAGCCCATCAGGCCATTGAGGAACGGACCATTAGCCGAGCCGTAGGTTACATTAAAGTGCTGGTCGGTGATCTGGCCGCCGGGAAAGTCGCCCTTGAAGGCGGGTCCGAACTGGCAGACGTCCTGGGTAGTTGGCTGGCGCAGGACGGGGTCGAGGCAGGTGAAGCCCTGTTTGACAAACCAGGTGTCGCTGCTGCCGGTGTCGACAATGAGCGAGAGGTTGTTTGTGCCGGCGGTGACGCTGGCAATGTACTCAATTTCGTTTGCGACGGCGGTTGCGCGGCCTGTCGAGACTGGCGTGTCGTTTGGGCCAGGGCCGCCTACATCAGGAGTGTCGGTGGACTGCTTCACACCAAAGTCCAGTCTAGACAGAGCGTCAATGTCAAGGGCCTGGCGGATCTGGTCACGCACAAAGGGGTGGGTGTCAACGATAGTGTTGGTCTTGACACGGCGACTCAGGGCCAGCGTGTGATGAGCCAGAGCCACCGTCGGCGCGCGAGGAACAAGATGGCCGTGTGCAGAGACTGTGGACTGCACGGGCACAGCAGCCACAAAGCCAGCAGCAGCCAGACTACCTAAAAGGACGCTGAGGACGGGCATTGTTGGAAAGGTGTCTCTATACCAAAGGTAGGAGATGATGCGATGGTCTAGGAAAACGTCTTCTTAAGATGAACACAAGAAGACAGAGGACAAAAGACAGAGGACACTGTGCAGCTTGCTAATTCACTATAGATACGACATCTAGGATATAAAGCCAAGCATGGCACAAGATGAAGACATGCAGATATTGTCTTGTTCAACACGGGAGTCGAGGGGGTTGATCCCGTCGATTCTACTCCAGCTATCAGTGAGGCGTGCTAGAGTCTAAGCCTAGTCTATATCACGTTTGGTCCATCATAAAAGTCCAATGTCGACTTCCATTTATCTCAATCCTTTGTCCTGTTCATCTGATGCTATTTTTACGCCTCCCAGCAGATAAGCAGATAAAGATGAGGCAAAGTGATGTCCAGGGCCTGGTATCTACTATATAATCAAATGTCCTACTTACTGATCTTATCTACGCATATGAACTATACATTATGCTCCGGATGGACGCGGCTACTCTTTTATTGCTTTCGATCAGTCCTGATCACCTCTCGCGTCCGGACAGGCAGATCAACCATTACGGCTGACAATAGCCGGCAATCGTATATTAACAAAGCAGGCTATATAGTTTTTACTATAGAGTATATGGTAGTGAATGATTTATCTATAATTAATTGATAATAAAGAGACAAATGTGAAGCTCGTCAAAGTTCGTGGGATGTCGTTGTGGTGTAAGCCGGTGTAAGCTGCACGTGACTTCTCTTTCAAAATTTCATCGCGACGTCATTAGCTCGCCGAGCATCGCTGTTGAATACCGTTATATTTAATTTTAATACTCTCAAAAATCATTTTATCTAGCAGAATGGCTACAAGGTCACATTCAAAGTCGTCATACAGCGTGCTGCTGCTGCAGAAGCTGCTCAGCCTGCGTGACGGCGTCAGCCCCCTCACTCTCGTGCTCGACACCCCGCGCGAGCAAGGCACGCCGTTGCTCGAGGAGATGATGCTGCGGGCCAAGGTGGGCGGCGGTCTTGGTGCTGAGAAGACGCGCATACGCACAAAGGTCATCTACGTCTGCAGCGGCCTCGCCCCGCGCCGCCAGTCTCCGCACGTCGACGTCTACATTGAGCGTCGCGACGAGCCGTCTTTGGAACACTTGCAGGAGCGCATCCTCAAAGAAGTCCCTCCACACACACAGACTTCTACCACTCGCTGCCTAATTGTCATCGACTCGCTCGGCCCCATCGCCCAGTCGGATCCCCTGTTCGTCGCTGCCTTTGTCTCCAGCCTCGTGTCCCCCGCCACGTCCGTCGTCGGCCTCTACCGCACAGACAACTTTGCCTCCTCGAGCCAGCTGCCCCTGTCTCCGGCTCTCCAGGGTAAGCCGCACCCATACAAGGTGCTGTCACACCTTGCGACGGCCGTGCTGCGCATCAACCCGCTGGACGAGGAGGTCGCCCGCAAGCGCGCACGCGACCGCGCCGAAGAAGAGCCGCGCTTTGGCTGGGCCGAGGGCGAGGGCTTTCCGTTTGCATACCACAACTGGCGGTACAGCAAGAGGGATCTGATGGTGTCTGCGGCGGCAAACTCTACGACGGGGTCTGAAAGCGTGGCTGCCGACATTGACCGGCGCGGCATCCTTGTGGACATGGAGCTGCGGCGGCGCAGTGGCCGGGCGGTCGTGGAGCGGTACGTCATGGTGCTGGGCGGATCTGGCGGGGCCGGGGCAAAGGCGGCAGGAGCCAGCACAGACGTCAATGGGAAAATGCCGTGGCAGAAAGGAGCAGTGCCGTGCACCGACATTACCGTCATGGGCGACCACCCACTGTTTGCCGTGCCGGACCTCGAGGGCTTCAAGCGCGACGGCAAAGACGATGAAGACAGCGACGAGGATCTGCCAACGTCTACATTCAACCTGGGACTCACAGACAAGCAGCGAAAAGACCGCGAGGGTATTGTGCTGCCCTACTTTGATGCGCAGACAGACATTGGCGCGGGCGAGGGCGGCCGCATCTTGTACGACCTTGGCCGCGAGGACGACTTTGATGACGAGGAAGATGAGAGCTGGGAGGGCTAGGAAGTATGAAATAGAAACGGAGAGAGGAGGAAAACAGAGAAAAATAGAGAGAAGAAGAGATCTCATCATAGAAAGTTGGGGACGAGGAGGCAGATTTCTTCGTCGATAGACATTATACCCTTACGAATAGTACGATTGCATTAGGAAAGCTTGTATATTGAATAGAATAGATCCCACAGAGTATAAAAGTATCAAACCCTTTCGTTTCGAAAACAAAAAGAAGAAAAATAAAACTCGGATATAGGCCTGTTTTGCTTGATTACGTAATCGCCGATTTAAAGTTGCAGTTGCCACAGCCTCGCGCCATCTCCATCTCCAACTCCATCTTCATTCACCACCATCAAACACATAAACCACAACCACAACCATGGATCTCGTGTCGACAGTTCGAAAACAAGGCTCGCGCGGCGGCGTCAACTTCAGCTGGGAGGATGTTGCCAACTCGGGGCGCCGCGAAAACTACCTCGGCAACAGCCTGATGGCCCCCGTCGGCCGCTGGCAGCAGGGCCGCGACATCAACTGGTATGCCAAGAGCGGCGACGGCGAGTCTAAAGATAAGGAGGAGGAAGCACGCCGCGACGAGCTGGCCAAGGTCAAGCAGGCCGAGGAGGAGGCGATGGCGCGTGCGCTGGGTCTGCCGCCGGGGATGCTGCTGGGGACTGCGCGGGACGAGCGGAGGGGAGGACAACAGCAGCAGCAACAGCAACAAGGAGACGGCTCAGGAACAGGCGCCAACTCAATTGCTGTTCCAGCCGGTCTGTCAAGGATACCTGAAAAGGCGGACACGGAAAAGGAGGACAAGAGTGAAGGCAGAGACAGACGGCGGCACCACAGCCATCGCGACCGGGACCATCGCGACAGAGATCATCGTGATAGGGACCGTGATAGAGGGCATAGGCCACACCGCGAGCACAGAGACCGGGACCGCAGTCACCGCGATAGAGAACGCGAGCGGGAGCCTAGAGAGCCCAGGGAAAGGGGACGCGACGACGACCGCCACAGAGATCGCAGAGATCACCGCGACAGAGACAACAGACGGCACCGCAGTCGCAGCCGCAGCCCAAAGCGCCGCTCGCATGACAAGCCACACGACAGATCGCACGACAAATCAGACACGCGCGACCGGTCAGACAGAAGTGACCATAAAAGACACCACGATCGCAGTCGGCGCGACGACGTTCCCAAAGACGACGACAAGGACAGATCAGGCGGCCGTCGACGCGATGCCGACTCTTAGCTGGCTATCTACAATTATACCCAATCACAAACAATACACAGCGATATGATTACTGTTTTATTAATGAAATATATATGTCGTAATGTGACAGCGAAAACGCAATGTAGTGTGGAAAAAGATGACAGAAAACAGCCACGCAGATGAGCGAACAAGAGATGTACAAATAAAAGTATAGGGTGTAAAGGCTCTACAAGATCCAAGAAGATTGTAGGTTGTCAAGGTGTAGATGAAGAGGATGTGATAGAGGGTGATATAAAGGAGAGAAGATGGAAGAAGATAAAAGGAGTGTACAGATTAAAAGGAAGACCAAGAAAGAAAGAAAGAAAAAGAAGGAGACGCCGCTGATGCTGTCCAGATGTAGATGTGCCTTGCCAGTCCGCCAGTGCCGTATCCTATGCTATTATTTTGTGTAGTTGTTGGTTTGTTCAACGCCGTCGGATCACTCCTGTGCTGGCACTGGCTCCTCCGGCGCGGCCTCTTCTTCAGCCGCGCCTTCAGTCGTTGTCGGCGTATCCGGTGCCCCGTCCGTCGTCGACGGCGTCGCAGGCGGCGCTGCTGCTGCAGTACTGGCAGCACTAGCAGTACTATCTGCGACGGAACTCACCTTGTCCCGCCGCCGCCGCCGGGCACGCCGCTCTTCTTCTGCCTTGGCCTGCCGTGCCTTGCGCAGCGCCTCTGACTTTTCGTCGTCTGAGCCGTCACCGCGCATGCCCTGCAGCAGCAGCGCCGCACGCGATGCGACATCGTCGTCGTTGCCATTCGCGGTGTCGGGCCGCGGCGAGCCAAGAACAGGGCTCAGCATGCTGCCGACACTGGGGGGCGCGTCGGGCGACAGCGGGCCGTCGCTTGCGTCGCCGTTGGCATTGAGGTTGGCCTCGACATCGGGGTTCTCGTTGATGTCAGGAATCTTTTGGCCAGATGCAATGCGCACCTGGTGTTTGTCCTTGAGCCGTGCGCGGCGGCGGCGGTCGCGCGTGTCGCGAGCCTGGGGCGCGGCTTTGCGCAGTTTCTCGAGCAAAGAGTCCATGGCACCTGCGCTCGAGGGTGACACTAGACCGGCGCCGATGCCGTCGCCGCCGGGTCCACCGGCCAGCTTGAGCTGGTGCGCGGCGTGCTTGCGCTTCATGCTGGCCTCGTTGCGGCGGCGCGTTTCTTCATACAGCACGTTCTTTTCGTGCGAGCGCTTCCACTCGCTGATAAAGATGGCGAGCTTCTGGAAAAAGTCACGGCGCGCGTTCTCGTCGCGGCTGTCCTCGCCATAAAACGCCATAATGTCGTCGTAGGTGCGGATCATCTCCTCCAAGTACAGCTCCATCTGCTCGGCCTTGCGCCGTGCCTCCTTCATGATGGGCAACACAACCTGCGTGACACGGTCCTGCGGGTGGAACTTCTTTGGATCCGACAGGTTGCCGTTGTCAAAGGCACGCTGCACGCTGTTGATGTTGATCACGTACTTTTTGGCATCCGACTGCAGCTGCTCAATGTTGATCTTTTGTGCGACGACGACGCCCTGGATGTCGTTGACAAACGACTCCCACTCAGGGTACTGGTTGCGCACAATGCGCTCCACCAAATCGGCAAGCGTCGACTCGTTCTTGTCGTCCTTGACCATGCCCAGGCGCGCCAGCGAGCTCAGCTTGAAGCCGCGCGCCTGCTTGTTGGCGTCGTTCATGTAGTTGCCAATGTCCAGGATCAGACCCAGCACGTTCATCAGCGACACCGAGTCGCGGATCGACTCCGACACCTCCATCACCTTGCGGATGCTCTCCATGATCTCGTCGTACTCCGCCTCGAAGCTGCGCGTCAGTGCCAGCGCCCGCATCCGGCTCTTCCAGTAGTGGTGCAGCTCGTACGCCGTGTACAGGTACAGCTGGTCCTGCCGCGTCAGCTCCGTCGGGTCCATCTCGCGTGTCTCCTCAGACACCTTGGGGCCCGTCCAGTCCTTGCTGTACGGCGCCATCTGCTTCGCCATGTTGTCCGGGATGTTGCACAGGTCGTCCTTTTGCAAGAACTCCATCACCACCATGTTGTCCAGCACGCTGCGGTCGCAGTGGATGATCATCTGCGCCACCTTTTCGACAGGGTGCTGCGAGAACTTGGCAAACGCAATCTCAAACGCCTTACGCAGGTCGTTCGAGATGATTTGCTTCTTGTCGTCCTTCTTGGCGCCACCCTGGCCCAGGATCTTGGTCTCCTTAGCCATAAACAGCTTCTCGACCTCGTCCAGAATACCACGACGGCTCAGGTCGTTGTACTTTTCCTCGCGGTCCTCTGCCGAAGGAGTGTGCGCCGCCCAGTGCGTCGTCACCGTCTCGTCCACCTTCTCCCAATGGAATGCCTTGAGCTTCTTCTTGGGCCGCACAACCGGCAAGCCAACAGAGGATGTCGGCTGCACGGGTCCAAACGTGTTCTTGTTTAGGAAGTGGCCATGCATAGAGCCTGCCATCGGCATCGGCGGTGGTGGAGGCGGCGGTGGGGGCATACCCATCATACCACCAGGAGGAGGAGGAGGCGGTGGCGGCGGAGGCATACCGGGAATCGCGCCGCCGGGCATACCGGGTGGCGGAGGAGGGGCGCCTGGAAGCAGGCCGCCTGGTGGAGGCGGAGGAGGTGGTGGTGGAGGTGCACCGCCCATGGGAGGAGGCGCGCCGGGCAGGAGACCTGGCGGAGGAGGGGGCGGCGGTGGTGGTGGCGGTGGGCCGCCTGCAGCTGCAGAGCCACTCGATGCGTCGGTGATCTGGATCTTGGGCGGCTCGCCGTCCTGGGGTGTGATGGGCGACTGCGAGTCGGCGCTGGGGCCTGTGGCTGCGTCGGCCTCGTCGTTGTCCTCGGAGTCGCTCGCGTCGTACCGCTTGACCTTGCCGGCAATCTCGCTCAGCAGTCCGTTCTGCTGCTTGGGGTCGATCACGGGGCGCCGGATCGACACAATATGCGGCTTCTCGTAGACGACGCCGTCGTAGTCGTCGCCGTCGGCCATAACCTCGTCCTTTTGGTCCTGGTCGACATCGAGATCAACAGAACCGGTGCCGCTGCCGACGGGTTTGCGGCCAATGCGCGGCTGGCGCGAGACGCGGCCAAGCACGCTGTCGCCGCTGTCGACGCCCAGCAAGCTGCCCGGAATGTTGTCGTTGCCGGCTTGCATGTCACCAAGACCGTCCATCTGGTTGCGCAGCTCGCGCAGGCGGTCAGACGGCCCGGCAGCATCGCCCCAGACGCGGCCCTCCAGCTTGTACTGCGTCTTCTGGCGCTCGATTTGCATGCGCAGGCGGTCCATGAGCTTATCGCGGTCGAGGATGCCCTGCATGCGCACGGGGTCCTCATCGGCCAGCACGGTCTTGCTGGGCGCGGTGCCGGCGGCGGTGCCATTGAGCACCGCAGCCGCAGCCGCAGCCGCACCCGCTCTCGAAGAGGCCGCATTGGACGCAGCGACGTCCTGGGCGTCGCGCAGCATGAGATAGAGCTCACGGGTCTCGAGCTCGTTGCGCTGGGCCTCCTTGGCGCGCAGGGTCTGGAGGCTGTCGATCTCGACCTTCATCGCCTCTGCCTGGCGGCGCTGGACATCAATGTGCTGGGCCTGTTCGTCGATCTGGCGCTGCATCTTGGCGACGAGGCCGTCGGCGCCGAGCTCGAGCTTAGCACGCATCTCGTCGCGCTCGGCCATGGCGGCCTCTGCGATCTGGCGGGCCTCAAGGGCTTCATCCAAGGCCTGGCGTGCCTCGGAGTCGGTGTGCAGCTTGTCGAGCAGGCTCTGGACGCTAAAGTTTAGGCTCTGCTTGAGGTCCATGTCGGGCAGGCGGCGGTCCATGGCGACATAGCTGAGCATGGCGTCGACGAGCTGGAACATGCGCAGGCGCTCCTCGCCGTCGCCGGTGTTGTCGCGCATGAGTAGCAGATGCTGCAGCGCGGACACAAAGTAGTCCTGCGTGCGCGATCCCTTGAGGCGCGCCTGGATGGCGTCGACGATCTGTACGGGGTCGTTGAGGTCCTTGACCTCGTTGCCCTCAATGTTGTCCTTGATGCTGCTGTTTTCCTTTTCCAGCATGTCCTCATAATCGATCGCCTCGTTGGTCCGGAAGCGCTCGACCTGCTTGTCGATGAGGTCGTACTGGAAGGCCTCCATCTTGGTGAGCACGCGCTTGATGCCGCACGCAATGAACTGCGCGCGGATGTGCAGGCGCAGCTGCAGGTCGTTCTCCGGTGCGTCAATGAGCATGTTGATGAGCATCAGCGTTGCGACCGAGTACTCCATCAGCAGATTCTCCATGCCGATGCCGCCGCTGCGCACCTCCTCGCTTGCGCCGACCATGCTGCCCATCTTGCCGCGGCCGTCGGCAGTCACCTCAATGATGCGCATCCAGGCATCGAAGCGGCCAGTCTCGCCCTGCTGGCTCTTGACGTTGTCCATGGCCTGGATGACCTTGAGGTGGCCGTCGCCATCGCCCCAGTGCGACAAAAAGGTGAGGACTTCACTGACCAGCTTGCGCGTCGACAGGCGCGGCGAGATCAGTGACATGCACAGCGCAATCAGCACCTGCTGGTGGGCGAGGGCGTCGTCGGCACCAAACTTGTTGTTCATCAACGCCTTGAGACACTTGACGAGATCGTACTCGCGGTCGAGTTCCTTGTCGCCGCGCGGGGCCTCGGGGGCAGCGGGCCCGCGGGCCTGCTTGCGGTTGAGCTTGAGCAGCACATTGGTCAGGGCGACCTGGCCCTGGCACTCGATGAAGCGCTTGACCCAGCCGATCTGCTGGGTGCGCAGGTTGACCTCGAGGCTGGCGAGGTTCTTGGCGTCCAAGCTGTTCTCCATGACCTTGCGCACATACCACTCGGGCGAGCCCTCCTCGTCGGAGTAGGTGGTGACGTCAAAGTTTTGGTACTGGCCGGGGCGCGCGGTCTGGCGGCGGCGCTGCTCGCCCTGCCACTCGGTCAGGCGGTCCTGGTAGATGAGAGTCCACTTCTTGACGGGCGGGTAGGCGATCATCTGGCGGCGCGCCTGCTCGGGCAGATTGAGCCAGCCGCGCTTCTGCATAAGCGCGAGGAACATTTGCTCAATGACAATGTCGTCTTCAGGCTTGGACAGATTGAACCCGTCGGCGGCGGCCTGGGCGGCCATACCACCGGGCGCGCCGGCGCTGCCCATCATGTTGGCGCCGCCGGGGGTGCCGGACGGAAACTTGGTGAGACGGTTGGACTCGCGCTGGGACGAGTAGGAGCTCTGCGACGAGGCGCTGGGCATAACGGAGTAGATGCTGCTCTGGTCGATGGAGCTGCGGCCACCGGACGTGGGGGCATACGAGTTGTAGCGCGAGTTGTGCAGGGAGCTGTCGCGCGGTGGGCCCCACTGCTGCAGCTGTGTCTGGCGGCCG
This sequence comes from Ophiostoma tasmaniense, assembly GCA_022392925.1. Taxonomy (NCBI): domain Eukaryota; kingdom Fungi; phylum Ascomycota; class Sordariomycetes; order Ophiostomatales; family Ophiostomataceae; genus Ophiostoma; species Ophiostoma tasmaniense. The sequence continues at coordinate 676,072 of JAKRGK010000001.1, read as the reverse complement.
GTGGAGGCCATGGTGATATTGCCGGACTGGCCGGGCGGCGGGCGCGAGCCGGAGAGGTGGGCACTGCCGGCAGCGGGCGCAGCGCCAAACATGGAGGCGGCCACCGCCGCTGCAGCCGTGTTGGAAGACGGGTCAAAGGTTGGGTACTGGTGGAAGTCGCTGGTGGCCTTGTTAAGGTGGTGGGGTAATGGCTCACGGCTCATGCTGGTGGTGCTCTGGCCGCCACCACTGCTGCCTGGCTTGGGCAGATAGTCGACGGCAACGGGGGAGCGGTGGTCGCCGGAGATGCTTTCGTAGGGGATGGTGGTCATGACGCCGGCCATCATGTTGATGCCTGCCTCTGGCGAGGTTGGGCGATCGATGGAGACGACAGAGGAGTCGCGGTTGTGGCGTGAGGTGCGCGAGCCGGAAGTGTTTGAGTCGAGGTCAGTCGGGCCGAGGAAGCCGCGGTCGTCGTTTGCGGTGTTGCGTCTGTCGGACTTGTGTTTGACGCGCGAGAAGAAGGACTTGCCGCCCGACGACTGTCTTGATTTGTCGGACATGTTGGCTGTGGTGGCCGAGGCCGTGTATATTAAGAGTGTGTTTTATTTGCTGCAAAAGAAGTAGAACCGGTCAGGAGTGTGTGATCGATGCTTGTGGCTTTAGCCGTGTTTGCTGTCGCGTCTACGCCGTCAGTGGATAAAGAGGTGCTGTCTCAGGCCAGGCGGATCGCAGCATGTTTTCTTCGATGGGTGCTGTTGAGTGTCGTTGAGGGTCGCAGGGACGGTCGCGGGGACGGTCACAGGCGTAGGTCGAGGTTGACGGTCGAAAAGAACAAAGAGTCGGTGACGGATCAGGGGTGAGTTTCGGGCTGCATAAAGATACGCGATTAGCATGGGGGAGGGGTAGAAGGATAGTAGGGAGTAAGGAGGCACCTGTTGGTAGATAGTGTGAGAAGAGAGAGTATGTATATCAAGGGTCCCTCGCCGTCAAAGCAATGAAGCTCGAGAGAAATGTCGAGATACCGCGAGTCGGCGTGGCGGTGGCCGCTGGTGGTGTGTGCAGGCTAATAAGCAGGTGCACAAGGGGCCGACGGCGTGTGTAGCAGCAGAGTGTCGCGGTATAGATGTCGTCGGTGTCGTCGGTTAGCGCAGATGGCCGTGGTATCGTGGTGTTGTCGCGGCTATCGTCGTGTCGATGCCGTGCCGAAGTTGACTCCTTCTCCTTTTGGAAGTAGCCCGTGGTGGCGTAGGTATTGCACAACGGTGGCCGGTTTGTGGACCTGCAGGCAACAGAGGTATCGGACGGCAAACAGCAAACAGCAAACAGCAAACAGACGGAGTATCTTGCGCTCGTTCGTTTCCGATCTGGCGGCGTCTGTGTTTGGTGTTTCTTCTTTCTACTCAGTGCTCAGTCCTGCCGTCCTCTGCGTCGAAGGGGGGTTTCCGTCAATTGTGGAGGTGTGGGCTGAAACAGGATTAGCACATCTCAAACCCCTGGCCTATGGTGGTTCTCCTCTATTACTGGTCTCTGTGGCTCAATTACTGTAATTGCTGGTGTGGGTGCCGCCCGCGTGTGCATATGGTGCCTGCGTGAGCTGTGTGCAATGCAGAATCTTGATCGTTTTTTATGTTGGCTGATGACTAATTTCTCCGAGACTGATGATGCCCGATTTGGCGTTCTTTCCACGATCAATCCAGAAGGAATGAGATTGCCCAAGCAAAGAGTCGCGCCTTCCTCCTCGGGCAGGTTGTCAGGGGGGGCTTTCACGAGCAAAACGGGCAGGCGTCACCTGCTGCTAGTCTCGAACGAGCACTGTCGTTATGCACGGTGTGTGCAGGCAGTGCACTGTACACTTGCATCTGCATAAACCGCCTGGAACACTGGTGCAAGCAAGATCTGCACGGATAGTATTTTGTAATCAACTTGATCTTACGAAGTACTGGATATGAGAGCAACTCTCGACCAAGCCATTTTTTCTTTTTTTCAAAACTTGGAAACACGTAAATCTATCGATCACGACAGAGACGACCTACCTATTCAAAAGAACACAGTGCCGCACTGTACTTCTGGAAGCTATCGTCCCACTGCTCCGCCAAAGCTCTAGTAGCGCCGACGTTTAAGATTGGCAGCTTCTATTTAGGGATATTTGGACCAACGGCTGGACATTTGGACGCAAGGCCCCTATTGATATATTATTGGCCATGGTCACGATTATGTGGGTCTATACATTACATCAGCATTATCGCCTTGTCACTTTATTGAGGCTTACTCAGTAATCTGCAATTTCGATTTCTTTACGCTCTGTCATTTTGTTTGGAGAATGTTGTAATCATTATGAATCAAACGAACGGTAATTTAAGAGCCATTGTAGAAAAGTCAGATTTGCCAAAGACACTTGTTGTATCCGACGACAGAAATAACATCTTTTCCAGGATACATGGTCTACTATGGAAACATGGTAATTAGAGACTGTCTTTCAGTGCGGTTCTGGAGCATATTTTTGTTTGATGAAGTTTGCGGTGTTGTTGTTTTTCAAGGGTTTTTACACAATTTGTCAAAATATTTCCAAAGTATTTAAAGTATTTTTCATGATGCTCCTGATTATGTTTCCGGTGATGTTTTCAATATTAAGACTATCTTTCAAGTATCTGTGATACGTATGTTATATCTCGCTTGTAATAGATTCTACGGTAGTTTAGCCCAAAGAAACATCAGAGGCATTATCAGAAATACTGAAAAGCATTGGTTTGAATAACAAAAAAGCATCATCAGAAGCATAGTTCACGGCACCAATGCATCAAGCATTTGTAACAACAAACATATTACCAAAAGGATCAAATGCATCATCAGTACTCTCAGAATCTATAAAACTCTGGATTGATTATGATCTATCTTACGACGCTCTGCACCATGCCGTTGATGACCATAACAAACTACACGTCTTGAATGCATTTTCTTATAAGCTGGCTTAGTCAGCACGAAGTTGGGCTATGCCACTACTTTCAATATTTTGTCGTGTTTCTTTAGTTCTAATTGATAGTGTTTGCCATCATGTTCCCCAGGTCGACAGTCACGGTGTATTGCTCAAAGTTGTCATAAAACACAACGGGCCGTACTGTCATGTCTTTTCAGTTGTAACTCACGTTGCCAACCATCTACCTATTGTCAAATAGTTCTGCACTACAGCTGCTAACTAGTGCTAAAGAGACGACCTATTTCCTATTTATAGTGGATAATACTTTGTAGTAAGCAATCCACAGCGACTGCCCAAGCAATAGATCCAGACCAGATCCTCCCCGACACTCCCCGTCGTTCAATAGCTTTTAGTCGACGGTCTCACGTCCTTTTTCTTTTCTTCTTTGTGTTTTCAATTGCTTCGTGGAATGCTCACCGCTGTGACCGGCACGCATGACCAAGAGTCTTCCACCCGTGCTGTACTCTCAGATCGAAGAATATCATCACCTTTTATGTTCATGCTGCAATGCTGTCACTTGATCTACTTTTTCTGAATTTTCTGATATTTTAATTTTCTGCTTTTCTGCTTTTCTGCCTTTTCCCTCTTTATACTTTATCCTTCCTGGTGATTGTTTCCCATCCGGGCATAGCCCAGCCTGTGCCGGCTATATTCAAAGCCAACCACCACCACACTACATCTTTTATCTACTCTCTCCTCTTCCCCATTCCCCATTCAGTTCCCCCACACTGCTCCGTATTAGAGAGCTACATTGTACATTGTCAGCTTCTTGGAGACGGCCATCACCCGAACAATGCCGCTCATGTTTACGATCTTTTGCTTGCTTCGTTTCGTCGTTCTTCGTACATTGCAGTCGTGGCTGCCGTCCTCTCGAACCAGAGTGCCCAAAAGAAACAAACAGACAAATATACAGATAGAACAGAGCAAGGGTGCAAGCTATGGCGAAAGACCGTCACGCGCTAGATAGCTAGGCACATCTTTGGATGAAGTTCGGAGTAATGCTACGCGACATTCACGTGGTGCTGGATGTGGGCATAGAAAGGGCAGGCGCGGACGGGGTGTACTTGTACTTTACTCTGTACACCAGAGGAGTGAGCGTATGCCACCTATCAACAGACAACACCGAGTCAGCACCACAGATCCCCCGACCCCCGACAGACGGAGCTTCTTATTTCACGATAGTTGCGAAACCCCGCACCACTTGTGCCCATCACTTGTAACGTGTAATCTGTAGTAGTAGTCGGGCCAGGCCTTGTTCTTTGACTAGAATTGACTTGTTTAGTGTGATAAATCACTAAAATAAACCAAATTACCGGCCAACATTCAGGGAGAGCCGTGAGATATATAGCTGCCCGACTGTCCTTTGGAGAGTCCTGTCTTTTCCTTTTATTTTCTTCTCCTCTTCTTCTCTTCTTCTCCTTCTTCCACTACGCTCTACGCCCTACGGTCCCATAGATACAATCCAGCATCAAAATGTCTGCATTCGTGGCACCAACAAAGCCAAACATTGGCGTCTACACAAACACCGGCCATGACCTGTGGATTGCCGACGCCGAGCCCAAGGTTGAGACCGTCAATGCTGGCGAGGGCCTGAAGCCGGGTGAGGTCACCATTGCCATCAGAAGTACCGGCATTTGCGGGTGTGTATCACCAACACCTTTCCAACAATGCGTACAATCCACCTAACTTCCCTCACCAGATCCGATGTTCACTTTTGGAAGCATGGCTGCATCGGCCCCATGATTGTCACTGGCGACCACGTTCTCGGCCACGAGTCGTCTGGCGAGATCGTTGCTGTCCACCCTGGCGACAGCTCACACGGCCTCAAGGTCGGTGACCGCGTGGCCGTCGAGCCCAACATCATCTGCGGCAACTGCAAGCCCTGCCTCGAGGGCCGCTACAACGGCTGCGAGAGCGTCCTGTTCCTCTCCACGCCCCCCGTCGACGGCCTGCTGCGCCGCTACGTCAACCACCCGGCCGTCTGGTGCCACAAGATTGGCGACACCATGACCTGGGAGGAGGGCTCTATGCTCGAGCCGCTCAGTGTCGCCCTCGCTGGCATCCACCGTGCCCGCGTCGAGCTCGGCGATCCCGTCCTCATCTGCGGTGCCGGCCCCATCGGCCTAGTCACAGCTGCCTGTGCGCGCGCTGCCGGCGCATGCCCCCTCGTCATCACCGACGTTGACGCCGGCCGTCTCGCATTTGCCGAAAAGTTCGTCCCCGGCATCAAGACCGTCAATGTCGGCGGCTCGCCGCCCCCGGCTGCTGGCGAGCTGGATGCTGCCGCCGAGGCCACGTCCAAGAAAATTCTCGAGGCCTTTGGCGGCGTCGAGCCTTTGCTGGCCATGGAGTGCACTGGTGTCGAGAGCAGCATCGCATCGGCTGTGTGGACCGTGCAGTTTGGCGGCCGCGTGTTTGTCATTGGCGTCGGCCGCAACGAGATCCGCATGCCGTTTATGCGCGCGAGCGTGCGCGAGGTCGACCTGCACTTCCAGTACCGCTACAGCAACACTTGGCCGCGCGCCATCCGCCTTGTGCAGAGCGGCCTCATTGACCTCAAGCCGCTCGTGACGCACCGCTTCAAGCTCGAGGATGCCGTCGAGGCCTTCCGCGTGTCGTCCAACCCGGCAACAGGCGCCATCAAGGTGCAGATCCAGAGTCTTGATTAGGGTCGTTGTTATTGATTATGATGAATGAAGCCGAATAGAATGCGAGTCTTTAGTTTGTACAATGCTTGTGGTGAATATTATGTATCAGATCGGGTCAATGTGCCAACCGTCTCCATCGTTGAAGAGAGCCATAGGGCATAAGACACCTCTATGGCTGGCCTACAGTGTAGACATTCACTGACAGGCATTAAAAGACCATTGCATTTGTACCGTCGTTCCTTCCAAAGTCGGGAACCCACAAGCTCCATCAATTGACGCCACGCTATTGGCTGGACCAGCGGAGACCACCACCTGGCGACATCTCCCGAGCTTTCCCTACTGCGCTGTATTTTTTTCTTAGACGGCTTTTTTAGCGTTGCCAACGCCGAGTTGACAACTTTATACTGGGTCTTGTCTCTGTTCGGCACGCCGTTGGTTCCTGCCCGTACTTTCCCTATTTGCCTACGCTACCCTTTTTTCCCCTTGGCCCATTGCTCCTGCAGTCTGAAATTTCCCTCTCCCTCGTTCCTTCCTTTCCTCTTCCACCTCTTGACATCGAATTGACGACATCCCGTGATTCTCCTCTTTTACCTCCAATCTCGGCTTCATTGACCACTGTCCTCGCCATCCTCGACCAGATCCGACACTCATTGACTCCTGTGTCGTCTGCCTTTGCGCCAATTCCCCATCCTCATTCGCCTCTTCGATCTTTACCGAGGGCCCTTGTCCAATCGCTAATCGCGCGTTTTTTTCTCGCTTTGTCATTTCGCGATCTCCAATCGACATTGAACTGACCAAGTCACTTCTTTAATCCCTCAATTTTCAATACACAACATCAACCTCACACAATGTCTGCTGTCCGCACCACAATAGCCGCCCCGGCGCGCCTGGCCCTGCGCCGCTCTGCTCCTCGCCGTTTCCAGTCCACCTCCTCCACCTCCACAACAGCCACCGACGCCGCTGCCAAGGCACGGCAGGCTGCTGCCGACGTCAGCACCAAGGCTGCCGAGGGTCTGTCGCGTGTCCAGGCTGCTGCCGGTCCCGCCCTGGCCGCTGCCGGCCCTGCTATCGCCGGTGCCGCCAAGGGTCTGACCACTGCCCTGGGTCGCGTCGGCGGCCGCACCGGCAAGGTCATCAACTTCATTGAGGGTGTGTTTTCAACCTCTGTCCTGTCAATCAGACTAAACTGTGCTAACTCTCCAGCCCAAACTCCCTTTGTCGTCTACTACTCCCGCGTCGGCCTCGAGCTGTCCCGCCTCGTCTTCCACGCCCAGAAGATGGCTCCTCCGTATGTCCCTCGAGCCTGTCGATCTAGACTCTAGACAAGCAACTAACAAAACAGCCCCTTTGCTACCTTCCAGACCGTTTTCGAGAGCGCCTTCAAGCAGCTCCAGAACCCCGCCAAGCTGATCCAGTCCGCGACCACCGCCGTCAAGTCCGCCCGCAGCGTGACCCCCGCCCAGCTGGCTGCTGGCGGTGTTCTGGCCGCCGAGCTGCTCGGCTTCTTCACCGTTGGTGAGATCATTGGCCGCTTCAAGCTGATCGGCTACCACGGCCCCTCGCCGGCTGCTGCCGCCCACCACTAAGCCATTCATTTTGCACGGTGCAGAATAGAGGGCTGTGGACGGGAGGACATGTAACATTATCAGCGAAGAATGGAGGCCGACAGAAAGGATAGATAGGTCAGAGCATGGATCAGAGAGTCAGAGAGAGAATAGGGCTGCCACGGTGCACCTCATGAAAGAGGATAGCTGGAGAGAGGATGACGATATCTAGGGTGCACTACGGGATGCCCGATCATACAAGGCATCCATGCCACCCATCATTTTATTTGTTCTACCATTTCTGGTCTCTTTTTTCTTTCTTTTCTTCTTCTTCCGTGCTTTCTCCTCCCATCTTGTCGTCTTGTTTTTCATGTCTATTTCATATCACATTTCATCGTTTCTTTTCCTTCTTTCATCACATTCTGTTTTCTTTATACATCTTTTGTCTTTTCTTTTCCCATGTACAAATTACCGCCCACCACATACGTGTACACCAGCTGCTGCATAAAAGGACTTGATTTTATAAGATCAAATGAGATCAAAATCAAGGCCACGGGAGAAGGACAAGGACGGGCAAGATAGAAGAGCAGAAATGCCACGGCAAGGAGGATTTTGGGAGTTTTCATTACACTAATATATTATTTTGAATCATTCCGGCGCGTGCTATCAAGGGGTATTTATGCGTGCTGATGCTAGATGGCTGCGTCGTTGTAGTTTGGCCGCATGGCTGTCCACACATGCCTGCAGGTCAGTTCTCTCTTCTTGCTGTGCATCATGACCAGACTTACATTGTGCAGTACACTGGATACGGTGCGGCGGCAAGCTCGGTGCGTGCATCGGCAATGGTCTGGTGCGCAGAGTCCAGATTGAAGCCAAAGCCGGCCGCCTCGAGAAAGGGCCGCAGCGACAGCCCCTCGATCCAGTTGTCAAACACGCGCGGGAACGTTTCGTCGTCACTGTGGCCGTCTATTGCGTTGTACGGCAGCAGGTATGTGTCCTCGTTGATGTTTGTATAGCCGGCGTGGTAGAGCGCCGCCTGTGTGCCGGCCGTGTCGACGCGTGCCGGCAGGCCCGCCGCATCCATGCAGTCGTACAAGGACCGCACCCAGAACAGAAACACGGGCAGCGCGTGGTACGGCGCCGGCACGACGTGTTTGCAGTTTTTCCGCCGGGAGTCCGACGGCGTGGCGTGGACGACGGGGTGCCAGTCGATTTCAATGTGCTCAATGTGGCCGACGCCCGGGATGAGGCAGTTCCAGATGTTTTCGTAGAGCTGGTGCCAGTTGGCAACGGCGCCGTACATGCAGCGGACGTGGACGAGGTCCCACGACTCTGTGCCGAGGCCCTCCCAGGTGTCGGCAATGTCCATCCACTGGAACTTGACGTTGGCGGGGATGCGCTCGGGCTGCCACGGGGAGACGTCGATGCCCCAGACGGCAGACCGGCCAGAGTATTTTCTGTTCTTAGTATCTGTATACCAGCCGAAGCAAGCCAAACTTACTCGCCCATCTTGATGGCCCACTTGCCACTGCCGGTGCCGACGTCGAGGATGCGGAGGTGGTCGCTGTGGCGGTCCAGTGGTGCCGCGTGGGAGTGGCCGCGGGCTTCGCGGACAACATCGTGGAACAGGTTCATGCGTTCCGACTCTCGACGGTCGCTGGGAAAGAGGTAGTCTGGATGGGTCACCAAGTAGCACCGGCCAAACGTTTCAAAGGTATATTCGGCGGTAGTCCTCGGTGCTCTGTGGTGTTGTTAGTCGACGGAAGCTACGGCGGTGGGGGCAAAGAGTCACCTGCTAGACCGGGGCGACATGGCCGGGCGTAGGCGCCTGTGACGCGGATATATAGTGCTAGGTCTGTTAAAATTTGGCAGGCTGGCAGCGATGATCGAGTCAGGCCAGTGTGATGCTGACAGTTTGGAGAAGTAGGGCGGGACTAAAAGGCAGACTTGGTGCATTTATAGTAACCAAATAAATCCAGGGTTTATATACGACAACAGAATTTGTGACGAGACTTTATAGAAATAAGACAATGGGAGACGGAGTCGTATCATAATAGAAAAAATGCCACCAGGAGGAAACCCAGTGATCAGCAGTATAATATGCACAAGAGGAGAAGGGGTGGACTTGTGAGGATATAAAAAGAGCAGGCAGCGAGCAGCAACAAAGACAGGGTGCTTGAGGGAGCAGCTTTAGGCGTGGACATGCAGCAGTTTGAGACAGGTGCAGCTGTAAGGGTGGTCGTGTGGTAGAGACGGAAGCATGGAGTCTTGATCACGGTCACGGCACGCGGTAGGGATGTCGCTGCAGTGAAGGAAGCCGACGTGACTTGCTTGTTAGCAGCGTTCCAATGAAGCCATACTGATACACGCAAGAACAGGTCGAGGTCGCCGTCCATGCCATGCTCAGGGTGGGCGGAGGGGATACACGCCGCCACGTAGGCTAGGCTCGGCCCTCTGGAGATGTTTATTATCGTCTTTAATAATTTCTCTTGAAAGATATTTCTCTGATACTATTGCCATCCTCTGGGTGTAAATAAGCAACAAGCGCGGCCTGCAGACCGTGTCCGAGACCGTCCCACCTGGCGGCTATGCTGGGCCAACACGATGCTTTGCCGCAAATCTGTTTTGATTTTCGTTGTTTTGATTTTCGTTGCTCCTTCTTTGTTTTATTTAGTCTTATATACCTGGTTTGGACTGTCTGTTGTATTCACTTCTTGATCAAATAAATAACAAAGCTGGGAACGATGTGCGCAAACATGGAAGAGCCGTGTACACTAGAACGACTATTGACTGGAGCATCATTGCAAACAAGCCATCATCTCTGGATATCAATACAGCAGCATTTGCCAATATGAACCGTTATCTTCTGGGATAACGACATCCTTCACATCTCTTATTCTGTCCAATCCAGCCAAGGGCTCACCAACTGAGACATCCAGAGACTGCGGCGTTTAAAGCGTCTGCTTCAATAGTCTGTAAATAGCTACAATAGAATGGGACACAGCTATGTGAGCTATCACACACATAATATACATGCAAGCTAAAATAAGGAGGGCCAAAGTACTGCATGGATCGAAGATGAAGACGGAGGTGGTTGACTCCCATACCGTCACACCCTCTGCCTCGTTATTGGCAGATATCGCCTTGCATGCGGCCATCGGGCCACCACGACGGAGTCTGTAGCAAGTGCTTAATATAGTGTTAAGAATAATAAATAGAGACAGCTTCAGCAGATCACAAGATGTGCACCCTCGCCATATCATGCATCCGCGGATAGAAAGAACAAAGAGAAGCGAGACACGAGAATCTTTGTGCTTGTTGGTATGCGCTGTCGGCTTGCGTATAGAGGGAGAAGAAGTTCGTTCTCCTTCCCAAGCTGAATGCATGCACAGTACGATCACTGAGGATATATTTAGTATAGATTTGCAGTGTTGATGGAGAGTCCATGATCGCCAGTCTACTTGTTGCGGCAGCCTGCTGATCCGTACGTGTTGATTTATGAGCGCTTATAATATATAGACCTGTATAAACTCGCTCCGAAGCTCGAGATCTCTCGATCATGTCATGCCGATGCACGAAGCTATGGCCACGAAAGCACAGACGCACACTGGCGATGGCAACGGCCATGGGGACTAGATCCCGCAGCTATAGGGAGACAGTCACAAACGGACAAGAGGCCAAGACCGGGCCATTCATGCAAAGAGTCGGTGTGCATTGCAAGTAATTTGAGTGTCGTTCGTATTGTGTTGTATCATGCATCGCCGGATTTGGAAAGTAGCCGGCATGTCTATTGCTGTTGGGGGCCATTGGAGGTCACAACATGCCTCAGCGTGCAGCCGATACTAGTGGCCGTCTCGGACCGTGGCCACCACTTTATTTGAGACTATAGAGACCACATGAGCTGAGCTGATCTTGTAAGACTGTCTGATCTTGCTGAGATGTTGAGATGTTAAATGGTGATGGTCTAGACGGAGTTGGCACGAATCAACCGTGTCGAGCATAACTCACTAACACGAGTCAACCGATTCAAGCAAAGCCTATGGACGACATTAGTAGCTCCTTGCTTAATAGCTCAGCTGAGCTCAGCTGCAACGTAAAGGCACCAATAGCATGCCATGCCGGGTGCATCAGATGTCTGCTGCCGTCACAGAACAGCCAACCTCATTTCCTCAGTAGACTTGGCTTGAGCCCGTCCCCGCCCCGGTCTTTAGTCGTTCTGCAATTCCAACTGCTGCGAATTCTCTTCAAACTCTAATCTAAGCGAGCAAGTTTGTTGGTTGTTGGTCCCGCATCACGCCCGGGTATGAAGCGGCACCGGTGTCTATTTTTTATTACGAGTCCAGCACCAAGCCGAGTTCAAAAGGCTGGGCGGCTGGACTGGCTATCGGCCAAAGAACTACATGACGATCACGGGAGTGCGAGGCCGATGAGGTCGGTCAGATGCCGGAAGACCGTCGTGCCTGCCGAATAGGAAGTTTAATACCGGCGAGGCATTGGCACGCGACACGCGATGCTGACTAAAGCACGTGGCAGTCGTGCTAATGTTAAGTGTGAACTATAGCTACAATAGGCAGTCTTCACACTACTCACCCACTAGCCAATAGTTCTACTGCCGGGCGTTGCCTGACGTGGCAGGACCTTGTGTGCGTGTTTACATGGTTGGTAAAGAGACCGAGAACGACTAACGAGAGCGAGAGGCGGTGATGAGTCGCGGATTGATAAAAGTAAAACTATTCAAGGACGGAAAGTCAAAGACTGCAAATACTGCAAGAGAATCTAGCTGGGCACATCACGATGGTCTGCGATTCTTCGATCTACTTCGGAGTGGCAAATACTGGGGAAGCTGACATCCGCAGGACTCGACAACAGCATCTACAAGTAATCAGAGATGATGAGATGAACCAAGATGAAGACGGCAAGAGTTACATTGGCAAGCTGTTGAAACATCCAAGAGATTAGATTTGAAAATCAGAGAAACATCGTCATAGTTGGGGTCCTCGTCCAAGAGAATGCGACGCTGAAGTCGTGGTTTTGTTTACAGCCATACAACGACGTAATAACCGACAAGACGGCACTCGGCTAGACTTCTACTTGTATTGATTTTGTGGCTGGTGCCAAGTTGTGTCGGGCAATGCTACCCTGCGAGTGGTGACGTAACGCATCAGGCAACATTTTCTGCTTTTCTTTACGAGTTTTCTTTCGCTGTCGATCCCACATTCGGGCGTTCACGACGCGAATAGGACACTGGGCGCATCCGGCAGTGGTGATTTTGATGGTATTTGTTAAAAACCAAAAAGACTGCTCTGTCGTGTGTGAAAATCAAACAATCAAATCAGGGGTGTTTGGAAAGTACAAGTACATCTCCACCAAATTACAGTGCAAAGGTACATCTAGTATTACCGTTGAAAACCGTTACGGAAACGGCCAGACCCATGCCAGTGCTAGTAGGTCGGGAATGTGCAAGTCAGAGAGACAAAGGCCCAGCCACCGAGCACGAACTACTGTCAACGGCAATCAAAGATTGACAGAGATACTCAAGAGAGGCCGCCCTGTGTGCTGGCAGCAGTTCCTCGCGTCGCTCGTGGTGCGCTGTTGTACGCAAACTGTGGCTGGGGCAGGCACAGAAACCGTTGCAAACAGGGAACCAATGTGCTTGGATAGCAGTGGTATCTGACAATATGACAACAGCCAAAATGAGAGAATCTAGACAGATGACGTCGCCCCGTCTGACCACACCCCTGTTGGCTCACCTACCCCTGTCATCTCTCGCCCTCTCTCTACTTGTATATTCCACTTGTTCTATTCTTAATTCTTATTGCAAATAGAGTGCTCTCAAAGTGCCGGCATCCACCGAGCCACCCACACAGCCATTGCACAGCAGACGTCGACGAAGCCGACTGGGTAGTGGGCACAGACGTTTCCGTGCAAGGCAAGATGATTTGCAACCTGGGTGTTACTAAGTACTAAGTAGTTGTGGCTGGTGTCTGTGTCTGACGTCGTGTCTCGCCAGTCTCGATGATCGTGTGTCCGTCTTGTATTTTGCAATATATAAATACTTGGCCTCCCTCGTCTGTAGCCTTTCTTTTGCATCCCGTGATACTATCATCGTCTCGCTTCCTCTATCTTCCTCTGCTCTCTGCTCTCCTTGCTCTCCTTGCTCACCTCAACCACCTCAACTACTTCAATCCACACCATCCAACAATGGGTCGCACTGGCTTCTTCCACCACATCGGCAGCTTCTTCCTGCTCGCCGCCACCGTCCTGCTGGTCGTCGTCTCCATCTCGGCCCCCGTCGTCGACGACATTGCCCTCTTCAAGGTCAACCTCTCCAACGCCACCGACGACCACAACTCTGCCCTCAACTTTGGCACCTTTGGCTACTGCGTCGTCAACACTGCTGCCGGCCACAACGTCTGCTCCGGCAAGCACATTGGCTACGACCCCGTCAGCGAGGTCCTCAGCGTCGACGCCGACATTGACGATGCCTTTTCCAACACAAACACCAAGGCCGCCAAGACCCTCACCAAGATCATGATCCTGCACCCTGTCGCCGCCGGCATTGCTTTCATTGCTTTCATTCTTGCCCTCGGCGCCGGTGTCATTGGCTCGTTCCTCGGCTCGCTCGTGTCGCTCGTCGCCTTTGTCGTCACCGCCGTCGTGCTCATCACCGACTTTGTGCTCTTCAGCATCCTGCGCCGCCACATCAACAATGACGACACCTCGGACACCCACGCCAAGTACGGCGTTGCCATCTGGCTGCTGCTGGCCGCCGCCGCCTGCTCGCTCCTCGGCACCGTCGTCGTCTTCCTGACCTGCTGCAGCTCGCGTCTGCACAGCTCGCGCAACGTCTCGCACAGCAAGGTCGAGCCGACCTATGTTGCCCCTGCTCGCACTCGCGGCCGCTTCTTCTAGACCTCTAGATGATGCATCAGTTTAAAACTCACGATCCTTGATGAATCCTAATTTGTTTCAGTCGGCATTCGTCGGCCTTTGATATCCCAATCCTTTACTTAATCAGATAATTGTATAAAATAATCAATAAATTGAATATAAATAATTATCTCGTTGAAAGTATAATCAATGGTAAAAATGCATCTGATAAATCAAATAAAGCAACTAAACAAACTACAACTGGTTTCATTTTTATTATCAGACCTACTGCATCGGAGCCGGCCGTTACTCAAGTCATGTAGTCCATTTTCAATTTTACAGCACAGGCGTTGAGTGGCGGGAATATGCGCTGCATTACGCTGTAGGCATCCGTTATCAGGGCTTACAGGGGCAATGATCGACCTCGCATCGTCACGGCCTCGACTCAATTGTCGCATCTCACTTGCATGTGCATTTCTATTGCACATTGCAGAAGCTTGCATATAAGCAGGCTGTATCGGCCTTTTTCTTTCGCTGCAGCCTTGTCCCCTTTCATTGCGTCTCCGCTTGATATCATCAGTTATCATCGAATGCCTGGATAGTCGAATATCCCGCAGTCCAGTGACATCGACTCACCAGCCTCACTCCCCTCTCCTCGCCATCGACCATGACGTGGTCCTTCTCCGTCCACATCTCTGGGCGCTTTCCCGACGCCTGGAACAAGCCCCGGTACCACATCGCCCAGTCCTACAAGCACAGTCTCCATGTCCTGCGCACTGCTCCCCTCGCCGAAATCTCAGGCGCGCTGGGCGACCTCGGCACCCTGCTGCCCCTCATGACTGCGCTCACTCTACAGCACTCTGTCTCGCTGTCGTCAACGCTTGTCTTCTCAGGCCTCTCCAATGTCGCAACCGGTCTGTGGTTCGGCATTCCCCTGCCCGTCCAGCCCATGAAGGCCATTGCCGCCGCCGCCATTGCCAACAATGCCTCTCTGCGCGACACTGTGGCCGCCGGCGCCCTCGTGAGTGCTGTCGTCCTGTTCCTGGCCGTGACTGGCTTGCTCCGCCGCCTCGCCAATGTCATCCCGACCCCCGTCGTCAAGGGCATTCAGCTCGGCGCCGGCCTGTCGCTCGTCCTCTCGGCCGGCAGTAGCGCCCTGCTGGGCGACCTTGACTGGCTGCACCGCCCGTCGCTGCTCGACAACCGCATCTGGGCCATTGTCGCATTTGTCGGCTTGCTCGTGACGCAGCGCATGCCGATTCCTGTCGCAGGTGGCCGCCGCTCCGCGTTCCTGCCCTACGCCCTACTTGTCTTTGCTGTTGGCATCGCCCTGTCCTACGTCCGCCAGACCATTGGCAGCGGCCACCTGCTGCCGCACTTTTGGCTGTGGCACCCGCATCTCTACATTCCCAACTGGCTGTCGCCCAATGCCTGGGCCATGGCCACGGCCCAGCTGCCCCTCACCACACTCAACTCCGTCGTGGCCGTCAGCGCCCTGGCCGATGAGCTGTTTGGCTCCGACCCTTTCCCGTCGCATCTGCCGCCGTCGGCCATCAAGTCCGTCACGGCCTTTGGGTCCAGTGTCGGCCTCATGAACCTCGTCGGGTGCTGGTTTGGCGCCATGCCCGTGTGCCACGGTGCCGGTGGCCTCGCAGCACAGTACCGCTTCGGTGCGCGCAGCGGTGCCAGCGTTGTCCTTTTGGGCCTCGCCAAGGTGGTCCTCGGCCTGTTCCTCGGCGAGACGCTCGTCGACCTGCTGCGCTCGTTCCCGCGCAGTCTCTTGGGCGTCCTCGTCCTGGCCGCTGGCCTGGAGCTGGCCGGCGCCGCCGCGTCTCTCAACGAAGGCTTGCCCAGTGTCTCTGCCGAAGAGAAGAAGGAGCGCTGGACCGTCATGCTGATGACAGCTGCCTGTTTGCTGGCCTTCAAGAATGACGCCGTCGGCTTCCTGGCCGGTCTGCTGTGCCACGGCGCATACCGGCTTGCGGACCGTCTCGAGTCGCATCGCAGCCACAGTCTTCGTCACCACAACCACGGTGAGAGGCAGTCGTTGCTGTCATAAATATGTCTCTCTCATCCCAGTCTTTTGGTATGCCGCAAACCAATCGCCGCGCCTTCCTTAACGATCCCTCATGTCTGCTTACGTAATACACATATCAATACGACTTGCTCTTATGATCACTTTGAATACATAGTCTTTGCTCCTTGTGATACATTTACTCTCTACTCATTGCATGCTCATCTTCACAACGGCCATTACTAGAAGCCACGCTTGATCAGTCATGCCACTTAAACCTAGTGTTGTTAGTCTGATGCCTCTCATTTACCATGTATTACGTAATCAAACATCACCATCTGATACTCTTCATAAAAAGCTGTTCTTGTGCCACATGGCATCTGCTGAGACACCGCATCGTCGTCGCCCATCACGAGTCTCAGCCTTACTCAGGATCCACCCTACACGGCTGCTGTACAGCTCAGGCCATTGGACGTTTCACACCACATTCGCCCCATCGTACCGGCTATCTCCCACTTTCCCCAGCTTACTCAAACGGGAAAGCCACACTCCACAAATACAGCGTGTGATTGGCTAAATAACCAGCACTAGACCCACTTCGCATCTTTTTTGCCAGCCAAAATTTTTTTTAGGCCTTGCCAATTCAGCCAATTATAAGGCGCCTAACACACCGCCCAAGAGGGACGTCGGCGTCGCCAACCACCACCTCGAAGTCACCGAGCAACACACTCGCACGCCCGCGGAACCATTTGCATCGATATATTTCATTATCGTGTGGACGACACTTGGTTCTGATTGCCAAGTGACCTGCATCTAGCTGCCCAGAGCCCAGCCACAGCTCCGGACAGCCATCCGCCTCAACAACCCCCCCTCGTCGTCCTCGACACTCTCGCCACCTCGATATCGACACCACGAAACCCACGACAACGCCCACCAACCACGCCGATTGCAGCTGGCGACCAGGACGGATTGCTCTTGACCGTGTCTCGACCACTTTCAATGTCTGCCTGCGCGACAGCTCTCTCGGGTGTTCAACTTTCTCTTTCTCTGGCCCGAAAATCAACAGCACTTGCCACTGCGCACTTTCAACACTACCTTTAAATTCGAGCCGACTCTCGTCTTACTCATACAGAATACCTTGCTGCCACCCGTGTCTGGCATCTCGGATTCTCATCATCTCAAACCTAATCTCAAGTCTCAGTCTTAAATCTCATCCATCTCAAATAGCAAGGCCTCAAGAACCTCCAGCCCGCAACGCGTCTGGATGAATATTCCGGTCTTCATTCGATTCTTCTCTCCATCCCTACCTACCATTCGTGCCAGGCGTAAAATAAAGCAAAAGCGAAAAGCAGCTGTGCTGGCACGATTGATCACATAGCCGCCACGGACGGCATCAGCGTTGTGACCACCCCCGGCCGCAGCCACCTCCAAACAACATGGCTACAATGATGGCCGGCTTAGCCGGCCCAGTCGCCCCAAGAATGGATGATACCCCCATGATGCCACAGCAACAGCAACTTCAACAGCACCAGCAACAACACCAGCACCACGTCGCCAACCCGGCCGGCGCTGACGGCGGTGACGGCAACGTGTCGGACTCAGTCGAGTCTTACGAGTCTGATGGTGCCAACAACCCAAACCACAACGGAAAAGCCATTGGCGCCATGGAGCCAGGGTCGACCTTTGCCCTGGACTCCTTTGCCCGACTCGTCTTTGAGGATGGCACCTTTCACATGAACAGCTTCGAGGTCGTCATCGGCCGTGACATGGCTGCGCTTAGACAGGCGCGCGCCATCAAACGGGCCCGCGATGCCGCTCAAGAGGCCCAGGCTCGGCGCGAGGGCTTTGTTCCCGATGGTTCAAACAGCCTCGCTGACTTCAATGCCAGTTCCTTTGCAGACCCTTCTAACAACATGCAAGTTTTTGCCGGCGGCATCCACCAGATTCCCGGCTTCGGCACATTTGATGATCTCGGCGACTTTAGAGGTCCCGTTGGCAGAGCCGAGCAGCTCGCTGGAGAGGAAGACCGGCCACAATACAGCCAGTCGTACTACAGCGAGAAGGGTGGTTTCCTCGGCCCCTCGGGCCCTGCTACATGGCAAGGCGATGCCAAGGCACCGTCTGCCACCTCCGACTCAAACAGTGTCTCTGGTGCCAACGCTGGCAGTGCGTCTGCATCTGCCGCCGCCGCCACTGCCGGCTCGACCGGTGCCGCCACTGGTGCTCCATCCGGTGCTGCTTCCGGCACGGGCGAGAAGACCTCCGGCTCAACGGGTGCCGACCAGTCAGGGCCCAGCAACAGCGACCAGAAGCGCCCCGAAACACCTCACCAAGCAAACACCGTTTCCGACCATCTCATCCCTCACCGCGAGTACATATCCCATACACCCGATGCGGCCGCCGTCAATGCCATCCAGCACATGCCACGCCCAACGCAATCCGTTTTTGTCGGCATCCACTGTCCCGGCGACCTGGACCAGATGATCAGCAACACTCAAGCGATCTCTCGTATCCACATGAAGATCAAGTTCAACTCGAAGCTGGGCGTTTTCCAGGCGCACCCCATTCACAGCAACGGTTTCTTCATCGACGACATCCATTACAATGCCAAGCCCGTGACCCTGCGTTCTGGTGATGTTGTTCAGATCAAGGACATCATGTTCAAGTTTTTCATCAGCGGCACCCAGCTCGGCCTGTCTGGCTCGCCCGAGTACGACAAGAAACTGAACCTCAAGCCCCTCCGCAAGTCCAAGAAGCTCAAGGGAAACAAGGAGATGAGCTTTGTTTTCGAAGACCGCCATGGCGACTCTGGCGATGCGCGCGACACGACCAGTGACGACCAAGCCAAGGCCGACGGCGACGACTCCGACAATGAGCAGCCCAAGAAGAGAGAAGAGCCCGACATGACTGGCAGCGAGGCTCTCGGCGAGAACCTGCCATGGGCTTCACTCTCGGGCGAGGGCTCCAGCATGAACGCCAACGGACAAGCTTTCGCGCAGCCATCACAGGCCATGATGGCAGCTGCCAACTTGATGGCAGCAGGAGGTACGATGCCGAACATGAACATGCTTCCTATGCCACAAATGCCACAGGATATGGCACCCGCCGACGCCATGCTACTTGCAGGCGGCATGGCCCTGGCTCCCGCGTCGGCAATGCCGCAGCCAGTTGGCACATCTGTTGCCCCTTCGGCTATCATGGGCGGCCCCACTAGCCCGGCAGGTATGCCACCAACAGCAGACCAGGGGCTGGCACCGGCAGCACCGGCAGCACCGGCGGCAATGCAAGCAAACAACAACGTGTACGCCAACCCCAGCATGGAGATGCAGATGACTGGTATGGAGAACGAGGCTCCCGAGACCATGATGCACAACACGCAAGGTGCCCCGGCACCCAAGAAGCCTGCACAGGACAGCCCCGAGTTCCAGCTGATGATTTCCAAGTCAATGGAGATCATGCAGCGCTATGTCAAGAAGCCCACTGAGGATGTCGCCGAAAAGAAGCGCGGCCCAGGCCGTCCGCCAAAGTTGGGTCTGTTTTCTGTGCGCGAGATGCGCCAGATTCTCGAGTACCCCAACATCTCGCCGGAGGAGAGGCAGCACGTGCAGGCCACAATTCAGGCCGTGCGCCAGAAGAACCGGAAGCCGAGCTCCAAGGAGTCCAAGATGTCCAAGGACGCCAAAGACGCCAAGAATGCCAACAAGCGGCCGCAGGCCGAGCAGATGCAGATGCAACACATGCAGCAGCAGCAGCAGATGCACGCCAACGCAGCCGGTGGCGAGATGCACCCCGAGCACCAGCTGCACCACCTCCAGCAGATGCAGCACCAACAGCAGCACCAGATGCAGCACCAGCAGCAGTTCCAGCAGGAGATGGACTGGCAATCCCAGATGCAAATGCAGCAGCAGCAACAACATCAGCACCAGCAGCAGCAGGGCGACAGCGCCATGCACGATGCGTCTGGACATGGTCAAGCCCCGATGGCCCATGGCCAACACGCCGAGCAGCAGCTCAATGCTGGCCACGCACAGCAGCACGAGCACGCAGCCCACGAGGGCGGCGATAACATGGTCGAGAGCATGCTGCTGGAGCACCTGACTGCCGAACTTGCGGGCGACCCCGGCTATAGCGGTAGCGGTAAAGGGGCTCCTGGAGGTAACGGTAATGCCGCCGGTGCCACCACTGAGGGCAGCGCCAATGCTGCGGGCCACGATACCACCTTGTACGACCAGCACACGCACGCGCAGAATGCGCAGGCCGCCGGAGCCAACGGCCAGATGGACGATGCTGGCCAGATGCTCAAGTACCTCACGACCTTTGGCGAGGACCAGGCGCATCTCCAAGGCGTTCCCGGAGCAGCCCGCCCTGACGGCAGTGTTGCGTACGGCCAAGCACAAGGCGGTGCCGAGGGACACATGGAGATGGGCGCTGACGGCGCCACCATGGGCATGTCCTTGGGCATGATGCCCCCGACACCAACACAAGCCAATGCCGGTCTCATGTCGATGTCTGGCACTCCTGGGGTCGCAGAGGACGGCACGCCTCTTAAGCGCAAGGTGGGCCGGCCACGCAAGCACCCACTGCCCGAAGGCGCCGAGGACCGCAATGGCGACAAGCGCAAGTTTAAGCACCGCAAGTCACGCGACGAGGACGGCATGGACGACGGCATGGGCATCGCCAACAGCATCGAGGGCGACGGCAGCTACATTGGCGACAACGGGATGATCATGGGCGGCGGCAGCGGCAGCGTGACTGGCGATGGCCGGCAGGGCAGCAGCAGCACGGTTGGCCGCGCGCGCGCTAACAGCGGTGCCGAGGGCAGCAACAGCCAAGAGAAGATGTCTGAGAAGGACAAGCGTATGGAGCGCCACAAGACGCCTCCTCTGTACCTCAACCGCGATGACTACGAAGATGATCAAGTGACCAAGCCCGGCAAGAACTACAGCATCCTCATCGACGAGATTCTGCGCGAGTCAGAGCCTACTGGTCTTTCGCTGCGGCAGATCTACAAGCGCATCCAGATCAAGTATCCTTACTTTTACTTCAATGTGGAAACCAAGGGCTGGGAGAGCAGTGTGCGGCACAATCTGATTGGGAACGATGCATTTTACAAGCCTAAGAACAGTAATTTGTGGTTCCGGACAGGCGTGGAGCTGGATGCCGGCAAGAAGCGCAAGGGAGGGTCGCCTGACCGCCCGACGCATGGCAGCCACTTCCAGAACTTTGGCACGCACCCAGCCAACTGGACGCCCCAGCAGCAGCAGCAGCAGCAGCAGCAGCACTACCAGCACATGCAGATGCAGCAGCAACAACATATGCAGATGCAGCAGCAGCAGCAACAGCAACAGCATATGCAGCAGCCTCAACAGCAGCAGCAGGCACACCAAATGCCGGCTGTCGATGCCAATGGAAACGCTATTCCGCAGGGCTTCCCGCCGCAGATCCAGGGTCAAGGCCAAGCACAGCCCCAGGCGGTGCAGCAGGCCCAGCAAACTCAGCAAACTCAGCAGCCTCAGCAAGGTCAGCATCCTCTTCTTCCGCAGCTGCCCCAGCAGACTGTCGCTCAGCAGCCGTCGGCCTTTGCCCAGCAGCAGCAGCAGCAACAGATTGCCGCAAACACTGCGCGTCCGCAGTTCCCTGCCCAGCAGCAGCAGCAGGCTCAGCAGGCACAGCAGGGACAGCAGCAGCAGCAGCCGCCCCGCATCTCGCCTGCCGGCGTGGCTGGAGCGCCGACCAACCCTATCGCCCTTGCCCAACAGCAGCGCCTGGCACAGGCCGGAACAGTGGCAGGCCAAGTCTCGGGAGGTCCCCCTACGATTGCACCTGGACCGCCCCGTCCGGCCCAGCAGCCCCTGCAACCTCAGCCCCAACAGCAGCAGCAGCAGGCGCACCAGATGCCCGGTCAGCAAGGCCCACCCGGCGCGTACCGCCCTCCCGGCGCCCCTGGCGCTGCCGCAATGCCACAGAACAGAGCGCCCATGGCCCAGAACCAGGGCCAGCAACCGGCTGCTCAGGTGCAAGCAGCTCCTGCCCAACAAGCATCATCGTCTGCGGCCGCACCTGCGGGAGCCGCTAATAACCAGGGCGGCACTTCGAGTGGCTCGGCAACTCCCGGTCCCGTGGCCCGGCGCGCAGTGTCTGCCAACCTCATTCACCTCGTCGAGCACTTCAAGTCGCAGGTGATGCAGCAGGCGAGCGAGCTGATCGAGGACACGGAGGAGACGGTGATGATTGTGGTGAACCGCGGCCTGGGCCTGTCGGAGATGACGGTGCCGAACAACCAAAAGATTGACGACGTGCTGTCGGAGGTGTTCCAGCAGGCCAAGAAGAAGATGGGCCAGGCGCTGGACCCCGATCTGCTCAAGGAGCTGCACGCATTCAAGAAGGAGTTCAAGACAATCATGAGCCCTGTTATGGACAGCGACCGGTCGGAGCGGCTTGTTCTGTCTGCGATTGACCAGGTGCTTGGGTTCACGAGCCGCAGCATGATGCATCCGTCGACGGAGACGGAGCGGCAGGAGATGGACAAGGCGGAGAAGCTGCTGGTGAACGAGGCCGACCGTGTGGTCAAGGCGTACGAGAAGCGGCTGTAGAGAGTCCATCCGTGGCGACCGCCCTCTGACTTGCCCAGCAGCTAGGCCAATCTCCCATGTCCATCATCCACAACTACCGACATCTTCCTCATCTTTTTCTCTCATCTACCCTACTCTCTCTTTCTCTTATTCCATCCACACCTCTTCCTCTACCCTCAAATTGTTTTACTGTTCCATTCTCTCTTGTATTTTTCTACTGTTGTTTTCTTGCTCTCTCTCTCTCTCATGATCCGTTACGATTGATCACAAAAGTTTAGGTTACACAAAAGTGTCTATTCCCTGCGCTGGTTATGTCTTTTTTGTTCTTTTATCTTCCTTCTTTCTTACTTTCTTTTACTTTCATTCTTTCTTATTCATCATTGTTGTTGTCATTCTATTTCTTTATCTCTTCTTCTGTATACGCGGCTCTAGATGGATGGGTTTCCTTGCAGAAAGGATGACAGCCCGGGCTTGGAAAAGGGTCTGCTTTGCTTGTTAACATCAGACGGTGCTCTGGCGTTTGGGTTTGTCGGAAATAGCCTTTCTTATTGTTTTTACGGTTTTACTGTTTGTCTATTTTCTGTCTATTTTGTCTACTGTTTTATTCTCCTCTTCCTTTTTCTCGTCTTTATTCCTTTGATCTCCGGCAGCGACGGGAGCTTCGGCGTCTGCGGTGGAACGGTCTTGTTTACTATTCTCGATATCTCTACCTTTCAATCATTCTATATCTTTATTACTTTTCTGTGTTTTCTCTTGTGGCCGTTGTTCAATTTCAGCTGTATATCGCCGTGTTCCCGGCATGCCTGGGGCACTAATTCCACTTCTCTTCTATGTTGCGTGGTCGTTGATTGTGACTCGGCCCGTTGCCTCAAGTTGCTGACTTGTCATGATCTCGTGATACTTGATACCCGTGATGCTCTCATGAGTATATAATGTGATATTCGATAAATGCTCTGTAAATACAAGAAATGATGCGCGCGTCTCGGCTGGCCGCGACCAGCCAGCACGCCGTCCTCGCCTTCGCTCTCGCCCTCGCCGCCGCCATCCTCCTCGATGCCCTCTACAATTTGGCCGACTCAGTGATGGTGCCGACTTTGAGCCGCTCGTTGTACTTCTCGAGAACCTTTGCGCTGTGGTACTTCCAAAACGGCTTGCTGGCGTCCTTGCCAGCCATGCGCTTCAGAATCTTGGTGCCGCCGGGGTGCTCCTCAACAAAACCTATAGTGTTAGTGTTGTTTATCCGTACCTTGGACTCGGCCAGCCGATCAAACATACCTGTGATGTCGTAGACGCCGCCATCGATGATTGTGTAGAGACCGGTCTCGTCGGTCTTGTGCTTGGCGACCTCGGCCACGGTGAATGTTTTTGACATGATGGCGATGTGTGTGTGTTGGGTGTGGACGTGCAGTCAAAAGACGAAAATAGGCGGAATAATTGCGCGATGATCGGATGAGTAAGATGAACGGCAAAGTAGACGTTGGATTCAAGTAGGGAAAGAACAGGAGCAAAATGAATAAATCCAAAGGCAGAACGCGATGCCTTGATAGCTCCTTCCGCATTGTATTGCCAGTCTCGCCTGTCAATCTTATCCCCAGCATACCTCGGCTTGCACTAGGCCGCCAGCGCGCTGTAGCTATAAAATTACAGTGGAGTGTGCATGTCTGTAGCGCACATCGCCCTAGAAACGGCACTATAAATCAAGCTGACTCGCTTGAATAATGACGAAGAAGGCGGTGCGCGTGCGGGGGAAGGAGCTAGTCGGCGGTCTTTCTGCAAAAGCAATGCCGGGGAACGCTCCAGAGGGCCAGTAGTGGAGACAAAACCGCATGGAGAAACCGCCAGATGGTCATGAATAGCCGATTTATCTCGACGCTGATGGGCTGATTTGAATTTAGTATTTGTTTTTGATAAAGATTAATCGTGTCTGATTCGCTCTATCCTACTTCTCCGTCTGCAGTTCCCCAACCTTTGGTATGCTTCTGCTCTTTCCTACTTTGTCTTGACTGCTACGTTTAGTCTCTAATACCATGTATGGTAAAATGGTTGCTTTGCTGACTGTATGCAATTCTTTAGGAAGGTATGACGTTATCTTTGGTCCTCTGGAGAAGCACGTGAGGCTGCCCGTTCATAACATAACATCACCACATTCCATCCTTCGAGGCAATATCGTAGCTGTCAATGTGTTACACAGCTTTTGCAAATATATACGCAGCGCAAGGTAAAGTTACTTGAATTTTTTATGAAAAGACAAATATCATTAGAAAAGGACCATGCAAAAAGCCAAGTATAGCCTCATCCTATAATCATCCTATAAGCCGTATTCTATCCGTAGCCATCCAAGACCAACAAGAAAGGTATCTGAGAGATATTCCGAGAGATGAAAAGAGTGAAAAAGACAAGGCGTAGAAAAGAGTGTATAACAAAACTGAGAAGAGAGTATCAAGTATCCGCAGATAAGAAAGCAGAGAGTAAAAGAAGAGAAATCAAATCCCAGTTGTATCCCGCTGACAACGATAAAGGACCAAAGCAATCAAAGCAATCATTAAATGTGTTGCGACCGTAGTATGAGTCGGGTCGAGTCAAGTCGAGGTCGGGTCGGATCAAGGACGAACCAACCGATTGTGTCGACTGATAGCCAAGTGAAATAGAAGACGACGACGATAGCCGACAATACGGGTCCGCGGCGCCCCTCAGCCCTCCGGCATTTGACCTGTTTGACACTGGCCGTCAAAAGGCCGACAATTATAGGCCGACGCTTTCAAACTCGCGCATCATGACGGCCATCTGCGCCCGTTTTGCAGCCTCGGCGACGAGTGTAAAGTCTTTCAAGAAGGAGTCGGTTGTTGACGATTTGGTGCCCTTTGGTGGTTGTGGTGGCGCAATCTGGCCGTTGGAGAGTAGTGTTGATGATGAGTTGATTGTGGCGGCCGAGGCCGAAGAGTACTGTGTTGACGAGTTCATTGTGAAGACTGGAAGGTGTTAGTTCCTGCATTGGGAGATTAGGCGGCAGGCGTGCACGTCTATAGCCGTCACGGGTTTGACGACAGGCCAGATATCAGATCAGCCAGGCGAGACTCGTAAAACTTACATGTGGGATTGAGAGACGGGGATGTCTGGAAAGGCGCTTCGACGGCGATCTGAAGCGAGACAATGAAGGAGATTGGTAGAAGCGAGGTTTGCCGGAATGCGAGACAACTCAAGAGTCTGAAATCCAAAATGAAGAGATGAGGTGATTGATGAGAAGTCGCCAAAGAATGTCGAGTCGTAATCAAAGGCGTAAATGGTCTACCTAGATAAGATGTAGACGGGAAGCGAGCCGGGACACGTTGTTATGTAAAGACGGGAGGCTGCTTGATCGGGCATATGTATTGCAATCGTATAGTGGTATTGTGGCTTACGGCTTGAAAGTGCTTGACAAGAGGGAGAGCTGCGTAGAGTGTGATGTAGGAGGAAGAAAGACGGCAGAGACGTTAGAGAGAAAGGATGACGTGGGGGGTAGATGGCGTGGTTGGTGTTTGGAGTTGGAGAAGATGGTGGCAACCTTGTGATGATGCTGGGAGGACCGAAGAAGATGGCCGATGGCGCAAGTGTTGACTTGGTTGTGATGTGGTGATGTGGTGATGTGACGGAGTGGTGATACGATGGTGATGGTGATGCTGATACAAGAGGATGTATACGGGTCGAGTACGATAGAGTCACTAGACGATGATAACAATCCAAGAGTTCAGACCGAAATTGGAATCTTCACAAGATGAAAGCCAGACAAAAGAAACCGGCCAAACCTCGGAATGAAATTTGGAGAAAATCAATGAAAGCGTGCTGGCGTCTTAGATCTTGGAGGGTTATATTAGCGGACGCATTTAATTAAATCAAAAATAAACAAACAAAAATCACCAGAGCAGATAGAAGGATGAATTTTGGACGATACGAGTTAGCACGATCTCGGTCCCGCGAGCGAAAAGGAAAAATGGTTGCAAAATGCTGCAACATGCTGGAAAAGAATGAAAAGGAATGGAAAAACACTG
Source organism: Ophiostoma tasmaniense (assembly GCA_022392925.1). NCBI lineage: Eukaryota > Fungi > Ascomycota > Sordariomycetes > Ophiostomatales > Ophiostomataceae > Ophiostoma > Ophiostoma tasmaniense. The sequence continues at coordinate 649,443 of JAKRGK010000001.1, read as the reverse complement.
AAAGGGTTCTTTATGGCTTCTTTATTGTGGTGCAACGATGGAAAAAGTGATACGGGACTGACGGATAGGGTGGATGTTGTCAAGTCAAGTTGAATAAAAACAGAATTCGACGTTTGATTGAAGACTGAAGAAAGAAAAATGAAAAGAATTGAAAAATCTTTCTTTTTGTTTTAGATTGCGAAATCAAACTTAAACAGCAGAAGCATATAGTCTTTCGTACATGCACAGGAACCGCATTCGTCTGCACCATAATCTCTCTGGTTTACACAACATCTCCATCATCAGTCAACCATCACGGTTCGGAATCACGGTTCGGAATACAAATCCCATGAGAAAAGCAAAATCTGCGATCACGGAGTTGCTCATTGTTGCGACTTGCCAGGACGCGCTAGGCCCAGTTCGTTATCAACTTGAATTTGCAATATAAATATAACATTTTATTTAATTGAAACAACTAATTACCGTTGTTGACAACCAACAATGACGACGGGCAGTCTCCACAGTGGATAAAGACCCGTATTTTGTCATTAAACATGCTGTATTTACAAAGAATGGGCTGAGCACAGTGTCTCGCCTGGAAACTGCACTCGCACGGAAGGAGTTGCGACAACCGAGGCTATCATGTCGACGGATGACTAAGAATGCGTATAAGTGATGAAAGGTATGTATGCTTTTGTGGTTTATTTGAGACTTAGAGAGAGAGAGAGAAGAGCGAAATCTTCTTCCTCTTACATCGTCAGATTTTATTGAGTATGAAATATGAAACATGAAGTCAGGTGATAAGATTACGTGTGGTAACGTGATTTAAGTCACGTGAGGGTTATAAGAGATAATCTTATATTCCTTTTAAGGCTATACGTATAGAAAAGTAAAGCTTTAAAATATCGATTGTACTTATAAAAATAAATAGGCTAAAGGCTTTTATACCGATATAGTGGCTATAGATGTAACAAAAAAGCAGGTATAAAGGCTTATATATAATTTTAGTAGAAAAGGTACGTAAGAAAAGTTTTTTTTAGAGTATATAAAAAACTAAAATAAAAATATATGTCGTGTTTAAATAATCGAAAAAAGTAGACAAAACATTACTTTATTAAATCTTTTTTTTACGTTTTATTATTTATAAACGTAATAAAAAAAACGGTAAAAAACGTTTTAAGTAACGGTTTCGTTATAATATTACTTAAGTTATAGTCTAAAACGATATAATTAAAGTCGATAGTATTTATTATAATAACTTTACGTAGCTAATAGTATTTAATATCTATATACTTAATACGTTAGTAGAAATTATCGTTTTTAGTTAAACTTTTTACTGCTTAATTGTCGATATTTAGCTTTATTTTTATAAGAATACTAAGTTTTTCTAAAAATATTAACGTCTACTTCGTTTCGACGTATACGTAATAGAAAATTAAATATTTAACTTCGGCCGTTAATATACTAACCGTCGGCAGCTACCGAATAACTTATACGACGGGGCTACCTATTAGGCAATAGAAGTAGCCGAAAAAACTACGCCGGTTAGTTTTATCGTCGGCGAAAGATAAGTCTATATAAGCCGTAACGATAAAACGTTTATTATCGTTATAAAGTTTATTTTTACGGCGGTATATAAGTACGTAACTAGCGGTAGCTTTAAAGTAACGTAATACTTTTTTAATAAACTCGAGGTATCTTTTAGCAAAACGTACTATAACTTTTACGTATTAAAATACTATAAAAATAATATTAAGTCGCGTTATAGTCTAGTAGTAGATTAGTTTACCGACGATATATTAATACTTACGGGTATTAACTATTTTTTTACCGTCGACTATAGCTATAATAAAATCGGTAATAAGTATAAGATAAATATTAGTTTTATTAAAGCTTTATTTTTTTAAAAGCTTATTAATATATATCTTTTATAAAAACGATAGTATTATATCGCTTTACGTATCGATAGTTTTAACGACGTTAATACCGAAAAACTACTTAAAGTTAAGTTCGAGTTCGACGTTAACAAATACAAAAAGTTATTCTTTAAAAACGTCGAAGATATCGGGATATCCGACGTATAAAATATCGTCGATATAAGTAACAACTATAATATCGGTAGCTTTATTATAATATACCGTTATATCCGACTTAAATACTTAAAACCCGATAGTTAGTAGTTTATCGTGTAATAAACGTTACTATTTATAGCCTACTTACTTAAAGCCGTATAGTACTTTAGAAAAGTATATTACGGTAGACTTATACTAACTTAATTCCCGAGTTAACTCGTTATAATTTTTAAAGAAAGATATTAGTATCGGCGGCTAGTATAAGTAAATATCTTTTTAAAGTATACCTATAAAAAAAACAACGATAATATCGAATTAACGTATATTATAGCCTTTCGTAATAACGAAAATATAAACGATTCTCTAAAAGTTACTCCGTAATATCGACGCGGCGGTAATATTATAGTCGATCTTTTAACGCTATATATAACTTTTAGTAACGAAACGAGCTTTCTTCCGTACTTTTAGTCTAAAAAAACCGCGTTTACGGTTTAAAACTATACGTCCCGTAATAAACCGTATACCGGGTTTTTTATCGGTAAAGCGAAAGACTTATCGATTAATAAAGCTAAAAATTTCGGCGTATACGGCCGTTTTTTACGCGGGCTACTTAAAGCTAGTACGGGTTTTAACTTCGGTCGGTTTGTCGGAATACGGGGGTACTTTTTTGTTAATCTTAAGCGATACGTAGATAGTTAGATAGTAATTATATTATATACCGAAATTTTTACTATTAGTAAAGTCGACTATAGTCTTATAACGAAGAAATTAATTATTTGCTTTTTTAGGCTAAAGTATAAAAATATTAACGACATCGTAAGATTTTATATTAACGTTAGATATAGACTATACCGTATAACGTTAAGATTTACGTTATATACTATTAAGCTAAGTAGCTAGATACTTATTCTTATTATAATATAACTTCTTAAAAAAATATATATTCGTCGATTTAATAACTTTTTTAATATTATATAGCTAAATAACGTAAATACGAGTACCCTTATACCCGAAATAAACAGCCTTCTCACTACAAAAAGTTACCTTAAAGTCTTTAAATCGTAGCATCGACCCTTCGATACGTTTAATAAAATATTTACTTCCGATAATACGAAAGTACGATAACTTAAAAATAAAAGCAAGTCCCGTCGTTTTATACTATTTAACGAGAAAAATAATACCTTTAGTATTAACGGTAATATTATATAAATAAACAGTAGTTTTAGCTACTTTTAGCTATATTATTATAAAAATACTACTATTAATAAGTAACGCTCGTATTTTAGTAAGTATAGTACGGTTCGTACGTTTAATACGCTTATTACTTTTATAATAGTAAAAAAAAAAAATATATAATTCGATACTATACTTATTGTAAAACTTTTTAAATATACTAACGTTAACGTCGGTATTATTATCTATCTAAAAACAGTAAGGTATACGGTTAGTCTATCTTATAAGTTTAAATATAACAGCTTTTAAGACATTATAACATTTAATCTTATTACGAGTAAAAATAACCTTAATAAAGCTAGTATACTTATCTCGAAAAATAGTAAAGTAACGATAGCCTTAAAAAACACCTTATTTTATACTAGTAATATCTATATAGTATACTTCTCCGGGGTATATAACGAGATCGGTACGTATATCTTTAGGTATATAATACGTTATTTTAGTTATCTCGTAAGTAACGTAAAAACACTTATTAGTATACTTTAATATAATATCGTAAGTAATAAAGCTATCCGAGTATATCTTAAACGTCGCCGTTATAGCTTAGTTACTAAGGTAGCTTAAACGTTTATATTATAAACGAAGTTTAATAGCTTTAGTAAACTTTATCGTTATAAACGTTATATCGGGTTAGTCGATATAGTTTATTTAATAACGTTCGTTTAAGTTAATTTTTATATCGTTAGATATAGTAACGATATAGTTTACCGTAGTTTTACGATAAAATAAAGTAATAAAATCTATTAATTAGATCTTTTAAATATAATTAACGGTTTTAAAAAGTAAAAGTTTACCGTTTAGTTTATTATTAATTTTTTTCGTACGTACGGTAAAAATAATAAAGCCGTTAAAGTTTTAAATAATATATTTACAAAACGTATCGTTATAAACGAAGTTAAAACTACCGTCGATACGGCTACTAATACTAAAGAAAACTATATTAGATATAATATTAATATTAAAGCTTTCGTATAAGTAAACGCGGCGTAGCTTTATAATATTTATTCGGCCTCTGAGACTTATAACTTTAAAGTTTACGTTTCCGATAAATTCGATATTAACCCGGCTTCTTCCGGTAGTAAAAAAAGTAAAGTCTTCGACTATAAAGCCGAGGTTAAACTAGCTCCGATAATTTACGATATATATATCCGAACCGGTGTTAAACAACTAAAAGTATTTATTAAAAGTATCTATAGTATCGATAGTTATAACGTAATAGTTTATATTACTTCTTCCGGTATAGTATAATAAATAGCTTACGGCCGACTACGGCTATTACGGCGGTTACGAAAGCTATTAAAAATCTTCGGCCGGCTTAAGTTTTTTCGGCTTTTTATTAATAACGATAATATAGTTAGCTACTTTTAGTCTTTACTTAATACGGTAGTTATCCGTATTATATATAAGAATACGATAGAACGTATATTACTTACGGGTTTTACCGCTAAAGTTACTTTTTTAATAGGTATTACTTTAGTTATTATTACCGGAGCTATTATTATTTCCGGGTTTACCGCCGTTATTATTACGGTTACTATTACTATTACCGTTATTATTAAAAGTATTAAAGGTATTATTAACGGTATTAGTTTTATCTTTATCTTTTTTTTTATCTTTTTTTTTAAACTTACGGTTTTTACGTATTTTAAAACGAAGTAAAATATAATCGAGTATCTAATCGAAGGCTTTATCCTTACTTATAGTCGACTACTTATACGTCTACTTGTTATCGAGTTCGGTTGTGATGGCGTTGTTTTTTTTTTTCTTAAAAATTTAAAAAAAGTAGTTAAGCTTTTATTATGTAGATAGCCTATTAATATAAATAATATACTTACGTGTTACTTTATTATATACTTCTAGGAAGTCTTTAATAATATTATAAGTCTAAATAAAACGATAGTAAGTAGTAGAAACTTTAATAAAACGTATACGGCGTAATTTACTAAAACGTACTTTAAGTATAACGTAAGTAACACCGAAATAAAAAAAATACGCGATGCTTTTTTATAGCTCCGTATTTATTTTTTACTAAATAACGAAAAAAAAGTTACGGAAAGAAAAGTCCGTAATAAAAGTATTAATACTATCGGTACTAACCGATAGGTTAAACGTCTTAAAGAAAAACTAAACGAAAAATAACTAGGCCGGCTATTTTTTAACGGAACGAAAGATAATACGGTTACTTTATACTATCGATATAATAAGTTAGATGTTACTATCGGTAAGTTTAATAAAGCTATTATCGTTTAAATACTTAATACTTATACGATGTAGTATAAAGTTAGGTATTTATATAAATACGGCTTTCGGTACGGAAAAATCCTTAAAAAAAGTCTTTCTATCGTCGGCGTAAATAACGATAAAATAACTAAAAAGTTTAAGTCTTATAGTTATATAAATTATATTACTTTACTAAAGAAACGGAGACTAAGTATCTACTTCCGGTAATATAAAAGTAAAGACAGGTTCTTCCCGTAAAAAAGACTACTATACTTTAAATCTTAATATAATCCCGTTTATATTAATATTCGGGGTATAAAATACACGGGGCTTCGTTCTAACCGTACGATGAAATATACGGGATAGATTCGGTATAATAGGTGTTACTAAACTTAATTAGTAGTTTTTGGGTATCGAAAGACGTACTAGTATCTCGGGAAACTATAAGTCGAAATAAAACTCGACGTTATAACTAAAACTATTAAGTTTAAGTTAAAACAAACGACTAAAAAAAAAGTCGTTATTTTAATCGATATAACGCTTTAGTATTAAAGGCATACGACTTTATCTTCTTAAGACGCTTTCCGGATTATCGTAATATTTAAATTCGGGCTATAAACCACGAAGACGACGAGACATCTATTAAACGCAAAAAAAATAAATAAAGCAAAAGAAATAAAATGAAATAAAATCTAAGCGATAAAAATAAAGTATCAATTAATACGGCTATGCCGGGCTTATAACCTAATGAAAAGTATGTATACTTTTGTAGTTTATTTGAGACTTAAAGAAAGAAAAAGAAGAGCGAAATCTTCCTCCTCCTACATCGTCAGATTTTATTGAGTATGAAATATGAAACATGAAGTCAGGTGATAAGATCACGTGTGGTAACGTGATCTAAGTCACGTGAGGGTTACAGGAGATAATCCCACAATAAGTCTGCCTGGATAGGCAGGCACGATTATTTACTTTATGATGCCACCCTGTAGATGTAGGATGCAGCCCGAGTTGAGCCGAATAGAGGATTCTCGTTATTATCGGGGACGCGAGAAACCGATGCACGATGGACCGACACCTTGGTATCCTCGGCCGACGAGCAAAGATGGCCTTATCCGACCGACAACACATCGCTGCACGGAATGACCAGGATGCAGAAGAGAGAAAGTGTGGAATTACAGGAAATGTTCATCAATTTATCTCAATCAAGTAAGTAAACAATGGATACAGCCTGATCAGCAATAATCTTGGAAAAAATGCCCGGCCGACTAGTTTGAATGCTTGCCGAGCATGTACCAGGCGACGATCACGACAACCGGAGCGGCATCATGTTGCGTCATAGACGAGGATTGAAGGGTAAATTAAGATGACGAGCAAACTGCTAACAAGAGCAAATACAGAGTAGCAACCTCATAACAAATTTACACTGTAAAATTCAAGAGGAAAAGCAAGGTTAAGACGAAGCAAAGGCCGGAACGGTGCCCTTCCGTGCCGAAGCATAAAAATCATGACAAGCACCAGACACATACACAAGCCGCATAATCGGCATCACTAGTAGCATCGAGTCGATAACAAGTCGAGTATTGCTGCGTGCTATAAATACAAGGTATAAGGTTATGTTGAATACGTCGTACTGTTTTGCTGCTATTTAGCCTGTGATATGTTACACTTCAGAGCATCATGTTGCGACTAAACTAGGAAGGAGACAGCGGTGAAGGGTGTATTAAGAGCTGAGATGTGTCTTCAAATATCGCAAGTCCAAATGGCAAGACCGCTCTTTCCTACTTTGCTCGACATCGTATTACATCGTACTGCCCAGTGACCATTGCCATTCGTGCCTTCCTTGCCAGCCCCGGTCCACACGGACTTGGAAATAACATTATCCTCCGAGGTCACACGGCGACTGGATGCCTGTGCTAAGAGATGAGTTAATAACCACAAGTGATAACGATGTACCCCTGTCGTCCAAAGTACAATGTACAAAAAAGGGTTCTTTCGTGGAACAATCTGAAACACGCAACGGTGCACTCTTTCACCGTAATACAGCATCGAAGAACACTGCATATCCAGGAGAAGGCGGCAGGAAGGAGTCAGGTACCAAGTAGGATCCAGTTCACTCCTTCCTTTTGCGTTTATTTGCTCATTCTGTTCCTTCCTGACCATCGTATGTACTCTGCATTTCGGGAAAGATGCCCTATGCTCCTTGCTGGCTGCTCCTTCCCTATTGAGTATTTGCCTACTGAGGATCCCCCGCGATTGCCCCATGATTGGCCATTCCCCTTTGCATCTCGCCCACGGTTGTGAACTCGCATCGCCCTTCTTGACGTCTTTTGTACATCTCCATCCTCACCCCCGTCATGCTCATTGATCACCATTCGCCTTGTGGTTCTTATTCAGTTTTTCTCGTTCCGCTTTCTTGCCTTTTTCCACACCACTCATCCGTCCTCTATCCGCCTACTCATACCTATTTTCGCTTTCCACTCTGCCCCTCACTCGCCCAAACACTTTCGACCCCTGATGACGATCAACCCTGCGAGAATAGCCGTCCCATCCATCTCAAACGCCTGCTCGCGAGCAACAGACAACCGTTCGCCTCTGTGTCCATTTGTGATTTGATGTGATTTGATATTTGAGATTCGAGATTAGCCAGCGTGGCCGTCTCCTTGTCGCTGGCCAGCGGCCCTTGGCCGTTCATCTTGCATCTAGACCGTTTTGGCCAATCATTGCCATCTCTGGCTCTGGCTGAATGCGGCTCATTTCCCCATCTGCGACTCGTGTCATGGCATCTTCGACAACGTCTTAATCATGAGAGCCCATTCGCCGCCTCCGTGATGCCGTGCCTCGACGGCCGCGTCTCGTCTGGCATCTCTGCTTGCTGTGTCTTTTCGAATTTGCCATAATTTGCCATGCTATCGCTATGCTTTGCTTGCTCGATGCCATGCATATAAACTAGTATGTCTGCTCTTCTGCTCCTTTTTCTCGATCCTTTCTCGTCATATGCCTCTTGAAATCAGTCTACTGCACCTCGAGCCTGCTCTATCCCTGATCTTTGCTATTCTCCTCATCCTCGGCGTTTCTCATTCCCCCTTTCTGAACACATCCTGGCCTTGCTTGTACTTTGTTCTCGCCTCGAAAACACTGAATACCTATTTCAAACTTATTTTTAATTCCTCATTAATTCTTTCGTGTCATCTGGAAGCTGCGTAATACCCACAGACCCTGTTTCTTCATCGTGTTTGCATCGCCTTGCATCGCCTTGCATCGCCTTGCATCGCCTTCTCATCGTCTTCTCATCGTCTTCTTCTCGTCTTCTTTTCCGGCGTCTGTGTCTCTGGTACCTCCCTAGACCACTGTTTGTTTCCTCATCTTGCTGCAATACCACCTCACCCCCCTCTCATCAACTTTCTTTTACACAGTATTCTCAGAAATTGCCCTCCTCATCGGACTTGTGAAACCAGTACTTGCAGCGTCTTCCTTGTCTTTTACACACCCTTTCTCGGAACCCTGTATGCCAGCAGGGATCTGGTTGCGCTACTGCAACCCGCCCGTGCTCCTCCTCTCCTAACCTCTGTTTCTGCAACACCTTCTTCTGCGCCAGTCTGCACGTTCTCCACTATTAACACCGACATTACAGGATGCTCTCTCTCCTACATCGTTCCAGATCTCTCAGAGGGGGCGGTGGTTACAGAAATGACAATGGCCACAGCATTAGCACAAGTGCAGCGGTGAATACGGCCACGGCGACTATGCCCACGACGAATACGGGCACTACGGGCATTACGACCACTACGACCACTGCCACTACGTCGCCCGCCAGTGTATCCTCCTTGGCGCCGTCCTCATCCACATCCACTGCGTCCTTCTCGCCTGCATCATCTGCAGGTACCAGCGATGCAAACACCTCATCGAGTGCAAATGTACGCTTAGGTGGTCAGGCCAAGACGCACGGCCCAAACGCGCCGTTGTCTCTGTCTCTCTTGTCGACTATGGTTGTTCCATCGGCTGGTCCATCCATTGTTTTGTCCACGGACTCTTCTGTTTCTGGTGTAGCTACTCTTTCTCTTTCTTTGCCCGTGACTTCTGTATCCCATTCTTCTAATTCTTCTTCTCGATCCTCTGACTCTACTTCCGGATCATCCTCTGATTCTTCTGATTCTCTTGTATCTTCTTCTTCATCAGCTGCGTCTGTGACTGCTGCTCGTTCTCTTCTTCTTCCATCTGTGCATTCTTCTTCAGTATTGCAGTCTTCAGCTACTACTTCGAAACAGCCCGGCGCAAATTCAACGACCTCTTTAAACCCAAAACCAACACCAGCAACGCCCAAACAATTATCTTTATTTCCGTCATCTAAAGCTGTTGTACCTTCAAAGTCCTCACCCACCGAGTCCAATTTCGTTTCAAAACCCGTCCTCCAGACATCGACAGTTCTCGGCCTCGTTGAAAGCAAGCCGTCATCACCGCCCTCTCCCGGAATCAACGGGAAACGAGAATGCCCATACGTCAATCGCCCACTACCACCGCCTCCTCCTCCTAAGAACTCTGCCACCATGCCATCTTCCGGTCGCCCAAGCACATCGGGTGGTAAAAGAGCCCCGTCTTCTACGGAGATGGCGTCTTCCCTTGCACCTCTCTTCAAGCCAACACCAATTAACCACAGAATGTCCCGGGATGACTCGTTCCTCACGTCACAGCCCAGAAGAGCAGCAACCTTTGACACCAAGAGAATGTCTCGTGATGATATGTTCTTAGGAAGCCATCAAGCAGCTGCCCGCAAGGCCGCCTTTCATGTTCCCCTGCGCAGCCAGACGATTGGCGAGGCACCTGATCTGAGAGAATCACCACCGCCATCTTTCCCAAAGCGTGTCTACCGGTCCGAGTCTCTTGCATCTGGCGAAATCCAGATTGGCATGGCACTCGGCAGTCCTGCTCACCCTCCGTCTGCTGAACAGATCCAAATGTTCCAGCAACAACACATGCAGCACCGCCAGTATCAACCTCAAGAGGAGCTGTCTGACCAGCCCGAACAGCGCTATGTGCAGGCATTGCGCCAGTATACATCACCAGGACATGACAACCAAACTCCTTCGCAGACACAAGAGGAAACACGAGCACAACCTGTGGCACCAGCACCAACACCGGCAAGCAAACCGACCAGCCCGCCAAACTCGTCTATGCAGCGCTCCAAATCGACAAGACGGAAGATCTTGGGCTTCTTTGGCAGCAAGAAGCAGGAAGCCAAGCCAGCCATGCCTGCGCCACCACTGCCAAGAGCTTTGTCAGACGTCGTGGACAACACCTCCGACGTTGCATCTCAGAGCTCTATATCTACGCCAACAATGGAGCGGTCTACGACAAGGGCTGGAAACCGCAAGTACCAGCCCATTGTGATCCCTGGTGAGCCAGAGCCGACCGCAAGCACCAGCACAACGGTCCTTGAAGCACCTGCCCCTCAAAGCACCGGTCTCAAGTCCTCGCCGAGTTTCCGCAGCAAGCGGCCATTCTTGCGGCCCAAGGCATCTGAGCCCGCTATTCGCAAGCGGCCCGACATTTCCAACCCTATCTCTGGAACTCTGGCGAACAGTTCGATGAGCAGCTTGACCTCGATGAAGGCGGTGCCCATCAATCCTACCATTGTCCAGCCACCTGCTGCGAATGCGCCTAGCCATCACCAGCACCACCACACACAGAAGCACATGCTGGCTGCTAGCCCCTACCTCAATGTTGATATCCCCGAGTCAAGTATGGAGCGCTACAGCATCATGTTTGGCGGCCTGTTGCAAACTGGTCCATCTGCTTCTTCTCTGCTGGCCCGTCGGCAGGCCACACTTGACAAGCTCAAGAACATCAACGACAAGATACACCACGATGATCTGGAGCGCAATCACGCAAATGCTCTTGCATCGGATGTCTACCTGCAAGTTGGCGGCCTGCAACGGCGCGCAACATCACCGCATGCTAGATCACCATCGTTCTCACTGTTCCCTTCCAAGTCGCCTGCTGTCACACACCACCAGAACCTGTTAAACGTCAGTTCTGGTGCCCGGTCGCCTCGTCTGCGGTCAAACACATCACCCGCAGCTACACACTCACCGATGCAGGCAGAGTTCAACTTTTCGACACAGACATCGCGGACAACTCTGCGGGAGAACCCAACCGGCATCGCCCGTAAGGTGCCCGCGGTGTCGCACATGGGACTTGCTATGACGACCATGCCCTCTCCCGCCTCGGCCATGGCTGCACGATCGGTGGTTTACTTTGACCCTGACCAGTCGAGCCTGATCATTGATTCACCGACAGAACCGAGCCCGCAGGTTGATAGTCGGAAGACGTGGAAGGAGGCAACACAGGAGCTGCCTGTTTTCAAGCCCGTAATTAAGGAGCCCCAGTGGCAGATGGTGTCACCACCAAGTGCCGGTAGCAACAGTAGCCACAACAGCAACAACAGCCAGGGAAGCAGCGGCAGTGCAGCAAGCAAGCCAGCGCGCAACTTGGAGTCAACCACATCCAGCAGTTCTTCGCCCGCCACCGAGATTTCTGTTGAGCTTCAAGTCGACGAGCCCGACTCGGCTCTAAAGTCAGCCGTTGAGATCTCCATAGCTCGGCAGATCAGCGTGTCCCGGCAGCAACGCGAGATGCTTCGGCCACTTAAGACAAGCAATCTTAGGGGGATGTCGCCAGTGTCTGGATCGCCGGCTCTGTCGCGGTCGGCCACGCTGAAACTGGGGCGTAACGAGTGGCTGCAGGAGACCAAGTCCGCAACACCTACGCTCGTTGTTCCGCCTGAACAGGATGCAAACTACAGCTACCACAGCAACAATGACACGCGGTCTCGGTCCAACACAGCACCGCAGCGGCCTGGCCGGGAACACAACGAGCAGCAGAGCGCGCACTACCTGTCGCCGCGGTCCAATACTCCTGCATACCAGCTGGCCCAGAACCGCAAGAGCGAGCGGGTAATTCTTGAGGCTGCTTAGGCGTCTCTTCTTCTTTTTCTTCTTCTTCTTTTCTTCTGTTACTTTTTCTTTTACTTTTTCTTTTACTTTTTCTTTTACTTCTTCTTTTATCTTTCTACTTTGAAATCTTCTTCATTTGGGGCTGGTCTACTCGAAGACGACAATCTACCTTTTTAGGGTGCGGAGTTGGCCCGGCTATTCATTTCACTTCACGCCATTCATTTCATTATTTTTTGATTATATCTTTATTCACTCGAGGCATCTCCCGGCGGAGATGAGCCCACTGCATCTTTCTTTTGTCTTTCATTTTGGCATTTTGGCATTTTGGCCGTCAACTTCACTTCTAGAGTCTGGTACTTGTTCTTCCTACTTTCACATATAATAGCCCACATTGGAACGGGCTAATTTAGAATATATCTGGTATTTAAATTCTCGTTTATTTTTTCTTTATCATGGCGCCATTTGTGCAAGTTACATCAAAGTACCGTGCATCAAGAGAATCATGCATGACATGTCGGCTAGCCGCGATGAAAATAAGCGTAGCCTTGGTGTTTCAGTCTGCTGGGGAAGAAGGAGGCGGCAGAGCATCGCTGCAAGGGACGTCAATCATGTTTCGTTGTATTAATAGCAATGGTAGCATCGTTTCAGCAGATCTGATCTGTTGTACAGCTGGGTTGTGACTGAAGACGGAGACTGTGCACGAGTATGTAGTGTAGATTATGAAAGTGAAGACGCAGGCGAGCATGGCAGAGACAAATTTGATCTTTGAAGACAGCAACTTTGCAGATTATGCATAGAGAGGAGCAACATGAGAATAACAAAGAACAGCAAATACAGGAACAGATGAATCGTGGATGAACAGCAAAATCAGCAAAAAAAGCAAACGCCTACCAAATCAAGGAGATGGTATCCCAGGAGCAACAGAGCAAGAGAGGAATATATGTGCGCGATGCAAACAAAACAACAAAACCGATCAGCACGGCAGACCGGCAGACCAACGACATTGAGCAAGAGAGAGAAGTGCCCTATTTGCTATCCAGCAGTACCTGCACTTGGTGCTTATAACCGCCTCTATATGGGTATATTGTCACGGTGCTCTGGTGCTGGACAGACGGTTGTCTTCTGCTGCTGACTTGGTGCATTCAGCCTGTCGTCTGAAGGTGGTTGTATATCCAACACAAGTGCTGCGCGTATTTACATGATTGTGCAGCACGAGTTCTGCTTCTTTGCTTGGTCTAATCTGTTAGTATCGGCTTTGGAGAAGAAACAAAACGACAACAAATAACAAAAAATAACAAAAAGTCAAAAAGGACTGACCGTAGAATTTTCTGGTGTGGGCGCTGAGGTCGTCAGACTTGGCCACGAGATCGCCAATCTTCTCGCCGCGGTTCAGCACGCTCTCAATGGTCTTGTGCAGGACAATCTTGGTCTCGTCGAGCTGCTGCTGGATCTTCATGATGCTGTCGGCCTGCTGGGGGTCCTGGTACTTGGCAAGGTAGGTCTTGAGCTCGGGGAAGGAGACGTTGGGCTTGTCGCCGGTGGCCCAGGCGGAGCGCGGAGATGCGGCGAGGAACTCGTCGACAATCTTGCCGAGGATCTGGTGGGCGACCAACGGCGGGTACTCCTGGTCGGAGATGATGATGCCGCAGATGCCCTCACTGCGGCCGTAGGCGTGGAAAGTCTGTAATGTCAGTAGCTGTATTGGCCATTGAGAAAACGAGCACATACATAAGACTGCTCCTCGACGTCCTGGCGCTGGCCCGGCTTTGTGCGCTCGGCGACGGTCTTGGCGAACATGGTCATGAACTCGCCGATGCTGCCGCTGGTGAAGCGCGAGTAGCCGGCCAGGTTCTTCTCGGCGACGAGCTCGACGCTCTTGCCCTCAGCGCCGTCGGTGCGGATGATGCCGATGTAGGAAAGCTTCATCGTGGTGGTTGTGTAGGTGTAGATGTCGGTGGAGGGTGTCTCGGAGGGGCGGTGTCGGGAAAGCGAAGCGAGTTGGTCAAGGAAGAACTTGAATGTCGAGTATCTTTGTAGAAGAGCTAGAGAGTACAGAAATCAAAAGGATGGAGACGGGGTGCTGTTTCAGTCCAAGGTGGCGAGGAGACAAAGAGCAACGAAAATGATGAAAATGATGATGATGCTGGCCAAGGAAAGGGAAAGTAGGAGGCAAAGGAGAGCGGAGCGGCGAGATAGGCTTAAACCAGAAGGAGCCAGTCGGGCTGACCTGCGTGGGGATAGCGGCCATTGCTATGACAGAGGAGACAGTCTAGGCGTCAGGGTGCAGTTAAGGATAGACGGAAAGACGGTGGCAGGTGGGGTGACCTTGTGGGCGATTTAGCGGTTGCTGGTCGGTCCTTCCCTAGAGATTGTGTCGAGATTGCCTGGAGATTGAGATTAGCGCAATCACATGCCCCTCGATCAGTACATCGACAGAGGTGCTCGTCTTGTTGGGTAGTTGGGGCAGGTAATTACAGCGAGTGGACCAAGGCGGTGAGATGCCGTCACAGACTACGGACTACAGAATACGATTACGGGACGGGAGGTGGCATTTTTAGGTAAGCATGATTAGTGGGCCTACAGCACGCAGTATTTTAGCACGCAGTTGGCAGCTAAAATTCTTCTCCTGACACATTACTTGACTTGATGGCAAAGTTCAAAGTTCAAATAAAAAGACGACAACAACGAGCACGAGCATGCGCCGATACAGCCCTTGCAGAATTTGGAACAGTCGGTTTCTATTCGCAGCTGCCTAGCACCTCGTCTCCCGCCAGCGCGAGTTATTATCATCGGCTCGCCTGGACGAGAGACGAGGCCGACTCTGACTCGAGCTATACTGCTGTTATCACATCATTCTGATTGCCTGTGTGTTTGCAGCTCTTTTATCTTGTTGCATTCGGCTGCAGATACAGCTACAGCTACAGCGTTCGTAAGCTACCCCGTGAACACCGCCACGACGGCCTGGCTCTATGCCATGGTGACTGGTAGCCCACACAATGGGCTACCGGAGGTCTGTCGACGAAGGAGGACTCGTTCTCCTTTGGATGGCGGAGAACAGAAGCGTTTTATCCAAAACCAGTGATCACGATTAAGCCGGAGCGTCATAGCTTATCTCTCCGTCCGCTGAAAGGCGGCGGGTGTATAGTTGGGGCTTGACTTTGTTGGTCGTACAGTTGTAGATGAACATTGTAGAGTGTAGTGGTTCATTGAGAAAGGAGAACAAAGTAGATTGATATCCGATACCCCCAAACGCCATGCACCAAACAATAAAAAAGAAAAAAGAAACCAGAAAACAAAACACTACTTCAAAATGGTGTGGGCATTGCGCAGCTCCAGGAACTGCTCTGCCACGCCCTGCTGGAACCCGCGGATCGAGTTGAACACCTCGCTGTTGTGGTACCGCAGCCGCGTCTTGGGGTCCGTGTACGGCGCCGGCAGACCCGTGATGTCGCAGTACCGCCGCTTCGGCGCCATGCTCATGGCACTCTCAATGTTGGTGTACGTCACCGCCGGCGCACCGCTGCCGAATACGGGCGTGCCGCTTGCTGTGAGAGGCTGCTGTGACTTGAGGTTCTTTTCCAGCACCAGCTTGGACAGGCTCTGGCTTGCCTGCGCGAGGTTGGGCCCGCCGATGCCGATGCCGTTGCCGTTGCCGTTGCCGTTGCCATTGGCGGCGCTTTCGGGCGTGGACGGGCCGCTCGTCGACAAGCCGTCGGCAGCGGCCTGCTTGGGCGAGCTGATGCCGCTGTTCTCCTGTGGTGTGGCCAGAGCCGATGCCTCGCGCCGGGACGCGTCGCCGAGGATGGTCTTGATGTTCTTGTTGCGACGGTTGTTTGGCTTCCAGTTGGGGTTGCGGAATGTCTTGTGGATAGAGTGGATGTCGCGCTCTTCGACGAGGGCCTGATGCGCGGCCTGGGCAGCCAGCTGTTCTGGAGTCGCCATTGTGTGTATAATTGTGTGTATAATTGTGTGTAGATATGCCGTTGATTGCGATTGAACCGTGAGCTGAAGCGCACGTTGAGTGGCAGCTAGGGAGCTTGGTGATGCTATTCTGCCATGCGACACCGCCTTCTGTGTTTGGATACAGACCCACTTATGCCATGTCATGTTGTTGACGCGCATCGGCGGCCGCGTCTATCACGAGCTGACAACAACGACACACAACACAATCATAAAATGGTGCGTTTTATCAAAGAGGTGTACTACCGGCTAAAACAGACTGAATGTACACTGACACAAACAGGAGAGTCCCCACGAACATCAGCAGAACCTGCTACTGTCGCGCATCATCACCAACGT
The DNA here is from genome assembly GCA_022392925.1 of Ophiostoma tasmaniense. Taxonomy (NCBI): domain Eukaryota; kingdom Fungi; phylum Ascomycota; class Sordariomycetes; order Ophiostomatales; family Ophiostomataceae; genus Ophiostoma; species Ophiostoma tasmaniense. The sequence continues at coordinate 632,687 of JAKRGK010000001.1, read as the reverse complement.
TGTAAGTGCTTCAGGGCAAGCTGTGTCCAATCTTGGGCATTTCATTCTTTATTGTTTCTATTGCATGACTGTCTGCTCAGTTAGCTAACTTGAAAAGGAAAAACTCAACGAGGCTGTCATGGTGATGAACAAGTCCCTGCAGGTGAGTCCAGTCACGATCGATGACGACGACGACAGGACGATGGCAAGGCAAGATTGGGAGATAGCAACATAGCAACAAGAAGGCTAACGGCCAAGGACATCAACATCCAGAACATGGACGTCGAGCTGGTCGCCCAGATGTTCAAGAACTACCGCTCCAACGTGCTGTTCCATCTCGAAGGTGAGTCTCTGAGCAGATACAGTCGTGAGGTGCATTCTCAGTACACTGCTTTGCTGACATAACGACAGCCACGGACAAGCTATCTGATCCTTCATGAGAGTGCAGTCTACGTTTTCCTTCTCTGGTCTCCATCATCTGCCTGCTTTCTGCTTGACTGCTTCTTTACGACTTATGACGTCTTTGCGCTGTTGGGTGCACCTATGAGTGACCCGTTTATCCCGTTCTGTTTCTATACTCGAATTGCTGGTTCCTTACTATTTCTTACAATTCAATTACATCTGTTCATCGCTTTATCCCCAACATTGATCATGCTCGTTCGTTGGTTGTTGTCGTTGATAGCCTCCTGTCAAAATAGGCCGTGCTGTGGTGCCGTGGGGGACCCTGTAACCCTGCTGGGCCGCTGTATCCCCCACCTAAACGGCCCTAGCCGAAAAAGTCGTTGACAGACAGCATTGACATCACTCCGTCTCTGGTCTCGACGGACAACAACCACCAGTTCACCACACACACACATCACAATGTCCGCACAAACATTACCACCACAGCCTACACAGGCGACACGCACAATGGCAACTCCTACAGCTCTGCCCACCCACCGCCGCTCCATCTTCCCGCCAATCCCTGCCCCACTGCAGCGCCTCTTCGACCTTGTCCCCCTCGTCGTCTACCCCCCGAATGCCCTGCCCGGCGATGACGTCTACGACCAGACTGCCGTCGCAGACGACTCGGCTGCACTGCCGACACTCTTTGTCTTTATAGACCCTGCCGATGCCGCCCGCGGCCGCGCCAGCTTCAACCCGACATGCCTCAAGTGGCAGGCATACCTCCGCTTCGCCGGCGTCCCCGTGCGCCTCGCCTCGTCGTCCAACCACGCGTCGCCCACGGGCGCGCTTCCCTTTCTGCAGCCGCCACGAGAGCCGGAGCCGCCCGTGTCCGACTCGTTGCGATACAACTCGCGCCAGAGGATCAGACTGCCTGCGCCGCCGCGGCCCGTGCCCACGAGCGAGTTTGCCAATTACGCCAAGGTGCGGTCGCGATCACACGCAACGTCAGAAACAAAACTGCCGGCAGACTCGCTGGCGGCAATTGACCCGCGGGCACCGGCGTACCAGGCGCTGCTCGACACGAGCCTGCGCCGCGCGTGGCTGCACGCCGTGTACCTCGACGACGGCAACAATGCCCAGCCGACCGTGGCATCCCGACTGTACGCCGACGCCGCATCGTCGTCCATGTTTGTGCGCGCGTCTCTGGCGGGCCAGCTGCAGGCTGCGGCCGCATCGGAAGTCTGGGGCGCGGCTGCTGCGACGGCGGCCGCTGCACCGTCCGCGTTTGCCGTCGCGCACATCTACAAGGACGCGGCCGTCGCGCTGTCGGCGCTGCAGTCTGTGCTGGAGGACAACGACGGCGAGACGGCGTTCTTCTTTGGCAGCAAGGAGCCGACCATTTTCGACGCTGCCGTATTTTCGTACACACACTTGCTGCTGGAAGACGACGACACCACATCAACACCCCGGTTCCAGTGGCACAACTCGATCCTGGCTGACCTCATCCGCAGCTACCCACTGCTGGTGCAGCACCGCAACACCATTGCTGCTCGCTACTGGACAGAGGAATTACAGGAAAAGCATGCAGAGACATCAAGCGTGGCAGACTCTGTGAGCTGGGTCAAGGTGGAAAACTAAGCTCAAACAAAACAAAAGCAATCAAATATACACTCTTCTTCTTTGTACATTTATACCTCTCATCTATTCACATAGTTCCATTATAATGCATAATCTCTTTTCACCCACTCATCCCGTCATCTTCTTAACTATGTGATAACAAAATATGGTAATTATCTATCATAGACAAAACAAAGCAACTGAAGCCAGCTTGACCTTGAGGAGTGGCGGAAACGGGCGCATACAATGGGAGTGAATTGGGCAATGTGTAGAGAGGGAGCGGAAAATGAAAGGAGAAAGTAAAAGTAAGAAACGAAAGAATTAGTAGAGTGAGGGCAGGCAAATCAGACACAAGACTCCTTCACCCCGGCTATAACAACAATCACAACGCCTAGAAACTATGATGACCAGGATATGAAATGCAACAGAACAAAAAGCAGGAAGCAATAGGTAGGGTGATGTAGACAGGTTGCAAAGCATAATGGAAACTCAATATGGCTCTTGAGAGCCCTGGTTCTTGAGCACAGAGTCGACTGTTATGAAGCAGCCCACGCCGCCGACCCGCAGGTCCTCGAGCAGCACCGTGGTCTGGGCATGGATGTTCTCAAACGCTGACCGCGATGACTTGCCAATGGATTCTGTCATGTCAGTACTGCTGTTCACCAGAAACAGATAGTCAAACACTTGTACGTACCGAGGATGGCCGCATTAAGCTCCTCTGCAACAGCGACTCGGCCGCGCTGGTCGACAAGGTGCACCACTTCGCTGTGCTTCAACGGGTTCTCGTAAGCAAACAGAGAGAAGATCTCGGCCAGGGAGTCGGCAATCACAGGATCTGTGACGCCGGCGTACTGCGCCTGGAGCGACTTGCCGTACTCTATAGCTTCCGTTGCTAGGGCCCGAGTCTCGCTGTTCTCGTTCTGCTGATTGTCCGTGCCGTCTCCCACCATGTCGATGTCGTCCAGGTCCATGTTCTGCTGACTGGACTGGCGCGAATGCCCGTTCGACTGACGATTTGTGTCGTTGCTGGGGCCGTTGCCGCTTGCAAATATCTTCAGCTCGGCCTCGCGACGAATTATCTCGATAAACTTGCGGCACTGGAGGCGGAATAGCATGTAGCTGCTGTTGCTGTCCAGCACGACGGGGTAACTGGCTTGGGTGAGCTCAAGGGCACGGTCGATATCGCCCTCGAGAATTGCCTGGCGGATATCTGTAGCAGTCAGCAGGCGGTAGACATAACACAGTACATACATCATCATCATCGACTTACGCTGTCTCTTGTGGGCATCTTCGTCATCTGCGTAGTCGACGCCTTCGAATTTCTTTTCCATACCGACACTGAGAGCCTCCTTCTCTGCCCGAATCTCTGCCGCGAGGGCTCTCGCCGTGTCCGCATAGCCGTCGTGCTGCAAGAACTGCAGGACTAGCTGCTGCAAAAACTCCGTCTCGTTGCCATAGCCCGGCGCAAGGACGCTGCAGTCGGTCATCTGGACTTGTTGGTTGATTCGTTGTTGCTCAGACTACAATATGACATGTTGTTAGCAGTCGTTCACACCCGTCAAACGCAATGGGACAAAGCACGGGCGCAAGCTGCTAGGTACATATTCCTCGAGTCCAACATGACGTAGCGAGTCCGCCAACACATCATCAACCGCATGATTTCCATCACTAGCGGGAGGCATAGCTTGAACGGGGATGGTGATACCAGCGTGCAGTAGACGATCAGGAGACAAGTAGGGATCTGCGAACGTGGTATACACAAAGGCCGAACGGTCTCCATGACGCGGGAAGGCAAGGCAGGGGTGTAACAGGTAAATATGACGGGTATAGAAAGGATGGCGAAAGCACAATGCAAAAGCGGGAAAAGTGCACAAAGTAGAAAAGAAAAGGAAGACTAGACACAGCGCAAAAGAGAAAGAAGTCAACGACGTACCTTCATCATGCCGTCAATATCAAAAACAAAGGGCGACTGCCCAAAGTTGGCACGGATATGGTCGCCCGGCTTCTTGAGGCCCACTGTTGGATAGAGCTTGTTGTTGGCCGACTTGACGTCGCGGAAGGCGACACCTGTGGTGTTAGCAGGGTGACTAATGCGGCAGGTAGGAGAAGCTCTGAAAAGGAAATGACAAAAGACAAAAAAAAAGACGTACCCAAGTTGGCGCCGTTCTTTGTGAAGAATGACGTGCCAGTCAAAAAGTTGATGCCGCAGCCGACAACGTCGCCCGTGCCATACGGCTGACCATACTTCTTGCCCACATTGTTGCTGTGATCAGAGTGTATGTTGCCGTCGTCACTGTGGTATCCCCACGATCCTGCCTCCCAGCCGGGGTGCCGCGTGAGGGCAGCCTTGCTGACAGAGTAGCCAATGGCAATTTCGGGACTGTCTGTTAGAGCTACTGTATATCAATCACCCTATGAAAAAAAAAACTCACTCTTCTCTCGTCTTGGACAAAATGGTAATCTCAAAGTAGTAGATGCCACATTGTGGCGGCATGTGGCTGTCTGCACGGACCGCGCCAGCTTCCTGCTCGCGCTCGGGAGGCACCTTTGAAGCAAACTTGACATCCTGGTTGTCCGACGTCACATCCACAAGCGCTGACCGCTCCGACTGTGACCAGCCCGAGGGCAGCGGCGCCAGCGGGTCTTCATCGTCGGCAAAGCCGTTAGCGCCCTTCTCAATCACGTCATAGGTGATGCCTCGGTGGGAGCCAGGTCCGATCTTGCCGCTGGAGCCGCCAGTCCCGGGGCTGCTGCTAAGACCCCCGATGCTGAAGGCGCCAAAGCCGGTGCCGCTGGCGCCGACATCGAGGTCGTTGAGGCACCCCACGGAGCCACCAGCGGCAGCCGCGGCTGAGGCAGCAGCCAGTGCCGACACATGGGGCCCGGTCACAGAGGAGCCGCCGTTGAGGAGTTGCTGCTGCTGCTGGGCCTCGCGTGCGGCCTGGACGCGCGCCTTGTGCCGCTCGTGCAGGCGCTGGACGTAGATGGAGTCGGCAAGGTATGAGGGAGTGAAAAAGCCTCTGTTGCTGGAGGAGGGGACGGAGGCGGAGACCGCGCCGAAGCCGTCGGGGATGGGCGAGTTGACCAAGGGCTCAAAGGCGCGCGAGTGGGTGGGCAGCGGAGGCGGCGGGTTGTTATACCAGTGCGCAAAGCTCTCTGATGCCAGACGGAAGCTCTCTTGGTGGTCGTGGGCGGGCCAGACGTTGTCTGCGTAGGGCGGTCGCAACGAACTGGAGGTGCTGCTGGCACTGTCAGAGTTGTTATTGTTTAGCAGCTGCTGGAAGGTAGCGCCGGAGCGGGTGAAGGGGGGAGCGCCTGTGGCGACGGAGGCATACGACGAGCGCCGGTAGGGGTATCCAGAACCGGCGGGCGGGTTTGCGGGATCATCCCGCGGGTCTGATGGGGGCAAGTAGGGGTTCGACATTGTGTGTTTGGTCGGAGTATCCAGAGTCGATGGTCGATAGTCGGTGTCCGGTCGCAAGATTGCAAGATCGCAAGATTGCAGGTGTCTCGCCGGGAGAAGGTGGCGGTCCGGTAAACGCCGATCGTCGAATAGAGAATCTGCAAGCAGCTTGCGTGACGGTCGGCGCAGATGTCGTTTGCTGTCGTACAATCTACCAATAGCCAGGGACCGTATCGCGCACGAGGGCGAGGGCGAGGGCGAGGGCGAGGGCAAAGACGGGCGTTGTCGAGCTCGACGTGGGATCAAAGAAGGATAGAAGGATAGACAATCGACAGATCAGTAGGCCGATAGATGGTTGCGATGTGACGAGGAGGTGTCGATAGCAGGGCAGCTGGTGGATGGCAAACAAAAGACCAGAGGACGGCAAACGGCAAACGGCGGCGTCAAATGCCAGAGGTGTTGAGTGATGGAGCGTTGGAGTGTCAGGCGAGAAGCAACGGTCCAGTCACAGTCACAGGCCAGTCTGTCCAGCAGGGGGAGGAGGAGATAGTGGAGCGGCTATGGGCGATGCGAGGCTGTTTTGGAGACGCTAGGGCCTGTGGGGAGAGACAACAGTGGACTAGATGCTGTAGTCTGGTCTGTGTGTGGTGGATGAGGAATGACGGAGGACGCTGGTATCTTACTAGTCCACCAGCCGTGCTCGTGTGCCGACGTCAGATCAGTGTGTTGGAGGTGGTTTTGAATGTACACGTTGAGAGCTCAGTGAGAACCTGCAAGAACTGATTCCAACTGAATTTAATTCGAGCTTGACTTGAGACGCTGTGATGCAGGCTGGCGAGACGAAGATACGCGTCGAGGACAAAGAGATCGAGGCTAGAAATTGTACAGTGCGATAGAGAAGGCACCGTAGATAAGAGGCTGGCAGGTGAAGCTCTGCACGTCGGCGGACTCTCTGAAAATGTGTGATTTTGGGCAACCCACGATGTGAGGCTTGAAAGAGGGAGAAATCAGGCAGAATATGGGATGCAGGTCGAACTTGAGGATACAAAGAGAAGGAACTACAACGGCGTCGGAAAGTGGAAGGAGCGCAGTTGACGCCCGGGCAGGAAGGAGCAGTCGGCTGCAGCGGGCATGTTGTTATCTTCCCGATGAGGGACAAAGGACGCCTAAAATACAGTGGTCAAATGCAGTGCACAGGTGCTAAACGGGCAGGTGCATCCCACTAGGAGAACTGTGGGTCTACGAGCACATGGACGCCAGCGATATCAGTCATCAAGCTATTAGTGAGGTGAAGATGCAAAAGCAAAATGTATTGATATTCAATGGTGAATAGAATGCGGCAACCGAGCCGTAACCATGATCCGAAACGCCGTCCATATAGTACATATCAAGGATGGGTGTCCGTCGGAAAGCAGACGCAGATAAGAAGAAGACGAAGAAAGAACAAAGAGGAAGCCGACAACAGAGATGATGTGAGAGGAAGAGAGACGAAATGAGGAAGTATGAGAGTAGAAAGATGTAGAGACAGACATCGCCGTGACAGTGATACAATATCCTAACAAGGCGTTGCCGTTGCGATAGGCAGGATACGCCGGGGCGTGGTGTTCCGTTTGGCCCTGGATTTGGCAGCCTTGGAACGCCGGTTGGCACGATTCTATGTGGCGACGGGCGTTGCGGCAGCGGTGGCGGGCTCGGCAGACGGCGTTGGCGCGTTCAGCATGTCGGTGTCGACGGGCGTGCCCGCGGCTGTGGTGGCGACGCCAGCCTCCTTGATGCTGTCGACGGCCGACGTGTCGCGCGCGAACTTGGGCGCGGCCTTCCAGCGCGGGATGGCCCAGGAGACGCCGGTGAAGCTCTTTAGGCGGAAGCCGCGCTTGACCCATTTGCGGCAGGGCTTGCCGGAGCGGTCGAGGGCGCGCAGGCCTGCGTTGATGGCGCCCATGCTGGCCTTGGGGCCGAGCTTGTGCGCGCCGCCTGCGCCGCCCTTGATCTCAACCATGCTGTCGTCGCTGTGTTGTTAGTTTGAATACAGTAAGAGAGAAAGAACCAAAACTTACAGCTTCGCCTTCTTTTTCGGCCCGGGCTTGCTTCTAACGCGTGCGGCTGGCGCGGGCGTGTCGCCGTTGACGCTACCGGGGCCAGCACTGCCTGGGACATCGACGCCGGCCGCCGCGGCAGACCGCTTGACGCCCTTCTTCTTGAGAGGGCTGTCGCCCGCGCCGTTGGGGGGTGCCATGGGAGTGCCGCCAGGGGTGTCGACGGCAATGGCGCCGTGGTTGCCGCTGGGAGTAGAGGGCATTGAGTCGATGGCAGACGCGACGTTGAGGTGCTTGTTGTCTTTGTCTTTGGAGTCGGGCGATGGCGGTGCTGTCGCGTTGTTATCGTTGGTGTTGTCGTTGTCGTTGTCGATGGATGCAGATGGCAAGGGGGTGGAGGATGGGGTCGGGGTGGACGTGGACGATAAAGTCGTGTTCTTTGTGGCACCAGCGGATGATTTGAGGATTGCACGCAGCTTCTCTGGCGGCACAGTGAGAGTGACGATACCGGCGGATGACTTGTCAGACTTGCGACGCTCTTTGGAAGACATGCTGCGCGAAGAGGTCGTGGATGTAAGAGGCAAGGGAGTCGAGGCTGGTCGGCTCGAGAGTGGGTTGATTCAGATCGGCGGATCGTAGGATTGGTGGTGGTGTGTTTAGTGTAGGATGAGGTCGAGGTGATCGAGGAGTACCAGAAGAACTGATTGAGAACTGCTCGTGGTCGAGGCGGCGAGCGGCGTCAGGATGGCAAAAGTGAGGCTCAAGCCAAAGATGACGATGACCAGGCTATGGATGGTAAAGCGCCCGGTAGTCAGATGATCAGTCACCAGAAGAGCACAAGACAAAACAGCAGGAGCGTGAGAGTGCAAGAGTTCGCACAGGCCGTTAATGGCCAGGCTGTTGTCGTTGCTCGCGTCAGAACTGGTGGCTATCGATAGGGGTGTCGCGTCGATGCGTTGATGTGTGATGCAGGCAAACGTGGTGATGCGCAATGTGGTGGTGTCGAATGTGTTGATGACGACGTTGCGTTGGGTGTCGAGGAGATCATAACGATTCCAGAGAAAAGGGGAACGCTTGCATCCTGGGGCAAAGCTGGAACCAGAGCCGGGCCATTTCAGATTCTGGCCCATTCTCACAGCCAACGGCAGAAGAAGCTACGGAGCGAGGGCGTTTTTACTCTTTGCGCGTAGGATGTACTGTGTGTGGAGTGTATGCACTGTGTTGTGACTGTGTGATTATGTCATGGAGACTGAAGCACACGGAAGCCAAGATGCTCGCAACAAGCATTGGTTAATGTCTAGTGCAATCATAATACTTGTACAATTGGACCTGTCTGATAACGGTGTGCCATGAATTGCCAAACTACAAACTGTGGCAAGATCTTCAGATGATCCTGCAAGGCTGGCGATGCCCAGCCATATCTCGGTGATTTGGTGATTCTGTCTGACAACGAGATGAATCATGATCCCAGAATGCATTCTATTTGATCTTGTTGCAATTCTTATCAATACAATTCATCCGATGCAACCCCATTACGCACATTGTACAAGTCCATTCGACACGAGCTTGACAACACGACACCGCAGACACGACCACCAAACCGACCGCAAGAAACCCAAAAAGATGCAGAAAGAAACACAGAAACGGCATGGCTTGTAAGGCGTGCTTTGTCAAGGCTATTTCTACATCGTGCAGTGCTATGATTCGCTAGCCAGAGCTCGAGTGGACGCCCGTTGGGCCAGCGCCGATTAAACCTGATTAATATCGATTTAAATAAAGAATTAAATTAATTGCAAGTTAAAATGCTTAATTCTCCAAGTGAATCAAAAACAGATCAAGCAGGTTGATTGTCAGATGCAAGCAATCTCGCACGATCACAATCGCCCAGACTTGCACCCACACCATGGCATCGCCACCAGCACCACCATCCCCGTCGTCGTCGTCGACATCCTCGACCGGCCTGGCCGCCGTGTCGACTGGCCCCGACGTGCGCCTGTTCTACTCCGTTACTCCGGCGCTGCCCCTCAACCCGGCCCGCCCTGTCATTGTGCTGTCCAACTGCCTGGCCGCCTCGACCAGCCTGTGGGACGAGTTTGTCGCCGAGTTCTCGCGCTCGCACACCGTCGTGCGCTACGACACGCGCTTCCACGGCCAGTCGCCGCTGTCGTCTACGGCCGACTACAACTACACCAACGACAGCCTCTCGACTGACGTGCTCGCCGACGACGTCATTGCCCTCCTCGACACCCTGAAAATCTCGTCGGCTGACGCCTTTATTGGCCTGAGCATCGGCGGCGGTGTCGGTGTGTCTCTGGCCGCGCGGTATCCCGACCGTTTCGGCGCCTTTGTCATTGTCGGCTCGCGGTCGCATGCCCAGCTGCCCGACGACACCAACGTGTTTGCCGCCAGACTAGCTGCATTCCGCGAGCATGGCGCACAGACAAATGCAGAGCAGACGGTGCTGCGGTGGTTCGGTGCCGACTGGGTCACTGCCAACAAGACCACGGCCGACCGCGTGACGGCGAGTGTTGCACAGACACCAATTGAGGGTGTTTTGGCAGGCACGACCGTGCTGGCCCGCCTGGACCTGCGGGAACAGGCGGCTGTGATTGGCAGCCGGCACAGACAGGGCCAGCCGCGCAACGTGCTCTTTGTCGTCGGTGCCAACGACGGGCCGCTCGTCCGCGATGAGAGCCAGCAGCTGGCCACGGCGGCCGCGAGTCCCTTGACAGTGGTGCCCGACAGCGGGCATATTGTCAATGTGCAACAGCCGGCGCGCTTCCACGACATTGTGCGAGCATGGCTGACTAAGGAGTAGTGGCCGTTGGCGCACAATCTACGATTCATGAGGTTACAAAAGCATGGGATAGAGGTTTTGGTGTCAATGTGTTTGTGTCTAATGCGTGTTCATCTTTCTGTCTTCTTTTTCTTTCTTTCTTTTTCCTTCATCTCTTGCATTTGCGTTTGTCATAAGCCAGATACCTGAGTGATTTAGCTGCATTACTGTCGCCTATTCTACTTCTTATTCGCCATTATACAATCGCATTACACTGCTCAAGAACCCTTAAACCTAATGTAATTCAAAGTAACTCTAAATAATTCTCATTAATAATCCATCACTCGGCCGGCATTTCGCCACGGCCTCGACCGAGCACCGATGCTCCAGCGTACCGTTACCCAATTAGGCAATTATGGTGTTAGTCTCCAGTGGGCCACCACCGACAACAGAACCCATCCGAATGGCGTCATCCCGAGTCGCAGTAGATTTTTCAGAGTATTTCCATGCTGTCTTTTTGTGCATGTTGCCAGACACGTCACGTCCTTTGTGATGTTGGTATTCTACATATTATACGTATTATACGTTGAGACAGAGTCCGGCCTGCTTCTCGTAGGATCGGTCAGATATCGTACTGGCTATAGATGTCTTTCGCCAGTTCTGTCAACCTGTCAAAAATAGCCATTCGCGAGATACGTCTTGTCTGGCCGGAACGAGTGTGATCGATTGGTTCTCAATGTACGTCAAGCTGATCGGTGTGATCGGGCTCATCTATATATACCAAACAACCCTGTTCAAAGTGCCTCACCATCCGCACAGGAGCCAAGAGAAAGCGGCATTCCATCTGTGGCTGATGTTTATCAACATGGTTTTCAGTAAACATTGTCCAAGCCGAATTGTAATGTTTGCTTCCACTGGACACCTTAGTTCATTGCTCCCCTTGAGCTTGGTCCTCTTGACGAGCATGGTCTACAGCACACGTCCTGCCGACATCAGTCTATTCAACAGTCACACGCAGCCCAAAATTAGAAACCACCAAAAAACAAACGACAACAATTGCCCATCGAATCTGGCTTGGCCGGTGATCCTGGTCGCCCACCAGACGCCAGACGCCATGCGCATCCATTCCGCATGGGTTCTATTTTTGGACCGCACAAGCCACGATCGACCCCACTCTCCGCCTTCCCTTTCTGGCATCATATCGGCTCTTTATCAATTGTCCGGCATCTGCAAGGTACCATCTCAAGGCGCGGCATCTTTTACGTTCATGATAGAGAGATCACTGCCATGGAGTCGGCGACGCTCACGCTTTCATCAAGTGCGTCTACCACTGCCACGGCACACAACCACACAAACAGCCGCGCCTAGGCTGACCCGGCACGCTGGGCGTCTTTCTCACCAACACCACCATCACCTCTCAGCCGATATGAGCTTGGGCTGGCGCTTCTCCCGATTCACATTGCACACCACATCATACAAGATGCTACAAAAACACACTCACGCTTACGCCTTGCTATTTCGATAGCTTCTATCCTTCTATGGCTATTTTTAAGATTAGGCCTTCTAAATCACTCTACATCCACAGCTCGCGGCAAAACATATACCATCTTCAAGGACCCAAATAACCTCTTGATTCACAATCTAGCATTCCTTCTAATCTGTAGGTAAGTTGTTGAAATGTTTTTGATTATAATTATATAGTTGCCCTGGCAGGCCTGCAGGTCGACTGTCTTTTGCCATCATCACTCATTCCGCTACTTGAATTTGTCTTTTCGATCCAGTCGAAGAGACAGAACGTAGTGTCAAAGATATGATGGCAGAGAGAAAATGGTCGCATAGCCAAACCAAAGCAAGGGTATCTTCTCTGATGGCAAGTGTGTCCATGTTAACTCATAGAGTAGCAGAATTACCAGAATCCGGCTGCAAAACAAGAGAGTTGGAACAAATGTGAGTGGTGGTAAGAGAGACAAGTCTTGGTCTCGTGTGTGTCCGTCTTTTCTTCATGACATCGTCCAACTGACAATAGACATTCGTCTGAAACGACCCGAGGGCTCATCAAGAGGTGGACCAGCAAAAATAATAAGAGTGTGAGTCGGCCTGCGGCTACCGTCTTCTTTTTTGCGGCCATCCTCTTGTGTCCCTTCCAGCATTTCCCGTGAAGCGTTTTGCTCGTTAGCCGTTATCATGAAAAAAAGGAAGAACATGAAAGAAAGAAAAGAACAGAAAAAAGACAGAGGTGCCAGACCCAAAATTAAGGTGAAACAGGAGGAAAACCAAGAACAATAGAAAGTATAAGACACGGCTGCTTCCAGAACAGCACACTAGAAATACAACAAGTGAACAAAAAGAAAGAACAATAACAAGAAAACAACCCAACATATGGTAACAGATGTCCTAAATGACAACCTAAAAGTAAGCAAAACAATAAAGTAAATAGCTGTCAGTATGCCTGCGATGCCAGGAGAAGAAACAAAAAACAAAGGGAGAAAGCAGAAAAGAAGAGAGAGAGAAAGACCAAAGTAACAAACCACCAAAAGTATAAAACTTTTCAATGCTCATCCATCCCGTTAGTAACGCCTGTATGTGCCTTCTTTTGATCTAAGCCTAAAAAGTCCAAAATAAGAAAAAATAAGGGAAAAGAAGGAGACAATGCCAAACCTAAAGAATGAAACCAATAGTAGCATACTCTGATGGTAGGATGGGTCTGCCAAACGATCTCGGGATATGGTGATTGTCTCGATGAGAGCCACCACGAAGCAGCTTCTCATCTATACCACTAATCTCGAGACCGTCCGAAAAGAAGTGAACGGCCACTTGGCCTCTAAATATGAAGAAGAAGAAGAAGAAGAAGAAATCCCAAACCCCAAGGGTGTGCCGGACCGGCAGTGAGGCCTACCAACACCACCCGATGCAATAACCGATCCCATAAAATGTATAGCCGCCAATGCTGCAAGTCCAATGTGAAAAGAGAAAAAAGGAACAAGTGAAGAAGAAATGAACGAAACAAAAGGGGGAATATTAAAACCACATAAAGAAAAAGTCAAAGGTCAAAGTCGCAAGTGTAGGTCCGAAAGATCGAGGGGAGATGAATGTGTTTGCGATCCAATGATGGCCAACAGCATAAGCTACTGTTGCCTATCGGTAGGGTGTGGCCGCACACATCTTCTCCCGTGGTCTTTTACTCTTTGCTTAATCGCAAAACATGTCTTCGTCGTGTCTTTGGTAGTGGTAGGTGAGGCACCGGAGAGTCGTAGAAAGAGATGAGAGATGAGAGATGAGAGAAAAGAGGCTGGGTCCAGTGCAGAAGAGGCCCGTCAGGGAGGAGCTGAGCTTGACTTGAGACGGTCGTGGCCAACAAAGAGGTATGCAATCTGGGAGGGTGAACGCATTGTCGAGCCTGGCCTCTGGCGGAAAGAGTAGAGGTAGCGCACCCAGGCCCAGAATTCAAACATCTCAAAGGGCGACAGGCTCCACGATCGACACCCCAGTACCAAAGACATTACACTTCACCGGTGCTTGGAGCTGCGGTGAGACTGTCCGCTGTAGTAGCCAGAGTCCGAGTAGGCATATGCTCCCGAGCTGTACGAACCCTGTGGCGGCGCCGAGTGGTCGGCACACGCGTAGCCCACTGGGATGGTCCGCTCCTGGATCATATGGCCAGACTGGTTATACGCAGCACACCGGTCAACGGCATGCTTGTAGTAGACACAGTTGCACACTGAGAAACGCTCAACGAGACGGTAACACATCTTGCCGGTTTGTTGGAGACACTTGAGACTGAGTGAGGGTCGATGGGAGGAGGTCGAGGACGAAAGCTGCTAGACGAAGACGGCGAGTATTAAGAGATGGCGACGGAAGACGACGTTGACTGTAGATGGCGAGCTTTGGGGTATATTAAACTCGGATTGGCTTGAGGCTCTGACTTGATCTTGAGATGGTATGAGAAAGAAGTAAAGTGAAGAGAGTGAATGAGGGTGAGGTAGGAAGAGGGGAAAGATGAAGATGAAGGGGGATGGAAGAATATAAATACAACCTGAATCTGAGTAGTATATACAATCACAATGGACCGGAGACAAAAGATAAAACATATATCAATGATCAAAGATTGAATAAAATGAATCAAGGTGGTCAGTGTCAGATGCTAGGTCCAGTGAGCAGGAACGGAGGGATATCAAGAATAAAACACCAAGAATAAAATGAAACGAGGTCAGAATAAAAAGGGCGTGTATAAATCAGAATAGAGCAGAGAAGTCAAGTAGGCGAAATGAGGTGGCCAGATTCAAAGTTCTAAAGTCCTGGCAAAACAGGCAGAGAGGCAGCAAAGGGAAGGGTAGTAGGGACACGAGAAGAGAAGAGAAGAAAAATGTAAGAAAGTGAGAGGATGTTATGAAGAAAGTAAGAAAATGATAAGAAACGAAGGCAACAATCCTATGACTGTTTTGAGGAGTAAGAAGAAGATGAAGAGGAAGGGTATGAGAAATCAAGGAACAAATGAAAGGTGCTGGAGAGGAGACTGGGGAGACTGAAGATGGAGAGAGACTCATAACGAGAATGTCATGAGGGGGGGTATCGCAGCCTTATAGTCCCTTGTAGCCTGGCTGGCAGGTCGTCATGAGGACAAGGCCCATGGTGACGGTTATGATGGGAAAGCTTATGCAACAGCAAGTATAACCCATAAGCTCGAACGGTGACTAAGGCATACTTGGCAGTGGATGGAGGTTGTGGACGAGGTGGACGTTGACGAAGGTTGACGACGGCCGTTGAGTATCGAGTATTGGTGTTCAGTATTAGCAGTACGTCGTAGACTGTGGACTGCAGGTGCATGGGCAGGGAGTGTAGTTTGTACTAAGTAGACTGCAAAGGCGCAGCGCAGAAGTGGGAGGGGGTGTGGAGTGAATGAACACTCTGTAGAGTGGAATAGTGGTGGACAGTGTGGACAGTGTGGGCAGCGGACAGTGCTGTGCTGTGCTGTGCTGTGCTGTGCGGTGCGGTGACGGTGTGGACAGACAGACGCCAGAGAGCGCGAAAAAAGTAATAATATCGAGGTGTGGATGCGGTGGGCGTGTGCATAAGTATGTGGATATTCTCTATTTCTGCAGTGTTAGTTTGACTGAAGAGGATAAAGGTTGTCGAGCCACGGTGAGCCACAGAGTCACAGAGCCACAGTGAGCGTCAGCGAGAGAATAGTTCTACAAGGCTCACAGGGGTCTGAACGGGGAGGATAAAAAAAGAATACGGAAGATGGCAATGGCTGACAGGGAGGTGGTTCTGGTGGAAAGACTGTTGATGCGCCAGAGCGGTTGTCGTTGTCGTTGTCGTTGAGAATTGTGTCGAGTGTTTTGTTTCAAGACGAAGAAAATAAAATCAAACAAGTGACAACCCAAAAACAGAACCCCAGGACGATGCTTATGATCCTCAAAGATCCTCCTCAAAGATCAAGATCCAAAGCCATGGTCCACAGCATGACAGCGGGAGTTGCGGCCAAACAGGGGGGTCCGTTGGACTGGGGGCCAACGGGTTGTTCACTGGTAGAGCCAAAGTACGTAGCCAGCCAGCCAGCGTGGGATCGTCGTTGCACTGCAATGTAGAGTGCACACTGTACTCTGTCCACCGCACTGCTCTGCCCTATGGCCTGCATTTGTGTGCATTCCGGCTTGCATCTGGGTATGCGGGCGTCGTTTCTGCGACCACGGCCTTGTGCAAGATCTGTGGAAATAACAATTGTCCGGACGCAACTGCAACCATCACTCGTATTATTCAATTGTCTGCTGACAGGGCCTGTAGAATCCCAGAGTAGAATCTTGAGCATTGTCTCGTACCGCTCGCGAGACTAATACGAGGCCAACCCGGAACGGCGTCTCTTCGCCGGTAATCACTGTTGATCTGCAAGTGATGCACCTTTGACAGTCGAAAATAGCAATGCATAGCTCGTAATCCGTAAAGATTACAGCGCCTTAGATTCGTTATTCGTTATTCGTTATTCGTTATTCGCGGTAACGGCCCGGTTCCATGCCGACCTGTCTCACCAATCCTGAACGATCCTCCAAAGGTTGGATTCGGTCTCCAGGGCCTCGGAAACTGACCAACGATCCTGTTCCGTGGTTCCAGCGCGATGCATCTCTACTGCAAACAGTTGCCTGAATATTCGGTTATCGCAGATTGTTGCCTGGATGCCTGTTGAGAGCACACCCTCTGTCTGCCCTGTTCGAATATGCATGTCAGACTGTCTTCCTTTCCTTTCTTTTTTTCTTTTTTTCCTTTTTTTTCTTTTTTCCTATTCTTCTTTTCCTATTATTTTCCTTTCCTTTTTCTGTCATTTTGATGCCGTTCATTTCTTTTCCTATTCTTCCTTTTTCCTCTTCCCCATCCCTTCTCAACGACAGGCAGTTTTTGCTCACGTTTTGGTGCTAGTCCTCTGCGGGCTGCGGACTGTGGCTGGTATTATTGTCTGCACATATGCATGTACACACCAATAATCCGCAATAATAGACCGCAGTAATAAGAGACCAGCAGTATCAAGCAATGACAAAAGTAGCAATGGCTATTCATTCCATACCACCCTAGAGAGTCTGGGTCCAGGGCCTCCCAGTCTCACTCTCACTCCTCACGTCTGTTGGGACAGCCTCTAAATAGTCAACGGGGTGTGGCGCTCAACCACGACCATCAACCAGATATTAAATGACAAAAGCCAAACTGGCTAGTCATCCCATAATGACGCACGATACAACCAAGCGCGGTAAGGCTGACGATGCACCTGCGTTGGGGAGACAAGACAGGGGCCGGGTCGGGAGCATCACGACGGCCTCCTCTCGAAGCGCCTGGTCGAGTCCCAAAACGATAGGGCTGGACATGTGTATTGTGTGAGAGATAATGCGTCTGCAGACTGTAGACATGTGAAAGTGTCGTCAGATTGCAAGAGGCCGGTCTAGATCTGCGGGTGTTTCGTCATTGTTTTGTTTCTTTTGTTTCCTTTGTTTCCTTTTGTTTTCTTTTTTCTTCTTTTTTCCTTTTCTTCTTTTTTCCCCTTTCTTCTTTTTTCCCCTTGTTTCCTCCTTGTTTCTTAATTTGTTTCTGTCTGTTTTCCTGTCGAGTCGCTGCCTTTGTCCCTTTGCCGTCTTGTTTCGATTCGCGACAGGAGCAAGATGCCCCCCACAGAGTGGCACACGCTGGCTGTGCGGTGTAACTGATTGAGTCCCTGGTCGAGTCCCTGGTAGTTCTGCAATCGAACAAACAGCCGTGCCTGTAATCTCTCACGTTGTCTGTACATCCCAGCAAGCAAAGAGCCATCATCGCCATCCAGCCCGTCCAACGTCATGCTGCAGCCCATGCCCGATCATTCTCACATTCTCATCCTATTCGAGCGACAAGCGCAGCTCGGCAATCAGGCCGCTGTGGTGGCCTCTTCTCACGGTGTGGCTGTCATCCGTCATCATGTGCAGTATATGACATTTCGGATTTGAGACATTCGAAATGGTGATTAGTTTCTAGCCCCCCAATCGAAAATAGGCGAAAGGGACACAACAGACTGGACGCTTGCTAGGCTTAGCCGGATTGCACTACTGAGATGCTAGCGAGTGTAAGATCTCGACTCTCATTTGCTGTGCATCGACAGAGAGGGGCTGGGGAGCCGTTTGGACCGTTTATAGTTTGTGGCAACAGCAGTTGGGATGACGATGGTGGTCAGAGCCGTAGTGTGTAGAGAGTGGGAGTCAGGGGGATGTGAGGTTGCAGAGAAGCAAACAACGACTACGGGAATGGCAGTGGCTACCAAAGAAATCAACAGAAAAGGTAGTATATCACATGCTAAGAATAGCGTGTATGCGCATTGTGCATCGCACCTTCTCTTTTAGATGTGTGGCATTTTGTTGAATTATTCACAGTCTACGATTTGCCAACACGCTTGTATCCCGTTACAAAGGGAAGGTACGCCCCGAGTAGTGCCCGCGGCTTCTATTTTAGCGCGAGACTACACCGCGCTTGCCAGTAGAGACGTCGCACAGGGTCCTAATCGCTATGACACTCCGCTGTTCCTTCCCCTTTTGGCGCTATACTGCGCTGATTTGAGTCGTAATATCTGCCCATTTGCCTGTACCTCTTTTTACCGACAGAACCTTACAGATTACAGCATGCCGTCATTGTTTCTATTCCTGTCTACAGTCAACCTTACTCTGTAACAACAGTGGTAATTGTGCGGCGCGGGCAAAACAGCAGCTTCTGTTTTGGGTTCACCAGCCACATACTGCTTATTTGGTATTTTGAGGTTTCTGCTTGCAGTTTGAAGCTGGACACATGGTTCTTGCTCTTTCCTTTTTTTTGTTCTTATTTCCACGTGCGGCATAGTTTTGCTTGCTGACATAATGACAACACTAAATGCAATTGATGATTGAAAGATTGAAGAACTGTCGCATCCTTGAGTGACATCCTTGAGTGGCATCTGCCATCCTACCATTCTACGCTGTCTCAGATCCCAGCACCAGTTGAATGTCTCAGATGGCCACCACGTCGACACGGCACATTTGGGTGGCATTTCGAGTAGTGGGAGCTGTAACTGAAGAAGACGGGACGGAACAAAGAACAAAAGAACAAGAGGACAAATGGACGGACTACAGAATAGGGTGCGAGGCTTGATGGTGTACTCGGGTAGCTGCTCTAGAGGATTTGGAAGCGCCCTGGATTAATTTGAGAACTGAGGCTACTGATCAGAAATCAGACGGTTTACTACACACACGCCCTGGCAAGGCTACACAAGATCGAGGAGGATTAGAGACGGGGTGCGGTACGAAGAAAAGAAGAGAGAAAAAGAATGATAAAGTGTTTTGGAATGCCAGGCATCTACGAGGCTCAGCTTGCATCCCGTGACAGCGATGACTGTGGACTGCAGAGACGATGACTGATTTCATCACGAGAACAAGGCTGTGACACCGAGACTGGAAGAAACGAGGCATGCAGAGATGCGAGACCGTTCACGTTGGCGTTTTGATTTGCAAATGCACTAGGCATGGAGTTGCTGTCTGAAAGCAATCATACCGAGATCCTCCGTGTCCTCGAGTTGGATTTGAGTCCTGAACAGTCCTGAACAGTCCTGAATTCTATGCAGATCAGAACTCGCCAGTGTTACTCTATCCCCATTTGTCAAAATCCGCTCCCCATCATGCTATGCAAGCTTGGCTATGATTTGCCAAGTAAACGAGCCGGCTGCTGCTGTAGTATAGTGTCGATAGTCCACACAGTGTTGGCAGATGTCTGGTCTTCGGTTTCGTATGAATTTCGTATGAACTGGATCGCAATCATAATCATAATCAAAATCAAAAGAACTCGCATATCCTGAAACGAGGCCTCGACAGAAAGCTGCCATTGGCCGGTATGGAAATTATCATCATTTCTTCAACAGTTCAGAATTGTCCAGAAGAACTGCTGCCTGCTCCTCGTCTGCACGTATCTGCAGGTTAAGGAAAGGCTCAACAGGCTTGACTCCTTGTGGAACTACTTGGGAGTGCATGCATACGGATGCGGCATTGTGGACTTGTGCAGAGCAGCCTGATGCCGGGCGTATCAAATACATTGGCTGTATAGTCAAAGAACATTGAACATTGAAATCAAACATGTGCCTGGATGACTGCAGTTTCCTGCTTTGGCTGCATGTCTCGGTCAGCAGCATCATAAGCATATTGGTAAGTCGTTGAATAATAGAAATAGATCGGAAGCACGGGGAAGAAGGAGAGAAGAGAAGAGAGAAGAGAGGAGAAGAAGAAACGAAACAAGAGAGAAAAGCCTCGCTAGATGGCCAATCACACGCTTCCTCAGCCTTAAACATTGCATGCAAAATGTCTGTAATCAATGAGCCAACCAGCTGCGCCACACAAAGCAATGCTCTCTCCATATCTGCGCGTGACTACGACTATGATCTACGACTACGCTTTGCAATGGTATCTACTTGCAGTGCAACACTCGCGTTGACTAGCCGTTCCCAGCCAAGTGGACAGGCACCACGCCCAAAAGAGTCAGAGCTACGGCGTCACCGGCAGATGCACCAAGGATGACAGGGGGCATTGCATCATAAATCGGGGCTGGTGTCCATCTACTCAGTAATACTCTGTACTACAAAGTACTGTACAACTCCGTCTCACAACAGTCATAGCAGTGCAGTACATTATTGTTCATTGCATCATGGAGCCCGTCACCTTTGATTCTTGGAGTGACATGTCGTTGCATAACTCACAGTGATATCACCGCCGGCTTCTCCTAATTGCAACTCTGTTATTCACCGCAGCATTTAGTACTCTGTGTTGGTATCGTTGCCACTGTTATTATCCGTTGACACTGACATCCTGCTGTCAGAATGGCAACGGTTTGCCACCCCCGTGCGATCTCACGGCCTGACTCCCACGGCAGTAGCTCCTCTATGCCCGTCTGTATGCCCGTGTATCGTCACTATCTCGTCTGGGATGCCTCTTGTAATATAAATTACTTTTGGTGATAAACACAAAGATGGGATGAATCCTTTTCCAATCTGCATCCACGGTCCTCGCCAGCCTCACCTTGCCTCAATTCCCAAGGCTGTCCAAGTTCCATGCATGCTGCATCAAGGTTTTAAACAGGCATCAACTTTCAAAGTCAACCTAAAACGCCGATGTGCAAAAAGGATCAAAATTAAGGGATTATACATCAACTATTGCTGGTGCCTGGCTCTCATGTGATGCAGGTGATGCAGGTGAGCCGCCTTGAATCAGATATGCAGCAAAGTGGACTGCATTTTGTACATTTGAGTATTCAATAAATCAGTAAAGAAGAATAAGAAGAAACAGTCGAGACGACAAAAACGCCTTACTCTGTGTATTCTTGGGAATGCGGCGCCGGACGGAACCCCTTGTGGAGAGCTACAGCCAGGAAAATGCCTTGCGAATCAGTACGAATCGGGACATTGATTAATGTGGGGTATGTATACCGGGCGTTAGCTTGACCCATTGCGCTAGTCTGCTTTGGTAACTAACAGCATACTCGTACATCGTACTCTGTACGGCCTGCACGATGAATATCAGAGCATTGGTGATGCAACCTACGCAGAGGCAGATGCACATACCATTTTCAAGTGTAGAGTACAGAAGAGCTGCAAGAGAATACTGTTTGACAGTACCAATATTGGATGTGCATCGGTAGAATACACCGGCGCAACTGCCAAAGACGCAAAGATGTGTGATTAGTCATCAAACAACCCAGTCGTCATCGACAGATCACGAGAGTAAGCAAGAGTAAGATCGAGTCAACGATAAAGATGCAGACCCTTCTAGAGACTTCCGAGGTTGTGTTCTGTCCGTATCTCTGCCATCCACTCTCTGGTTTTCTTCCGGCGTCAATGCTACTTCATCTCTAGTCTGTTTCGTCATGTCCTCCTCCTCGGCCTCAACTCAAAGTCAAACACGCCCAACAGGCCGTAAACGGTCCTCTCATATTCCACCACCAGCCTCACTAGCACCAGCCATCTCTACTCGCGACTCAGAAATACCCTAAAATATTACATACATGCTCTCCAATCCCGAGAACGACAACCCACCCTCTCTCCCAAAGACCATTACAGGCGTGCCTGTGCACTTTAAATCGGTTTTATTTCGTTATTCTGCCTGCATACTACTGCAGACTGCATGTGCACATTGTTGCATCCTTTTGCATACTGCTCGACCCAGGCGGCCTCCTGCTGTGTCCTCTGCCTCTGTCTGCCTCTGTCCTCTGCTGCCTACTCGTCCACTTGCTCCTACATCATCACACTGCATCTACCCCTGCCCACACACCATCAACCTGCACGTCGTGAGAGTGGCCGCATCAAGCAGATGTGCCCCTGGCGATCTTTCTCGTGTTGTGCTCAACGACGTAATCATGTTGAATCTGCATCTGTGTCTCCTTGTCTCCTTGTCCCTGTCCGTTCTGTCTGTGTCTGCATCTACAGCGTGTGGCAGGTCGCTGAGGCGTTTGTAGTGAGGCTGCTTCTGTCTCTGTCTTGGTCATCAGCTTGCAAAGCTTCTAATTTTAGCTAAGCCATTCAGGCTTGCAAGCGGAGCTGCTTCTCCTTCCTTGTCGTCTCAACATTAACATGCAAACATGCTGCTATCACAAACGTTAATTAACCATCAATGTAAATGTAGAAGGTAAAGGGGAATAGAATGATATTATGCTGCGGTGTGCGGCGTATTAGATACGTTTTTTTCGTGATTTCCATGATTTTCATGATTCATTGCCCAAAAATGTAGTAAAGAAAAAAATATGTCACAATCGTTTCCTCCTCATAACTACCCACTGGCTAGCTCCTTGCTCCTATCATCGCCGGGTCATCGCCGCCGCTGCTCCTGCTGCTGCCAGGTCCGGCTTGGACACACTACTGCCGAGAGTACCGCCACTAACAACACGTCCGGCTGCGCGCGGCAGGTTGCTTGCATTTCCAGAGTTGCCATTGTTGGCCCCCGATCCCGTTGACGCAGTGGTCCGCTTGTTCATGCTCGAGACCGTGGATGATGTTACTGCAGATGCCCGTCTGGAGGAGCTGGACATGCCGTTCATCGACTTATGTGAGCTCACTCCAAGAGATTCACGCCCTCCTCCGCTGCGCAGCGTCGGCACCGTGCCCATCTTGCCAGTTGGCGGGTCAGGAAGAGGCCGTGGGCCACTCGTCCCAGAGATCGAGACTGCATGCTGCCGGCGGACAGGCGAACCATCGCGTGTACCCAGGGTGCTGCGCGACGATGGCGGGGGAATCACCGTCTTTTGGCCAGTTATGAACTCGTGCCGGATCGCATCCTCGGGCTTCAGACGCCGGTCGGGGTCCCACCGCAAGCAGCGGGCCAAGAAGTCGAGGAACGCCTCGTCGTCACACTTAATCACTTGCTGTAGCGTCTTGGAAGACGGCCGGCGACGGCGACCCTTGGATGACACCGTCAACCGCGGCTTGCCCATGCTGTCAAAGAACAGCTTCTTGCGTGTGCTCTTCTCAATGAGGTGCTTCTCCGGTGGTCCGAAGACCTCCATGATGCATGCCAATTGCTCCTGCTCGTTCTCGCCGGGGAAAATAGGCACACCCGTGAACAGCTCAGCCAGAATGCATCCCAGACTCCACATATCGATGGGCATGCCGTACGTCATACCGAGAATCACCTCGGGTGACCGGTAGAAACGAGACTGGATGTATGTGTAGACCCGCTCGTTCTCGAAGCAACTGGAACCGAAATCAATGACCTTGATTTCCGTGTGCAGTGGGTGCCGGAGCAGGACGTTCTCAGGCTTCAGGTCACAGTGGATGACCTTGTGCTGCTTCAGCAACATGAGCGAGCTAAGCATCTGCTTCGTGAAGCGGCGAATCATCTTTACCGAGAAACCGCGGAAGGCATTGGCCTTGATGAACTCGTACAGATTCATGTCCAGCAGCTCGGTCGAAATACAGAGATGGCCACGGAAGTAGAAGCTGTGCGTAAAATTTACCATGCTGTGCTTGTTCTTGGGGTCCCACTCGCGCAGCTTCTGAAGAATGTTGACTTCCACAAGAGCCTGCTGGTGGAACCGCTTCTTGTTCCGGATGATCTTGACGGCAACCAACACGCCCGTTTTGTGGTCGATACACCGCACAACCTGGCCAAAACTACCCTTGCCCAGGAGATCAATAATCTCGTACCGGTACGCAAGATGGTCGCCCGCAACAATCGTGTAGTCGCCCCGCTCGTCGTCGTAGCCGAAATTGGGAATCTTGTCGTTGTTGGGCTTGCCAATCACCTTTGCTGCATTCTGAGTACCGCAGAAGTACACATCGTTATAATCCACAATCTCACCACGCTCGTAGATATTGAGCATGGCAATCCGTGTGGCTTCGTGTGCACTGACGCGTTCCTTCGGCGTGGCTCTCTTGCGCAGTGCATCCAGTGTCCGTGCGGCAATACCCGTCTCCTTGCGCCGCGATCCCATCTTCCGGATCTCCTCCTCGGCGATCATGTCGTCGGCATCCAATTCCGTGGACCACGGCTCGCGGTGTTGGCGGATTGAGGCAGTCGAGTGCTTGGAGTGGAGGATCTTGTGCATGACCGACGGCGCATGGCCGACGGCAGACCCGTTGCTAGTCTGTGCGCTGTCTTTTCTCGGGGGCCGATCGACTGCGGCCCAAGACTCGGTCTTGGGCTTTTCGTTGGAGAGAACTGCATTCAAACTAGAGGCAGAGCTCTTACGGCGTCTCGATTCCAAGTATGACGCGGGGCCCTTGGACGATGAAGTTGTGATGGTAGTTGGCGTCGGGCTCTTCTTGGTCGATGAGACATGGCTCATTGTGGCTGACTTGGGAATGCGAGGAGGCGGTGGCATTCCATCGTGCTTGTCGATGTTTGACACGTGGCGGCTGTGGGAATGGCCAGAATTGTCGGTGCGCCGCTTGCTTTCCGTGAATGAGGGATCAGATGCCTTCTCGGACACTGCGCCAGGCTGCATGCTCAGACTTGACTTTGAGTTGCTGCGCTTCCATGACAAACTAAGCTTTCGGCGCAACGATGAGCCAATTGAGGATGGTGTCGGGGGTTCCTCGGGGCTCGATTCAGGGGGTGGTGATTTCGGCACATGCGCGGCAATGTTTGACAGGGACGGCATGGGGTCCATGAGGAATGAGGTCTCGCCTGATGGGAGAATTGTGCTGGCAGATTCAATCGGCGCGAACGCTCTCGATGGTGTAGGGGCAGGGGCACGAGGTCCAGAGGGTTTGCGAGAAGTCGCCGTCGTGGCCGAGCCAGGAAATAGTGGCGGGGCGGGCGTAGCAAAGGGCGTGGTGTACGCATCGTCAGTGCCCTCGGCAGCGGGTGTTCTAGGTGTTTTAAAGTAGGATGGTTCCATACCGCCAGCCTTGGGGGCGGAGGCGGACAGGTAAGGTGAGATGGATGGCTTCTGGAAAGATGACTTCTTGGAGACCACAGAGCCGGTAAACATGTCTGATGAGCTGGTCTCGTCGTCATCGTTGGGGCTATCGTTCTGCGTATGGTGGTGGACAGATGAGTTGCTGCGTAAAGCAATGTCGAGCTCAGCGCGATCCTCGTTCCGATGACGCGAGAAAAACGATCCTTTCGAAGCTGTCATGGGTGTTGTCGGGGTCTTTGCGACGACACGAGACGGCGGCGGGCTCAGGCGGCGGTCGGGAGTGGACGCGACTTGGTCTTGCAAAGCAGCAATCTTGGCAGTGGTGGGCTTGCTCAAGGGCTGCAGGTTCATGGGCGGCAGGCGAAGTGGCTGAAGGTTTTTCTTGTTGTTGCTGCTCGTCATGGAGACACCCGTTACGGTGTGATTCATCTTGTCCGAGTCCTTGGCCGCTTGCAGGCTTGTCTTGCGCTGGATCTTTGCAGGCGGGTCAAGTCCGAGCTGGTTACTTCCGGTAATGCTGGCAGTTGATGAGCTGTGTGTGCTGCTGGTATCGAATGCAAGGTTGGATTTCCGCTTTTCGAGGAAGGAAATCTCGGCAGGTGAGCCCTTGGGCGACTCGTAGGCTTTTGGAATTGCCGGGACCGGTGGCACATATTCATCGTCATCTACATTGGATGGGGGGTTTACCATAGTCAGAGCTTTTGGTGCCGGTAGACGAGAGCCTGTGCCAGCAATTCCAGAACCAGTCGCGGTTGTGGTCTGAGGCACGCGAGGCTGTATTGACCCGGTCGAGGTTCTGGCAGTGTTCAAGCTCATTGTAGAGCCAACAGAAAAGCCGGAGCTGTATGATTTCCGGTTCGGGTCCGGTGTTGTTCTGGAGGACGAGGGAGTGGATGTTTTTCTTGGAAGCATAGAAGGTGACCGAGACGAAGCACGAGCATCACTAGGCGTAGGGAGAGGAACGGTCGAGGTCTGGGTAGTGTCGCGACTGTTTGGAGCGCTGGTGCCACTGCTGGTACTGGTTGATACAGGCATGATGGACATGCGCTTCATTCTTCTTGCGTCGGTTGGGCTAACAGTCCGGGCACCAAGGCCGGTTGCGTGGGATGCATGCAGGGACGGGGCCATAGACATCCGTTTTGAGGCGCTCGATTGGACCGGGGTAGACAGCTTTGCGCCGTTGACACTGGAGGACGTCATACTGGAAGAGAAATTGCCTGTACTGTTGCTGTGGCTCACTGTTCTAGGTGGCCGCGGAAAGGCACCGACAGCCTTGCCGGGGTCCTGGACAGCGGACATGGACGCTCTTGATGAAGCGACATTCTGGAAGGATCTCGCCTTGGACGCCCGGGAGCCGTTGGGATTTCTCGGATTGTCGCTGCCATTGACTGCAAGCCGGCTGCCGTCATCGAGTGATGAACGGGCAGTGCCTGTCACAGAACGGTCTGAGTTGGACGTCAAACTAGGGCGTCTTCTTGAAGTTGTTCTGGACACGCCGGCTCCCACGCTGTACTCAGGCTCATAGGTGCCTGGACCCACGGATTTCCGCGGGGGCTTGGCGATGTTCGTATTGGAGACCGGGGGGTAGTGGCTTTGGCGACGCTGGCGGGAGGACGCAGGGACAGTGGAATTGTCAACGACGTTGTTTGATGAAGTTGAGCTGGAGAGACTCTGGCGGGTGCTGATGCTTGGCCGCCGGAGTACTGAGTTGGACTTTGAGATGCGAGCCGAGCTGCCGATTGCGGGCGTTGTCGCGGACTGCGGTAGGCGCGTGTTTAATTGCGATGCGCTATTTGTGGCATTTGCGGCTGCGGTGGCAGCAGCAGCAACAGCAGCCGGTCTTGTACCAGAGCTGCTGTCGCCATACGACACATTTGCTGCTTGTTCAACCATCTTGTCGACAATGCCCCGGGGCCCGAGGATGCTGCCTTGGCCGGATGGCGACGGGAATTGGGCAAGCTTGAAGTCGGTGGATGCGGACTCGAGACTACTCTGAAGATCGTCGAAGCTGACCGAAGGAAGGAAGTCGAAACCAATTGTGCGCTCTGGGGCGCTGTCCTCGCCGTCAATGTAAAGCTCTTCCTCGCTACCGTCGTCGTTGCTGGTATGGATTACTGGTGGCGGCGGCTGTGGTTGTCTACTGCTGGACGCCGTAGAGCTGCTGCCATTGCTCCGACCAAAGGAGAAGATGGAATGGTTGTTTGAGGATGAAGCATTCAGCATCGGATTGGGGTTGTCGGGAGAAACGCCCCGAGATGGCGACTCTGCGAAAGGAAAGCAGTGGTCGCGTCACTGAGCACTCGAGCAGTCGATTAGGGTCGAATAGGGGGGTGGTCGGTGCCAAAGGAGGCAAAGGAGGGTCGAGCAAACGGGGCAGACGGGAGCTAAAGAAAAAGAAACCAAACCCGAGAACAAGAAGAACAGAAACAGAAACAAGTAACGGGGATGTCGAAAGGGGCGCAACGAAATGGCCGGGGGGATCTAAAAAGAGCCAGTCAGTATGGAGAGCATAGAAACGAAGCAAGCTAGAAGAATACAGATGCCATGCCAGGTGCCAGACAAGGCTAAAAGACAGCATGTGGAAGCAGCAGGCGGTGGAGCTTGAGAGAAGGACCAACATTTGTAGGCGGTTCGGGCCAGAGGTATGTATGCACAACAGTCGCCGGTCAAAAGACGCTCAGCCCGACAAAGGACGTGAGGACGGGCAGTCAGCTACCTCATTCCGTATGTAGATATTTCAGATGCAAGAAAGTATCGGCGGCGATGCAAGGGAATGGGAAGGGGGTATGGCCGGGAGAAAAGCGAGAATGTCGAGAGAATGGCCGAGGCGTTAGAAGAAAGGGGAGTGTTTTCGACAGATGGAGAGTGGGGGAAGCGAGAGGTGAGAGGCGGTAACGAGAGCCGCTGTGGTGTCTTGTTCTATTTCTTATTTTTGATGTTTTTTTCTTATTTTTCGTCTTTTTCGTCTTTGAGAGCTCTGTTCTCCTCTATTCTGTTCTATTCTCCTCTTATTTCGCTGGCTTTTCGAGACAGAAACGGCCGCTTTTTTAGGTACGTAGAGATCGGCAGGGAAGGGGAACGAGCCGGCAGAATAGACGAAAAGACGAAAAGACAGAAAGACGACAGAGGCAGGTATGCGAGCACGGCAAGAAACGAGTGATTGCCAGGTGCGAGACAGAGTAAAGGTAAGAGATGTCCAGAATACGAGGTCAAAGGTGAGGTGTGAACGGTGATGTTGGAGGTAAGAGGGAGACAAAGGATGTGGATTGCCGACTACAGGAGAGACTAAGGGCGACAGTGAAAGATCGAGCAAGAGCAAAGGGAAAGAGCGAACGAGAGATTGGCTGTGATTTGTTGATTGCGTATTTCGGGACTAGGGAGACCCTTTCTCTTTCCTCATTCCGCTTTCCGCCTTCTCCTTTGGATCCCCTAGGAGGCAGGCACGACCTCGAACATAGGGGGGAAAGTGGACTTGGGCTAGTCGTTGCTGTTTTGGGGCAGACACAGCGACGTTGGGAAGGTGCGATGGCCAGTTGATGGCAGCGAGGAGCAGCAGCGAGCAAAGTCGGAAGGAACGACCTGCATTAGAAGGTTGCTGTTGCCAATAGCAGATATGCAAGGCGACATTGCTAAAACGACCCGTAATATTCAGCATACCGTCTGCTCATGGTAGAGCAGCACATCTCGTAAAATTCAAAATAACATGCTTCGCAAATAGAGAAAATACAATGCAATGCACGGGGAGCATTCAAGTCATTGGCTGGCCGGCATCCAGCAGCAGGGCGCCCAAGACCGATAAACAGTGCTGTGGGGCACCGTTACGGGGCACTAGTGGCGGTAGCAACCCTGATCTCTAGGAGCTACAGAGGATCCCATGGAAGGTGCGACTGACGCCTTCATACTCGTACGCTCCAGATGAAGAGATGAAAGAACTCGGACAAAGAGATGTCTTATGGGAAGGAGCGACTGAGTAATCGCCCATGGCCTTTTCGTAATTCACAGGCTTGACACTTTGGCAAGAGCTCAGCGCCAGGTTGCTTAGCATGTCATCGGCCTTCCCTACAAGATTTGAAGATACGAAGTATGCATCTGCAAGCTCACCGTTCTTCCCCTTTTCGGATGCTAGTACCTGGCCCCAAAAAATGTTAGTCCGCAACAGCACACCCAAAGCAAACGGACCCACTCGCGAGATTACAGCCACAGCAAAACGGCTCTATTTACAGAGCGGTAGCAATTTGGGTACTCTCGACTGGCATATTTCGTTTACTCAGTAATGATAATTCGAGCAGATATCTTGAGATTGGCGTGCTGGGATGTGCTGTCGGGATTTTGTTATTCTTATTTGATTAATCTCCTTGTCCATGTTGGCAATTGCAACTGTGTCTTTGACGGCACATCACGACGTTGCTTTGCCGTGAGGAGGTGCTATTGTCGTTTTGTCGTGATATGTTTTATCTAGAGAAGAGGGCACGGGTAGTAGATGACGAAAGAGTGAAACATTGCAAGTCCGGGACATCACGGGCTGGCGATAGCGTGTGCAGATGTCCATCTGGACGGCTGGTGCTTGTTTAATAGCGGACAGGAGATGGCTCGTTGATATTGTTGATATCCAAATATGATATTGACAACAGCTTGGCATAATCAGGGGCAGCTATGATGTAAGATGTGATGTGTGAATAGCATTCAAATTGTTATCAAACCGTTGCTGGGATGTCAGACGCATCAAGTTGATAATTGATCGGCATCCCCAGCATGTTGTACAGGAGCATCTTTGTGATATCTTGTGGCAATACGATGCCAGGCAGACGGTAATACCCCGAGCCCAGGCGCTGTAATAAGACGTAGCAGGGGCAAACAACTTACACTACAGACTACAGATACCCAAAGGGATGCGTGGCAATGACGATCCTAGACGACGAGATGAAAGGGGCCAGACGATCAAGGTTGGCTCTAGGCTCTAGAAGCATAGAAGCAAGGTGCACTAAATTGCACTTGAATTGCTCTTTGGGCTCTGATGTGTTGGTGTTTACATTTGAAAGCGAGGATTGATAGACCAGGGTATTCCCATGTCGCCCGTGTTTGCGTCTGTGGTTGTTGATATAAAATCTCTTTTATGACGGGTTATTCTCACGACATTTATGCATTGCAGAGGCCTGCATGGTATCAGACGAGTGGAAAGAGTTCGTTCAGCCAGTCATGACGGTTCTTGAGCTAAAATATATCAACAAACAGGGTGTTGCCCAGTCACGGCAAACCCCAGGGCATTCCGGCTACATGGGAAGTAGAAAAATGCTTGTATCCCAGTGGCTGCTTGTGCTTCTGTGACCGTGGGCTTGTGAGTAGTATTATCATAAGCGTAGGAAGTATGAGCGTGTGAAATATTTTCAGCAGTCAATGTTTAATATTCAATCAACTCTAAAAATACAAGTCACCATGTCTACCGGCATTTCTCGTTGTTTACGAAATACATCTGCCTGCTTTGCCCATCGATTTGCCGTGATGAATCCACCACAACGCCAGCTGTATCGATGACCTGCTGCCCCTTCCGCCTGTGCAACTAGAAAGCATGGAGTCATGGCTGTAATACCGGAAGACATTCCATGGCGCAGTAAGGGATGGGATGACAAGCTCTCGGGGAACAACGTGAATTCGGGTTCCTGCAGAAGCATGCACTGTCACTGAATAACTAACTCTTGCATAACAAAATGCGAATATAACAGACCACCTCACAAAACATCGTGGACCCTAGATAATGTTCTGCTGTTAAAGTGGCGGACGCGTCGCGTCGCGGTGTATCAGGGAGGCGGCCAGCTCACGAGGTCAAGTGGTCGCGGTTGTTCCTAGTGGTCAGCGAATAGACACCAGCACCCATGACAGCCATGGCAGCCACTATCAACCAGACAACGCTAGAAACAGCAAACATTCTACTTGAAACATACTGCCTCAGTAATTACACGTCGGCTCCGTGACACTGTTGTCTGACCTCGACTTGTGCCCAAGAAGCAGGATGACCTCACTCTGGTGCCGTTCAACCTAATCAGTCATCAGCCCCTGTTACATTGCAAGTGATACCATGCTGCCTGACCACAGCAAGATATAGCGTGTCCGTCGTGGATGACTTTTTGTGAGGATCTTTTCTGGACCAACCATCAGGCATGACTAGCATGCGACGATGCGCACGACAGAGCATACTGTTGTCGAATGTTCTTATGTGAATAAAGGCAAATGGTTTGATTTATCTTATATAATGGCTCTATTTCTTCTTGTGTTGATTTTCTAGAATTTTGACTTTTTGCTGTTTATTTGTTTTTTTTTGTAGAAAAATATCACGGGAGACCATAAGAAATGGACAGACAAGCGGTTTCTAAAAAATAAAGAAAAACATGAACAAGACAAAACTATGTAAAATTCAAGGGAAAAAAAGTGTGGACAATCAACAAGACAATATTTGAAAGCAAATGGCATAATCATCAACATTCACCTGTGTTGAGAAGCACTTACAGTCGGGCTTCCCCGCAAAATCTCCCAGCCTAGCGGAAGGTGCAAATAGCGAAACAGCACGTGCTAGCGCTCTTTCCCCAGCCTCTTGCTACTGCAAATTTGGCAACTGCTCACTGACGTCGACAGCTCTTTCCCGACGAAGCAAGCATGTGACCTCCCGCGCCACCCCAACCCAATCCCAACACCACACGCCGGGCATTTCGGTTTCCAACAAACTTCACGCCGCGACGCAACGGCGACTCGAGGGCCATCCCGCGGCATCTGAACTGTCTTTATTCTTATCCTGATATATCTTACCACAACTAATAGACTGATTGCGCCACGACCTATCTGACGCCATGGAGGAAATCGCATACATGTTCCTCGGCGTCGGCGACGATGACGACAACGACAACGACCTTCAACAAGCCGAGGAGGGAGAGAATCCCCCGCCGACACCGACTGTGACTCCGACTATTGTGCCCGGAGGCTATGGGACCTCGCCTAGCGATAGCAATGTCGGCTACGTGAGCCACCCTCAGATCGGAATGGATGCCGGCATGCATGCCGACAACAGAAGCCACGCGGGCGATTCGTTGCGGGTGCCGTCGCCGCCTCAGACGCCAGCGCCCACTACGCCCAAGCGCCGTCTAGGCTTCCGCGATCTTCTCAGCAAAGCCAACATTCAGGACCAGCTGCTCGACAAGTATGTTTGATCGCACGCACACGCGCAGCAGTTAGAACCCTGACTAATATCCCCAGACTATTCCAGCAGGTCATCCCCATCGACAGCAGCTACACCGAAGATGACACTGAGCTCAACTATGGCGATCCCTCCTTTGGGGCAGCTCCCAACCCGGACGGAACGGACGCAAGCAGGGTTGCCTACGATGCCGACCTCGACGGCAAGCCACCTAAGAAGGAACGCCCCGGATTCAGCGTCGCCATCATGTCCAACAACTTTCGCCGATTCAACGCCCGCATCGGAGTCGTCTTCCGCTTCCAGAAGAAGATTGAGCGACTGCTGACCTGGCGCCGCACCTCGCACACTGTCGCATTCTTGGGCACATACACCATCGTCTGCCTCGACCCCTACATTTTGACTCTGGCACCGCCTGCGGTCTTGCTCCTGTCTGTGCTCATTCCCGGCTTTATTGCGCGCCACCCAGGAACATCAACAACAAACACCCCTACACTTGTGCTGCCGTCCGAATACTATGCGCGGGGCCCGCCACTGGCGCCGCCACGCACCGTCAAGCCCGTCAAGGAACTCAGCCGGGACTTCTTCCGTAACATGGGGGACCTGCAGAATTCCATGGAGGACTTTAGTGTCGCTCACGACCAAATTGTCAACACAGTGGTGCCCGCCACAAACTTTGCCGATGAGGCATTCTCTTCAGCATTGTTTGTGGTCCTCTGCGGAGCCTCCGTGCTATTGTCGGTGGCCGCGCACCTGCTGCCGTACCGCCTCATCTTCCTCGTCGGTGGCTGGGGGTTTATCTGCAGCCAGCACCCCGCTGTTGCTCGACTTATCCGCATATGGAAGAGATCGCTAAACGAAAGTATGAATGCAGCAGCTACGGAGGCGGCAGAGGCACTGCACACTGAGAAGGACGCGGCAGGCGACGGTAAGGCACCGGAGAAGCCTGCGAACAAGTCACACACAGATGCGGCGGCTTCTCTCTGGAACTCGTGGGTTGCCAGCGACATTATTCTCGACGAGGCGCCCGAAACCCGGGAAGTCGAGATCTTTGAGCTGCAGCACAGGTCGTCGCCCGACGCTGCCGAATGGGACCCATGGGTATTTAGTCCTAGCCCATTCGACCCGCTATCCCAGTCGCGACTAAATGCCAATGCTTCGTCTCCGGGCACTTCTGCCGGAGGCTACAGCAATGGCCGGCCTACTGGTGCCCGGTTTTTTGAGGATGTGCTGCCGCCCCACGGCTGGGAATGGAGTGAGAAGAAATGGGCGCTGGATCTCTGGAGCCGTGATTGGGTCGAAGAGCGGATCATCACCGGTGTCGAGGTAGAAACAGAGGGCGAGCGTTGGGTCTATGACATGCTTAACGAACATGAGCAGCAACAACAGTTGGCCGCTGCTGCCTCGTCGTCGAGCACCAACTATGGGTATGGCGACAGCGACTACTATGCAGACACCAGCACCGGCCTGCACCCGCCGCCCTCTTCTTTCCGCCCGCAACGGCGGCCTCTGGGTCCAAGCTGGGAGGAAGGCGAAGAGGGTGTTGGCCGCCGTGGAGAATGGCGCCGTCGTCGCTGGGTACGGATGGTGAAGCGGAGAAAGATTACAGCCGTAGCCTAGATGCCGATTTCTTGCAGACGACTACCTGAATCTAGATGCAAAAGAACGTCCTAGTAATGACAATATAACCTGCGATATCATATTTAGACAATACTATTAGCTTTCACATTATGACATCACCAGAAGAAGAATAGCAAATAGGAATGAACAACAGTGGTAAATGGCAGTTGAATAACGGAAAGTGCAGCTTGCGTGCAACATCAGGGGATATCCGGTTTGCAAATCTAGTAGAGAGCTGTCTGCCCACAAAGTGTGACCCAAAGAAAACATCGAGAGAGACAGACACAATAAAAACAACCAAGAAAGAAACAAGTAGAGATGAAAAGCACCGTAGTGATAACGCCAAGACCAGAGAGGCCACGAAAATATAGCAAATAAAATAGCAAGAAAGATGAGAGAGAGAAGAGATCGTGACGAACAAATCCTAGTTGATGACGAGCTTATCCAAGATGGCATGGATAGCACGGCTGCGGCCCTTGCCTTCGTCTAGTGTATCCGCTAGGTTGCGGGCTCGCGATGTCAGGATCTCCAAGACCTCGCGGGTGTACGCAAACGACCCGGTGTGCTCCATGTGTGCGACGGCATACCGCTTGACCTCCTCGTCCGATGTCTTCTGCTTCAGAATGTTAAGCAGCTGCAGATTCGACGGACTGGTGCGGATGCTGTGGATGACAGGGAAGCTGAACTTGCCCTCCGTCAGGTCCTCGCACATGCCCTTGTTCTGGCTGTACTCGGACGCCATCAGGTTGCGGTAGTCGTCCTGAATCTGGAACAGCAGGCCTAGCAGGTTGACCAGCGGCACACAGTCGACAAGTGACCGCGACTCTGCCTGCATCAGCTTGATGCCCAGACGAAACAAGCCACCTGTCTTGTGGCCAACCATCTCCAGGTAGTCGTCCTCGGACGGGCACGTCAGCGTGTCACGCCAGAACAGGTCCATGCCCTGGCCGCGGTGGAGGTTGCACAGCTCCTCCGCAAAGATGACGAGCGCTTTGGGGTTGTGCAGCTTCTGAAGCTCCTGCAGCGCCATAAAATAGATATAGTTCGCGCTATTGATGGTCTGGGGCACGCCAAAGATATTGTGCGCTACCGGAAGACCACGCCGTAGGCTGCTGGAGTCCTCCACGTCGTCCACGAGTAGCGAGGCTGTATGCAGCATGCCCACAACCCGGGTGATCACCTCAAGCGAGTCTTCGGGGACCTCGAGCCACCCGTTGAAGGCGCTGATTAGCTGTGTGCGGAACTCCTTGCCCCGTGTGTTGTTGAGATAGTCATAGGGACCGCACACAATGCGCTCCTTTTCTTCGGTCCACGTACGCCGGGCACTGAAGTTGAAGTCCTCAGTGGCGTAGCGGGATGGGTCTGGCGGTGGTGTTGGCTGCAGGCTGGTATTGAGGACCGAGGCGGCTGGCGATGCTGTCGCAGAAAACTGGCCCATGTAGAGCTGCTTTTGGTGTAGTTGCTGCTGCTGCTGTTGTTGCTGCTGCTGCAACACAAGCTGCGGGGGTAGTGGCAAGTTCGGGTCGACGGCGGAGATGCGCTCAGGCTTATCGGCGGCGGCGAGAGTTGCCATTGTGACAGAGGGTTTTCGTGGCCGGCGGGTGGCAGCGGGGTTGCTCATCCAGTCGCTCTCAGGGACAGCCTTGAGTGCGTTTGTCGGCTTGAAGGAGTTGGATGCCGTGGATGACGAGTGGTGGTGACGCTGCTGTCGGGGGGCAGCAGAGTTGGAGGTTGAGGCAGATGGCGAAGCGGATGATGCAGATGCTGAATGAGCTGCGGGGGCTGCAGGAGTAGAGGTGGATGACGGAGAGGAGGTCGAGGACTGGGACAGCTGCTGCTGTTGGTATTGGTGTTGTTGGCTTGTGGATGAGCGTCGTGGTGGGATGGCATTGGGCGAGTGCATAAAGGGTGGCGTGGAGTTCAAGGCTGCCGGCTCCTTCTCTTTTTGTTTGCTGGAAGACATGTTGAATAGAAATAGGCAGGCGCGGTAGGACTCTTAATGGATCGCTCCTTCCTCATCGATGGAGCATTTCAGTAGAAGACAGACTTTGGTTGTGTTAGCTCTCGCGCTCTTGACTACGGAGCGGAGAACGAGGTCGACTAAAGGGGAGGCGATATGGGCTGAAGGGTCCAATTAGGCGGAGCTCTGGCGGTGGGCTGAAGCTACTGAGCAAGGCGGCGGGCAGAATGATGTTTGGCGCTGAAACGGGTGCTAGTCTCCCGATGTCATGCGACTCCGATTGACGAAAATAGCAGGAACGTCCCACTGTGGTGTTACTGGTGGGGATAGAATAGGCAGTAGCTTTGGGATTCTAGATGGCTCTTTCCTTTGCGATGGTGTAAACACCGAATTGTTGAAATGACATGTTGGATCATGACTTTGTCGAATCCCGAGGAAGGTGCGGCCTGGGATTTTATAAAGCCTTTGGAGTGGGCTCATACTCTGTAGCATCACTCTTGAGCCATGACCCGTCACTGGACGGGGGAGTGAGGCAGTAGTGACAAGGATAACACATTGAAACATCTCAACATGTGCTAGTGAGAAACTGTTGAGTCGTTCCAGGCAGCGAACCGTGTGCTTGCTGAAGATGCAGACCCTTTCTCACTCTTGCAGCCGCACCTTCCATGTGATGGCAAGTGCGGGGAGAATGGCGCCGGTGCAATGGGAAGGAGGTGACGGGAACACGGAACCCAAAGAGGAAAGACTGAATATATGCATATTGAGATTGATGCCAAAGTGCTGGATGCGAGCATCGTCTTTCCAAACTCTTCAAGATTACACCAAGCAGTATTACACTTTACTACCTTCATATTGTCATACTGCTGCCGTTGGATATTGATACAGAGTGCATGCCGGACACTGCATCGGTTTCACGTGGCCGGGCAAACGGCGAGAAGTAGTTTCAAGGGAACGCCCGCATCTCAAGCTTGTAGAGATAATGCCTGGGTAACGCGGTGACCCGCATCCCGTCAGGTGTCACTATTGATTGGCAAAAGGACGTCGCGGTCGCATCGCATACGAATTCACATATTTACTTTGCATATGTATGCACTTATGCAATGTTTCGTAAGATTTCCTGCTTGCTTTGTTTGCTCGATGCATGCCAGTCGCTCCTTCCTCGTTGTCCCTATATGTTGCCCCATTTGGTGTGTTAATCGTCGCAATCAATGGGATTATGCGGGGTGCGTACAGTGGATGTGCTCTGTCGTACCGCTGTTAGTGCAAGTGCATACGCCCTGCCGGATCCAGCGCTTGGGCGGCCGTGGATCGCTCTTGCCGTTGCTGGGCCATTAATCGTCCAATCTGAGACAGCCAAACACCAGGCTCCGCCAGCTATCTATTTACTATCGTGACCTTTATCTGTCGTTTATCATCTTGTTCTGCCCGTCATTCTCTTTCTTACAAGTGACCGCCTTTCCTTTTGTACTATCACCGTCTTTGTTTCTGCTTCTCGTTCACTTGCTTTGCTTGCTATACTCGCTTCAGTTCCAATTCCATCGGTTTCTTCGTTTTCATATCCTCTCCTTCATCCAATCTTTGACGACGACGACATCCTCGATCGAAAACCTCTTGACTCCGGTCGCTTGTCGACGACTCTCCCTGAGATCACACATTCTCGAACGCTCTCTCATACTCTTCCAAACATATACACACTCACAAACACAATGGAGGCGCTTCTATCACTTGCGTTCGACAACCTGTCGTCCTACGATGGTCCCAAGATCAAGAAGGGTCTGAAGCAGGTCGAGGGTCTGCTGGCACCCATCTGCCTCGCATCAGCAAAGGCGAAGAAGCGGCAGGCATCTCTGGAGGACGAACACATGCAGTCGAAGCAGAAGGCGACGCCCAAGACGCTCGAGGAGCTGACCGACGACCCGGCATTCTTTGAGTTTTTCAAGCTGCAGGAGGGCTTTGAGTGGAACATTGCACAGCGGCTGCTGGACACGCTGGACCGGCTGCTGTCGCGCGGCAGTGATGGCCAGAACGACCTGTTAATCATGAGCACACTGGACCTGACCCAGGGCGTGCTTCTGCTGCACCCGCCCAGCAAGGTGCTCTTTGCCCGGGAGAAGTACATGAACGTAAGTGCAGTTCTCTCCTTTTCTCTATCTTTTTATTCACATGATAAATACTAACTACTATAGCTCCTCCTTGACCTCCTCGAACCCGTCAACTGCCCGGCCATCCAGTCCGCCACTCTCCTGACACTTGTTGTTGCCCTTATCGACACACCGCAAAACACCCGCTCCTTCGAGTCCCTGGACGGCCTGCTGACGGTGACGTCTATTTTCAAGTCCCGGTCGACGTCTCGCGAGGTCAAGCTGAAGCTGGTCGAGTTCCTGTACTTCTACCTCATGCCTGAGGTGCCGTCGATCCCGCGTGCTGATGCGCGCGACTCGATGCCTGCAATGCTTCAGCGTAGCCCGAGCAAGCTGGCCAAGGCATTTGGCCCCAACGGCCGCAAGCGGCGCTCCAACGAAGACGAGCCCGACTTTACACTCTCGAGCGAGGAGAAGCAGGCTCTGCTGGGCCGCTACCTGCACAATGTCGACGACCTGGTGCGTGACCTCACGGCTCACACACCCTTTGGCGGCGTCGTGTGCTAGACGGCGTCGGACCCCCCCCCCCCGATTTATTTGTTTCGATTCTTTTTTCTGCGTCTCTCTATTGCTTCTTTCATCTTTTCCCTTTTTTCTCTTCTCACCTCACACCTTTCACACTATACTTTTATTATCTTGCACCGGATACCATCTACGGCGTTGCAGCGACATGCCTTTCTCTCACACGCACCATCCGTTTCTCGCTTCGATTTCCCTTTGGCTTTTACCTCCAATTTCTTCTTTTTTTATGCTTCCTTTCGCCATTTTTTCATTCTCCTTTCATCTCTATTTTACGCAACGCCTTGATCGACGGAGGAATCTATGGAGGGGACTGTAACATATGCTCAGCGCCTGTTTTTTGTTTTGTTTTGACTGCTTTTATTTATACTTTCTTATCAAGGCGTTGAGATCTACTGCTACTGCTATTTGTCTGTTTTTGCTTTTATCACAAGATATATTTGGTCGACTTGTATATAGATGGCCGGGTGGCTTGCCCCGACCCTGTTGTAACGGGCACTTGATTAAATTGATTTTATTACGCACTGAAAAGCTAAACAGGACTTTCAATAGCTGACTCTATTGAATGCCAACTTTGACTCTACTCTAGTCGGCCTGAGACCTTGGTACTGTCGGGGAGTCGCTCCCAGACTCTGTGTGTGCCCGGGCTGGTGGTATATCATCTGCGGGAGGAGTTACAGGGCTCTCTGGGTGCTCTGCAGCTGCCGCAACAGGGACCTCGGAGCCGTACAGCTCATAGTGTTGCTGTGGCTCAGGTAGCTCTGAAATTGTCTCGGGGCCATGCTGGGCTGGCTGGTTTGGCTGGGCCGATCCAAGATTGTACTTTTCGTCATTGGGGTCCTGGCCGGGGGCTGCACTGGGGACGGCGGTGTTGCTACTCTCCATGTTGCGCTCGTTGGAGTCGATCTCGACGGGCGCGACAATGTGATGCGGCCCGTGTGGCTGCACTGGCACGCCGGAACCGAGAGCGCCGTGCGGCGAGACAGCCGACGACGGCTCTGCAGTAAACGGGCCGGGAACAGCCTCGGGGCCAAAGTAGTCATGGGTTGCGCCGTCGGGCTCTGACGCCGTGGGCATACCGGGAGTGCCTGAGCCGCTGTTGTTGGTGACCGTGTTGAGGCCGGTGTTGCGCCGGAAGAAATATGGATTCCGCCATGAGCGCCCGCCCGGGGATGTGGCTGCCTCGGATGCGGGCACACCTCGCCCAGCTGCAAGACTTTCCTGGTACAGTCTGGGATCTTGGCGGGGTCCCTGCTGGAGATCGTCGTAATCGTGAGTTGCGAATGACGGCGGCGGCAGTGCAGAAGCACGGCGCGAGCTGCCACCGGCGCTGCTTTGGCGCCGGCGGCGGATGC
Organism: Ophiostoma tasmaniense; assembly: GCA_022392925.1. Classification (NCBI taxonomy): domain Eukaryota; kingdom Fungi; phylum Ascomycota; class Sordariomycetes; order Ophiostomatales; family Ophiostomataceae; genus Ophiostoma; species Ophiostoma tasmaniense. The sequence goes on along the minus strand of JAKRGK010000001.1, from coordinate 592,843 downwards.
AGAGCCACGTAGCCACGCCAATAAAGGAACCGGCACCGACAACAACACCCAGTGCGATGCCCGCCTTGGCGCCTGCAGAGAGCCCGCCGTCACCATTTGTCGTGGTAGAATCAGTGACACCCGAAGCCACGGCGCAATAGACCTGGTCCGACACCAAGGTGCAAGTATGCCCCGTGTCGCAGCATCCGCCGCCGAGACTGCTGGCACACGAAACCTGGCTGGTAGTACAGCTGCTGGGCAATGCCGAGATGAGCCCGGTGCCGGACGCCGTGTCCGAGGCGGTAGCAGATGCGCTTGTCCAGATACACTGGCTGGACGAGGCGCAGGTCTGGCCGTACTGGCAGCAGCCGCCGCCAAAGGTGCTGGCGCAAAGGAAATTGCTGGTGGCTGGACATTTGCGCGGACAGCAGGCAAGGTAGACAGATGTGGTGGTGATGGTGGCCGTGATGGTGTTGAGGGTGACGCCGGCGCCGGATACGGTGTTGGACGTGGTGAGGGAGAGCGTGGCGGTGCCGGAGATCAGCTCGGTCTGTTTCTGGGTGACGGTCTTGGTGGTGGTGGCATTGCACTCGTACTGTGTCTCTTCACAGGGCGAGTTGCAGGTAAGTCCTATGGAGCAGCAGGTGGCCTCAAAGGTGGTCGGATCAACCATGCAGTAGCGGTCGTTGGGGCAGCAGAGAGTCGAGTTGATATCGAGGCACGAGTGGTAACCGGCGTTGCAGTTGGAACTGTCGCGGCGGGCGATTGGGGGCATGCCCTCGAGGACGTAACGCGGCGAGAGGCCTGGGTAAGCGGGCTGGAAAATGTCGACGGCGGCGGCATCGCGGGCAATGAATGCGCCGTGCGCCGTGGCCAGCAGCATGGCGACCGTGGCGAGCGAGAAGCGCATTGTTGCGGGCAGATGCGGTGAATGACAATGTAAGTGATTAGTGGCGACACAAGTGACAAAGATCCCGCCGAGACGGCGCAGACAGGCGCATTCAATGAAGCAAAGACCCAAAACAATCAAAAAGCAATGGCATATGATTGTTGACCATTGGTATGATATGCAAGAGTCCAAGAGACAAGACGAGATGTGGGTTGACGGAAGAGTTGTGCGTCTACTCCCTTCCCCTGCCGTATTTCTGGCTGCTATCTTTGATTTCTTGCTTGTCTTGCTTCCTGCTGATGTTTATATTGTTTTATTGATTTAACGAATAAACTGCTGTTCTTTGTGATCGGCAAGCGTCCGGAAAGGTGTTAGGATGGAGGATGTCAATAAAGTAGTTCCAACAGACGGCCAGGGTGCAACAAAGAAGCGTGCGATCGTGCAGTAAGAGCAAAGAAAAAGAAAGCTTTGAGAAGTCAAGAGCAACAAGAGTACAAGAACAACAAAATGTGACTTGCGAAAGTGACGGGATGATGGCTACCTGAGCACGAGATCGGTAGTCTCTGGCCTGTGGGTTGCCGTTGTTGCTCTTCGATTTGTACGCCAGAGTTGTGCTGAGAGTACTGAGTAGGCTGAGGCCGGGCCGAGCTGCAGGGTTCAGCAAGCAGCAAGACTTGTAGATGAACGCAAAGCAACGTAGGAACAGAAGCGAGGGGGCATGGCGTCCCTTACGAGAAATGATTTGCGGGAGGCTCTGCTCTACAGGTGTTCAACTGAGTACTGGGTCGGCTGTTGCGGGCAATAGTGAGTACGATGAAGTGGATGTGGCTGCATGCTGCACGACTATGATAGCTGCATACAGATGAGGGCATACTTTGTAGTAGTATTGGGTGGGATTCGGCGAGGGGGCGAATGCATGCAGGTGTGTTGGCAGCCTTGGGTGAGAGTGAGACGTGAGCAAGTAGCCTTTGCAAGTGATTCAGTGTGTAGAGTTGATGCAATGTTCTGTTGAGTAGTAGGATGGAAGTAATGAAAAATAAGAGTGAGAACAAGGGTCCTTGGATGCGACGCTGGGATGAGAAGAGAGATGGATGACGGATGTCTGATGATTGTTTTCTTTTGAGAATTGTTGGCTACGGAGTAAACGGCTACAGAGTACTTACCTACTTGTATCTACTTGAATGCGCAAAGGATCGGGAATACTGGTGACCCATCCTGAATCCTCAGCCGCCAGGGGATGGATGGGAGGATCACCTGTGTTGGTCTGGCGGAGGGCCAATCAAATGTGCTGAAGATTGTAGTGCTGTTAATACTTGACGAAAATGACTACGCTGTCCCTATTCCTTGATACTGTCAAAGGGTTGGATTATTCTGTTAAATGACAGCAATTACGATGCGAGACTTGGACGTGAGAAGAGGAGAGGGGGTATATACGGTGAGCAGTGAGATAAATGATAGGCCGGACGTTGCAATGGCTCAGGTTATCATGCCACCGGATACGGGATGAGCTTCTTAAGCCAGGATTATTAATAAAAGTCACTAATTTCTTGTATCGCATTCATGAAATTCAAAAAGTTGCAGACAGAGGTATCCGATGAGGACTTGAAGATAGCAGTGCGATTATCGCATTTACCACTATATACCCTATATACACTATAAAAAGAACTGTACAAATATGGGTTCAGTGCTTTGTGAATGCTAAGCACACTATACACACAATACACCAAACACTTCAGGCTCCACTAAACACCACCGACCTACACACCACGCTCCTCGCAGTACCGCGCAACCTCCTTGGCCAGTGTCGCGCTCTGCCGCGTGACCATGTCCATCATGTCGTCGACTTCGGCGCCCAGCTTGCGGCCCTCGGTCTGCGTCGCGTGCGTGTAGATGGCCTGCATCTCGCGCAGCACGGCCTGCAGCTGGTTCGGCAGCCATGTCACAATGGGACTGCCGCCCGTGGCTGTCGGGTGCGACGTGCGCTTGAGGATGTACTCCTTGCCAAAGCACCAGTGCCGCCAGCGGAAGTCGCGCACCTGGTTGAGCACCTGCAGCCACAGCTGGATGCTCTGGTTGGACACGACCGTCGCATCGGCTGTCGCCGTGCTGCCCTGCAGCGCAAAGTCCTTCAAGTGGAGGGCAGCCGACTTGGCGCGCACGTATGCCAGGAACTGCCGGTGGTTGCTGGGGCGGTACTGGCGAAAGTCCTTGAGGATCTGCGTCAGCGGCGTGTCGGGCATCGGGATCTCCAAAAAGTTGTCCATCAGCGGGATCATGGAGTCGTTGGCACCCGACTCGCCGCGGAAGCTGAGACGCGTCGTGCTGGCCGGTGCGTCCACGGCCAGCTCGACACCGTCCTCGCCGACACCCTCGTACGCGACACCATCAGGGAACATGCTCTGGCTGGTGATGCCAAAGATAAAAGTGCGGAAGCTGGTGTACTGCTCCGGGCGCGACTTTCCCCACATGGTCTCCATGACGCCGTTGATGCGCTGCAGCGACGTCAGCACCTGGGCGAGGCCGGCATTGAACAGCTCGCGGTCGGCGCCCTTGGTGCCCTCTCTGCTGGCCTCGGCTGTGTCCAGGCACGCACATGTTCCCGCCACCAGCGGACCCGAGTTCTGGACCATGTCGACGTGCACCAGCACAAAGCCGGCTTCGGACGACGTCGGGTCCAGGCCATGCTCAAAGGCACGGATCAGACGCAGGTTGTCATAGGCAAGGCCGGCCTTGGGGTCCTCCAAGCGGTAGTTGAACAGAGCATAGCTGCCTGCATACTCCATGAAGGGTTTGAAGCCACACCTGATTGTTAGTTGTGTACTGCTGGTAGTAAGAGGAGGGACACCTACAGTCTGGCACAGCGGGCAATGGGCCGTGCAATGCATGCCGGCAGCACATCTCTTCCCAGGCCATACTCTTCACCGCGGATGAAGCGCATATGACAGGGCTCTAGCAGGAACGCCGACGCCAGGAACGAGTAGTCTCGGTACAGCGCGTTGAGCATGGGGAGGTCGTGGCGGACAGTGTCCATTGCCTCTGTGAGGTCAGGCAGCTCCTTGGTGACCAAGATGGCATCGCCTAGCTTACCCTCGGCTAGAAGACCAGGAGTGCCGTCGAGGCGCTTGACAGGCATCCGCGCCAGGATCGACTCAAGCGCGGCAAAGGCCTCGGGCAGCTCGACGACGGGTTCGGCACGGGGCAAGAAGCCGCGGGTCTTGGACACCATGAAGGCGGGCAGCGAGGTGTCCTCGGGGCGAGCATCGTCGAGCACCTCGAATGAGGTTGGCACGATGTCGTCAATCACGATGGAGCCCATGTTGTGAGAAGAATATATGTAAATTAGGGAAGATGAAGGGAAAAGTCAAAAGACAGGAGACAAAAGTCAAAAAGAAAAAAAGTCAAAAGTCGGGGGATGGCAGACTACCTGAATTTTCTGGCTTTTTTGCTGATTTCCTAGTGGTGCTGGGCTGCCCACCGAAAAGCGCCGTGCGGGCGGCCGTGATTATATATATCGTGGCCGGAATGTTTCCGGCCTCACCACCCTGCCCTCATTCCGGCCTCGATGCACCAGAAATTTCAAATCAAATCAAACTATTTTCCCCTCCGCCCACCGCCCACCGCCACTTCCGAGTTTCTCCTATCTCTGCATGACAAACAGAAACTCGTCTACTTGTCCTTTTCTTGATCTGTTGACTCTGTTGTTCTCTTGGTTTCTTCCCCGCTCTCACGCCCGAATGACTATGCCGACCGGCACAGATGACACTTGATACACATTCGGCATTCTTTAGATTGGCCAGAGGAGTCTCTGCTTGACCGAGTCTTTTTCAGGAAATGTTTCTTATATTTTCTATTGATTTAATGCAGTCCTCGCATCGTCATCGTCGTCGTCGTCACCTTGGCCAACATCACGAGTTCTTAATCTAGGCTCCAACCACTACGACCACTATAAAGTCTCATTTGATGCTCTCATAGACGGCATATAGCTACTATTGATAATCAAAACTCTACCACTTGCTGGCCATCACCTCGTCGTCGTCCTCTGCTCGTCTCCTCAACCCTCATCCTCCATCTAGGGACGCTCTAATTCCGGCCTCGTGGCCCACCTAATAGACCCGCTTATATTACACTAGTACCCAATCATATATGGCCCGTACGTAACCGACACTAATACGAGGAAGGGCGCATTCACAGCCAAAAGACGATCACGACAGTAGGGATATCTTTGACACGTAGATGACCTTGATGGAAGCCAAGAGACGACATCCGAGAGGGGATGAGTCGGCGTAAATTTATTGTATTTTCATGTACTTCTAGTTTCTGATGTACATATGTTGACAAGTTGTAGTCATTTTGGAACATTTGTTATTATTTTTTTCGTTTTTTTTTCAAAGTTTTAATTTACGTTCTTCTTCTGCCCGTATTCTCTTTCTGATAGGCATTGTCGTATCTACTTGGCCTCTTATTAATGATATATACCAAGAATACCCAGATTCAGCAAACTTTTTATCTTACTCATGTTATATCCCAAGAGTATAAATTATCTCCAATATTTATTCAAGACCTTGAATGCTTGAAACACCAAAATATGTTAAGATACAGACTACGCCTGCAGAGCCATGTCCTCACGGGCTCCGTGGGTGCCCTTGCGCCAGTTGAGCTGCGGATCAGCGGCGGCTGACACCGTCTTGGCCGTGCCGGTAGGACCCCATCCACCACCACCAGGAGTGCACACAATGATACGGTCGCCCTTCTTCATCGGCGCGCTGTTCTTGGCGCCCAGGTTGATCTGCCGCTCCTCCATCTCGACCTCCTTGCTGGAGTCGGCCTTGTCTGCATCGGCCTTTTCCTTGTCACCACCAATCCGCTCCAGAGCCGCCTCCTCGCTTGCCTCCTCGACGTTGCGCACCCACAGGTTGAGACCACACTGGCCGGGCTCACCACCCGCCATGCCGTAGGGTTGATACACCCGCCGCTCGCTGAGGATAGACACTTGCAGCGGCATGCGGAATTCAATGTCACGAATCACGCCATCGCCGCCGCGGTGCTGGCCGCCGCCGCCAGACCCCTTGCGCAGCGAAAACTCCCGCAGCAGCACGGGGTACCGTCTCTCAAACACCTCTGAGTCGGTAATGCGCGTGTTGGTCATGTGCGTGTGCACGCCGCTGGTACCGTCCCAGTACGGCCCGGCTCCACTGCCACCAGCAATCGTCTCGTAGTAGCCAAAGCCCTTGACAGCATTGCTGCCCGCCACATTGCCACCAAAGCCAAATGTCAGGTTGTTGCAGTCGCCCTGGCTCGCTGCACACGCCTCAAAAGCCTTGAAGATGACGTCCGTCACGCGCTGGCTGGTAAGCACATTTCCACCGACAACAGCTGCGCCATCTGACGGCGACAGCAGCGACTTGGGCGGGATCTTGACCGTCACCGGCCGCAGACAGCCCTGGTTGAGGGGAATGTCCTCGGAAATCAAGCAACGCAGACAGTAGATAATGGCACTGTAGGTAATGGCCTCGGGCGCGTTGATGTTGCCGTAGATCTCAGGGCCTGTGCCGCTAAAATCGAACAGCGCCTCGCCCTTGTCGGCGTCAATCTCGACCCGCAGCCGGATCGGGCTGCCGTCGTCCATGTAGTCCACGGCCGTCAGGTTCTTGCCCTCAAACCGCTTGCTGACCTGCTTGAGCAGCGTGCGCACACACAGGGCCGCGTTGTCCTGGATGGCCCGCATATAGAGGTCGACTGTCTCCTCGCCGTACTCCTCAAACAGCGTCTCAATGAGCGAGATGCCCTTTTGATTGGCAGACACCTGCGCCTTGAGGTCGTTAATGTTGTCTGCCAGGCAGCGCGTGCCGCTGCAGCCGGGGTACTTGGCCGGCTGCACGTAGAACAGGTCGACAACAAGGTCCTCGTCAAAGCGGCCGCCCGTCACCAGCTTGGCCGTCTTGACAGAGGCGCCCTCCTGGTACAGCTCGCGCGAGTGTGGCGGCATACTACCGGCGGTGATACCGCCAATATCGGCGTGGTGCGCACGCGACGCAGCATAGAAGAGAATGTTCTTGCCCTTGCGGTCAAACGCAGGCATAATCAGCGTCACATCGGGCAAGTGAGTGCCGCCGTACGACGGGTGGTTGGAGATGATCACGTCGCCTTTCTCGAGCTTGCCGCGCCAGATCTCTGCCTGCCGCCGCACGCACGTAGACATACTACCCAGGTGCACAGGAAGATGCGGTGCATTAGCCACGAGGGCACCGTCGGCGTCAAAAATGGCACAAGAAAAGTCAAGACGTTCCTTGACATTGGTGCTGACGCTGGTCTTTTGCAGCGCGCGGCCCATTTGCTCTGCAATTGCCATGAACCGGTGGCCAAACACGCTCAGCATGATCGGGTCGACCTCGCGTTTGCCTTCGCCTGTGTCGGCAGAGCCCGCCTTCGCACCACGGCCATCGGCCTCGATATCGATAATGACGTGAGTGTTCAGCTTGGTTGCAAATGTGCCGGGTGCCACAACAATCGTCTGCGTGCCGTCAGCCAGCATGGCTGGACCCGCCACCTTGTCGCCAATATCGAGGTTCTCGAGCTTGAAGATGGGCGTATCGAGACGGCCTCCATCATAGTAGACCTGCGCGCTCGAGTGACGCTTCTTCGAGAGAGCGTCACTACCGGTCTCGAGAATGCTAATCTTGACCTCGGCCAGCTGCTCATCGACCGTCTTCTCGTCGTAGCGGAAGCTCCGCCCGATACCGCGCACGCGGACATCGTCGACAATGATATCCCGGTCGTCCAGCGTGAAGCCAAACTCGTAACGGTGGTGACGCACAAACGCTCCGCCGTATGCCCAGCTGTTTCCGCCATAGAGTTCCTTGGCTTCTTGCTCGGTGGGCTTGATGATCATCAGTGCCGACTCGGTGCCACGGTAGCGCATGTTGAGATACTCCTCAAACACCACCTCGTCGTCGGCAAAGCCCTGCTCGCGGAGCGCAGCCTTGGACCGCTCGCGTAGCTTGTCCATCTTCTCGCGCAGCTCAGACACAACAGCACTGCTTTCATTGTCCGGTGTCTTGTCAGTAACCTTGCCCCAGACCTTGGACTCGGGCTCCTGCTGCTCGTCGACCACGTCGGCAAGAGCCATGCCATAGGCTGAAAGCACCGACGAGTAGCGGTGCACAAGAATCTGGCGGATTCCAAGGGACTGGGCAATGGCTACAGCATGCTGGCCACCCGCACCACCAAAGGTCGCCAGTCTGTGCTTGGACGGATCGTGGCCCTTGGCTTCCGTGATCGACCGGATTGGCCGCGTCATGCTCTCGTTGGCCACCGTTAAAAAGCCGTATGCCACTTCATCGACGCTCATCTTCTTTCCCGTCTCGCGGTTGACCTGCTCGGCCAGGGTCTGGAGAGCTGCCTTGCTGGCTTCAACATCCAGACCCTCGTCCTCGTTCTTGCCGAAAATCTTGGGGAAGAATTCGGGAAGCAGTCTGCCGAGATACAAGTTGGCATCGGTCACAGTTGCCGGGCCTCCCTTTCTGTAGCATGCAGGGCCGGGGTGTGCGCCAGCTGACTCGGGGCCCACGACAAACAGCCCGTTTCTAAAGAAGAGCATCGATCCACCACCGGCCGCAACGGTGTTAATGTCCAGCTGCGGCGACTGGATCGTGACACCCGCAGTCGTTGTCTCGAATGTGTGGTCGTAGCGACCCTCGCCGTAGCGCGAGACGTCTGTCGAAGTGCCGCCCATGTCGAAACCAAGCACATTGATCTTGGTCTTGGGGTCGTAAGACGTGATCGCATAGCCAACAACACCACCGGCTGGACCGGACAGAATAGCCTTAAGGCCTGTAAATTTATCCACATCAACCAAGCCACCGTCACTCTGCATGAATTCGCAGCGTGCACCTCGCTCGCTTGTGCTGTCAGCTGCCTGGGCCTTTTGCACGCTTTTACTGCCAAGACCGCCCGCAAAACCCTTTTGAAAGCCGGAAATGTATTTCTTGATTGCCGGGGTCAGGTATGCATCGGCACACACAGACGTTGCGCGTGAAACTAGCTTGATCATGGGCATCAGCTCCGAACTGAGCGAGATGTGATTAAACCCGATTTCCGTTGCAATGCGGCCGACCAGCGCCTCATGGTCGGGGAATGTGTATGCATGCATCAGGCACACAGCAATACTACGAATTCCGCTGTCGTAAACGGCCTGCAACTTCTCCCGGATCATTGTCTCTTCGGGCCGCTGCAGCACGCGTACAGCCTCGCCCGACACACCCATCACCAGCTCTGTCTCTGCCAGGTTGGCCTCTGGTGTCCGGGCATGCACGCTTGCCTCGGTCAAATGGCGCTCCGGATCTTCAGCGTAGTCCTCAAGAGTCACGCGCTCGTCAATCTCGACAACCTGCTCGTACAACACATCTGGCTTGCGGATGGCGAGGTCAAAGATCTTGGGGCGGGACTGATTGCCGATGGCCAAACAGTCTTTAAATCCGCGCGTAACCACCAGCGCAATTGACTCGCCCTTTCTCTCCAGCAGCGCGTTGGTGGCCACAGTTGTCCCCATGCGGATAGAGTCGATCAGTGTAGTATCAAGAGCCTCACCGCGCGGGATGTCGCGCTTGGTAAAGTGTGCCATGATGCGGCGGATGCCCTCCAGAGGAGCATCCTCATAGTTGGACGGGTCCTCAGATAGAAGTTTGATAACAATGTGCTCGCCGTCACAGCTTCCGAAGCAGTCTGTAAAAGTGCCGCCGCGGTCAATGGCGATAGAGACCTTGCCATGGCGAGTCGTAGGCGTCATTGTGAGATAATATAAAGTGCGAGTATTAGTAGTAAAAAGTATAAATGAACAAGTCAGACAAATAATAGACTAATCAAATTATATGAGCTAGATTAATGAAATAATTTTTGTGTCAAGATCTTAATGATGCAGCATCAAGATCATGAAATGTCGAGGAGGATGGGTTGTTGATAGCCGGCGTTCAACAGACCGGAAGCCTGTCTAATATATAGCTTTACTGTAGTTGAAACTAGGCCGGGATTAAACGGTATCCAGTAACACTTTATGATCCTTCGCGAGCTCTCCTCATCAAGTTATTGTCCAAGGAACGCTGGATGTTGGTTGGCGAGGCCCTGTATTAAAGCACCTTTTCGGGAGCTGCCCCGCAAAACGGGCTAGATGTACCCTTACGCACATGTTGTATGGAGATGTACATCGGTATTTACTGTGTTCCTTCCTTGATTGGCCTTGATCGGTCATGCTCGCCGGAGCTCTTATCGGCTTATCCGTCGACCTGCCCCTCCGTGATTTGTGATCTTCAGAGTGGCTACTTCCTAATGAGGCACGGCAGCAATATCACAGAAGCATCGCGTCATCACGTGGAAACGGTCACTGCCTGACGCCTTCCTATTTCCTCAGATTCTTGGCATCAATTTCTACCTCTTTGCACTTTCCTATTTTGTCGATTTCATTCGCTTGTTTCTATCGGTCTATCGCTACAATATTGCAATTCTGACTAATCCCGAGACCCTTCTTGGTGCTCTTTTCCCTTCAATTTTCTCTCTTTGACACGACATTCTTACACAACCGCCAACCACCCCTCTTCGGCCACCCAATCTCACCCGCACCTACAAAGCTTTCTTACGCCTCGGCCTGATAACCATCCTCTATTACGCCCATTACGTTTCATCCCGTGATTGGTGTCGTCTTGGCCGATAAGTGCATCCTCCGCACTCGCTCTGTCTCCGATTGCTCTCGGATACTTTATGTATGTTTCCTAAAGTGCTTTGTAGTCTTGCCGCCTTGAATGGACCCAATTGGATGCATTTTCTCTGTATCTGCATGCATATTCTGACTCATGCTGACTGCTGACAGCTTACCAATATCTGGAATCAAAGCTTGTAGCACTGCCTGAGCAAATATATATCGACATAGGCGCAAAACAGAAGGGGGAACAACGACCGAAACGAGCATCGACCTCAATATTCGAAATGGGTTTTACAGAAGAAGAATGGGAGTCGGTGACTCAGGAGATGCCAGGCGCTCAGGACGCCGTCGTCCAACAGTACCTTAACGGCCGCGCGAAACTGATGGCTGAAGAGCAGAAGAAGCGCAGCGGTATGAATACTCGACATCAAAGCCTGCTCAAATCATCTAATAATAAATCATAGACTACGCCTTCCGCCAGGCTCTTTCGCCCATTGCTAAGAAAGCATGCGCTATCGTGGACCGTATCCGCAACGAGGAGAGAACCACCACCTGGACGAAGAATCTCGAGGAGCAGATTGCCACAGGCGAGGGTGGCCCGGATGTTGGACGTGATGACGGCGCCGGCATGACCCTGTACCCCGGCCAGGTCTTTACACACGCCAAGGGTGTCATGGAGCGCACCAAGCTGTACCAGATCGTTCGCAAGGTCCCCAAGGGTTCCCTCCTGCACGCCCACTGCGACGCTATTGTCAACTACGATTTCCTGTTTAACGTTCTTCTGGAGACACCTGGCATGCACATTGCGGGCACCAACGGCCCCTTGTCCACCCCCAAGCAGCTTGCCGAGAACCTGTGCTCGTTCCCCTACTGCAAGCAGCCTCGCCACATAGTTACCGAGGAGGAAAGCAAGGCCAGCGCTGGCGCAAAGAAGGTCAATGTTGCGCCATGGGATCCCAACTACGTCCAGGGTACGCCAGTTCTCTTGACCGAGGCTGCTGATGCCTTCCCCGAGGGTGGTCGGGCAGGATTTATCACTTGGCTTAAGTCGCGCTGCACAATCTCGCCGCTCGACTCGATTGAGCAGCACCACGGTGTCGATCACATCTGGGTCAAGTTCTTTGGCTGCTTCGGCATGCTGGGAGCCATGATCCACTACGAGCCCATTTGGCGCAAGTTCCTGCGCCAGCTGATGCGCCAGATGTACGACGACGGTATCATGTGGGTTGAGGTTCGCATGAAGTGGGTTCTCGACTACCGCCGCGAGGGTAGCGAGGAGCCTGAGACGGACTATCTGCACCTGTATGGTGTTGCTGACGAGGAAATCAAAAAGTTCCGCGAGGAGACGGGCAACAAGTTCTGGGGCCTGCGCTTCATCTGGACCGAGCTGCGCGCCTTCGGCACGCGGCCCATCGTGGAGTCCATGGACCACTGCATCACCACCAAGCTCGCCTACCCCCACCTGATTGCCGGCTTTGATCTTGTCGGCCAGGAAGACTTGGGACGGCCGCTCAAGGATCTTCTGCCGGAATTGTTCTGGTTCCGTCAGCAGTGCGCTGCCGAGGGTGTCAACATCCCCTTCTTCCTCCATGCTGGCGAGTGCCTGGGTGACGGTGACGACACTGATAACAATGTTTTTGATGCCGTGCTTCTGGGTACGCGCCGCATTGGCCACGGTTTCAGTCTGTACAAGCACCCTCTGGTGATTGACATGGTCAAAGACAAGAAGATTCTGATTGAGTCGTGCCCGATCAGCAACGAGGTGCTGCGTCTCTGTGGCAGTATTCTGTCGCACCCTCTGCCGGCTCTGATTGCGCGCGGTGTGGCTTGTGGTCTGAACAACGATGACCCGGCCATTCTGGGCCAGGACACCGAGGGTCTGACACACGATTTCTGGCAGGCACTGCAGGGCTGGGAGAATCTCGGTCTGGCCGGTCTGGGCTCGCTGGCCGAGAACAGTGTACGCTGGTCTGCGTTTGAGGACGAAACCAACGAGGAATGGATTCAGCACATCAAGGAAGCATCTCTGGGCAAGAGCATCAAGGCTCGGCGTCTCCAGGAATGGAGCATCCAGTGGGAGCAGTTCTGCTTGTGGGTTGTGACCGAGTACGGCGAGCAGTATGGTGAGGAGTAGGCCAACAAGCCTCGTACATTTTACTTTTGACTTTTCAATTTCTTACTGCGAACTTTTGTATACTTTTCATTTTGGTTTAACATTTCTTACGACTGCATCACGACATTCACATTCAACATCGGGGTGTATTTCAACACGGAGCAACAACGGGTCTTGTCAATTTTAACAATTTCTTAAGAGAGCATTTGATTTTAACTAGCTATTATATAGAAAATTGTTTACGTCCGATGCGCAGACTATTCCTTGTGAATGGTATCATTTTTGGTGTAATAAAACAAAATAACGCTAATGTTGGGCCGCGCATTTACTGCTGGCGGGCCTCGCGGGCCTCAGCTTGCTTCTGGATGTCGTGCTCGGCACCGCGCTGCTGCGTCTTGCCGGCATCGTGCTGCTTCTGGAACTCGGCCTCGGCCTGGGTGTTGCCAGTCAGGTTGGCAAGACCGCCACCGACGACACCCTTGACACGGTCAGAGGCGCCCGATACGAAGTCGCTGACCTGGCCGCGAGCCTCCTGCTCCTGGCCGTTGAGGTTCTGCTCACGGCCGGCCTGCTTGAGGGACTCGGAGCCGACAAGGCCACCCAGAGTCTCCTTGGCAGAGCCGAGAGTCTGGTTCCAGTTGCCAGCGGCACGGTTGGGGTCGTCGCTGGTGACGGCGCCCGAAGAAGAGGCGGCAAAGCCAGGGCCCTTTAGGGTGGCGTGGGAAGCCTCGTACTCGGTGTTGGCGTCGGCCTTCTTGGCCTCACCGGCGCCCTGGTCGGCAGTGCTGCCAGTCAGGCTGCCAAGGGCGCTCTGGACGGTGCCGACGGCGGAGTTGATGTACGACTGAGCAGTCGAGGGCTGGTTGTTGTTGTTGGCAGACATTTTGCAATTAGGGTTGATGTGTGTTTGTGGTTGTGAGGATGTTTGGTTTTCTGAAGAGGTGCTTGGTTGTGAATGTGATATAGAACAATTTCGAAAGTGGCAGCTTAGAAAGAGCGAGACGATGATTATATACTTGTGGAAGTGGTGATGTTGGTTCTTTCCTGTTCCGTTTTGTCACTTCTGCATACTTCTGTGTGAATCTATTTGTTGAGAATTACGCAATTTAGGCCCATAGTTCTCGATCGTACTTTCCTATTCCGCATTGTCGCTCGTTCGCAGCACGTGGAGACTGAGGCCAACGACATCATCGTCATGTACGTTGTAGAGGTGGTTGCCAAAAAGGGAATAATATATGGGTGATGATGTCATAGCTGCTTCCGGGACCAGGTGCGACCGCCAGGCGCTGGTAAGCTCTACTAGTGGTGCTTGGGGATGATGTCAGTGTGGAATGGAGGCGTATTACAGCGTGTCCACAGAAGGAAAGACCAGGAATAGAAATAATATAGCAAGCGCGACCTGTCATTGCGACCTTGTGAGGTATACTCATATTACTTGGTTGCAATTTAAAGAATACATAATACATTGAATAGAGATCCTGCTTGCCTAGGGTGACACTCGATCGGTCTTTCTGCTGACGGTTTCTTGTGGTACAACGGCACGAAAGTGCAAAACGCGAACGGCTGTCAGTTGAGAAAGATTGCCAAAGTACCTAATAGCGCTATTCAGCGATCTTTAGATGGCGAGACTGGCCGCGAACGTGTCGTGATTGATAGGCTCAATAGGCTCTGTCTCAGCGATCAAAGAAGTCCCTCGTACAAGTCTCACATGTCGACATTCCAAGAGGCAGCCGAAAACGAAACATCAACTTGACGCGGTGATTACATAATAATTACAGAATTCGCGACATTTCAAGGTCACACGGGAAGGCGAGGCTGCGTTCCTGCCAAGCTCGGCGACTTTGCCTCCAACGATGTAGGGTGACAATATCACATAAATTACAGAAATCAACCCAAGTTATAATGAAGTTTTATGAAAAAGATCGGATAATGTCGCCATACTGTTCTCTATCAATCTGGAGTTGCATTGTGGTAAACATATATTCCAACAAAAAAAGGTAAAAAGTCATGCTGTGCCGAAGAAGAGATCTCCACCGTTGGATAGTATAAAAAATGAATAGACGAGAGTAAAATCAAAAATAAAAGACATAAAGGTGAGACGGAGAGACTTAAGACCAAATCGAGAACATACAGACTGCCCGTGTAAAAGCACGGCAAGAGAGGCCTCGTGAAATCAGTTCCAATAAAAAATGTATCCCGTGCCCTCGGTTCATAATATATTGCTACAGCATCATGATATCGTTTTTTCTTGTTTCGTTATACTTTTCTTTTGTTGTCGACGGCGAGTAGACTAGTGGGGAGTCCACTGGATAGTGTCGAGGTCGATGCCGTCCTGGACGAGCTCCCAGAGCGGGCTCAGCTCGCGCAGGAAGTTGACACGCTCCTTCACAGCCTGCAGAACATAGTCGATCTCCTCCTCGGTGGTGAAACGGCCAATACCGAAGCGGATACTGGAGTGGGCGCTCTCGTCGCTGTTGCCCAGGGCACGCAGGACGTAGCTGGGCTCAAGCGAAGCCGATGTGCAGGCACTGCCGGAGGACAGAGCAATGTCCTTGAGGGCCATGAGCAGCGACTCACCCTCGACGTAAGCAAACGAGACGTTGACACAGCCGGGGTAGAAGTGGTCACGGTCACCGTTCTGGTTGGTGTGCTCCATGGACAGCAGGCCGTTCAGCAGGCGGTCGGACAGGAACTTGATGCGCTTGGTGTCGTACTATATAGTTAGCATGGTAGATATATCAAAGACAAGTAGAGGGTCAACGTACGGGAAGCTCTTCGTAGGCGATACGGCAAGCCTCGCCGAAGCCAACGACCAGAGCAGGGGCCAGAGTGCCACTGCGCAGACCACGCTCCTGACCACCACCGGTAATGATGGGGTCGAGCCGGACACGAGGCCGACGACGGACGTAGCAAGCACCGATACCCATCGGGCCGTAGATCTTGTGCGAGGAGATGGACATGAGGTCAATGTTCATAGCGTTGACATCCAGGGGGATCTTGCCGACAGCCTGAGCACCGTCGGTGTGGAAGAAGACCTTGTTCTTGCGGCAAAGCTTGCCGATCTCAGCCAGGGGCTGGATAACACCAATCTCGTTGTTGACGGCCATGATGCTGACAATGGCCGTGTCGGGGCGGATGGCAGCCTCGAGGGCGGCCATGTCGATCAGACCCGACGGCAGGACGGGCAGGTAGGTGATATCAAAGCCCTCATCCGACAGGTGACGACAGCTGTCGAGGACGCACTTGTGCTCGGTCTGGGTGGTGATGATGTGCTTCTTCTTGCCGGACCGGCCAAAGAAGCGGGCGACACCCTTGATGCTCATGTTGTTGCTCTCGGTGGCACCGCTGGTGAAGATAATTTCCTTGGGGTCGGCGCCGATGAGGCGGGCGACGTGCTCACGGGCGGTGTCGACAGCCTTCTCACTCTCCCAGCCGTAGGAGTGGGTGCGCGAGTGGGGGTTGCCATAGATGCCGACGTAGTACGGCAGCATAGCATCGAGGACACGAGGATCGACGGGAGTGGTGGCCTGCATATCCAGGTAAATGGGGCGCTGGCCCTCATCGAGGAGAGTGGCCTGCTTCAGCACGTCTACGTAGCTGTTAGTATTAACTCATGGTATCGTTGTAAGTTTAAGAACTGGAATACACACCAGCCATGGGGCTGACAGAGACCGAGGCGCCCTGGTCGCTAAGAACATTCTGAAAGTCCTTCTTGTCGAGGTGGATGGCGGTTTCAATCTTGGGAGGGTCGGCAACCTGGGCGTTGTCGCGCTTAGACTCGGTCACATACGACCTCCGCTGGGTGCGCGAGACTGGTGAAACTGAAGACGAGGACGAGGCTGATGAGGTTGAGGCTGCTATCCGCGTCGTCGGGGCGCTGTGCAACCGACGGAGGGCGGCGGCCGGAGCAGACGGGTGCGAAGCGAGGCGCGAGGCCTGCCTTAATAATAACGCATTGCGAGTGAAAGAAGCCATGGTTGTTCACTTTGAATGATCCCCTTGGCGAGTTGTGATGTCGACGTGACGAAAGATTCGAGGACGGGTCGACAATGAAAAGGGCCAGGTGAGAGAGGTCAGAGACACCAGAGGGACCAGAGGACGTCGAGGGAGGAGAAAAAAAGAGGAGGCGAAAAGGCGAAAAATGACTGGCTGCCGTTAGATCGGCATTGGATTTGTCAACCACGGGGATGCAGCCTGATTGCGCTTGAAATTTTGCTAGAATTTTGTAGAATACGATTTGTGTATGAGTCTATTTTCTAGATTTATGTTGTTTTTATTTCGTGATTATCATTGATTCTCGCGATTGCTGCGTAATTTCAGCTGAATTTCCCGTTCTTGCCTGCTGGAAAAAAAGAGAATTCGGTGATAACATCGGAGTAATAGCGACGTCCGATTGGCCTGATAGGCAGGCAGACACCTGTGGAGCTCAGCTGTTATCATTGAGAGAAGTTCAGACAGGCGAGGCAAGAGCGCCCCGCTGCTGCCCCGCAAACTATTGGCTCGTTCTCCCAGTCAACAGGTTTTGTCATTTTGACTGACATAATCTGGTCTACGACAAATCCGGCTAGCGCATTAGTGACTCCAGGGAGCGAGAGACCGAAACCAGACGAGCTGGACGAGAAATGCGACCGAACGATGAGGAATGCGAGGCCAGAGACAAGAGAAAGCAGTTTTAGACGAGTCCGGCAGACAGTCACACTCTTGTGGTAAGGTCCCTGGTTGTGGTGACAGCCGTGCTGCAGGTGATTGCGTGCATGTTATAGCGTGATTATGTAATCCATAGTGTGGATAGTGAACGAGTGCGCTGACGTAGGGTTCGAGGCACGGCAGCTCCTGCCGGTAATCAGAACTAGGCACTGACTAGAGCCCCGCGCCTGCCACTGTCACTGCCACGGCCCTGCGCCACGCTCACTCGCTTTGAGCATTTGACCCAATCCAGTTCCCCACAGCTGGCCTGAACAGCAGAAACGTCATCAGTCGTTCAGGTGCCCGCCAAACAGGCTATTCTGCCCACATTGGGTGTTTTCGTCGCTATTTGACACTATTTTGTACTTTTCGTACTCGGACCAGCACATCGCCAGGCAGCCTCGTTTCCCGACCCTGAGCGCCACACGATCCAAATACCGTCTCGGACCTCTCCCAGTGCTCGACTTTCTTCATATCTGCTTAAAAACAGCTTTAGTTGACTTAATCACGCCCGCCGAGCTTATCCCTAGAGCGCCGGGCATCCCGATCTCCCACGCGTCATCCCGATCTCGAGATCTATTGGCACTGGTACTAGCGACGACGACGTCTCTGTCTGTCTACACGACTGCTTAACCAAGATACACCTCTCGACGACATCGACGACTACCAACGACCGCTACACCATTATCATCTCGACCCCGCGACACTGCCGATACGACACAAACCGCCAAGATGAGCTTCAAGGGCTTCCAGAAGACCGTCATCCGGGTAAGCCGAGCTCGCCTTGGCCAAAGCAAGCATGAGCCGAATCACTAACCCCCACAGGCTCCCCAGCAGTTCCGCCAGAAGTTCAACATTGGCGAGCAGACCAAGGACCCGGTATACATTGACGCAGAACGGCGGTTCCAGGACCTGGAGCTGCAGACCAAGAAGCTGCACGAGGAGAGCAAGCGGTATGCCGACGCGATCAACGGCATGATGAGCCATCAGATTGAGTTCTCCAAGGCCATGACAGAGGTGTACAAGCCGATCAGCGGTAGCGTATCCGACCCCGACTCGCTCATACCAGAGGGCAACGCTGAGGGCATCCGGGCGTGCGAGGAGTATGAGGCGGTGGTCAAGGATCTGCAGGACACACTAGCGCCGGAGCTGGAGATGATTGAGAGCCGAATTGTGCAGCCGGCAGAAGAGCTGCTGGAGGTGATCAAGGCGATCCGGAAATGCGCACTGAAGCGTGAGCACAAGAAGCTGGACTACGACCGGCACCGGTCGGCGCTGAAGAAGCTGCAGGAAAAGAAGGAGAAGTCGCTCAAGGAAGAAAAGGCAATGTACAAGGCAGAGAGCGAGCTGGAGCAGTCGACACAGGACTTTGAGTACTTCAACGACCTGCTCAAGGACGAGCTGCCAAAACTGTTTGCTCTGGAGCGGGCGTTTATCCAGCCGCTGTTCCAGTCGTTCTACTACATGCAGCTCAACGTTTTCTACACGCTGCACGAGAAGATGCAGCAGTGCGATATTGGCTACTTTGACTTGACACTGGATGTGGAGGAGGCGTTCCACAAGAAGCGCGGGGACATCCAGGAGCAGGCAGAGAAGTTGACGATTGTCAAGTTCAGGACGACCGGTGGCAGACGACCGGGCGTTCCGTCAAAGTATGGCCGGCCGGCGCTCGAGGGCCGCAAGCCGGCGCTGGCCATCACGGCCGGCCCGTCATCGGGCGCGTCGCCAATTTCGCCGGCTGGCACATCACCAACACCCGCATATGCGACGACATCAGCATATGGCCAGCACGAAACCAACGACGCAGACCACCCACCACCACCATATACGGCCGGTGCCGATGCGGGCGCCAGTAGTGGTGGATACTCGGGCTTCAAGAGCAAGTTCGAGTCCAAGTTTAGCAAGGCCACAAGCAGTGTTACCGGTGGCAGCTCGCTAGCAGCGGCAGCTGCAGCCAAGTCAAAGCCACCGCCGCCAAAGCCCAAGCCCAAGCCGAGCGCACTGAGCTCGGCGCCCAATGTCGAGACGGTGACGGCTCTCTACGACTATGCAGCAGCACAAGACGGAGACTTGAGTTTCAGCGCGGGCGATCGCATTGAGGTGGTGATGCGCACCGACAACCCGAACGAATGGTGGACGGGCAAGGTCAACGGCCGGCAAGGACAATTTCCTGGTAAGTAATCTTTTGAGATGCGAAGTGCGAGTGGGAGAGAGGGAGAACCCAGCTGACAGTCTAGGAAACTATGTGCAGTTGACAGGCTAGCACGAGCCAGGCCATTGATCATCATTGTGCAATATCTTACGTTTCACGTTTAGTCGTTTCGTTGTCTCATTATCCATCTTTATCATGCTCTTTATCATGTTATCTCTTTTGTTCTCACTTGGTTGGATGCATTAGATATCAAATGCCAGCGCTTTTTTATTTTACTTATCCTTCACTGCGTCATCCTTTTCATGCATGTGTTTGCTACTGCCTTGCTGCGATTGGGTCATGACAGTTGCCCAAATCGATGGATCACATTGCATTTTCTGAAAAGTCATGACGGCGTGGGGTACTTGGTGTTGAGATGTTTTTCTTATGAACAACACATTGGGGTAGAATCCAACAGAATACACCCAGTACGATGCACCTCTGATCTTGCGATACCAAATAACAGCACATTACAAAGATGCCTCATCATGTGGTCAGTTCACTCCTACACCGGAGTGCAATATGCAAGCTAGTGGGACATTGCTAGGTTGTGACTGTACCTATGCAGAAGCTCTTCCGGAAAGGTAGCCGCCCACTAAAAAGTGCAAAATTGAGAGACGATAGCAAGTGCATTTTATAGACTTGGAGCACGAATGATGTGGGTGCGGCCTGTGCCCGGCATGAGCCAACACGCCTATTCGAACCATACTGACTTGCCGTCCATGTGATGATACTTTGACAAAGCCTCGTCCTGTGACAAGAGGAAACAAAATTAGACAAGCGTGATGAAATTAACGGCGAACACGGTATCACAATGCAATATGCGGATGGCAGATATCGGCTCGAGGCCGTCCGTTTTCCGTCCGGGGAAATCCAGGGACAGGAGATGAATACTGAATGCGGGCCGACTTCCGAGACTGCTCTCGACGAACTCTCAGTAGCCGAGAGCGATCACAGACCGAAAAGAGGGCATCTAATCCTAGAAATGAGCTCCGAACTACAATGTGCACTTTTGAATGCACGGGTACATAAAGTGAGAGACAAGGCTGGGCCCGTCGCCTACTTAACAAGATTTCCTCTTTGGGACTCCATACGCCTTCACAGTAGCCTTGTTCGACCTCTCCGGTCTTCGGCATCTTATCAACACCTCACTTTCTTAGCCCATGTATGTTCCATGGTTCGTCCAGTCCTCGGGTACCGATGGATAGACATATTTGATGCCAGTATTAGTTTCTTATGCCCAAGTTATGCAAAATCAATATCATGACTGAGCTGTTGTTATTCTACTTTGTCGTCAATAAATGTCCTGACAGCACCAGGTCCGTTTTCATTTGTCCACAAAAGTTGCACTTTGCACACCGGTATTTCAAGGTTGTAGGTAGCACAACTAGATGTCTGACTCACAGATGATTATTTAGTTTTTTTTTAATTGAAACTGCACATTTAAAGTGCATTCCAACCACGAAAGCTTTTAATAAAGTGCTTTCTGCAAACAAGTTTACCGAGTGCATTGTGAGCCTATAGGATCACGGGCATCAGCCAGCTAGACAACTGCGACTGAACAGATATCAACTTGAAAAATAAAGTAAAATACACAGTAAAGCAGCTACTTTTAATTATGTACATGGTAGGACAAGTCGTATCCGTTGCCAATGCCAACGTAATTCGGATCTGCCATGGACGCCCAACGGGGAGTAACATTGGCCAGAGCCTCACCGGCAGCGAGGCCCATTTCTGGTTTGGGGGTATGCGTCTCCCTTTTTTGAATGTGCTGGCCTTTTCCATGCGCTAGTCTAGGCTCACGGTTCTCCTTGACATCCTGCCATACCTTGAGCCCTGGTAAACACAAGGTTGGGTCGAAGCTGACAACGACAACGGCACGCACCGGCTTCGGCTTGCTTCGTACATGAAGGTTCGGGATGGGACGGCTCATCTTGGTCGAGTAGACCAGCAGGCGCTCATCCCATGTAGACATGACACTGCCACTGCAGCCGGGCGGGCTCAAAACTAGCCCAAGGAGGTCATTTTCTGCGCGTTCAGACTCGGTGAGCTCTGTCTTTGCAGGGGGCGCCTCATCCAGCTTGACATTGAGCTCAACATCAGCCTTGACATCGGCCTTGACATCAGCCTTCTCGCTGGCTTCGGGCTTCTGATTGGGCTTTAGAGCAGACTTTGTGTTGTAGACACCGTACTTTCTCCAATCTGGATGATCGCTGGCATCGGGCGTTGGATCAAACTCTTCCTTTGGCTGCTTTGGCCAGGTCCACAGGTCCGAGGGAACATGGGCCTTTGTCATCTCGGCGATGGGATACTTGGGAAACGTTTCAGTTGGCCTGTTGTTCTCAGGTTCCGAGTCTGCGCTGTCGTATTCGGGTGAACTCCCAAATGATACATTGGAAACATGGCGTTCTTTGGGGACTTGGATGTTGTCGTCGTCGGAATCAACGGCGTTGTCGGCCGTGTTCTCCAGGGACAGCACTCTAGAGCCCGCACGCAGTCCAACACGGGGTGAGGTGCCAGTACCGTGCTGATTCATGTTTACCAGGTCGATAAAGGTCGACGCATCGCGCGAGTAGAAACGACCATAACAGTCGCTGATTGTTGGCGGATTGATCAGCTCGGCGTTGTCGCCAAAATGCACGTTCTGGGCAAGCCGCTTTTTAGGCACCAATTCCGAGAGACGCACCAGTCTCTTGCGCTTCCGCGAAGAGCATGACTGGACTGGTGAGGCTGAGCTGCAGTCAGGAGAATTGGGCCGGGAAGACCGGGATGCAGTCTCGGCCTGGCTGGCCAGGTCTCGTGCACGTAGGTCGCTGGCAAAGACCAATGGCTGCATGTAGTATGAACGCGTACTGTTGCGACGGTTGCCAAGCCACTCCCTGCGCTCCTCAACAATAAGGATCTCGCCTGTCTCTGGGCTTTTCTGGACCTTGAGTGTCGCCCAGCGTTCGTCAAGTGCGCCCTCGTTGTGCCGCCGCCGCCAGCGCGACATGAGCGTGGGCTGCTCCACGACGGGCAAGTCGTTGGTGATTTGGAACCGATAGCACGTAAAGAACGCGTTTTTTCTGAACAGCGTCGCGCGACGGACAGATGGTAGCGACGGGGAAAGGCGGGCATCAGACCCGTCTGACAAGGACCCATCAGAATTGTCACTGTCGTGCTCGCTGTCTTGTTCACTGTTAACAGTGTCGTCCAGCGGGCCGGTGAGATCAATCGGCTCGCTCTGGCTGTTGCCGGACACATTGCTGCTAGAAAGGCTGCTTCTTCTGTTTGCCGCCTGAACTGCCCGGCGCGGCCGAGTTCCAGTGGTGTAGTCATCGACAATGAGATCTCCGCCCAATGGATCATCGTGTACGAGATCCTGGTCCTGCAAAAGACCATCGGAATCATTAGAATTGCCCGGGCGATAGAAATCATCCCTGTGCATCTTTGACATGTAGTCCATCTCATGCTCGGGGCTAATGAACCGCTGCTCACTTGCCACTGCGTAAAAGTAGCCATCTATGATCTCGAAACAGAGATCTTTCCCAAACTCGCCCAGGCCGACAATGGGATCGATCGCGTGCGAGTCAAAGTCGGACCATTTCTTGGTCGCAATATCAAGGTGACGCATGCGCCAGCACCGGCGGTGGCCTTCACCGCCGTCGTCAGTAACAGTCTCAAAGAAGCGGTCCCGTCCACTTTGAGTATCTGTTGCGGTCGTGGGGTCGGCTGCCGCCACATCGTCAGGGGAATCCGACGCTGTGATGCGTGTGCGCGACGTAAACATGCCGTAGATCAGATGAGACTGATTGTTGCGCACAAAGAGGCGGTGGTGCGGAAAGGGAATGCGGCAGTTCATGCCCCAGCCAGTCTCGGGGTTGAAAAAGACAAGCCAGTTCTCTTGCGCACGACCGATGCGGTGGTGTGCATAGATACACGACACAATTCCGTCGGCATAGTAAATCGGCTGAAACGAGTAGCGGGAAGTTCCCTCTGATTCGGGCAACACTTCATCCAGCATTGCGCGAACATCCACGTTTCTCTCCGACCGCACCGTTGTGTTGGGGCCGAGATACAGCATGCGCAACATGCGGTCACAAACATAAATGAGTTCGTTGTTCATGTAGATGTAGTTTTCAGCATAGGCGACGACGGCCGCGGCATATGGCCGTAGATTGGCAATCGCCTGGCAGCGCTTGGTCCGCGCGCGCAGGTTGTGACCAACAGGCTGCGACCAGCTGAGCTCTCGCGCAAAGGGGACACATCTCTGCAAATGTGCACGGCAGAGACTGTTGTCGCCCAAGACCTCCCGCAGCTGTTTGCAGACCAGGCCCAGATTGAAGAGGTCATTTGCGTCCAAGTGGAATGAAATGAGTAGATATATCTCAAATGGAAGATTGAGAAAGGGTGGGATAGTGACCACAGTGGCCACAGTGGCCATACTGACGTCCATTGTGATTTTTGAGTTGGCAGTGCTCACAGTAAGCGCTTATGTTTTTTACTGCCAAAGTATCACTGATATTTCCCTCCCTATCAGTTGCAGTACTTTGCCCAAAACCCCATGCGTTTGCTTCGGGGGGTGATTCAAGTCTTTGGAATGATGATGAAGAAGGTATTTTCAATACGAAGTCATTGGAAATGTGATGGACTGTGTAGAAGATGTTTAATAACAAGGTCATGGCAGCCAGACGAGGGCGGGGATGAAAATTGGTGTTGTTGCGGGTTGAGTAAAGGAAGAAGTTGGGAGGGATGAGAGGACGAAATATGTATCTTATACTAATAGCCAATCTGCACTTCTGGCCTCACGCTGTAAAACACTTGACCCTAAAGCTCAAAAAGGCTGTTTGCGCATAAAACTATTTCAAGAATGTACATTAATAACAATCAAAATACGTTTTAATAGTCATTTCAATAGACTGAGAGTGGATTTATGAGGTGTTGTCTCCCTTTGGGCTTTATTGGTAACTACATACCGAGTTGAAACCCTTGTAGATGAGGCTCTTGCGGTTAAAGGCGAATAATGTTAAGCTGGTGCTGTCATCAATACAGAGCCTCATCCGTACACACGCGGCTTATGTAATGCTGTATATATAGCTAATCAATAACAAGAGAGTGGCAAATTACCGAAGATATTCAGAGCCGCATTTAGCGGCCAGTGTCTTCCTTGCTCTCTGTTTTGATTATTCATGTAGTGATTCGCCCGGTACTTGTGTAGTGTTCGGGCGTAAAATACGATCGAGCCAGCCACGGCGTGTCTCGTGTTTCAGCTACACTCACACGAAAGCAATAAAACAAAACAAAACAAAACGAAACGAAAACAAACAACATGAGGCTAAAATCACCATGACCAGTTGGAATACAACAGCAGTATATCACTTTTGATGCTCTGGCAAATATGTCATGCTGCCATGGATTTTATTAGTTAAAAATAGCATTGACCCCATCTCAACATGCTGCAGTACCCATGGCCTCCTATGTAGTCACCGCAAACCACGCAACACCATCCCATCAGTGCCATCTCGATTACATCAACATTAGACATCTTAAGAAAGACTATTTAAGAAAGACTATATTGGCTGTACGATACATCTTCCTTTATAACTGGCTGTGTTTTTGTTTCGCGGCTTTCTTTCAAAGCCGGCATGAACGAGCTACCTATTATGATAGCCGCGCAGACTCTAGTCATATGCAATCATAGTCTGGTTGAGAGAGGGGGTGCATGAGATGCTGCATGTATCTGCCGCATCAAGACAATGAGAAATGATAAAATGTCAAGTTATTTATGGGGTGAAAGACTGTTGGATTATGGGAGAAAGAATAAGTATTCAACAGTCAAGACGAAGACAAAAAAGTAACACTATATTGATAGGCAATGAGAGGACTAAAACACCTACAAGGCGCCTTTTGAGCGGCACGGATAAATCAGTAATCATTCAAGAGTGTGCTAACAATGAAGAATATGATGGATAGAATAGGGGGAGGGTAAGAAATGCGGAGAATATGAGGCTCAATAAGAAAAAGAAATAGAAAAAAAAGAAAACATAACAATCGTCTCTTCTCGGCGGAACACATCCCAGTGGCCCGGTGGCAAGGTTTCATTATCCATTAGTAAAATCTATCCTTTTCGGTCGAGCCGCATGTCTTCAGCCTTTCGGATCGTCTCTTTGGTATCACATGGCATGATTAATGATAAAAGAGCACTTTTTTGTAACAGAACCAAACTTGTGACGTGTAACATTATTCAATAGAGAAAACCGAGCACCCTCTAACTATGCATCTATCAGCTGAATATAATTTCCTATATTGTTCTATTTCCAACAGTCAACGACTGGCGATTTTACACATTGAGCAAAAAAGAGCCTCACTTTGACATATATGCCTCTTTGATTGGTTCTGCACGTTAATTCCGGCATACCAGATCTCGAGTTGGCCCCCAATAATAAGTAGCTTCCGTCATTATCGCTAGCTCCGATGGCTCGACGGGAGGACGGTTGGGTATCACTGACTAATAAGAAATGAGTCAATCATCTGCCAGTATTACTTTCCCTTACTTCTCGTCCGTCACTCGTCGTGCTTCACTTATTACAACCCGAAACTCCTCTTGTGCACGACACAAAGTACACTTTTGAACAGCAACACTGCGCCATTGTTGTCCTACGCATCGGCAATTCGACCTACACGGCCATCTCGATAAGAGTATTAATCCGCATCCCGACCACCACGCCCGGCACAATCGCAAATCGCAAAATGGGCGTGACACCAAGGCCGCCCGAGAGCCCTTCGAGCACTGCAGACGCCGAAAAGCACCAGCATGCCGTACTCGACAACCTGCCTGTGCGCAGCGGTCATTCGGCCAGACCGGCATCTGCACCGCTCGACCTCTATGCCCCAATCACCACAGACGTCATCCTCGAAGTCAGACAGGGGAAAATGAAGAATATGGATGGCTTGAAAATTAAGTCGGGCATTGACAAGACACTGTGCTCTGGCCCAGTCCATGTCGATACAATGGGAATCGTTGGCGAGTACGTCCGAGTTTGCGTTTTTTTCATATTCCATGACACAAGGACCTCTAACAACTCAAATCACAGTGAGCATGACTACACCTTTCACGGAGGCTTGGACAAGGCTGTACATGGGTGTAAGTGCTCCTTCCTAAACTGGGTTTCTTGCTCGATCGATCTTGCATCTTGAATCCTGGATCGCGATACCAGCTACTTTTGGTCATTGCTGGTCGCAACTTCCGTTTCAGGACTCCCCACATGATTACTAAAACACCACAGACTGCTCTTCTCACTATGCTTCCTGGAAAGCAGAGTTTCCCTCCGCCGCCGACCGTTTTCGGCCTGGAGGCTTTGGTGAGAATCTCGTCTTTGCCCACTACAATGAGAGGAACGTCCACATTGGCGATGTCTTTGCTGTAGGTGGAGATGCCAACTCAGACGACTGTCTCCTGCTGCAGGTCAGCCTGCCTCGGCAGCCTTGTTTCAAGCTGAATCACCGCTTTTCCCTGCGCGACTTTGCCCCCAACACATGGAAAATGAGCCGCACTGGCTGGTACTACCGCGTCCTCAGACCTGGCAGTGTACAGGCTGGTGACGAAGTGCGGCTCGTGCGGCGCCCAAACCCAGCGTGGCCACTCGAGAGAGTTCAAGAGTTTCTTCACCGCGACCAGACCAAGATGGACATGGTAGCAGAGCTGGCTGCCATTGCAGAGTTTGGGGACGAGTGCAGGAACCAGTTTCGAGGACGCCTTGCCAAGTACGAAGCCCAAGAGCGGAGAAAGCTGGCAAAGGAGAGAGGCGAAGACGAAGCGAAATGGGTGCCTTACCGTTTGGCCGAGAAACGTCGGCAGACGTCCCGTATTGCGTCATTTGTTTTTGAGGCTGCAAATCAGGGAGCAGACGAGAGCGGGGAGGATGCGAAGGCTGAAGAGAAAGAGGAGAAGGAGAAGGTCATGCCTGGGTCGTACGTAAAGCTGCGTCTGGGCCCAGACGGCAATCTCAATCGGTCTTACTCCATTGTCAGCGGCGACACCACTCGCTTTGAACTTGGTGTCTCTTACGACCCAGACACCCCTTCTCGGGGAGGCTCTCGCTACTTGCACGAAACCATCAATATCGGCGACACAGTCATGGCTGGCTCTTTCGCACCAGGCGTACCTTTTGCCTCTGCAGCCAGTCACCACATTTTTGTCGCCGGTGGTGTGGGCATCACTGCATTCATGGCACTGCTTGAGGCCATGACAAGCATCAACTACAGCTGCGCCCTACACTATGCCGTCCGCAGTGCCCAAGAGGCTGCCTATGTGGACGCCCTGGCCAAGTACGGCCCGGATGTCGTCACCATCTACGACGCCTCCAAGGGCCAGCGAATGGACATTGACGCCATCGTCAAGAGCATGTCGTGGAACGATCACATTAGCTTTTGCGGCCCGACACGGCTGATGGATGCAGCACTTGCGGCTACCAAGGCTGCTGGCGTGGCTGCTTCCGGTGTCCATTTCGAAGCCTTTCAAGCCAACACATCTGGCGACCCATTCGAGGTGGTAGTAAACAGAGTAGATGCATTGGGAGACAAAAAAAGCAAAAAGACTGCAGTTCTCAAGGTCGGCGAGGAGGAGACCCTCTTAGGGGTCCTTTTGGAGGAATTTGGCCTGGACTCGGTCCAGTTTTCATGTGCCACCGGAAATTGTGGTACATGCAAGGTGGTAGTCCGGGGTGGAAATCTTGACCACCGGGGAACTGCACTTACGGATGAAGAAAAGAGTGCCGGTGACTGCATGCTAGCTTGCGTAAGTCGCGGCATTGGGCGTATTGAGATTGAGATATAGTAGATCCATTTACCGTCACTGGTGCAGCGAATACAGTCTGACTGAGAAGAGTTTTCTATTTACAATTATCTAATGTTTATACTGAGTAATATGTGAAGAGTGGGGTATATACGCAAAACAAAACTGAAAGATGAGATGCATGATAAGGTGCAATACCTCAAGGATCGGAAGATGGTCGGACTGAAATCATTTATGGGGATGCAATTGCGATACTGAATGATGCAAAAGGCCCAATAACCCGAAAATTCAGGATCACGAGTCAAACTTGTTGACTCTGAGGCCTTATGAGAATAGTGATGCCGAAGTTGATGCCGGGCGTAGTTAAAAACACGTGGCACTTTTGCACTTGCGGTGCTAGTAATGCAAGCCTTTATTGTGGTTGCGTTATAGACAACATGAGTTTGGGTTTCAACTCCCGTGTGAGAGCCTAGCTTTGGGCCGCAATGCAAAGCAATGCAAAGGTCCATTACTGGCTCCGATGTGTTGCAGAGGGTGTCTTTGACTCAGACACCGCAGCCGACACTGCCGTCGCAGTTGGGTCGGCAAGAAGGTCCCCTGTAGAGGCAGGAGGCCCTTTCGGCTTGGGAGGCGGTTGAAGATCAAACTTTCCTACTCCCAAAGCCACGGCCACCAGGCCGACGACACACCACAAGCCCATGACCCAAGATGTGGTCGACCAGCCAAAGTACTGTTGCACATAGCCTGCAACCAGACTGCCGACGGAGCTGCCCAGTGCAAAAGACATGTTGAAAAGCCCATAGCCGATGCCGTATACGCCTTTTGAGCCCCAAACGCCAGGATGCTTGCGCTCTTCCGTTTCAATGACGAAGCCAATCTCAGCCATCAGCGGCACTTGGGAGAATGTAAGCACCACGCCCAGCAGTGACAGCAGGGCGGCCAGCAGCACCTTCTTGTGGATGGTGTTCTCGTCGACGAATCGCAGGCAGATCAAGAGCGGCACTGAAAGAGCAAATCCGAATGTCGCCGGCCACTTTGCGCCGTAGCGGTCGGCCAGGATGCCAACAGGCGGCGCCAGAATCAGCGGTGGGATGAACAAGGAAAAGAAGATGAGACCAGCGGCGGTGGAATTCCAGTGGAACAAATCCTCAACAAAGAGGGGCAATACGGTGTCAAAGGCTGTGAAGACTCCAGCGTTCAAGGCGGCGGCCAAAAGGTTGGCCAACATCCGCTTTGAGCGTAGAAGAATGGCAACACGCTTCAAGGTGCTGACCTCGGGCGGAGTGGCTGGGAGGGCAGCACTGGCGTCAACAGCAGTAGGTGCTTCGACATCGTGTGAACCGTCGGCAGGGGCAACGAGATCTTCTTCTTTGAGCCACTGCAGGGCCGTCTTCTTCTCAATGAGGAAGAGCCGCATCAGAATATCGAGGCCGATCAGTCCAAAGGCTACGTAGTACACAGCGTAGTAGCCAGCACCAGCATACACACCACCACCGACGAGAGGCGCACACAGCAGACCTGCCGAGATGGCAATCGAGATGTAGCCCATACCGAGGCCAATGTTACGTCCCATGGTGTCGGCCAACAGCGCCAGGCCAACACTCCACACGATGCCGGCACTAAAGCCCTGCAGAACACGACCGACAACAAACACGGCAATGCTGCGGCCAAGGCACAAGAGAAGGGTCGATGCAGCGAGGGCAATAAGGCCGAACATCAGTGGAGTACGCCGAGCGGATGTGTGGTCTGCATAGATTCCGGCAATGGGGCTGCCAAAGAACAGGGCAATGCCATAGCAGGCAACGAGAATGGTATTCCAGTGCTGAATCTGGTCTTCGGCGATTCCAGCGCGCTCAGTCAGCGCAAAGGGCATGACGGGCACAATGAGGCCGTAGAGGAAGATGTCGGTGAATGTGGCCACACAACAGGTGCTCACAATGAAAAAGGTCGAGGAACGCTGCTTGAGGAGGAACGGTGAGGGAGGCACCGCAGCTGGAGCAGAGCTCGCCTTCCAAGGTAGAAGCTTGCTGAATCCCATCTTGTCTTGGTTGAAGAGAGTGAGGTAGAGAGAGAGACGAGTAGGAAGAAGAAAAAAAGAGAGAAGAGAGAGTATCTACAAGTAGATGTCCATGAGACTGAGGGATGGTCGAGTGGTATCTAATCGAGATCAGGCCGGAGATGAAGCCGACTTATATATCACAACTTGCGGAGCTGTGTCGCTGTGCTTGCCACGGCAGCCTGCTAGGTCGCAAGTCAACAAATCCACCACGTCTGATTTGCTCTATTGTCCCTGTCCCTGCTGTCCCTGCGGTTCCCGCCGATGTATTGCTAGCTCGGCTCAAAGACTCGGATCCAAGCAAGGCTCCGAAATAGGAACGAGGAATAGCGAGACCACAGGAGGGATGTCCAATCGCGGATGCGACCAGAAATCTCGATATAAATGTTCGACGATTAAATGTCAAAGAGTTGGGAGGTTGACTTGACCGGCGTAAATATCGGAGGAGGTTGTTAGGAAAACGCCATTTGTTACTGGCTCGTACGGGCCAGGGGTAGTATTTATTGAAGGTGAAAAAGTAATAAAATAAACCAGAAATAGAAGTAAAAATAAGAAAGTAGACGGTATGGATCAAGTCTTCAACGTGGGGGCAGCGCGGAGAGGTAATATAAGGAGAAAATGGAGAAAACGTGGTCGTCGGCAAGCTAACAGCGATCGCGGTCAGAAGCTAGGAACTCGACCAACTTGATGGTTCGCAAGGTCAGTGGTGGCCGGGATCGCATCGATAGTTAGCCAAGGATGCAGATGATGTAAGAGGATGGTGATGGTCAGCAGGAAACAATCAGCTTTGTCTTTTGCTAACGTAGAAACAGCCTTCGAGTTTTACTTGTATTTCATGGCCTTGTCGTTTAGCGCCTCTCGGAAATGCAAATCACAAGAGGATAAGGAATATCTTGGAATATGCACAAAGGCACATGCTATCGGCGTGTGTGAAAGCCGTAACCGCTTCAGGCAGGCCAATACGACCGAGCCAAGCCGGCTTACCAAATGCCCCGTGTATTTGGTGAGTAATGCCGGGCGTGGTCTGCAGAAGTCGAACTAAATTCCCGAACTCAGCAACAACGTCACCGGCTTCAGTGTTGGCTCTGTGATACACCCTTGGCGACCTGTGTGCCAATTGTGATGCCATTTATTCTTTGAATTTTTTATTTTCAAGTATGTCACCGCCGAGGAGACACTGGTCCTCCTGGGGCTGTCTTCGGGTTTAGCGTTGCTTGGCACCTTTTGACGAAAGGACTGCACAAACAGCCTCTCCCATTTGCTGGTGAATAAGTGACTCTGCCGTCCAGTCCGACATCGCCTAGATAACTTCGCCTAGATACGAAGTGACTGACGATGTCGGTTGTTGAATTTGGCCATTTTCCATTTCCCATTTTGACATATGAAACGGGCCGTCTGAGTCGCTCCTTCCCTTTCCATGCACACTCACGTCAAAGCCATGTGCGGAAAGCTCCCGGGTGTGTGGTAGGTGGGTACAGATCCACTCTGATTATACTGGATTCTATTGGCCGCGATTGACTACACTGGACCCATATAAAAGTTTATCTTATCGCCTGAATCTGCCGTGATAAAGTGAAAATCGCGAAAACTTGCAACGCAGCCTTGGTCGTCAATCCAGCCGCAATCGCCGCCATTCTACCGCCACCACACATCACCGTCACAATGGTATCAATACCAAAGACTATCGGGGAGTTTTCTGTACTCCCCGTTCAGCTGCCGCAAGTGGCCTCTTTAACCCTACCGACCCCGGCCACACACTACCTCTATGTCCGCCGGAACGCGCCACAAGTCCCGACCGAAGACGACGACCGCAGCCTGTTCCTGGCGAACGTGCCCACGGATGCCACTGAGGATCTCTTCCGCGAGCTGTTTGCCTCTCTTGTCGGTGCCGGTCGGTTTGAGTCGCTTACATTCGAGGAGACCCGCCGGCAACGGCGAGACTTTGGCAGCGACGATGAGGATGAGAGCGAAGACGACTCGGGCTCCGAACTCGACGTGATGCCCCGACACGCGGCAAATCTCAAGTCACTTGAGTCACGCAAGCGCAAGCGGGAAATGGGAAGCAGTGACCGCGACGGCAAGGAGAAGAAGGGCAGCAGCAGCCGGGCACAGCAGCGCAGACAGGCCAAGCTGCCAGCCACGTGGCCACGCACACTACGCCGCAGTGGCAGCACAGCTGTTGCTCTGCTGGCCGATGCCAAGAGCGTCGAGATTGTCTTCAAGGCGATTGCAAAGGCACACAAGACGGCACAGTTCCCGACATGGCCTGCTGCTTCATCTTCCTCGACTCCCCTCGGCCCTCAATGGCTGGCCGGCCACAACCGCATGGCCTACCCCGACCAGGACGAGCTGCGGGCTTCAGTCGACAGCTTCTTTGCACTCTTCACGCTCAAGGAGGAGGAGGCTGCCGAGCTGGCACGCCGCATGCGCAATGTGCCCGACGAGGACGGTTTCGTGACGGTGACGCGTTCCTCTGGCGGCCGCAGCGCACCTGCACGCCAGGAGGATGCCGCTTCGGCACGGGCCAAGCAGCTGGCCAAGCAGGAGGCACAGCGCGCCGAGATGAAGACATTCTACCGCTTCCAGCTGCGCGAGGATGCCAAGAAGAAGCAGTTCGAGATGCAGCGCAAGTTTATGGATGACCAGAAGCGCGTGGCTGCCATGCGGGAGAAGCGCGGCAAGTTCAAGCCGGAAGAATAATACCAGTACAAGCATAGCAGGTGTGTATTTATCATGTCTCATTTTCATCTCAATTAATCACATTTCATCTCCATTCTTTTTCTTTTCATAACTGTGACGGCTACATGATGACGCCGCGGGGCCATCGAACATTGTACGAGTCTTTCTTCCCTTGAATTTATTCATCAGAAGTCAGGCAGCAGTCTTTGAATGCCGAAGATATCCGCGTTACCAATCTTCTCACTTTGTCTGAAGCCTTTTTTTGTCTCAAGATTTAATCTAAATTCATTCCTTCTTTTTTCTTGCTATTTCATCTCTCATACTTTTCCTTTCCGCCCTCTCTCAGGTCTCCGCTCTCCCACCGACGTCTCGTTTAGTCACGAACTAACTCGATTCAACATCATTGCTACCCCATACTCTTCAGGGCGTGTCCCTTTACCCCGGCTTACGGCGCCGTGAACCGCTGCCTTCATATTGAATCTGTGCAGTGTCCGATCTCGGACCCCTTGCAAGGCACGCCTGGTCGAGGCAGAACAGGCTCAAACAAGGGTCCATCTCGACTCATAAAACGTGCCCACGTTCAGATGGACAAGCCTTTCACGGACCACCAATTGATACCATATTACAAATAGACTTTCTCACAAATAGAAATAGACTGTTTGAAATGCACCAGTATATTGTCGTCGAGTCATCAAGTATCTCAATTATAAAACCGATCACGTGATGTCCCGGCAAATGCGGTTAAGTGGGCCATTCCAAGTCTCCACGGCAACCTTAGCGCCGGACCGTTGCGTCTAAACAAAACAGACGTCAAGAAAACAAGCGTGTGTTTCCCTATCGCTCTATCTGTGCTGGAGAATTATGAGCACATCTTATCGGCAGGGGACCAGGGCAGCACGGTAGCTCCTAACAGTCGCGACAGGCCTAGATCATATGCAGGGAGGGGAAACACGCGCTTTTACCACCGGTACCTCGACGCGAACCCCAGCCCTCGACATCTCGACGACATCTGGACAGCATCATTATTACATACGGCTTTAGTCATTGGCGACACTACCCATGTTCCAAAATGGCGGATCTCTCGAATCTACGGACAGCTTCGCTGTACATCAACAACCAACTGCTATCGCGCGGCTTGCTTCGTGATGGCCGCGCAATCAACTTTGCCGACCCCTCGGGTCGCGACAACAAGTCAACAGGCGAGGATGACATTGACAACACCGCCGACACTATGGCACGTGTAATCAGTGTCATCAATGACTTGATTCTCCGGCGAGACGTACGAGTACCACCCTATTTTGATCAAGCATAGAGAAATACTAACAACGCCAGCGCGACGCAGAACACCGCGAATCCCTTTCCACCGCTCTACGCACTGTCCGCGCCGAATCTCTACGACAGGCCAACGACCTGCAACGCTCTCTTGAACGCCACGCCGAAGCACAACGCCGCGCCGATATTGGCGAGGCTGCAGAAGTCAGCTTGCGAGCACAGCTTGCCGCTGCAGAGTCTGCCAACCGCAAGCTCCGTGAAGACGCCGCCAAAATGCGCCAACTCGTCGCGCAGACCCGCGCATCATGCGCCACTGAGGTGCGGAAACGTGATCGCCAAATCGACGGATTGAAGAAGGCTGTGACGGATGCAGGCCGTGCGCGTGGTGAACGTCGAAGCCCGGCCATCACAACAATCACCATCGGCGGCGGGGACCAGCAGCAGCCAACACGTTCCAACTTTGCTTCGCCGCGATCTATCCAGAGCACACCGCAATCACATAAGAGTGCTGCTACAGCTACTGCGCCAGCTGTGGCTACAACGGCAGAGTCTGACTACAGCCTGCGCAGTGAGACGAATGCGTTCCTTGCCGAGCTTGCGCGTGGCCTCAGCGACGACAACGAGGCCCTGCTCAGTCTTGTGCACCACACGAGCCGCCAACTGAAGACCATGAGTGGTTTTGTTGCGGAAGATATCGACAGCGACAACAACGCAGTGGGGATACCCGCGAGTGGCGGAAGCGGAACCGATCACAGTCTACTGGTCGCCGACATGGAGGCCGTACTAGGCCATTTACAGACCATCCTGACCAATCCATCATTCGTGCCTATCGAGGAAGTGGTGCAGCGCGAGTCGGAGATCGGTCGTCTTCGCGATGGCTGGGAAAAGATGGAGGACCGTTGGAAGGAGGCCGTCCACCTGCTAGACGGCTGGCGGCAACGGATGGCCGACAGTGGCCGCTCTGTCAATATGGAGGAGATCAAGATGGGCCTCCGTCTAAGCCCTGTGCGTGTACGAACTGTCGCTGAGACGACCAAGGGCCTTGGCCTGCGCTTGCCGCCACTTCACGAGGGGCTAGGCGAGGTAGAGGAAGAGGAGGGGGAGGAAGACTATGCCGACGAAGACGGCCAGGGCTATCCGCCACTAGGCCGCTCACCAAGTCCAGCAGAATCACTCCGTCTCGTTCCTGCACCCAGAGACTCTCGGTATGCAGAAAACGACAGGGATGACGACGTTATGAGCGACAGTGACTCCGATTCAAGCAGTGTCTTCTATGACGAGAGCGAGCCCAATGTGCAAATTATTGAGCAGTCTGCCCTTATGCCTTCGCTCGAGCCGTCTCCCGCACCCGAGGCGTTTTCAAGATCAACACCATCACCACCGCCACCACCGCGACAGAAGTCTAAGATGTCACAAGTGACTACGGCAGCGGTGGAAGAGCCTGTCAACCTGACGAAGAAGTCAGTCGAGAAATCAATTGAATCAAAGACTGCGCCAAGCAACGAAGCTCGCATGGACAAGACTGTCGGAAAAGCAGCTCTCCAGCCATCTCGCACCGCTGGAAATCGGGGAGGCGTAAGCGCCCCAGCCGCAACAACAGCAGCCCCTGCAGCACCTGAAGTAAAGAGGGAAGTTCCTGCTGCTGGTGTGCGCGGTCGTCGTCGGCCTGGTGAGGGCGAGCCCTCTGCAGTCCGCCCAACAGCAAGGCCAGCAGGACCTCGTGCAGCAGTCACCACTACTACTATCACTAGAACCGACTCGAAAAGGACGGCAGCACCTGCATCTCGCC
Source organism: Ophiostoma tasmaniense (assembly GCA_022392925.1). Lineage (NCBI taxonomy): Eukaryota > Fungi > Ascomycota > Sordariomycetes > Ophiostomatales > Ophiostomataceae > Ophiostoma > Ophiostoma tasmaniense. The sequence goes on along the minus strand of JAKRGK010000001.1, from coordinate 556,725 downwards.
AAGCAACTTCAGCTGGAGCTGCTTCCAAGCATGCAAAGCCGACAAGCCATGCTACAGCTACAGCCACGACCAAGCCTGCTCCATCCACGACCACATCCGGAAAGGTAGCTCGGCCACTGTCCGCCCTGTCACGCCCGGCATCTGCTGCGTCTCATGCATCAGAGGGGTCTTCGTCGGCAACATCGGCTCGTCCTGCAAATCAGGAGAGGCCGCAGAAGCAGCAATTGTCTAGTGATAAGACCGCGGCCAAGGCACCCACCGCAGGACCTCCTGCCTCTGCGTCAGACCAAAAGCCGCCCCCTACCGCCCCAACGACTGCTGCACCTGCAACCACAGGCGCCAGTCGGGCACGCAGTCGGTCGCCCTTAAAGATCAACACGACTGATGGCACATCACGGCTGCCGCTTCCGACGACAGGGGTTCCTCCAGCTAGTCCTGCCCTCAACATGGCAACTATTGCAGCCAAACTAGCTGCCTCTGAGAGAGAAGCCGATGCCGCACGCGTTCGTGCCAAGCTCAAGGCCATGCGGGGTGGTCTCGCCGCGGGTACAAAGGCCAAGGGGGCCTCGGGTACGTCTGCGTCATCTTCGCTGGCGTCTGCCCGGGCCATTTCGGGTGCATCTGAGGCTGCTGCCTCGTCAGCCACTTCGGTTTCAACCTCGGCCACAGCTGACACTGAGAATTTTGATCCTGTCAAGAAGTCAGTCGCCCCTGTTGATACCGAGCATGATCTAGGCACTTCAATTAACTCCAACAAAAGCATGGGCGATGACCAGGATCAGGCTGATTCCCAACAACAGCAGCCTCTGCGCAAAAAGCGTGATCAAAAGGATAACCGTCGGGCAAGCCGGGTAGCATCCCGGAGACGCAGTACGCTCAACCCCTGGGAGCTCAAGACCTTGATGACGGGCAGCGCGGACTCTGAGGCTGCAGACCCGGCTACAGCATCATAGTGGTCCGAAGTTGCGACTATGTAGTTGCGGGTAGTATAATGATTCAAGGTTGGGACTAGATGGGATGTATGGCTAATTGGGTCGGTCGGTGTTTGAGGGTAGTCTGACTTTGCGTTTTGGGATCTCGCTTCAAGGGCCTTATCACTAGCTAAGCTGTACATATTACGGCCTACGATTTCTGGGTTTGTTTAAGTCTACTTTTGCTTTTGCTTCTTTTCTACTTCGTTCTCATGCTTTACTTGTTTAATCTGCAACATTGACGAATCTGACGACGTCCTACGACTAAATACAAGCTTGTCTTTATTGACCTTCTCGTTAAATAGGTATTTTGCTGATGCTATTCTGTGATGGCACAAAGCTTCTATTCATACGTGATATTGTGCGTATCTGTCGAGCCTCTTAGCTATCCCCAGCTTCTGCCACCTCCTCTACCAGGTCAGGCCATGGAAACACGGGCTCTCGAAATTTCCCATGGCCTGCAGGAAACCTAATCAGTGACTCGCCAAATGTCTCTTGCTGCAGATTCTCCATGTATCCATGCATATGGCCATGCAACAGGCCCTGATAGACAGTGCGCAAGTGCATCTTGCTCCAGCTTGTGCTGTCCTCCTGCCTGGCAATAGCTGCGACACGGCGGACCAGTTCCACAATCAGCTGGCCGTCTTGCGCCGCATTTCCAGCACCACTGCCTCTCAGATCCGTTGTTTGCCACATGGGGTACACCGAGATACTCTCCGCGTTCCGAAACTGTGCAACCCAGTCCAAAAAGGGGCCATCACGCAAAACATGTCCCAGCATGTGGGGAGCAGCCGGGCCCGGGTTCCAGTTGAACCGGTGCAAGCCAACAGTGCGTATCCGCTCGGGGTAGTCGAATCTATATGGCCCAACGCCTTGTACGAAATCCATTCCGAGGGATTCGGCAGGCAGCTCGATATGGGCGAGCCGGCCACCGGGCCCATTCAGGCTAGGCCGTATGAGATCAAACACCCGTTGGGGATCCTCGTGAAGGGCAACACACCGAAATGCTTCCAGCTTTTCAAAAGGTCGCAACGGCGGTCCTTGTCCAGGAATTAGCCTTTCTGAGTTGAAAAGGATCAGTTCCGTCACATCCGGATATGTGCAGGCAATGTCAATGCAGCGCATGCCTGGCGGCAACCTGGGAAACGTAGAAAAGCTTGAGGGCACCCGACATCCCGGGCCAATATGGAGTGTGTGCAGTGATTGGAGCAGATTCTCGGCTCCCCTTTTTTGATCATCTGTAGGCTGGTCCGGCGGTTCAATGAACACAACATTGTCCAGTGACAGCTGCTGCAGCTTGGGTGCAGCCACACATATACCTGAAATGATGTACGGCTGGTTGGCTTCGTTCTGGCCTGATGCCACGATAGTAGACCAGAAACCTTTGTCTGCCTTGAAAACGCGTAGGCGAGGGAGCGTGATACTGACAACTCCGTTATAAACACCTATCAGCTCTAGATGCTCGACGGAATCGCTGGCCCATCCGACAATGCCCCTGATATCAGCACAAACATTGGAGCCCTCGTCGTGGAGCACCAGCTTTCGGCATCGGCTGGCATCGCGAGCCGCCTGTGACGTCCCACGCAGTGTCCACACTGGTTCACGCCCGGCCGTCGCACCCCACCATGTGGACAGCTCGAGGCTATCAATAGAGCCTTTTAGGTGTCGCATGGTCTCCTCCACAAACTGTGCGTATTGGGACCCCGGGCTGTGCTTGAATCGAATACTCAAGTGTCTGGGCCGCAGCCCAGGCAGGCTCCTAAGAAGCTTGCCTAGTCCTTTGAGGGGTGGCTGTTTCTGTGGCTTCACACGCAGGAATTTTCCGCCAGGAAGTCTGACAGAATCCAGGCGCAATCGCATCTGCCGCAGGGCAACTGCCCAGTCCTTGGACACGCGGAGACAGGTCAGCACATCTGTTAGAGATAGCTGCTCAAAAATCAGCTCGGCTGTTTCCCGAGGAAGGCAGACAAGGAAGTCACATTGGTTGTACTGGCGACAACCAAGAGCGAGGTACTTCATAAACGGGCTCTCTGGATTGCCATGCTGGCGGACGTTGTGTCTGCCGTGGTTGTAGATGCAAAGAGCTTTAAAACGCGCTTGCGGTTCCTTCAATAGTACGGTCTTAGCCAAGTGCAGATACCCCTGTGCTTGGTGCGGTGCCAGATCTATGGACCACTGGCTCACTTCGATGGCCAGGTCGGGCTGGCCAAGCTGGATAGCAAGTGCGGCTAGTCGGTCCAGTGCTTCCAGATGGTCGGGCAGCGTGCACCGAGTTCGCCCAGAGCCACACATGCAAGCTGTCTCGTTCGTGGCCAAGTTGTATACGGATGTCAAGTCCAGCTCGCTAATTGCAAACATGCTGCTGTCGGGTTTTCTCAGAGTGCTGCGCATTGGTCGTCCTGACACTATGGCGGGCCTCCGTGTCTGTGCTGCTGCAACAAAGTCTCGGCACGAGCAATGACCAATAGGGTCTATCGACTCCAATGGCACACCGGCACTTTGGAACTGGCGCCGGAGATGAGCTTGGCACGCACAAGCTATGAGCGCTCGCTTTAGCACTTTGAGACCCTTTTCGTGCTGGCCCTTTTGCACAAAGCTATCTGCCATTTCGCATAGCTGTCGTGTGCGCGTAGGCCCAGCTGGTATGCCTTGACCGGCCATCACGTCTCTAAATGATGGAAACGGCGCGGCGGATGAATTTGTAGTTGGTCGCGTCGGGGCTGGTTCTGTTGCTGGCGCTGATTTTGTTACTGCTTCTGGTTTCGTGACCTTTACTTCAGGCTGTGCTAGTTCTGGCCTCTTCTTGGAGTCCGCCGCTGTCGAATCATCGCCGTTCCCGGGCCCAGCTGGCCGTTGCGGTCGCGATCGCTTCGCCGTCGTGCTTCCGCCAACTTGCGCCTGGCCCATGGGCCTTTTGCGCGTGGCTTTGATGAGAAACGCATCAGCGAGAAACTTTTCCATGATTGCTCCTCTTGATTTCGTTGCCTGCGATGATAGTGTCTGTCGTGCTTGCCGACGTTATGCCAGGCTTGCAGTTGAGTAAACACTGTCGGAAGGAAGACACTATGATACATATAGTCCCCTGTAACTGGACGGGTCAGCCCCTGTAACCTGGCGGTTACAGGGGACGTTATAGGGGGCAAATCTCTGCACATGTCACGTGACTGTTGCCTAATGCCCCTATACCTACTCTCATGGGATTAAACACTCTGGCTGGGTTTTTACTTCTACATACATACAATACATACACGCGTTTTACTTCACCTTTTGTACCGTGATACTATTACGTCGACAAACACGGATTATGTAAGGATGAATTCGATCAATTAAGAAACGCGTTTGGCCACGAATTTGGGTGGACGCGTTTCGCCGTTTACGCGTTTAGTGGGGCTCGGCCTGGCCCGATGACTATGACGTCGATCTCTGGGGATTCAATGTGCACACTAATCACAGGGTTGCATTGATGGACGAAAGAGGACGATTTATTGAATATAATGAAAGTAACCAGTACAATAAAAGGCAAATGTAAACAAAATACGAAACGTAAAACACCAATAAATCAACACAAAATCCACGAGACTTAATCCATCTATCTACCAACTTCTCGCACTGTTTCTTCTCATCACAGCTGCGCTGCCTCTGTCGTTTTCCACATTCTAATCCATCATGGACTCGTCGTCATTTCCACCTGGCGCACCGTACTTCGTATCGTGCTGTTGCGAGTCAGCTTCCTGCGCCACCCCCTCGGCAAACTGAGCAAGTTGGCACTGTTCATTCAATCTTTCGAGCTCGTCCAGCCACTCATCGCTCACCCTGATCTCATCCTCGGGCACGGGTAAGCCTTGCGATCTCAACCATTCTGGGTCATGCGGCCAATCAAGGTCGACTCCCGCGTAATTGTCGATGTACTCAGGAGCCGGCTGCTCCGAAAGTTCCTGAGTGGGTACCTGAGATTCGGAGGGTCCATTATCTGCGGCGCTTGCTTCGGCCGGGCCTGCTTCCTGCCCAAATCTGGCCATTGCATCAGCGTCAAAGGCGCCATCCTCTCCTTGGTCATGTGAATACAGTCCCTCGTCGTCACCAGCAATGGCGGCCAATAGCAGGTCAAAGCCTTGGGCTTCACCCATATCGCCCTCGGCAATGGTGTTAGTTCCCGTCTGGTCAACAAATGCGGCCTCCTGCTTGTTTAGGGAGGATAAGTCAGGCCGTGCGTTGTGGTCGGCCACGTCTTGTGCCATTGATGATGTATCAACGTTTGGATCGATGCCAAGAAGACCAAACCCTGCACGGGCTGCGGCCGCGGTACTGGCATCTGTACTAGCACTGACACTGATACTGGCGCCTGCGCCGGCATTTGCATCAGCACCTGTACCAACATCGAAGAAACCACTGGCGCCCATTATCAGCTCGATTGGCAGAAGATTAGGCTGAGACTCCAAATCAGCCATAGCTTCCTTAACGGTAGCTTCATACTCTTCGTCATGCTCGCCCTCGTCCCCGCTATCGTCGTCCCCTGGGACATTGAAGACATTCAGGTTGAGACCACGAGTGAAGTTGGGGTTGAATGCAATGTTATCAAAGTCGCCAGTGCCGTAATCAAACACCCCTATGTCAGGCTCAAGATCCGAAGCACCGAGAGCACGTCTAGAGACAGCAAATTCAGAAGGTCCGGGCTCCGTGTCATTGCCAGCATAGATAGAGCCTAGTTGCTCGAAATAGCCCAGCGGGAATAAGTTGGTGTCGCTGATGTCAGCCCCTAGTATTGACGATAGCGATCTAGTGCCCTCATCGTCTTGAATACCAACATCTTGGTTCTCGGCATCACGCGCTGCACTTGAGAAGTCTAGGATGGGTTCAAACTCTACTCGACTTGTCGCGTCAAGAAACTCGCTAAGAGCGTCAGTGGTAGGCGGCGCATGAGGCTTCCCACTGGTGGTGTTGTCCGGAGCAGGCTGATCTTTGTCTTCCAGGTCAGGTTGTTGGGGCCGGTCTACGACCTCATTATTCTGAGCACTGCCACCTTGCTCATCAGAGTTTTTGTCGATAATAGCACTATGGCTTTGCGCACCGGCCTCTCCTTGCTTATGGACGAAATCGTAAAGCTCCACCTCGCCTCTCAGGTACGCTTCGAGAATGTCGAATTCGTTCTCTTCAGCCAGCGACTCTTCGTCAAGCGCTGCCTTGGTTGTTGGTTGAGAATGTGTCTTGACAGCTGGTAATGTGGAGGCAGGCACACTGCTTTGGCGCGCGAATGGATTTGTGGTAGCTCCTGAGAACTCAAATGTAAACTTCACAGGTTCGTGCTGAGGGGCCGTGGTAGTCTGGTCTTGTTCATTCGTGTCGGGATTAGACTTGTTCTTGTCTTTGGCACTCGGACCTCCATCATCGCCTAGATCATCCGAGCCAATGTCGCCTCCAAGGTATGCCTCAAGCTGGGCGACGTCATTGTCCGTCTCCAGTGGCTCGTCGGTTGGTGATGTCAAAGGCGCTGGCTGCGATGAAGTTGTGTGGGTCGAGAGGGTCACGGCAGTTGGTAATGAGGTGATTGCGGGTCTGGTTTGGCTCGTGAACGGATTTGGGCCGCTCAAGCTGAAATCAAACGTGAACTGTGCTGGCTGTGCAGCGCACTGCTCAGCAGTCAGGTCGGTCTGTTTTTGGTCTTCGGGCACCGTTTTGGCATCAGCCTGACTGTGGCCACCAGAGATCTCATCCAACCCAATTTCGCCACTTAAATATGCATTCAGCTCGTCAATCTCACCGTCGGTCAACTCTACGGCGCCATCTTGCGCGGCGGCAGTGGGATCAGACGATGGGTTGAGAGGAGGCAAGTTACTTTGCTCCTGTGCTGGGACTGGAGTCGGTGCTGGTGCTGGGGCGGGTGCTGGGTCTGGTACCGGTGCTGCTTTTGGTGCTACCGGGGGTGCAGATATTGGCAAAGAATCCTTTGGCATCGGCAAAGAGAATGTGGGGAGAGGTAGAGGAGGTAACACTCTCGGTGCTGGGGTTGAGGCTGAGGCTGATGCTTTTTGTCTTTCAACACGAGCTGGCCTGTTCTTTTTGATATTAAAGGCCCAGTCAGATGCAAAGTCCGTGCCCATGATGTCTCCTTCATGAACAATTGCATCCTCGGAACTATCGTCGCCAGAACCACCGCCAGACGATTCTGGCGATGTTCCAAAAAGCTCGTGCCAGAACTCCTTGTCATCATCGTCAGAAACATTACCAGCCGCTTCACCAACAGAAGCAGTTGCCTGCCCGACAACCGCTTCGTCACTTGTGGCGGCCGGATTAGAAACAACAGGTTGCACGTCAGAAGGTTCTTCAACAAGGCCCTCTATAGAAATTGCAGAAGAGGCCTCAACAGGAGGAGCGGGCGGAGCATCAGCACTATCTTCGGTGGGTAGATTAGCGGTGACATTGACGGCAGTTTCTCTAGCGTCTCTTGTCGATTCGGCAGGCACATTGACAGGATCTTCTGCGGTGATATTGGACGGGATGTGAGCCGAAATACCACCAAGTCCAGCCTCCGGCGATTTCATGGAGACATCCGTGAGAACATCATTCATAGCCTCGTTCGAGATGTCTGCGAGATTGTCGAGAGCAGCATCGCTGAGGACCTCGTCTGAAGTCTGAGCGGTAGCGCTGGCCGGGGCATCTGCGAGGTCTTCGACTGCACTGTCGGCAAGATCCTCGACGGAAATACCAGCGAAAACTTCGGCAAGACCGTCGCCAGACATGTCAGCGGAAGGGGCTGCATGAGCCTGGTCATAGGCAGGAGTATGACTAGAAGCAGGGTTGGGAATTGAAGGAAGGCCAGAAGTGGAAGTATCAGCAGGTGCACCATCCCGGGTCGTCGTAGGAGCTTCCTCGATAGACTCCAAAACACTAGCACTCGACTCAATCAAAGTTGTGTGAGTCTCGACGCGGCGTCCACCGCGAGCACGGCGGGTCCAAGTCCTTTCAACGCGCGAGTGGAAGGGGCGGTAAATGGTCGACTTTCTGCATGTGGCCTTGCAGGCTCGTCTTGGAAGATATCTCTTCAGCCAACCATTCAAATGAATGTGTTGTGGGATACTTGAGTAGATGTCTTCGATCTTGGCTGCTTGCTGCCGTTTCTGAAGTTCCTCAAGTTCGGTCATAGGTTGAGGCGGAACACTGCGGCGAGTCTGTGCTCGGTGTGCCACTGTGCCATATTTGGTAGCAGGCTTAGTCTTTGCTGCTGGTTTGTGAGGCTGCTTCGGGGAGACTTTGGTCGGGAATGGCGGTAGGGGAGGCAAAGGAGGTAAGGGCGCATCGGGCAAGGTTGGAGAAGGTGGAAGAGGAGGCAAATCCTCGAGTCGAAGGCCTGAAAATGCCTCCAACGCCTGATCAAACACATCGATATCGGTGGCGAAGGTCACTTTTTTCCCCTTGCGCTTTGGTTCTGCAGCCTTGTGAGATTTCTCTGTCGGCTTGGCAACGATGGAAGGGCCGCTTGTATGAGTATCAGGTCTCGAGGGCTTAGAAGTTTTATCCGGGCTCTCTCGATCGTGGCGGGACTTGGTGGCAGTGACGGGCTTTGGGGGTATAGTTCTTCCTTTTCCTTTACCACTGTTCAGGGCTGGCTGTGCCTGCAGAGCGGATCTATCGGCCTGGTGTACGGCCTGAAGTGCGTCTGCTTCAAGAGCTGGCTTGGGTACTTTTGGCGGCGGCAGAGCTTTCGATTCCTCACAATGTGGCACGGCACTCAGGACAACACTCGGTTCTGTATCAGGGAAGATACTGTCGAGCTTTGTGCGAACCTGTCTATGACGGGCTGGGCGATGTCTGTATATGTTTTCATGACCAGATGCAGACGATTTTCCAATGCCGGAAGAAAGCGTGTTCCTGGCTGCAATAGCTGGCCGTGGCTCAAGAAAGGTATACTGCCCCGCTCGATTGTAGATGGTTATGCGAGGAAGAGGCTGTGAAATGGGAGCTTGACCGGCAACGCATAGGCTTTTCTGGACATGGGACAACTGTGACTCGATACTTTCGGAGAATCGCAAGATGGGGGAGACGGGAGATGAGGGCTCTTGTGGCATGAGAGCCAGGGGAAGTCTGTGCTGCTGACCAGAGGCGAGGTACAATTCATACTTTTGGAAAGTTTCCAAATGAGGCGCGGTGGGATTCTGCTGCTTCAAGTCCAAATAGTCATCATATCTCTGCAGATCAGGTTCAGAGTCGGCGAGTGTCCAGGCGATGAGACCACGGCGTCCGTGTGGGTGGCCAGCCGATGCATCTTTCTGGATGGCGAGATTCAGCTGCTCAAGCCGTTGCTCTAGGGCAAGAAGTTTTTGTTCTTCCTTTGCAAGTGACTTCAGAACATACAGATTCTCGCTTCGTATCGCGTCAAGAGCAATGTACTTCTTAACAGGGTCATACGTTTCAATCTGTCTGGCTGTGGGCATGTTTAAGCCGGGGCGAACGCCGAGGCGGTGCCGCAGGTTGGACATGGCGTCTTTGGAGGCTCGTGGTTTGCGGTGTGGCAGGCCGCGGGGGATCGACTCCATCTCAAGCACATGAATATGGCGCCTCGCACCAGGGCAGAAGACATTGACCCAAATGGATGACAGTAGCGTCTCGCATCTGGCTTGAATAACACAGACATTTGCGTCGGCCACATCAATTTCCACGTCCTGTGCTTTGATGTAAGCAAAGACTTCGGCATTCACAGCACGCTGCTGGACGGGGTCAATGCTCTCTTCCGGTCTCGAACGCGAGGTAATCCAGCGGTAGGCAAGGAAAAGAGCCAGGACCACCAAAATGGAGCCCATGTTGGAGACGAAGAAGTTTTTGGGAGATTGCAAGCTGAGCCCAAAGTAGCGGTTTGGTGCCTCGACGATGTTTGCACGAACATTGTTTTGGCCCTCAACCGCGGCACGGTATACTGTTGATGGTGATGCAATGACACTGGTGGCAACAGGCCAAAGAGATGCCAGCTCCTCTCTGTCCTGTGCTAGTCCCTCTCTGAAGTTGATAGCATCCAGACCGTCGTAGAAAGCTTCGATGAATGGCTCAATGATGGCCTCGTGGGGATCGCATGCTACGTCTGCAAGGAAGTTCATGCCGTCGCTGATCGACGCGCCAGCGGCCCAGCCGGCAACCGATAACGCGCACAGGAGGAGGGAGAGATTTCGAAGAGACGTTGCCTTGGAAAGCTGCGTGGGAAGCGATTGGAAGGCAAGAAGTGGGAAAGCAATAAAGATATATCCGGGAAGAAAAGTGTAAGCGATGGCCGTTGCTAGCAATGCCACTGCAAGGCGTGTTTGGGAGTATGCATGCGCGTAACCTAGCGCGACCAGCGCCCAGAAGATGAGAGGTAGCATCTTTGCAGTGTATCCAGATGTTCAATCTATAGAGATATATGCGTTAGCTGTCAGTCATATCACACCTGCCTCTTCATATCCTCAAAGATGAGGACGGGAGGGTGATCAGGAGACGTTGAGGCTCGTCGAGGCCGCGTGAAGGGAGTCGATGCCAAAGTACATACATATGCTGTCAAAGTTGGTGTTGATATTGGAGGTCGCGGCTTTTGTACATATCTCTGGTCTACAGAAATGTACTGAAAGCGATGCTGTTGTTGAAGTGAGGACGAAGGTAAAGGGAGGCAGAAGGAGAGGACGTGACGATGCGAATCGAGTAGGCCATGGGTGGCGTCGAGTGTGGTGGGATGTGGAAGGAGACAATTGCAAAAGGAAGGAGCGACTGAGGAATCTATGAGTCCGTTTGTGTTTGACATAGCAACAAGTTTTTTAAATAGGAAAGAGCGAGTGACCTCGAACGCTCCTTCCTTCAACACAGTTGAGGATGTCATACTTCCCAATTCGGCAACTCAAGAGTCGTGATGTGGACGTAAAGTGGGTCCTGACTTACACCGTCTGCCTCCAGGTCAAAGGCGCATCACCAAGCAAACAAAAGACAGCTGTTACAGGTATTATTGGACTGCTTTGTCTGCTATCTGATGCTTTATATATGAATAAGATACAGTGGCTGTTCTCTACCGTGGCTCATTCTCGGACGTTCAAAGGGTCCATTGTGCTCAAAATGCATGCGTCTGCAGCACTCACAAAGAGAAGACGACAAAGACGGAAAGCAGCATAATGCTAAATTGGCTCTCTATGTTCGTGCTGGATTACATAATCCGACTAGGAGTGATGCCATTTGTTGACGAGACAGTCATTCAAGGTTCTGCCTGACGAGATGTTAAGCAGCAACCTGCGGGTGTCGTCTCTCCCATTATCATAACTGGTCATTTACGTTAGTCATTTATGCAGTGCCAAAACCGTAACCTAGTGCCACACATCGACAACCACCTCGTCATGGCTTGGCCCGTCATTGACTTTTACTAGTTTTGATGTCTCCTTGGGATGGCTGCCAGGGCCTTACACAAAAGCGTTAGTTTAAATGATATAATTAATTCATATTTAAACGTAAATTACCCTTAAACTCCAAACACAGCATCATTAACCCAGCCATACCAGGCTCGACTTGAAACGCAACGCCGTTGTTGTCTCAGAGAAACAAAGAAATACAATGTCACCTCCCAAATTCATAATCAATCTCACTTGCGTCCGCGTGCAAGCAGCTTTCCCTTGAGCTCCTCTAGCATCTCAACCCAGAAGTCATCGGTGCGCATCGCACCATCCTTCTTCGACACCCTGGCAGATCCTTTGGATACACGGTTGCCGATCCGCGCCGCCAGGAACTCGCCCATCTTAGCCGCATTGAATGGCTCGCCGTACACAACGCGCGCCTCCGATGCGACCGCAATGCGTAGCCCGCGCACACTTCCCACGCTGCGCAGATGCAGTGTGATCTCCACTTTCGTCTGCAGCGGTGCCAGAAGCATCTTGACAACAACTGCCAGCGACGTGTCGGACGTCTTGGTAGTTGTGGTCGGGAATGTGAGACTCAGGTGCCGAATCTGATTGGCTGCCTGCTTGGCAGTATCCCAGCTCGCACGAACCACCTTCAAAAGCTTGCCCGGGTGTGTGTCGCATTGGCGCAGAGCTCGCACGTGGTCGCGAATGCATTGCAAGAAGAACTCAGCTTCTGGCGTGCAGGGCTGCGGGTCCGTCTTGCGCGTGTGGCCAATGTACCAGACATCAATCTGTGCGTTGCGCTGCCCAGGACGGAAAGCAGCAACGTCAAAGACAAGCTCGATCTCGCGGCGGTAGGCCAATGACAGTGTGGTTCCTTGCGCACCTGTCACAGCCCAGCCGCTCTTCTTCTCGAGGGCATCGACCTGCGTCTTGAGTGATGAAATCTCCTGGTGGCTCCAGCTTCTGCGCTCTTCCCGGATTTTCTTAGCTTCCTCCAGCTCCTTCAGATACTGTTCCCTCTCAGTCTTCATAGCAGCCACACGCGCCTTGCTCGCCTTCATCTCATCCTCCAAGCGAGCCGTTTCACTCTTATGCTCAGCAATGCTCTCGGTCAGCCGGCCCTTCTTGACACGTGCTGCAATAAACGATTCTTGATCGTCGCCGCCGAGCTGCTCAGCAAACTTTTGAAGCTGCGCGCACTCACTCGCCAGGGTTTCGTACTCGGCAAGAAGAGCAGGGTACACCGTGTCAATCTCTGCACGGCGCTTGTGCAGCACCTCTTTATCCTTCTCCAAATCGCGAAGAGTCTTGACCATTCCCTCGTGAAGACCCTGGTGCAGCTTCGCACGCCACTCATACCACTGCTTTTTGCTCTGTAAGCGCGCAAAGATCTTGATGTTTTTGAACTGGTTGTCCATCTGCGTGCGCATTTCGGGTGTGGCAGCAGTGTACTCGCGGAAGATAGGCGGGTTGTCCTCGTACGTCTCAGTTTCGATCTCACGCATGATCGATCTGCCCTCCTCAATATAATTCTTGAGCTCGCGGCATGCGTGCTGGTACATCTCCAGCAGTGGTATCTTGCACACCTTGGTCACAAGAGACTCCAGCTCGGGGTCCTTGGGCTTGCCATCCTCGTCTGTAGACAGCCTGCTGCCACCATTGCCGCTATTCTTGTTGAAGGCGCCGGGGCCTTCGGTGGCTCGCCGCTTGGTTGTTTCCAGTTCCATGAAGTTGATGTTGGCCAGCTTCAAAAAGTCCTGCAGATGGATTCGCTCAGAGTCATCCTCGTCATCGACGTCGGCGCCGTCTTCATTGGCCGTGGAGTGGTCATTCTTGGACACAGTCGGCACGTTGTTCTTGCGCGGCGATGTCTGCGAATCGAATGGCATAGGGGTCGCCGAAGGGCTTCTCTGAGAGCGCGAGGACCGCCCAATTGTTTCCATGGCTGATGGAGGTTGCTGCAGCCGGATGTTTTTGACGGGACTCGGCTCAGGTCCCTTGAGTCTCTTAACGATCTGCTCCGTGTTGTCATTGTCGTCTTCTTCGTCATCATCGTCCAGCTCATATGGCCGCTTACCCAGCAGTCCGCGGGCACTACCAACATGCAAGCTCTTTCGGCCCTTGAAAGGGTTTTTCTTTGGTGAGAGATTGTGAATGAGATCTTTGAGGCCCTGGGCATCCTGTGGACCAGAATCTGTCACTTCAGCCTCGGGTGTGGTCTGACGCGATGGCATTTGGAATGCAACAGCGGGCCGATCTTTCTGTGCTGATCCAGGCACAAAGTCTGCGGCTGCGTCAAGAAGAGAGGACCGACGGCTGAATATTTCGGTAATCTTGGGGGACGCTGGGCCAGCACCTGCGAATGCGGACTGGCGGGGACGGCCTTGGGGAGTGAGAATGACAGATGGCGCAAAAGGGCCAGTGGAATTGGTAGGATTCTGCGCGAAGAGAGACTTGGAGAACAGTGCTGCCGGCTTTGGTGGCGATTTTGGCGTCGTTGACTTTTGAGCTGACGCCGCCTTTCTCTTGGGTGATTTAGATTTACTGCCAATAAAGTCCATAGACGGGGCTTGCTGGGGAGTAGACGGTTCGGGTGCCTGTTTGGGTGCTGCGGCGGGCTTAGTGGCTGGCTCAGGGAGCTTCTTTGCAGGAGAAGGAGTCTTGGACGGACTTGTGGTGTGGCCAGTAGTGGCCAGCTTTGCACCATGGTCGGGTGTGCGCTGAAGACCCTTTCCGGTGAATGCATAAAGCGGCGGGTTTGCCTTGGAAGCAGATTTTCGTGGCGATGTGGATTTTCTGCCCGCTCTCATCGGGGTCTGTGAAGCGGCTGTTTGTGCCGGGAGTGGTTGGCGTTTGGGAGATTTGCGTGATTCTGTTGGGGTGGCCGCGTTAATTACCGGTGCTGCTGTGGGTGCTTGTTCTGGGACTGGCTCTGCATCTGATGTCTGAGCTGGCTTGATGATATTTCCGAGGGCCATTGTAATATCCATACCCATGGTCATGTCCATCTCTTCGTCATTGTCGCCTTCATTGTTGTCTCTGTTGGTCGAAGTCGGCTGCGGCATGGCACTGCCGCCAAAGATATTTGCAACTCCAACAGTAAGTTCCATTGGAGCACCATCGTCTTCGTCATCAGCGATTTCCCTGATTGACGGTCTACGGCTCAGCCGGCGGGCTTTGTTTGCTCCAAGGGATGGGCGGCCTAGCACGCCACCCAAAACCGTAGTCAGCTCCATTGACATGTCTTCGAGGCCGTCGTTATTAACAGATTCCGTGTCCGGCTCGTCGTCATGGCGTATAGCACCCAGGGCCGTAGTCATGTCCATGGGCACATCAGCGACAGTATTGTCAGGCATGATCATTGGGCTGCTGGCAATGGACTCGAGCTCTTCGGCAGGCTGTGGCAGAAGAATCCCGCCGTAGACGCGTGTGACATCCATGGACATCTCATCCTCCTGCCGGCCTGTTGACTTGAAGATACCACCCATGGGCCTTGTAATTTCCATATCAACATCCATGTCCATATCCATATCCATGTCCATGGACATGGCGGTGTCCTCGTCCCGGGTGCTTCTTGGGGATTCCACATGCTCCTGCTGGGCGAGTGTCTGGGGTTGGGCCTGGGCCTTCTTGCCCCAGCCAATAAATGCTGGAATGACCTCCTCGTCGTCCTCAAGGGGACGTTGACGACGAGACTGGTCGGCCTGCGCGCCGGCATGTTGGGATGCCATGCGCAAGGCCTCGTCGACATCGGTTGTTGACTCAATAGGGGAAGCAGAGCGCATCGAGATGGATGACATCATGGAAGCAGAGGTCATCTCGTCAGCATCGACAGTAACCATGGTGGCGCCATCGCCTTCATCCGAGTCACTGTCACTGTGGCCCGAGTCGGAGGGTGCTTCATCCATATCGTCATCATCCTCCTCCACACCATCACCATCGGAGTCGTACACAGTCGATGTAATGGTGTTGTCTTCGACTGTGGGGTTCGGGTCTCTGAAACTGAGCATGGATGCGCCATTCGAACTACGGCGGCGCTTGTTCTGCTGCATATCCTGGTGTCTATTGAGGGGATCGATCATATCCGTACCGTTGGCCGGCTCGTCGAAAGAGATCAGAGGCGATTCGGGCACCTTTGGGGCAGACTGCAGGCCGAGCTCGGCGTCGGTAGGCATGTGTGGGTCGCTGGGTGCTGGTGATGGTGCAGCTATTGAGGAGGCGCGGCGGGCTGAAGATGACTCGGTCGATGTTGTCGAGTCTTGGGCGTATTCGATCTGGAACGTATGAAGTGTGGCTTCGGCAGCAAAAGAAACACGGCGGTTGGCAAGCGACTTGCGACGCGCTTCTCTGTGATCTTTGACTTGCTTCTCCCGCGCCATGCGCTCACGCTCTTCCCGTTCGCGTTCGCGTGCAGCAGCCTGCTGCTCTTCTTCTGTGCGCAGAGCTACTTTCATTGTGTTGTTGCTGTCATCGCCGCGCGTGGGAGAGCCTTTGCCCTTACCCTTGGGCTTCAATGGTGGGATGTCGGGGAGAACGGGCATTGTCGGCTTGAGAATCGATCGTGGTAATGGCCGTATCGGGGCAGCGAGGGACTGGACGTTAGTATTTTTGCGTCTTTCACATTGCGATCTTAAAGTCTCGAAACCTTGAGATCTCAAAACACGACGCGCGCTACTCGACTTACCACGCGGCGGTTTCCCGAGGTGGATTTGAGGGCATCGAGGCCGCCCGGGCCCATGCTCTTGGATCTGAGCTTCCGTCTGCTGGCTGCAGCCGTCGAGGCAATGGCTCCTGAAGTTCCAAAGTCCATGGTGACATTTTCCTTGTCTGTCGACTTTGAGGGTGAAAAGCCGGTTGTCGATTTGCGTGTACGCCGCGTTGCTGGCAGCGTTATGTCTTGTGAGGACGCCATGCTTTTGTTTGAGAGACAAAGCGCGTATAAGTGTTGGTCGCGGTGGTGAGATTGAGGTGAGGTTGTAGATGCCGCGATGGTGAGGTGAGAAGTACGCGCACGTCTGAAAACGCTGAAGAGGCGGGGGACGCGACAGAGACGAAACTGACAGTGAGAGACTCGTTCTTTCCTAAATTGGCATTAAACACACCCTGTGCGCAGGGAGTCGCGATCTCAGTGGGGTCTATTTAGCTTGACCGTGTTTACTTGGTTACTCTGTATGATTGGTCAAAAATCGGGTGGGTCCTCCACATGGCTAATGTTGGCACAGCAACCCGTTTGCGGCAGGTGCATATCTACTTCGTACATGTAAATACGGGTCAGCCTTGCTAACTTTCGCAGGAAACAGCCAGCCTTGCGCCTTCGAATCCGATAAATGGTCTCGGCTGACTTTGCATGAGGTCATAATTTGGTTTTGCGGGGAATGTATGAAGACTCGACGCCCCAGATTGGACAATCGGCATATCTCATCGTGAGCATGTTGCGCCTGTGTACCTGATATTATCAAATTTCATAGTAAACTTTTCTCGATTTAATTTGTATTTCAAAGAATGAATTTGACTTTTGTGTGTTGACGTTTGATAAATAATTTATTTTCAAAAAAATGTGGCCATCTCTATTTTTGATAGAATTAAATTAGAATTAGTTTCTTCAAAAATTATGGCAACAACGTAATATTAGCTTTAATTTATCGCTACTTTGTCAAAATCCAGTTTCTCTAGCAGACCATCACTCTAACCATGTACTGATATGACAGAGAAATGAAAAGTAGATAAATCAAACCCATATTGTGGCACTATGTAAGATATAGAACGTAAGATCAAAAGGTATAACAGGAAACAAAGAATAGCAGTAGAAGTCAAGACCAATTGCTCGTTTGTCCCGATACGAGAACGGAAAAGTATACACCAACACCAACACCAACTGACATGAAGACTGGTATGACACAACTCGCTCTTACATTCAAATGTCTGTTCTGATTGTCCAGCAACAAGGAAGAGGCAAAGACCCTTCAAACACAAATAGACGCGCTTTAGCTAAATAAAATGTCACCAGCCCAAGTGCCGGTTTAATCATCCCACTCGTCGTTCCGCACGCCACCAGCACCAGCCGTCTTGTTTTTGGACGGCGGCGGCGGTGCACCATCTTCGTCAGAGTCTTCCTCATCAGAGTCCTCCTCCTCGTCATCTTCCTCCTCATCGCTGTCCTCTTCCTCCTCGTGGTCTAGAGCCCGGGCAAGGTCATCCGGATCTTGCATGTGAGCATCAGGGTCGACGCTGGCATCGAGGTTGTGGTGTCCGTCGGAGCGCTCGGCTGCGAAAAGATGCTCCTGCTCCAGAGTGCCATCATCGGCGCTGACGGAAATGCCGCGCGAACCCCACTTTGATGCGCTTTGGCTGCCGCCGCGACGTGGGCCACCAAGGGCCGGTGCGCTCTCCTCATCCTCAACACCGCCGTGGCTGCCGTGGTCCATGTGCTTGCCAAAGATGCGGCTCAGAAGCCAACCCTGGCGGATGTCGTCCGCGTCCACCACACCACCGTTGCGGAGCTTGACACGCTGGCGTGTCCAGTACACCCAAGCAAAGTCCAGGTACAGAAGGGTCTGGATGATGCCAAAGACGATGGACAGGTGGTTGGGCAGCTGGTCGTTGGGATCGGCGGCGCGCTCAATCCAGTTGAGGATGTAAAAGCCACGGTAGCAGCCGAGGGCGAGAAGATAGTAGGAATCGATGACGGTGGGAATTGTCGTCTGGCGCAGGAGAAGCAGCTGGGGGAGCACAGCAACGGACTCCAGGATCTCGGAGAAGGACCAGAGCCACTAGAGAATGTTAGTATCAACAGTAGAGAGAGTCATAGAAGAATTACATACCACCATAAAGCCCCAGTCCAGCTTGTCCACAAAGATCATCATGCCAAAGGGCGAGAGAAGAAGCGAGCCGGCTGTGATGATGCCGCCCATCTTCCAGGCCAGCTCAAGCTCGCGTGACCGCGGGTACACCCAGCGCATCATAGCAATGATGTAGAACGATGTCGTGATGTAGAAGACCTTGAAGAATATGTTCCACTTGAAGAGGTCTGTGAAGAGGTTGAGGTAGCGGGTGCAGAAGACCAAGGCGTAGAGGACCTGTGTGATGAGAGAGACACCTATACTGTCAGCCTTGTTCGTATATGGTGTAGATGTCGTTGATGGTCGACTACATCTGCCAACGCCGTCTCATGGTGGCCTACCTTCAGCGCTCTTATTCCGGTGGATGGAGAAGATGAGAATGCATTTCGACGCTGCATGCAGACAGTCTGCGACTATTCGGAAGACCTGCGAAATAGTTAGTATCGCATCAAAAACGCTGTATCACATCGACATGTCGCTTCTCATAAGCTTCGCGATGTCCAGGTTGTGCTCGTGATCAAGCTGAGCTATTAAGCAACAAGCACTCACGTTCATTGCCACCATCTTTGCGTCTGGGGCCTGGTTTTGATTTTAAAAAGTGGTTTCTTATGACAAGCTGGCTCGTCTGATTCGAATTGATTGCTGTATAATCGTCGTTCGTCGTCGTTGTTGTGTCGTGAAGCTCGTTGAAACGGTGAACAGCTGGCCAGAGGATCAGAAGTGGCTGGAAGTGGTGGCCTGGCGACTACTGAGGAGACGACTCGTCATACTTCCGAGCTAGTGCTTCTGTAGCACCCAACGTCCCGTCCAGGCCAGCTCCGACGGCAGTCTCCAGTCTGTGGCAGCTTCTACTTGCGGCGGTTGCTGTTTCGTAACGGGCCCCACCTTAAAGCACAGGGTCGCTGTACCTACACGTGACTTAGCACATGCCTGCTATTCAGCTGCATCTGTCAATGCGCAGGCGCTTCGCGACTCACTCTAGACCGAGAACATAGCCGGCTTATCTCAAACAGACTCACCTGGACCACTCAATCCCAATTCTTATATCAGTCCGTCTCTTTTTTGCAATCTCCCACGGAATGCGTGTCAGATAACACGCCGAAAGCGGTCGACCTTTTGATATCTACAAGGATGAGTCACGAAAAGAGTCACGTGACACTACTTTATCACCCAACCGCCCTATCTACACCACTACAGAGCACTGTAATAAAATGGTTAATACCCCACTGTCCTGGCCTGGTCCTTCCCTTTTCGTCTGTCTAGTTCTAAAGAATATTGCCTGTGATTGACCACCTCTGCTGCTTCACTGTTTTTTGTCTTTTGGCTTGCAGCTTTTCGCATCGTCTCCGGCCCGCGCTCTTATTATCGCCATTTTCTAGATCAACTCCCACGACAAGACCACAACGTCGTTTCTACGCCCCCGACCTGCAACTTTGCTTGCAGTCCGCTTTGCTGCCCCTCACCCCGTGGCGCGCATCCGACGCTTTTTCTCGACCTCCCCCTCCTACACCATGGCCGAGACGCAGAAGTGGACGGGCCTCAAGGTCCGCCAGACCTTCTTGGAGTACTTTGAGGAGCGTGGACACACCATTGGTAAGGCTCTTTTTATCTTGGAATTTTATTCGGGTTGCAACATGCTAACGACAATAGTCCCCTCGTCCTCTGTTGTCCCCCACAATGACCCGACTCTCCTGTTCACCAACGCCGGCATGAACCAGTTCAAGCCCATCTTCCTCGGAACCGTCGCCAAGACCGACCCCCTTGCTAACCTCAAGCGTGCCGTCGACACCCAGAAGGTGGGTCATAATGATCACTAACACCACTTGATAGACGACGCATACTGACACTGTACAGTGCATCCGCGCCGGTGGCAAGCACAACGATCTTGACGATGTCGGCAAGGACAGCTACCACCACACCTTCTTCGAGATGCTGGGAAACTGGTCTTTCGGCGACTACTTCAAGAAGGAGGCCATTGAGATGTCCTGGGACCTGCTTACAAAGGTCTATGGCCTCGACCCTTCCCGTCTCTACGTCACCTACTTCGAGGGCAACCCTGCCATGAACCTCGAGCCCGATCTGGAGGCAAAGAACCTGTGGCAGTCTGTCGGTGTCGCTGACGACCACATCATTCCCGGCAACATGAAGGACAACTTTTGGGAGATGGGCGACCAGGGCCCGTGCGGTCCCTGCAGTGAGGTCCACTACGACAAGGTTGGTGGCCGCAACGCTGCCGACCTCGTCAACATGGATGACCCGCTCGTTGTCGAGATCTGGAACAACGTTTTTATCCAGTTCGATCGCCAGGCCGACAAGTCGCTCAAGTCTCTGCCCGCCAAGCACGTCGATACCGGTATGGGCTACGAGCGTCTGGTCTCTGCCCTGCAGGACAAGATCTCCAACTACGCCACCGATATCTTCACTCCCCTCTTCGACCGTATTCAGGAGGTCACCGGCGCTCGTGCCTACACCGACAAGTACGGAAAGGATGATGTTGACGGCATTGACACCGCCTACCGTGTCGTTGCTGACCACATCCGTCTCCTGACCTTCTCCATGGCTGATGGCGCTGTCCCCAACAACGACGGCCGTGGTTACGTTGTGCGCCGTGTTCTGCGGAGAGGTGTCCGCTATGCCCGCAAGTACTTCAACGCCGAGATCGGTTCGTTCTTCTCCCAGATTCTGCCCGCTCTTGTCGCCCAGATGGGCGGCCAGTTCCCCGAGATTATCAAGAAGCAGGCCGACATCAAGGACATCCTTGACGAGGAGGAGGAGGCTTTCTCGCGCACTCTGGACCGCGGTGAGCGCCAGTTTGAGAAGTACGCCGCTGCCGCTGCCAAGAGCGGTGCCAACAAGCTGTCTGGTGCCGATGTCTGGCGCCTGTACGACACCTTTGGTTTCCCCGAGGATCTGACACAGCTGATGGCCGAGGAGCGTGGCCTGACTATTGACTCTGAGGAGGTCAGCACTGCCCGCGAGAAGGCCCGCGAGGCCAGCAAGTCGGTCAAGGAGGCCGTCCAGACTTTTGCCAAACTCAACGTTCACCAGATCGCCGAGCTTGAGAACGAGCACAAGATTGAGCGCCCAGACTCCGAGGCCAAGTACCTGCGCGGCGACATCAACAGCAACGTCCAGCTGATCTACACCGGCACTGACTTTGTCAAGTCGACCAAGGACATCCCCCTCAGCACCCCTATCGGTATCCTGCTGGACAAGACCAACTTCTACGCCGAGTCTGGTGGTCAGGTTGCCGATACCGGCCGCATTATCATCGACGATGTTGCCGAGTTCAAGGTTCTCGATGTCCAGGAGTTTGGCGGCTTTGTCCTGCACAATGGTTACATGGAGTCGGGCGAGCTGAGCGCAGGCGACAAGGTTATCTGCGAGTTCGACGAGCTGCGGAGACAGCCCATCCGCAACAACCACACCGGTACCCACGTCCTGAACCACGCTCTGCGTGAGGTTCTGGGCGAGGACATCAACCAGAAGGGTTCCCTGGTCGACCAGGACAAGCTGCGTTTCGATTTCTCCCACAAGGCTGCCGTCTCCCTGGCCGAGATCAAGAAGATTGAGGATATGTCAAATGCGGATATCCGCAGCAACCTGGGCGTCTTCTACAAGGAGGTCGACCTTGCCAGCGCCCGCGAGATTGAGGGTGTCCGTGCCGTCTTTGGCGAGACCTACCCCGACCCGGTGCGTGTCGTGTCGGTTGGCGTTGACGTCGACGAGCTGCTCAAGACCCCCAAGAACCCCGAGTGGCGCAAGTACAGTGTCGAGTTCTGCGGTGGTACTCACGTCGAGAAGACGGGCCAGATCAAGGACCTGATTATCGTCGAGGAGAGCGGTATTGCCAAGGGCATTCGCCGTATTGTGGCCTACACTGGCGACGCTGCCCACATTGCCCAGCGCGCCGCCACCCAGTTTGGCGACCGCATTGACGCACTGGAGAAGCTGCCTTTTGGCCCCGAGAAGGAGACCGAGATCAAGATTGCCGTGCACGACCTCAACCAGTTGGCCATCTCGGCCGTGTCCAAGGACGCGCTGCGCACTCGCTTTGCTAAGGTGCAGAAGGAGGTTCTGGACGAGCAGAAGAAGCGCCAGAAGGCCGAACTGAAGACGGCCGTCACGACCGTGACCGACTTCTTTGCCAAGGCCGAGAACAAGGACAGCAAGTACTTTGTCGGCCAGCTGCCCATCTCTGCCAACGCCAAGGCAATCTCCGAGGTTATGAACCACTTCCGCAACAAGGACAAGGAGCGGTCCGTGTACATTTTCGGCGGTAGCCCGTCCGATGGTATTGTTCACGGTGTCTACGTCGGCACCGACCTGGCTGCCAAGGGCGTGACCGCCGAGCAGTGGTCGACTGCTGTCAGCGAGGTTGTTGGTGGCAAGGCCGGCGGCAAGGAGCCCGCACGGCAAGGCTCGGGCACCAAGCCCGAGAAGCTGAGCGAGGGTATCGCTCGTGCCGAGGACTGGCTGGCTGAGAAGCTGAAGGATCTGAAGCTGTAAATCATATAGAAACAATGTAAGATCAATAAATATCAAGTCAAATGCCATAGTATTATGAAGTAAGCGAAAAAAAAAGCAAAACATAGATTGCCGTTATAGTATCTGACTAGCTCGCCTAAAGGTTCAACTAGACCGTCGACATCACACTGGCATTGCTGTACCAGGTCAGAAGCGGGTTCTCGCCACTCTGCGTCGACGTCTTGTCGATCTGGGCCCATTGTCGCATAAACTCTTCGTGCGACACGACCCGCGACTGCCGGCCCGTCACGACCTTGTAGATGGACTCGACCACCTGAAAGTCGGTGGGAAACATGATGTCGAAGTAGCCCTGATGCACAAGCGGCGTCGTCACAGGCACGGGCCGGCGCTGGTACCGCGTCTGCACAATTGGGGCATTCAGGCCCTTGATGGCGTCGGGCAACGTGTGGAAATCACTCGTCACGAGGCGGTGCGCGGGAAAGTACTCATTCAGGATGCCAAAGAAGGACATGAGGCGCGTCGGCAGGTATTCAGGCGGGCTCAGATTGGGCGAAAAGGGCAGCAAGTTGTGCTTCAGCGAGCGCAGAAGGCGGCTCTTGGGGTAGGGGAGCGGGAAGCTGCCATTTGTCGCGGCATCGCGCACGCGCAGGAAGCGTGCGACCAGGGGGTCTAGATTGGGCTCGTAGAACTCGTACATGTCGCCGCCATCGCTGATCAGCACAATACCCTGCATCGGCTGCTCCGTATCGATATCATAGCGCAGACAGTCGTGCGCAAAGTTGTCAAAAACCTCAAAGGCCAGAAAGAAGCAGGGCGACGGCTCGCGGATGTTCCAGTCGAAGATGGACTGATTGATGATCTCGACGCGGCCAGCATGTCCGCGCGCAGCTGCTGCCGATGCCACATCAGACGCACCCTCCTCGGCCGCTTGGGACGCAGCCTGGCGCTTTGCTGCCGTCGACTGGTCGGTATAGAGCTGTCGCTTTTGCAGGGCGGCAAGATTGGACGAGATCTCGATGATCTTGTACTGCGTGCGCTCATAGACGGCCGGCTCATGCTCGCGCAGGTAGTCGAGGATGTTGAGCATCAGTGTACCACGACCGGCACCCATCTCATAGATGATCATGTCATGGTATGGAAAGTCTGTGAGCCTGTAGTTGGCCACGAGGTACCGCGCGACAGCCTCGCCGTAGTGCGGGCGGAACAACTCTGTCGGCGTATACCACAGCTGGCGCGTGTCAGACGGCTCGCCGCCCTGTGCCACTGCCTCGGCATCCAGCTTGTCCTCAAAATCCGAGTAGCGCTTGCTCAGTATATCGTGGAACATGGGCTCGTCGCGCATCTCATGGAATGGGAACGGCTCGTTGCCGGGGGAGAAGATGACGACCTGCTTTGAGAAGTAGCCGTAGTGTGGGTTGTACAAGCTGTCTGGGTGGGTTAGTAAACGATAATGTATATATCAATGGCTGGTACCTACCCTCAATAAAGTCCCGCATCAGCATCTTGACTCGCCGCGGCCGCTCTCGCCGTTGCCGCAGGTCCTGTGCCGTGACCATGGGGTACTGGGCATACTCGGCAGACATATCCTCGGGGTACAGGTCTGTGCGTTGTTGCCAGTCGCTCTCATTGGACCGAGACATTCGACCACGGCCGGCTGCATAGCTGCGAATCTGTGTGTGCTGCTGCGTCTGCTGCGGTCTCTGTCGCATCGAGTCTCGCGAGGATCTGGCGTGCTGCAGCGACGACGCGAGACGGACGAAATTTCGCCGTGGCTGGCAAGCCGAATGGCGGAATAGCTGCCTAAACAGCTGAGACACAAGGGGTGAGTCCATTGGCGGCAATCGGGCACGCGCTGGTGAGATATTGCGCAAAGCTGCCGGCGTCGTGAATATTTCCCCGGTGAAGTCGGGCTCTTTTTTGCGTGTCGTTAAATCCAGCCAATACGCTTATGGAATGCACGGCCGCTGGTTGGCTGAGCTAGAGAGCTTTTTTTAGGCGGGTCGAGCTGCTTCACAGGCTATTGACAGGGGTCCCGCCCCTCTGTGCCGCGAACGGCAGGTGCGACTGTCTAGCGAGCACGCACTGTGAAATTTTAGACGAGGGGGCAGGAGCGATCATGTCGTCATGACTCTTTCCCCATGTGATTTTCGAGAATGATTTTCTAAAAGAATTAATCAATTTAAAGAATTATACTTTTTCAAGATATACTATATGAATTGATACCATCATACATCACGCAAATACCATCATGTCCCTTCAGGACCATCCAAGGGCGTACGGTGCGGCCGCATTGACATTCACATTCGCAGCGGGCATCCTGGTCACGCTGGGCTTTAAGGACCTCTATCCCGACCTCGAGCGGCGGTTCCAGGATAGCCTTGCTGACAGCAGACAGCAGCGCAAAAGAGCAGCTGCACTCCGTCGGACAAGAAGCAAGGGTGAGAGCAGTGCGGGTAGCAGCTTTCTCAGACGGTCTGGCACAGCAGGATCGGCTGCGACGTTGGGGAGCAAACGGCCATTTAGACGGCAGAGCAGCTCAGGGGATGGTGTGAGCGGCGGCGTGATTCTCGAGGACCACGAGTCGGATCTGTTGTCGTCAGACGACAGAGACGGCGATGATGCGGACGACTGGTCTATGCTGGCTGCGTCCAGCGAGCTGCCCCATGCACCCATTATCACCGCCCCGCCCGTGGCCGACGGCATCGCAGGATGCATCGGCAACACCCCATTGATCCGTATCAAGAGCCTGTCTGAGGCTACTGGATGTGAAATTCTGGCCAAGGCCGAGCTTCTGAACCCTGGTGGTAGCCCCAAGGACCGTGTGGCACTGAGCGTGATCCGTGCCGGCGAGGCCAAGGGACTGCTGGTACCCTTCCGCGGCGACACCATCTACGAGGGAACCGTGGGCAGCACAGGCATTTCCATTGCCACTCTGGCGCGTGCTCTCGGCTACCGCGCTCACATTTGCATGCCCAACGACCAGAGTCTTGAGAAGTCCCAACTGCTGCGCGAAATGGGCGCTATTGTGCAGCGTGTGCCCGTGACCCCGATCGTCGACCCTGGCCACTACGTCAACCTCGCCAAGCGGCTGGCCATTGAGCATGAGAAGACACACAATGACGGCAGCAAAGGCTTCTTCTCTGACCAGTTCGAGACACCAGCCAATGCGGAAGCACACCGCAAAACTACCGGACCCGAGATCCTGCGCCAGGTGGCGGCCTATGCCGTCGAACACCGGGGCAATGGGAGCGGCACTATTCCCCACAGCATCACGCCTTCGCAGTCACCGCTCGCCGCATTTGTCTGTGGTGCAGGCACTGCCGGTACACTGACAGGTGTTGCGCGCTACCTAAAGGAAGACGCTGGCCTGCGCACGTCGCTGCGTGTCGTGGCTGCCGACCCCCAGGGCTCGGGCCTGTTTAACTTGGTGCGTAACGGTGTTCTGTATGCGTCTACTGAGAAGGAGGGAACACGCCGCAGATCACAGGTCGACACGATCGTCGAGGGCATCGGCATGAACCGCATGACGGCGACGCTGGAAGCTGGCCTGCACCTGATTGACGATGCCGTGTCCGTGACCGACAAGCAGGCATGCTTGATGGCCCGCTGGCTGGTTGAGAACGAGGGCATTTTTGCTGGCAGCTCGTCGGCCGTGAACTGTGTCGCGGCTGTCAAGACTGCGCTGACACTCCCGCCTGGCAGCCGTGTCGTAACCGTGTTGTGCGACTCGGGTCTCCGCCATCTGAGCAAGTTCTACAAAAAGGTAGAGGAGCTTAACGAGGACGAGGCAGCTATTGAGCGGACAAGCGAGCAACAGACTGATCTTCTGAGCGTTCTCGGCTTGCCGCCACGGGCATAGGCAATCTGGTCAAATGTCCAAATACTTCTCTGATAGCCAGCGATATTTCGCCAGGACCGGCATAGTTGGTTTTTGAAAATAAAAATAAAATTACAAATAAGAATGATAGTATAGAAGTGAAGAAAAGACACCCGCTGCTCCCCTCTATCCCACAGACTGAAAGCCCCAACAAAAAGCAAAAAGGCAACAAAGTAAACATACAAAACTCGACTGGAAAGGCCGCAGCTTAAGAGAACTGTTGCGTGTTAGCAGTGCAACAGCCATAATCACGTTGAGAAGAATCGGAAATTGTCTTACCTTCCACCGGTGGCCGCACACGGTACACTCGCAGAACGTCGTCATCGGCTCATCGGCACTACGCGTTTGGGCCTGCGTGTAGCTGACCTTCTTCTGCTTGCACTTGCCGCAAGTCAGAGCATCGCTGATGGACTTTTCTGTCATCGGCACCTGCGCCTTCTTCATGTTCTCCTTGGCCAGGTCCGACTCCAGCTTCTTCAGATGCGCCGACTTGAGCTCGTCCGACGACATCACGACAAACGAGTCGGCCGCGATCGCGCCCGACACCACGCGCTTGGCCAGCACCGGGTTGGACTTGTTCTTGAGGTTCTGGAACAGCGACCGCAGCTTGGAGCGGTAGTCGGCCGTCTCGCCCTTGTACGTAACAAAGGCAGCCTTCTCGACCTCGATCGCCTTGCTAATAATCTTCTCTGACGGCTCCGTCGAGCGGTACGCCAGGCCGTTGTACATGAGGCCAATGCAGTTGTCGCGGCTCTGGACGCCTGTGCGGTTGACGTCGACACCGTCTGACTCGTACTTGCGCTTTTCCGGGTCGCCCTTGAAGGCCGTGCCGCTGGCGTTTGCTGGCGCAGGCGATGCAGTCTTGCTCTGCGGCGTGCTGGTAGACGGTGACGTAGTCTTACTTCCGGCCGGCAGCTTCTTCTTATGCGCCTCGATGGATTTGCGCCACTTGCTCACAATCTCGGTAGCCATAGACTTGATCTCTGTGTTGGCGTTTTGGCGGAGTTTGCCCACTACTTGACCGGCTTTTGTAGACTACAATGAGCTGTTAGCTGCGTTCTCTTTGTCTCTTGTGATTATTTGTTTGCGCACTCTCAACATGTCTTCTGGGGGAGAAGGACCCTTCTTTAGAGACTCCAGGATGGCGATAATGCTGGGCGTAGGCTCGTCGGCAGTAACGGCCTTGCTGAGCGCCTTTATGCGCGCCGCAAGGTCACGCTCGAATGCCTTGTCGACCTTGTCAGACATGGTGATGGATGTAGTATGGCTGTTGTCGGGATAGTTGTCGAGATCGCACAAGAAGGATGTGCTATACAGACTAGGTAAACGGGCACTGATGTTCTACTGTGAATGCTGGTTCAAACAAGGGTGAGTCGGAGCTGGTGTTTGATTAAAGACAATGCGGCTCGGGTGGCGATGACAAGGCTGAGGCGAAGAATGCGTCAGGCGAAGAGCAGGCTGGAGATTTGGGTGAATGGCCGAGAGCTGGACTAGATAACAAAAAGATTATTTCGAGAGGCGAAATGGATGCGACCAAACTAAGAGAACTAGCTATTGTCGATGGTGTCGAGAGATGCAGTTGTCGAGCGCAGCGAAATGCGATGGAGGAGCTTCTAGAACCTGATGTTGCGCTGCTCCTGCAAACCGTTTTCTGGAGTGGAGTCGAGGCTGCTGTCGAGTCCACATCACGTGCCACTTTTTGATAGACACCTGTTGAGCTTTATGGGTCACGTGGTTTTATAAAAACGTGTAAACTCTGACTTCATAAATCAGATCCAAAAAACTAAAAGTATGACATTTCTACAGTGATGAGATTCGTTTCTGGCTTTGTCGGCCGTCTGTAATATACATTTATATACAAGTTGCGGCATGGTGCAACTACGTCTCTGACGCAGCAGCTGACCGCAGAGCAAGGTGGTAGGTCTGGAACTGATCAGGCGTGATTTTGCCTGGGCTCTTTACCGACATGTCCTCGCCCTTCATGTTCTTGGGGAATGCAATGACATCGCGCACCGATGTGGTGCCACTCAGAATGGCCGTCAGACGGTCAAAGCCCAGCGCAAAGCCGGCATGTGGAGGACAGCCAGCACGAAGGGCATCCAGAAGATGCGTGAACTGGCCGAGGCCGCGGTCGCTCATTTTCAGAATGTCCCGCATGACAAACTCCTGCACCTCGGCAACGTGGATACGCCGACTGCCGCCACCGAGCTCGACACCGTTGACGACAAGGTCGTAGTGGTCTGCCTTGGCGCGCAGCGGGTCGGTCGCAAGCAGGTCAAAGTCTTGCTCTGTCAGGGGCGCAGTGAAGGGATGGTGGGTTGCTGAGAAGCCGGCACTGCCGCCCTGGCCGGGATCGCTGTCTGCAGTTGCGGGTGTAAACATAGGGAAGCCCACGACCCAGAGGAAATGGAGGCTGTCGTCACGGGGCAGCAACTCTTGTTCGGTAGCGAGAGCATATGTCTCGATGCGCAGCTGGCCGAGAGCAGTCGAGCCACCAGCAAAAGGTTCGCGCTTCCGTGCCTGCAGGAATAGAATGTCGCCGTCCTCAAAGTCGGCAAGCTCTGCAAAATCGGGGTTCTCGCCGCTAGTGAGCGCATCAAAGGCTTCGTGGCCGAGTGGTGCCAGACCGCACAAGGGTTTGCTCGAGTCGTAAATCATGATAGCAGGCATGCCATCGGGGTTCTTGCCCACGGCCGGCGGCAGTGAGTCAAACAGCTGCTTGACAAACTCGCGGTTCTCGGTCGGGCTTCCCTCGAGACGGAAGCGGCAAGCATCCACAATAGGGTCCTCCAAAGAGGTGATCATGCTTGTGAAACTCTGGGGAAGGATGTGGTCTAGACGGCGGATCTGTAATGTCAGCCCTATTTTCATAATGTAGACAATTTACAATAGTAACATGAGGCTTACCTCGCCTGGTATCCGCAGATCGGGCTTGTCGGAACCATACTTGGCCATGGCCACATCGTACGGCATGCGCTGGAAGGGCGTATCGGGAAGTGTTGTGAAAGGCTTGGATTTGCTGCGTGGGTTGACAGCCGTCTTTGGTGTCGGGATGTACTCGCCGTCCACAGTTTCAGTCATTGTGTATGTGTTGCCAATGTATGCAACAAGCTCCTTGGCATACCGCTCGACAGCCTGCATGACGTCCTCGCCCGTGGCAAAGGCCATCTCCAGGTCCAGCTGTGTAAACTCGGGCTGCCGGTCGGTGCGCAGATCCTCGTCGCGAAAGCAACGGGCAAACTGAAAGTAGCCACCAGCAACACCAGACGCCATGAGAATCTGCTTAAACTGCTGCGGGCTTTGTGGCAGAGCATAAGCATAGCCCTTGCGACGAGTTGGGACGATGAATTCCCGTGCACCTTCTGGCGTCGACTTGAACAGCACTGGCGTCTCGAATTCACGGAAGCCGGCACCCGTCATCTGATGTCTTGACCAGGTGGCAATGTCACTGCGGAATGCCAGACGACGCTGCAATGCTTCGGAGAAGCGCATCTGCAGATGGCGCACAGTGGCAGGGAACTTGACACCCTTTGAAATAATAATGTCTTTGGGGAAGGCATTGAGCACCTGGATGCTAGACAGGCGCAGCAGAGCATTAGTTGGCGGGCTTGCGCTGCTGTCGCCGACCTCCTCAACCACGCCCGTGATAGATACCGCACTGTTGGCATTCGTGGATTTCAGTTGCAGATGAAGCTCGTGTTCAGGGCTGCCTTCAACGTCCCAGGCTGAACGGACCTGCACTGGCCGAAGATGGCCTGGATGGACAACATCAAAGAAGGCAATCTTGGCCGAGATATCACGCCGCTTGCCGAGAAATCCATGAACTGTGGCCTCTGCACCAGTCTGAAAGCTCTCCTGTGGTGAGGCAGGCGTGAAATGGACTGTCTGTCAGAATAAAATTCATACCGTTTACTTTCCAAAAAAATCAAAGTACAGCATCATCCTTCAAACTCACAGCTCTGTTTGTAGTCACCCCACAGCTTTTCAGCAGCTGCAAGCTCGGTCTCTGTTTTTGGCTTGCTGTTGCTTTTCTTGCCCAATGTGCATGTGCTTGCACTGAACAGCCGTCTAGATGCCGGTCCCGGCGCAAATTGTGACTCAAGACAGCTTGCTCGTGATGATGCAGCCCCCCGAAGAGAGCTCTGGGCCCGGGACTTGACGAGTGTGGACAAGCCCCGGCGCGGAAATGCTGCTGAGGCCATTTCCAGATTTATATGTGAGTATCCTGCAGTGTATTAAATACAAACGCAAGACATCCTGATCCCAGACGCAGTCATACAGCTTCGTGATCTCATTTGGTGGAGTGGTGTGGTTAGTGCAAAGAGCTCTGACTGTGCGGTGTATATTACACACTGTAAACACACAGTACGTCAAGCCATACGCGAAGATGCCGGACCAATTGCCACCCGCTCCGGGACCCACTCTGAAAAGAAAATATCTAGAGCTTCAAGCTCCGAAATTTCAATCTTCTTTCTCTTTTCTCCTTATCCTTCCATTTCAGAAAAATGTGAGTACTACCTTTGCGCGCGGCGCTCTCCAGCCTAGGGACTATTAGGCAATATGCCGAAGAACCTCTACTAACTGTTACAGATGATGAAAGCCAGCGTGTATCCCTCGATGATGCTCACCAGCTCTCCGGCACAGGCAACTCTCCTTCTTCGGGAGGCTTAAGCGGTTCCTGTGTTGGCGGACTGGCGATCCTGAAATAAGCGTCCGGCACACCCGACCTTGTATTAACGGACGCAATGACGGCACTCTGACCCTTCTGGAAACCGGAATCTTTGCTGCTGCGGCACTGCTGTGCCTCGATGCTTTTGGTGTCGAGGACGTTCAGTAGCAGTTGCCCAGCAGTCTGTCCCAGCAAGCCCTTCCCTTCACCTAGTGTCCCTACATTTTTATACACTTCAGCTGCCCTTTCCTCGCCCTCGACTGTGGTGTAGCCTCGCATCTACCACGACTGCAATACTATGTGTTGTTGCTGCGGTCCAAAGTTGGAACCGGTAATATGGTATTCGTGATGCTCTCGCTCACATCTGGGCCTCCATTCACTTTCTCCTCGTTTTCTTGTCACTCACATCTTTTGATACCCTTTTTGTTTTGATAGAACACAGAATTACCATTAAATAAACATCAAATTAAAATGAATTAAACGGTGCTTAGGTAATCAATCTTGATCGTTGCTCTGCCACGACGTACCCGCTGGAGAACGGGATGGTTCTGTTTCCACATGAGGAAAGAGCGGACCCATAGCTCGTAGCTGCCCGATGATAGCATTGCTCACTAGCCAGCCGTATTCCAAGCATCAGTAGCGCACCCTCCACGTAATCCTAATAGCAGCTTTCGTCTTGCTTGGTCGCACCTACCTGACGACTTTGGCCTCCTTCCTCGCGTAGAAGCAATATTACACGTGAAATAGTATCTCCACGTGCATCTTGCGCGGATTGCAAATTAGGAAGGAAACCGTCACCTTTTCAACCTCACTTGCGCAGCGTCCAAGATCTGATCCGAGAACCCCAAGCTCCGTCGCCAGTCGCCTCGTAATTCGCTGGCAGGACCCTTCTCCAGTATCTCACTACCTCATTACCAGCCTGACACTCGCTATCGGTCCAGCTCGCTAGTAGCCAAGGTCACTAATTCCCGCCGCCGCCGAGCATTCCCACCTTTTCCACAAGTCGCCAACAGCCGCCCAGCCCTCTTCTTTTCGTCTTTACGGCTTCCATTCCTGCTTTCGAGAGCACCAGCATCCGCTGCGGTTTTCTTTTTCTTTCCTTTTCTTCGGTTTGCGCTTTGCGTCTCCGTCGTTTGCATACCCGACTTGCCTCTTTTATCATGGCGCAGCTGCCCACGACTGCCACCTTTTAATCACCCCTATCCATTAGCGATCCAATCTATCACTATAGAGTATTTACTTGTCTCTCTGTTTTGTCTACCGCCCAACGACGCACACGTCCTCTCGATACGGATACCTACACTGTTCCGACACTCTGGCCTCCTTGTACTCCGGTCCGCCTCATCTGTGTTGCGCCCTCCCCCCCTCTCGTGCTCCGACCGCACCCCTCTTTCGACTCGTTCAGCATCACGCTGCCCGACAGCCATTGCAACGGCTATATAGTCCTTAATCGTCTGCATCGGCTGGTCAGCGCATACTGACGACCTGCGCATCTCTCACCCACCCAGTGATCGGCAATACCACCCGTCCGCACCAGCTCTCGACCCTGCTGTGGGCGCCGTTGTGATCAACAGCCTTATCTTTTAATCAACAGCCCGACGGCGACTACTAGCACATCAACTCTTCCAAGCGACACCTCCAACCCGTCACAATGGCCAGCTCCTTTGAAAAGTCCGTCAAGGGCGCCACCAAGGTCAAGGTATGTCGCGGCCTCAGCCTCTTCTCTCTGCTGCGCCGCTCTACTAACACGGACCCCACAGCTTGCGCCGCCCAAGACCAAGTACATTGAGCACATTCTCATCGCAACCCATGCCGGTGAGGCTGGCGTCGGCGAGGTCTTCCGCGCGCTGCAGTACCGCCTGCACGACTCGACATGGACAACCGTGTTCAAGAGCCTGATCACCGCCCACCTGATGATCCGCGAGGGTGCTTCCGAGGTGACCCTAGCATACCTTGCCAAGCACAGGAATCTTTTGGCTCCCACTGCTATGAATGATGGTGTGTATACCCAATACGTTCCACCCGGCCAGCACAACTGCGTACTAAAAATGACACAGCGCAAACACAAGGCCGCAATATCAGACATTACGCCACTTACCTCCACGAACGCGCACGATCCTACCGCGACACAAAGACCGACTGGGTCCGGTCCAAGGAGAACCGCCTCGAGAAGTTGTCCGTCGACAAGGGTCTGCTCCGCGAGACCGAGTCTGTCCAGAATCAGCTTTCAGCTCTCCTAAAGTGCGATGTTCTGGAGAGCGAGCTTCAAAATGACATCACCGTTTTTGTCTTCCGCCTCTTGGTCTTAGACCTGCTGGCACTATTCCAGGCCCTTAACCAGGGCATGATTAACATACTGGGTAAGCCTTTGGACCTTGTGACTGCTTTTCCAAACCACATCTAACAGACAGGCCACTTCTTTGAGATGTCCAAAGTCGACGCCGATCGCGCAATGCGCATCTACAGCACCTTTACCCGCCAGACCGACTACGTCGTGCAATATCTGAGTGTTGCTCGGCAGCATGAGCACCAGACACGCGTAGAAGTGCCAAAGGTAAAGCACGCTCCTGTCAACCTGGGACGCCAGCTGGAGGAGTACCTTTCCGATCCCGGTTTCGAGGTCCACCGCAGACAATACCTGGCCGAGCTTGACGCGAAGAAGAACAACAAGGGCGGCTCTAGCAACGCAAAGAGCAGTGGTGCAACTGTGTCGCGCAGTGCCACCACAGCTGCCAAGCCAGTCGAGTCGTCAGCCTCAAAGCCGGCCGAGGCTAAGCCAGCTGCAGGTGGCGGCGGTGATCTTATTGACTTTTTCGGCGCCCTTGAGCAGACACAGACCACGATCCCATCACAGCCCATCCCTCAACAACAGATCATGCAGAACACAGCAGCCACGCCCTGGGGCGCTGTCCCAGCCAACAACGGAATGTTCACCGCACAGCCCACCGGCGCGTTCCCCCAGAACGGCTTTGCTCCCCAGCCCACCGGCTTCCAGTCGACCAACCCTTTCCAGATGCAGGCACAGCAGCCTCTCCAGCCGGCATACACAGGCATGGGTTTTGGCGGCTTCACTCCCCAGCAGCCCCAGCAGCAGCAGCCCCAGCAGACTGCCTTCCAGCCATCATTTCTTGCGCCGATACCACAGGACTCTGTCGCCGCGTTCCAGCAGCAGCAGCAGCAGCAACAGCAGCAACAGCAACAGCAATTGGCACCACAGCAGCTGGGTGTCCCTACTGGCCAGCAGGTGACGAACCCTTTCCGACTGTCCATGATGGCAACCGGCATGAACCAGGCCCAGGCCCAAGCGCCTGCACCCCTGATTCCCCAACAGACGTCGACCAACCCTTTTGCGCGCGCCTCGCCCCAGGCCAGCCAACCCTTTGGCGCCCCCGCGGCTTCCAACCCACCGGCCCCGGCCGCTCTCGTGCCCACAAAGACTGGTACCAACCCCTTTGCCCGGGACTACGGCGGCACCCCACCCCAGCGGCCGCATACTGCAGGTGGTGTCAGCAACAACACACCCACATTGGGCGTCGCGCCTCTGATGCCGCAGCCCACCGGCAGCACCAACCCGTTCCGGCAGTCGCAGTTTGTTAACCAACAGACCGGCATGGGCTGGCAGCACACGCAGCAGAACACGGGCCTTCTCGGCCAGCTTGAGACAGTGCCAGTCTTCCCACGGCCCGCCCAGCAGGCTCCATGGTGAGGTGGCTATTTACAAACCACATATTGTTTTTCTTGTCTTGTCTTATGGCTAGTCAATCCAGCGAGGCGTTTTTGCATGGGTTTCTCTCTGATTTCTGCATTTGATTATTGTTCTGCTTCTCTAGATTATGCGTCGACTATCTATTCTATTTATTTTTAAAACATCTATGCTAGTTTTCTTCATTCCATCTTTAATAGGCATTTATTTCCAACAAAAGGCGATATCTTGATGTTAACGAATAATAAGTCTTTGTTTATGGTGATATCTAATAAATTGCACAATATTCCATTGCAAACGCCAAACCCATGCAGTACGCAAGCCGTGACAAAATTAATAAGCAACTGACTCCAAGACAGCCCTGTCTGTGCGCCTAGTACGCATCGACCTCCATCTTGACGACGTTGGCGACGTCTGCAGGATCCTTTGCTGCCATGGAGGCGCCCAGTGTGGCAACGGCGGCCGCAGATGTGCCCTCGCCAGTCTCCTTTTCGTCGTCGACAAACACGGCAAGGCCAGAAAACGCATCGAACATGGCCCGCGCGCAGTACTCGTGCACATCGTAGCCGCCCACAATGTGACTGTTGTGTTCGCGCGCACCCTCGAGCCAGGGATTCCGGTAGTCGCCGGGCTGTACGCGGTACCGTGACGGTGCCGGATCCAGGCCCTCGAATGGGTCGTAGGGGCCATCGTTGACGGCAGACGCTGCAGCAGCCTGCTTCTTCTTGTCCTTGAGACCGCGGATCGTAAGCGACGAGTCGCCGCGGCTGCCTCCGCTGAGAGTCTGTTCTTCGGCCGACAGCAGGCCCTCGCGCTGGTGCTGGCCACGGCGGCGCAGCAGGATCTTTCCAGCTGCCACACCGTCGTCGGGCGCAGCGACCAGGCTGTCAAGGTCGGCCTCGCGGTCGCGTGCCTTGGAAAGCCTCTCCATCTCGTCTTGGCGTCTTGCCTCCATGCGTCTGATCTTTGCTGCATCCTTCTCTGCCTCCATGAGCCGCTTGGTCTGCTCGTCGGCACGCTCGCCACGGCGACGGTTCTTCTCGATATCGGCACGGTGCTCGGCCTCCCATCTTGAGAGCTCGGCCTCGGCAGCACGCCGCGCAGCCGGTACTGAGCCGACAAGGTCCATTGTCAGGGACTCGACCTTTTCCAAGTGTTCATTGTAAGCGTCAAGACTCTCAAAGTCGTCCTGGCCCTGGTTGAAGATGGCAGCCACTCGCCGCCGGATGTCGACCTCGCGCTCAACTGTCAAATCGTCAAAGAAGGCTTTGCGAAAGTCTTTTCGCCGCAGAGTTTTGTGGCAGCCTGCGTATGGGCATTGATTTGGGCCGGTGAATAGCCGGTTGACGCAGTTGGAACACATTGGGTGGTAGCACTCGGGGTTGATCAGAAACACCATGTCCTTGTTGAGGTAGCGGATCGTCTTGCAGACGGGGCAGATGTCGTCAACACCGCCATTCTGGGTGCCGCCAGACGTAACGAGGTCTGCCGTGCTGGAGGTGTAGTTGGTCGTAGGTGGAGGCACGGCGGCCGGCCCGCGACCTGAAAACTTTCGTGACATATCTTTCTGTGCGTGCTGGGCGTTTCTGGTGTGAGAGCAGAGTTTGTCGGAAGGTATTATAGATGCAAATAACAAAGGGCGAGAGAGCAAGATTTCAAGATCGAGGAAAGGGAGGAACCGCTCGAAAATTCACAGCACGCGGCTTCACGCCGAGAAACCAAAGCCCATTCAGGAGTCGTATTGCAAAATAACAAGGGTGTATTTGAGCCCGTGTCGCCAGTATCCTTGTCGGGGCTGCAAAGTGATGACGAGGAAAGCTCAAGGTGATGCTCAGAGCTGAGCTTCCACCAGATGTAGTGGGATTAGTCAGATTTACGATGTACTAAAATAGGCAGGGGCGAGGCTGGGCGATTTGCCTAGCGCAAGTCCCCTGGAAGCTTTATCGCATAGCGGGGAAGGAACCAACTAGAACGCAGAAATGCGTGCTACAGGGCGGGAAGGTGCGACTGTCTAGCGGGGGCTGCCATATTTTGTCAGCCTTTCGACGTCAACTCGACCACGACGTCACTAAACAAAAGACAGATCTTGACGGTTCTTTTACTGTATTTCACGACCAGATACTACAAGCCTCGCTACAATGTCAGACAAGGGTACGTATTGTATTTTTTGACACGCAAGTTACCTCCCAGAAGAGACGATGTCTTGACTGCAGGGCCAAAAAGAAGAGACAAATGCAGCGATGATCGCATGAGAATAGAAGATGGAGCAAACAACTGACAATCACAGAACTCACTCCAGCTGAGGAGGCTGCCCTGCGTGCCCAGGAAAAGGTCGAGCAGGATGCGCTCCCGTACAAGTGGACCCAGACCATTGCCGACGTCGATGTGTCCGTCAACATCCCGGGCAACCTCAAGGCCCGTGACCTCGTCATCGACATCAAGAAGACGTCCCTGAGTGTTGCAATCAAGGGCCAGGAGCCGTTTGTCAAGGGCGATCTCTTCCAGAGCGTGCAGCTGGACGACTCGACATGGACGCTGTCGTCCAACCCTGACGGCACCAAGATGATCGAGGTGCACCTGGACAAGACCAACAAGATGGAGTGGTGGCCACACGTTGTCAAGTCGGCGCCCAAGATCGACGTCACCAAGATCCAGCCCGAGACGTCCAAGCTGTCGGACCTGTCGGGCGACACCCGCGGCATGGTCGAGAAGATGATGTTTGACCAGCAGCAAAAGGAGCGCGGCCTGCCAACCTCGGACGAGCAGAAGAAGATTGACATTCTGAAGAAGTTCCAGGAGCAGCACCCCGAGATGGATTTCACGAATGCCAAGATCAGCTAGATGGGACGGCAATTGAGTACATTACGAACAGCATCTTTGTCATTAAAAAGTCGGATAAAGTAAACAATAATCTAGAGTCTATTTTGCGCCTTGTCCAATGCTTGAAACTCCGTACCACATGCAGTCCTTGGATGCAAGAAATGGAAAATACAAGAAAAGAGAATCAGAAAGCGGGCAGAGTCTATTAATTCATAAACTGCTGGCCGAGACGCGCTGCCTTGAACTTGCTGATCCGCGGGCCGCCATCCTCCTGGCCAACAGTCACAACGGCACTCTCGCTCGCCTTCATAAAGCCTCCCTCCTGCTGGATCAGCCGGTTACGAGTGCGGTGGTACTCGGTAGCTGTCTCCTGGAACACGAGGTGGGCATCAAGCTCGTGCGGCTCCTTGGGCTCAGTGAGAGCCTGGCGCTCAAAGACGTCTTCGGAGTGCGTCTTGCCTTGGGGTCCAGAAGGTGCGACGATGCGGTCTTCGTCCAGGAAGCGGACGGGTGCCTGGTGTGGGCCCTTGGGAAGTATCGGGGCCTTTGGTGTTGCCGGTGCTGAGGGTGCTGCATTTTCTGTAGCAATGGTGTCTTCTCCACGGGCCGCCTTGAAACGAGATACACGCTTAGGCTTGGCCTCAGATCCGGGAGCGGATGCCGTCCTGGGTGCACTACGGCGCTCAATGACATCACTCAATGGATCGACAAACGGCTCAGCCGGGGCGCTCTTCTCTGCCGGTGCTGTTACCTCTCTGACAATCTCCTTTTCGGGCGCAATATCCAGGCCAGAAGCAAACGAGACCTTTTTGCCCTCGCCACTGGCTGCCTTGGCTTTTGCACGGAAGCTGGGCGTAGGCTCCTTGAGAACAGACGCGGGTGCTGTTTTTGCCTTCTCTTTCTGGTCGGTCTTGTATTTGGTGCCGGGGCCTAGGACTTCGGCATCCGCAGCAGAGATGCGAATGCGTCCTAGGGACTCAGCAAAGTCTTCGGGGTTGATGGCATTGGGGGTGGGCACGATTGACTGATTGTTCAAAGGCGTCACACCCAGCATCTTTTCCAGCTCCTTCATCCGCTCGCGGTACGCCTCGTCGATGACACTGTAGTTGGACCGGCCAAAGTGATCCTCGTCGTCCTCGCCCTCGTCGTCGTCATCAAAGAAATCGTCGTCATAATCTTCATCGTTGAACCCCTCGTCATCAGACACACCCTCTTCAATGTCCAGCTGTGCGACGATGGGTCCAATCTCTGACATGCTGTACTCGAGCATCTCGCGACGCAGCACAGCCTCGTCTTCGTCTTCGTTTTCGGGGATCACAGCATTGGCGTCCACCAGCGATTCTTGGTCCTTGGCACTCTGGATAATCTTTGCGAGGCGCTGTGCGGCAAACGTCCCTTCTGATTCCGACGGGCCCTCATCGTTGCCGCCGTCCTTTGTATCATCGGCAAATGAGACGCTTCTCCGAGGCGTTGGCTTTAATGATGACTTTTGTGTTTGCGCCGCTTTTGGTGGCTCTGCAGCCGCTGGCTTTTCCTCGTCGTTGTTCTCTTTTTTGCCCGTTGCGTCCTTTGTTGTCTCCTCCGGTTTGCTTGAGCTTCCCTCGGCCGCCGCTTTCGCCTGGGATGACCCACCAGCAGGAATTTCGTCAACGCCCGCCTTCTTCAGCGCCTCCATGACCTGTGATTGTGTGCTTGATGGCGTGTGCAGCTGGTAGCCGATTACATTGTCGTCTTCGTCCAGCTCCTCCATGATGTCGGTAACTGGGCCATAGTTGCCGTCATCGTCTTCAGCACCCTCAAAGCCCGAGTCCTCATCCTCGGCTGCGTCGTCGTCGTCACCAGGCGCCGGTGCACCTGGCCGACGCACAACTTGCGCTGCCGCCAGTCTGTTGGCTGCCTCTTCGACCTGACGTTTCAAAGTTGCAGTGTTTTGCTGGACATAGTCGAGCCGCCGGCCAATAGCCGCAGCGATGCTATCGACGCTGCGGGTGATCGTCTGACCGAGACGGGCGCCAAAAAGTTCGTACACCGTCGCATGGTCGACCAGCATGCCGTCAAAATCGCGACGAATTCGAACTAGCTCTGCTTTCTGGTCCTTCTCTTCTGTGGCGTCAGAGGATGCATTGGGGAAGCGTCTGTTGGCCTGGTGCACCTCATCGCTGAGGGCCTCGTATTCGGCCTCCCAGAGTCGCCAGTGGTCGTAGTTTTTCGTCAGTTTGGCCAATTCGACCTCGAGTCGTTCGGTATTCCGGTCAAGATTAGCGAGGACATCTCGCGACTGTATTTGTGGTTGTTGTGCCATGGCAATTGTGTGTGGTAGAAAAATATGTCAAAATAAGACGTAAAGAATGAAAAAAAAACCCAGTGACGTCGAATTCTTGAAGAAGCTTCGGTGGGGTTTGGATTGCAAATGCGATAAG
Organism: Ophiostoma tasmaniense; assembly: GCA_022392925.1. Classification (NCBI taxonomy): domain Eukaryota; kingdom Fungi; phylum Ascomycota; class Sordariomycetes; order Ophiostomatales; family Ophiostomataceae; genus Ophiostoma; species Ophiostoma tasmaniense. The sequence continues at coordinate 516,595 of JAKRGK010000001.1, read as the reverse complement.
AGATAACGCATCGCATTTGGAGGATATGGAAATAGTGTGTCTGTCACGTGTGTGGTCACGTATTTAAGCAACCCCATTACTAGACCTCGGTCTACGTTGACGATTCAGCTTCAGCGGGGTAGCGCCGTTTGGACCCCGGCTTGAGGCCCTTAATTACTGCTCTCCACAGCGGCTCTAGCTCCAAGCTTCAATACGTCGTTCCCTTCTTGCCGACGTCAACGCGACGGCATGCTATTGTAGATCTAGTCCGTCTATGAATCTGCAATGAAGCCCTAGCTATTGGGTACTCAATAAGCGGATCGGACACTTAGCTGCCGTTTCACTGTATATCAATCTGCATGCGCCATACAACTGCAATAAATAGTTGTCGTTGTAGTGCAGCTCCTGTAAATTGACTTGTGTCTGATTTCTCCGGCGCTTTCTCCAAGTTAGTTGTCTTCAGAGCTCTTGTGTCCGCACCTATCGCCATTTTGATCCCTCCCTTCCCACTCACATAATTATAAAATGTCGAGCTCACCGTCTACACCCAAAGTCAGCCTGGATCATGGCACAGGTGGCCGGCTAGGTCTCTGTGACGACCTCAACGGCAAGCCAGACCACTATGGCGAGATTGACTACTTTTTGAGTGTCCCCTGGTGCCGCGCCCATCTCCGTCCGGCCGAGAATCTGCCTGCTGGCAGCGTGGCTCCGACTGTGCGCATTGCCCACCCCAGCTTTCGTCGCCGCAAACCACCACCGCGGAACCCCGACGGCACCATCACAAACAGTCCTGCCGGCATGGACAATGCCTTTTCAACAACGCTAAACACCGACGACACCATTGGTGCCTTTATCGTCTTCTATGAAGAGCCACCACTGCCGCCAACAGCCCACCCAGACTACCTTCCCCCGGTCGTGGAACTGAAGGGCTTTATAAGGCTGGGCTCTGGCGTCAATGGCCACATTGGCCTCGCGCACGGGGGTATCGTAGCCACAATCCTGGACGAGTTTCTCGGCCTCTTGATCCCTCTCAACCGCGGTCGGTTGCGGATCAACAAACAGAATGGGCACGAGCCGCCGCAGCCCGAACCAACGTCCCCAGCCGAGGTCGCTGCGGCCAAATCTGGCCACATCAACAAGTCTTTCGTGACGGGCTACCTCAACACGACGTATGTGCGCCCAGTAAAAACACTGGCCACGGTGCTTGTGACTGCGCGGTACACACGCATGGAGGGGACTCGCAAGTTCTTCTTTGAGGGTGGTATTCATGACGAGAATAACCAGCTGCTGGCCAAAGGCGAGTGTGTTTTTATCACTCTCAATGGAAAGCTGTAATTCTGGCCCCAAGTCATACTCATTGCCATTCCATTTCTGTCATATATTTTAGACTCTGTTGTCACAAATACATCCCTTTGTTTTCACACAAGTCAAGTGCCAAGAATAAGTTTGCAAGATAGATATCCAATTCGTAATCATGAGCAGCGCTATCATTATAATGTTATCAAAACAAAAGGAGAATCAAAAGGCCACCCTGCCTGGTCTTCCACTGTGTGCCCGTCCCCTGTAGATATTAGTGTGGCTGCAGTGTAAAAAAAAACGTTCTTGCCGCGTAAAAGTACATAAATAGGTATGATATAAAACAGAAAAACAAAGACAATAGGCCCAGAAGACAATCCAAACACGCTATGCTTTCAAAACTGTCAAATAGGGTCAAATAGATATGAGTGAGAGTAGTAGATGAAGACCAAAAAGGAAATGAGAGAGATATTGTGAAATGATCGTCGGGATAAAAAAACGCCATATCACTGTGCAGGTCGTACGCAGTGATAGCTAGTTTATCTGACGCGCTTTCCGTCCAGATATCTAGGGCTTTTAGTGTCGTAGTAGAGGTTGCGTTCTTCGAGTTGCTTCCGCTGCTCATAGGCAATGCGCTCATCCTCGTCCAGCGTGAAGGCCTTCTTCAGCCAGCCAAAAGCACTCCGCTTCTTCTTCACCACCGGCTGTCCCTTGGAGTCTTGAGTCATTGTCGTCATGTTGCTAAGCATGCTCATACCCATAGATGAAGGAGCATTGCGCAAGTGGTGCGGACGGGTTGGCACTTGGCCTGCAGTGTGTGGCCGCTGCTGGAGAGGTGAGTGAGGGCTAGCTTGAACGGGCCGGAAGTACTGCTGGTCGGAGTGCGGAGAGGGGATTATGTTGGGAAACGACGGTGGTGAGTAGTCGTGGCTGCCACCCGTCATAGGTGCGTGCATGGGGTGTGTGGGAGTGGTTGTAGGAGTGGCTTCATGGAATGTGATGTTCGCCGTGCGGTCAATGTCGGTGCCGTGGGCAGACTCGGGGCCCGTGAAAGTGCGGTAGTTCTGGTATGTCCGCGGTGAGGCAAACACTGGACGGTGCAGGGCCGGCGCATTTGGTGACGGCACTTGGATGGAGTCAGGCGGTGTAGTCCGCAGCGATACACGATCCCGAATCGATGTCCGCTTCTTCGGAATGCCGTTTTTGTCCACGTCGACAAACCGCTCAGATGACACCGAGTCTGCTGGCGACACTACACTAGATGATTGTCTGACTGTCGAAAATGACCCGCCGTGTGAGACACTCGAGTTCGGCGACGAAGGGCTTCTGTAACTTTGGCGAGACTCGGTAGGAGGAATGTATAGGCGTGGAGATGGTGCTGGAGATACACCATCTCCTCGAGAACGAGTTGGCAGCGTCATCTCCTTCTGGGAAACCTTCGGGGAAGCTTTTGGGGAAATTGGCTTGCTGGTCTCGATGATTCGGGGAGAGGGAAGTGGTGTTGGCGGTTGAGGCGTGTATGTGCGTGGCTGAAGCAGGAACAACGGCTCTTCCGCATCCTTATTCTCCTCTTGATGCCTCAACATAGGACCAGTCGGTGTATCGGCTGAGTCCGAAATCTCGGCATCAGTTTCAATGGGGTCCTCGTTTGCAGCGTCAACATTGATGAACAGAGAAACCGGCATGTCATCACTTTCAGGTGTCAAGTTAGGAGCTGGTACGGCAGCCGGCGTGGCAGTAAGTGTGGCAGCGGGTTTGGGGGCGAATTCGGCATCTCTAATAGCTGTCGACTGCGATCTGACTGTTGCGACGTCTGTGTCTTTTGCACTCTTGGAGAACAATCCTGGCGATGGGGGTGCAGTGGATGCGCTTCTCTTTTGTGACGGCTCAGGCGTGTACTGGGTAGGACGAAGAGTCAATTCAGGGGCCTGTTTTTGCTCTGAGACCTCGGCTGGAGGCGTGTATTGAAGTGACGGGAGCAGTTGGTCAGTGCTGATAGGCCGGTTTCCATTATTGTCGAGAAATGTTGTCGGTGCCAGGATATCGCCCAATGCGCTGAAGCGAATGGATAGTCGAGGTGGCATTTGTGGCACAGTGTTGCCAGGCGAGAGTGGTGGCGTTGCTTCATAGGACTGGAAGGATGAGTCGTGCGTGTCTTGCGTGTCCTGTGAGTCCTGTGAGACACGACTTGTAAGTTCTGGTAGGGTGAAAGGCTTGATACTAAACTGTTGCGTTTGTTAGCGAGATGGCAGAGATACAAAGCAGGGATCTATGCACTTGTCAGGGGACAATCTTACTCTTGTTCGACGGCTCACTTCGCCGGCACAACGGTCCATCTCCGTGACCATATCAGCCAGCTTGGAAATCAAAAGATCCAGCGTGTTTGTCTTTTCTTCCAAATCGGCAAACGCGTTGAGCCAGCCCTCGGCGTTGCCGCGCATAGCCTCAAAAATGTCTGTGACCTCGGCTGGGCGCTCAACACGCCATGCGCCGTGCTGTTCTGCCGAAAGATATGTTGTGAATTCTTTCGTTGACCGCAATCCTTCCGAGACATCGTCTATTGTCTGTGTGAGTGCAGTGGTTGTGCGTGAAAGAATGTGCTCGATGCGCACGTTGCCCTCGACAATGCGGAGGCGAAACTCGCGATCCTCGAGCATCTCTTCAAAGGCAGGGAGATTGCCCAAGGGGAGTTTGAGGTAGTCAAGGCGCGTGTTGAGGTCCTGTGTAGCCAGTTTCAGATCCTCCATAGCCGTCTTGAGAAAATCGTCCACTTCATCGATGTGGCCTTGAAGAATGGCAACAACCTGGGCATCGCTGTTGGCCATACCCTTGAGTAGCAAATATACACCAAACGCAATCTGTGCGAGCAGTTTTCGCAACTCGTGACAGTTTTGTGCAGGGCGCATGCGCCACAAGGATTCTGGTGGTGGCTCAGACTTGTCTTGGTCAAGGAGACGGTCACGGCGGATCTGAGGGGTATCGACACGCAGTTTTGGCTTCATTGAAAGCGTTCCGGACGTAACTTCAGCCAGAGACTCTGCAAACGCCTCCTGCATGGAGGGAATAGGGTGCCGTGGGATTGCCGGCCGCTTTGGCCTTCTGCGGACCGGGATTGGGATTTCGGGCTCGGCTGCGGGAGACATGGTGTGTATGTATCGGTAAAATTTTGGTGTGACGAGAGATGAGTGAGAGCCTGCAGTCCTGCAGGTTGTGTGGTTGCGTGCAGATGCCGTAACAATATGTACTTAGTTGTCCAGGATGCAATTGCCGGCAGCAGGCAGGCAGTTGTCTAGATGAATAGGCTGGTGTTACTCAGTCGACCAGGGTCGATTCGAGCGGACGCTTGCGTCTTGTAGATGTGTAATGTGTCGTACGGAATCAAGATAATGACAAAAAAAAGCCGAAATGTCGAGATATCAAACGGGGTATGGATGTCGAGAAAACAGGAGAAAGCAAATGACAGTCTCAAGTACCGAGTTGAGAATGTCGACTCGTCAAGAATGGTGTACGACAGTCATGACGGGTGTTGAAAAGGCGGTCTTCGATTGACACGGGAGAGATGCGTGCAACACAACACCGGATTCGTCGGGGATTTATCCAGTAGATTTCGCTAGTTCGAGATTTGCGAGTTATTCATACACCCAGTATGCACGATGCCAGTACAGCAAGATACGAGATGGGCAAGGCGAGGTCGAAAAGGTTGTACCAAACGATAGCAAGATCAAAAGCTTGCAAATAGACCAATATTAATGACAAGAGCTCTGGTCGTTTGCTAGAGAAACAAGATCGACAGAAATCGGTGGAGAAGGGGGTAGTTGATGAAAGCCGAAAGAGCCAAAAGGAGACGGGCGAAACGGAATGTCGAGGCTGCAGGCCGCGTGCGGAATGGCGAGTCAGGGTGGGAGAAGCTGCACAAGTGGCCAGGCCAGGCAAGGCAGAGGCAGACAGCGGACGCAGAGGGTGGTCGAGGCTTTTCGAAGGCTGGGACAAGCGTGAGAAGGAAGTGGACGGAGCCAACGGAGTCGACGAGGACGAGTCAACGAGAAGGGTGAGGAGAACAAAGATGGAGACGGACCAAGACCCTTCGTCGTTTGTTCTTCTTGCTTCTTTGCGGCAATGGGAAGGGTATTGGTGCTGCAGAGTATGAATGCAACAAGTTGGGGGCGGCTGAAAGGGTGTGGACAAAGAGACGATGTCGACAGGCGTAGTCGAACAAAGAGCGAGGTTGGGAGGTGAGCTTGCGGTGGTGTTGAGAGTCGAGCGATCAAACGACAAAGAAATCAAAAACGAGAGAAGACGCAACGGAAAATGAGAAAATAGAAATAAGAAATAAGAGGTAGAGGAGGGGAAGCAGAGACGGAAAAGCAGGCTAGGAACAGCCACCAGGAAGAAGAAGAAAAAGGGGAGGGTGATGTGCGTAAAAAGGGCAGGAAGGGGATAGTAGGGAAGCAGGGAGGGAAAGAGCGTTCTGGCGAGATCGAGAAAATGGCAGGTGCGCGGCCAGGGGAGAGAGATTGCTCCCGGGGCGATAGGCTGAGGCTAGGCTAGGAGGCTGCGAGTACTCTTTCTGTAATAGAGTCTGTAATAGAGTCTGTAATAGAGTCTGTAATAGAGTAGAATAAGCCAAGACGAGGAGGACGAAGAAGGAAAGAGGCATCCACAGACAAGATCTAGAAAGTCCACATGAGGAAATACAGAGTGGGAAAGTAGGAAAGGGCAACGGGCCAACACGACGAAGCGAGGCAGGAGCAGCACACAAGGCGCGACAAGAGAAATAATGCAGAAAAAAGCAATAAAACGAGATAATCAGCAAACGAGTGCATGCCCAGTGAGAAAGGCCGGACCAGGCCCAAGAGTGTGAGAAACGGGGGCAGAAATGGGGACGAGAAGGAGATAAAATCGTTAGCGCAACGCAGACTACGAAGTGGTGTAGTGGTCCGTGAATACTATTGATTATGTGAAGAATGCACGGGAGTATTGATTTTTTTTTATGTAAATCGACAAAATTCGAGTTGAATCTGCAATGGTGGTTATTCATCCTGGAAGTGGGAGTAAATAAGGAAAGAACCAGACAGACAGGGGGAAAGCGCAAAGGGTAGGGGTATATTGCACAAGGAAAGTGCGAGTGTGCGCAACTCACAATGGAAAGTGCAGCTGGCAGCTGAAAAATGTCTTGCCCAGCTTGTACATGTCACTGCAAAGCGGCATAGTTGCACTGCATGCGAAAACTGTCACTGGATAAAGTAGAGACTTGATTGATATGTGCATGTGAGCAGAGCATGTGGCAGAGAGGCACATACTAAGTAGGTTTGATGGCACACAAGCACGACAGAGATCAGGGGTACAGGATACTCCAGACCCTGAAGCCAGAAGGGAAGGGGCGACTGCAGCAAGTGCAGAAGCTGCACGGTGTTTGGCCATCCATACTTTGTACTCTGTCATTTTGAATCTTTTGAGAAGGAGCGATGCAGCGTGATAGCAGGAATGGACAGGCAGAATGCAACACTGAGTAGTGGAGGTGTACCTGACATACTTAGTAGCGTCACTTTGAAATGTGATAACACGCAATCCGTTCTTGACTTCTTGAGTAATTCAGAGAACGGCTACGTGTACAGAGTATCCAAGTCCTGTGCGTCGATGGAAATCGAAATCGAATCGACTGCAGACGCTGTGCTACTGTGTATTTTATCCCAATAACCCACGAGGAAAGAGCTAGGGGCGTTGAAGTAAAAAACGGCAAGTGCGATCTGTACCACTTGTGCGACGCGAACGATCCGCCGTTAGTGGATATAGTGCTGACCGTTGAAAAGAAGGGATGAGCATACTTAACGTCTCTGGACATGTTCTATTAATCAGAGACAACCCGACGATATCGAATGAGAGGCGCGAATGGCGAAAGATCTACATGAATCGACATCTCATCTCAAAAGCCTGACAACCAAGAGGCTCAAAGACTCCGTGCCGTGCCATGGCAAGGGCAGGCGCAAAGCGTAAAGCGTAAAGCGTAAAACGGAAAGAGCGGGTGGAGCCTCTGAACCTATTTGGTCTTTGGGTGTCGTAAGATTCTCTGTGCGACGTGACAGGGCCTCGTATAGCTGGAGGTATCTTATTATCGCAGGGCAAGTTGGATATGAATCTCTGTGCGCACAACAAGCCGAAATAAGCTCGTTGCTCGAGCCACGATGTTGCTTTTTCATTTAGATTACAGCACTTGGGGAGTAACTACGGAGTATCTGGCGTAGTCATATGAGTGCACATAAAGGCGCTTATTTGGGTAGCGAGATAGGAAGGAACGTTATCTTAGTTTTGAGTATGGCAGCAAAAGGAAAGAGCGCGAGATGCGCCTTCTTGTTACACATCTTACTAGACACACGCACGACCACAACCAGGTCTAGACCCCAGGTTGAAACGAAACAACGACCGACACAGCCAAGCAGATAGGTGAAGCCAATACTGTCGATCAGAGCGAGCATTGCAGAGCGATCTCATCAAACCTCCATCAACAGGCTCCTGGAAGGCTGCTGCTGGCAGGAACAGGCAGTGATTGACTGCCTCCCCTCTTCTATTGGGGCACGTTTTGCGCGAGGGGGAAGGTGCTGGGGGTGTACGAAACGCGCCTTATCCCAATACGGTGTTGAGAATTGACAATGTGTCAGTCGTTCTTTCCAGTTTCAGTGTCTAAGTAACACGGGCATGCAGGCATGTCTTTTTGTAGTTGTACGAAGTAGTTGTTGATGGCAGTGGCTGCAAGGCGACGACTATCTTGCAAAAGGCAGAGAAAAGCAACACTTGTTGCTTGTTGATCGTAGTATTTAAATAAACACATGAACAAAGGTACATACTAGCAAAGTTGTATTGTGTTTCTGTCGATTGGGGAGTTCCCGTCAATCGTGGCTGCCGTTTCTGGGCAGTGGAGTCTCGATGTTATTTAGGGAAGGCGCCGTTGCATGGGGCAGTAGCAAGCAAGGGGTCCACGGCGGGAAAAGGGGCAGCAGTCAAGGATCGTTTCTCCGTACGAGCAGACCGTTCAACTCTGCTTTCTGGATTCAAGGATGTGAACCCGGTTATGGAAGGCGCGGCCAGGACGGGTCGATAGTGTCTTGCATAATACTCGGGGATGCAGTCTATTGGTTGATAACTGGCCGCAGTCTGATAATTCTGAAAGCAATGATCTACAACTTTGACTACATTGTGATAAGTCGATCTTTAATATCAAATTGCGTGACAGTGCAGGATATCATTACATCGTACAGAGTAGATGCACACAACGGGTGCTCTTTAAATTAAAGTTAATTTGTTTACATGCAGAAAACAGGATCAGTCGTCAATAGAGTAGTAAATAGAGTCACAGATGGAGGACGGGAGATGATTGATGGCATGAATACCCGTAAATGTGCCGTTTAAATAGCAGATGTAGTATTATCGAGACTTGCACAACCTGTAGCCTCGTAGGAAGCAGGAAATAGGTAGAAATGGGACGGTGTAGTGGAAGAAGAGACTAGATGGAAATGAAAATCAATGTGAAAGAGAAGGCGGAGGAGGGATGAGGGAGCAACAAGAACAAGAAGTACGAATAAGAGATTGTGCGAAAGATGAGGATGGGTGGTAAGGCCTGACAAGCACAGAAGATGATGATCGTATTTTATCTGCGAGGCTATCTAGTACCCTGCCGGATATACTATGTAAAGCAACAAATAAAATAAGCAGCAAATACACAAATACACAAATACACAAATACACAAATACACAAATACACAAATACACAAATAAACTACAATGGTCTACCCGGGGACATAGTTGACGACATTTTATGCACGTGGAGCCGTCACGCATCACTTTATGTCGACGATGTACAAGTAGTATGGCTGGAGACGAGAACTGGAGTCGAGGTGTCATCCGCGACATAACGTTCTTGCAGTCATTCCGAATGGCAAATTACAGTGGAAATGATGGTGGAAGCACATATAAGGGGCTCGTGGTGCCGAGATTGCTGGCGAACGTCGGCAGGCTCGCTTGCGAGGTGTTTACTCGATATATCTTGACCAATGGCCAGTTTTCTTTATGTTTGAGAGAACATACAAAGTCAAGACCGTTGGCGATTGTCCTATCTCCAACGATTGCAGACAACTTCGTAAGTAGACAGATGGCCAAAGTGGAAAAAGCCAGCTTGGCGAGCCTGGCACGAACTGACAGCTGGCGACTATGGGGTATTAGTGCCTCCTACAATTTCCCGTGAGCCTTCCAACGAGGTGTTTTGACGCCAGATGCAAAAATATCGACACATTTGAAACACTGGGCCGAGTCCAAAGTCAGCCAGAGTGCGTTGTGCCTGTGCTGACGACGGAGATCCTGAGGGAGATCAACAGAAATGGAAGAAGTGGTCTTGAAAAGAAAGGTACAAAGTAAGCAAACGACTCGGGCCCTTTTGGCAAAGCTCTGGCCATGATGGTAAGTTCCTGGCACTCTTTCGAATGATGTCTTATGAATATCAACTTTGTCAGAGTGACGGCCAACATCAACTCTAATACCCTGCACAAACGTCTATCCACCTCTTCAGCCTTCCCTAACCCAATTCTTTATTTAGCAACGAACTGTCATAGCTCACGATCGTGAAACATCAGGGCCAATGGAACAGGAGCTTTAAATAGCTGGAACTGTATCTGAATGGAATACCTCGTGTATCTCAGATAGTCAGTCGTTTCTACTCTGTACTTGGCGTATGGTATCTCGTGGTTTTTATGAGCGCCTACATGCGCCCTAGACTATGTATCCGCCGTTGCATCCAATGTATCGTTTCGAAACATGCATCCACGAACAGCCCTGAATACAACAGTAGCTGGAATACGAGCTACATGAGACGCGGCTGGGCCAGTTACGAGCAGTTGGTTTATGCAGAAGGCTCTGATAGCACAATCGGTTGCAGCCCTGCTGACTGTTGTTTCTATCGTTTTGAGAGTGGTTTATCGTGCTTCGGCCTGGCTTTGCGATGTATAAAAATATCTTGTTGGTTTTGCTTGTCGTATTGTAAACCTGCGTTGCTATTCTTTCTCTCTCGTGGGAGTAGTAAAAGGCTTTGTGATTTTATTGATATAATAAAAAACGTGTAAGGGTTTTCGATGAATTCTAATAAAATTAGCTGCTTTGTCTGCTGGATATCAGCACAGGTAAAAACATAATAAAATACGTGACCCTCAACACATAAATCGCAGTTCACAACCTACTATTTTAATTTATTTATTTGACAAAGTACAGACATCTGAATGTCTACAAATACCTATTGGTCAGATCTCTTCTCCGACAACTCTGTCGATAAGTGATGGATACACAAGTTGGATACGTGTGAGGTGGCTGGACTGTAATGCCGGTGTATCAAGCTGTGAAGAGATATAGTCTGTTTTCGGTACGTGACAAGAGCAAGCAAAGCATGGCTGCCTTGCAAAGCAAAAGCAATCCATTCTAAACACATGAACACACCTAAGCATACCGTAGTCATTCACGTCTGTTACATTGTTTCTTCTCTATTGCCAACTTCCCATCCCCGATCCAAGATGGCCTACCAAAGATGCCCGACAAGCCTCAACAACACCAGCCACTCCAGACACCCGAGCATTCCGGTCACACAGTCCCACTAGACACGATCGAGTCAGCCACAGACATACTACTATGACACTGTCGGGCATTCGGTAGAGCCGATGCACTTCCATGATGACATCTACACGCAGAACTAGTCGGGTATGGGCTACCCGAGTCCGCATCCTTAGTGTTAGTGCTGAAGAGATCGATTGCCATGCAGGAGGCGAATGCTGATGTAGCGATACTTGTGCTGTCGGACTTGATTGTATCGTCTCACGTCAGTACATTTCTCAGCCCTGCCGCCAAGGCAATACAAGGCAATAACTGCAGCCAAATAGCCAATATGAGTCAGCATGCTGTTCAATGCCCGAATCGTCGGACATCGACAGAAGAGGAAAGTAGCACGAGTGCACCTTCCGATCAGTGTGCCGACATGCCGACTGCGCCGCGCCACGCGTCAGCTTATGAGAGTTGTCTATATTGTGTGTATTATGCCCGAGAATGGTTCATGCGATGTAATGGCGACTTTGGGGGAAACCTTTTTTGTTATATAACAGACAAACAAAAAACAGACAAAGAACTGCCAATACAATTGCTCACGATGGACAGGCATAATGAATGAGCTGGTGCGCAGCCAGAAGAGCGACACAAATTGCCTCTACAGGAAGGAGCGCTGGTGTACTTTGCAGCCCTTTAGAACGAAATAGGCACGCGACACTTATTACATAATTCAAACAAAAAGGGAAGCAATTCAATAAAAGCTAGAAGCAATACGAAACAGAATCAATAGTTCACGATGCCGAGCAACATTTAAACGCAGAACGTCAATATCAAACGGCATGGAATATCCGACGCACGCAGCTTTGCCTCTTTTCAGGCCAAAGATGGGGTAACAAGCACAAAACTACGCCGTATGAAGCTCGCAGGACTGGAAAGTAGACAAAGGCAGAGAGAGAACATGAAAGTGTGCACAAAATGCACAAAATATAGAAAAAGAGGCGTCTAGTCGGCATTTTTGTTGGGCGGGGGTGGGTATGAATGTTACGTGGACGTGGAAAAAGGCGTATTCGTTGAGACGTCGACAGAGATCGAGGAGGAGGCAAAGAAGAGAGGAGAGTCATGAGAGAGTCATGAAGAGATAAAAAGAACAGACAAGAGACAGAAGAAGGGCTGTTTGAATCGTAAAGGTACTTTGTACGGTACGACGATCGTGGTGCTGTAGATTTGGGCATGCAAAAAGATAGAGAAAGTTCCGAGGGGAGGGGGCAAGACAAAGCCGAGAATCCAAGTCCTTTGTATATTATAATACGTACTGTGAAATACGCATAAGCAGCCGAGATTGAAGTTGGCAGACTGTTGTAGTACATTGTAGAGCTAGCAGTGTAGATATTTCCAAAGACGTGCAAAAGTGGCCAAAGGGCGTCACGATGGACGACGACGACATCACAGGCGGCATCACTATCAGCACGGCCGTCAGAGGAAACACCATTTATCAAGTCGGCAACAGTCTAGCGTTCTCTGCCAGTGATTGATTCGTAATTGTACTAAATACAGAGTCTAGCACCGCCTCGGCCGTGCTGCGATCTGCACTCAAAGGGAGGCACGCAGATAATGAGCTCCGTTCCAAGCAGCAAAATATTACTAAAAAAAGGGTCTGCATCAAGACGACGATCAAGACTCGTAATCAGGTACCGGTACATGCAGAGACTTGGTAGTAGTCAGGAACAGATGGAGAGAGATAATCTGTAGATGGAGACGCAGCGGGCAAAGAAGCAGCCTCGAAGATGGGACAGCCGTCTTTTGATTTATCTCGGCGTTTCGTCGATTTGATCTTATAAAGACATTCCCCTGCAAGGACAGCAATAAGACTCTCAATATTGTGGCGTTGCTGTCCCGTCGTATTGTACTTGTGACTTGCTAATTTCGGGCAGTCTCCTCTCGTCTGCTCGACATAGTCCCTACGGAGTCGGAGTCTACTGTCGACTCCTCACTTGTAAATCTCTTCGCTTCTTTTCTACTCTTTTGTTTCTTTATTATTCTTTGGAGCTCATCTTTTGATTTTATATATACCTTGCCTCATCATTCTTTTTCTTGGCTCTTCTTCGTTTTTGTTTCATCGTTTTATCACCATCTTCATCAGCGGCGTCATCTTCATCTTCGTCTTCATCATCGGCGCTACCGCCTTTATCCTCACACCAACCATCATCTTCTCTCATCTTCGGCAACAATCTACACATAAACACAACCGCCAAAATGCGTAACCCCTTCGCCCTCGGCCGCGACCTTTGGGACCCGTCCCACCGCTTCGAGACCTCGTGGCTGATGTCCCCTCTCGTCTTCGGCGCCCTGCGCGCCCTCTTCTCCTTCTACATCTTTGTCCAGCTCGTCTTCGTCCTCGCCTGGGAGTGCAGCCACTCGGCGCTCGGCGGCTGCTACGAGGCCCGCGCCGAGTTCTCCTTCTTCACCGTCCTCACCGACTGGGGCATCGCCTTCTACTTCTTGGCCTCCGCCGTCCACACTCTTTCCTACGCCCTCGGCCACGGCTCGGCCCTGCTCGACCGCTTCCCGCGCTGGCTCCAGGCCCTCCACAGCTTCTTCTACACCACCATCACCGTCTACCCCTTTATCGTCACCGCCGTCTACTGGGGCAAGATCTACAGCGGCCCCTGGTTCCCCCTCACCTTTGACGCCTGGCGCAACGTGTCCCAGCACGCCATGAACTCGGGCTTTGCGCTCTTCGAGATCATCTTTGCCCGCACCACGCCCCAGCCCTGGATCCACACCTTTTGGCTCATTGTCGTGCTCGCCCTCTACCTCGGCCTTGCCTATGTCACAAAGGCCACCAAGGGCTTCTACGTCTACACCTTCCTCGACCCCAGCGCCCAGAGCACCCCCGCCCTCGTTGCCGCCTACGTCTTTGGCATTGCCGTCGGCTGCATCATCATCTTTGCGCTGGTCCGGGGCCTCGTCTGGGTGCGCCACTGGATCACCGAGACCAAGCTCGGCAAGACGGGCAAGTTTGCCCACAGCGACCGCCAGGCTGCTGACTTTGCCAACGAGAGCAAGGTCTAAATGTCGGATATCAAGACACATAAAAAAGTATACACAATCTAATCTAATCATAATGTCAAAATCATCATTCAATGCCTCGCTATGTGCTACCATATCCAATGCCAAGTATTAAAGAACAAACGCAAATGTAAAGAGAAGAAATCAAAATATACAAAAACAAAACACTAGCACTTTAGCGAGATGCCGCGCCGCAGCTCGGTCTGCCGAATCTCAAACATGACCTGCACACCGACAAACAGTGCGCCACAGGCCGTCATGATAAACACAAGGCCCGACCAGTCGTGCAGAATGCCCTGAATGATGCTCTGCAGGCCGTCCAGACCGACCGCAAAACCCACAAGGTTGGCACTGATCATCATCAGCACGTTGACAACGGCACCCGCACAACACAGCATGCGGTACGTTGTCGGCTTCTTGGCCCACTTGCGCTTCGGAAACAGCATCCCCGCCAGCACCTCGGGCACAAAGAAAATCACAATCAGCCAGCCCCAGATCAGCAGCCGCAGCTGGATGTCGTGCCACAGCGCCACAAACGTGAACACCAGCATGTACGTCAGCAGCGACCGCGCAATGCCCAGCCACGACCGAAAGTCGGAGCCGCCCAGCGGAATCCAAATGTACCGCACCAGCCACCGGTTGTACGACCGGTGCCACGCCCGCCAAAACGACATTGTGCTGTAGTTGTTGCTGACGCAGCGCAGCATGTTCTCCGGCGGGTCAATGCCGTCCAGCAGCGCCCACAGCCGGAACAGCCGCCACGGCAGCAGCAGCTTGAGCCAGATAATGTGCAGGTTGAAAAAAGACAGCAGCGACAGCTGCGCCGGCGTGTACGAGCCCCAGTTGGGCGACGACTGCGAGATGGCGCCAACGTAAATATAGTGCAGCACCAGCTCCATGGCCAGCAGACACAGCACAAAACGCACTCCGTAGCGCAGCGTGCGGCGGGCCTCGATAGTGGCGGCGCGGTAGCGGCTCTGGCTGACAAAGTCGTTGAATGTCACAATCGGGCCGGTTAGATACAGCGGCGCATAGACGGCGTAGGCGACGTAGTTGCGGAACGAAAAGTCCTGCGGCTGGGCGGGAATCGTGACGCGGTCGCGCTCCGAGAGACTCGAGGGATCCAGCTGTTTCTTCTTGAATCGTCAGCGCATGTTTCAGGAAGAAAAAAAAGACAATTGAAATACACACCTCTAGGCTTGTTCCACGCTCGCCGTGACTCCAGTAGCAGTCGAGATTGAAGCTAATGAGCCGCAAGACGGTCAGGTTGAACAGAATCTCCCACCGCGGCATGATGCCGCCAAAACCGTCCAGCCAGCCACCCCACTGCACAAGGACACCCTCAAGCTGGCCAGCATGCGACACCGGCTGCCAGGTACCGTTGGACAGCAGCGAAAATACATTGACCAGGTGGTACCCCTTGGTCAGCTCGTTGGCAAACAGGGTGCCAATGTTGAATACCCATGTCGCCACGGGGACGTACTTGCGGGGCAGCTCCGTCGCCAGGCGGTAGTTGATGTAGAGGATGGACAGCACCTTGGCCGCCGAGATGCCGTGCAGTGCCACGAGGAAGACGATGGCGAAAACATAGTCAAACGACAGGCGCTGTTCTAGCCGAGCATCGGCCTGCTCGGGAGTGAGCGGCCTCTGTGGGGACGACGAAGTTGAAGAAGATAAAGACGACGACTGTCTCGGGTTGGGCTTGTAGTTGTTCCAAGCCTTGCGCAAAAGGGGGTGTAGGAGCAGCAAAAGGGCCATGAACGGCAGGTTGGAGCGGAACGTGTGGTATTGGGAGTCGGATGTATCCTGACGGTCAGTGGTTGTATTACTACGTCTCGGGCACTGCCCAACTTACCACTTTGCGGCCGGGAATCCAGCCAGGGGCGAGCTCGTGGGCATAGATGTGGTAGCGAGGATCAGATGCTATAGTGGTCAGCCTGGAACACACTGCAATATACAAGCGGCAGCACTCACGCCTTGACACATCATAGGCGACCCAGAACATGTATGGGATCACAAATAAGAAAACAAGGTAATAAAGGAAGAACTCGGGGGTCCGCCACTTGGACGGCTCGGCGCGCTTGCTGATCTCGGTCGCAGCATCCCGCCGGACGTCGGCACCACTCAATTCGCCATTGCTGCGGTCATGCTTGCTTGGCACAGCCTTGTACGGCACTGTCGAGGGTGTCGTAAAGCGGGTGTCGAGAGTGTCGACGTCGTAGATGCTACGGAGGAACGTGACGAGCGACATGCTGGCTGTGGTTTTTGTAATGCAAAGAAATAAGAGAAACAAGTCATTCAAACCATGGCGGATCGTAGGAAAGGGCGAGATATAAAAGAATGGCTGCCTGGCGGTCGTCGTCGTCGTTGTCCTCGTGCTGCTGAAATCGCTGAAATCGCAGAAAAGAGGTCGGCAGACGTCACGCGTAGATTACTAGACACGATGCAGTATGTTGAGCCCCTGTGGGGCGCATCTAGGCTAATTTACAGCAGCTCACAGCAGGCAGGTGCGACTACTGCACTGGCTAGAAATGGAAGCCGCGCCAATGACACCCCACCAGTCAGCGCGGAGGCTTTAGAATGCCGCCCATTGGGTCCAATCCAGTGGCACTCCTTCCCCTGAAAACGAAAATGGGAATAGGAGAATAGTGGATCAGCTGCTTAACTCCCTAATTGGGAAGCAATAGTCTATTAATACACTGTTACACAGCTCTAAACATCACGGCTCTCGTATCTGACCGCCTAGTGCCGGGGAAGAAGAGAGATTCTGACATCAATCTGACAATAACAAGAACCTGTCTGGCATGCATTCGTTTCTTAGACATAAGATGTATCTACATTGCGGTCAGGTGAGACAGCTGACGGTGTAAGCTCGCACTAGGATGCCCCGAGGCCGACGATGCGAAGGCGACGACGAGATAACGATGAGAAAGAAAGTGAAGTAAATATTAATAAGAGTAAAATGCATTGACTGATAAAAGTATTTTTTTATTGTATCAGCAGCGCATTTATCGGCCGAGGGTTGGACAGGGTGAAGATCCGAACACGACATGCCGAGTCATCAGTTGGATAACCTCAATGAGCGAACGTGCGCTGAAAGTGGTCCTTGGCTTGATGATAAATGTCCCGCGTCAACAGTGTCATATCAAAATCATAGTGATTCTCGGCTATAGAGACAAGTCTGGCGCAGACAATACCAGACATGGCAGCAAGGAGCAGGGCACCCATGATGAGCTGCAGCAGAACCCAGTCGGCGAGGGAGAGCGACGGAAACCAGCGGCAGGCGTAAGACGAGCAGCGGGTGCAGGGAGTCTTTGATTCTGTATTCTGCAGCATGCTGTTGCGGCCGCAATCGGACTCGGCTGGCGTCGTGGTCTGCGAGTCGAACGGCGAGTTGAAGGGCGAGCCGAACTGCGAGTCGGCGCCGGACTTGAGCTCGTCTTGGCCGAGCAGGCGGCTCATACGTCTGCGGCGATCAAAGAAGAGCATTGCGACGGCGGATTATTCGAGGTAGTTTGTATGTTTCGCGTTGCGTTCCGTGTTGAACGCGAGTGGTGGCGAGATGGCGAAGAGGATGTATGACGAAAAGAGGCCTGACCGAAGAGACGAGCAAGAAGAAGAGCCGTCCTTGTCCTTTTATGAAGAGAGGACAATGAAGGAACAAATAAAAAAAAGGTAGCATTGTATAAGCAGCCAACTATTCAAAAAGACCTCTAGCCTGTATCTTGTAGTCGATGTGAAGTACAAATGAGAGTACAAATGAGAGTACAAATGCAAAGACTGAAGAGAAAGAACGCACCAGAGAACAAAGACCAGCAACCAACGCCGCACAATCTAAAACTCCAAGTAATGAAATCTATACCTTACTCACCAGCGCCGTAGCTGCGCACACGGCTAAAGTAGAACGGACGGTAATTCTTTAGGCCAAACTCGCTCCAGTCGTCGGTCATGCGGTCGTAGCTGTAGAAGCCGCGCCAGTTGAGCTTGTTGTTGCGCGTGCCCTTGCCTGCTGTGCGGAAGCCGAGCTCCATGCGGTAGTAGTACTTGCCCACGCCCTCGGTCTCAATCACCAGATCGCTCTCGGCCTCAATGGCTGCTGCTGGGGATGAGAAGTGAACTGGAGGGACAGGCTTGTCGTCGACAGCAGCTTCCTTAGCCTTGGCCTTGCTCTTTTCGGTCGAGGCGGCCCCTGCGTCAGACCCCTCGCCCTGCTCACCCTTGTCATCTTCATCGTCCACTTGCCCACAGTCTCCCTTGTTCTCCTCCTCCTCGAGACTGGGAATGCCGCTCATCCGCCAGCGGCCACGGAGCGCATTCTGCATCACATTCGATGGCAGATGCGGCATGGCACCGCCCTGGTGCAGCTCCAGATGGTGCTTGCTCATAAAGTGGATGACGTCTGTCGGTTCCGTCGTTGTCAAGAGGCTGATGAGTGTGCCGTCGCGGAAGAAACGCAGGTACCGAAAGTACGTAACAATGTGCACCGGGCTGTTCCACGTCACCAGCGTGGCCGACGGCGTACCAGCACGGATGTAGTTGACCGTGCTGATATAGCAGCCGTTGAAGCGGATGCGCGGCCGCAGGCGAAACATACGCTGCCATGATGCAAACACGGGAGGAAATGACGGGATGCTCGAGCCAGGTGCCTTGGCCTTGTGCCCCTTGCGCAGCAGCACGGTCATCTCAAAGCTCTCCTTTTGTGCTTGCTTCTGTCTCTCCTCATCGGTCGGCTTCTCGTCCGTGCCTCCCAGCGTGTATCCCCCGGTTTCTTCATCGGTAAGCTTGTCCCACGAGATGGACTGCTGCCACGACCGGTGCATGTTGCCAAAGCCAAACTTGTCGCCGGCACAAACGCGGCCCCAGATGCCGTCCTCTGTTGCCACAAGGAACGCCATTTTTTTGCATACCTGGGCCAAGCGTACAAAATCACCGACATCATCTGCAGCAACATCACGCATAATGTGTACTAGAATCTCATCCGGCAGTTTGGCAATCGGGCACGGCGGCTCTGGCATGCCTTCGATAGGCGGCGGTGCTGTCTCGATCCTGAGTCCAGAAAACGACATGATAAGCTCCTTCAGGGTCGGCGGCGGGCCCTGGCGAATAGGCTTTGCAGGCACAACTGCTTGGGTTTCCGGGTCTGCGGGGGCCTCGGTCGACGATGCAGTAGCATCGGTAGATGTAGCAACAGCAGCAGGAGGGGCAGCTGATGCCGGAAAGTGCTTGCTTCTGTACTTTTTGTCCACTGCGCTGTCCATCTATTTCCGTTAGTAACTCTTGTCGATTCACGGCATGCACATGGCAACACGTACTCGGAAAGCTTTGCGGTAGTGCTTCAGACTGTCGCCAAGACTGCCCAGTTCCTCCTTCTCGATAGCCTTTTCAAAGTGCTCGAGCGCCGACTGCGGCTCCTTCTTGACCTCGAGCTCGAGGTCTTCTTCATCGCCTTTGGGGCCCGATGCAGAGGCAAGCTTCGCGGCCTTGTTTGACGATCCCGTGTCGGTAGACCGCGATAGGACTCGGCCGTATTCATCGACAATCTCGTCAAATGCCCGCGGCTGTGCATAGTCGTCATCAAAATCGGTCGCGAGGACCTTCTTGTCAGCCGAGAACAGCTTCTTCAAGGTTGGTATGTTGTTGGAGATTCTCTCTCGAGGGGGGTTTCCGTGGGGTGTCTGCACATGCTGCCTGTCTGTGTGCTGTGTTGGTCGGGGCTGGATGGGCCGGGATGGCGGAGTGGGTGCAGGGGCATGTGCAGGTCTCGTAGACACAGAAGCTGCCGCCGTGGAAGATGGCCCGGCGTTGGTCCGACGATTGACGCCGGCCGGCTTCCGAGTGCTCGTTGCCGGAGCCGGTGCTGTAGGAGCCGTCTTGGCATTGACTTCATTGCGCCATTCCTGGCGAAACGACTCAAGCTCCGAGTCATTGGAGCCCGGGCCGTCTTTTGAGGGGCCTGGCTGGGACATTGTGAGGATGCAAAGCTTTTCGGCGGCGATGTCGTCTTAATGATCTTGAAATCGACAAGACGGTGCTGGAGATCGTGATGACAAATGTAGGATTCGAAAAGGGAAGGTGCGATACGGTGTACTGTGTTTCCGTATTGGTGAAATTGTAGGAATGATTATAAAGCCAAGAAAGAAGGAGAAGAAAGGAAGAAGATGAGAAAAGCAGACGCAGAACGACTTAGCTATATAAAAGAAATAAAGATACGTCAAGGCGCTTGCTGAGATACTCGGCTCTTATCCGGGGTTGAGCTATGAGACAGTAGTGGGGCTACCATCATCGTCACTCCGGCGAAACAGTCACAAAAGTACCAGACCGCCTTGTGCTATTAGAGCAGTGCCGTTCTAATATTACAGTGGCCTTGGTGCTTTTTAGTGGAATGACTTATGCTGAATATGCTTAATTAACTACAAAGCCTCAAAAGTGGCCAAATAAATCATAGATAAATTGTGCTTGTTCAAAATAATTCAATAAATATTAATTGATATCCTTGGATGTGTTAGATGCCATGGCCACTTGCCAGGCATGCCCAAACGCCGTGCTTTTGCTAAAGTGCTACCGAAACAAAGAACTCTGCCGAGTCTGAATAATTTTGATGGGTAAATACGCTATGAGCTTGATCGTGCTGCTGTCCAGAACGACTCGAGCTTGGTCCGCTTCAAGAAGTCGTATGCCTCGCGGTCCGTGTCGCAGATCTTGCTTCCCCATTTGTGGAAGACACGCCCCTTGGTCTCACCGTCAAAGATGAGCTGGCACGTGTTGTCGGGCAGCGTCTCGCTCTCGCTGGCAAGCCACTCACGCGGCGGGCCCCGGTTGGCGTCGGGAAGAGAGCCAATGGCAGACGCGGGTGCGGGCGGCTGCATCGTCGACGGGGTGTTCTGCGTCCAGTCGATGCGGTTCATCATGAGCTTGCGGTACTTCTTGATACTGTACTCGCCGCCCTCGACGACGACGAGACACGCCTTGGGGTGCATGACACACACGCCCGTCAAGGCCAGTTGCTCGGCATTCATCTTTATCTTCAGCCAGTGCAGGCGGTTGGCGAGCGACGCAATGCGGAAGATGAGCATGTGAATGCCCTTGGCCGCATCCGCCTCCTGCTGCCGCGCGAGCTTCTCGTGCCGCTGCTCCTTGGTGAGCTTGCGCGCCTCGTTGGTCTCGTTGTGCTTCTCAAACCGGCCGGCAATCTCGCGGTTAACCCGCGCCTCGACCGCCGTGGGATCCTGCACGGCCTCCTCGCCAAGCACGCGCATCAGGTTGGACCGCTTCACCTTGGGTGGCGGTGCTGGCTCTAGACCGAGACGCACCTTGGCCTGGTGGTCCTTGAGATCTGCCATGCGGCGCTGTCGCCGCAGCTTCTTCTGCTCCTTCTTTGTCAGGTAGTCGGCCTTGACCACGGGTATCAGCTTGTCCTGTGGCGGCTCGATAGGGACGGGGTGTTGCACAAGATCGGTGATGATGCAGTCCTCGCCATGGCTGGCCTTTTTCTCTCCACCTTCGCCCTCGACTCCCTCCATGCTGTCCGCCCCAGCCTCGCCGCTCTCTGTTGTTGTCGGCGTGCCCGGGAGTATAAGACAACCGGGCGTGCCTAGGTCGTCGTAGGTCTTGCCCTCGGCAAAGTAGCCCTGGTCGATCCATTCAATATCTGGTGGTGCCTCGACCACAAAGTTCTTGTCGCCTGGAATCTCGTCCATGCCGGCCTTGCGCGCCTGATCGGCAATGCGCTTCTTCATGGCCTCGAGGGCCGCTTGGCGTCGCAGCGCAATGCCCTGCTGGATGTATTTGCCCTTTTCATTGAAAACCAGCTGCTTCGACTGTCGTGACCGGGGCCCTGGCGCTGACGGTGGTGCAAAGCCTGCTGCCGCTGCAGCTTCTGCCTCGCTGGTGACAACCTCGGCGTCGGCACCAGCTACCGTTGCTGGGCTTGAGTCGAGGTATGGGTTGGCGCGGCCCTTTTTGTTTTTGCCGCCGGCGCGGCCAAATTTGGAAGAGGCGGGAGTGAATGTCGAGTTGAGATTTTCGAGTGCCGGGTGCAGTGGCACATTGAGACCACCCGACGGCGGCAGCCCGGTCGTCCGTTTACTGGCGAGGTCGTTGCCGAATGTGTTGCTGCCCGCATCCTGTCCAGGCCTTTGGCTGCTACCACCCCCCGGTGCACTACCGCCCTGGCCACCGTTGACTGCTGCCGCCACACGCGCCCTGAGGGCCGCCAGTCGTTCTGCCGCTGTAGACATGGTGATGCACGTCGCGCCACAGCTTGAATAGTCCTTGGCAATCAAGAAATAAGTTGTCGCGTAAATAAAACCAGGCGTGGGTTAGTTCTATGGCAGTTGGCACGTGGGTGTCGCGTCTCCCTGGCTCGGGGTCCTATGTCGGCGTTGCGTGATCGTGATAGTCGCCGTGGTGCAGCCTGATGATGTCGCTTCTGGAGCCGTTTTGCTGCCCTTTGCTGCCTTTGCGTGTTAGCGTTTTTACTGTAACAAGGGCGATTACATAACGGACCCGCCTCAATTTCGAGCTTGATGTGATGCACGTGACTGCGCGCCGATAGCGGGCGCTATCTTATCTGATGCACAGTCACACTAGCGTCTGCTCCTGCCTGCAGTGTGCTGGCCTGTGGGGCGACGTCACTGGAAAGCGGCGGCTCAAAGGTCTCAGAGTGCTCTGGCGCAGTAGAGCTGTAGCTCGGCTTCAGCAAATTTTCAGTGGGCACCAGCCTTTTGCCTCGCAACTCCGAAACCGTCTGAGGCCAGAAGCGGCAAAAAGTGTATGGCCTTGCGCTGTATTTTATCTCCGCAACCGCCACCTGGGATGATCAATCGACGTCAACGACTCCTTATTAATACCCAACAACTATGCCAAGGGCAAGTTCTCGATCCTGTTTTTGACGGCACATTCACCAAGCAACTCAAAACCCGTGCTATTTTGTCATTCCGTCTCGAGAGCTCATTGCGAGCTGCTCGATTCCCCGCCATCCTCCTCGACACTCGGCAGACAACTCTCCGATCGACTCGACGACACTCAACTAAACACTATAAGCCCGTCTTTACCTCACAATGGCCTCCAGTCAGTCACATAGCGCCTTTGCGCAGAACCACGAGCGGATAGCACACATGCGGCAGCAGGACGAAGGTGCCGAGACCATGCCGTTCACGCCGCCCGTCATGGCCGACATTGCATCGGCCTCTTCACCACCAGCCTACGATCCTCCAGAGATTACTGTTTTGCAAAGAATGTTGTCGGCAACAGCAGGCAGTTTGTTGACAGGCTTGTTGGGTATGTATCTCTATATTTGTTTATTGTTTGCGGTCTACCGACCTGATACTAACAACCCAGTCACTCCCCTCGATGTTGTTCGTGTCCGCGTCCAGTCCCAGACCGTGTCCCACCCCGTTATCGACTTTAAGAAACTGCCAGCCAATTTCCAAAAGATTGTGGCTACATCTCCTGGTGCTTTCCGGCCACGAGATATCGGCGTTACTGCGTGCTGCCGCGAGGTGTTCTTTATGAATGCCAGCACAGAGATTTGTGTTGCCGGCCCCAAGGTCGCCGAGGCTGCCGCTGCCGCGTTCCCCGACTGTGCCGTTGAGCAGTACCAGCAAAAGAACATTAACTCGACCATTGATGGCCTGCGCAAGATTGCCCGCAACGAGGGCCTCTTCACACTCTGGCGCGGCCTGTCACCGACGCTGGTCATGTCAATTCCGGCCAACGTCATCTACTTTACCGGCTACGAGTGGCTGCGGTACAACCCAAAAAGCCCCATTAACCGCCATGTTTCAGATCCATATGCGCCCTTGATCGCCGGTAGTTTTGCGCGCATCCTGGCCGCGACATCCGTTGGCCCGGTCGAGCTGTTCCGCACCCGGCTGCAGGCGGCCAAGAGCGGCTCTGTCGGCGGCCCGCTGCGGGATACCTTTCAAGACCTCCGCAGCATGGTGCAGATGCACGGCTACCACTCGCTGTGGCGCGGCCTGACCCTGACGTTGTGGCGCGATGTGCCCTTCTCAGGCATGTACTGGCTGGGCTACGAAACGGTGCGTGCACAGCTGACCGAGGCACGCGAGATCCGCCGTGGCCGCGAGCGGCTGCTGGACCTTGACGGTGCGCGACGGGTGCACGAGCGCCGGCGGTCACAGAGCCGCGAAAACCACACCGACACTTTTGTGGACAGCTTTGCCGCCGGCTCCCTGTCTGGTGCTGCAGCGTCGATTGCCACAATGCCCTTTGACGTTGGCAAGACGCGCACACAGGTGTTCCGCGAGGCACGCACAAGCTCCGGCGGAGCAGCCATCCCCGAGGAGCAGAACATGGGCCGCCTGCTGTGGCACATCTTCCGCACCGAGGGTATGGCAGGCCTGTTCCGCGGCTGGATCCCGCGCACGCTCAAGGTAGCACCAGCATGTGCGATCATGATCAGCAGCTACGAGGTCGGCAAGAAAGTGTTTAGCGGTATCAACCAGCGTACACTTGCAGAGGAGTAACCACTTACTCTCATTAACCTGTTTCACGTCTGCATTTGTTCCTTCTCTCTCTTTTTGTTTACATCATAGCATTGGCGAGCTTTCATTTCTCATTTTCATCTTCATCTCATCCTCCCACCTCTTATCCTCCATCTCCATTTCATCTCTACCATTTGTATTATTGGCGTTTAAAAGGATGACGGTGGCGGGTCTTCTTTGACACTTATCTAGTTACTATTGTTTCTTTTGCGTCTTTTGAGTTTCCTCTTCTCTTCTTCATCATGCATCTTGCTCTACTGGCAGACAGGCAAACAGTACATGAATGCCAATTAATATTACACCCGCATCTTGCAAACCCATTACGCTAAAATTAAACTATGACGTCTCGACGTGAATGCCGATCGGCGACTATGAACCGATGCTTATCATGTCTGAGATTTAAATATGAAAGGCCTCTCCGACAATCGCTGCCAGGCCAGATTAGGTAAGCTTTGCGGGCGACGAGTAAAGTGCGCTTAAGAGTGACGCGAAAATTCGCGGCCTGAGCGCGTTCTCTTAAAGTCTTGCTAGTGGTAGCGCGACATTGTTCGTTCCTCCTTTTCCCGCACGCACTATCCGTTTCGACCATGAAAAGAGCGGGACCACTCTACCAAAAGTAAGAAAAAAATCAAGAAAAAAAGCAAAAAAAGAAGGAAAAGCAAAGAGTGATTCAAATGTGATTCGAAAAAGGAAAGCACGAGGTATGAAGAAGGGGTAGCGACAGCGATAAAGACGGAAACAACCAACCACCTGTCACGCTGCCTGGTGTTTTGCTCTTGCCTAGCTCTTTGATTGTTCCGCAGCAAGAGCAATCACGACGCTATCCCCACAGTGAGTCGCGACGTCGCCTAGCTCCTTTCCTCTCGCGCGGGCCCGGACCCTGGCGATATAAATGTAAATTTCCCAGCATAAACTAAAAGAGACAACATAAGGCCGACTTGACCAGCTCCCCTTTTTCGATTTTGCTGTTTCCTCACTTCCCCAGTCTTTTTATTCAGTTATTTTTCTACTCTTGGCCGAACAACTTCAAGCAGCTGACAGCATCGACGACGACAAACTTTGAGCTTGACGGCCTCAACGATCGTGATCCTGACCTTTAACTACACAACTACCTCACAACTACATTAGTCTACCATGTCTTCCTTGAAACGCAAGGCTGGCGCCAATCAGGCTGCCTCTGACCCCAAGAAGGCCAAGCAGAGCTCTTTGATGAACTTTTTTGGCGGCGGCGCGTTTAGCTCCCCGAAAGCTTCGGCAGCGTCGCCAGTTTCCAAACCCGCTGCTGCGACAGCGAAACCAGCACCGACGCCCTCCAAGGCTACCGTCGGCACCAAGTTCGACAAGGCCAAGTGGGTGGCAGGCCTGACGGAGGAGCAGAAGCAGCTGCTGCGGCTCGAGATCGACACGCTCGGCGAGAGCTGGCTGGCTCTGCTCAAAGACGAACTCACGACAACCTCGTTCCTCGACCTCAAGCGGTTTCTGTGCCGCGAGCACAATGCCGGCCGCAAGATCTTCCCGCCGCCCGAGGACGTCTACTCGTGGTCGCGCTACATTGCCTTTGACGACGTCAAGGTCGTCATTGTCGGCCAGGACCCCTACCACAACGACGGCCAGGCCCACGGCCTTGCATTCTCCGTCAAGCCTCCAATCCCGGCGCCGCCATCGCTCAAGAACATGTACATTGCCCTCCAGAAAGACTACCCCGGCAAGTTCCAGGTGCCCAAGGGCGGCTCGCTGTCGGCGTGGGCCGAGCGCGGCGTGCTGATGCTCAACACGTGCTTGACGGTGCGCGCACACGAGGCCAACTCGCATTCGAACCACGGCTGGGAGCGGTTCACACAGCGGATCATTGATCTCGTGGCCCAGCGGCGCCAGCGGGGTGTTGTGTTTATGGCGTGGGGTGCGCCGGCGGCCAAGCGTGTCGTCAAGATCGACAGCCAGCGGCACCTTGTGCTGCGCAGTGCGCATCCGAGCCCGCTGAGTGCGCGTCGCGGATTCTTTGACTGCCACCACTTCCGGCTGTCGAACGAGTGGCTGATGGAGCGGTACGGCGCGGCGGGCGAGATTGACTGGAGTCTGGTGCCCGGCACATCGACGCTTGAGGGTCTGAAGGAGGAGTCTGTTGCTGACGAGGTGGCGGAGGACGGCGAGGAGACGGAGCCGGAGACGGAAGTCGACGAGTCAAAGGACAAGGCGGAGAAGAAGGAGGGCGACCAAGAGAACAAGCCGGTCGACGAGGATGAGGATGATGAAAACAAGACGGACGTTGAGGAGGAGGACGAGGCTCCTACCAAGGCGCCAGCCACAGCAAAGAGTGCAACGAAGGCTGTTGCCGAGGATGAAAAGGAGAATGCCACGGGCGTGGAGGCCGAGTAGGCCTTGGTTGTTTGTTTCCTTGTTTATATTCACTACTGTCTGCACAGTATTTCTGCTTGTTCATTTTCGTCCTGTCATTTTCTGCTCCATTCTAGCATCTACTGTCATAGGGTCTCTGTTTGGTGTTGGGCTACGCATCCGGTTGTATGAACTCTGTCTCTATCTACATACTTGTCACTTTTATTGCATTTTCACTGTATTGGTTTGCCCCAGGTCATAATGTGTTGTCCTATGAGAAGCCACCTCCATCTACACCATCTGCCTCGCCTCCTGGATCGACTCTACCATTCATGCAGCATGCTGTTCTCGGTAGAACACAAGAGAAGAGTGTTGCATATGCGGGCAACGGGCAGCGTCGCAAGTGTTTCAAGATACAGATTTCACGGGACATCCCTTCTCTTGTACTGTTACGTGCACATGTGTCCTTGTTGCATGTACATGTATCCTATGACCAGCTTACCGTAAGCTGGGCATCTGTATCCCGACGGCCTGGAAATATGACGGTCTGGCTACTTCTGTACCGTTCAGCTCTGGTTTCTTTTTACGAAAAGAAAAGAAAAACACTTCTTGATACACGGACGCATTGCATTGCGTCTCTGCGCTGGCCATGCGCATCACTAGGCGGTCCTCTTTTTGTTTTGTCTTCACCGCCGAGGTAAACATTTACGTATGCAGTATAGAGACCCCAAAAATACCACGCTGCATAGAACATGCGCACGCATACTGAGTAGCCAAAGTACCCGCGCTCCTTTGAAACCGTTTTATCAGTGGACTCACCTCGACACACAGACCACAGACTGTGCATCAACCACGACGTCGATCTTCAGCCCGGAATTCCGTGGGCTGTTCCGTCGTTGAGCCTTGGTCTTTTCTTTGATCTGTTCATTAATTGCAATAAAGCAGTCTTTTCTCTGCATAATCAAAAGGCGGCTGTTGACCTCATCTACACACTCATCGCTTTGGCATCTTTGAAGTCATTGCCTATCTGTCTGATTATCTTCTTATCGCATGTCTCATCATCTCATTGTCGTCTAAATTAGCAATCGAATTAACTCTTCTTCCACCTGCCACGAGGCGTTTTGGTGATGCAATGGCTTTCCGCGCACCCCATTAAACGATGCATGCACTCTCGGGCAAAGGAATCAAGTAATTAAACAAAGCTATGATATCTAGTTTATCTCAAAAAAGAAAAGAAAAAGCAAAAAGCAAAAGCTCTCGCTTGCATGCCGTCTGCTCCAATCACCTGCATCTCATCTGCCAGCTCATACTTGTGCTGCGTTGGCAAGCTGCCGACAACACCCACCCCTGCCTCTGGCCGTACTAAGCAATATGTGGCTGGCCTACTTGGCCTGCATGCTGGCACACAATCTCATCTGTATGCGTACGTTATGGTATATTTGCATTTGATTTGGCTATTCCTTCTTCTGAGAGATCGGACGCGAGCCCTTTCCCACGCCGCTTCGGCACTGGTGTATATACAGTGTAGTGGTTGCTGAGTGTTGTGTTACATGCAGCAAGTTCTTGCAGTCACAGCTACTTCAATGACCACATTCGAGTGACCGTGTCGATGCAACAAGATTCATATACTTGATAGATGGCCGACACTAATAAAATCATTTCACACAAATGCTTACATAATACGGAATAAAAAAGAAAGATAGCAAGGTCAATCGACTGTACAAGGAAGGAGCTGTTGCTGCTGTCTCGCCCACATGCTGTGCACATGGAAGCCAGCTGGGATGCAGTGATGCGGCGATACTGTGATGCACCCCGGGGCTGAGCTGCGTCCGCGTGTGTTTGTTTCCTTTTGTTTCATTGATCCTGTATCTGTGCAGTGTGCACATGTGCATTGTTTCCCAGCCCAAGACATCAGCTCTATCAAAAGACCTTTGCACTCCAGCATGTGTAAGTCGCCAACCTGAAGCGACAGTACGACCAGGAATGATATATTTACAGATGTTGCATGCGCAGAGCACGGAGCATACCCTCAAAGAAACAGCCGGGCTGTCGACCGTTGTATGCAATGCTCCGTGCCGTTAGCAGAGCACCCGCACGCCTGCAGACCGCCTGCACATATCCGCAAACATCTCGGGTGGTAGCATTGTGGCTGCCATGAGGTAAGATGTTGTCAAGTGGAAGTAGCTCTTTGTATTTGCACTGTGAGATGAAAGTTAGCTGGTATGCATGCATCATTGCAAGTGAAAGCAGTATCATCCTATCGTTGGCCGTCTCATGATACTCGTCCAACCTCTGTCCCTCGTTACTCCATCTGAAGCACAACAATTACAGCCAGACGCAGCAGTGCTTTCTGTTAGTAATACTACAGAGCAGAGCACATCCAACGGTTGGTCTAAAACACACCGTCCCGCTGCTGCTCCACTGCGGTCGGAATGAGATCAGAGGAGCAGAGCACAGAGCAGAGCCAGAGGCTAGCCGTTGGACTCGCGCTATCGGTGTTATTCGACTTTGTTTAAATTAGACATCCGTCTGATCTAACGAGCCTTTGTCTGGCTTTTAGCACACGCCTGTCAGTTGTCAATGACTTGAATCTTTTGTTGACTCTGTCTTCAGTGTCTTCGCGAGTCAGACACCGTTGAAGACTTTTGAGACAGCAAGACGACGAGATCAGGAGAAACAGTTCAAGGACAGGCGGTGCTGCAATAAGTGCGAACTGATGGTCTTTGATATGTGGTCTCTGATCTCTGCTCGCTCTCTGAATACATCTTACCGTCGTCAATGACGAGACGACGTCTCATCGTCAATTAAAACATCGACGACATGCCGTGGAAGTACCAGCCCTATTGCGTTAGCTCTGCCAGCAGAGGTCCCAGTGTGGTATTGTCACATCGTCTTGTCTTGCTGGAGACATGTCGTAGCTGTCGTAGCATCGCCGCACCTCAACCAGACAGAACAGGCAGATTACTTGACGGATCAGTAGAATTCTTAGCACATCAAAGTCATGCTTTGGTAATCCGATCTTGATGGTCGACTGCCGCTCCTTCCATTTCAGTGCATTCCAATCGTCTGTGGGCGTACGAAGTACTCAGCTCCGTATTCACTATCAAGACGTCGTTACCATAATCAGAGCAGTTATGCCCAGTCGCGCCTGCTGTAACTGGCATCACTCCAATCTCTACACACACTCCGCGTGCCTTCCTCCTGTAAATCACTACCAGCCCAGGATTACGGCTCGATGCACCCATTGCACCTGCCTCACCACACACATGGCTCTTTCTGTGCTGGCAGTTGCACCTTCCCTCTGCTCACTTTTACACACATTTACTGCGCACACGCCCCTCCCCCCTTTAATTCCCTTCACTTTCTCAATTTACATGCCTCTACCACGCCCCCTCTGTGCCCCATCGCTCTTTCCTTCTCGACGGAGCACCTCAGCACACTGAACAATTACACTTTGCACCTCCAGCCCGACCCTGGCCCCATATTACCACCCCCCCATTTGGCGTTCCCCCTGAATGAAAACATGCCGCTAGCAGGGTCTCAGTAGATGTAGTCAAAAAAGGAAAGAACGACTCGTCCAGACGTGAAGACGTGAGCGACAGCATTGCTCTTTCCCATTTCCCATCGTCTCGTCCCTCGTTCTTTCCCAATCTGCCCCAATCTGTGCCTTCCTGCCTCTTGCGTTCCATTTTGCCTGGCCCACCCCTTTTCATTAACTGTTCTTTTTTTCCTCTTTCTTTTTTTCTTCTTCTTTTCGCAGACTTCCTTCCTCCAGTCTCCCAGACCAGACTCTTGACTCTCAGACTCTCATCTCAGACTTCGTCTCTCTTCCGCCCAACCTCCGACGTCCGTGTTTCTTCACCTACTCTCAAACACCAAACATTATCACTTCGCTTCTTGTCTTTCCTTAGCATCTTCTCTTCTTCTCTTGTTGTTTACTTTGGCTTCCCACATTCCTCTTTAAATTACGGCCCATCCTTTGTTTTGCCGTTGCAACCTTCAGGGCTGCGACCCTCTCTTAAACCGTCCCCCTTTACCCTTTATTCTTGATTCCCACTTCATCCTTTAGCCTTTGCGCCTTCTTCTGCTCTTCTCTGCTCCCGTCCGGCCTGCTACCTTGACAAACGACTGCCATACCGACCCAATCAGCTAGACTGCGCGCACAGAGCACAGAGCACCGCGACACACGGCCACCTCACCCGCCACTCACCCCCTCTCCTCGGACGAACTCTCCGACGATGGCCAACTTCTTTTCCCGCCTCAAGGGCAAGGACGGCCCCGCCAAGTCCAAGAACAAGAAGAATGGCGTTGGCATCGAGGCCGGCCTGGTGCCGACAAAGCCCCGGTGGGAGGACGCCTACACCCGCACAAACGTCGACCCCGAAGAGATCGACGAGCTGGTCAAGCTGTGTACCGAGGAGCTCAAAGCCAGAGGTGTGTACTTGCGCTTTTGTAGTCTTTCCTACCGCCTTTACCTTGTTTGATATACTAACCCGAGCTCAGCCCTTGATATTCCCTTCCTGCTGCTTCCCTTTCGGCCTACATCTGATCCCAGTGCCGTCCGCACGTTTGTGCGCCACTTCTTCGATCAGAATGCACGCGTCACAGGCGAGCTTCTTCTGCAGGAGCTGCGCATGACTGAGCCAATGGTATGTTGAAATCGACGTTTTCTTTTAATCTTTCAATATTGTTACCATATCACTAACCAGCTACTTTTAGGTCATCTCTGGCGTTGTCAAGTGGTGCTGGAGCAGACTCCAGGGTGGTATCGTGGGCTGGGATGCCTATGAGCTGTTCAAGATTGGCGAGCAAGGTAAATCACCAATGTCCAACTGTTTCCATAATTCAAAAACCTATACTGACTGACTAGATTCAAACGGCGCCCGCGATTCTTTTACCACATTCATTCCTCTGAGCGTCGACAACGCAGCTCGCTCCACGATTGTCTTTAGCTTCTTCGACCTCTTGTCTGCCATTGCCGCCCACGGCAAGGTCAACGGTTTCGGTGGCCGCAAGCTCTCGCGTATGGCGTCTTGGTGGGCTTTCGAGACCACTGACACCGGCAATGGCTTCGAGGGCGGCTACAAGGAGTGGCTCAAGGCTGCCGACGCCACGAGCCATCTGTTCTTCGCCTACCTCCGCTCGCTGTCTCCCCAGTCGGGCCTCGGAAGCTTCGCCACGCTTCCCATGTCGCTCCAGAAGCTTCTGCAGGAGACCGAATACCCCCCACAACGGCCTAGCCTGCTGCAGTCCTCCACCAACAAGGTTGTCATGATTGTCGACACTGTTTCGCCTACGCCATTTACACTTCTTCGCCGCAGCAACCACTTCGAGTACCGTGACGAGGACCGTGCCCTGCGCGAGTTCTCCGATTACGAGGACCCCGTCCAGGCCCTGACCGACGAGTGCCGCAGAGTTCTTAAGGCGATCTCTGCCGCAAATCAGACCCAGGCCGTTTCGAGCTCCAAGCACTCCACCAGTCTGCGCGATGCTTCTTGGTCCCGCTTCGAAGATATCGGCTTTGGAACCGTCCTGGAGGAAGACGACGATGACGAGGAAGCTAACAACGCCAACCGCAGAAACCGTGGCCTGCGCACAACCCCAGCCAACGGCGGCGACGGCCTCAACCGCCCGACTACTCCTTCGTGGGCCGATTTCCTGTCGTCTGGTTTTGTCGACGATGGCCCGAACAGCCCCACCAACATGCTCCTTCCCCCCGACAAGGTGCTGCCGCCTATTGATACCCAAATCCGCCAGCGCAGCTCTCAGTCCCATCGCCCCCGCCTCGAGACGGAACGTAGCTTTGAGCCTGGTGAGCTTGCCAGCATCAGCCGCTTCGACCTGGATGACTCTTTCTGGTGGGTGTGGATGACGTCTCTTGCCCCCGAGGAGACGCCCGAGCGCAAGTCGGCTTTTGGCCGCTGCGCTGTCATCGAGACCCGTATTCGTACTGGCCGTTGGCTCGTCATGGAGGAGATTGTCAAGGGCGCAGCCGCCGAGCCTGATGCAGGCGCATACATTGCTGAGAAGAAGGGATTCTTCAGCTGGACCCGTCGCAACAAGGGCATTTCACGTAGCAAGTCGACTGCCGGCAAGGCGACCCTGGACCGTCACGGTCTCTTGGCGCCGAGCAATGCGATGGGTGTTAGCAAGACCAGCATCGCTGCAGACCAACAGGCCAAGATCCAGGCCGCCGCGCAGAAGCTCCAGGAGAGACAGAAGCAGGAGGACAGGGATCAGGCCTTTTCGGCTCTGACTAAGCGTGGGCGTGTTGAGAGCTCCGCGGAGAAGACCAACAGCGTCTTCACCCTCCAGCCAGTGATTGTGAGCGAGGCCTCGCCTGCCATGAAGTGGGCCAGCAAGTACGACAAGGAAGCGATCCGGGAGGCGTATCTGTCTAACAGCAACGCTGGGCGCGGTAACGCCGCATCGGCATCGTCGCCCGCCATTAACCTTAACGGCATGTCGAGCACCGACCTGAGCGGCAAGCCGTTGCCCACTGAGACCGCCCGCAAGCCTGTTGCTTCATCTACTACAGCCCCCCTTCTCGCGCGCACAAACGGTTCGGCGGTCGACATCTCTGAGCAGGCACCGGCCACCATCCAGCCTGCCGCGATTATTGAGGAAGAGTCTGGTCGCACTTCACCGCCTGTCCCGCCCAAGGACACCATTTCGGCCGTGGCTGCAGCGCCTGTTGTTGCTGCTCCCGCCCCCGTGGCTGAGGCAAGCCCTGATAGCAAGAAGGCTTCCAAGAAGCTGCACAAGGAGGTCAAGGAGGACAAGCCCTCTTCGCTGCCGACTTCGGCCTCTGGTGGTGGCCTGCGCAAGTTGTTCGGTCGCAAGAACCGCCAATCCAAGCTTCCTGAGAACGCTGCTGCCGGTGTGAACGCTCTGCTTGCTGCCGATGCTGCCGATTCGCTGGCGAAGACCACTTCGCTGACTCCCGTGCCCGCTTCCCAGAAGGCTGCCTCTATTGTGTCTGAGGCGCCATCCGCCCTGGCTGTCAAGGCCCCCGAGGCTGTCGAAGCTGTTTCCCCTGTTGCGGCACCCGCCCCTGCCCCGATCACTAAGGAGGCTGAGTACACCGAGCCCCCGAGAACCCCCACTGTGCCTGACAACATCTACGCCGCGTCGACCGAGTCACTTTCGCGTGTTGGAACTGCCGATGAGGAGGATGCTGCCAAGGAGTTCTCGCGCTTCGACCAGGGTCCTCTGGCCGACCAGCCTGCCTTTGTGCCCGAGTCCGACAACGACGACGAGGCTATCCCGCCGCCGATTGCTCGCCAGCGGTCGCCTGTCTCGCCGTCAGAGACTGCACCCAAGGTCAAGATCAACCCTGCCGCCGTTACCAGCGACCGCTGGGCCCAGATCCGCAAGAACGCAGCCGAGCGTGCCTCCCAGCGCCAGGGCGATGAGCCCCACCGGGAGTACGCGCCCAAGCCCTCGACCGATGCCGACGACGACACCAGCGGTGAAGAGAGTATGTATTTTCCTTATAAGACAATTTGAACACAAGCTAACCTTTTAGCCATCGAGTCACGCGTTGCTCGTATCAAGGCTCGCGTTGCCGAGCTGACTGGCAACATGGAAGGCGTCAACGCCCCCAGTGCCCGCGGCCCTCCGCCGACCCGTAGACCGGTTGGCAAGCTGGCCGACCGGCCCGAGTTTCACTAGATCTGTTGCCTGTCTGATCTAGTTTACGGCCTCCTTTTCTCTTGCTCTACTACACAAAACCGTTTTCACGCCCTATCAGTTTTTGTTTTGCTTCGAAATATCCCAAGTCGACAGATCTATCACCGATCTAGTGCCGCTTACTTGTTGCTTTCTATTTTGAGTTATTTCCTTGGTCCCCTTGATCTCGATCTCTGGCTTTTCATTACGCCGTCTTGCAAACACGCTTGCTCTTGTTCCTTTTGATTTCAGTCTTGCTTTGTCTCGCTCTACATCTTACTCTTCGTTCCTCTGTTCTACACCTTTCTATTCCCCTCTCGCCTCTCGCCCCTCGTCTCTAATCTCATCATCCTTCTTATACCCCTCCCCAATAATGATACCACAGAGAGGGCAGAGGTCATGGCTTCTCTCTCGTTTGCTTTGTTTGTCGTTGTCATTGTCGTCTGCATGGTTGTTGCAGGGGGAGGAAAGCAACCCTGCATCGGCAAAGCCAAAGCGAGCGAGCCTTTTTCTTTCATAGTATTAATTGCACCCAAGATATACATCACTACATGGCTACCGTGAATAACCAAGTCAAGTTGAAGCAAAATAAAAATAAAAAATAATGCGTTAAATTCAAACACCCCAATGATGTACCGCAACTGATGGATTTTGTAAACGTGAATGTGTTATGTGTATGTGATTGATATCCTCTTGTCCGTCGCATCCTTTATGAGGCGTCGTGTTTTGTAGTCCTTTATCAGCGACTGCAGGCCGCCGGGCCCGATCAGAATCTGTGCGACCGCTTGTTGGCGCGCCATGCGGTGTAGCCAATGTAGCCGCCGCCGCAGACGAGGCCGAGCAGGACAATCTTCATGAAGAACCAGGTCCAGGTGCCGGACTTGTTGGACTTGGAGGTGGCCATCTTGTGGTTGCGGCTGGCGCCGCCGGGGTTGTTGGTGGAGCCGGCGGGCGGGCCGTAGAGGCTGCTGACGGAGATGGAGATGATGTCGTGGTTGTCGCTGAGCTCGCCGGTCTCTGCGCTGAAGCCGAGGTAGGCGGCCTGGGGCAGGGTCGGGGGGTTGTTGACCTCAAAGCACAGGATCCACTCGCCCTCGTTCTTGTACTGCAGCTCCAGCTTGAGCGACTTGTCCTGGAAGTAGGTGATGCGGAACATGCTGGGGACGTTTGCGCCGCGCAGGCCGCGGGCAGAGCAGCCGGCGAGCTCATTGGTCTTGCCGTCGGTGTCCTTGTCGTAGTAGGTGTTGCCGTCGCCGACCATGGCCATGACGTAGGGGAAGACGACGCCCGGGCGGTTGTTCTTGTAGGTGTCAAAGAAGATGCCGAGACCCTCAAACTTGTCGACGCTGCCAAAGACAGGGCCGGGCTGGGCACGTTCCTTGGTGAGCCACATGGCGAAGCCGTCGCCAAACAGGTTGTTCTTGCCGTGGACCTTGAACTCGGACTCGATCTGCCAGTTGGTGGCGGTCAGCGGCACACGCGACCAGAT
Organism: Ophiostoma tasmaniense; assembly: GCA_022392925.1. NCBI lineage: Eukaryota > Fungi > Ascomycota > Sordariomycetes > Ophiostomatales > Ophiostomataceae > Ophiostoma > Ophiostoma tasmaniense. The sequence continues at coordinate 480,679 of JAKRGK010000001.1, read as the reverse complement.
CCAGCCCATCTGCGAGGGACGGTCGGCCGTGAGGCGGATGTATCTGGGGTGTTAGCTGGGTGCATCTTGTATCGTTTGGGTGTCGGCGACTTACGAGTCGGTGCGGATGATGGCATCGCCGCCAAAGTCGTACCACCGGCTCTGCATGTCGGAGTCGAGGTATGGCTGGCTGATGGAGTGGGTGCGGAGCTACAAGGTCAGTAAAGGTCCGCGAGGTGACGGTGGCGGGTGATCACGAGGACATTGGGCAAAGACATACGTTGATGCTCTTGAACTCATCCTCGTCGGCGGCCCAGGCGCAGGCGGCAAGGCCCAGTGCCAGCAGGCCGGAGAAGAAGCGCATTGTATATGTCGTGGGAGCGTAGGTGGTTGCGGTCGTCGAGGTCGCGCGATCAGGTCGAGGGGGGTTCGTCGAAGATCCAATGTCCCGCGTCGGTTCTCGTCGTCGGGTAGTCGTCGGTCGTCGGGCGTCGGGCGTCGAGAGAAGTTCGAGTCTTTGGTCGTCACGTCAGATGCGCGTGTCAATGTCGCAGCTAACAGGACGTGAGGCTGGGCCAACGGGTAAGGGGGGTTGGTCCCTGGACTGAGAAGGACTGCGAACAAAGGGGGACAAGGCGTCGTGGTTGGATGGAGTATGCCCCTGGCAGTTTGTGTGTTAAAGCGTTAAGCGTAAACGAATGGAGAAGAAGAGAACAAGACACCGGGTTCACAAGTAAAAAGGTTAAATGTAATAGAGACAAGTGACAAAAGAAAAAAGGTAAAATGGTAAAAAAAAAAGACAACTACGACAATCGGGACGGAGGCTGTTTGAGGCGTGTTTAGGTGTGGCGGTGGAGATCTGGGAGAGCTGGCCTTTTCTGTGTGCTGTGTATGGGTGGCTTCTAGCTGTACAGAGAGCTAGTAGGTAATAGGAAAAGAGCTCCTAGTGAGTGTTTAGAGGTGATGGACCTGCCAGGGGTGTCTGTGCACCCCATAGTGTTCTCAGAGATGTGGAGACGCTACAACATCGAGAGACGCACCTGCTTCCACAGAAGAAGGAGCGACCGTCGCAGATAAGATAAGAAACAGACCCAATTTTATGACCTCCACAGCAAATTCTGAGTAAAGATGGTGAAAAGCCGACCGATGCCGACGACAACGACAAGTCTTTGATAGTCCAGCAAACACACACAATCTTCAAAATGGACAGCGAGTCAGTCAAGAAGTCTGTGATCCAGCAGGTTCTGCAGGAGAACAACCAGGCCAACGCCCGTATTCTCATGGAGGTATGTATACGTGGAGGACGACGACGACAAGAAGAAGAAGAAGAGAAGAAGAAGAAGAAACTAACTGTGTAGAACGTCAACAAGAACTGCTTTGACATTTGCGTGTCCAAGCCCGGCAGCACACTGTCGTCGACCGAGAAGAACTGCGCCGTGCAGTGCATGGAGCGCTACGTGGCGGCATGGAACACTGTGCACGAGAGCTACATGACCCGTGTCAAGGAGCAGGTCAAGCAGTAGACTGTTAAGTCTTGTATATAGAGGGATGGGGCGTGTTGAAAGAGACTAGATACGGCGGCAGGACGCTGGGCGGTGGGCAGGCACGGCCTCACGCTCGAGATATAGAAAAGAGGCAGAAGCAGAAGCAAAAGCAGGCAGAAGAGGAGAAGAGGAGGAAGAAGAAGCAAAAGCAGGCAGAAGCAGAAGCAGAGGAAGAGGAGAAGAGGAGAAGAGGAGGAGGAAGAAGCAAAAGCAGGCAGAAGAGGAAGAGGAGAAGCAGGGCTGCATCCTATGTCTATACATGCGGACAGCCATGATTGTACGATCAAAACGGAGACGGACAGGGCATGGCATGGCATCAGCCCGGATACATTTGTTTATTTGCGTTAGTCGAGGCACAGCCGAGCATCATCATAGATCACCACTGAATGAATTATATGAATACAAGTTGGTAGAACAGAGTGCAGTCGTATCAATACAGTCTACATCTACACTCCCTTCGCCTCGGCTTCGGCCCGCTTCCGCGCAAGGTACCGCTCCTTGGCACTGCTAATGTCTGCCGTCGTCTTGCGCGACTTGGTTGCCAGCTCCAGCGCCTTGGCCTTTTCCTCCTCCTCGTCGCGTGCGCGCTTGAGCGACTGGGCGTACTGCTCCTCGAGCATCTGCGACTGCCGGTCCCGCATCGCCTTGCGGCTGCCGCCGTTGAACACCGCCTGCGACCGCCGCGCATCCGCTGCCTCGCGCGCACTGCGTTCCTTGTCGCGTTCTCTCTCGCGCCGTTCCCGCTCCTTCTCGCGCTCCTTTTCGCGCTCCATCTCCGTCTTCTTGCGCGCCGTCACGTTCAGCCCACCCTTGAGCAGCTGCCGCTTGTCCACCACCTCGCCGTCGTCATTGACCACCACGCCGCGCCGGGCAGCTTCCTTTTCTTGTTCCTCTTCTTTTTCCTCGTGCTCGTCCTTCTCTCTGTCTTTGTCTTGCTTGTCACCCCCTCCAACCTTGACCTTCTCCAGCGCTTCCTGAATCGCCGCCTGCCGCTGCTCGTCGCGCACCAGCAGCTCCTTGTAGAACCCAGTCATTGTGCCCGACTCCGCCGCCTTTGCCTCCTCGGCCGCCTCGCGCTGTCGCTCCTCCTCCTCCAGCCGCAGGTTCTCCTCCTGCTGCTTCTTGTACGCCTCCGTCACAAACGTTTCCTTGTCCGCAAAGTCGTCGCCCTCGGCCTCGCGCTCGCGCTGCATCTTGCGGTCCTCGGCGATCCGCCGGTCACGCTCACGCACCTCGGCCATCTTGCGCAGGCTCGTCATGTACTGTGACTTGCGGCCGCCCTCTTCGTCGTCGCCGCCATCTTCCTTGGACACCTTCTTCTTGCCGGCCGCTTTGAATGCGTCGTATGTCGCGTCGTAGTCGTAGATGGACGAGTCCAGCGCCTCGGCGGCCTCGACGTGCTTGCGGGCTGTGAACGCGCTGGCCAGATCGCTGCCGAATTTGGATGTAGATGTAGATGTCGCCGCAGTGTCCGCATCTAGCGACTTGTATTTGCTCGGTGGCGGCTGTGATGGTGCGTTCTTGCGCAGTGTCTTGTTTCGTCGCCGCTGCTCGTCGTCGTCGTCGGCCGTCGGCGCCGCTGTGCCCATCATCAAGTCATCGCCAAGCTCTGTGATTGCCTCTGCCACTGGCTCGGCCTTCTTCTTCATCGGCGCCGCGCTCTTCTTGCCGCGCGCAAACACACCGCCGCCATTGTCGTCGTCGTCCGAGTTGTCGTCGTCGCCGCCGCCAAACACGGGCTTGCGTTTTGGCGGTCCACCAGGCTTTTGGGGGCCTGCTTTTTTTGTGCCGAATCCAATCTTGAATGGTTGGCTCATTGTAATGTGTGTACTCGGGTTCTGATGCGATTCAATGTTCAGATTGTTCCCGGTGCGTCGTGGTCTGTCTAGGTGCTCTCTACTTCTAGGCGTCGCATAATTCCACTGCCAAGGCGAAAGCTTATCGATAAGAGCTTCCGCCAAGCCTCTCTTACATCACAATCAGACGTCGCCCGTTTCTATATTTCTACAAATTTCGAGGTTATCATAGATTTCTTGCATTTGATTTTTGTGTGCTTTTGTGTCGTTGGTCTGTACTCAAAAATGATGCCAAACTATGCTATCTCTCACCAAGTGGCATAATCTCACATACAGCATCTGTATTGTGCCAGACATCTACAAGTGCTTATTGAAAAAAGCGGCAATCTGCTCGTAGCCACGCGCAAACTCCTTGACATTCTCGGCATCCGCCAGGTTCGACCGTGCGGCCATCCAGCCATGATGCATGCTGCCGTACGTCTCGACCTCGCCCACCTTGCCGGGCTGCGACAGGATCGTCTTGTACTCGGCCACCACCGCTGCGTCCTCATCCTTGGACGCCAGCAGAATGTGCGGCGCAGTCAGCACCTCGCCATCCTTGGAGTCCAGCCGTCCAGGGTGCGCCGCGCCACTCACATTGAAGCGCCGGCCCGGGCCCTCATTGCCCGCAGCCGTCGCCAGCACGCCGATCTTGCCGCCCCAGCACAGGCCAAACACGCCAACGTGCGCGTCCACGGCCGGGTACAGCTCAGCCAGCTCCTTGCGCACTTTCAACAGGACCGGCACGTTCTTGGCAAAATCGGCCTTCGCGGTAAAGAACGCGCCGAGCGCCTTTTGCTTCTCCTCCGTGTTGGCCGGCAGCCACTCGGGCTTGGCGCCGTCACCCTCGAAAAAGTCGGGCACCAGAACCAGCGCGCCCGTCAGCGACGACAGCAGATCGGCGCCCTGCAGCGTTTGCGGCCAGATGCCAAAGATGTCGTAGACGTCAATAATGGCCTTTGTCGCGTTGTCTGGCCCGACAATGTCTGTTGTTGAGAACGAAAAATGAGTAAGCAACTGCCCAATTGGGAATGACAATGGCTACCTACAGGTCAGGAGACCGCCAATGATTTCGTGGCGGCCCTGCGTCTTGTAGTCGACGGTCAGGGGAGGACGCTCGGCACACGCGCGGCTGGCCATTGTGACATATGTTTTGTGTTGTGAGGCTGCGTTATTCTGTAAACTCGGGTCTGCAGTGGAGTGGACAAGCAGATTGTAGATGCAGGGGAGGAGGAGAGCTTTATATCCAAATGTACTGATGACTAATCAGACAGGATGAAGTGGGAGATGGCAAAGTGGCGGGAATTGGTGCATGCGAATGATAAAGTAAGCACAATCACGCTTGAGATGGCGTTGAAGACGCTATCCGGACCCCGTTTTGGCGGATCTAGCCCACTACGCACTCCGTGGCATTGTCCTGCACGGCACCGCCAATCAGCTCTGGCGTTAGCAGTAATTTGAATGAAATCCGGTCCTATTGCGCAGGATCAAAAGTAAGATACACACGCCACAGCGTAGTTCTGTTGAGTTCTTCCTCTTTCGCGCATCGGCACCGACGGCTTATGTGGGATGGGTGGGACTATCTGCAGTCTACCAGGTGGGCTTCGGAAATCGGCATCGGGGTATCAATGGTCACGCAGCTAGGATAAGAGGTTTGACCAAAGGAATGCTTTTATGCTTTATTTTATACGCCATGTAAACCATGTACAGAATATGCCAAGTCCAAGTCTATGTCCGTCCGTTTCGTTATTGTACAAGAAGATGAATAGAAGATGAGATAGAGAGAGGGGGGTGAAGAATGTAGACGACGGGAAAGCATAGAGACATCTGGGAACTAGACCGAGGCGACACAGCTTTATACAAGAGCTTGGCCCATGTACATGCTTTCGCGCACCTCGGCCACAATATCCCGCCGGTCTTCTCTGCCCACAAGCACGATGCCCCGGCCACGACGTCCCATGCGCCCAGCACGGCCCAGGCGGTGGATAAAGTCAATCGTCGTGTGCGGTACATCGTACAGCACGACGTGGCGCACACCCAGGGTGTCGATACCACGCGACGCCAGATCCGTTGCCACGACCACCTTGGTGTTTGGCAGCATGCGCCCGCCAGGACCACGTGGAGGCAGGCCAGATGCCGACTTTGACTGCAGCAGCGGCGACGATGCTGTCAATCGCTCGGCCGACATGAAAACGGCCAGGGTGTCCGAGTGCCGGCTCTCGTCCGAGTCGCGGTGCAGCGCCACGGCGTCAATGCCCTTAGTGCGCAGGAACTCGGCCACCTCGGCCGCCTTCTCGCGCTCGTTGACAAACACCATGATGCGCTTGATGTCTGCCTCGCCGCCGCTCGTGGCAGCAGGCTCATCGTGCGACGTGTCCTTGCCAATCGACCAGATCGCGTCCGCACACGCCAGGTTCTTGTTGTTCTGGTACGGGTCCTTGGACACGTCAATCACGCCCAGCTGCACGCGACGCGGGATGGCGTGCAGGTTCGGCGTTGTGATGCGCTGCATCTTGGGGAAGTGCTGCACCAGGTACTGGTCCAGACGGCGCGGGATCGTCGCCGAACACAGAATAAGCTGTTTCAGAGACGGCCGCGCACGGTCAAGGATGGCCGTTGTCGCGGGCGAGAAACTGCGGTCAAACAGCGAGTCGGCCTCGTCGATCACCAGGTGCGACACGCGCGACAGAATGTTAGGGTCCGACTCAGCAATCGATGCAAGCAGGTGCGGAGTCGCAATAATCATGTCGATGCCCGACGGCGAGTACACGTTGCGCTCCATGGCCTTGGGCGACACCTCCGACGACAGCAGATCCGTCTTGAACTTGACGGCGTGCGACAGCGACTTGGCCACCTTGCCAACCTGCCCCACCAGCTCGGCCGACGGCACAAGCACAATCACGCGCGGCCGTGCCATGGATGGGTGCGGCTCCTGCGACAGAGGCGTCCGCTTGCTGAACCGCGCCTTGGGGTCGTTCTCGCGGCGCTCCTTCTCGACAAGCATCCGCTGCTTGTAAGCAATGATGTCCGGATCAGCAGCCTCGGCACGCTTCAGCGCATCAATCACCGGCAGCAGGTATGCCAGCGTCTTGCCAGAGCCCGTCTCGGCCGCCAGCAGAAACTCGCGCTTATCCTCAGGCTTGTACTGCCGCGACGCGCGCCGGTCCACCGTCTGGCCCACCAGCGCTGGGATCGCAAGCCGCTGGATCGGTGTCGGCTTAATCTCCAGTAGACCCCGCAGCGCTTCCGACTTGATGCCCTCCTGCAGCGCCGGCAGCAGCTTGAACTGCTCAAACTCTTCCGTCTCGCCCATGCGCGACTTGATCTGTGTCCGCTGGCCGTAGCCAATCGTTGCCAGCGACTGCTGCATCCGCAGTGCCTTGAACGGCTTCTTTCTGTTGAACGACGATCGTCCGCCGGCACCAAAACTGCCTCTGGAGTCTTCTTGGCCTGGCTCGCGCTTTGATGCCTCGGCGTGCATGGTGCCGCTGCGTCCTGTCCTTGAGGCTGTCGCTCTCGAGCCGGGCTTTTCGCGAATATTGGCAACGGTCCGGTTCATGCCAGACCACGGTCCCGCTACCCGCTTCTTCGCAGGCTCTCTTGCCGGTGGTGGCCGGGAAACCGTGTCGGACAGAACCATGCGCGATGGTGTCTTGCGGCGGGCCATGCTACCCATGGACCGTTGCTGTAGCTGCTGCAACTGTTGTGACTGTTGTGATTGCATCGTCGATGGAAACGCGATGCCGCGCAATTGGCCGGTCGGGCGGGCCGTTGTGCGGCACACCGGACATATTGGTGTCAACGCTGCCCTCAACATTGTGAAAGCGTTGTTGTGAGGATGCTAAATGCGATGTAGAGTGTCGTGTGTGACGTCTTTAAATTGAAGGATGCCGGGTATTTTGGTGTACTTTCGCCTGACAAGGCTTTGGCTGGAAAATCCGTTGGAAAATTGCCTACAGAGCACAAGATTTTAAAGTGGTGCTATGCGTTAGCGCTGTCTACACGTGATGGCGTTTCGACTTCCCCATATTATGTCGGACTGAAGGCGGGCCCACCCCCAGGTCAATGATGTCTTTCTGTACTATTTTCACGATAAGATGCCCGATAGCGATTGCGATTACTGTGGGTGCCGGTGACGTATTCTCCACAGCTCTTTCCCTCTACTCCCCCCAAAACGCTCTAAATCAAGAAGACCCCAGACATCAAGATGAAGATAGACAAAGCCTGGCAGGCGTAACCGGTTAGTTTGGCCTGAGCGGGGAAGGAGCCACGAGAATCTATTGAGATGTTCGCTCTTTAGAAGTTAAAAGGAAGGAAGGAACAAAGCAATTCGAGCCACCCTAATTGAGAATGCGGGCAAGTGTCCCTGTGAGGAAAGTGCACACGGCTATCCACTTGCATCAGGTAATGCGGGTATGCATGGCTTAACTGATGCCAGGAAATAGGAAGGCGCGCATGATGTACCCAGCCAAGACATCAAAAAGAGAAGGGGCAATTCAGTGTCTTGTGCTCGCAAGAAAGAACGATGATGCTTGTGCGCGCCTTCCTTGTAGAGCTTAACTAATAGTACGTACGGGACCGTTTGCTCCGCATCTGCAACCTGGCTACGTAAACTCAAAGGACTCAAAGTGAAAGGCGTTCCCTGTTTACTGCTGATAACTCGAGTCAAATGCCATCTGCTAAACTGATGTCTTCCAGGCGGTCCTTTTCTTAGCGGCACAGCCCTCACACCACCCTCAAAGACACATCTTACGTCGACTCGCATCATCTCCTAATTGCTCTTGCCTGTTCGAGCGACCCATCTTCTCCTTCCCCAACGTGTAGTAATGCCCTCCCTTTTCTCCTTCTATCCCCAGTCCCTTGTTCCGATCGCTCCTGCCCTACCTACAAATACAGACCGTTCCCTCCTTCCTTTTATTTCAAGGCACTACGGCATTCTCTCCTGATGCACCACATCCCATCTTCTCCTTTCTTTTGCCAATAGCTCGCCCTCACTTTTACCTCATCGCTCCATCCATTTCTATGCTACTCTGACCACACTCGCCCCCCTATTTCTCCCGTGTCTGCCGCTCCTACGACATAGATCACATTCTATTTTCTTCTCTGTTCGGCACTATTCAGCTACTGCACACCATTTTTTCAACCGTCCAATACGCCCTCTTCCAACGAGCCCAATCACCCCAGATTTTCACATCCTCTTGCTCCTTTGGCCCCTCTATTTTGCCGAGTGTCCCAATACAGACATTGCGACACTACGCAATCGAAATATATCGGAATTGCATTTGCTGCAGCCAGATTCGTGGCTCCCAGATTGCAGCCTGAGAGTCTATCGGCACGGGACGAACCAACACACATGCAGTCGCCATATGGGAGCTTTCGCCAGATATATATAGCCCACCGGCTCTGCCATCGACCTTTGATCTGAATTCTAGTTTTCTGTTTGTTTCTGTAACTGCACACCTAGCAGCTATTGGAGTAGCCATATTGGAAGAGCTACGCAACGAAAGCACAATCACAAAGACGCTCACTAGAAGAGCAGCACATTCTACGACATTGTCATTATGAGGTATGAAAAAATCCACATAGTCATTCAAGCCTCATTGTTAACATCTTTGCTAGCCATACTGTCCAAGGGCCACCAACGCCCCCTCCTGACTCTCCTGTTGCAGCACAGTCTGTCTTCAAAGGAACCAAGATGACCCCTCATTCTGGCACCAATACCCCGGACTTTGTCCAAACGACCCTTGAGGTCGCCGACACCGCAGCCCAGATCGACCCCAGAACCCCAGATCCCGTAGTATCTGACGCGGAAGCTGGCAGAATTGGGTATCGGAGGTTGTCTTCCACTCCAATTGCAGAGGTGTCTGCTACAGCTGCAGAGGTCGCCGATGTGGCCGCGGATCTTGACTTTGACGAGATCGATGTGCGTAAACAAAAATGATTTGACTCAATCACACAAAACTAACAAATTACAGGACGTCGAGGTGGACATTGGCCCCGACTTCTCCCATGAACTTGCTGGCCAAGAAGGCAACAGCCAAGATGAGGCGCCGGTGTTTGCCCATGAACTCGCCGGTTCTGGCTATGATAGAACTCAAAGTTTCTCGGGCAGCGAATACAGCCCAGGAACATACCCTACGTCCGGGTTAGACGGCGCAAGCGATGGCGCCAACGGCGTCCAGGAACACTTTGACCTCAAGGATCCAACCCTCGAAATATTCCCGTCTAACCGTGAGGGCATATTCCAAAGAGTGCGCAAGCTTGAGAGCGGACTCACAGAAGACACCCCGTCGGTTGACGGCTTTCCTGCATCGCCAGTAGTGAGCGCCGGCCGCAATAGCTCGTCTGACCTCAGTAGTGATCCGTTTTCAATATTGCCAACGTCAGCGGCAACACACTTCAACAGCTGGTCTCCGAACAGCGGCAGCGGCAGCTTTAGTCAAGAGTCCCGAAGACGGTCAGCCAGTAAGGGCAGTGCCGCTGGTGCGCCATCACCCTCATTACACTGCATCAATGAAGAGAACACCATGGGTGAGGAAGACGAAGACGACGACGCGCTGCTTTCAATGCCGGCGCACCATAAGAAACCCGTGTCAGCAAGCCTCGGCGGTACTCTCAATACTGCAACCGCTCCGCCTCCTCCACCCGTGCGGCACACAGTACGGCCAGACGAAGCCCCGGCGATTGTTGTTCACAGAGCCAAAAACACAACAGCGTCTACCCTACCTGGTGCATTTCCCTACAGCAACTAAGAAGATGTGAAAGACTGTTCTCAGCATCACAGCAGAAGTTTGAGAAGCGCATCGTCATGTGATGTGGCAAAGCACGGCATGGATTACGACAGATTGTACGGGAATCTGGCGAGGATACCAGCAGGAAAAACGGCGTGGCAAAATTGTTAAGAGTCTGGGACTCACGCCTGCCGTTCATGCAAAGGGTGGATGTTTTAATATTCCTTTTTTTCTATCGGTTTTGAATCATAATTATATCACAGCAGCGGTTATCACGGGCTTGTAGCCACAGCGTCTTAAAAGTCGCATTGATAATAATATGAACAATCTATCAGAAATAGCAAGTGTAAATCCCAAAAACGAATCAAACCCCAACATGCAAGAGTCAAGATGAGCACGTAGACCCCAATAACGCCAACGCCATGAATGCAATCCTCAACTTGGAAAACAATTATAAGACAAGAATGCAAAGAAAAAGAAAAAACGGATCCTACATAATGGCACACTCCATCGTCCGGCTCCGCAACCGGCCAGCCAACACGTCCACGTCATCTTCCTCGCGGTTTGCTTCAGCAAGAGCCGTAGTCTGGTTGAAGTGTTCCAACGCGGCAATACGCTCGCGGCGCGCCCGCAAGCGCAGTCTCATACCATCTCCTCCATAAAGCATTTCATGCTGTGATGCAGCCATGAAGGCAGCCCACGACTTCATCAGCCGGTCCGCGAGGCCACCGCTGCCGGACATGACACGGGCCGTGTGCAGTTGGACGACCTGCTGCCAGCCGTAGTAGCACTTGAGCTGGGCGATGGGGGTCGAATGTGTAGGATCAGGCGTCGACTTGGGGTCGTTGGCCCTGTTGTTGGCTTTCATAATCTGTTGAATGCCTTCCCAGGTGACTTCACTGCAGTCAAAGACATCCATCGAGAGGCCGATATGGGCGGGGTGGGCAATGTTTTCCTTCTTGCTGCACGGGACCGGCTGTCGACCGCACATGGCTTTGGCTGCTGCAAACATGGTAGCGTCTGTGATGTTGGTGCCGTCAACTCGGAGGGTCTGGAGATTTGGGCAAGCCTTCAAAATCGCAATGACACCGTCGTCGGAAACAAGTTCGCACGCACTGACTGAAAAGTGCCTCAAAGACTTGGCCATTGGGGCCTTGGCAATTCCGTTGACCAGGAGGTCGTCGTGTATGTTGCTGACGTCGTCGAGATCCAGAGTTTTCAGGTATTTTGCCTTGGCTAACAGATGCCTGAAACCTACACCGGTGATACTGAGACCAGTCACCGTCAGGCTCTCCAGAAGAGGCGTACACTGACCAACAACCTCAATGGAACGGTCTCTGAGATTGGGGCAGTGGCTGATGTCGAGGTGGCGCAAAAACTGTTGGGAGGTGAGCAGCTCGTTGGTGATTTCATCGCGCGGCGGGTTGATGCCGTGCATAATGATTTCCAGGGATTCGTCGGTGATGTCTTTGCAGTAGCTGAGGTCCAGGCATCGAAGATGCTTCATGTTGTAGAGTGCAACGGCCATTGCGGGACGGCCACGCCCAAACTGTGGCATCTCGGCAAGGCGCACGTCGAGCAGTTCTCTGCACTTGCTCAGTATTGCAGTGACGCCGCGTGGAGTAATGTTCTTGCACCAGGACAAATCGAGGACTTGAAGCTTTGGACAGGATTCCGCAATCGTATTGCACATCATGTCGTCGACACAGCCCAGTCCTTTCAGATCGAGCGAGACAAGACCTTTGTTGGCCTGCAGCAGCGTTTTGAGATGAAAGCTGCCAATGGCGGAGCCCTCGAGCGCTAGACTCACAAGGTTGGTGCAGTTGACGCGGTCGAGCGTCTGTGGTCCCATGAACTGCGCCTGGTAGTAGCCACGCAGGCTGAGGTGCTTCATAAAAGCACCAGCTTTGGTCATTAGAGTTTGCATAGACTCGATCGGCATCTTGTTGCTGAGCACTGTGGAATCAAGGCCATGCCACAACTGTCCGTCAAGGCAGGCCTTGTGGAAGCTGCGGCTAGTCTCTGAAGCCCGAACCAGGTCCTTTTGCGGGAGGTGGCTGAGCACCCGGAGCTTCAGCTCATAAGGCAGTCCTTCCCACAGGCCTTTGAATTGTGGCCGAGGCCGTGAGCCCTGGCGCACTAGAGTTGTTGATGCAGTCCGCGCCATGGCTGCTGGGAGCGATGATGTGCTGGGGCCACCAGGCAGTGTAGTAAGATCGACCTTGCGGATGGCATTGTTGCTCTGGGACGTTTCCAGCGCGTGGGGAAAGTCTGGGAAAGGCGTAGTGGATGGAGAGTCAGGCCGTGAAGACGCCTCAGTGGCGGTGGCGCTGGCCGAATTTGACGAAAATGCGTTGGAACCCGAGGTAGACGGCGTAGCTGAAGTTGCCAAGCTGATGCAAGAGGGACCGGAGCTGGAGTGTAAGGGTGCGCTGCTGGAGCGTTCGCGGCCAGAAGCACTCCAGATGCTGGCCAACGAAGCTGAGCGCGAGATGCGCTGGATTATGCGTTGGTGCATGGGGACCTTGGTAGCAGGACCGTCGGCGATGGGAGAATCTGGAGTACTTGGGGTCTGTGAGACGGCCTCCTGATCCTCCATCACGGTGTCTTCCGTGGTGGTGTCCTCCCGTGTGGGAGATTCCATCATGGTACTGTTTTGAACAACGTCTGGGTTCATATTACTATGTTCCACAGTGTTTGATGGAGAGGATGTTCCTGACATTGCGATTGATGTCTGGGTGGTTTGAGTAGCTTGAGTAGTTGAATCGGTGCTGGTTTGCAGTATGGGAAAGGGATTGATGCGAAATGAAAAGGAGGAAAGAAGGAAAGAAGGAAAGAAGGAAAGAAGGAAAGACCGGAAAGGAAGAATATCAAAATATGGCAATGGTAGGGCTTTTATATAAAAGAAGTAGAAGCCTTAAAAATATTTGGGATTAGTAGACTCGATAGTACAAACGAGGACCGAGTAGACTTGATGGTACCGCGTACGTGCTGCATCCCTGGTACTTTCTCTACACGCTGGTATTCATGGCCAAAATAGCTGTGAGGCTCCAACAAAAGATCATGTAATCGATAAAGTATGCGCTGGTGGGATGTACCGTCCGGAGTGTCCTGGTGGTATCCGATAGAGATATTGTTGGTGGGATATGAGGATGCGGATGGAGCTTGCAAGTTGGAGTACAGGTAGGGGCCAAGAGTAGGGGTTTTGGAGAAGTGTAGGCAAGGAAAAGGCAAGAAAAGGCAAAGAAAGGGCGTCGGCGTGCGCGAGTGAGATTCGGGGAGGACTGTTCCGAAGGGCAGATTCAGTGGCTGCCAGATGTAAGCATGCAGATGCAGGCGCAGATGCAGGTAGGAGCAGTCGCCCGGCCGCTGTGTCTTGCTCTTGTCTGTGGCTGACTGGCGTGCTGTACTTTTGTTGGTACTGTGTATTATTTTTGGGCCAAAAAAAGACGAGAAAAAAAAAGACGAGGTAGATGTCGAAAACAAGTCACAGTTGAGGTCACTGGACTTCCAAAAGTACAAAACGGCTTATGCAACTGCTCTGTATTGTGTGAGTCGTATCTTGATGACTGAAGTGGCTATAAAAATACGCGGTTGGTATGGTGAAGCCGACAAGTCAAGTCGCGATGTGCGAGAGAGCGATATTCGAGAGACAAGAGATGAGGTCGTCGAATGCGGTTCGAGATGTGACCGGTGTAAGTTCGCAAGGAAGGAGCTTGGAGCTGCTTGGAAAGACCAGACGGGGATAAAAAGAAAACAGGAAGGTGCGACCCTTTTAATGTGAAGTGTACAGGTAATGTTAACAGCGAATAGCAAGGCGTCAGATAAAGATACATGGGACATATCAGATACATCAGATACATCAAATACGCCACATAAATCACATAATGGCAGGTGCGACCGCCGACCACGTCTTGCTGCATCGGTATCTTGTAAGTCGTGTGGGTGGGTAGACTGGTGGATACAGTGCAGATGGAAGCCGACGGGGCGAGACCTGACCACCACAAAAGAGGAAAGAGCAAGCAAACAACACGAACCCCGCCTGTGGCGGCTCTTATCGACCACTTATCGGCCACTTAGCGACCACTGTCAGCGGTTATCAAAGGCCGACGCAGGCGCTATCGGCCTTAGACAGGGGTTGTATCCCAGCTGGCTCCAGGTCTTGGTGGGGACATGTCTTTATCACTGACGGAAACAGAAAGCGGTGTGGTGGGGTAAGCATTACGCCCACTATGAGGAGCACTACGACAAGCACTACGGAGCATTTATGGCGAGCCTGCAGAAGGGTGCAGCGTGCAGTTGGGTGTCGTCTTCTTTTGTTGTTGGATTCTTAACAGGTGTATTGAGAGCACTGTGTTTGAGAAGAGACTCTGCTAAAGGAGAAGAGACAGACAGGACATATGCCTCCAAAGAAGGGCGAGAATCCGAAGCGGTAGTGTATACCTTGTACAAAGAAAAGAATAGCAAGTTACGAGTGTAACTGTGGGTAGAAGGCGAGAGCGAAGGAGCGAGTTGTAGACTGTAGGACTGTAGAACTCCAAAACCGTAGAACTAGATAATAAAGAGAAAAGGAAACGGTGGGCAGGCAAAGTGGACAAAGAATACAAGGCGTCGGTTGACACCACGAAACACGACGACACTACAAATGGAATAATGCAACAGCAGTAGGACTTGCATGTGTTGAAGATGCAGATCAGAAAAAATGACAGAAAAAGATAACACAGATAGAATGTAATGCAACGGCCAGATCAAGCACAAGCATCCCGCAACACACCATGCCACTATCGCACCATCAGACGATCAGACGGACAATGCGCATCTTTCTTGTTTGGTTCAAGTTCTCCTAGATTGTGTAGGTTGTGTGGCTGATAGCCGTTCCGATTTCGTCTTCATATCTTTTTTGTTGTATTTCTTCCATCTTGCTTATCTCCTAAGGTGGCTGCCATGGTCACGCCGACAGTCGGCAGGTCGCGTGCTGTGGCAGCTAAGACAGTGTGCAGACACGACGGGCCTGCGTGATTGGTGAGAGGATTTTAAAAGATAGAGAAAATGCAAATGATAGGAAGATGTAGAGATTATATTTCAGTCAGATATGAGGGTTGAAGAAATGCAAGATACGGAGTGAAACGAAGAGGAAACCAGATTTAGCCCACAAACAAAAACAGCATACTAGCAAGACTCGGGAAAACACGAGAAACATATGAGCCGACGGAGACAAAGCAGGTTCCACGGGTCCTCGAGTGCGGAGCAATATTGGCTTCACCGTGCAGGGTCTCGTCTTTGATTCTCGGTCATGGCGTGGGTGTCTTACGCTCGAGTTCCGTGAGGGGTAAACGCTAAAAGCAGGTAAATGGGAGGCTCGTATTGCACAACAAACAGACAACTCCATTTTTGTAATGTATGGTGAGGTGCAGCAAACGGGCCGAGAAGCAGGGACAGGGACAGGCTGAATGGTTCAGGCAGCTTGCAGCAATGCTTGGTGTGCAGCCTCTTTCCTGATGGGGTTCTTATGAGTGTTAGGAGTACATAACAGTACATTTAGCCATACAGTCATCAATACAGTCAGCGCCTCCGTCAGATACGCTTAATAGCACGACAGCAAACTCAGACCAATAGAACACAGATGTCGAGACATTACAGGCTAGGTTGTCTCTCTTAATCGATAACTATGGGCAGACTGCATAAAATCGGCTGCTCTGCGGAACACATTTGGGCATGTCTTGACTGTCTGCAGATGCGTCAGCTGAGGACGGTCTGGGTCAACGAATCCGCTCCAGACCAGCCAGAGCCAAACTCTCTCCAACTCCGACCCTTGTTTTGGTCTCCTCCACCTGCTCCGATGGGTGGCCTGAGACAACTGGACCCTGTAAGACAGCTGTCTGCCTACCGTCGCCTTATGCCTTGGACGGCCCATTTTCACGACTTTTTACCAGTATGAACTGAATATTCTTCTCACACATCCACACAATTGCCTTGATCAAATAACATCCCATCACAAGGCTCTTTTTGACAGTCTACCACCACAGCCTTGCGCCGCCTGATCCCTGCAGCAGCGACCCCATACACATAGGTCAGTCAGGAACCCCACTGCCACATGTTTCACGCTGGCTCCATACTTTATTTACAAATTGAATTGTCTATTTGATTTAATTCCAGCGAAACGGGCAAGCTCGAATACAAGCCCCACCGACACAACGGTCTCCCGGTGTTCCGTGTCGTGCTGTATTCGCGCCTTCCTATTCGGCGTGGTTATGCACTCATACATTCTTGGTTGTACTGAGTAGCAAGATATTCAGCAAAGAGGCATACATCGCCATTAGAAGATAGCCAATGACTTGATTCAGTGTGTGCAGTATTGGCCGATCTTTAAACCCGGCATCAGCCATGAGTGTCTTGAGCAGTCATTCACTATTCAGCGAGTGGAAGAGTCAGCGCTGTAGAGTGCTGTGGTTTAAAGCGTGCCATATGCAGTTACAAATCTTACTAGTATCATTACAGTATCAGATATTCGCTCTTCTCCATTTCTACTTTGTATTACATAGCCACAGGTTTCTCAATAAAGGCAATTACCTCGCGGGCCCATCCCTTACGGCGCGGGACGCCCGTTGCAGTCCACACTGCAACCATGCATCGTACGGATATGCGGGATTCGGCCTAGACGCCAGCTCGCTGAATGCCCTCAACACTCGTCACTTGTAATACCCATAATACACAAGCAGTTGGATCTTGCATTCTTCATGCAAATCGGCAATTTATAGCACATGTGCAGTTATATCCTGTCAGCCACTACGCACCTTCTACAGGATTTCTATGCTCCTACATACCTTGTCACCTTGAGATCACTCTCCAGAGTACTATCGACCCCCATTCCGATGCGATCGGTATTATCTTTATCGAAAAGTCTTCATTCTTCTCCAGCCGCATCACGTACCGCCACTGTGTTAAGCTTATTTTGACACCTTACCGCCTTTCGGTGTTCCTTCCGTTTTTATATTTGACGTCTCTGTCGTCGGTCGCTCCTTCCTTTCCCATTTCCATCCCTCGCTCCCCGTTCCCACCTCCTTCCTCTTTTCACACAAATTATCCTATCTGCTGCGGCGCGCGCCCAGTCCCCTTCACATGACTCTGTCCTGTCCCGCTTTTCTTACGTACTCCTCCTCTGTCAGTGCGGGCAGTGCGGGCAGTGCGGGCAGCAATATGCGCTACCAAACTCCTGGCTTTTCTTGTATCGGCATTTTGCTGGAATTTGTTGTCATTTTACCGTCGTCCTGCTGACTGTCGTAGGCCCTGTACTGGCCATGGTTCTCTATTTTGCATTTCTCTATTTCATCGTTTAACGCACCAAATATTCTTGAAATCGTAGTGGTTGGCAACAACTCCGTATGACGGCAAGGGCGACCGACAGCTCTAACGGTCTTCCTGCCGCAGTAGACCTGCAAAAAAAAGTCAATGTACCCCACCCCAAACCCAAAATGTGATGCTTTTTGCGTTTTTGTGTAGTTGAGCATTTTTACTTTTTCGCGTTCCTTCCTTCCGTGGATGATGGGGACAGAAACAGGAAACTGCAATCTGCAAACTGCAGGCGTCTCCTCTCCTCGTCCCGCGGGCTTACCCTCATTCCTTCCTAAATCCAGGGCATTTTTCTTCGTCCATGCCTCCTTCTTCATTCAGCTCTTCCTTCCAAGGTAAGATATAGAATAAAGGATTGCCCAAATTAGCTGCATCTTGAATTCTTGCCAACAACGCTCAACTTTTGGCCTCGCTTTTGTGTCGTTTAATTTGGTCCCTTTGTCGCCACTGGCTGCGTTTGTCCCTCGCCTTGCCGTTTCATCCACCCCAGCCCGGCCGTGTCTGGCGCGTCTTCTTTGTGATTCGCATTGGCCAGCCCTTGCTTTTGCTGTCTGTTTCCGTCGTCTCGTTTCTCGCTTTTCGCTTCTTTTTGTTTTGCTTCTAGAGTCTCTCTCCATCCCCATTTCCTTTATTCTTTTCGTTCTTGTCTTTAATTGTCTCTTCTTCCCCTCACAGATCGCGTCGTCATCTTCTTCCACTTGTCGACTGACTACTTCTTTAGCTGCTCTACAAGTACTGAGCATTACAGACCACACTCCCAGTCCACACTGACTCTGCATTTTTCGCCTTTGCTCGACTTCTTAGCTCGGGACTTTGCGCGGTCGGCCAACACCAAAAGTCTACAACTCATCGACACAATTTGCATTCCGTCTTTTGACGCTTCGTCATTTTGATGCAATTCTCGCATCGCGTCGTCCTTTTGCCATTGTCACTAATCAGCAGACTTTCGACCCATCGGCCATCAATCATCGACTATCTGCCACTTCCCACTTGAGCTCTGTCTGTCCTCACTCGCAACCCACCTTAGACGCAACCATACCCAACTCACCTCACTTCATCCATCCGACCAACTTTACAAAACCACATTCAACTACCATACCGCAACCTCTCAACAACTGCCATCTGCATTCCAACAAGCGAGCACAGCATCCCCTGCTCCGGCCTCTGCCTTTCGGCTTTTGGGCTCTTGCTCCCCTCCCAGCCTTGTCCTTCTCCAGCTATGCTGCATATCTACGACACAACACCTTCGGAGAAGAGTGTCGACCACCATGGCAGTACAGACGACGACGTCACAACCACCACATCCTCCGACTCCCCAAACACCGCCAACATGACCGTCAACACACCCAACGCCGTGCCGGCCACGGAGCCTTCGAAGCTCGTCCGCGACAGCAGCAGCTCAAACTCTATCTCGACCTCTCCTCCCATTCCCAACTCCAATCAGCTGGCTCTGCCCCTCCACATCCCAAAAAACCGCAGCACCGGCAACCTTCTCCTCACCGCCGACGCGCCCGACAGATCCCGCATCCGCTTCTCGTTTGACGCCAGCGCCGCCGCGGCAGAGTTCGATTCTCGTGCACGCTCACCCATCGTCACCGACCATGACAACGGTCTAGGTCTCTCGGGCCTGCGCCGCATCCGTCAACATGCTTCTCCCATGCGTGCTCCCACTCTCCCATCTGACCAGGCATCACGAAGCCCCTCGTTTGTCTCGTTGCCACGTTCAGTCTCCATGGTCTCTGTCATGCAGCCCAGCCCGTCGTTCTCGTCCCCGTTCTCCGACGGCAGCGGGCCCAGCCCGGGCGCCGCTCCCATCTTGCCACCTTCTTTTTCAGAGGACCTAAACCGCTTCCCTTCCGAATCACTACACTCCTTCTCGTTTGCTCATCAGTCCGGTGACCTCCTCCATAGCCACCAAAGTGTTTTCAAGCGCTCTGTCGACTTTATGAAAGATCGCGGCTTTTCTGCTTCGTCCTCAGCAACGTCTACCACTGCCGGCCTGGCTAGTGCCCAGGCCCGCGCCTCGGGCGATGTTGAGACTCAGAATATGCTAGATTTGCTTGCGCGGGCCCAGCTTGTTGGCGCAAACAACATTGGAGGAAGTGCAGTTAGTGCACATTATGATGCAGCCTTTGGTCCGCTTACTGGCCCGCCCGTGCTGTCGTCAGGCGACAATACCAACGTCTTTGAGAGCAATTTCATCCCCATGCCCCGGACTGCCAGCCCGGAGCTAATTTCTGGATCCGTTGCCGAGTCTGTTGCTGATTCTGCTGCGTCTGCATCCGAGTTTGACTCTCCACTTCTCATGGCAAAAAAGGCGCCGCATCCCCGCGAGCCGTCCATCCACCTGCTTTCCGATGAACGCCCAAGACTCACACTTCACGAAAGCGACGACAGCGGCGCGGTCGACGACACGCCAAACGACTCGGCAGAGTCGTCACGAACACCAACTAATGAGAGTGGCAACTCTCAGTTCACTCAACTAACCTCTCCACCCATCTCCCGTCGTCCCAGTCTACTTCTGCGCCGTACATTGACAGATGTTACCCCGGTGGCCGTGCAGCAGCGTCTTCTTGACACTCTTGCGATGCCGTACGAGGCTCCGCTTCCTGTACCTTCGATTGCTTCCACTGCGTCAACTACGAAGACTGCTGTCGCTGGTGGCATCTCACCACGGTCCATGTCAGTAGCAACAGAAGGCGACACATCCACTCAGCCTCCGCTCTCTGCCACCAGCCAGTCCTTTGCTTCGCCCACCGGGCTTCCAAGCATGTCAATGCCGCCTGGCCAGCAACATCCTACACGCTGGGTGCCCGCTGCCCAGGCCATCTTCACAACCGAGGCCAAACCGCCATGGACCATTATTGCCGCCAATGACTTGGCCTGTCTCGTTTTCGGTGTCACAAAGGCCGAGGTTCGCAAGATGGGCATCCTCGAGGTTGTACAGGAAGAGCGGCGGTCTTGGTTGGAGAAGAAGCTTCTGCATACCGGCCCCGATGAGGATCTGTTAGCTGCCAGTCCTACATCTGGGAACATGTCTCCTCCTCCTCTTCCAACAGAGATTGAACAGCCAAGCCCGAAATCGCCAACAGTCAACACGTCCACTCTTCTGGGCGCACGCGGTGGCGGCATCACAGCCAAGCTACTCAGCAAGCCCAACTCACGGTCGCAGACGCCCCAGCAAAATAGCGGTCGTCAAAGCCCGCAACAAATCGCAAGGCGAGCGCAGACTCTTCACAGCGGTATCTCCACCCTAAATGCGGCCAGCCCCGGCGGTGACTCACGGTCGACAAAATCGAGTGCAAGCAGCCACCACCACAGCAACAAGTCTCGCGGTGTTCTGCTGTGTGGTGACGTCGTGCCCATCCAGAAGCGCAATGGTTTGACAGGTTCGGCCAGTCTTTGGGTCAAGGAGAAGCGCGTTGGTCTTATCTGGGTCCTCGAGGAGATCCACGAGGACGTGGCTACCGTAACTGTCGACGAGGACGGCTGTGTCACTTCCGTCACCGGCTCAGTTGTTCCAATCTGGGGCCAAGATTTCCCTCCCGAGCTGCTTTCCGGTCTTGATGTCGGCCGTCTTGTGCCCCGCATATCGCGCCAGGGTATCGACCCCCGGACCGGCCCCGTTGACTTTGCCGAGATCACACGCCGCAAGTTCTACACGTGCCGCAACTCTGACAAGATCAGCATCCCGGCGTCGGTGGAGCCCATCCATATCAAGGGCAGTAGACAAGGCAGCCAGCCTGGACTGCGCATATCCAGCTTCCCGCACATTGCAGGTATCATCGTGGTGTCGACACAGACTCTGACGATCAAGAGCTCCAACTCGGTGTTTTGCGGCGCATTGTTTGGCTATGCGCGACCCAATGGCCTGCAAATCACCCAACTTGTTCCTGACTTTGACAAAATTTTGCAAACGCTCGTCGAGGTCGATCATGTGCACATGCACGATGGTCTTGTCGTGCCCGAGCACAGTTTCCGCAAGGCCTCGGCTTTCCTGGCGCTGCGCGAGGGGCGGCCGGATGCGTCATCAGCTTTCCTGCGGCCAGAAGGTCTGCCGGCACGCCACCGTGATGGATCCGAGCTCAAGATCGATATTCAAATGCGGGTTGTTAAGAGCGAGAAGCAGTCACTGCGTGAGGAGGTGATTGACGAGGCGGTAGAAGACTCTGAGGATGCGATACTTACCCAGCCGGTGGGTGGTACTATTCGGCGCAAGTCCAAGGAGGCACCCCGGCGGAAGAGTGGTGCTGAGAAGCGGGACGGTGCGGGCATCGAGATGGTCTATGCCCTTTGGATCACATACTCGCGCCATATGCATGCCTCACGCAGCAGCCTGGGTGTCGTATCTCCCCATTTGTCTGGTGCAGCGACCCCGATGCACCAGCCTTCGCCTGGGCAGACGCCCATCCATGCCGCCCACGACTTTAACCTCCCTGTGCCCTCGGATGACCTCTTGGATCTTCGTGACAGCACAAATGGTGGTGGGAAGCAGTCGCAGTCGCTTGCCGCTCTTGTGTCGCCGCGGCTGCCACCACTTTTGCTGCCGACTTCAGCAATGCCTTCGTCGCTGAAGGCGCCCGCCTCAACTGCACCTGTTCCGACCACGGCTGTCGGCGCACCTCTCACGGTTTCTCCGGCTCGCAAGAACCTATCAGTACTGAGCGCCTCGACAGAGATGACGGCATCTTCGTCATCTCCTCTCCCGCTGTCGCAGACTGAGAAGGCCACCCAAGCCAAGCAGGAAGCGGCACAGACTGCAAAGGACTCGGTACCAGCACAGTCAGCATTGGCAACCAGCACGCCACTAGCGACTACAGCGGCGGCATCAGCGTCTCAAAAGGCTGTTAGCAGCACAAAGGCTGCGGACGCAGCTGACAAGAAAAAGACGATTGATGACTTTGTGATTCTCGAGGAGATGGGCCAGGGCGCATATGGCCAAGTCAAGCTGGCCCAGCAGCGCGGCACCAACCACAAGGTTGTCATCAAGTATGTCACCAAGAAGCGTATTTTGATGGACACTTGGACGCGCGACCGCCGCCTGGGCACCGTCCCTCTGGAGATCCACGTCTTGGACTACCTGCGCAGTAAAGACAACGGCCGGCTGCGGCATCCCAACATTGTGGAGATGGAAGACTTTTTTGAGGACGACGTCAACTACTACATTGAGATGAAGCCTCACGGCCTACCCGGCATGGACTTGTTCGACTACATTGAGCTCCGCACCAACATGGAGGAGCGTGAGTGCCGCAGCATCTTCGTGCAGGTTGCGCAGGCCGTGCACCACCTGCACACAAAGGCGCTTGTTGTGCACCGCGACATCAAGGACGAGAACGTGATCCTCGACGGCGAGGGCAACATCAAGCTGATCGACTTTGGGTCTGCGGCATACATCCGCAGCGGGCCGTGGGACGTATTTGTGGGCACGATCGACTATGCGGCGCCCGAGGTGCTTGCAGGGCAGCCGTATCGCGGCAAGGAGCAGGACGTGTGGGCCCTGGGCATCCTGCTGTACACAATCATCTACAAGGAGAACCCGTTCTATAGCATCGACGAGATCATGGACCGCGACCTGCGGATCCCATACACGATCAGCGACGACAGCATCGACCTCATCCGCGGCATGTTGGACCGCGACGTCGGCCGGCGGCTCAACATTGACCAGGTGCTAGAGCACCCGTGGTGCAAGCCAGACCCCCCCGAGGAGTAGACTGTGTTGCCTGGTGTGGTCTTGTGCAGTCTTTGTGTCGTGTCTCCCAACAAAAATATCATCATTCAAAATAATCAAAACAATCAGCATCTCACAAAACAACACCTCGAAAACAAAACAAAAACGTGCTCTGCACAACGACATTACGAATAGCGATGATTTGGCGGGCTTGGAGGTCCGTCCCATTTTATGTGATTCTATACCACATCTTGTACTTTCTATCTGGCTTCACTTCATCAACTCATATATTTATACCAACACAATTATACCAAACGGTTATTTACTGTCTTTTATCCTGCTTGCCTTGGTTTTTTATTTCACTAGCGGTCGAGCATTTGTCTCTATAGATGGTATTACAGTATAAAAGAATGCAGTCAGTTTCCTAATTTCCTCTGTGCAGTGACAGTGATCTTCACTTTTTATATACTTTTGTTTTTTCTTTGAGATTTTCTTTGAATTTCTTTTTGTTTTTTGTTTTTGTTTTATTTTTGATTATGACGTTGCAATTTTGATATCTTGTTTCCTATTTTCATCGTTAAATAGATTTAATGCATTCACCAAACAACCGAATAGATCAATTGAATAACATTAAATTTTAAAGTATGTTCCCTTCTCACATATCAACAGGATCCCATTGAAAACAAATGCATAGTGACTCGGTTCGTTTCAATAGTAAAATTGAGTAGTTACACGATGTGGTGTAGGTAGTCAATACTCACTATGACAATCACATGCCCCACTATATTCGCACGTGACGCCAATTGACGCCGAGGCACGACTCATCACCGACTTTCACAACATCTGGATGAACATTCAAATGACAGCTGTTATCGAGATCTCAGAGGTTGGATACATTATTTATTGAATCAGATCAACAGATCGCGATCTTTGAAACTAGCTCGGTTGTCGTTCAGCGCACTCATCTCATTAATTAGAAACGCCACGCGGCACCCCTCGCGTCACCCCTTCGACATAGCATCATGTCTCTGGAGTACATCTATATCACACGGCACGGGGTAAGTTGCGATGTCTAGGACTTGGAATCTGGAATGCTTCGAAGATCACGGCTGACGGATGCATCTAGTTCCGGTCCAATTGGGTAGTTGACCCGGCTACTGGCAACTACAAGGCCAACTTTCCCACGCCGACTGGCATTGCGGCCGATCCGGCGCTGACTTCACACGGCGTCGACCAAGCGCGGCAGCTGGCTTCCCATCTGTCACGCCGCGATGGCGACGGGAGAGGAGGCTGGCCTATTCCGGTTCCTATTGAGCGGATCTACTGCAGCCCGTACTACCGCTGTCTGGAGACCATCCGGCCGTTTGTTGAGACGGTCCGGGATGCTGAGACCGAGGGTGGCCTGATGGAGTCGCGCACGATCCTGCCGTCGTATGCATTTCCCGAGTCACGCAAGCCGTGGTGGGCCGTGCGCTGCGACCCGGGCCTCGTGGACTGGTTCGGCGCAGCACCGTTTGAGCAGCCGCAGCCGGCGCCGGTGTCGCTGCTCCAGCAAAAGTACTTTCCCTGGATCGACTTGTCGTACGAGCACTCTGGCGTTGTGCCGCTACGCAAGGGCGAGACGATGGCGCAGCTGCATGCGCGGATGGCGGCGGCTTTGAGCCACATTATCCAGCAGTGCGACCGGGACGGCGTTCGTGCAATTGTGATCTGCTCGCATGCAGCGCCTATAATCGCCATGGGCCGTGCACTGACGGGCGACGTGCCATTTTCCGTCGAGACGGAGGACTTTGGCACGTTTACATGTGGCTTGAGCACGTTCCGCCGGCGGAGACAGCAGAACAGCAGAAGCAAGAAGGATAAGAACAAGAAGCCCGGCTTCAACGGCACGGACCCTAGCCACGTGCTGCCGTGGGAAGATCAGTTCCAGACGATGGGCAACGAGCCATGGACGGGCGGACGCGGTGTCGGCGGAGGCTGGGACTGCGATGAGAATTGCGATTGCAGTTTTCTAATCGGCGGCGAAGAACGCGGATGGTGAGTTTTTTCCCTTCATTTTTCTCCGTTGATTTTTCTCATTGATTTCCTTCATTTCTCATTTTCTTCATCGCCGTTTCACGCCACATTCTTCAGTTTGGCGCACCCTATCTTCCTCATTCCGTCCCCCCTTCTTCTCTTGTATTATCCTCTTTCAAGTTCACTCTCTACCACAACGCTTCATTGTTGCTTCCGTTTATTCTGTTCAACGCCTTTCTTTCCACATTTCACATTCACATTTACTCATCCACTCGAGTACTTGCGGTGTCTCACGATGTCTCACCGCATTTCGAAAGTCTGCAGTCTACAGCTGGGGTGCATTTGTGTGTGCTTCCTTTTTTTCACTTTCTGTTGGTTTGATTCTTCACCGAAGTTCCCCTCTCTTACACCTCAGGATGCAGCCAAGGATGCAGACTCCCAGTGGATTCTGTACTGAGTAGACTCGTAGCGTCGAGAGCAAAGGGGAGAGACCGACAACCTGAGACAGCAGAAGTGAGACACCGAGAACACCCTGAGCTCTGAGACACTAATGCTGGATCACTGAACCACTGGCTATCGGACCAACAAATTGCAAAAGTAAAACAGAAGCAATTCTGGAGGAGGGTGGCCAGTCAAGCAAGTGCAACTAGCCTCTCCCAAACACGCCATTGATCCTGATATTACTCTAGCCAGTCTAGACGAAGGCGAAAACTAGTGTTTTAATCTTTACTTTTATTTTTATACAGAGTATCAAGTCTCGGATTTATGATTGTCAGAATATCGATACATCAGATCTCCTGAGTTTTGAGAAGAGGCAATGTCTTGCTTAGTGGCCAACATAGCCTCACCGAACCAGGTCTAGGCCACGGAAGACGTCCGCCGTTGACTTGGGCTTAGTATCAACTGATGGTCCAAAAATACTAATAGTGTATGCAGGCGGTTCAGTGGCGACGACGAAGCATTTGCAGGCTCGAAGAACACCGAGGCCAAAGGCCCTATCGTCGACTCTGGTCTGGAGCTGGGAACAGTGGTGCAGGGGCGATCGTCGAAGACGCCTCTGCAGGGGGCTCAGGAAAAGGAGAACAAGCAGGATGTGACTGCAGAGAAGAAGGAAGAGCAGGTAGATGTGTCGCGAGAGACACAGGAGAAGGAGGTTGGCAGCAGCAAGGATGAGAGCAACGAGAAGGAGGTGTCAGCATCAGGAAATACCGGTAATGGCAACGGAAGCAGCACAGACCTAGGCATCACAGACAACACAACGAGCACAGACGAGGATGCGGCCGCTGCCAGCCACGCCGACAAGAGACCAACGCCCAAGCTCTGAAGAGAATAATTGCTCAGTAGATGGAGCTTGAAGACAATCCATGTAGTTAAAGAGACAAAAGTACACTCGGATAGACATTGAGACGGAAAGACGATGCAGAAAGACAGACAGCCATGGGTGTCTTTCATTCGCATCTACATCTACATCACATATGTGCAGTATTTCAGCAACGACCGCGGAAGAGTTTGAAAGGACCGCGCGGGGGGTTGCGATAAAGATTCAAGTAGGATTTGATTACTCAAGGTTGTATTCGAGTTCGCAGTAGGCCCACGTCCAGACCCAAGGACTACTGCGAAGTGCGAATATTAAAAAAGACAAAAAACATCACAAGATGCAAATGCAAAGGCGAGACAGACTGCCGTTCGAGACATACCTGCACTTTTCCATTGCATGATATTGGTCTATTGGTCTATTGGTCCAAGTCTGGCCCGTCATGGGGTTGTTGTCGATGCAAAAGGACCAAAGACGGTGGCTGAGACATTCAATGAATATTGCAGTGCAGTAGAATGCAGAGTGCAGTGTAGAGTGCAGGAGACTGCAGAAGAGTGTAGAAAAACATCTGTTCACAGACTTTGGAGTGTGCGATGACTCGATGGCTCGATTTCTCAAAGGCCGATGGCTTGATGGCTTGATGGCTCGATGATTGTGTGATGCCGGATGCACGCCGAGGCAATATTCTGTCCACTGCTATTTTCACGTCTGCAAAGTCGATGAAGGCTGTCAAAGCGAGGATGTCTAGATCCTGGCTGCATATCACTCAGCTGGCATGGTTTGCTGCATCTGCATCTGCATCTGCGTTGCCACGAGTGAGCAGGGAGGCGGGAGAAGCACGCTCGCACGGATGCACTTGAGGCCGGCGTCATGCATAACCAACCTCGTTATACTCGTTACTATTTAGAGCACGGATATAGATTGTCATTGACAAAGCAAAAAAGCACGGCCCAATGGATAGAGTCCGTTCATCTGCCTCTCGATCTGGCCATCCAAGGCCATCCTCATCGCCAACACGCTTTCTTTTCTTCTTTGTAAACATCCCTGTCTGCGTCTTGGTTTTCGTCCTCGTTTCTTGTTTTTCTCTCTTCTTGCTTCTTTCCTGCTTCTTTCCTGCTTCCTGCTTGCCCTAACCTCCTCTGTCTTGGTTCTAGCTCGTCTTCGCCTGGTCATCTCGTTTATGCAACATCAGTGCATACTCAGTACATGCTACTGCAGGAGAGATGGGTCTTTCATCACATTTGTGCTTGCACTCTGCTTGGTGCTAAATCTGCTAAGTCTGCACAAGACTCATCCTCATAAAACCAGTGTCATAAAACTGGTGCAGTACCAACACAACTAATGCAAGTTGATGCAAGGGCATTATGAAACCAAACTGTTGTACTTGGGGTCAGTAAGCTGGTGGATGGTCTGTAGCTGTAGTCTGGTACCGTGCCTTTATTATTTACACCACAACCAGCATCAGGTGAGACAAGCGTGCCTCGTATTACAAGTATTACTCCGACATAAATCAGAGACATGCTCCGTAGAGTCCAGGAACAGATTTGCTAGAAGATGCTAGAGGATGCGATGATGGATACTTGAGACGAAGATGGAGAAAGAATACTAAATACTGCAGAGGCCAAGAGACGCGATATGACTAGCTGATGACAGCAGGTGTTCAAGACAAAGACAAGCGATGGCAGAGGCATAATAGATGAAAGATGATCCTGATAGACGACGATGACGGTATCACCGTCGGCATAGTAGTACAGTGGCACCGTGGGTGAGTGGACGAGATGGCGTGGACAGTGCAAGAGAGATGACCATAATCAAGATGGATCAAGATGGCCATGAAGATCAACAGCCATCAAAGAGATTGCGAGCGATAGAGACCGATAAAAGCAGAGACTACACCAGTGATGACGAACAAGGCCATACTCCGAAGCAAGGAGAGGCCGAACCACGAACTGGGAAACTGGCCGTAGCCTGCTCTCTTTGTGCACCACGATGCTCTACAGAGGGCATCCACCTACTAAACAACGTGCTTCGCTTTCTTTGACGCACTTGCCATTGCGTGGCACTGCAAATCCCTATATTTCCACAGCACATCTTGGAGGACTAGCACCGTAAAGGGCAGATCGCAGACCCTGCTGGACCCTACTGTGGACTGGCTTTGAGGTCTGAGCTATCTTTGTAGTGAGGCAGTTCGGTCTAGTCTAGCTGCTAAACAGCAGAGGTGATTCACAGTGAGTCGTCAAGTGTAAATAGAGGGGTTGACAAACTTGATGGGTATGTCTGAGAATATATGTACGATGGGAAATTAAACATGTAAGAAGACACAACCTGTCAATGCAATGGGAGAGATGACGGTACGCAACAGTGATCCGAGAGACAAAATTGGTTATCTAATAACGAAGAATAAAAGGTACAGCGTTGCATTGCTCCGTCAGTGTCTTACTCTTGGATGGGCCCGCACATACGAGTATTTGTGTGTGAAGACATGGATTGCTTGGCAGAGGCCGTAGCAAATGATAACCACAGAGCAGCAGGACATCAAATTGCAGTGACAGCCCTGCATTGAGATGCGATCAATACTGTAGAGCATAAAGGGATCTGTCTGATCGCTGGCCGGATGCTCAAGTGCCGGTGTTTATTGGCTTTAACTCTGTTATGTCGGCTAATGCACATCTCTGTCAAGTGCTTACACTGTCTTATTCAGTAGTACATGATACAGAGCAGCGTAGAGTCCTGCCGGCTCACTCTGCTCATCCTCCACATCCCCGCTTCAAGCTCGAGCAAACTCTACCGGCTCCATCAACACCAACCCCTCGGTTGACGAGTGCTTTTGACTGTTGGAATACACGTAAACGGTATTTCAGCAACAAAAGTACCAGCCGCAATACCAATGAATGCTAACAGCAACCAACAGCAACCAACAGCAACGCCAACTGCCAATACGCAGCACTGTGATGAGGCAACCGGAGATTGTCTGGTATTGACTCAACTGAGACATTTCTAAAAGGCAATGATCCGCAGCCGAGGCTCTCCACTGCTCTCTCTCACAGTACATAGTATGAGTAAAGCTCTACTTTACAAACTCTACGACTCTACATCGTACTCTCAAATACTCCGTATGGTTGCATTGAGGTCTCACATCTCAGGGGACTATGCAAGGGATGTCTTGATAATAGCAAGTAAAACTACCTGACTGCTGAATACAAGCACTACGGTATTAAATACTACTGCTTACCAGATAACCAAGACATTCAGCATGCATTCAGCCTTCAATAAACCAGAAATAGCACTGGACCTCGCTGTCGCCGCCGTCGCGTTGAAATGCGATGCAGGCAAGGTACTTGTCAACCTTTGCCAACCCACCATCCTGGCACTGCCATTCAAGGTTCCTCTTTTCCTTGTAGTAGACCCATTACGCAATATCTGTACCAACTCTCTTGATGAATATTCATCATCTCCATCTGCTCATAGCATACTTCACATCGCCATCTCCGCCAGCCTGTTCATACCAGGCCGTTGGTTGGGATACGATGAGGAGCATAAGCATACTAATTATAAATGTTCTTTCCTTCTGTGGCCTTCTTTATGCATGCTTGCTTTCTTCTTCCAACTCCTTCGAGAGGTGATCGCCTCATATGCTGCAGCGGAGACAGAGCATAGAGCTCTCATTGACGGCTTACATAAACATTCACAACTCCGCCCGTCTGGGACGATCGGGCAGGTGCGTGCCACAAGAGCTGAGCTTCATCTCTCTGGGTCAGGACCCATTTATGTGGTAGCTCTTGCCATCTTCTGCACCTTTGGATCCGCTTTCTACACCAATAGGATCGGCCCCTCAGCTGGGGCAGTCAAATATCAGCCAATCGTATTCCATCTCTAGAAGGAACCCCTGTCTAGTGTACCAGTTAGCGCTACTTCTTTGCCATGCCAAAACACACGTGTATGCAAGTACCAGCACATCATATCTCCAGGGTACCGCGAGCTGAGTCCTGCTACGCCACCTGATTGGTCAGATGTCTCCGCGAGGCTAGCACGCTAGCGCCATTATCTCACTAGCGTATATTTAGCGTACTCTGCATAGGCTAGCGGGCTAGCGCCGGGACGACAGCCGCGCCGGCCTCCTACTGGCCAATTCCCACCTCCAGCGTAAAACATCGGCTCTAAAATGGCAAATGTGCAAATGCTGCATACTTCGTACTGAGAATTAATACAGTACGATACACAATGTACTGAGTATGTGCTAATGTCTCGCACACCCCATCGCCGGGCCCACCGCACATCTTGCAGCTATCATATTCGTTGCCTCTCACATTTGTCGTCATTTTCTTCTTTTCTCTCCTCTCCTCTATTCACCTTTTTCCTCTCAGTCTCTACCCTACTCGAATTGAAAACCCGCCAGGTTGTCGTGTCGTCAGCCCCCCCGATGAGAACCCCCTCATCTAGACCGGTCTCTTACTGCATTATGCACTTTTCTGCGTATGCGTCCTGTATGCCGAAACTCACCTCACCTTCAACTAGCACGTTTCTGCTCTGTATCTTCCATTTTTTTGTGTACTTGTACATTGTATGTGTGTGTTTTGTGAATTCTAATCTCAATCTCTCACATCTCTCCTGCATATGCACTTGTGCTTACCGCCTTCACCTTTTTCTCCTCGCTGTGTTTAATGAAACTTGTTTTTCGTACATATTCGGTCAACTATCTCTATGCAGTTGCAGTATGCAGATTCTGCGGGCACATGCAATCATTTGTCATTTTTTTGTGGTTATTCTCGCTTTTCGCTTTCATTAGGTTTTCGTTCTTTTTTGGTCAAAATTCACATCAACATGGTTGTTATCCATCATATTCGTACCGCCTCCCGGATGTCGATTTGTGACAGTCTACACCGAAAGACCCCATCTATGCAGCGAGGAGGTTGGTTATGCCTTCACAACTTATGATACCAACCTCTGTGGAATAAAGGTATTTGCATACTATACGAAGTACACTGTAATGCCGATACCGATCGACTCTATTGCACATGATCTCCCTTGCATCGGCCCCCCCTCTTTCCAGTATGTTTTCCTCCATATTCGTAGCTGAGCACGCTGAGATCATGACAATGACGAGTGTGGCTGTCCTTTTCCCCTCTAGTCATTGGCTATTCTCTGGTTTGTTACTCGTCATCGTCTTTTCGTCTCGTGTTGACTACTCTGGTTCTCGACAAGATCACCAATCTGCCACGGGGAACGTCTTTGACCTCACAATCGTCTTATCCCTCGCTTGGACCATTTCCTCGCGTTGTTCCTTCCGTGGCACGGCCCCTCTGTTGGTTCTGTCCCTCGTCCATTGAGCCATTGAACCCATTCAGCTATTGAACCCTGCTCATCGACATCGTCTAGTATCGAGACAGGCAATACTCCGTGCTGACTCCGTAGATTTGCACCTTGACTCTTTGTTGCACACCGTAGACCACGATCCCCAGAGGAAAAAGTCAAGTAGACATACTTATGGCGTATGCTTACATCCTCAGCCGGTTCCCTCCCATCCCCAGCCACTACTTCCCGAATGCTACTCTACACCATATTGTCGGATTCCCTCTGTAGTGATTATTGCAGAGCCCTCTTCTCATTTCTCTCTCATTCTTTGTCATGCACTTTATCCAGTTCACTCAGTGTATTTTTCCACAGGTCGCCGATGGCCCGTAGCTAGTGTGCTAGCTGCTGCTCCCTGCCCCATAATGGGCGGTCCTCCACTGCTGCCCCTCTCCCTCCGTCTGTGCCCTCCAGTCGCATCTCGTATCATAATCAGCAGCAGCGTCTTGGTGAGAATTAGTGAGTCTGGAGGTCTTTAGCTCTCTCTAGGTAGACTTTGACCCGAGTTGACCCAGTTACGCTCCCTGATAGTCCTCACATGGCGCCTATCAGTACGCCACCAGCACTGCATCCATCGGCACATCACCATGCCATATGGTCGCAATCGTTCCTGGCTATCTTCTTCAGCGAGTGAGACCGGTAATAGCAATTCAAATCAGTTTGAACCCTGCTGAATTGAGTGTAATTTAACATGTTAATTGGAATCGCCGTGTAATAAGCAATGAAGCAACACAATGAAACATTTTCATCAAATGCAATACAACGTATATTGCAAGTGTTAGGCACTACTAATCATTAATACCGGGCAATAAACATCAAA
This sequence comes from Ophiostoma tasmaniense, assembly GCA_022392925.1. Taxonomy (NCBI): domain Eukaryota; kingdom Fungi; phylum Ascomycota; class Sordariomycetes; order Ophiostomatales; family Ophiostomataceae; genus Ophiostoma; species Ophiostoma tasmaniense. The sequence goes on along the minus strand of JAKRGK010000001.1, from coordinate 448,072 downwards.
GAATCAGTACAGAAAGGATCAAATGGTTGCATCGTGGGCTGCAGGATGCAACGCTCCGGTACGTGTCCGCTCAACCGGTCAATGCCTCTGGGCTGCCACCACACACGGCATTTTGCCTAGAAGATCGGCATCCGCGGCAGAGTGATTCCGCAAAACACGTCCTTTATGCTAGAGTTTGTGCTAGAGGAAGGATGGTGTAAGATTTACAGAGTAGTGTTTGCGCAATACTGCTAAATACTACTGCTAGCCAAGGTACCCGTAGATCCCGTGGATGGGCCGTCCGTAGACCGTAGACCGTCGACAACCGTGCGTACTATAGCACGGGGTAGACGATCAGAGCTAACAAAATACAGCACAAAAAGAGAGAAGCCCATTGAATAATTAGCTGACAATCAAATGTCAAATGTCAACGTCAACGCCTACGGTCCGGTCCCGCACAACAAGGGAACAAAGCAAAAGACTTGTCAGGGCCGCAGAGCCATCAAAACTGAAAAGACCAACAGTCTCAAAGGCGCCACGAGGAGCTAGCAACAGGAGGCTAACAAGCGGAAGCGAACCAAGAACACGCCTGAAAATACAAAACAGACAAAGACCAAAACCCCAAGGGAGAGTCTGTAACAGCAAGGGATGCCTGGGGTAATTAGCTGAGAGCAGTAAATGCGCCAATAGAAGACGGTTGTCTCGTGTTATTGTATTGTGCATGGGGATGTAACTGCAGAGTAGGCAAATGCTAGTACATCCGAGTCACAGGCAAAGAGATAGATCACAATGTCAACATCATAGTCAAAATGGCATAGTGACACTAACAGGGCACCGTAGCGAGCTGAGTAGAATACGACTCTACGCTGCAGGGCCTGTATCTGGTTTGGCCAAGTAATTACTGTCTCGATACGCGAAAAGGTAGCATGAAGAAGTTGCAGTCAAGATTGCAAGCCAGGAAACAGGGAAGATGCAGTCTACAGTCGCAGTAGATATGTTTCAAGTAGATTCTGGATTCTGTATGTACTATGTAATGGTTGGTCCGGGTGTGTCGTATCAGCAAATCCCGCGATGAGGGTTAATGATAGCCAACGGCAGACACGAGGCAAAATACACACGACACAAATTGCACAGATCACAACGGACAGAAGCAAAATACCGCTGGTGTCAGTGCTCAATAGCCTCCCTTTCGAGGACTACTGCAGAGTGGCGGGTCTTTTTTTTTTCTAGTTTTCGGCGAGCTGGCGGGTACGGCGAGAGACAAGGTGTGCGCCGTAGTTTAGCTGTTAGTAGCTTAGCTGTCGAGATAGACACACCTTGGGGCTTGGCCGTGCTAGCGGCGGGCTGCGACGATAGTAGAGCAAAGAGTAAAGGGTCTGGAGCTATGCGGAAGTGGAAGTAGCACGGGTTTACATTGGATAGAAGCCATGGAAGACGGAAGGCAAAGAAAAGAAGCCAACAAGCAAGACGGGTGATGATGGACAGGGACAACAGACCCGGCAATACATCTTGCAACCAACACCACTCCGTGCTGAAGAGTAGCAATGCAACGCTGACGTGAATTTGTCATTCTAATATACAGAGGACTGGCATTGGTTACTGATTGTGTTGCAGTATGCAGCTGTGTGATGGGTCTCGATAAACATTGCCGTTTTGGCAGGCAATATCACCGACTATTCGGATAGAGGATGGAAAATGGGCTTGTCCACGGAGCAGCTACAGAATTCCAGTCCAGTGCAAAATGAAGAGGCAGACGTGTTGACATGTCATTAATTTTGTTGACAATCATGAGAGATAGTAAGAGAAAGAATCAACCAAAACAAAGTGTAGTTTATTAAATACATGGCAAATACATCTTCAAGGCCAAGTCACTCGTCACCAGTATTCTGTAGAAAACGACTTTAGCAGGGACAGTGTAATAAAAACCAGGACCGGGGCTATTCCAAATCCCAAGCCAACGATCCCCATATGTGCAAGTAGACAATGTCAACAGTGGTATTGTGGCGGACCACTGAGTGTTTACTTTGTACAAGTAGCTACTATGTAGACTAAATGCTTGAGTGGATGGTGGTGGCAGGAAGACCCGTTCCCCGGTTCCCCGCCAGCACAGACTCACACTCACATGCAGGCCGACAGGAACGAATGCAACGCTGACTCCAGCTAGGTGGAAAGGTGTTGGTACTCTGTAGGAAGAGACAATCTGAGAGACTGAGACTGGCGAGGTATGCTGGAGGGTAGTCCCGAATTGCTGTCTCAGAGAGATTGCAGTGCATGAATTAATTAAAGATTGAGGACAGAACTATTTTTATTTAATTGGATAATTAAAGATAGGCACAAAGAGGATGAACTCTGTATTCTGTATCAAGTTGTAGGAGTTTACTTCACAGTTTGATGATTCATGTCAAGGCGAGGCTGTGATTTCTCGTGATACGAAAACACAAGAATCAACGGGATATAATCCGGAGAAATACAACCCCAGAGTCAACAGTGCAAGTATTACGGAATGGCAAGACAAAGATTGAAAACCAACACTGAAAACTTTACCACGGCCACCCTGGCTGGAGATCACCCGTGAGCAACAAAGTGTCGTGACTGGGTTTGCCTGTCTACGAAGCGGGTCTGGACGTCTCCTCAGTACAAAGTATCAGCGAGTGCTCTCTGGGTATTCAAGGTAAGAGTAATGCCCGTGCACTCGCCGTATTTACATAGCCCGTAGTGCGCCGTAGTGTGCCGTAGTCGAGTCTGAATGGCGCTACGTGTAAATCATTGACACTTGTCAACAGGGTTCAGGGGTAGACTTTTTGGTGGCATACTCTGTGCTCTGAAGTAGATAGGTAGAGATAAAGACTCGGGATGTGTTGGGATGGAAATAGAATAAAACAACGGCCAGAAAATCAAACATGTTTGGAGCAGTGGCTGAGAATTAATCAGAAATCAAATCCAAATCAAATCAGACATTAATCAGAAATTGAAACATATCGTGATGACAAAGGCCACGACATCACGACGACGACAACGACGACGACATCTATCACAATATCGGCATGAGACAATGCAAATAGAAAAAGGTAGAATGCAAGGTAAGAATTCAGGTCGGCGAAGTTGTTTGATTATTGATTTTCGTTTCTTTTTTTGCTTCGGATTTATTTTATTTTCTTCTTTTTCGCCTTCATATTTCTTTTGTCTGCACAATATACCACCCTGCTAGCAATGCACCTCGCTTCTTATTACTCTTCTGTCCCTATCGCAGTACAGAGAGCCTGCTAGAATTTGGAATTCAGTGTGCTATATTGCTTTTTCCTGTCGTGTGCAGTCGTTTATGACCTCTCACATCTCTTGTGTATTTAGTATGGCGTAGTGCTGGGTGCTGGATTTAGTGAGGACTCGCTAGTCTGCTTCTACTGGTGCTATTGGCAGTGCTGAGTACAGATCGTGTATTACAGCGCCGATGCAGAGATCGCAGCTTGCTCCGGGCATCGAAAATGAAATAGAATTATCTCGATGCTCGATGCAATCCTGATAGAGCATCACCATATTCAGTCTTGATTCTTATCATGACTTGGTTCCAATGACAGCATCATGCAGAGATACAGTCTGGTTCTTGTTGCAGTTACCAACTTGTTTAAGCTTTCATATTCATTGAATCCGTTGGTTCCAACCATCCTCCTCATCTGTCCAGCCCTCCCTCCCAGGGACTCGCGGATATATGGAGCACTCCACCCGATCCGCAGCCATGTCACTTTTATTGAGAAATACCATCTCTTTCTACTTTCTACTTGTGCTTGTGTGCTTGCTTGTCTGTGTTTTGCTGACCATGCCCATCCACAATATGCAGTCTCTGATTTTAATGTTCTGATTTTCCGTGCTTATGCTGCCACCTGTCAGCTGAAAACTCAATCGTGTCCGTACCACAGTGATGGGATCAGTCGTCATGCATGTGTCATCTCTGTGTATGTCTACTGAGCTCAGTGATCTGTGTAATGCGCCTATCACTGCCGACCACTTGATCGTTATGAGTCCAATATTGCATCGTATCGTCGGATCTATTCATGAATCTCACTCCATCTCGACTCATACCTCTATTCTACAATTCACATTCCAACTAGCACTCAGACAGACGTTCCATTGTCTAATCTTCAGTGCTATGGCCTTGTTCTGCAGGCAATAACGGTGCATTCCAGTGTTGATTCTTCTTTCTTCTGCAAAGTGGCTGTTTGATTGTCTTCTTTCTTCTTTCTTTGGTATTCCCTCCTTGACTGTTGACTCCTTTATTCATGAATGCCATTGTTTGATTACTTATTGCGATGTGATGTTATCTTGATCTTGGTTTGATATCTGGTAACTGTCAAAATGTCCGTTTGCAGATGTGTTGCCGTCTGTCTGATCGCCTCTGATTTCTTTTGCTTTCTCTTTCATCCCCTTTGCCACGCCTGTCATCCATCACGTACATGAACTACACCACTCTTGTGCGAACCACACATTATTACTCGCACAAACAATGATATTGCCTCGAGCTGGCCCCAGACACGCCACACACATAAGATACATTGTACACACACACTCGCACAAGTGACTCCAACATAATAATCCCTCTCTATCCCTCTCTTCCTCGTCCTCGTCCTCTTTTTCCTGTGCTGCCCCCTCCGACCCAAAGATCCGTCAACTACCCCACTCACATGGCGATGATCGGCAGACAAGGAACGCACACACCATCTCAAGGCGATGTACTCTATAGACATGTTTATCCAGTCCATACGAAAGACATGTACATGTCCCATACAAAGTAGCGCCAGGCAGTACATTGTGCACAGAGTACATCGCAATCGTACATTGTAGACATTCTCGCTCAGCTGAGATCCCCGCCCTTTTTCAACTCGCTGGGTCTGGAAGCTGGCTGGTTCTTGGGATTGGGACACCCCTGTTGGTTTTCACTCCGGTTGAAATGCAAAAGCTTTTTCGAAAGGAATAATCAAGGAGAATGAATAAATTCGAACATTAATCAAAGAAGGAATCAATGAATAAAGTATTCCAACCGGAACATTACTTCTTTGGTCGATGGAAGCTGGTAATAGAGATGTGCGCATTGGCTTGAACTGGAGGCTGGATGCGAATCAAGACGGGATCAAAAGATAGATCAATAAACCAAACCACCATCACGGATGTCTTGCAATCCGGGATTATGAACCACCCGTCAAATGTCAAATGTCAAATGTCAAGCAAAGTCAGGGTATCGCGTACATTGTAGTCGCATGCATCCATGCAGGGTAATGGAGTGTGATTTGTTATCATCTCGTTGTATTCTCGACAGAGTACGGAAAACTCCTTCATCTTGTCGCCTCCATCACTTGGCTCCCTTGCATCATTGTCTCTATCTCGAGACTACATCCACCTTGCGTCTCATGCAGGCACGCCACGCTCTGAAAACTCTGCCCATGTCCAATGTGTTTCTGGTTTGTTTTTGTTAACAGAATAACTGGTTTTTTATTTCTTTTAATGCTTCGTTTATTTACTTTGTGCGTCGTATCTCGATTTACCCGCTAGAGGCCCATATTGGCGAAGAAATCGCCCTTCAGTGAGACATATGTCAGGTACACTGGAGAAAATGCAGGGGAAGAAGATGGAAGAAAAGAGGGTTGAGCGAGATAGATGCAAGTATGGAGAGCTGAAGGCATATGACAAGTAGGTTCAGAGAGACAGCGCAAAAAGATACACCGCAGACTGACTGCAAAATGCCCGATGTAGCACAGCATGTGTCGCACAACGGGGCAAGAGGTAAATAGAGCGTCTAAAGACAAGGACCCGACTGACTTCCGCGTAATACCACACAAATAGAGCACTTTCTACAAGGCTGTGGCTCATCCGGGGCAAGTACACGGTGTGACAGCGGGCCGTATTCCGTGTAACAGCGGGATACGAATGAGCTGTCAGTGAAAGATGGGCGAGTAAAGAAAGAGTACACGGTGTAGAGCAGGTGAGAGATAGTATGTGGGCCAAATATCATATCAAAGTATGAAAAACTGGCCGAATGAAAATCAAACAAAAAGAATGAAAATTGAAAAGAAAGAAAAACAAACATTAAAATAGAAAACCATAAACATTAAAATAAAATCCCAAGAACCCTTGGATCTTGATACAGGGCCCTGGTCTAGTCGGAGGCCCAGCTGCATCTCATCTGTTTGTGATGAGATGGTGAGATGGTGTACTGAATGGTGATCTTTTGTGTTTCTTTTTTATTTGTTTGTTTTTGATATTTCTTTTTATTCGTGCATCTACTTGGTACTCTTCCTCATATGCACATTCTCTCACATTCTACCGTTTACTTATGCACTGATGTCAAATACCGCCATGCCCATCTCCATCTCACCCAGCCATGTCCACCTCTCCTCGCATGCATATGCATCGGAGCAGCACAGATTTGGAAGACCACAGCTGATCGCAACTATCTTTGTGCAAGATACTCTGTATTCGTACTGTGGTGAAGAGTATTCAGTAGCAGTACACCCAGATATCTCAGTCTTCCAGAACTGATCGTCTACCCATGGCTCGCTTTGTATGAGCCCGGCTGATCCCCTCCCTGCGTGACCCTGAGTTTCTTTTTCTTTTTCTTCTTTTTTTCTTTTTTTGTATTTATTTGTTTGGGTTATTTTGTTTCCTTTTAACAAAGTGCATCATGTCTACCACTCTAATACCATGTCATCTTTGCTTACTATTTGCCTCTATCTGCCTCTCTTGGCTCTACTCAGTATGCCCGCTCCAGCTGCCGTCGGCCTCACCATGTCCCAACTGGTATCTCGCCGGTATTCCGATACCCCCTCAGATCTTTCATGGATCTCTCACCTTATTCCACCTGTTTGATACTGCTAGTCTGGGCTCGCCACTGTTTCTTTATTTCGTACTCTGTAGTTAGTCACTGCTTCCTAGGTCAACCCACATACCCTCACTACTCGGCCTCGCCTCGACTCTAAACCTCACCCTCCGATCTCGAGACTCAGCTTGCCGAGTAAAAAAGAAAAGAAAGCAAATGTGATTTATGATATCTGCTAGGCTGGAGCACGGAGGATCCTGTCCATAGTGCTAGCAGCAGCAGGTCTGGCCTATGGGTTGAATATGGACTAAATACCAGAGGCCCATAAGACATCTCAGCTTTTTGCTTTGGTTTTTCCTCTTGCTTTCTTTTTCCTCTCTGCTCTGTACGACGTCGACTACCTCTACCAATATACACCCCCAGACCCTCTTGTCGATCCCGACCCATCTGATCTGCCCTGGCTCCCCCCGTCGTAGGTGGACCATTTCTCGTCATTCTCTGAGACATCTTATTCAAAGTAAATAAAATCAAATAATAAATCAAAATCAAAAGTAATATTCTTTCTTTTTCATCCTCACACACCCATGCTCTTTTTCTATTTCCCTCTAATACCACAACCACCACCACTAACATCCTCACCTCAGTCTTGCAGTCTTGCAGTCTCTCAGTCTCACACCCAGGGTCCATCAGACTGTCTCTCTTGTCTCGCTCGCCTCTGCTCTGTCTCGTCTTCATGATTTATATTCAACGCTCTCCCCGTCTTCTTCTCCCTTGACGTCCATCTTCATTTCTCATCCTCTTCATTCTTGACATTCTTCATCCTCTTGCATTGTTAAGTGCTCGCTTCACCCTTACTGTCTTTACCTTGACCATCTCCTCTTTATCCTTCCATCAATATCCCTTGTATCAGACTCAACGTTGTCTCCCTTCCCGGTCTCGCCTTACAACACATCAACACATCAACAACATCAATATAAACATTGCCAACCCATCAACAAACACCAACTTCCACCAACTTGCTCACTCCAACCACTCCAACCGCAATGGCTACCAAGTGTGTGGCGGCTGCCCTCCAGGGCCATCGCCGTCGTCTCAAGAAGCGCTCCTCCGCCAAGATCCACAAGCACCAGCCCAACCGCCTGACTGCCCTCAAGCTTGCCCGTCTCCAAATGCAAAAGAACAAGAAGTCGTCTGCTTCTGCTGCTTCTTCTTCTTCTTCTGTCTCGTCCGCTTCCGACTCTGAATGCTCCCGTGAATCGTCTCCCGTCTACCAGACTCGTCCCCAGATCATGACCCCAGAGAACCGTCACATGCTCGAGGAGCTCTTTGGCCGCTACAACGACGAAGAGCGCCACGCCGCTGACGTCCTGTCGTCGCTGTGCAAGGCTGGCCTCGTCCGTAAGGTTGAGTCTTCCTCCTCTCTGTCCTCTTCCTTCTCTGCTGCCGAGTCCAAGGACGTCTTGGCTCTGCCCACTATGCGCCAGACTACCCACATGCTGAGCAGCTGGCAGTCGGTTGTCGCCGGCAGCACACCCCCTACAATCAAGGTGGATGCCGATGCCGACGATTGCGACTCGGACTCGCCCATGACCCCCGAGCTGTCCTTCTCGGCCTCCTCCAGTGCCCGCTCGTCTGTGTCTGGCGGCTCTCCTTCGCCCAACAGCGAAGACACGCTCGGCTCGCCCGTTCTCCAGTACGCTCGTCTGTCCTCGCCCAGCGGCCCCCCGCCGCCACCATACGACGCCTGGCGCAAGAGCATCGCCCTGAGCGATGCCTCGCCCACTCTGGGCCCTCGCCGCCAGTCCTCGCCCGTCTTCAGCAGCTCACACTACTCTGCTCCTGCCACCCGCTACACCAACACCCAGCAGCAGGCCAACCCCTTTGCCAAGTTTGAGGAGAGCTACTTCAAGACCCCCTCGTCCTCATCCTCGAGCGAGGAGACACAGACTGCCCGCGCCAATGGCGACGACAACGGCATGCCATCACCGCCGCAGTCGCCCACTGACGGCGGCTGGTCCAGCAAGCACGCTCCGCGCGCTGCTCCTGTTGCTCCTATCTCTACTCTGCCCACGCCTCCCCAGTCCTTCACTCCCTCCATGCAGTCCCAGGCACCGGCACAGCAGTTCCACCCCCATGTCCACTACGCTCGCCACAACCAGTACGAGCTGCCGGCTCCCATGCCCAGCATGCGTCGCAACACCCACGCCCACTCTGCTGAGGACATTGCCACCACCGTCCTCACCGTCCCTGCCCACAGCCTGGCCCGCGAGCCCATTGCGCCCATCTCTCCCCTGAGCCTGCCCCATGCCTTTGGCCGCCGCTCTACTCTGCCGCCTATCCACTACCACAACTACCAGCAGCAGCAGCAGCCTGTGCACGCCCAGCACTCGCAGCACCACCTCAGCCCGCGCATGGCTGCCAAGATGGCTGCTCGCAAGGACCGCGTCTCGTCCTTCTCTACCTACCCCGGTGCTGCCTCTGCCTCTACTCCTTCTACCCCAGCCAGAAAGTCCTCGTCTGTGCCCAAGCCGCACTGCAATGTCAAGTACGAGACCGCCGAGCTTGACTTTATCATGTACGAGCGCACCACCAAGAACCGCCCCTGGGAGGACGTCACCGCTTCCTTCAACGCCGCCCTGCCCCACCTGCGCCAGTACGCCGACATGGACTACATGCGCGTCGGTGGTCCCGGTGCCTCGTCGCCTGGTGCTGCCGCCGGCTCGCCCTCGTCTGGCGACATGAGCAGCAAGGCCACCATGGACCGCTACCGCGCACGCCCCGAGCGCACCACACCCGGCCTGCAGGCATCCTACTACCGCCTGCGCCTTGCCCTGCCCCTGCTCGACGAGGCCGGCAAGCTCGTCTTTGACGCCGCCACCAACAAGCAGGTCTTCACCGAGGTCATGGTGCGCGACGACAAGAGCCGCAAGAAGAACCGCCGCCTGTCGACTGTTCCTGCTGCGCCCTCGTCGGCCGCCACCTCGGCCACCCACCCCAAGCCGGGCGAGGACTCGAGCGTGCACCTGGTGCTCTACTTCCCCGAGCGCGTCACCTACTACGACTACTGGTTTGTGTCGCACGAGGACAAGGCGCTTGCCCGCCAGCGCGCCTACGAGCGCAACATGCAGCGCGCCCAGCGCGGCCTGCCTGCGTGGCACCCTGGCTGCGACGACCCCGAGTCGGGCATCCTCATCCGCAACAAGGACTAATTTCCTTTTCGAAAACCAGTTCCTATGCTTTATGACCAGACACTGTCTGCTGTATTAGTACCGTTTTACCTTCAATTCTTGTATTTTTACCATTTGTTATATTCCCCGATCTCTTTGGGTCATCGTCCTTTTTCTTCTTTTCTTCTTTTCTTTCTTTCTTTCTGATTCGTCAGCCCCCTTGTTTGCTTCTTCACTTGTTTGTTCTACAATGTATATGATGGATGGCTGTTTGATCTTTTGTTGGTCTTTTGTGTTTTTGTTTTGTCTTTGTCTACTTGTTTGTTTTTCAACCGTCTGTAAGATTATGTGTCATGGGAGATGAAAACGAAGACCTGTCTCGGCACTTCTTCTTGTGTATTAGTTTATCGGGAGCCAATGGCTGCTTTTTATATAGTTTTGATGAATCTGAATATGATATTCAATAACAAACCAGGTCTATAGCCAAGTGATACAAAAATAAAAGCAAAATGCGTGTAAAATCAAAAGGGGGATTTGGTTCAAATTCAACGTCTACAAATCGCCAGGTTTTGTGAGCCGAATACTAAGTGGCACGCCAATGCCAAAGCTGCCATCGCCGCTCTCGCCTTCGCCATCGCCATCGCTGTCCTCCTCAAACTCCTCCATGTCTGACGCATTGCCGTTGCGGTAGAGGTATGCATCCCGGTCAAACTCGTCGTCCGATGACACCTCGTCTTCCGGGTAGTCATGCGTATAGTAGTTCTCTGCGTTCTCATCCTCGTCGTCCTCAAACTCCTCCTCACTGTCCTCCTCGACACCGTAAAAGTACTCCAGGTCGGGCTCGTTGTCAAACACCAGCAGACCGATCGTCGCCGGGGCGAGGCCATTGCCTGCTGCGCTGTCTGCTTCGGCTGCGGCTTGTGCTTTGGCTGCCTCGTGGCCGGGAATGCGCACATACGTCTCGGTGACATAGTCGTCATCGTCCGTCTCGCTGCCGCTAACCATCTCGTCGTCTTCTTCGTCATCACCCGTTCCATCTTCTCCCATTTCTTGGTCATCGTCGCCATTGGTCTCCTGACTGCCTCCGTTTTCGGCTGCATGCCGTTCAGCGAACCGTGCTGCAGGCTTGGGCTTGTACTTGGCATAGGCCGCCTTGCGCCGCTCATTGGCCAGTCGCGACATCTCATTCCGTTCGCGCTCAGCCTCGCGTTGTGCGTCGCTCGTACGTGCCGTCTGCTCCATCTGTGCCAGATTGCGCCCGATGATCTCGAGCGTATAGTCGTTCATGTCACGTGTCAACTGTGCCATGTCCGTGTTCCACTGCCGGTGGCTAAGTGATGGCGGTAGGGCAGGGGTCGTGTTGGACGTTGTTGTGGCTTTCGCATCCGTATCTGTTGCAGTCTCCCCACTGCTCGGGTCCGTGACGTCCACATGGCCGTCAGAAGTAAATGTACTCAGGTTGGAAGCTTTTGTTGCGAGCCGCCGGCCGGGTCTCTTGGGGAGAGGTGCCAGCGTAGCTTCTGGTGCAGCCGCATCCGTTGTGCTCGAGGGAAATGCCACCCGGTCGTCAACGACGGCCTTACCAGCACCAGCACTGCTGCTCTTCTTGCGCCTGCGCGTCTTGTGCTGGCTGCGCTCTACAAATACTGCTGGCTCCGTTGGGTTCTGCCCGCTCGCCGCATACCGTGCTCGCTTCCGGACACCAGCCATGTTCATACCCGTCGTAGACCCTGCAGGCGGTATGAGGCCCGCTGCTGCGTGCGCGGCCATCAGCGAGTGTCGAGAGAGATGAAACCGGCGCGGCGCGGCGATTGGTCGTGGACTTGGGACAGCTGAACTTGGCTCTAGGTCGATACTGGGGACTGTCGTAGCTGAAGGCTTTGTCGGGGTCGGAGGTGCATTCTTGTTCTTGCGCTTTTCGTCGCCGGGCTGCGTTGCGTGGATTCGAGGAGCACGCGCCGACCGCTCGCCTAGAAGACTACCGTTGGCCTCGGCCTCGGCGGCTGCGCGCTTTGCTGCCATCAGTGCCGCAGCCTCGGGATTGTGTCGCTGGTACAAGAAGGCATCGCTTCTGTGTCTCTTGGTTGCACTTTCGATTTCTGCCTTGTTAGTCTGGGCGATGCGAGGTCAAGTCTCTGGTGACAGGAGACTCACTCAGAAAGGACGGCACCGGGCCCTCTTCCGTGCGCTTCCGCTTCACGTGGATAACCTGAGGCGGGAGAGACATTGTAGGCGATCTAAACGGAGTCGAGGTCTGCTTGTTGTCTAAACAGTAGATGCAAAGTAATTGAGGCTTTCAAAAGCCTGAAGATAGAGGACTAGTCAATGTCCAACGTGGCTGAATGTAGGGAGTGCCGGATGTGGATTGTGGGGGGAAGCTTTGGCTTAATAGCGGTCCAAATTTTGCCATGGCGACCAAGAAAAAGCGGACAGCCTTGTAGACATTAATCTGTGCCCCACTATCCACTATGACATAGTGACTTCGACCTCACATGCAACTCACAATCACAGCACCACCGCCAGACAATGTCATCATCAAAGTTGATTCATAAAATGCAACAAAATTGCCACAATGGCTCAAAATAAAACGCCCCAAAAATAAACAGGCCTTTGTACTCCAAAGTGTTAAATAAAGATAGTTCATTCCTTGTCAGACGCCCGCTTAAGAGGCTCGAGACCAAACACTTCGCTGTTGGACCGGTTTGCAGTCGGCCGACTCTGGTCTGACAGACCTGTCGTGTCTGCCAGTGGATCAATAGAGTCACCAAGGGGTGATTGGCCTACCGAGTCACCAAATAAAAAGGCATGCCGTGTGCGTGCGGCAGGACTGGGCCGTGACGGGCCGCTCTTCTTTGCAGGACTAGACGACGACTGACTTGACTGATTAGCAGAAGCGGCTATCTTGCTACTTGTAGAAACGCTTGCCGGGGTGTCGCCAGGTTCTAACATCCATGCAAACGATGATTGTGCGAGCGATGACCGTGCTGGAACAGTGTGAACTTCGTGCGCTACTTCTTTTGCCTTTATTGCCTCTTTGATCTCTGGAGGGCTTGTCTTTGTAGACTCGGCAGCAACCTTTGTCTGGATGTCAGCACCATCATTGTCACCAATGCCAGCCAATGGTGGAATAGAGTTGACATCAGTCTCAGCAGCCTGTGTCTGCATGAGTGGCGTTTTGGGTAGTGCCCTTGGCAGTACTGTCGTCTCTTCAGCAGCAGACTGATCAGTATCGACCGGCGGCGGGAGTACAACACCAGTCACGTCTTGCGCAGGTGGGATCACCTCGGCTGTGGTTGTGACTGCCGGAGAATTCAGGACTGGTTGGGGTGTTTCTGTCGGTACGTCTGCCGGTGTCTCTGTTGGAATATGTTCAGGTTCTGCTTCCGGCTCAACCACAGGCAGAACCAGACTAGGGTCTTCGAGATAAACCTTGACGAACTGCACCTTGGCCGCAGCTATCTCAACTTCTTCAATCCACTGCTGCTGCTTAAATTTCTGCATCTCTGCATCAGAGGGTACACCTGCTTGTACGTCGGTGTCCTTTGGTGTTGCTGACTTGGCGACTGCTCTGAGAGACACAATGGTCTCATCTAGCATAATTGCCAGTTGCTGGTTGCGCTGCTCCATATCGGCAATGGTGCGCATTGTTTCGCCATATGAAAGACGCCGTTTACCGCTACCAACAGGCGCCGAGTCTAGCAGCGGCGACGAGAAGCCCGACCGTTGACCCTGGGCGCGACTAGGTGTATTGCGCTGTGCCTGTGCCTGGGCAGCAGCGTGCTTGGCTTCCTGCAAACCTTGGGCTACATTCCGCTTAATTTCGCCCATTGCATCACGCACGGCCTGGTTGATACCGAGCTTCTCGCCACGTTCAAACACGTTTCTAGCACCTTGGAAAAGCGCCTCAACACCTTCACGACGTTGAATAAACCGAGATGGCGACAATGATGTACTAGATCCGGAAGGACCAGCCTCTCCAGGGCTCGCTGCGAAATTATCACCAGACCCAGACCCAGGGCGCGATGCCCGCAATGGCGAACGCGCCATGTTGAGAGTGCGGCTGCGCAGACTTCCCAGGCCGGCAGCGAATGTTGCGGAAGGTGTTGGTTGGCGTGTGCTAGCCGAAGACGCACTCACCGGCGAGACGGTTCGTGCTGGCGACTTGCCAGAATACTTGAGTATCAGCTCTGCTCCGCCAGCAGCATTAAGGTGATCTCGGAGAAACACGGCATCACCGACAAAAGTGTGTGGACCATAGAGCGGCTCAGGTGCCGGGTACTTCAGAAGCGCTTGAAGCGCCGTAGAGTAGTCCGCATCAATAACTTGAATGTTAGTATTTTCTTTGACGCTATTTCCATCATGCGTGGGGATACATTCAACTCACGCTGCCAACGGATGCGAAGCAGCATTGCCACGCATATCAATGGGACCAAGTTCAGCTTCGGGTCAATTGCAAAAATATTGTCCCATAAAATAAGGTGTTGTTCAAAGGGAAACTCTCGGCCAAACAGAAGCCGAATCCATCTGATCAGGAAGATCTGTGGTAGAATCTCAATGTTTTTGAGATGAAGGGCCAATTCAGGGTCAACTTTCATGAGCGAGCCCTCGTGGATCTCCTTGCTGAGCTCAACGATGGTGCTCTCCTCGATGGCAGCAGCGACAGGATTACCAGACACAATGGTAGGGTCAAGAGACGGTGAGATTGCTGGAAGGAGTTCTGCAATTGATGCTGGCAGGGCAGGATCAGTGGCCGTGAGCGTGCCTGTTGCCGTAGTGGCTGTTGCAGCTGGTGCATTGCTTGTTTCATAAAAGGATTTTGCTCTGCTCATAATCTTGGAAAACAAAACGTAGGCATCGTGCTCAATGTGGGTTCTATCCAGCATTGTTCTCATATCGGTTTCGCCAGATACAGAAGACGAGCCTGTATCTTGATCGATAGTATCCTCGTTCAGCACATAGACGAGCGGTGCGAGGAGCTCGTGCATTCCCTGGCGGTATCCGCCGGCCTCGGGATTCTCTTTGCAGAAAATGAAAAGAATATCCAGAATCAGTGTCTGGATCTCCTCCTGATGATAGAATGGGTCATCTGGCAGCCGGCGCACATCTTGCAGAATCTCGGCGCGAACAATCTCGTCAAGCCTGAAAGTGTCCCACGGAGACTAACAAACTGATAAGTATATGATAGGAACTGGCCACAAACCCGAACACTCTTCACTCACCTCTGGATCATCTGCCAGCGGATCAACAGTCAGCTCAGCCAAAAGCTCGGGGTGCTTGATATATTGCAGGTAGCGTCCGCGCAGTTTATCATAGTCTTCTCGGGCCGCGCGGAGCACAGAGATGCGCTCCGAAGCCGGAACATCACGAAAAAGAAGAAACACCTTTATGGTTAGTATACTGCCAGGGATACACAGTGAGATCTGCAGTGTTCAGTGTTCACCTTCCAGCAGACAGAGCGACAGCCAGCCTCGCACGGGCTAGAGGGACCGCCGGTTTCTACAGCCTGTTGCAGAGCTGCGAGGTCACCTTTGGTCTCGGCCCATCGCTTCCTAGTTATGGTGTCAGAGCTTGACTTGTCGGTGGCAGACATGATTGGTAGATTGAGTGCGCGAGAGAGAGGCCATGATAATATCTGGACTGTCCCTTCTCTGCCTCCTCAAATTGGCCCTGGGACTGCTCTTACCTGCCCTCGTCCAACGCCCTCATAGCTCCTGCGCGTTGATAGAAGAATTAAGAGAAGGAACGGCCCACGTAGTGTCCTTGATGCGCGTCGACGGTATACCTTTGGGAAGGAGCGCTGCAAATAGGACCAACCGGCAGTCGGATAATGCGTCTAATGAGGCAAGAGCAACCAGTGGCGTTGCTGTGAGACGTTTCTTGCAAGTAGCTTGTGTTGGGGATACGTCAGTTGCGATGGCGGGCTTTGTCTTGAGCCCTGGACGCCTGTAAAGGTTTAGCGGCATCCAGGCCCTGACCTCGTTTCTGGGCTGTTGCCCCGCTGGTAGCCACGCCATAGCCTATCAGGGACTAACATCTTTTAGGTGGAAAGCTCTCTTGTCGCGCCTTCCGTGTTGAAAACTCAAAGCTTCAGAAGTTTTTTATTCTTCAAATAGAAAGAGCGACGAAGGAGATGCCTTCTATTAGATACAGAGGACAGGTTGTACTTGCCGGTTTGATTTAGATTCATGGGAACCGAGATATGAAGAGTTCACAATACGCACAATAATTCGATAGCTCCAGCTCCTGTCTTGTGGAACTTCTGGCCAGATACGGGCGCACGTGCCCCACCCTCACGACATTCCATCTCACTGGCCAGCTAAACACACCTCAAGGCCACCGTCTTATGGTTAACCATCTCCTTGACGAGCTTTAGTTTGACTTGCCTCGTCAAGAGATCCCACAGCTTATCCTCGCACAAAGAAAATAGGTTTCAAACTCGGTTCATATCCTATACAGCTGTATCCCGCCAACCCAAAGACTAATCGGGCGCCCCGGCACCATGTCCGCGGATCTCTTTGCCCAGTTCGGCTCCTTCTCGGGGGACAACAGCTCGGAATCGGGACAGCAGCAGCAGAGCCAGTCACAGTCACAAACCGGAAACACTCAGACGCAACAGCCAGCCGACGACCCGTTTGCGTTTCTCAGCTCGGCATTCTCACACCCACCACAGCAGCCAAAGCAGCCACAGCAGTCTACTTATCAGCCGGCGCCGGCATACACAGCTCCGGCTCAGCAGCAGCAGTCATGGTCAAACTTTGGCGTGCCCCTGGAGCCATCACGGCCAGCCCATAATCCCCAGCCTTCAATGGACTGGGGAGCTACAGGCACATGGGGCAGCTCTATTGCTACAACGGCTGCACCAGCTCCGCCACCGGCTGCCGCCGATGCAGATGAAGAAGATGGATGGGGTGATTTTGAGCAGGCATCACCAGGTCCTCAAGTCCAGGTTCAGTCTGCTTCTTCAAACCAGTCTCACTTGCAGCAATCACAGCTCCAAGCACAAAGTCAGCCCCAGATGCAGCCGACAGCTTCACAGCCTCCACCGGCACAACAACCCATCCGGACCCGCGTCGTACGTGCACCGACATTGGACTTGCTATCAAACAGCTTGATCAACTTTGGTGATTTTGCACCGCCGGCTAACTCTACGCCACCCCCACCTCCGCGGCAAGATCCAGCTCCCCAAGCACAAGGTCCGCCACGACAGCCTTGGATGAATGAGCCTACTCCCCCAAAAGTAAAGAAGCAATCTGATCCCAATGTCCTGTTCGATGTCGAGGACTTTGATGAGAATGAACTCCCAGACGATGATTACGACGATGACGACGACGAGTTTGGTGATTTTGAGACGGGACACCCCTCACCACCAAGGGCCAGCGTGGCTTCGAGTCGACCTACGGCACAACCGGTGGCCCCTACAGCTGCTCCAACCCGTCCAGCGGCAGCCGCAACATCGTTGATGGATCTGCTATCACTATCTGATCCTGAACCAGCACCAGTGCCGGCTGCCCCATCGCCGTCTCTTACAATGGACCAGTCGTTGTCCGGCCTAGGCTTTGGCCAGCAGCAACCACCACCAGCTCGCCACCATGCAGCAAGCCATCTCTCACCATTAAGTTTTGGAAGCACCGCGACATCTGGCAATCTGCCGCAAACTCCAAAGTCGCCCTCGTTCCAAGAGCGCAATCCCTTCCCCGGCTTGGCAGTCACTACACCACAGTCGGCCCAGTTCCCTACACAAAAAGTACGGAATAGGACCCCATCCCCAGTCACTAATTGGCCGACTTTTGATTCCGCTCCAAATTCACCAAATGAGCCCGCACCGAGATCCAAGGAGGCAGCTGCTCCGCAACTCACAGAAGACGACTGGGATGCCTGGGAAGCTGTCGACTCTGCCCCAGCTAAACCTGCCGTCAAGTCTACCAAGCCAGCGAAAAAGTCCAAACCCGCAGCTAAACCAGAGCCAATCGTATCTGACTGGGACTGGGGTATCGATGACAACTTTAGTAAAGGTCAGGGCGTGTCTGTAAACTTGCCGCCGGGGATCAGCAGTATTCCTGTGGCCAAGACGATTCCGGACAATGCACCACCGCCCACAAACGTTCCACCGCCCGCTATCTTGTTGTCTCTCTTCCCCACACTGATGGCATTGCCAGACGAAAAGCTCTTCAAGCCCACGGCCTCTCAGTCGGCCGAAGTGCGTAATCAAATTCTTAGCCATCCCAAGACGATTGCATTCTTGCGGAACTATCTGCAGATTATCGTCGTGGCAGTGCGTGTGATCGCCGGCCGCAAGCAGCGCTGGCATCGCGATCGGTTTCTCTCGCAAAGCATGTCTATCTCGGCCGCTGGTAGTAGCAAGGGTGGCGGCATGAAGCTTGCAGGTATCGACAAGACTCAGAATCAACGCGAAGACCGCGAGGCTGCCGATGTCGTGGCTGCCTGGCGTCGGTATGTCGGCAAACTTCGCAGCGCCGTTGCAATGGTCAATACAGCCCTCATAGCTGCCGAGGCTGCCGACCACAAGCACTACCTGCCTTTGAAACTTCCCGACCTCCAAAGCGAGACCGTGCCCGTGACCACAGCCAAGCAAGTGCCGACCTCTACTCGGCCATGCGTGATCTGTGGCCTAAAGCGGGACGAACGCGTCCGGGGCGTCGATGGTGACGACGTGCAGGACATGTTTGGGGAGTGGTGGGTTGAGCATTGGGGACATCGGGCATGCCGTAATTTCTGGGTAGAGCACGAAGCAACACTTCGGTCAAAATAGTGCCGGCTTGACATATCGTTTGCCAGGTAGCATAGATGAGTTTGGATTAGATAATCATGACACTTGTTGGCAAATCAGTGTTTCAGTGTTCAGGGTCCAGATTTGCTCATTTATCGAAGAGTTTGCACTACAGACAGGCTCTAATTATTCACTCAGGCTTTCTAAGGAGAGGTGAGTCTTGTGTCATTCCTTCTGCCTATGCCAGTCGCCCCTTCCATGTTAACAGCATAAGATGTCGTCATCCGACAGCGGCTTTATTGTCTTGAGGACGGAGCGAGATCGCCTGCAACAAGAAATGATACATTCACAATCGGCAGGAGCACGATGTTAAGCTTCACAAACAAAAAGAGAAAGAGCAAGACGCAATGGGGGCCAAGATTTGAATAGGCGAATTCAGATAAATGTGTAAAATGCTATATTATCCCATACAATGTACATTTAGGGCATGAAGAGCGATCTCAAGACCCAGCTGCAGCTCCAATTCGTAGAACCATAAAACCAGATAAAGTGTGACAGCAAGTGAGAGATGGGCACTTGAGCTGCATATGCATAGGAATATATGTAAAGTGATTGATCGCTCTTTCCCCAGCGACATGTACTTTCCAATTGTGTCCAGTTACGTTTTGCTCTGTCGTTCGCACTTGCTGTTTTCGATAATAATTCTCTCCTATAGCCGGAAGGTGCGTGAGGGCGTCGCCGCCCGCACCTTCTCTATCAGTGATTGGATACAGCAGTGCGAGATGCATGCAGAAGGAAGTGGAAAGGAAACGGAACGAGATGTGCACGATGACACTACCCCAGGTCTGATACAGCACATGAGCCCGTCCGCATTCCGCCCCATCCGTCTGATTTTCTCCGCCGTCTCTTGATGACAGGAATAGGCCTACTGCCTATAACGGTCGGCCTTCTCTTATCAATAAATTGTCTCCATTTAATCCTCCTGGATCTATTCAAAGTCTACGTGCCTGCAGTAATCCTGAATTTCTGGCCTCTTCATCGGGTTGCTCCTTCCTTAACCCTGACTGTTTGTCGTGTTCGCTCTGTAAAAAAAAGAAGATTTACCCAACATTGTCGTTTGCGCCTTCCTGGCTAGTGACCACGTACCTACTACGCTCTTGCTCAAACCAGAAAGCGCTGCACATAGCACTTGCCTTTCCCGTCTCTGAACTGCTGCTTCCATTTATATTTTGTCTTGCTCCTTTCCTACTATTCTCCGTTTCTTCCTCTTCTCTTCTCTCTTCTTCCTTTCTTCTCTCCTCCTTTCATCTTTCCCTTCGTCACCCAACTTCTATAGCCTCAACGTCTACTTGCTCCCCTCCCTCTACTTCACAATCTTTCTTCTAACCCTAATCCTCTCCCGACACTCTCACTCTCGCCACTCCTCACTTCTTCTCTTTCCACCTCCACTCAATCGTACCCGCCCTCTCCACCGGCACTCCTCCAGCTCCGCCCAGCTCTTCCCCAGCTCGCCAGTCAGCTCCTCTCCAGCCTGACGGGTTCGTCTGGTCCAGAGTCCAGACCCTTGCCCATTGTCTTTGCCGTCAATTTGTACAAATCTCACCCTTTGTCGGCATAATCTCTTGCTTGCAGCCTCACGCGACCATAGTACAAAAGTTGTAAGTTGGCGTTTTTAGTGGCTTTTTTTTTGTTCTTAACGGTGTCAAGTGTCAAGGGCCCTTGAGCTATCGTCCAATTCTACCCTTTCCCTCTCCCGCTTGCTAACGCATGAGTCGTGCCATGTGCATGTAGTCCACCCACTAGTGCTAAGAGCCCGAGCTTCCGTCTTGCCTTCTAGCAATCCGGGGATTTATTCTTCGCTCTGCACTAACTGCGCATAACTCTTCAGGCCAGCCAAAGCTAGTACTCTGTAAGTGTCTTTTGTCTTTTGCGTTGATAGGTTTCACGAGGTCACTTGTGCCCTTGTTCCGCATGTCACTTTGTTGTGTTGCGCACTACCCCGCCATCAACACGAACAGGCAGTAAAACCAGCATGCGTCTGCCTGTCTACCTCTCCTCTGCATTCTCCAATGGCGAGATGCTCTTTGTTATCTCGATCCAAATCACTACCGCTTCCACAGCCCACGCATGCTAAGATTGTGTTCTTCGTATGCATTGAGTGCATTGAAGACAATTCCCAGTGGAGCGGTGTCTTGTCGGCTTTCGTCCCTAGTGCTCCGTTTGGACCTGGCTGGCCTAGTTGATCAACATATGCTCTCCACTCTTGCCTTGAAAGCCGTCTCGTGTTAGCTGCAGTTTCTGCAGCTTCCTCCAGGCACACTTAGGCCTCATATCACTGCCTTTTCGTTTATTTCTGTTCTGTGCAAATGATCTCACAACTCGGTTTTCCTTATTTCCTACTGAACCACCTGTCACATTGTCCAAGGCCCGACTTCATTGATGTTGAACCTCTGTTGATATCGTGCAACTTGTGCTCTCCATCCAATCAGGACCTGCAGCTAACCTCACTAGCTGTACCGTGCGCGTGCACTCCCCCACCACCTAAGCGTCGCAAATTCATTCTTCCTTCGCCCGCAGCAAAAATCCGCCCCCCCTCATTCTTTTGTCTGTTTTTTACTCCTCTCTCCCACCCCCCCGAAAAGCTCCCTGTTCGCCCAGCCTAAACCGCGTTCATACATCCCAACACCTTCACCTTCACCCCATCCTCTTTTCTCTCCTTCACCACCTTTCTCATCCTCCTTCACCACCGCCTCTCCTCCGCCTCTCTTCGCATCCGTGATCTTTTCTCCTCCGACATCTTCTTTCTCTTCCATTTTCTCTTCTCTCTTATCCGCTACCGCCCCTCCTCTTCCTCCGCTCTCTCCACCCATCATCTCCAGCAACTTCTTGACCGCCTTCCTTCAAGAATACCTTCCCAAGAATATCGAAAATGTCTGCTCAGGATATCCCCTCCAACGGCAACGATGTCGCCGACCTCGACCACATGAAGGAGGACCTCGGCCCCGATGGCGAAACCATCCCTAAGACCGATGAGGAATACGCCCAGACCCAGCTCACCCTCCGCGCCATTGTTTCCTCCAAGGAGGCTGGTGTCATCATCGGCAAAGCCGGCAAGAATGTTGCCGATCTGCGCGACGAGACCGGCGTCAAGGCTGGTGTCAGCAAGGTTGTCCAGGGTGTTCATGACCGTGTCCTGACCATCAGCGGCACCTGCGAGTCCGTCGCCAAGGCCTACTCTGTTGTTGCCGCCTCCCTTCTGGAGGGCGTTCCTACTATGGGAATGGGTGGCATTGTCCAGGGTAATGGCACACACCGTACGTTGCTTCACATTATCGCTTTAATCACATTCATCTTTTGTTTTAAGCTGCTAACTGTTCTTAGCTCTCAAGCTACTCATCTCGCACAACCAGATGGGCACTATCATTGGCCGCGGTGGTCTGAAGATCAAGCACATCCAGGATGCCTCCGGTGTTCGCATGGTCGCGCAGAAGGAGATGCTGCCTCACTCGTCTGAGCGCATTGTCGAGATCCAGGGTACCCCCGAGGGTATTCGCTCCGCTATCTGGGAGATCTGCAAGTGCCTTGTCGATGACTGGCAGCGTGGCACCGGCACTGTCCTGTACAACCCTGTCGTCAGAACCCAGGGCGGCGCTGCTCCGACAACCCAGTCCGCTACTGGCACCGGAAGCTCCTCCAACTACAACTCTGGCAGCCGTGGCGAGTACAGCTCCAACTCCCGCGTTACTCGCACCGGCAACGGCGCCGACTTTAGCAACAGCAGCCCCTCGCGTTCGGGCCCCAACCGCAGATCCGACTCTGAGTCTGCCCCTCACGGATCTGGTGGCCCGCCCACTCACGACGAGCACGGCAACAAGATCGAGACTCAGAACATCAGCATCCCGGCCGACATGGTTGGCTGCATAATCGGCCGCTCTGGCTCCAAGATCAGCGAGATCCGGAAGACATCAGGCGCCCGCATTTCGATTGCAAAGGTAAGTCCCATATTCTCTGTATCAGCATATTAATAGAGCCAATCTAACCATTTTTGTAGGCTCCTCATGATGAGACCGGCGAGAGAATGTTCAGCATCACCGGCTCGACCGTCGCCAACGAGACTGCGCTCTTCCTGCTCTACGAGAACCTCGAGGCTGAGAAGATGCGCCGCAGCCAGGCTGCGCAGTCTGCCGAGTAAACGGCAAATCGACTCTTGTCTACACCCCGCTTTCCAACCGTCTCTACCGAACCCGCCACTCAGCACTACACAATCCTGGAATTATGATGGAATTTGCGTTGTATCTTCCTCGGCGTTTTCTCTGATAATATTTGTTAATATGCTCGGATCCGGCAATCCTTCGACTGTTAAGGAACACTCCAGATCTCGCTCGCCGCAAGGCTAAACTTCTTTTTATTGGCGATCACGGCAGGCGGTGCACAAGTATGCCACGACGGGCTTTCCGGCTGCACTCTTGTTTCTTCCATCCCTTACTTACTTGCGCTTGTCTGTCATACGCTCTGATTTATCCGGGTCTCGGAAAAGGAATGTCTCGTCGGCGTCTTTGTGTTTTATCTTCTGTTCCCGCTGTCTGCGTCGAGTTTCTCTCATGTCTTTATCAGTTCATCTCTACTCTTGCCTCTCTGCCAAAGAGGCACTCTATTTCACGGCCACACCACCACATTGTGTTGCCGACACGACATCTTCTTCCTCGTGTCAGTGACAAAAGCGGGTTTGGGCGCGCGGCAAAGCTGGTTCTGTTTTCCTGTTATATGCGTTTTATGTCTCTGCATTTTCTTTGTTCTCTATTTGTGTCGGCCATGATTTATGATATCTTTTTCAGAAAGCAAAAATGGAAAAAAAGCAACAGGAACAAGCTCCCACAGGAGCCAATATTCAAACCTCACCCACACTCCCCCACGACGTCTTTTCTCTTTTTACCGCCTCGCCTTTCTTTCCGATATTCTCAACCCAATGGCCCTATTAGTCGTCAAATTTCTTCAAAGTCAAACACTAAACATCTCTTCAAAACAATCGAGAAACGTCCCAATCTCGTGTCTCAGTCCGTCCTGTTCCCATATCTAGACCTTTCTCCGCAGACCGTGCATTGACTCTGTCTTGCTCATCTAGGAGGATCTTATAGCCTGGGATCTTCGGCTCACCTTGATTCAAAATAGTTTATAATTTGATCAGATTTCCATCACACTGCTTTCTATGATTCTATTTGTGATACATGACTGTAGTAACCAATGCCTAATTGTGGCCGTACCGGGGCAGTGGCTATGCTGGCAATGCAAGCTGAGACGCGACTTTGCAGATGGTCTTGAGTAGCCGTTAATTGGCCAGGTATGCTAGATTGACGCTTTGCGTCACGCTAACAATTCTGCTGCTGGTTTTATAAGTCACACCGCCTTCTATATCCGGTACGGAAGGGCCACCCTGTTCTTTTCTGCCACCCCATTGTAGCCATGCTAGAGTGGCAGCTGCCCGCCCTGTGATCTGTAATCGCGAAGCTCATCTTCATCTTCATCTCCTGTCTCTTTGTCATTTTTTTTGCTCAAACAGCCGCTCATTTACACTCCTTTTGTCATTCCTTTCATTTTTCTACGTCCACTTGATATTGTATTGCCACTGCAGCCGCTGGCGGTAGCTATAGCTCAACAACACAACAATCAGACGCGACTCCTTCGTGATCATGGCACGGACAAAACAAGTGGCGCCCATCCGGCGCGAACCGTCGTCGGAGTATGTGAGCAAGCTTGACCGCGAGGCGGCGACTGTTGCCAAGAAGCAGGAGGAGGCCGTCGATACAGCCCCTGTGAATAGTCTATCTACCAAGGCGGCGGCACCAAAGGCTGCCGCAGGTGTGCAGCAGGCGCTGATTGCCGTGCTTGGCATCTATGGTTCATTGTGAGTTGCGCACCTATCTAACGACCAGACCGCTGTGTCACAAACGTCAAATACTGACACCTCCTCCAGCCTGACTTGGGGTTACCTGCAGGAGAAACTCACGACGACTACTTACCAAGCGGGCGCTCTCTCGAGTGAGACGGAGGTGTTCCACTTCCCTGTCTTCCTCAACACGGTGCAGTCGTCGCTGGCTGCCGTGACGGGCCTTGTCTACCTCTGGGCCTCGACTCCTGCTGGCACCGCCGTGCCGCCCATTATCCCAACAGCACGCCTGCTACTGCCGCTTTTGCTAGTCGCCGTTACTTCTTCCCTCGCCTCGCCCTTTGGCTATGCTGCGCTCGGCCACATCGACTACATCACCTACATCCTCGCCAAGTCGTGCAAGCTGCTGCCTGTCATGTTCCTCCACGTCACCATCTTCCGCCGCCGTTATCCGCTGTACAAGTACATGGTTGTTGCTGCTGTGACCGCAGGAGTGGCTGTCTTCACTCTGCACACCGGCAGCCACAAGAAAAAGTCGTCTGCCTCTGGCCAGACGTCGTGGGGCATGCTGCTGCTGGCCATCAACCTGCTCTTCGACGGCCTGACCAACAGCACACAGGACTACATTTTTGAGGCGTTCCAGCCCTTCACGGGCCCGCAGATGATGTGCGCCAACAGCCTGATGCAGACGGCCGTGACCAGCGCGTACTTGCTGGTGATCAGCCCGTTCCTTGTGCACTCTGGCGTTGGCACGTGGCTGGGCGCTGTCGACGAGGTTGCGGCCGCGTCGCATGTTGCCACTGGTGCCAGCACTGGCATCTGGGGCCTTGTCGGCAGCGGTGAGCTCGCTGCCGCACTTGCTTTCATGCAGCGCCACCCCGCCGTCTGGAAAGATGTGCTAGGCTTTGCCGCCTGCGGCGCCATTGGCCAGATCTTTATCTGTAAGTTTCTACTCATTCTGTTTTTTTCCTTACAAACTTACGGTCTAACAATTTCTAGTCTACGCTCTCTCTACATTCTCGTCCGTGTTCCTGGTCACAGTCACCGTCACCCGCAAGATGTGCACCATGATGCTGTCTGTCGTTGCCTTCGGCCACCGCCTGTCGGGCATGCAGTGGCTGGGTGTTGGTCTCGTCTTTGGCGGCATCGGTGTCGAGGCCCAGATCGCGCGCAGCGAGAAGCTTAAGAAGCAGGCTGCCAAGGCGGCTAAGAAGCAGTAGACGGTGTTGCAGTCAAGCCAATTGCGCGCAGAAGCCGAGCTACGAAACATCAATTAGATCCCACATATTACAATCTGTACATAGTTTTCTTTCTTCACATTTAGTTTGCGCTAAACACTATACTTTACAATATATCAGACATTATAGAGCACCTTGCTTCACTCGGACACATTTCATAGAATGATACTAAATTGTAATTATTGTCGAGGACGTGGTATAATAAATGCCAAGATGGTAGGGTGAAATAGTAGTACAGTGACCGGCACGGTCATGTTTTGGTCCTTACTCACAGGCATCCATGCCATGGACTCCTTTGATGCTTCATTGTAACACCAGAAGCAATGCCACCAAGACAAACGAAACAAATACAAGAGTGACAGGAAAGGCTACAAAAGAAACAGTAAATAGGCATCGAGGTGAAAAAAAGTATTTTCGTATACTCTTTGCTGCTCGTGTGGATATAGGATATAAAATTAAACAATGAAAGATGGGGCGTGGGAGTGGCCATTGGGGAATAATGCCATGTTCCCTTGCTTGCTATGTCCAATTACATTAACTCGTCAATAGAACGCACAATAGGCGTCTCGCCCTTGGTGGGAGGGCTTCGGGGATCGGCCACCTGTGTAGGCCGTCCGAATGGATAAAAAGGATCACGCGGGAACATCGACTCGCGTGGCGAGAACAGTCCTTCGCTCGGTGTTGGCGCTGTCTCAACAAACTGCATGCCGGCCATGCCGGCCAAGTTATCGTGCAGCGGGTTGTTGGTCATGGTCTCGGCTCGGGGCGACATCAATGGCTCCTCGACTTGGTATGATGGGCGGAACGAGATTGTATGCGACTCGTGCACGCCGGGCTTGCTTGGTGCAGTGCTTCTGTCCACACTCGCAAACGTAAGGGGCTTCGGTGGCGGGAATACAGAGCTATAGCTGGATCCAGGCCCAGACCCGTTCATGTTTTGCGCCAGGATGCTATCAAGACCACCGCTGCAGGAGCTCCGAGGGCGGGGAAATCCAGGGCTATACAAGGGCGACACCGACGAAGCTGTGTTCGAGTTGGTGTTCGAGCTCGAGCTAGCTGAGCTGGAGCGGGCTGTGTCTGTGGGAAACTTGCCGAAGCGGTGGGCGGCAAAGCCAGGCGAGGGTGGAGGCTTGCTGGAAGCGTCTGAGCCGCGGCCAGGCAGTGAAAGTGTCATGGGGCGCAGACCGGGCGAGGGCGGGGGCTTGCTGTTGGACTCCACCGGTTGGAGATTGGGGCGCAGACCAAGTCCGAGCGACGGCGGCGCAGCAGGCTTTGGCTTGCCAAAAGCTTCCGTTTCGCTAGATGGCCACGCCTGACTGCTGGGAAACATGGCGGGCGATGGTGGAGGCTTTCCGAAAGCCATAGACTCGCTTCCAGGCCAAGCCTGGCTGCTGGGAAACATGCCCGGCGACGGTGGTGGCTTACCAAAGGAGCTTGAATCACTACCAGGCCATGCGAGGGCACTAGGCCGCAGTCCCGACGGCAATGGCTCGAGCTTTGGTGCTTGGCCTAGCTTCATCGGGAAGCTCATTTGAGGTGCATCTGTCGCCCGCGTGGGCTCTGGTGGTTCGACTGTGGACGAGAATCCGAAATCGAAACGACCAAAGCGCTGCGGGTCTTGGGCGTCTTCCGGAATGTTCCAGGAAAAGGCAGAGGGTGCAGACGATGGCCCTGGCGAGATACCATCACGACTCTGAGGTGTCGAATTACCGCGTGGCCGCATAGGGCTACGCTCGGGGCTGAGTGTGTTGTTTCTGCTGTTGCCGTCGTTGTCCTCAGCTGGCAGGGGTGCAGAGAGAGGCTCTTTAGGGAGGTCAATGGCATCTACGGATAGTGCGACGCGGTGCTTCGTGGGGCTGCGGCCGGAGCGTGGCCGAAGAGCAGAGCTTGTGGGCTGTCTCCTCTTACCCATCTCCTTCTGAAAGTCCTGGAGGCAGTACATCAGTCGCATGTTGGGGCTGATCCATCTGCTCTTCGACTGAGCGGCGTAGTAGGCGTCGTTGACGCTGAGCTCGGGGTTCTGCCAGATGCCATATGCGATGATCAAACTGGCAGAGCGACTAGCACCCTGCTGGCAGTGAATCAGAACTTTCTTGCCATCCTTTGTCTTGCGCTCGATCTTCTCGCACAGCATAATAAGATCCTGGCTGATATCGGTGTTGTGGTCCCAGGGCATGTGGATGTATTCAGGCTCCTTGGGACCAGAGGCTTTGGGTGTTGTTGGTGTGCCCAGATCTTCGGTAGAAGCCTCGGACTCTGTCGCGTCCGCCCGTGTCAATGAAAGCATAGGGGGTGCCTTGAGCTTAAGCTTGGATAGGACAGGCTCGTTGTGTGCCGGCTCAATAATCATGGGCACGGTGCCGTTGTTGTAGTCCTCCAGAGCCTCCGGCTCATACTCCATGACAGGTGCGAGGGCCGGTACAGCTGCAGCAGATTCGCGGCGGGGCTGGGCCGGGGCTTGCGCTTGCGCTTCGGGTGGTGGTGTTTGTGTCTTCGGGCCGGCCTTGAAGGGGTTCTTGACCTCACGCGCAACATTGATAACAACGTCGAAGCGTGCAGCTTCTTCGGCGGTGGGCTCCAGGTAAAGGTAGACGTTGTCGCTGTAGATGGCAATGGGGCCATCCGGGTAACCGGGTGTCTTCTGATCTTCGTTGTTCTCGTTTTCGTGGAAAGGCTCAAACTCAAAGGCGGCGCGGCTTGCGATCTGGGTGCGAATGGGCGAGTCCTCCTCTAGGATTGTAGAGTCGTAGCCACTGACAGGACCAGCTGTCGGTTTGGAGGGTCGCAGGAATTCGGAAAGGCCAGATTCGTTGCGCTCGAGGACGGTGCCGAAAGACATACCACCTGGGGGAGCGAATGTCGCCGACTTGAGAGAGGAAAGAATGTGGGGTGATGAAGTAGAGTGCTTCAACGCCCGTCTTTGCGTGATTGAAGGCATTGTAAGGGTTGTTGGCGACTGGGGCAGCTCTGTTGTGGTTGTGGTGATCAGCTCGCGCGTGCTTGTCTTCAAGCTCAACTGGCTAGGCTTGCGCTTCATGGTCGGGATCTGTGGCTTGATAAACGAGGGCGAAGTTGGCTCGGAACCCTGGGTGGATGAGGCGGGTGAAGCAAATGGCGGCTGAATAGAAAGGCCCTTCATGTTGCGAGCTCGCCGCGGCGACGGGGATGTCATTGGGCGCTGAAGAGGGGCGTTGTTGCTGGAGTGGAGGCCCATGCCGACACCACTAATGCCATTGTTAAAGCGGAGGCTATTCATGTTGTCGGAAGGGCCATCCACTGAGAGAGAAGCCAGGCCGGCAGACATTGAGGGGAAGGTGCCGAAAGAGGGACCGGGGAATGCAGCGAGCGGGACCAGGTTCACGGGAGAATCTGGGGAAGAAGAGGGGGAAGGGTCGGAGAGAGAGGAGGAGTCTGTGCAAGACATTGTGGTTGTGGGTGAGGAGTCGGCGGACTCGGAAGCCTGGGTGGATGTGCTTTCGTGGTGGCGATGAACGTGGTCGCCGACTGCAGTCGAGCCCGGGTTGTTGTGCGGTTGCGCGTGGCCGGCGTAAGGCTTGCTGTCAAAGTTGGAGCCTGGAAAGCCTATTGTTTTGGGATCGACGACTGTAACAGATTCCTGATCGCCCATAGTCTCAGAGCCAAGATCGAAGACGGACATAAACGACGGTATTTGGTCCTCGTATAAGCGTCGCGCCGTGGCCGAAGGCATCGTTGTAGGGAGGAGAGGTCGCAGAAGAGAAGAGGAGGAGGAAGACGAGGAAGTTGGCGCGGGAGCTGGTGGTGGTACCAGGTTGCCGTTGCCGCTGTTGTGGTGCTCCAGTTTCGCTTGCTGAGGGCCAGTACACAGGACCGCCTGGGTAGGTACTGGGGCGTTAAGAAGACGAGACGGAGACGAAATGAAGAAATGCCTTGTTGATGTGAGAAAAGAGCTGCGTTGGCGAGTTGAAGCAGCGAATTAGAAAAGGTAGATGTTCCAACAAAGAAAAGGTGCAAGGCGTAGAAGCAAGACTGCGTGAACAAAGTCGGTTGTTGCAGGTGGTGAAGGAGAAGAAGACAAAGGCCGGCCGATGAGTGGTGAACAAACAAAGAATGAAAGAAGCGAGAATCAAAGGTTGAAGTTGTAAGCGTTCAAGGCGAAGATGTAAAGCAAACGGGGGCCTGTTTGGGATCAATTCATCGTCGGGTCGAAGTAGTCGAGTCAAGGGTCGCGAAGAAGAGAGAAGAAGAAAGTAGTCGAGGCAATGAAGAAGCAAAGAGAAATAAGAGAGAGAGAGGAAGAGATGAGGGGGTGACGAGGTGATGGGCGCAAGTCACTACTCTTCAGGGCGCCAGGTGACGATGATCGAGTCGAGGAATGTGGGAGAGAAAAGGACGGCGTGTGAACAGAATTGAAGAAAACAAGAAAACAGGAATCAAAACAGAAGAGAGGAGGAGAGGAGAGAAGAGGTCTAGGTCGAGTGAGAAAAGTAAGAGAAAGTGTGAAAGCGAGGACAAGGAAGAGCAGAATGGCAGGGCAGAGGCAGAAAGTCAAAGAGTGGGAGAGTGACCAAGAGAGCGAGACGAAGCGGCAGAGAGGCAGAGAGGCAGGCCCACGGCCCAAAACAGTAAGAACAGTAGACAAAGTGGTAGGCGCAGGGAAGGAACAAGGGAGGGTCGGGGAGGGGTGGGTGAGATGCAGCCTGCAGGCAGTCAACAACACTCCTCTGTAAATACAGTGGTTACAGAAGGGACAAAGGAAAAAGCCAAGCAGATGGGGTAATTATTTTGAGACGCCAATGCCCCATAGCCCCCAAAACAGCGACAGCGTGAAGAAGGAGCGACCTAGCGACCGAGTAGGTGCAAGGCAAAACGGCAGGGGTCTGCCTGGGAATTGGAAGGAGAGCGCTCGAGACGGGGGTGTTGATTGGAGGGCGAGTGGGGATTGTGTGGGTCGGTCCAACAGATGGTGCTGAAGATGAAGAAACGGGCCCTACGATGTATTCTTAATCTACTCTGCAGAAGGAGGGACCGTCTGCCACTGCCACTGCATTCTAAATATATGCTACAGTGAGGGAAAGTATTTCATTAAACAAAGACGGCAGGAGCGATGGGCAGTTTGGGAGGCATTCAATGAATGGCAAAAAGACGGACAAGAGACAAAAATACATTGGTAGGATTGGTACTTCGTTGGAGTAAACAATCTGCAAAAGGCCCGGGGAAATACAGTGGGTGGCATGCCTCGAGTCGATGGTATTATGGCAGTAAGATCTGAGATTTTCCTGTGACGACTCTCAAAATCGGCCTGAGAAGGCGACGATGGAAGCGGGACCCGCGTGGCTCCTTCTTCTTTTGTCGGTTTTTGTCGCTTCCTCGATGAAAGTCGGTAGGCTCGTGAAAGCCCAGTTGCTCCTGCCTGGTTAAGAACACGGGTGAGCCACGCATTTGCTTGACGTTCACATGGCCTTTAATTGTACAGGGTACGAAGTATGATTTCCAGTGCTCTCGGTTGAGCATCATGTACTATGTAATGTATCTTGTATCCAGAAGTCAACGAGAATAACACCACAAAGCAATACGCAACATCGACATCGCATCCTCAAAGAGAAACCGCTGTTGGATGTGCATGCAGGTCAGGTAGGGCGCCCCACCCAGATCCCTGGTAGACCAATCATCACACGCTAGCAAAGCGTCTGGAACACCCATCCGCAACAGACAGCCAATCAGGACGCGGCAAAGTGATGGAGCGGCGTTTCGACTGGTTCTGGCGCCTACTAAAAATAGATGTGTCGGCCAATAAGAGCAGCCTCTCTTAATTTAACTCTCGAGGAAGTGATGGCCGTCCGCTCTTTCTTCTGAGCTCTTGTCGTTGTCTTTCTTCTGTGTCGCTCTTTCCTTTTTCTCTCTTTCTTCAGCTGCAGTCTTTTTGCCCTCCCTCGCATTCTGTATCGTTTCGTGTCAGTTTGTCTGTCAATTTAAGTTTTCTTTTTTACTATCACTGTGTAGTCTGTAAGACTCGTCAATCGTAACAAACTCTATTAGCCGTCGCTGGGGCCGTTGCTGCATGCCAGTCCGTTGTTTAGCGCCCGTCGCTCTCTTCATCCCGACTGGCCGCCCTCTCTTTGCACTTCCTTCCTACTTTGGCTTTTGCCTTTTGGCTATGCTCTCCGCCATTGATGGCATGATGACGGTTGTTCTTTCCTTTTCATTTGCGCATAAACTCTCATTTATTAGTCATCGTATGCTATTCGACCTCACTCCATCAGCATTCGACACCCACAACACAAGATGCAAAATACAAAACACACCGTTACTCTCTCGTCATCTGAACCGACGTTTTCGTTTTTCTACCTGTGACCCCTGAGCCCTGTTCTCTTACACTCTTTTCATATGGAGACGTTGTGGCCCATAGCGCTGCAGGCGCTCGAGGCGCAAACACCCCCTGATCGGTTGCCACAGCGGCTTCGCCCTCGGCTCCTCTTCCTCTGTCCCCTGCGTTTGTTTCTTGTCTGAGCGGTGTTTTTCTTTATTTTCTTCCAGCTTCTTTTTTTTTCTATTTTTCCGTTCCTATATTCTGTATTTTACGACGTATTTTGCAGTTGTCAATACGCCGGTCATCTCGCCTCGCTTCCTTTCATCTCGTTTTTCTCTTATTGTCTCGGTCTCCGTTTTTCTCTTCTTTTTTCTCTTCTTGACTCGTTCTTATTTTCTTCTTCTTCCTTTGCTGTACAATTAATTTTCCACTTGTTCTCTTTCTCCTCGAGTCAGGATTAAACCACAGTGGCCCCTGGTCCCGTAATTATTCCAGCCTATTCCACGCTACACGCAGAATAAGATACAGTGCAAAATATTTGACAAAATGCTGGCAGACCGAGAGACTACAGAGGCAGACATGCAGAGACGGGTCACAAAGGCAGTGTAACGCTCTATGCAGGCTGACGGCAGAAGATGCTATGCAAGAGAGGGAGAGAAAAACTAAAGGCAGGCATTATGGCCCAACTTGATGACAGCAGTGACTTGACTGACATATTACTCCGTATGCATCAGGACTCACATCGCTCCAGGTATTGAGTAGACGAGAACCTCCGTAAAACAAACAGCGGAGAATCAGCTCCTGTTTATTTGCATTCACACTCGACACTCTAATCTGCATCGTGCCTAATCTGACTCGTGTGATCTGTATTCTGATACAAGCGCCCCCGTACAAGACTTGTTGGGTTGTGGACAGATGTCTGGGGATGGGGCTCTGCCACTCTCTACTAAAGACTGACCTGTGACACTCGATCCCTCATCCCAAGTCGACTGTTTCGTGTATGGGACTCTCCGTCGACATTGGAGCCTCACTTGTACCCTGCACAAGCACACGGTTGCAAAGAACCATGCCATTTTCTACAAGGCCGTGCCGTTGTCATGGTTGTTGCTGGGCCAGTCCGGTCATTGAGGTCGTTTGGTAATCGTCTGTTCATTGTGTTCATTGTTTCCCTCGGAGCAAAGACGAAACAACCAGCTCAGCGTTGACAGGGTGCATTGATAATTGTAGGGGTATTGTTACGCTGTAATTTTGCAACACAGTGAAAGCATACTTTGTAGCAGTCCTACCATGATTCCCATACTTGTCGTATGGCATTCTGGCCAGATCGTCTCAACCCCGGCTCCTTGTTCATGCTTTCCAAAGGCCATATGGGACGACCAGGGTGGCAAAAGCACATGTCATCCATGAGATAATGAGCATTGCTAGTACTTTGAGTCAATCAAAGAACAAGGAGAAAATACAACACAACTAGAACACTTTGCACAACTAGAATACAAATAGAAATAGAAATAAAATGAAAGCAATGGCATAGCACGACGCCTGGACGCGCAGGACGTCAAGCCACCACAACGCGGCAGCCGTCTTTAAATAGCGGTGTACGACGCTCAACAGGCATTAGTGATGGTATTATGAGTATTGCAGAGTAAAAATAGGTCAGAGTGTCTATGATCACGAGTTTACAGGCATTTTCAGTCCTGTACAGAGAGTACATGGCAAAGTCTCAGATGGCGGTGGAGCAGAGATCCTTGACAACAGGGAACATACGTCAGCCATGTGAGTGTAAAAATAGTGAAAGTTTAATTGAAGGTGAATGGTGATCACGAACAAAGAGCTCATATGTAGACTCGTACTTGATGATGTCAATATCAAAGTAGACTGAAATAACGCAAAGAAAACGTCAAAGAGCTTGTTTACACTTGACATCCTTAATTACGGAGAATTAACGTCAATGTTAAGTGGCATTTTGACCTTTTAACAGGACTGTGCAAAGACGACGGCAAACAATACAAATCTCATAAGACAGAACATTGCCACATAATAGAGTGTAAGAATAGATCTCGCCGGCCAAAAGGGGCAAGGCTGGACTCATTCTGCAGGGCCAGGTTTCCCCCGGACAATATCTGAAACGCTACCAATTTGGCCACTATGACATTGTGGGTAATAAGAGGATTTAAGAGGATTTAGTGGTACGGTCTAGCTGAGTCCTGTCAAGAAGTAGACAAACCGGTTCCAAAGTTTTGTCCTTGGTCAGTCGTACTGAGTATTATCACGTCGCATTGCTGCTATCTTTGCGGTGGCGAGTTGCTCGGCTCGTGCTCACCAAGGTGGTTGGATAAAGTTGTTTGTTTACTTGTTTGTTGATGCCTGTGAATGTTTCATCCTTTTCTCGCTTGCCTCTTCCTTGTCTTGTTTTTGCCATTGTCGTATTGGCTTTGCTTTCTTGGGTATCTTGTCAAGAAGCTGTATCAGGTATGGCATTGCCACCGTGGCAGATGACGAAGACAGCAAGGCAACACATTCGTAGCAAGAAGTACTACACAGCCGGGCTGGGATAACCTGAACAGTTCATGCCAATGAGAATGATCAGAAATTGCAATGGAAGCTGTTCTACGCGAGGCTGTGGGAGATGAGCCTGCTTTGGCTGCTGATCTCATCGAGGCTGTACGCATCAACATTTAATTTGTGTTTTTCTTCAAACTACGAGTACTGTCATTATCAACCCACGTAAATATATCTAAAGCAGTAATTGGTAACTTCTCTTGTTGCTGAAGTTTAGAATCAATAAATACTGTTTTTATGAATTATATTTGATAGTCGATTAAATTTTTATTTTTAAAAAAAAGTAGAGAAGTTGTTTTTCGTACGAAATGTAAAATAAACATGACAAAAAACAAAGTCAAGTGAAATCAATTTATGCAAAAACAAGAACAACAACAAAAGATAAAAAGAAACAGAAATAAAACACCAGCAGTGATGCCAATATAAGAGTATTCAAGATGAAAATAATAGTATATAGAGTTGTTAAATATGTGATGAGGCTGCCAGACGAGGCTGTGATGCATCTCCAGACCGGCCAGATGTTCATCAACCACTACTAAATATCATGAGATAAAAATCAATCAAGCTAAAACATACCTTGCATAGATTGCATGCGTGGAATCAATCTTATGTAAAAGCTACTGCAAATCAGCGGCAGGGCAGCCCTGACTCCGAGCCGTTGAACACCAGCCGTCGTCGATCGACAACATCACACCCAAAATCAAACGGATGCTCAAGATATATCAGAATAATTACAGGAAGCCAGGAAACACACAAGCGAACTACCTATGCACCCAAGAGATCGCCGGAAGATATACCGCGGCATCGCTGGGCTCCCTCCATTGATCCCGTCATTTATTATCCGTGGCTGGCCACCCGTGTCTCTGTTTTATATTGTCCCATTCACATCAATCATGTATTGGAGCACTTTAGTACGACTGGCAATGAGTATACAAAAACCTTTATGCAATGTCATTGGACCCGCGATGCAGTTGACGATAACACATTTCGAGGTAGTTCTTCTCCATGGCATCAGAGCACATCAGCCGAGCACACCAACGTCTCGTGAGAGCCTACCGATAGTAGATATACGAGTAACAATGCCACTTATACCAGGGACAGCCAGGAAAGCAATGTGATCATTATTATAGTTAACTAGGGCTGTCTATTGATAGAAGGAGCCCGGTCGAGGCCAAAGTCGTCGACTGAAAGTTCGCGAAGTAGCTCTGGCGAGGTATACCATATCACGAACACAATATACACCAAGTAATTTGATTTTATATCGAATAGACACAATAGGCAGGAGTTGCCATAACGGTAGGTATATTTCAGGCGTAAGTTGTGTACGTGGGACACAACTGGCGACACATGCTATGCAGCACATCTACAAATAGAGGTGTCGAAATGCTACATGTCGACGACAGCATTGCCAACCAACGTATACGCATACTAAGAAACGCTGAAAGACTACTAAATCACTGTCGGCTATGTACATCCACGGCTGATATCTATCAACATCCTTTGACCGATACACGAGCAGATACGTACACCCAACCAACCGGAACAAGCAAGATCAAGGACCGTGAACAGACCAGCATGTAGAAGAAACAAACCTGTATATACTATTGAACATGGTACTAATGTTGCTTCTATCGGCTGGCTGCTATAAACTGGAATACGCGCCGATATACCGGTTGCAGACAACGAGCGGCGGCCGAGGACGGCCATAGCGAGGATCAAAGACTGGATGCAAGAAACATTGCAATACAAAAGTGCATTGTAGAACTCATTTGCGAGAGTGTTTACAAAGGCGGGAACGCCAACGTGTTGGTTTTAATTCTGCACGGTATCTAGTTCAGTACTCAGATTGCATGGGCGATGGTCGTCACATGTCTGGACGGGCTGTTTGTCGAGTTCACAGGCGCAAGCATCTTTGTCAACGCACATACAGCTTATAACACCATGTACGTCTTTCTCTTTTGTAGAAACTCCTTGACATCAACGTTTGTAAGGCCGACCCGCTGAAATCAAGGACATTGCCGGGTTTTCACAAGCAATCTTCACGAGGATCCCATCGCCGATGTTGAGTGATTGTATGTCAATAACAGCGTGCCCGTGACAACGAGGTCTCTAGGTGTACCCTCAAGGTATCTTTCACTTAGCTTGTGCTTGCCTCATGGATATCTGGCTAGTAGCCATTTTATGTCGAGAGCCGTGGCACCTGATGATTGACGAGCCCTGCTCTTACATGCTGGCATCGACTTGTCAACAGTGCAGACCGACGTGTTTGAATGTATAGCTCTGCTGTGTATAAAATCATCTACGTATCTTGCTGTTTTTCATTCACTTTCTAACCCGCATATGCTCTGCATTTGCTCCACGACATATCAATACGCCCATTGCAAACACCACCGACGTCGAGGCGAGGCTGTAGTCACGTGGAGTAGGTATATTTACCGGTCACGACATAGATGTGTTTCTCAATGTAGCTGCATTAGTTGTATACCTTCCCAAATTGCTACTGGTAGCCACTGGCATCCAGACCAAGCCGAACTATGCAGTGAATCGTACGAGGTTGTTCGAAAAAAGTTGCAGGAAATGAGGCTCATAAGAGATGGTCGAGAAGGGTGTGGTAGAGTCTGAGAGCAGGTAGTATGTCTACTTGTTTAAATTGTATTTACTCTTGTCTATGCCAAAGTTGCACTCTACAGATTACGAAATCATCCGTTGCCACTGGCATCGTGACCCCGTGGACCTGTGGCATTCTGCTTGAAAAACCTACTCAGTAATATACCATTTACACGGCCACGGCCCGAGACAGCGTTACGTCCCGTGGATGTGTACACTGTAATGCAGTACGCTGACATAGAAACGCCATGCCATCGCTTAGAACCCCTATCTATTGTCCTATATCTCCCGCTTTTATACAGAATACCGAATAGGCACCTCGTAGATATAACGTAGATATTTCGTCTGATGTTTAAATACGGCATTGCGACAATGTCGCTGCTACAGTATTACGCAATACGGAGCAGAGGTCGGCAAACAAAGTGGAGGATATCGTAGATTTCTTGGACATATTAGAGTATTACGGCTGAGCTCGGATCGATAGTGAGCAGTGAAAACGAAGACAAAGACAACACGAACAAAAGAATGAGACTGATAATGTAAAAACAACCTTGCCACGAGCTGAATGTGCTAAAGTGTCTCATCGGTCTATCAGTCTCAAGTCTATCGATTGAGTATCAGGAAGTCAGACTCAGACAGTCAAACAGTCTATCATCGATTGAGTTTGCCACTCTTCCCTTGCCTCGTCGTGATACCCCTTGCATAGATCGGCAGTGGTCAGGTTGGCAGAAGGCAGTCTGAAGTACGGAAGCGAGTACGATATATTGAATCACGAATCAAGAAAAGCAAACACAAAATGAACATTTCAAACCCAGCTTCCAGACAATATACAACATACATCACATACTCATCACATCCAACGACGGCGACAGTTTGGTCTGATGCACGACATAGGGGTTTGATATTGACCACTGGCAATGATACTCTGTCATAGAGCCCTCATTCAAGCCAGCTCTCCTGCATCAGTAGGATTGCTTGATACTATCAATAGTGATGGCGTGCATACGAAGTACGGATGCGCGGGTACAAGCTACAATAAGTTACAAGGAAGAAATAGACAAAAAAGAAGAAAAACAAGAAAAGGAAGAATCAAGAAGTCGATACCACCAGCAGAAAACACACCGAGATACCCTGTAGTATCCTGTAGTACCCTGTAGTACCCTGTATATACCCTGCTAGAGCATCCATGCGATTCCACTTGTTTACCCGCGCCGGTCCCCTTCATTGTTTGAGGTGTTTTTTTTCTGTTCCTCGTCTTTGTTTCCGACTGTCGCGTCTACAATTTATTGACAATACTTGTCGTGTTATTCCCTGTTGCAAGCATATCAAAATATCAAAAGCAACAGTCGTTTCAGTCGATGCCAGATGCGCAGCAATGCGCCATGTCTTGGATGCGAACCACCGTTGGCTGTCTCGGTCTGTGGTTACAGTAGATAGTACGGGTAATACTTGTACATTGAGGGTATCCGTGCGCTGCCACCCCTATTCCCAGCCACCACAATTCATATTCTGTACATTATAATTATGAAAGCGAATACTCCCGTACTGAATAGTACACAGCATCAGTAACTCAGCGAATATTTTAGTTTAAATGTGCTCGTCCACACGTCAGGACGATGTAACTGTGGGACACCTTGATAAGAGGGGAGAAGGAGGATTTGCAGTACAGAGTAGAAGAGAAGAGGAGCAGAGCAAAAAAAGAGGAGAGGAAGAGGATGTCCAATGTCTATTTGTCGCGGTAACGGCGGGCACGGGCGTCAGTTGCTGGCTGAATATTGACCTACTTGTGGTGAGCTACGGAGAGAATAGGAGACGGTGGATTGTTTAGATGAGAGGAGGATGTAGATTATTTGATAGTGATTGCATCTCAGAGTAGACCATTCGCGATATGTGTCTAACAGGATGCTGTTGTATCGATATACTGACTGATAAACACGGTGGCTGGGTTGTAGTGAGGATATAAGCTAGAATAAGAAAATA
Source organism: Ophiostoma tasmaniense (assembly GCA_022392925.1). NCBI lineage: Eukaryota > Fungi > Ascomycota > Sordariomycetes > Ophiostomatales > Ophiostomataceae > Ophiostoma > Ophiostoma tasmaniense. The sequence goes on along the minus strand of JAKRGK010000001.1, from coordinate 408,836 downwards.
CGACGTCGAGTGACCCGTTAGCAGAGGGGCGGTGGAGGTATTGTGAAAGTGGTTGCTTTTTTTGATTTTGGTCTTTCTTTTTCTTTGTTTCTTCTTTTCTATTCAGTAGTTTCCCCTCCATCTGTCTATGCTTGCTGACAGCCGTTGCCGTGCCGTTACAGTTATGCATGGTCCTTCTATGCGTGATCAATAATAGTCTGAGCAGAGAGAAGTGTTGAGAGCAGCAAACTGGAAGCGAGATATAGATAATGTGAGAACCTCTATCAGTACGAAGTATGCCAGTATGCCAATAAGTCGATATATTCATTAAAGAACCAATATTGATATCCGAGGAACAAAAACTGAGTAGGCAAAATCAAACAAAATCAAACATCAGAATCAAAGACAACAATACAGTCGAATTTTGCCACCGTTTATCAGCTGTCTCAGGTTGATCTGGAAGGCAAAGAAGACACTGATACAGACAGAAGAAAAGAAGAATAAACACAATACTCTAAAAAGAAGCAAACACAAGAATAGAATAGATGATCGACCTGGCAGAGCTCTCCTTGCATCTCCTTGCGTCTCTAGCTCCGTGGTCCGTGGAGACACCCCTATTTCAACTTGGATCTGACAGCAACGACTGTCGACACTCAAGCCAGCGTTCTGAATAATACCTTGTCCTTGTAAGTACCATCGTACATTGTAGACATAATTCTACGGCGCATTCTGTACTTTGTAGACGGAAGCAAGTACAGACTGAAATACTCCGTTGACAACAGACGAGGGGCGTGCGTTGCATATGGTCAAAGCTGTTATGCTACTCCATGCTTGTGCGTCGACATGTACGATGGGCGATGTACCATCTCGTCACAGCTGAGTCTCTGTGTGCAGTTGTAGTCTATTCATCTGATACTGAGCTCTTCGTATCGATGCTCCTGCATCGTCCCAGCCTCTATCACATCTCTCATCACATCTGTCCGACATCCGTTTGAAATTGTCCGGTTTTGAAGTGATGTTTAAAGTGATGTCTTGAAAGATACAAAGTAAAGAAGCTATTGTATCCCCTATTCACTGAAACACTTTCAGCTCTTCTCTGTTGACAGTTGAGCCCCGTCGTTTACTCCCATCGTCTATCCCCATCGTCTATCCCCATCGTCTATCCCCATCGACTTCACTCGTATTTACAAACTTGTGCCTGACTACCACGACCCCAGACCCTGTCAATATCTATTCAGTACACAGTAGCGTGGGAGCTTGCTCTCACACAAAATCAATAACATTGCAGGCCAAACCCAAAAGAAGAAAAGAAAAGACACTCTCAGATGAGAGGGGGACTCGTCGAGAAGGATTGTCAACTTCAAACCCACTGAACCCACTGCCACGAACAACGACCAGGGTGCCAGCACAACACAACGCGAGCACAGTAGCTAGCTGCACGGAAGAGGAGCCTTTGCTTGACTGGTCTTTTTTCTTTGCATATTTGACGCATTTGTCTGCTGTGTTGGCGTGTCGTGTCTGCGATCGCGAATCTTCAACGTTGGGCTGAGTTTTTGATTTTGCCTGGTTCTGTTTTGTTCCTACTGGGTATTTGTTTACTTGTTCTCCTACCTCAAATCTCGAGTCTCTTGTCTCTTGATATCACGGCCCTCGTCACCACATTCTTTACCTCTTTGTCCTCCTTTGTTGGTGCGCATACTACCAACAGCTCCGAGCTCGACCTGCATCTACACGACGACTCGCAGCATTGACTCGACAACTCGACAACTCGAGAACCCGAAATACTCGGCTACATACTCGACTACTATTGACTAAATACAGCCAGTCACAAACAAAGTCACGATAGTCTCGAAGCAAGCACGGGCGCAACACCAGCATTCCTTGCACGCATAAGCATAAACTCGACAAACACCACTACCGATTCGACAGCTGCCCACCTACACCACGGGACGCTCATGGCGTCTGTCCAGGACATCAGCCCGGTCATGTCTGCCCCGGCTCCAATCCCGGCCTCGCAGGACGGCACCGGCCCGGCATCGCCCATAACACCCCTCTCGCCCACCGACTTTGAGCTTGCACAGAAGCAAGAGACTGCGGACTCTGAATCCCAACAGACTGCCACCACGCACAAACACCGACAGAACCACAGCGCGTCCAAGCTGCCAGCCTTTCGCTTTGCCGACCTCAAGACCCTCAAAAAGGACACCCTCGTGCTGCCGTCGCGTCTGCAAAACGTGCCGCCATCACCCGTGTCACCGGCCGAGATGCAGGACAACATATTAGAAACGGACGCCCTAGATAGTGTAGACAACACAGACAACACAAACACAGACACAGACACAGACACACACCAAGACACCGAGCCCATATCACAACCAGTATCAGTCTCCGCTGCTACAGTCTCCGCTGGACTTGTATCAGACCCTAGGCCCGCCCGCGCAGACCCACTAGCTGCTGCAGGTGCTGCAGGTGCTGCAAGTACAGCTGGCAGTGGTCGTGCTGGTGGTAGTGAGGCACCCGGCTCTTTCCCTCTCTCGTCGGTCTCCCTCGCTCCTTCCCTCCCTGCCTCGTCGACTGTCGCTCCTTCTCTTTCTGCTTGTTGTTCTGCTCTCTCTGCTCCTGCCGTCTCTGCCTCTGATCCTGCTACCGCTCCTGCCCCCTCTCCTTCGTTTCAAAACCCTGTGCTGCAAACGCTGCAAAGTCAGCAACAGCACGTCCCCGGCCACCAAGACATTCAAGTCCACGCCCCAGTCCAAGACACCCAAGACACCCAAGTCACCACCCACGCTGCTCAACACCACATCCACCACCAATCACCTCTGCACTCCTCTTCTTTTCCGTCCTCGCCCTCAACGCCCTCCACCGCCATCGCCATCGCCATCACCGCCTCTTCCCACTCGCCCTCTCAGTCACCCCCTCCATCGCCCGCTCGCATTCTTAATTCAATAGAGCCTGCATTTACTTATTCACCTACTCCCTGTATCGCTACCACCTCGTCGTCGTCACCCTCGTCGTCCTCGCCGCCAGCATCACCACGTTTATCATCTTTAGCCTCACTTTCAAAGACTGCTACAAAGTCAAAGCCCAACTACAGCTCGCTCTTTCACGACTCACCACCTAGAGTCGTTATATCTGCTGCATCTTCTTTCTCGTCGCCCGCCTCTGCGCCGCCCGCAAGCCCTCTTCAATCGCCCTTGTCGCCGCGCTTTTCCGGCTCCCGCTCGCCGTCTCCCCGGTCGCCGTCGCCGTCTCCGTCGTCCCCCCCGTCGCCTCGTCTGCAGCGCACGCTCACCTACCCTAGCCCGACGCGAAAACGCTCCGTCTCTACGCACCGTCGGCTTCCCGCTTCGCTTAGTGCCAACAGACCCGACTCGGCACTAGCCTCGTCCCGTCCCCGTTCGCCTTCGCCTTCTTTGCCACCTGTCAGGCCCACGTCTGGTCTGTCGACAAAGGAATGGGCAAGAGGCCAGCGTGATCTCATTCTCACAAAGGCCAGTAAAACCCACGCGGTCCACACTACTGCCGAATCTGCTACCGAGGCTGCCACCCCTGTGCGGCCGCAGCATCACCAGCATCAATCTCAGCAGTCTCAAGATTCACAACAGTCACAGCAGTCGCAGTCTACACACTCTACAGAGTCCGACTCGCACCCCCTCCCCTCCCAGCCGTTGCCAGATGACCGGCGCAAGACCGCCTCGCGCCCGCCCGTCTCCTTCCGCCGCCCCCGCAACGACGGCGGCTCGACCTCCCGCAACAGCTCCATTGGCTCCGTTGGCTCATCGTCCTCGCCGACTACTGCAACCTCGGCCACCTCCGTTTCCGTCTCCATTCCCCCGATTCGCTCGTTCCGCTCCTCCGGCTCGCGCAAGAGTCTTGGCCTTGACAACGCCACCATCATGAGCCTCCGCTCTCCCGGCGTCGGCGCCTCATTTGACGATGCCGACACCGTCGATGGCGGCGGTGTTCTCGACCCGCGCCAACGCGACAACACCCTGCGCGCCCTCGAAGGCCGGTCCGACGACCAGGGCCCCGTCCATACCCAAGTCTACAGCCAGGTCCACACGCCGCGTCGCACCGGCACCCACTACTACAGCCACAGCGCCAGCCATGGCCACAGCCATAGTCACAGCCATAGTCACAGCCATAGCCAGAGTGCCATGCGCTCGGCCGACCCTGACACCACGGCTGACATCTTTATGCGCATAGCACGAGATGATGACCCAGCACTTGTGAGTTTATTTTATTTTAATTTTTCTTCGTCATTTTGTTTTCGTCGTCGTTATCTCCTTTGTCTCTCATTTCCTTTTCTTTATCCTCTCTTTCTCGCTCATCTCATCTTGATGACGTTTCACGCGGCCGACTTCGCAGAGACAGAAAAACAAGACCATTCTTGATGTCTCAGCTGTACGCAACCTGCAGCCTCAACCCGTTGTCTTATCCACTCAATCGACATGGGTTGTCATCAGCTTCTTTGCTTTTTTTACTTCCTTGGAAGTCTTGACACAAAACTCTTCATCGTATTCGACAAAGTACCTTGCTGACCATTAGTCCCGCGTCTCCCGTCAGGCTTCCCAGCGCCGTCCTTTTTCCGCCGCTGTTCCCGCGCGCCAAAACTCATCCCCTCCCCAGATCACGCGCCGCCTCTCTGACCAGCGCGATACTGTTCGCCAACGGAGATATGCTGATGATCAGGTCGTCCGCCAACCTGCCTCGACTGTTTCTGCAAGCACCAGAGACGCTGCACCGCGTATTGTTCCCGGCGAGCGCACTACTCCCCTGCGCTCATCCACACTGCCCAACCGCCCTGAACCCATTCGCACACGCACAGTCGTCAACGCCACTCGCCCGTCTCCCACGACACCGCGCACGTCTGTATTTTATGACACTACATCTGAAGTCGGCACATCGTACTCTCGTCGCCGTCCTTCTGTCGACGCGAGCAGCGGGAACCCGCCACTGCCCCTGCGCGCTTCCTCCATCAAGACTGCCCACAACTTCTCTCGCACCTACAACTCGTCTCCGCTGGCACCCCGCCACGTAGACACCCAGAGACAAGAGAACACGGACAACGGCAACTCTTCGGGTGGTGCCGCTATTACCACCCCAGTCACTGCCAACGGTTCAGGCAACACGACTGGCACTGGTGCTGCAGTTGAAGGCACAGAATCGTCTGCATCCACAGCAGCGCCCTCTACCGTCTGGGACGAGCTGGACGACCTCAAGTCGCGTATGCGCCGCCTTGAACTGACCGGAAAGATCCCACCTACTGCAGGCGCCGCCATGTCGCGCGTTTCCGACGACCGGCCGCGCACCGCCACCACGAGTGCTACCAACATCTCGGGCTCGCCTAAGCGCGCTACCAACAACACTGGCAGCCAGGTCGGCGACCACCGCAGCACTACCTCGTCATCTCTCCGCCAGCAGCAGCAGTCGCAGAGCCAGACCCAGCAACAGCAGTTCGACCAGCAGTCGCAAATTATGCAGTCACCCATGCAGCTGCAGCGCGACGTTCACCAGGCCAATCAGAACCAGCCTATCCTATTATCCGCCTTGAATAAGGCGCGGCCCCATGTGAACGATGACATCTTTAGCGCAATTGAGGCTGCTGCAACAGAGGCCCTGTCTCTGTCGCAAATGGTCGGCGTTGCTGGTCAACCTGGCCCCATCTCCAGCGGCGCCAGCTCCATCGGTACGGGCATGCCGTCCACCGTTACTGACAGACAGCTTCGCCGCAAGGCGGAGAGCATTTGCCGCAGCCTGACTGAGCTCTGTATTGCTCTGAACGACGATGCTGCCCAGCGCAAGGTCAAGGCAACTACCGCTGCCGCCGTTGCAGCGGCCCATGCCAATGTTTCTGCTGCCCAGCTGCCTGCAAATCAGCCACCAGCAGTGCCAGCTCACCAGTCGCAATACCAGCAGCAGCATCAGCAGCAGCAGCATCAGCAGCAACAGCAACAGCATCAGCAGCAGCAGCAGCAGCAGCAGCAGGCGCAACCACAGACACAACAGCAGCAATATAATCACACCCCCTCTACGTCTTCCTCACAGCCCGCCACCACGTCTGCACCCTCTTCACAACACCCGCTGCAGCATGCTCCTGCTCACTCTCACTCCCACTCCCAGCCTCAGCAGTCTCTCCAGATCCAGACACACCAGCTGCCCCGCGACGATACCGGCCCGATCAGCCCGACAACTACTACCAGAGCATTTGCTTCTCTTGCCAGTTCGCGCCGTGCTGCCGCCGCCCTGGAGCAGCCTGCGCCCAAAGTCCAACAGCAAAGCAGCCCGCGCGCCCTTACGCGCCAGGAGGACCGCCGTGCCTCTTTCCTGACGACACCGACACTCCCCATGCCTCGCTATGCTCTTGCACCGCCGGTGTCCAGTGAGAACGCTGGCCGCCGCTCGTCGCTCATGATCAATCGCACACGCCGTGCTGCCTCAGAAGAGCCTGAGGACCAGTATGTCCAGAATGCTGCCGCCGCTGGCCGTCGGTCGTCATTGCTGAGAACTCGTCGCGCAGCCACTGAGGAGCCTGAAGAGATGCCTGGCGCCGGCCGCAAGACATCTTTGCTTATTCGCACTCGCCGTGCTGCTGTCCTTTCTTCTGAAGATGCCGAGGACGAGGATCAGGATAACCGTGCCGCTGCAGTCCGCTCGCCTTCGCGTACCGTCACCGAGGTCGCCGCCTTTCGCACTGCCCGCGAATACCACCGTCACCAGCCGCGTGAGTACCTTCCACGCGAGTATGCAAGCACACGCGACTATGCTGCCAGGGAGTACCCCACCCAAGTGCTGCAGACCTCCCGCACTGCACCGCAGTTGACGTCCATGACCAACGGCAACGGCTCATCCACGACTGTTATGACTATCCCGTCCAATGTATCAACTGTCGGCGCGCCAACTCACGATTACAACACCTACACCCCTTCTTCACCTACTTCACCCAACGCCGCGTCCAATGTCAACCCTCTTGCTTCTTCAGCCCTTCCGCGTCGCCGCATGGTGCCCTCCAGCCTTAACTCGCGCCTGGTGACACCGCAGACAACCACGACCACTGCTACTACCATGACCGCTGCGGCCGGCTCCACATCGTCGCCCCTCATTACCAACCGCCGCTTCCTCGAGCGCTCAACCCCCGAGCGCAGCAGCGGCGAGCGTGAGCGTGATTCTCGTGATTCCCGTGATGTCGGCGCCTCCCTTGCTGCCGCCGACAGATATGTCGAGGAGCGCCTCCAGGAGCGTCTGCACGAGCGTGTGCAGCGCCAGCTGTCCATGGGCCCGGCGGCAACATCGCTTCTAAGCCGTACCGTCAGTGTCAGCCAGCCCGCCACTCGCCGCAACATGTCATCCGCCGCCTCCCAAGTAGGTGGCTACCGGTAAATGTTTCCATTCGACGACGACACGAACGAGATGAAATAAAAGCGACATCTTGTCTTGTTTATTTGCTTTATATTGGTTCCAGTTTCTTGTTTTGTTGTTCTTTCTTGTTTCAGCTTCTGACGCACCTTTTTAATGTCTTTCTTTGCTTGCGTTTGCAGTTTGCCTACTTTCATCATTTGCCTGTCTACCTGGACAAACCTATACCTCATCTTTCTCCCTCATACCTCTTGTACTATTATATTTCGCCCGGCATCTTATCATCTTCTTCCGTCCGTCACATATTGTCTCATCCACGATACCTCATCTCATGTCCCATGTCATACGCCGGCGTTTCTCATTTAGGTTACCTTTTGTCCTCCTCTTCTTCCTCTTCTTCTCTCTTCGCTCTTCTCCCTCGTCTTCACCGACTATTGTATTTGTATTACGATTCTTTCATCTTATTTCTTTTAGTTACTTTTTCTCGTTTTTGTTATCGTTTGGCGGTTGTTTGACTTTATTTATCTTTATATCGTTATCATCTTACGACTACAGGTGGCTAATTTTATTCTATTCTGCCTTGCACGTTTCTTTTGTGACGCTTGTGTTTTAATCAGTGCCAAGTAATTATTATTCTGACACTTGTCAAAGATTTCATTTAAAAAAGTTGTCATAATGTCGTAAATGGTCATAACTAAGTCCTGTTCCAGATATCCCAGAAACTAATCAAATTTCATTCAAAACCATGTGCGGCATCAGTAGTTATCTGCCGTGTGATAGAGCGGTGCAGTCATGGAGGGGTGCATCAAAGAGCTGCCATGGGGTGTCGTCATGATGCCACCCGCAGGCATATTAGGGTTGTTATATGTTGCGTAGATGGGCGGCAACGGCGATGTTGGCATTGGCCCTTGCCCTTGCCCTTGTGCTTGCGGCTTGGAAGATAGTGACGAGCCCATATCGCCGCCGACCGGCTTTGCTCCTCTGCCAGGTGGTCCTCGCTCGCCACCGACGAGGTATGACGACACATCGATGTTGGCATTGGAAACATCTGTGATGGGAACAGACACGGATGAGAAGCTACCGTGATCCGAATGACCACCTGCAGTTGCAAGAGCCGTCCCAACCATCGACACACCACTTGTGGCCATGGCAAGTGCTTCGGCACCGGCTGCCATGGGCACGGTGTTGTTGTCAGGCCAATGCCACAAAAGATCGAGGTCAAACCCTTCCGTGTCTGTACCCATGGAATCGGAGCCATCCGGGTCGCCCGAGCCTGTCTTCCCGCCTGTGGAAACGGGGTGATAATAGCCCGTGATATTGGTTGGCGCATTGCCACTGACAACTCCTGCGAAAGCAGGATGCCCGTATGCAGTCCCGATATTTATGCTCAGGCCTAGGCTGCCGCCGCCACCGCCGTTATTTCCACCGCCATTGCCGCCTCCTGTATTGCCATGCCCGGGGCTGTAGGAAATTCCATGGGTCTGGGCTGGATACGGGGGCGGAAGCACGGGCGGATGCAGGTTCGGGGCGCTTTCATTATATCCTGCCGTCTGCGCGTGAGGTTGAGAGTGAGTCTGAGAGTGAGACTGTGACAATTGAAGCTGAGATTGGCGGAGAGCCGACAGAGACTGATGCTGAAGATTCGGGCTTGTCGTATCTGCCGATGGTAGACTGAGGAGGTTGCTTGGCTGGTTGCTTGATGCAAATGTTGCCGTTGACGTGGAGTGGGCTGTATTGCCCGGCCTGTGTAAATAGGAGACGCCTACGCGACCGGCTGCACCCTGCGAGACATGGACTACTTGCGGGCTGTCCCCTCCGTCTGAAGTCTTCTTGTTGTTGTTGCCTCCATTGTCAGAAACGTGTAGTCTGCCCTGTTTCGAGATGGTCATTGGATGGTAGCCCATTGATCTGTACTCCTCAAAAAAGAGACTGATTGGATCGCGACTGTAGTTAATAAGATCGGAAGGATACGAGTGGTGGAAGGCCTGAGGGCCAGCCCAAGAGAAAGTGTTGCTGATTTGGAGTCTTGCTTGTGCGTCGACGACCTTTTGCAGTTCTTTGAGGATCCAGAGCAGGCGCCTGCCCTGCGAGTCCGCCTTTGAAAAGTACTCCATGAGGAGGATGGCATCGGCAGCATACGTTTCGTAGTCTGGGAGGCGGAAGAGTGCGACAAATTCGTTGCTCATGACCAAGAGAGCAGCCGTAAAGAGAAAGTACATGACGAAGGGGTTACGTCGAGGCAGATATTTTGCGTCGAGTGCGCCTTTGATGATGGCGATCGTATGGTATGATGCGGCCACACAGACTTCAGAGAACATGTTTGTGCGCGGATTTGGATGCATGGACTGGCTTGCACCACGACGTTTGGCGTGAATGACGTAGAGGAAGAATGGCCGCGTGAGGAGGATGACCGAATGGCAATAGACGAGATTGACATGAAGAATGGCGATGCTATCTGCACGTGGAGGGTGTGAGTTTTTCTTAAGCTTGGGCACGTTGGTATCTGTCGAGGATGCTTTGGGTGGTTTCGGGTGCCAGCGAAGGCATTCATGCAAGTCCTTGGTCCATGTCCTACACTGCTGTACAATATCGCCCGTGGCCCTAATGGAGACGCGGCGTCGGGCATAAAGCTTCTTGAGTGTGTTGCCAATGATACGACAACTGCGCACGGTGGCATTGACACCGAGCTCATGGGCTTCGGTGGCCTTGAAGGCCGAATTGTGACAGCTGGCAGTCGAGGCATTGCGCCCTTGTTGTTGGTTGTGCTGATCGACAATGGGGGGGATATGTAGTTTGAATGCGTCTTCCAGGGCACCTGCAGTACACTCATCTTCATTGATAGCTGGTGGCCGACCTAGCGACGCGGCGATGAAGCGGTCAAGAACATAAAGACTCTTCCAGATGTTGCGGCGGGCATTGAGTTCGAAACCCTTGAAATTGGCCATGGCTTCTTGTCTATGCAAACCTAGGGCAATGGCTGACCGGACCGCCATGCCGTGGTATGCAAAAGCTGCGTTGCGCTTGGAAACGGCAAGCATATAGATGGAGATAAGACAGAGAGCTTGGATCGACCAAAAATCGGCATCTTCGAGGCCGCTTAGAGGATCACAAAGGCATTTGGCACTGCGGAAGAAGAGCTCAGCCTGATCGAATCCCTTGTTGTCGAGGCTCTGTACGATGGCGTACTCTTTTGTGTCGGGCTCGGGGGTGGCCATGACGAGACCTATTGCAAAGGTGAGGAAGAGCAGACAGAGAAAGTTGTTACTCGCCGAGAGGGGATTGTCATAGCAGGCGTCCAACTTGGCCAGAAACTCATCTCGGTCGAAGATCTCCACGAGGCCGCTGGTCTGCATTGTTGAAGATAATTAGATATCGAGGAAAGGTGGAATGAAGAAGAAACGAAAGAAGAAACGAACATTGGTAAAGAAGGACTCAACGAGGACGTTGGCGGTCTGGCGGTCGGCCAGCATACTCGGCGGCCGGATGTGGAGAGGCAGATCGACGACATTCTCGACAATGTTGCCCTTGCTTGGGTCGGTTGTAAAGTCGGACTGGCCGCTGATGCTCTCGACCATGCGGCGAAGCAGGTGTAGGTAGGCAAGGGTGGCCGAGTCGCCAATGTACAGCATGCGACCCGTCTGGTCTTTAAGGAGTCGGGTGGTGTGTTCGAGGACGGCCTCTTCTTCGTTACCGCTGGTGGTGCTGGCACGTGTGTGTTCCTCGAGAGTATGGTCGTTTGCCGCAGCGGCAGTCGAAGCCGGGGGAAATTCGAGCTCGAGCTCAAACGGAACGTTCTTTTTGCGGTCCCAGCTGCGTGGCTTGTTGGTGTCACGGTCGGTTCTGAGGGCGGATGACCGATGGGACGAGGATCTCGTGGTGGAAGCAGCCGCCGCCGCGGCGGCCGCCGCGGCACCGCGTGTCGACGATGACACGGAGGACGACGGGCCTGCATTGGGACTGTCTGAGATTTCTGCATGGCGGCGTTTGGAAGACGACGCATGAGCCGGTTCGGAGGCTGAAGCATCGGGCTGGTTTGTGCTGCCGGTTGTGTACGTGCAGGTAATGTTCTTCTTTGCGCATGTCGAACACGGCTTCATACCGTTACACTGGGCAGTCAGTATTGCGGGATAGATCCCACCTTTGAATTTCTGATGTCTGATCACAAGATGAATGGGTAGATGCGTGGATGGCACAAGATCACGTAGCACCAGTGCGGGCTTGTCCTACGGGCGGACAAGTCCAGACGCCTGTGCTCGGCGAGCGCATAAGATGGACGTGATCAATATACAGATACATGCAGGCATCCCATGTATTTCTCTATATCACATCTAGACAGTTCATGAGGCTCACCTTTTGCTTGCGGCGTTTGCAGTAGTCGCACGCCTGGGCAGTGCGTTGCCGCTTGTCGTCGGGGACCTTTTGGCGGCTCATCCTGGGACAGGTGGTGGCTTTCGGCACCGGAGCATCAGAAGCGACCACAGTATCAGGTGAGTAGATAAAAATCGAGTGTACTGAAGCAAGAGACGAGTGACGTCGACTATCTGATGATGTCGACGGATCTCGTGGGAAAGGGGTAGTGGCGGTGATAGATTAGGAAGGAGGCACAAATAGAAAAGCAGAGAGACAGAGGAAGGAGCGTAGCACAATGTGATACAGGGAGGGAAAGAACGACGGCCAGTACTCGACCGCATGTATTTGATAAGCAGTGGTGACTGGTGCTGCCTCTTCTACTGGCAGAAAGAATGTGTGCCAGACTGAGTACGAGATCTGCAATGAGAGGGATTTGAAGGGGCTGCAAAGTTTGTATAGATACTCTTCCAGGGCAATATTTGACTGTCATTTACATGCAGAACACCAGAGTATTTGATTCAGAGGGTTATACGCGAATTGCGGACGATAGGGCAGAGAAAGACTGGAGGTGTCTGGGAGCGTCTATTCTGGCAGTTGGCGAACTACTCTGTAGTGTTGGCAATAAAGTGCAGAGACGAGGTGAGACGAGGAGGCTGTTGGGAGTTGGGTGGCTTGGGGTCGTCAAGGGATGAAGGGGGGGGGTATGAGTGCAGTACGAGACGACAGGCACGGCGAGTGCGAATTAGGATTATTAGTTGTAGTTGTTGGATGAAAGTACAATATACCGAGTAGAGGGAAAGAAACAGAGTCTGAGTACGAGCCTCGTCAAACTAGAGGGTGTGATAGATGATGGGTGATGAGTTTGGGCGCATGGGCGGCACTGGTGACAGAGACACCAAGGCTCTGTGCGATCACACCGGCACTTGAACGACCATTAGAAATCAGCAATGTTGCGAGTATCAGTGTTTGAACATCAGGAGATGGTGGATGGGGTCGAGTGTCGAGTCTCGGGGTTCGAGGCAGCTGAGACGACGATAGCCCAGAGCAAAAGCGATGAGGCAGCAGATACGATATACAGAAGATTGCAACACTGTTGGTTCATCATAGACGCTCTAGACTGGACTTGCCTGTCTTTGTTTGATTTTGCAGCGTGCCATCAATTCGGCAAGCCATCGGATTGGCTGGACGGGATGATATGCAGACGGGCATTGAGGTGGGCATAGGAAGACCCTCGACAGACAAGCAGGGTATCCAGACGTGGGATTTGGGATATACGAAGTAGCTTGTCACTTTGATTGCTGCAACTATTAGACACGACAAAGTGCAGAATCTACCACATACTTCCACAGCGAGACGACTTGCTAATGCAGGTCTGCATAAGGACATGTGCGTGGTCAATGTGGTAGATATGCAGTTTCCGACCGGTCAAGTTGTAACTACAGAAGAGCGGAAGAGGAGAACGACGAAGCAATGCGAGTGAAGAGAGGAAAAATAAAGAAAGAAAATAAAGAAAATAAAGAAGCAGAGAGAGCTGGTGAAATCGACGAGGCAGATGGCAGATGGTCACGCCGGCCCTTACGGCCTAGACAGACAACAAGTATCTTACGTATTTCCAACGACAACAAGCGTATATTCAGCAGTTGAGCGACTAAATCTGTTAAAATATCGTTGTGCTGTTGGTTATCGGTGATTCTCTTTGTTCACCACCGCAGCTGATCAGCGTCAGGAGAAACCAACAGACGCCGTCGAGGCCAAGGGCTCTTAATTTTATTAGATTAATAAGCTTAACTTGGGGCGTTTTATTGCTGATAGCTAGTATATTGTTTATCTATTATCTTAAGGAATAATCGGACAGTATACGACTTGAGGCGGGCTTGCGGTGTTGTGGACTTGCAGATCGACTTGGACGAGACGATACTGGATATCGCGAGCGAGAAAGACGCATATGCAGAGAGAGCAAAAGTACTATGCATACAATGTAAGCGATGCGTGCCAATAAAGATGGAATAGATCGAGAACTGGGATAGGAATAGGAATGGAACAGAGGGAGCAATGCATGTTCGGGTGTGGGAGGCGTGCGTGAGGCTGAGATGCTGAGATGACAGCAACCTCAACAGGGTTATGACACGAGAATAAAGCTGAAGTGGGAGCTTTGACAGACTATAGATAGAACGAGAATGAAGCATGATAAAAAGAGAATAGGAATAAAAAAGTCTGTCTTCGATGTGAGGGGGCTGACAACAAACACATCAACTATGCATGCAACACTTTTGTGCAACCACCTGTTTCAGTTCAACCAAGACGCATTCACCAGTCGAAAGCTGTCAATATACAAGTATCTTGATATCTATGGTATCTATGCAGTCATCAATGATTACAGGACCAAAGAATCATGCCCGATATCCTTTACAGCTCATCGCGGCCCGGACTGGTCGCCTCGGATTCGGCCAAGCCAACACTTTCGTATTAGGAGACCTGGTCTGTATTAATGTTGCATTTCAGGGTTGGCTCAATACAAACGCATCATTTGCTGTCATTGTTTTGTACTGTTGTGCTGTCATCTTCACGTCGAGCTCCGTTGATCGGGCCACGAGGCTGTCCTCAGCTATGCGTCATCGGCATGGAAGGAAGAGCAGCTTGTTAGATGTAGCAAGGGATTAAAGAGATACACAAAGATATATAGAACTTTATACTAGCTGCTTCAGAACTACATGGAGAGATTCGAGGCGAGGCTCCCATCGGGACGGGACCGCTACTCGCTTGTTTGACTGTGGGAAGAGAGAAGTGACCTGTCTCCTTTGCACTCTGATACCGATGATCTAGACTGGCAATACAAGCTAGAGATGATAGCGAAATAGTAGAACAAGAGAACAGAGTAGAGAGAAACACAGGTCGAGAGTGTTGGATGATCCTCCAGGACATTTGCCGTCGACGGGTAGCGGCCCTATCCGACGGCAGCTAGCAGTAGGAATGACAAGACAATAGACAATACGCAGTAGACAGCCAGGCCATGTTCAGTAGAAGAAGAACAAGAAAAGATGAAAAGACAGTCGGCATCGAAACCAATAGGGATATCATCTGGGTCGGGCCCGGAAGCGGTGCACTACCCGACGGAAGCGTCCCAAGCAGGCAGGCAGGGACTCTACCCGCTACCATTAACACTAACACTACCCGCCCAGATACTACAATGTACACTACCCGCATCCCCAGGCACATCGTGTCTGATCCCATGCTGATACTCTGGCGTCTCTTCTTCTCATACATGGTCTCCAACATGTCGAATAAGCACGCGCTATCGACGGCTTGGCCCGGTCTTCAACTTCCAACACGCCTCGACACATCACCCGCATGATGCCGCCAACATGCACATCCCCTGGCCGAGACCATGTCCGGCAGATCAGGTAGTCAGGTCTCCATAGAGCCAGGCAAGTCTGGGCAGCTTGACGACTGTCAGTCTGACCGGCCGGCTTAATTATGCACCCGGACAAAGCACATGCAAACTGTGCTTTTGCGAGTGCATCGCCTGTCGATCCACCCACCCCAGGCCCATCGTTCACTCCTCACGCCTCGTCTCTGCCATGCCACGTCCACCTGCCTCTCTTATACTTGCCTTGTTTATGCTTGCCTCGTCTATACTTGCCTGAAATTCCCCGTTATTGCATGCCCCGGCTTTATCGTCCATCCCGGAGCTAGCCTCGAACCACTCCCGCTGTCACTATCACTGCATCTCATTCTTGGCTGGTGGAACTGGTGAAAATATAACAAAATATGATATAGTAACTGAACACAAGAAATGTCTAAATTATAGCGTGGCCATGCTTCTTGCTCGAGCATCCAGTGAGCTGGAGTGCACACAATGGAAGTTGGTCCTGTCAGAACAAGTCCTCCCATTGCCCACTTTCTTGCTGGGCTCAAGCCAGGCTTAGCCTAAGCTGCCTCCCTCCTCTGCTCGTGCTCTGACTTTGCTTTTATGTCGCTAGAAATGCAGAAATGCATCTTGTAAATGTATGATACAGCTTGTGTGAATGGGTGATGGTCTCCTTCCTCTCCTTCCTCTTCATCCTTCCTCTATAGAATAAGGGCACTACAGGACAAGCCGGCCGGGCTCGTTCTCGAGGACAACCTTGAGCCGCTCAAGGAACACCTTGGCCCGCTTCTCCTCCGACTTGGGAACAGACAGCGAAAAGAAGTTGATGCCGGTAGACACGGCAGGGGGCTGGCGCTGGGCGGCCGAGCGGGCGGGCGTGGTGGCCTTGGCCTTGCCCGAGAGAATGTCAATGACATCGACGGTCTTCTTGGCCTTCTTGGGGGCGCCGGCAATCGACGAGGGCAGAGCCGAGATCTGGGGACGGTAGTAACCGCGCGACAGCGACGACACGCTGCTCTTCGATGCCTTGGACGACAGGATTGAGTCGAACAGAGCGGCCGCCGAGGGGGCGGGGGCCGGGCCGGCGCGCGGCAGCTCGTCGTTGGCAACCTCGGTCGCGCGCGCCACAAACGTAGACACGGGCATAAACACGCCCAGCGACGACTGGATCTTGTCCTGCGCGTCGATCACGGCGGCCAGCGACACCGACAGCGTAA
This sequence comes from Ophiostoma tasmaniense, assembly GCA_022392925.1. NCBI lineage: Eukaryota > Fungi > Ascomycota > Sordariomycetes > Ophiostomatales > Ophiostomataceae > Ophiostoma > Ophiostoma tasmaniense. The sequence continues at coordinate 392,567 of JAKRGK010000001.1, read as the reverse complement.
CGGACGCGTTGGCCTCCTTGACTGGCGCCGCAGCCTTGGCTGCAGCTGGTGCAGCAGCGGGCTTGGTGGTCTCCTTGATCTTGATGTTGCTCAGGTCAAGGTGCGACAGCTTGTCCAGCCGCGACTCCAGCTCCGTCGGGTAGTTGGCCGACACCTGGCCCAGGTATGCGAGCACGTCGCCCTTGAGCAGGCGGCCACCAGGGCCCGTGGGCGTCATGTCGCCCACGACGGCCTTGGGGTCCAGGCCGTTCTGCTTGATCAGGTGCGAGACCGAAGGGTACAGCGGCCAGCGAGCCGCGACCTTGTTGCCTTTTGCCGGTACTGAGGATGCTGTCGGGGTAGATGAAGGGGTCGTGGTCGGTGCTGCCGCTACTGGTGCTGGTGCCGCTGCTGGTGCCGGAGCCTCGGCCGTCTTTGGTGCAGCCTCGTCCGCCGGCATCTCCAGCGTCGAAATGTCGTCGTCCGCCTCGGCCAGGACGGCAATACGCTTGCCGACCGGCACGCCCTTGCTGCCGTCGGCCTGCAGGATCTTAAACACCACGCCGTCCTCCTGAGCCTCGACGTCCATCGACGCCTTGTCCGTCTCAATCTCCAGCAGCACGTCGCCGGCCGAGAACTTGTCGCCCTCCTTGACGCGCCACGACTGGATGCTGCCCTCCGTCATTGTCGGCGACAGCGCCGGCATCGTGAAGTTCTGGGCCACAGCAACCCGGGAAGTCGTGTTGAAAGCTGTTTGTTAGCTTTTGTTTCTCTTTTTGCTCGCATTCTCTGCTTCTTCTCCCACGCCCTCCCTTCACCACTCACCCCGCGACTGCATACACCGGCCCGCCAGTCTCATCGAGAGACGGCCAGCTGCGGTGAAGCTTGCCATTGTATGTGTGTGTGTTGTCGTCGGAGTGTCGTGATCTCGTCTCGGGCGATCCTGTCGTCGTCGTCGTCGTCGTCGTCGGGCTTGGCAAGTCGAGTTCCGGTTAAGAAAGATGCGACAAGGCAATCAAAGATACACCGCGTCTGTCAATGGTCTAGGTCTAGTCGTGAGTGTCAACTCGTAGTCTCGTACCAGCACTTTTCCACTGGATAGCCCGTAAAAACCTCAATTGGCGCCTCCTATCTCGGGGTTGGCTTGTTGGGGGGGAAAGATGGGAAAAGATCGGGGCAATCTTGGCCGAACAAATAAATACGATTAAAACTACTAAAATATTAAATTTAATTCTAAAATGGCGTCGCGCGGGAAAGTAAGGAAAGACACGGCGCTAGCAGAGGCTAGCAAATGGCAGGTCTGGCAGGGCTAGCAACGGACTTCAGCAGGCAGAACCCTGAAGCTACAAAATATAGCGCGTGGCAGGTGCAACCGCCAGCTCTGTCTCGTTTACAATTTGCGAGCTCCGTTGGGGGAGAGCGAAAGCAGGGATCAGAACACCCGATCTTTCTTCACTAGCTCGCCTGATTTTTGTTCACTTTTTTACTGTATTAGGTTTAGCGTCGAAAACAAAAGTCAGGTCAGCTTATCCTTGCTAGACCCGTCCCTGCCCGCCAATCATAATAATACTAGTGGGGTATCGACTTATAAGGAATTTTAGTATTAAAAAATAGGATTTAAAAAAATTACGATAGTTATTATATTTCGAATGTATTTCGAATATATTTCGAATATATTTCGAATTTATTTCGAAATTATTTTTAATTTATTTTAAATATAATTTATATAAAATTATATATTATTTATTAGTTCGTAAATTTATTTTATTTTTATTTATTTTTATTTTAGTATTTTAACTTTATTTTAAATATAATTTAACTTCGATAACGCTTTATAACCGTATTTTAAATAAAACGATACTTTAAAATTATAAATTTACTATCGGTTTATAAATTTAATTTAATTTTTATTTTTTATATTCGTATTATATTCGTATTACATTCGTATTACATTCGTATTACATTCCTAATATATTTCGATCGTATTTATCTACTAAATATTTACTTATTATTTCTTATTCAAAATTAATTTCTATTTTATTTTATGCCCCACTGCCCCACTAATATAGGTAATTCTATTGGTGTGATATTTTAGACTAACCGACGACCTGACCTGACTTTTTCGCTCTAATAGGTTTAGCGTATTCAAGAAAAATCAGGCGAGCTAGTGAAGAAAGATCGGGTGGTGTGTAGACTCGAGCGAAAGAGCGAGGCCACGTTCTCGACACACAGTGCGGTATAGGACTTTGGAGACATTCGCACTCTCTACACTGTGAGGTATCACCACATCACTCTAATATTATGGCATTTCATCTCGAACATGAGAAATCAAACCGCATATTTATTTTAACAAGTATGGACACGCTTGATTGGCAAGGCCGCCCTCGTCACGCTTTCGCTTCTAAATAAGTAAACAAAAAACGTACATCAAATAGCAATGCTGAAAAACATCTACAGGATGTAGCCACCGGTAGCAACGCTGCTCCAAGGCCGCACGCCCGCAGATTCCTCAAGCTCAACACACCACCACAAAACCTCCTTGGCCTTGTCTGGCTGGCCACTCTCTTCGTGGGCCCGCGCAAGCGCAAACCATGCCTCGGCGTTGTTCCATGAGCTGCCCAACTTGGTCAGGCCTGTGAGCAGTGCAGACGCGCGGTCGCGCGACGCCAGACGGTCGACCAGTGGCAGCGATGTGGCCTTGTATGGCGGCGGCAGTTGCTCGGCGTCAGACTTGGGCGCCGGTGAGGCCGGCGCGTTGATCGAGTTGAGGTTGAGGTTGGCAAAGTCTCTATCTATGACAGGCGTCGACAGCGACGGCGACGATGTCTGTGTCTTAAGCTTGACAGAGCCGCTTACATCCGTCGACGGGCTCGACGCAAGACCCAAGGGCAGAGACGGCAGAGCTGCCGCAATACCGGCCTCCTTGTCGCTGTCGCTCGCAGTCTTGCTCGGGGGGAACATGCTGCCATCGGCCAGCTCGAGGCGCGGAATGGCGTGCGGCAGCACAAGCTTCTCACTGTAGATATCTAGCAGAATGTTGGACAGGCCGATGGTGGCAGCCGGGTGGTCGGCAAAGTGTGTCAACGCCGTTTCGAATTCAAGGCGCGCCGTGTACGCATTGCCCTTGTCAAGAGACAGGTAGCCCATCTACATGGTTAGTAACAGTCTGCAAGCAAGGATGGTTGAACGTTTGTAACTTACCTCGGACCACACATCGCCCCAGAGCTCGTCTACGGTCTTCTTGCCCACCCAGGTGCGGTTGCGGTTCGATGCACCGCCACCGCTCGTGCTGCGGGCAACCTCAACCTCTAGCTCCTGCACAAGCTTCTGTGCCTCGGCCGCCGACCGCTTAGCATCGTCAAACATCTCGGCGCGGCGGTAGAAGCCCGCAATCATCAGCCACACCTCGATCAGGATCGTATTGCGCCGATGCTTCTCATGCTCCTCAGAGAACTGAATCAGTGGCATCAGCGACAGCGACGTCTCCACCCCCTCGGGGGCCAGGTCAGTAATGGCGCCAGTGGCCGTCGATGATGTAGACAGAGACGAAGACGCGCCGGTTCTCGACGTCACCGGAGCAGCCGTCAAGGAGTCTACCTGTGATGCTTGCCGACTAAGCGAGATCGGAGGTGCCGCGACACCACCGGACAGTCGGCGCCGGCTAGAGCCCGTAGGCAGTGATGCCGACGTGGCCGAGGTTGTCGAGAAAAAGTCGCCGTTGCCGCCAGCATTGGCCTCGTCAAAGGGCGTAAAGAAGGCGTCGCCATCGACCACAGTAGGGACATGGGCGCCGCCGCTGCTAACGGCCCGCCGCCGGCTGCCACTGCTGTCGCGCTTGCGGAGGCTGTTGCGCTTGCCCGACTGGCTACGGCGCTCGTATGTAGGACCAGACGACTTGCGTGTCCGTCTAAGATCCTCGAAGTCCTTGGTCACCTGGATCGTGGGTGCGCTGCCATCGCCGCGGCTGCTAGTAACCGTCTGTTGTGTCTGCGGCCGCGATGCAGACGTGCTGGGGGGCTTCTCCGAAGCACCAGTAGCACCGCCAGCCTTTGTGGTAGGACGACCCGAGCGACCAAAGATGCTACCCTTGATGCTGCGGAGCGTGCCTGCCGAGCTCTTGGGCACACTGGTCTGCGGAGCCTGCAGCAGGTTGCCGTTCTTGGCATTGCCAGACTTCGGTGCGCCAAACAGGCGAGCGTATAGGCTCAGTAGCTCCAGACTAGCATTGACAGCGACCTTGGGGCTCTCAAGCAACTCAACTAGGGCCAGCTGCGTCATCTTGACCTCCAGGATGCGCTCCTTCTCAAAGTCCTCCATCTCGTCGACAAGGCCCAGGGCCCAGCTGTTCTTCTCGTCCATCGCTTCTGCTTCGTTCAAATGTTCACTCCGATAGATGTGTTCACTGCCAAACAAGGTCGATGGATCTTTAAACTGCTCAAAGGCGCCCTCACAGGCCCGGGCTGCCATAACATAGTCCTGGCGTGCGCTTAGGAGAAGTGAGAGCAGGTGCCACAGTGGAATCATGGCCCGCTCACGCCAGAAGGGACCGTTTAGGAAATCTTGATCAGCGTCAGGGGTCTTGCCGGACAACAGGGCGCCCTTGACGAGCTCAATGGCAGCTCCAATCTCTCTCTGCTCTGCAAGAATCAGGCCGAGAGAAAAGACGCCACGCAGATTAGCCGTGCGTCCGTACTCTTGGGACAGGGACTTGCGCAGGCACCGCACGGCCTTGGCCTGAATAGTGGTGCGTGACGCGGAGTCGAACGACATACGCGACCACTGTGCGAGGGACAGACCGACAGCCTGCCACGCAAGAGCGACAATGCGCAGTGGTACATCGGTGCCCTTTGTCTTGGCCACCAGTGTTGTCTTGGGCAGTGCCTTTGCGGCAGGCTTGCCGTTTTCGTCGTCGTCATCATCTTGCTCGGGAATGGCGCCATGGCTCAGCTCCAGCAGGCACTCTTCCAGTTCTTGGCCCAGGTGGTACGCCTTCTCGGCACCCTTGCGATCACTATAGCGACACAATGCTACGATACACAGCGATACCGTCTCAAGCACTATTTCATCTTCGTCGAGGCTCGGCTCATCCTTGCCTGTCTTGATCACGCGCGCCTTAGCCTTCTTCACAAGGCTAAAGTACGAGTCAAAAGCCTTGAAGGCCAGGTCGAATTCGGCAACGGCCAAGTGGACAGTGAATAGATTCCGCAGAATGGCAGTCGAGTGGTAGGTTTTGGTCGATGCGCGGTACAGAATGTCCAGCACGCCGCGGCTCGCGGACTCCTTGCCGCCCTGGCCTAAATCCGAGTCACGCCAGCCACGGCCCTTGAGCACTGACCAGTTCTGCATGACGAGCTGCACAAAAGCCTCCACCTCCTCGCGCTCGTCTTCAGCGCGAGGAAACGATGTCTCCTCCAGGAGCAGAGTCTCGTAGATGGCCTCAACCTTTTTCAGCTCTATGCGCAACTGGCCCCGCGTGCATGTTTGCTCTGCACTGCCGTCAGCAGCCATTTCACTGTTGGGCGCCGGCACAGGCAGGTCATCTTCAAGCAGGGACGAGAGCACAGAGTAGTACTCGAACCATATCCGCCGGCGCGGCACTGATCCACGGAATCCAGAGCCGCCCAGCTGTGCCGACCCTGTGCTGCCGCCCCAGTACTTGGCCCAAGCGCGCAGGCTCACGAGGCAGTTCGGGTCCTCTAGAGAAGTCTCACCCTGCTCGAGAGTGTGGCTTTGGAGCATGCAATACTCGGTCAGGAATAGCTCAGACCAGTACCGCAGCTGCTGCCAGTGCTGCTGGGCTGTGCTGCTAAGTGTGATGCACGGCAGCTCAGACTGGAACACGGCAAGGGCCTCTTTTCTCCGAGCCTTGCGCGCGAGGCAGTTGGCACGCAGGTAAGCGGACTTGAGTGCGCACACTCGTGTCCAGTCCGTTGCTGTGGTGGTGACGGCACCATCGGCGTTGTCGCTCGTTGCCGTAAGTTCGTCGTTCAGGCTACCGGGAAGTGTGTCTAGAGCATTGTCGTAGTCGCCGGCCACCCAGTGTAGCCAGCCCATGCACACACGGGCCTGGAAGCGGTCGGGGAGAAACTGTGTCTCGTTGTTGATGGCAGCCTCCAGCTCGGGCAGGAGGCTAACGACATCGAGGCCCTTGGCCGGGACAGAGGCGTCGGCGCGAGCAGCAGTTGTGGAGCGGGTGGCCTTCTCGATGGCCAGTTCGGTTGAGGCAGTTAGGGTGAGGCCTGTGCTGTTAGTATTGCGCCGCTATCATTGGATACCTAGGGTAGTACTCACAGGCCCGGTTCGGGGCGTGCTTCCGGACTTTGCGCACAAACTCGGGGACTGCATCCCAGTCGCCTTCACAGCGAGCTCCGTCGAGGGCCAGCACATACTGCGCTGCCTTGGGCGCGGAAGGCTGTTGAGAAGAAGATCTAGTTAGAGGTACGTTGCAACAGAGAGAAGACATGATGCGATGCTGTGTAGACATACACTCATCTAGACGGCTCCAAAGAAGTAACAGGGGCGGGATCAAGCTGAGGGAGATAGTAAATGTATATTGTAGTAATATCCGGAGATGTAATGTCTCAGTTCGGGTGTGCTGTTTTCTGAGTGGCTGAGAGCGTCGAGGGTATAGTCCGGCAGTTGGCGGTAAGCAAGGTCGTCGTCGATGATTCGAACAGATGTCGAGGCCGAATTCAGGTCGAGGTCGGTGAGCTCGAGGCAGCTGTAACACGCTGGAAACAAGCAAATTGAATGAAACAATCGCTTCGCTAGACAATTGATGCAAATCAAGGCGCTGCAGAGTCAACAGAACGGCGATATGGTGTGGCGTTGCCGTTGTGTGGACGTGTTGACACAGCTGGCGGTCGTAAAGGGGGGGAAAAGGTTGGTGCTGCTGGCCTCTGCTTCACTGCCTGCTGGTGGCCCGCTGCGTCACCTCTTTTTGGAACTGCTGCCAAAACTTGGCCAACGCGATCGGCGCTAGTCGAGCTGTTCTTGCTGGTGGTGAGCGCTGGAGGGTGCTGCTGGGCCTGTGATAGGGCCCAATGACAGCCTACGGGCGACCGTCAATTGCGCACGCTGCAAAGTCGAAGATTATGTAATTCAGCTTGACGGCGGGTCGCAACTGCCCGATCTTTCCGTTGAAGGGGAGTGGGTCTAAGCTTCCTGGGTCCTTCCTCAAACCCTTTTTTGTAAATAAAAACTAATTAAAAATAAATAGAAAAATTCGCCATGATCTGCGATTTTCATATGAAAGGCTGAAGACAAAAGACCCTGTCAACAAACACCAAGCAACAAGTCAGCGTTCTGGTGCTTCTCATAGGGGTTTTATATATCTTTTCAAAGCCAATCGACTACTCAATAAGCTGATAATTTCATAACTTTGGATCAAAGTGTTGTTTATCTGGAAACCCACTGCACAGCGCATCAGCCTCGTCACAACCTTCACCAAAACACACGACGACGACGACACATTGCGCCATGTCATTCCCACCGGATCTCAAGGTTGTGTGCCGCAAGATTGCTGCGGCATCACCTGCGGAGCTACCTGCTCTATGTCCGGCTCTTGTCGCGCATGTGCTGCGTTGCGGCGAGTCTCTATCGGTGTCATCTGAGCAGCAGGGCAAGAACAAGACCAGCGAGACGTCTGTGCTCGTCCACAAGCTCAAGACGCAGGTCAAGACTCTGCTGCAGGGCAAGACTGCACAGGGCCGCTTTGTTGGTACCGTCCTGGCCAAGGCGATTGTCGATGTGGGCGGCTGGGAGTGCCTGCGCACTGCCGAGCCTTGGGTTCGGTCTATCCTGTCCATCCTCCAGAAGCCCGACCCTGTGGCTTCCAAGGAAGTCGCCATTGTCACTCTGACTCGCATCTACACCCTGCTGCAGCCCTTCCCTACCCTTGTGCGCGAGTTCGCCACGCCCACACTGCCCGCCTTTGCCACGGGATGCCTGCAACTCATCCGCGCCGCCGGCTCTGGCAAGGTGCCCATCAGCGTTGTTGAGACAGCCGTCCGTGGCCTGTCAGCGCTCATCCCGCTCTACCCGACTACTCTTCGTCCTTTTGCCGCCCAGATTCGCACTGCCATTACCAGATTCATTGCCCCTACCTCGTCCGACGACTTTGTGGTTCCCGTGTCTCTGAGACGCAGTGCTCGCCAGCTGCTGATCCTGCTGCACTACACTGCCGCCAAGAACAGCAACTCGGACGAGTGGCTCAAGACGCTCAACAGCCTCATTCGCGAGGCCCACGTCACTGCCGATCAGGTGTTCCGTGCCGTGCGCGAGGCGCGTGACCCCAGCTCCAGCTACGAGCCGGGCCAGGTGTCATTCGAGGGCGAGCCCCACGGCGGCGGCAACGGCGAGAACCCCGAGGAGCTTCCCGCCTGGTCGGGTCTGCAGAGCGGCAGGGAGAGACTTGCGGGTCTGCTCGAGACCATTATGGAGTTCTTCCACTGTCCGTCCAAGCTGCCCGTTGTTGTCCCCATCGGCACCATCTCGGGCCTCGTGTCGCGTATCTCCGTCATTCTAGCCCCGGTGACGTCGTCGTCTTCGACCTCGGATGCCGCCCAGGAGCGCGACCTGGCCTCGTTCATCAACCCCAACATTGGTCGCGACGAGCGCGAGGAGCTGTGGTCGCTGCTGCCTGGTATTCACACTGCTGCGCTGCAGCTGCTGTCGAGCATGGTGAAGCGTATGGGTGGCAACATTGTTCCCCTTGTGCCGGAGATCCTGGAGGAGGCCATGCGCATGTTCAAGTCGAACCGCGATATTCCCAGCATCAGAAAGACAACGTTTGTGCTTGTGAGAGAAGTGCTGCCGCTCGTTGGCCCCTCTCTGTCGAAGCTGTCGGTGGACTCGCTGATTGCTGTCATCCGCACATGCTGCCAGGACATCCTAGAGTCGACTGGTCACCTTAAACCCCAGAAGAAGCCCGAGGAGAAGCCTGTGCAGACGGGCGCCAACGGCGCCAACAGTCGCAGCAAGATGACCGCCATTGCCAACGCCGACTTGTTCCTCAAGCCTGGCATTGCCTCCAACAGTGCCGTGCAGCCGTCCAAGACGGACAAGCTCGAGGCTGCGCACCTGGATGCCGCCGAGACTCTGCTCACCGCGACCCTGTCGTACGTTCCCCAGCAGCACGTCAAGAAGGCCGACCGTGCGCTGCTGGACCGCACGGCTATTCTGAGCGCCAACAAGGGCGCCATGGTGTCGAGTGTCCTGCAGCCGTATGTCGATAACAGCGGGCGCTACTTTGCCAACACGGTGCCGTTCCTGGCCCGCGCATACCCGCACGCCATTGATATGGAGGTTCTGCGCAGCAACCTGCGTACTGTCCCCCACTACTTTGGCAACATCTTTTCGAGCACCATCCCTGGCGAGGATGATGAGGAGGAGGAGGATGAGGAGGATGAGGCAGAGCGTGAGCAGGCTGCCGATGAGGATGAGCCCATGGCTGAGGCCAGCAACGGCGATGCCAATGCTGCTAGCAAGGGCGGCTTCGGCCAGCCGGCCGCCTTTACCGACCGCAGCAAGGCTGCTACCACTGACGCGGCTGCGGCTGCGGCATTCCAGCCGCTGACTCTGAAGCGCAAGTCGGATCAGAAGGGGGCAGCTGTCGATGGCACCCCAAAGAGAGTTGACACTGGCAAGGCGTCGGCTGCTGCTCCTGCTGCTGCCGAGGAGGAGAGCGGCGATGAGAGCGACGGTGATGTTCAGCTCGAGATGGTGTTTGATGTCGACGACGAGAGTGGTGACGAGAACTGAGTGGTAGTTAGGATGTAGACTTTACTAAAGCATAGTGTGTATTTCAGCGTTAGATAGAATGTTAATTGCATAAAACCGTTCCTATAGACACTCAGTGAATAGTTTAAAAGTACAAAATATAAACCACACTAGATTCAGACCAGACCAACTCCAGTCTTTCCGAGACAAACGCCAAATAGCCAAGACATTACAAAATTCAAATTGGGGCATGAGACGATCTAGTCTCGTAGCCACGCACGCCGCTTTTCTTCCTTCTTTGCGCGCCGCTTCTCCTTGAAGGCCTTGAGCTCCGCCTTGGTCGGCTTGATGCCGCTGCGCTCGGCCTTGAGACTGCGGCCGTCATGCTCGTTGGTGTTGGCCTGCACGTCAAAGTACGCGTTGAGCTGCCGGCCCGACTTGGCATCGTGCGTGTACCGGTGGCCACCGCCAAACTCAACATCCGGCTTGCTGTTGCGGAACGTTGACGGGTCGGTACTTTGGATAGCTGCCGCCGCTGCTGCTGCTGCCGCCGCAATGCTCTCCTCGTCGAGGCCTGCGTTCTCTTGCTCTGGGGCCACGCCGCCTGTGGCATACCACGCCGTTGGGTCATAGTCGCCGTGGATGGCCGGATTGTACCCGCCAGCTGCTACCAATCCTGCTGATCCTCCTGTCGCGCCGTCGGCAGGCAAGCGCGGGTTGTCCCACTGCGTCTGTTGTGTGATGCGGTTGTAGAAGTACCAGGCCTGGTGTTCGTCGCTCCATACCGGATCCCATCCGTCATCCTCCTCTTCGGGCAGCGGCTCGTCGGGTAGAGGCGGTGGCGAGGCTGCAACTTCTGTTTCTTTTGCCTCTTTTGACTCGTTTGCTGTGCCGTTTGCCTCGTCCTCTGCATCGTCTGCGTCATGTGCCGCCTCGCCAGGCGACGTGGTTGTAGTCTCTGAGATAATGTCGAGATTTCTCGTTGAGGATGATGTGTTTGAAAGTGATGTTGCAGACCCCGAGTCCTGTGCTTGCGCGCTAGGTGTCTCTTCCAGGGCCTCATCTGTGGTCGGCTTCGTCGCCAAATCGACGGCGGGTGCCGCTGCCTTCTCGATAGGCTCCATCTCAGACGACGAAGCCATTGTGTGCGCGCTTGAGTAAGGTCGAGTGTAGATTTTTAAGAAGATTCAGGCCTCGGTCGCCCTTTTCGGATAGAGGGTGCGCTGATGCTGCTGTCGCGGTTCGCGCAAAAATGGTTGTCGGCTTGAAGAAGAGGATCAAGGCTTCCGTCGCGTCAAGTGATGAAGAGGCGAAATAAATTTGCGGATTGATAGACGCTACAAAGTTGGAGTAACGATGATCGAGTACCGTGTCGCAGGGCCGGGTCTAGATGCAGGGATTTGGTTGGAGTATTGTAGGGACGGCTGGTGTGGTGATCAGAGAAGAGTGCAGATCAACGGCAGTCTCGATGCGGGTCCACTATGATGCAGTTCATTGCAACAGGGTCACGTGTGCGGTCCATGTATGGTTGTGCGACAGTAGTGTGAATAGCTAATGTTGGTGGAGAACCCCTATTTGTAGCGACTATATCACGATCTTCCGCCCTGAACGCTTTTCTGATTCTAAGACATCCAAACTGGATCATATCCAAAATTAAATCACTTTTACTGCCCAAAGATAGTTGCTGTCAACTCGGTTCCATCCTCCAACTTGACCTTGTCGGCAGCAACCATAATAAAGGCAATGCGGCAGCTCTCTTCGCCGCGGTTTTTCCATGCATGGTTAGCTCCGCCTTGGATGATGAGCTCCCCCGCCTTGACTGTCTTCTCCTCGCCATTGTCTAGACTCAGCACGATCTCGCCCGACATGACAATGGCGTAATCAATCGTCTCGGTCCGATGCATGGGCGCCTCGCCACCCGGAGGCACGTTTGTAATGGTAAAGAGAACACCGCCTGGGGGTGCACGTGGAATGCCACCACCGGCACTGGTCTGGACTGGTTCTTGGTTGTTGACGGGCACGGACCCGCGAATATCTAGAACGGAAAATGACGACGCTGCCGGGCCGAATGGGTATGAGACCTCGGCGGGTTTATCGGAGGTAAAGACGGAAGTGCCATCCTTTGCATGTGCAGTAACAACCACACGCGGACCACTTTCAGAAGAGGGCATAGTATAAGACTGCGGGGGTAGCTGAGGGGGGACGAGATTGGCCGAATGCGACGGTGGCAAGCTATATATGGTCGAAGCTATCGATGAGTTTATAACAAGAACACACGGCAGAAGGCAGTGAAGAAATCTATTCCAGAGCCACTCAATGATAGCAAGGAAGGACGACAACAAGCCTAGATATGCAGTCAAGATGTTTTACAAGAGACTTGTCTAGACCTCTACCCCAATTCTCGGACACGGCACAATGTAACCGACATAAGCCTGCTTGCCTCGACCAGTCAGCACGGCATAAGTCCGGCGATCTGTCCTTGAATTTTTGATAGTAAGTCTGATATAACTACCATTGTCTGGTGAATCAGCTAATCTCGACTTTATTGTTATCATCACCATCCTGATTATCAATATAGTCACGATGCAGCATAGGCGACATAATCCGACCACCACAGCTATCGACTATGTTAACTAATAACAATCCTAAGTCTACCTTGGACACGTCAAAAGAGATGCTGTCTCATGAAATGGTTTAAGCGCCAATCGGAGGGCAAGCCTTGCTCTTGTATCTTTATGGAGCTCTGGGAATGTAGCATTATTGCTTGAAGATGGGCAGCAAGTTACTATTTATGCTTGATTATCTAGCTGTGACATCTGCTGATCGACCCCTGTAGTGCCGACTCCGTATGCCATCTACGATGTGCTCTGCTGCGATTTGGGCCATTCCCTACTCAATATCCTGCTGACTCTTTATGCTGGGTTTTCTGCGGAGTTCGGGGTGTCTCGATGTAGTTCGTAGACTGTGCATAGACATCCTGACATGTCAAGGGCAAGGCTTCGAACAAACTCTATAGGCCCTGCCCTCCCCTCTATTTCTGACGATCTATGCTTTCTGCTCTTGCTCTCTACTCTGCTCTATGTCTACGTACACCTCTCTGAATGCTAACCAAAAGCTCTGCCAACTTGAGGGATGGATTGTCATCTTGATACAGTCAAAACACGGCCTCGGGCACCATCAATCGACTATTCACCGAGCGATATGATTGTCTTTAACCATGCCAGTTTCCGTCGGCACCATGTTTCTCAAACTCGGCATCGCCGCCAACCTGATGCGTCTTTGCCAGAACCGCTGGTACAATATCGCGCTGTGGGTAATCGTCGGCGTCGTGATTGCCTACGAAAGACTTTAGTATCATTTTTGACTTCTAACACTCTACAGGGCCGTGGCTATGGACATTGTCAAGACCTACTACCAGGAAACATACACAATCTTCACTGACAAAACCTAGTAAGTCTATTAAACTACCAACACTGCTATTTCTTCCACTTGCGTGTGCTAATCGGCGCCGCCCGTTTATACTTACAGCACCTTTAGCTTGTTTTTTCTTGGCTTGTAAGTGAAAATAGTCTGTGCTTTGTTCGTCATTAGATTTATTAACAGCCTCTTTAGCCTCTACGGTTGCCTTGGTCTTATTGCCAGTTCCGTACCCATGCTCAAGCCACTCGTCGACCAGGCTCTCGGCCTCGAATCCGCCCACGGTCGATCCTATTACGCATACGGCAACGGCAACGGCCCGCGATCTGGTACTCGCGGCATTGGTGGTGCAAGTGCAGGCAGCTCGAATGCCCGCTCGTAACCCGCGGAAACGATATGGCAAATATAAGCGTTGCCGAAGCGGACGGCTATGAGCTGGACGAGCGCAACAGCGACCCCGGCGGCAACGGCAGTGTGAACAGCGAACACAAAAGCGACGGCCTTGCTTCCGTTTTGGCATACCAGCATAATACGGGCAGCCAGGGCAACATTCTCTACCACAAAAATGCTATTAGCAGCGGCGGCACAGCTACCAACGTTGGCAACGGCAATCCCAGCGGCGACGGTGGTCGTTCACAGCAGACGCCGCGCGATGGCAACTTTCGTGGAATCCGAAAGACAATGGAGGTATCTGTGAACTAAATTTCTTGGCTCTCTTTGGATAGATACAAAAACCATGCGGCAGTGTCGTCTGTGACGCTGCTCAAACATTGTAAATGCTCGCTGAAATCACATCATAGCCGCAAATGAGACGATCGGCCGTTTATTCGACTACTTTCGCGATGAATGATTGCATTTCGGGAGCTATAACGAGTGGTATCTTCAAAGGTAGATAGATCTTTCCGCCGCATTACTTCCATTCTCCATCCCATTTTCTTCTTGCTACTCATTTTCTACTTCCTCAGCATTTCACCGGTTGACTTGCAGGGTCCTATTGACTGAGAAGCGGCTAGTACAGGGGCTGACAAGGGTAGGGGATGAAGCCTGAAAGGGCAGCGAAGGATATCAGTATGGGGCACAAAGGTGATAGAAAGTAGAATGAAGCGCTGGGAGCTGTTTGTAAGATACGAAGCATCTGGTCGGATACCCTAAATCGAGTGCCTATGTGAGTTTGTTCATGTTCAAATATAAGCAGAAAATAAAAGTCTCTGGAGAGGCCCTTCAGTGACTATAATCTTGCTGACTAATATATTGCAGACAATGTCTCTATTCAGACCTTGAACGGAGTCAAATTCTAAATCCCAAGTCACAACCTCGAGGCTTCCTAAGCATCGAAAAAGTGCTCTAAGAGGCCGGATCAAAGTACCACGGGAGAATTAAGCATACTCAAATTGGGATAACGCAGAAGCTGTCAAGCCAGTTCCCGTTTTCTTTTATTATTTTGGTCTTTCAATCTTCTAATCTTCTTTTTCTTTTCTTTTTCCTTGGACTGGAACTCTTCTCATGCACTGATCCTTCCTTGCTTCTAAGCATCAATCCACCTGGCTTGCAACTCAATAATGGCTTTTCTGGACAAGACTTAGTCTTTTCTTCGGCCATTGTCCGATGGTGTCCTCCATATTGCGCCAGGTTTTGCTCTTGGAATTATCTCTGACACTGAAAATACTCTCCTGTCCCAACGGTTCCTCCGTCATATCCGTTGACCTTGACTGTCAGTCTCTCGCTTGGCTCGCTTCCCGTATCGTCACCATCCACACTCTTTGCTTAAGCTTCTCGTTCTCAGCTGCTCTCTAATACCAACTAATCCTACAATGTACTCTGTAAAGTAATTTTACAATATTCCGTGACATGCCCGATAATACTGCAACAACGTGCATATATACAAGGCTAGACCACTTCGTCCCGGCTCGCCACGTGAAATGAAAATGGACGTCCGGGACCGTGACAGATAAAATGTGCTGATCTTCTTTCTTTCCTTTACCTCTTCCTTTTCTTTCCTCCTCCTCGTCTCCTTCTATTTATCTTTACTTTCCCCAAGGCCACCTCATGTCTAAACTCTTCTTGTAGTCTTGCTTGCATTGACTGATCACTAGTCTCTCCTTTATATCCAGTGTTCAGTTGTTCTTGGTCTTGTACTTTTTCCCTAAACAAATATTTGTATATCCCTGTTATCACACACTTCTACAATATGCGCTCAATTGTTGCTACTACGGCCTTAATGGCCCAGCTCGCCCTCCAGGTGGCTGCCACTCCCTGCAAAGTTGGCGGTCCTAACTCCACCGTCTCGGCCTGGCTCAAGTCATACCCCAACGCAACCCGCAAGGATGTTGATGTCGTCGTTGTCGGTGGTGGTTCTGCCGGCTCCAACGCCGCCATCCACCTCTACGATGCCGACCTCGATATTCTTCTTATTGAGACCAAGTCCCAACTGGTAATGAACGCCCTTACCGACGCAAGAAACACTCGCTAACAAACAGGGCGGCATGGTCGACAGCTACACCAACCCGGAGACCGGCAACGTCTTTGACTGAGCGTAAATTCATATCAAATACAACCAAATATGTGCTAACCAAGACAGACGGTGTCGCGACATACACAAACAACACCGGCACCGAGGCTTACTTTGAGCGTCTCGGCCTGACCACCAAGAGCCCGACCTTTGCCACAACCGTGCCCTACTATGCCGACTTCACCACCGGTGAGACCGTCGCCTTTGAGGCTCCTGATTTTGTGCCCGAGTTCGCCGCCCTCGGTACCTACTACAAAGTTGCCAAAAACTACAGCGACCTCTTCATGCCCTCGTACGCCAACTGGCCTGCACCCGGTGACATACCCGAGGACCTGCTATTGCCCTTTGGCGAGTTTGCCGCCAAATACGAGCTCAACGATACCATGCTGCTGCTGTGGGCTGGTATTGGTGCCGGCCTGGGCGATATGCTCGGCATCCCGACCATTTTCATGATGCAGACGTTTGGTCCCCAGACAGCCGGCGTTTTTCTGGGTGACAACGTGCAGTTTGTGCCCGAGTCCCGCCGCAACCAGGACATCTACGATGCAGTGGCCTCCATTCTCGGCGACGCCGCCATGGTCAACTCCAAGGTCACCCAGTCTGTGCGCTTGGACAACGACGGCGGCGCCGCTCTGCTCGTCCACAACCGGGTCACTGGCAGCTACACCATCGTTACGACCAAGCGTCTCGTGATCGCCTTTGAGCCGACCCCCGACAACACGGCTCCCTTTGGTCTCGATGCACAGGAGCAGGCCGTCTTTGGCAAGGGCAAGTGGAGCATCGTGCACACCGGCATCGTGTCGCACCCGTCGCTGCCCGACGAAGCCCTCATCTACAACTTGCTGCCAACGGCCGTTGGCGGCAATGATTTTGCCTTCCCCGAGCCGCCGTTTGTCGACTACTTTGAGTACATGGGCGACGACCTGTACCAGGTGATTGTTGTCGGTTGGGAGGGTTTCGGGGTCGACGATGCACAGTCGCTGGCCCAGGAGGCGCTGCAGAACCTTGCGTCGGCGGGCACGATCAATGCGACGAACGGTGTCGAGCTGGATATCAAGGGTTGGTCGAACCACGGTCCCATGGACATGCGCGCGTCGCGCGAGGAGCTCGAGGCCGGCTTCATCCAGGACCTGTATGCACTGCAGGGCCACAAGTCGACGTACTGGACCGGCGCGGCCTTTTCCAGCCAGCTGTCGACCTACCTGTGGTACTACAACCTCGAGTACCTCGTTCCCCTTGTCGTCGATAGCCTATAGATGTAGATATATTTGTTTGAGAGCTGGAGACAGTATATCAAAAATCTAATTAAGTGCCTTCCGTCTCTACATTGTTAGTCTATTTTTACGTTTTACTTTTAACAACAAGAAGTACGTAGCTCTTCATCTACAATTAATCTACGTCCGTCCATCACCGAGCTTAGGCTAAACTTTTGGGATTGGGTGGTCGTCTGCCGTCCCCAGTCGCCTGTGTTGTGTGTCCTGGTATCTGTTTTATTTTCCGTACTTGAAAATGGAAGCCAATCTAGATTCAATTTCGACGCATTTGTTAAGTTCACATCTTCGTTTATTTTGACAGGAAGCACTTGGGCAGCTTATTCACATATTCACCAAAATTATCAGGATCATCATGGTCATGGCACGCCAGCTGTCGCTGGCCTCTGCCTTGCTCGCTTTATCTGCCACTGCTTCTGCCTCATCCAAAGATCCAAAATGCGACTGCTTCGTGTCTAACGGCTCGGCCCCAACCTACTTTTCCCACCACACATTCTTTGATTTTCGCTCGCTCGGGCAGTACCAAAACACCACTGAGCTGCTGCCCGACCCGGACTCGACGACGGCAGCACAGGCCACCAGTGACTACTTCTTATCCGACAGCTTTTCCTCGTTTTGGCAGATTCAAAACTGGCAGACAGTCCCGCCCGACGAAGATAGCAATAACACCAACAGCGCCACAATCTTGCGAGCCAATTCGCTAAACAATATCTATGTCGAGAGAAACATTGACCCTAATACAGCATCAGCGACATGGCTGACCCTCCGCACAGCCCGGCAGAGCACGTTCCAGTCGACGGCCGAGATTGTAACGCAGTCGGACACGTACCAGTATATCTCCATGCGCATGCTAGCACGGGCCGTCGGCGCACCAGGCGGCTGTCTGGCCATGTTCACCTACCGCGAGGCGCAAAGCTCGTCGCCGACGACACCGACATCCTCGAGAAACAGTACGGGCGGCGGCAGCAGTGCATCCTCAGCGGGCCTGCAGGAGGTCGACTTTGAAATCCTGACAAAATATCCGCTGTCCAATGTGCAGTGCACCAACCAGCCAGCTCTTGACGACAGCGGCCAGCTCAAACCCGAGGCAACGCAGAACACGACGCTTCCCGACGGCCTCGGCTGGGATGACTGGGTTGTGTACCGCCTGGACTGGACCCCGAGCCGCAGCACATGGTATGCATTCGACAAGCAGATTGCCAGCATCGCGTTCCAGACGCCGCGGGACCCAGCGCGCATCCACATCAATGCGTGGAGCGACGGCAGCGCGTGGACGGGAGCAATGGACGAGAACCAAGAGGCGCACCTGCAGATACAGTGGTGGCAGCTGCTCTACAACTCGTCGTCATCGTACCCATCCAAGAGCAGCTGTGACGCGGTGTGTAGTGTCGACACGAAAGGCGAGGCAGGCCTGGTGGTGGTTCTGAGCAACAGTACTGAGGCATCAGTGGCGAGCCCGCCTATGCAGATCGGGTATGCCCAGCTGGTTCCGGCCCTGGTATCTCTTTTGTTCTTCTCGGCAGTAGTTTGACGAGGAGTGTACGTGGTCTACACAAATCTAGAAAAGTCTAGAAACCTTATATCAGCCACAGTAGCACGACGAACATACGGGGTAGCCGTTTTTAGACGTGACGCGACATTTTAGCCCCCTGGGCAGTTTAGTAAGGCAGTCGTGAAATACAAAACATAATAGAACTCGGTTGTGGGAGTGCATGGTTTCAAAAAGAAATGACGCAAGTTACGGAGGTCCGGTCAAAGTCATACTCTAAAACAAGAGACTCAATTGTAATTGTATTCATTGGGAGCAGGAGGTGGATAAGCACTGGCCTTTGCAGAAGCATAAATCTTGGCAGAGCGACGCAGCAGCGACTGGATCCAGAGCTGGGTGTGCAGATCAGCAAACTCGTAGGAAACACGCATGCTGAAGCCGAGGCGGTAGGGACCCATGACACCGCCACTGACATTTTCAAAAGACCGGTAGATGATGCGGCAGAGGACGCGGTTGGAGACATCAAAGGGCAGCAAGGCGCCTGGGGTTGCTGGGAGTGCCTCTGGGGTAATGTCTATCGTATCTATTGTAGGTGCAGACGCTACATACGACGGTGATTCCGATGGTGCTTGCATGTGCATGTGCATCTGCGTCTGCAGCTGCAGCTGCACATGGTCTTCAGAATCGGGCGTCGATGCTTCCGCCACTACTGCAGCCTTTGCGGCTTCTGCAGCCTCTGCAGCCTCCGCTTGGGCCATGCTGCACTGGTTGATACAGTCCTGGACGATGAGCATACACGTTGCATAGCTGAGGTACACGCTGGCCATCCAGGGGTTTTGGTAGGTAAACACTTCTGGGTAGGGCGACGGCGGCGCATCGTCAGAGACACTGGACGGCACGGTGATGAGAATGGGGTCGCCTAGAAATGACTTGCTCTCTGTGAACCAGCTGGCAAAGATGGAGCGCAGGTGGTACGCTTTGCGCCGCAGCATGGCCACTTGGGCAATATCAACGGGAAGGCCATGTCGGCGGGCTTCGCGGATAGCCCATCCGTTGCGCATGACACTGGGCACGCGGGCCATGTGAGCCAGATGGCGGTCGACGACCCTGATGATGGTCATGGGCGCTTCCTGGGCAGGGTTGACAACAGCCAGGTCACTGATTAGGATACACTGCCACTTTTTCTTTGCCAAGAAACAATCTGTGCCCGTGAAGATGGAATTCATGATAATGAGAGCGCGAAACGAGAAGAGCATGGCCTGGTCCCATGGAGTCCTGAAGCCGTCGGGGCCACGCTGCTGCATGAGGTGGGAGACGGCGCTCGAGTGCTGCACCCAGCCGGTGGCGGTGTCCGAGGTGTCGGCAAATAGCTCGTATAGGCACAGGACCATGGTCGAGCACAGCGTCTCTGACGAGCGCCACTCGGTGGGGTGATTGAGGGCAGTCTGTAGCTCGGCAAGGGACTGGCCGTAGAGGTGGCGGCTCTGCATGACGAGCCTGTTGTCGGCGCGCGATTTGCCAAGCAGGTGCATGGCATACGAGCAGACGGCACTGTCGAGAGTAGCCCTACGGCCGAGGCGGTCGGGAATATGGTGGAGCCATGAGCCGTAGAAGATTTTGTTGCGCTCAGGGCCTTCGGTGTTGACCATTTCGAAGATGGTACTAACGTAGGCGGCACGGTCAGGGCGCGGGTGGGGGGGGATGGACGCAGACACAGCCGTAACTGCTGTGGTTTGCACGGCCTTGGGTGCTGCAGCTGTGTCGCTCGTGTCAGAGCCGTCCTCCACCTCGGCCGTGGCGCCGCGCTTCCGTTTTACATGGTGCTTGCCGGTGACAAACTTGAGCGAGCGGTCGTAGCCTGGGCAGTTGGCGCCGTAGACGTGGCACTTGGCACAACCCGGCCGGCCCTCGTCACAGCGGACCCGGCGCCGGACACATAGGAGACAGCCCCGGCTTCGTGGAACGCCGACCATGTCGCGCTGTGGTGGACATTAGATTTCAGATTACAGATGATTAGGTTGATTCAAAAATCAAACGATTGGATGTAATTACGGCTACAGGGAATAAGAAAGGAGTGCTGACGTTGATACAGAGAAGTGGGTACTGCTACCCCAGCTTATCTCGACGCGGACTTGCCGTTTTCAACTTGACGGCGCCACGTGATGCCGATTTGTCTGCAAATGGAAGGCACAGGTGAGATATCGAGATATCGAGATGTCGTTGAGATGATATTGAAGAAATGTTGACATCATTTTAATTTGCTCGCCTTGGTTTGCTTTTGTTTATTGTTTATTTACTAATTGGGGTTTTGTGTGTATTTCTTCACAATTATTTGCACTTGTATTGATGTTATTTAGAATTCATAAAACATTATCTAGAAACCCCGAAGAAAAACAAATTAGTTGACCGAAATTATGAAGAAATAGCTTGAATAAAGCCTCGCAAGGCACAACTATAAGGTCCTTATCTTGTTTCAAATATATTTCGCAGTCAAACCATTATGCCGTTAATGCATTCCAGCACGCATAGTTCAACGTGAAACAGTAGCAACCGAAGCTTGTTACAATACTAGAGCCAATGCTAGGATCAACAGTCTGATCTGATTGATAGAGTAGAAATGGCAAGCGCAAGCATAAGATAATTGTCTATGGACAATGCCGCCTCGTATTAGCACCTGCAAGGATGGATAGTGCTTCATGTCGAGTCCCGTACTCACCGCTTGTTGTGGCGGCACAGGTATCTTGTCTTGTATCTTTCTTGTGTCTTGAACCAACCAAGACATCAAGTGGAAGGAGACGTGGTATTGCGGGATATGAGAGAATAGTGGCAGATCTACTGCATTGCACATAAAAGTCAATCAGGGTCGGAATGCAGAAGGGTCCTCTCATACTTTGACTTTATTTGTCCATTCTCGGCTGCTCCCAGCGTTTCCTTGATTCACCTCATACCTCGATGCTACACCTGGGTGGCCATCATAGTTGGTCTAATATAGCCGTCTATATAGTATGCCTTTTATCTGTACTTCCATCTTCCATCTACTTCTACTTTGCACCTACGTGCTTGGCATGCACAACCTGCTTATGCAGCCAACGGGCGTTCTTGGGACCCCGTGGCCGGCCTGTTGACGACTGTTCTGCCGTTTCTGCACTTGTCGCCTCTTGACTGTTGACAAAAAGCAACCCCTCCTTCCTACTATCACGGCGCACCCCGTCAATGTACTCTGTACGTGCCCACGCTTGTGCAGGTATGCAGACTGCATGCACATGTATGCAGGTAGGTTGCATGCCTTGCAGGATAGAGGCTAAAGCTGCGTTAGAGTGGCTAGGGTTGGATCGGGTATATCGAGCCCAGAGGAATAGAGTCGTCACTGATCTAATTGCTACGAGGATTAGTAAAGTATTGACTGCCCCTCATTGACGACGAGCGAGCCGTTACGGCGGCGGCAAAAAGACGAGAAAGTAGGACGTGGGAGGACGCTAGTTGTACTTCCAAACCATTGATAAGATACGAAGTTATTGGAAGAAGATGAGTAGAAATGTGAGAGACGATAGCAGGAAGAGCAGAAAAAGTAAAAGAGAAGAGCTGTTTAGTCGTCATGAGACTAGCATATATCACTCGAGAAGAGACAGGGAGCGGAAGTTGGTGTGGTACCGCATGACGAGGGTGTTGATGAAGAAGAGACTTTCAACTTGTAGAAATCATCGGATGTCCAACAGAATGTGTGGCGAATGGAATAATAGCTCAAACGAAGACCACACACCACACACCTTACCCTGCTGAGGAGAGAGGCGAACAAAGTGGGAGGCTGGCTGACGATCAAGGGTCGTTGAAGACATGCACATCAGCGAGCCTCCGGTAGGGAGAATGTGTCTGTAAATGTAAATATGCTCGTCGGCGGTGACTGGCTGAGGCTAGCTGATGCTGATCTAAAATACGAGCGGCAAGACACCGAGGCAGTTGTCTTGTTTGCCCTTTGATTTATTGAGTCAAATCCAAGTGACTGACATGATCAACGTGGAGGGTAGACTAGAAGCCGAAGCAGAGGCTGATTCCTGCTCGGCGTCAATCCCTTTTTGGGCTGGACTATCGTATTTTGTGCATGATCTTGCCAGGTTGTAGCGCACTACACCGCACTTTATCGGAAGTGTGTTTTCTCATTGCCTTGTCTCGCGTATTTCTTTGCGATGAACACCTGACTGGATCTATCCCACTGAGCGAAACCGCATTTTCCCGACTACTGAGGATTAAACATAAACACATGCTCGTCATGGCCCCTCAGTTGGTGCTAGACTTGACTATGGCGTAAGTACGGAGCATGAGGGTCGGCGGCCAAGAAAGACAGGCCTTTGACTTGACGGGGCCGTTGTGGCTCTCTCTAGCGTACGGGGACTGGTAAATATAGATAGATGTAGATGAAGTGAAAGTGCAGAGTAAATCTCTGAACCCCTTGCTTGGCTGTTGAGATGGACGGCAAGCAGCGTGGAAGCATCAGAGACAGTCTCGGCGGAATAGCAACAGCGTTAAGAAGTCTGAGGACTCAAAGTATGAATAATATATCGAATGCGAAGAATAATATCAAAATCAAAATCAATCAAAACTCGGTGTAATGCGAGACCCGCGACAAAGTACAGAGTAGCACCCTGAATCTTCCTGAATCTTGAAAGTCCTCTTGTTACATGCATTTGTGCCGCATGACCATTATAAGTTCTAGAGTTTTTCACAAAATCGATCTTGAAGCCAATCATGCTCGATCAAAACAATAAGCATTAACGCGTCGAGGTGGCTTGGAAAACGACTGCAAGGCCGGCTAGCACAAGGCCACTCCACGTCATACTTTGTACGCTGCCGGGAGCCGGTTCTGTTTAAATGAATATATTCAACAAGTCAATACTCTGATGATATTAAATCAACAACTAATAACAACTCATACTTCATTATCACCTCTGGTTGTCTCACTCACCGGCGTCCTTGTCTCACTTGTTGATCTATCCGAAATCTATTACCGTCCTTACTACATAGTACAGCACTGTTTACAGCTCTTTACAATAATACATTGTACTTGCATCTGTATCCTTGTATCTCTGCTCATCTTCCTTGCATATTCGAGATATCCAAATAAGCTGTCTGTCTCGGCCATCAGCTCCCTTGACCGCGTTTCCCTCTCTACCAAGCATCAATTCGTCGTCTCATCTCTCATTTCTCACCTCAGCTTCATTCGGGCTCTCGTATTTGTGGCTGATCATATCAAGACCTTTTCGTTGTACTTTGTACTGATCGCGTCCCTTACTACCTCCTCAACCACACAGATTCATGGGGCGTTCCCCTGCAGATACCACCCAAAGAACCAGCGCACAGTCTTTACTGATATTCTTATTTTCATTCCCGTTCTTGACTTTTACTTTATA
Source organism: Ophiostoma tasmaniense (assembly GCA_022392925.1). Taxonomy (NCBI): domain Eukaryota; kingdom Fungi; phylum Ascomycota; class Sordariomycetes; order Ophiostomatales; family Ophiostomataceae; genus Ophiostoma; species Ophiostoma tasmaniense. The sequence goes on along the minus strand of JAKRGK010000001.1, from coordinate 368,777 downwards.
TTCTCTAGATAGTAATACCTCGTAGACGCTCACCGTGCTCGCTTCTACTGCTCCGTCTCTTCCACGCTGGCCTTTGATTATTCCATTTTGCTCTGCGGATGCCCTCCTCCTCGCGTCCCCGCTCTCGTAATTCTTCTTTGTCCCTCTGGCAGCGTGGTAAACATTTGAGCTGCCTCGTCTCTTGGGCCCATCCAAGTATCTTACGACACGGACCTCTTTGTTGACCCGTATTCTGTACTAGAGCTCTGAGCCCAGGTAGATCGGTTTCGAAGCCGCGCGATCTGCCCCTTTTTTCTTTTGTGAAATGCTCACTGTATCAAACTCTCCGAATGTTTCGACAGGTGCAGTTTCCGAGTCTTGAGTCTTGCCTTTCCCCGAGTTTCTTTTTCCGAGTCGTTTCCGACTGCATCAAGCGCATATTCTGTATTGCTGAATAAACGACAGCTGACGCCTGCTTCCCCACGCTCAACACCACATCTTCCTCTTTTATCTCCCGTCTTCCAAACTGTCTTCATATCTCATCTACTCCAACGCAATCTATCCACGGGCATGCCAAGACCCGCGTCATGTTTTCTACCGTCTCATATATCTTGGTAGAGCCAGTGATTGATGGTGGCCCGGAGTAAGCATAAGCATAAATACACATTCCTCCCCTGATGACTGCTGATTCACACGCGGAATGCCACCAAGACACAGTATCGTTCATACTAAGACAAGATATCATGGATAATAAGATTCCTGTCCTCCGCTGCTACCGCACAATTCGTTACAAGCACACTCACTGTAGCACGCCTCGCAGGCTCGCACACGTCCACTCCAGCATCCATCCATACCACTCTTCCCATCCTCCTACACACACTACGAAGTACTTTGTCCACCATCGTCGATCTTTGCCGCCCGAGGGAGACCCAAGGTTATTCTCTATTTATTCTAGTACTTTCCTAGTATTTCTCCAGTCAAAAACTGCTCGCCATTGACCAGTACGGGATCCTATTCTTGGACCCGTGCTGTCTCGCAGAGTAAATCAAGGAACGGCTCATCATCTTTAATCCCTTTATTCAAGGGTCTCTGTATTCACAGTAATACTGCGTACTGAGTAGGTGCAACCTCGTACGGAGCGTGGAGATTGAGCATGCATGTCGACGGGGCACGGAGTATTAATACACTCTCGACATAATGCATGGCACAAGGGCGTCGAGATATTCCACTTGAACACTCGCATCTGTTGATAATGGAGATGGTTCTGATTCTAATGTATGATTCTGCGTCTCGTCTGATATTCTGATATGTGATCATTTCGGTATGTCTGTGGCCGGCTGGAGGATGTCGTCGTCGTGGTCGTCGTTGTCGTCCTCACCATCCTCGTCGTCTGCCCTGCAATACTGTAATTACGAGCCGCCGCCCCTATTGTTATCTTGTCCAGCACTCAATTCATAGCTCTTCTTTCGGCAGTATGTTTCGGGCTGTGTATGTGCGATCGCCGTCTGGGCTTGTTTGATTCAACATTGTTCATTAATTTGTTTCTTTTTCCTTCTTTTGATTCTTCTCTTCTTCTTTTTTTTTTTTAATTTTTTTTTTTATCTCTTCTACAATGTAGTGCACGCCTCATCTACATTGCGATGCCAATCCATCATATCCGGCCTACCATCCAACATCATGCTCTCAAGAGTAATCATAATATCATCATATCAGGGGCCATGAGCTGCATCGACGAAACCGCCAGACGGCCTCGTTGCCCGTTTTCGTGCTTAGCGTTCTGCATCTGCCAGCATTGCTGACTACCACGGTAATGACTGCAATAACTGTAATAACTCGAATAACCGTAATCAGACCTGGAGATTGCATGCTCTTTCCTCTTTGGTGCCCTCGCATCACACTCTTGACACGCTAGCAAATCTACAGGGTCGCTCTTTCCTTTTCTTGATTCACCTCTTGCCTCTTTCTTGTCCTTCCAGTTTGTTCGCTAGCCGACCGCTACCGTGGCGCCTGTAGACTCAACTCCGGCTCGAACCCTTCTGTATTTTAGTTTCCAACCCCTAATTCTCGGCCACTAAATCACTAACTTCTAGCGCTGTGGTGCTCACGACGCCCCACCCGTCTCTCGGTTCTTTTGCTTTCTGCAGTTCTTTTGGGGCTTTTGTGTGGGAGCGTGTCTTGGTTTCTTGTCGGTCGGTCTCGCTGCTCCCCTATTCCATTTTGCTAGCTCCTTATTTTCTCACAACTACCCGTATTAGCGCCTTGCTACTTCCAGCTTTCGCAGCACTAGTTGCACTATTGGGTGTATTTCCGGGCCTTCCCTTCCTTTGCTTCCTTCCTTTTTTAGTAGTCGAATGTGTCGTCTGTGTCGCTCTTTCCATGCTGATGGTTGTGCTCCATGGCTCTTGCCTTGCCATTTGCTTCTATTTGCACCTCCTGCCTGCTTCGTGATGTGATCTTGCTGTCTCTGTCGCTCAATGTAGTTCTCTGCCGCTGTAGTCGTGCATCCTGCCATTTGCATCATCACCTCCTTTTCGACGCTTCATTTTGGCCTCACTTTTGCCTCTCTCGTATCTCGTTTCTGTTTCTCGAATATCTGCCTCTAGTTTCCTGGTTTCCCTGATTTCAGCGTATTTCTCAGTGATTGTTGTGTTTCTTTACTCGGTATTACTTGTTCGCCTCGTCTGACCCCCAATCACCTCGGGCGCTCGCACCCCCCCTATCTTATCCCACCTCTCACGTCGCCCGCCTCCATTCCCCGTCCACACAGCCTGCTGTAGTCGCAGTAGCAGGTTGCATTCTCGCAGCAAACCCCATTATTTCCCGTATTTACTGGCCTGGTTTGTCACTCTCGCGCTACTGCGTTACTGGTGCTGTCTCCTCTCACTGTCTACAAAGTATTACTCCATCTCTATCTAGTCTGTCTCTGTCTGTCACTCCGTCTCCTCTCCCTATGCTCTACCCTGCTCTACCCTCACACTCGTTTCCTCCCGTCTCTCTTTCCTCGTTTCTGTTTCTCACCCCCTCCCACGCCGTTTCTCGTCTCGCATCGCTGCTCTGCTTCTCTTCTTCGTCTTTCGTTCTTCGTTTCTCGTCATCGTCTCTCATCCCCTTGCCCATCCCCTTCCCCTTGTCTCCCATCTCACCACTTCGTTTCTGCTTCGACTTCGTTCGCTCTCACGCGTTCCGTCGACTCTTCTCTCTTCCTTTTTTTTTCTTTCGTTTTTATTTCTCGTCCTTTAATTCCAATCGTCTTCTGGCCTCTTGTTTTTCGTCTTTTGCCTCGCCATCCGTTCTGTGTCGTCAATTCTTGTCTCCGTCTTTCCTTGCTTCTACTCTCGACTCTCGTTTTGTCTATCTCGTCTCCCGTCTTCTCGCCTTTCGCCTCGTCTCAGCCTTTGCTTGTCCGTCTTTCGTTTTCCAGCGTCTTCCATCCAGTCATCTTCAATCTTCTCTACAACTTTTACGATCCATCTCGAATCCATATCCGATCCTCGAATAATCCTCACGAGCCACGATCTCCTCGACCAGCATCTCTACGTCTCCTATACGACTTGTCAGTTTGCCCCGATCTTCCTCGACCTGCCCAAACACCAATCTTCCCTATCGCTCATCTCCTGATCATCAAAATACTCCCAATCACCTTCCTTGCACAAACTGCTCTGGCAAAATTTGTCAATTGCTGCTCGGCTATTGCATCTTGGTCTCTATCTCCTTCTTGTGTTCATAGATTGCAACAGTGTGTATCTGATGAAGCCTGCATCTAAAATAACGGGCTGCATATCGGATTCAGCCCTGATTCACTTCCTACCACCAACCACACACCCTAATTCCATCCACTCACCCACCAAGTATCGAATGGCCTACTGACTTATCACAGTGCTCCAGCTCAGTCCCTCGACCATCTCACATTCCCTTCCGTCAAACTATGGCCGCTTTGGTCCAGACCTTTCCGCAACAGACTGGCTCCGTCACCATGATTCAGACCCGTCCTGCATCTGCCAACGACATGCTTCCCGCCCAGGCCCAATCCCCCTACGGCGTTGGCCAACAGCCACGCAGCAACTTCTACGGCATGCCCAACAACATGGGCAGTGCTCCTGTCCTCTACCGGTCTTCGACTGCCCCGATCCAACCTTATGCCTTCACCTCCACTCCCAGCCTGCATGCCTCAAATGGCTGGCAACAACAGCAGCAGCAACAGTACCAGCACCAGCAGCCGCAGCAGCAGTATGGCCAACAGCACAACTCCCTCCGGCCAGCCGCCTCTACCCCTTCCCTTCCTAGAATGCAGAGCTTTGATGCTGCCAATGTGAACCGGAACAACCGCCTGCCTGGCAGCTCCTCTATGGCAAACATTCCCAACGGCAACGCTTCTACCGTTAGATACGTCGGCAGCCGTGATGACTCTTCCCTTCCCAACGCACCGGGCATCGGTGTTCGTCGGGTCTCGGCTACACCGCGGCCGCAGTCTGCCTTTTTGCCAGGCGCTGCCCCAACACCTCAATTGTCATACACCCCGGCTGCTCCTGTTCGTCCCTCTCCTGAGAGATACAGACGCCCATCTGCAAATGCTACCCAGGCCCAGAAGAACCAGATCTCGGCCCCTCCTTCTGGCTCTGGCATGGCTGGTGTCGGCCACCTGTATGCCCTCAACAGCGGCAGTAATAGCAGCAGCAACAGCAGCTTGCCCGATCAGTCAAAAACACCTCGCACACAAGCCCATTTCGACCCGAGACGCACAAGCTTTCACGACTCAATGCTCTCCAACGGCCTGGCTGCTGACGACATCCAGCTGCATCGCCAACTCGTTAACGAGGACGCAAAACGCTTCCGTCGCCGCAGCATGCCTACTCTGAACGGTGCCGAGTTCCTTACTGCTGCCATCCCACAGCGGCCAGCCCGGAAAGCCGAGGAGGTTCAGCAACCTACCCCAAGAAGCCCCATTGTCGACAAGCAGTCTACTCTGCAGAAGCCCGTCGTCATGCATGCCAAGGCTGGAAGCTCAGAAAGTGTTGCTTCTATGCGCAGTAGCGCTTCTCGTCCATCCGTAAGTTGCTAATTTTACTCGCTATATCTACATTTTAATTCAACTAAAACTAACAACCCGCAGTCTAAAAGCCGCAACGCTACTCTGCCTACTACAAGCCCAGTTTCTGCACCTGCCAAGACTGAACAGGTCGCTGATAAGGTCGAAGAGCCTTTGCGGTTGCTGAACATTCCGCCCCGTGTGTCTTCTTCAGATGCTGCTTTGTCGACACCCAAGCAGGAGACCCGCGAGGCTCCCACTCTCGCACCATCTGCTAGCACTACTTCTGTCGCTGAGACTGCTACTCCCAAGCCAGCAGTGACCCCTAGCCACCTGGAAAGCCCGGCTATGCGCCACCTGTCGGCTATCAACCAGAAGGGCGGTAAGCTGCGGAGCAAGACATCAAAACTCCGCCGTGCTTTCTCTTTCGGCAGTGCTGCCGAGCTGCGCAAGGCTACTGAGGAGGAGGCGGCTGCCGCCGCTATGCCACCACCCAGCAAGCTGCAGAAGGGTCCTACCAGCCAAGAGGCATATGATGCTGAACAGGCTCGCATTGCACAACAGCAAGAGGAGGGCGGCATTGGCAACAGCATCTACGCTGGTGCGAGAATCTTTTCTGGCTCCACCGACAACTTGTCCATTTCTTCGACTGCATCGTCTGCATCCATCATGATTCGTAAGATGGGTCGTGGCATGAAGAAGAGCACCCGTTCTCTCGTCGGCTTGTTCCGGCCCAAGTCTGTTATTGGGGTCTCGGGCTCGGATCCCAGCCGTCCAGATACCAGCGGAACTTCTGCTCCCACAATTTCGGCCGCAGAGGCCACCGTCTCCATGGTTACTGTTGAGGCTGAGCGTGAGCGCATCAATGTTCCCGCCGATGTTCACGCACAGACTGCCGGTGGCACTAGCTTCCCTCGCTTGGAGAGAAACTCCATCGATGCATCGTTAGAGATTGGCTCCGAGCGTCTCAGCAGCTCTGGCGCCGATGGCTCTGCACCGCGCATGACCGTCGCCGAGGGTGATCGGGAGCGTGCTGAGGTTTTGGCCGCTGTCAGAAAGGGCATCCTCAAGAACACCAGTGGCTCCAACAGCCCTGTCCGCAGCCCTGCTGACATTCGCACTCCTCCCTTCGAGTTGCACAACCCTCCCGCCATTACCGAATCTCCCGCATCTAGTGCGCCTAGCACTCCCAACGACGATATGCAGGGCCACAAGCGGTCAGGCTCGGTCGCTATCGGCGGCGAGGACTACTTTGTGTCTGCCCTTCGTCTGCGCCAGGATAGCAAGAGCGGTAGCAGCACGCCCCAGGGCTCCATGAAGCGTAACGCGACATTCAGCCCCCGCCTCATCTTCCACGATACCTGGCCCAGCCAGGAGTACGACCGTCGCGGCGAAATTGCAACCTGCAATCGGCTAACGCCGATGCTTGCACAGCAGATCAAGGAAGAGCTGAACAGCTTCAAGATGGAGATGGAGGTTCACGAGACCTCGAAGATCTACACCCACTTCTTTTAAACCTCTTACACGACTATTGTCTTGCAATATCAACACTCTCCCTTTTCGACCTTCACCTTGAGTAACTCATGCTGCTTTGCCAATTGGGCATAGCAATAATGAGCTGCATGGTGCCCCTTCGAAATTCTTTACTTCTATATATGAGATCACTCTCTACCAGCATTTCACGGTGTCTAGGCGTTTTTCAGCATTGTCCTTTATCAACAACCGTCGACTTGTGGGAACTTGGCATTGCATAAAAGATCAAAAAAATGAAAAGATTAAACAAGTGGAAAGACTATCGGCAATCATCAGCACCATCAATCATCAATTCGAAGATCAACCATCATCCAACCATCAACCATCATTCAAGAGTAGTCTCGTCTTGAAGAGAAGCAAGACAGACTGTCACCATTCTTTCTGGCACACGCGAAGAAAGACAGGAACAGCATTTCCCCGGCTGGCAGGAGCAATTCACTTTGTCTTTTGCACAAATACGAGCCCGGTGGAAAGACCTACCAGAAACCATTCGAGAGACGAACCAACTACAAAAATCTAATTGGATATCGATGTCCATGCCGGCTATTTTGGATTTCCCTCTTTCATTTTATTTCCTCCTATACCATACCTCTCTTTTTCTCTTATCATTGCATTTCCTCTTCTCTTCTGGGTTATTCTCTTGCGTTTGATCCCACTCCCATCTATGTTTTCTTTTTGTTTTATCTATATTGTTTTGTCTATTGTTCATTTCAAGTCTCAGTCATGGCGACCTTGTTTTCCTTTTTGTGCTTGTTCCTTTTCGTTAATTTCCTATTTTTGTTGCAGCCTATGCTTGTCCTGCATTCTCGCTGTCCCTCATCTGCTGCAGGCAGCTTAATAATGTGTGTGTTTGTGTGGTGATTGTCTAGTTTAGCAGCAGCTGAGAAAATTCAACAAAGACACAACGGTGGTGAGAAACCACGGTGAACGATTGAATATCTTGTGTATCTTTTCTAACATACTGATTTGTCTCTTTCTGCTTTTGTGACTGTGCATTGCATTGCGTGACAGCAATGCGCGTTTTTGTTTATGGTTATTTTGTGTGCGACGTGACACTTTCTTGCGTGCCAAAGTTCTTGTGCAATGGGCGGAATTGGCTGTGCCACATCGCCGCTATTTTTTTCTTGTTTTCTGTTGACTGGTCCAAGACGGTAATACCAGCAAGTCACGTTACATGATTGTACGTCGGCATACGTAAATGCCTGTCGTATTTCGTAAGCGTTCGTCACCGTTTTAAGTCTTATGTAAGCCGACTTGTAATGGGTTCAGGGCAGGGTCTGCAAAGGTGACACTCGCGTAGCCGTGGAAATGAAATGTAGAACGTTAGGTCCTGATATATGCAGCATGTGCTGATATATCGTCCATTGTCGGCGCGGTCCCTCCCATTAGAGAAAGTAATGTCACCGTTTCCAGCTCCGTCTCGATGTACCTTGGCCCCAGATATAACGTCACCATAGTGGAGAGTGCGAACCCACCCATATAGGAAGGAGCAATGCACTGTGAGACCCATTGCAAAAGACGGGGCTGAGGCGGGCCCGAGCAAGGTGGTTACTGCAAGCCAATAGAATCGCGTTTCTTGACTAGCTTTGTTTATTTTCTCAGCCTTGCGCTACTCCCCGCTAAGTCTTGGCATTAGCATGGTCTTATCGCGATAAGGATGACAAAGTTTTTTTTTTCTGTCTATCCTTTTGAGCTGCTTCAGCAGGCCTGACCCGCTCTATCTACACATCCATCCCATCACATCAAGGTTCATACCCAAGTTCGATAATTGCTTTCTTGCTCATTTTTATCCCTTCCCTTTATCAAACCTGGAGGCTCGCATATTTCGTCCCATCTGGGCCCGCACCGGATCGGGTCATTTCAAACAACTGAAGCAGCTGCATCTGTTTCCAGCGACAATCTCCCTGTCGCTAGCCTTTCCCCCCCGCACATACAGCAACACTGCAACCGCAATGGCTGAATCTACAACGCCAGAAGTAGCGCCTGCTGCCGCGCCTGCTGCCGCTGCGCCTGCTGCTCCTGCTGAGGCCACACGCCCCAAGAAGCTGCACGGCCGCGCCTTTTACGAGAGCATCGGCAGCCCCAAGTATATCGTTGCGCCCATGGTCGACCAGTCCGAGTTTGCTTGGCGTCTGCTCACCCGCTCGTTCCTCCCTGCCGACCAGCGCAAGTCCGTCCTGGCTTACTCCCCCATGCTCCACGCCCGACTCTTTGTCGATAGTCCGCGCTACCGCACGTCCCATTTCGAGGCCATCAAGGGCGTCGATGTTGCAGATGTTGCACTGGGTGACAAGGATGCCACCAGCCAAGACATGAAGCCTTTTCTCGACGGCAACCCGGCCATCGACCGCCCCCTATTTGTCCAATTCTGCGCCAACGACCCCGACGCTCTCCTCGGCGCTGCCAAGCGTGTTGCTCCTTTTTGCGATGCCGTCGATCTGAACCTCGGCTGCCCCCAGGGCATTGCCCGCAAGGGTCACTACGGTGCATTCCTGCAGGAGGAGCCTGAGCTGATTGTCAAGCTGATCAGCACACTGCACGAAAACCTCGATATTCCTGTGACTGCCAAGATTCGGATTCTCGACACCCCCGAGGCGTCGCTCATGTACGCTAAGAAGGTGATTGCTGCCGGCGCAAGTATCCTGACCATCCACGGCCGCCGCCGTGAGCAAAAGGGCCACATGACAGGTATTGCCAACTGGGAGATGCTCAAGTACCTGCGGGACAACCTGCCCAAGGAGACTGTGCTCTTTGCCAACGGCAACATTCTGCAGCAAAAGGATGTCGACCGGTGCCTGGAGGCAACCGGTTTCGACGGCGTTATGAGCGCCGAGGGCCTGCTGTCCAATCCGGCTCTGTTTGCGGCCCCACCAACAGAGGAGGAGCAGGCTGCTGACGAAGAATCTGAGACAGGCTCTGCCGTTGACGGCGAGATCTACTGGCACAAGCAGGACCCCAAGCGCGAGTACTGGCACAGCACCCGCAACAGCAAGCGCGGCGGCTGGCGTATCGATGCCGTGATGCGGCGCTACCTCGATATTCTGCACGTCTACTGCCTCGGCAAGCAGGCGCCACCAACCCGCCGTCCTCTATTCATCGCCGGTGATTGCACAGATTGGCTCAAGGAGGAGGATGTGCCATTGGTGCCCCAGCAGACCGATGGTGAGCCCGCCCGCAAGAAGAGAAAGCGGGATGACGGTAAGAACAAGAAGAAGGTCAACGGCGACGAAACCAGCAACGCACCCTCGATTCCCAAGGAGACGCAGACGTCGCCCAACTTTGTGTCCGTGCAGGGCCACCTGTTTCATCTGCTGCGCCACGCCGTAGCCAAGCACCACGATATCCGGGATGCTCTGGCACGGACGCGCAAGGGCGACATTGAGGGCTACGAGCGTATTCTGGCAGCACTGGAGAAGCGTGTCGCACGTGCTTTGGCGGCAGGCGAGGACGAGGAGATTGTGGAGGGCGAGAAGGAGTGGGATGAGGACAACGACGAGATTGTCGACGATGCCGAGTCGTCAGCAGCAGCTGTGCGGCGGTGCAAGCGGCCATGGTGGGTTGTGCAGCCGATCCTGCGCCCGATGCCTGCCGAGGCCCTGGCCAAGGGTGCTATCCAGCTGAAGAAGAAGGTTGTCGAGGAGCTTGAAAAGGAAAAGGAGAACCAGACGGCCGCTTAATCGGCGAGCCATTCTCACTTCTCGATTGTACATACAAACAATTTAAATAATAGACATAATTCGATATCAACACAGACTTTGCATACATGAAAACATTCGAGGTAAACCCTGAAATTAGCTAAATCTAAGTGGCTATATGATCGCTAGTAAAAGTACAATGATATTAAAAAAGACAATAGTCGCTATTCGACAAGAATCCGAAGCATGAGTAGCTCGTAGGCAGTTAGATGTGTTTTCTGAGCCTATTTTGGCCGGTGATATCAGTGAAATGAAGACAAGTAAAGTAGATCGAGACTAAGCTTTTTCAACGCCAAAATAAGAGTGAAATGCAAATGACCCATCAGACTTGATCCAGGCTAAGCGCGATACTTTTCGCTGCGCGGGTGCTTCTTCGGAGGTGCACCACTGCCAGCACTTGAGACGCTGTCGTCACGGCGGCGGCGGCGGGTGCCAGAGGGGCCACCGGCATCAGAAGGCGCGCGCTTGCCGGGTACAGGCGATCTAGAAGGCGATCTCGACATGGATGGGCTTCTGCGACGAGCACCGCGGGCAGGGCTGCGGCTAGGCGATCGGCTCACGGACCGGCTAGGCGATCTTGATGCAGCACGGCCCTTGGCGCGAGAAGCAGCAGGGCCAGTAGCAGGCGATGGCGAGCGCGAGTAGTATGAGCGAGAGTCGGATCTAGATCTGGATCTGGACCTAGACACGGATGCATACGAATAGCTGCGGCTCCGGCGGGTTGCGTTGACTGCAGCTGAGGTCTTTTTGCCGGCGTTGCGGGGAGGGGAAGCGGAGCGCGTCAATGACCGACCGCGGGCGCCAGTCTTCTTTGTCTTGCGGTTGCGATCGGGTGTCGGCGAACGTGAGGCTGAGTATGGCCGAGATCGAGACCGGGAACGGGACGGTGTCCGAGAAGGTGTGCGTGAGCGGGAATGGGAGTCGTGGGATGCCCGACGTCCCTTACGGACTGGGGACCGAGAGGGAGACCGTGAGTAGGAGGAGCCAGTGTAGGATGAGTAGCTAGAGACGGAGCGCGAGCGAGAGCGGTCACTCGCTGCTGGCGGCGCAGGCAGTGCGGGCTTGGGCAGGTTCTGCAGCCGCTCACGCATGTCCTCGGTCAGAACACCCATGCCGATGCTGGTGAAGTAGTTGATCGAGAAGCGCAGATGGCGGGCGTCGTCAACGGGGAACAGGCCATTGAGGGCGTCGCCGAGGTTCTGAGCGTTATCGCCGCGGAAGCGGGCAGAGAGCTTGGCCATTCCAAGAGCCTCGGACATCTCCTGGAAGAGAATCTTGATAAAGATACGGCTGGCACTGGTGGTCTCGTCTTCGTTGAGGTGGATGGCCGACAACACGTACCAGCCAATGGCATCACTGGCAAGAAGGTGGCCAAAGAAGCAGGCAATGTTGCGCAGCTTGTTGGTCTCATACCGGTGGATGGTGTCGTAGTACTTGGTAAAGGCCTCCTCAAACATGGTGGTCCAGCGACGATTCAGCTTGGCGAGGCGCTCACCAATGAGACCAAAGAACTTTGAGTATGTCTTCTCCTGCGAGCAACACTCGACAACCATAGATGGCAGTTCCGTTTCACGGTCCTCTGGAAGGTCGACGGCAAGCAGTTTGTGGACGGCTTCGTCGGCGTTCATGGAGCTCTGGATGGTCAGGTAGATGGTGCGGCGCAAGGAAATAAGGTCGGCATTGGTGCGGTCCTTGATATCAATGGCCTTTTGTTCTTCGTCCTCCTCGTCGCTCGAGCTGTCGTCATCCGAGCCAGAGTCGCTGTCGGAATCAGAGCCCGAGCCGTCTTCACTGTCGCTCTCGTTGAGAATTTCGCGCCGCAGCTTGGCATACTCCTTCTCATTTTCCTCCCAGTTCTCGTCGTAGCGGAAGATGTTGAGTGTTGCCTCATCCTCATACTTGCCGTCAAGTTCCAGGAAGTGCTTAATTTGGTCCTCCTCTTCAATCAAATCCAGATCGTCACGGATGGCCGGGTGGTCCTTGAACTGATCTTTGCGGTTCTGGAAGAGAACCTCAATGGCGTATTGTGTGCGCTTGTCAATGTCGGCCTCGTTGAGAATGTGGTGGAAACGGTCGAACACGACAACGAGAATTGTCGGATTCATCGTCTCCATGTAGTTGCCAACCTCGCGCGTGAGGTTGACTGCAATCTCGACACTGTCGTCAGTCGGGTTGTGGAGCAACAGCATCAGCATTTGTGCGGCGATCATCTCGTCGGCGACCTGCGTGTTGACGAGGTGGGCAATAAAGGTCGTGGCACTGCGGCAGACAGCCTTGTCGTTGCGCCGGAAGCCCTTGCGGAAGCGCAGCAGCAAGCGGCGCAGCAGTAGCTCACCAACGGCAGGAAGCTTGCTATTGATGCAGGCGGCAATACAGGCGTAGACGGGTGTGAAGGGCAGCGATGCGTACTGCGCCTTGACCAGGCTCTGTGCAAGCAACCCACGGCCACGAATGAGGTTCTCGCCAAACAGCTCGTTGATAATTTGGCGCATGTTTCCGGCGGTGGCCTTGTTGACCATGCCGTTGATAGACTTCTTAAGCGCCTCCCAAGCCATCCGCTGGTACTCCTTGGACGTCTTGTCCTGGACTTGGGCCTGAAGCGCACGGAGACGCGCCGGCGGGACGTACACGCCTCCAGAGCGCGCATTCACAAGGCGGTTATACTCGGCCTTTGCTGCGGCCTGCTTTTCTTCGTCAGTGGGCTGTGGTGGCGGTGTGCGCCGGCGACCAGAACCGTTGGCTCTGGCATTCCGAGGGGGTGAGCGGCGTCGCGAAGGACCGCTGTCGGAGGGGCGCGCTGGGGAGGGCGAACGGCGCCGAGAGGGGGGTGATGCTGAAGGTGGAGGGGACGAGCGTCGTGGAGGAGGAGAGCGAGACTGAGAACGGGGAGAGGGAGAGCGAGAAGGACGAGGAGAAGGCGACCGGCCGCGCGAGTCTGAGCGGGCAGGCGGCGAGGCTGGGCGTGGCGAGGGCGAGCGGGAGTCGCGGCCGCTGCCACGGGAAGCTGACCGATCGGACATTCTATATAGTGCTCACGTGAGAAAGCTGAGCTCGAGAGGGGAGGAAGAGACAGAGGAACCCGAAGGGTAGATGAGGCGCGATAGATCGAGGCCGACGTCGACGCGGTTTGCGCGTTTGCCGTTGTATCGCTGTATCGCGTATCGCACTTCCAACCAAAGGCAACTGGTTTTCGGCTTGCGATTTGTATTGCTAAAGTGGTTGGATAGATTTGGCGATCTCAAACAGGGCAAGCCGGGCCTGAAAGCGTTGGATGACAATTGGTGATGTCCTTACAAGTGGTCGCGCGCCAGAGGGAAGGAGTAACAGCAGGCAGAAAAATTGGTGGCTTGTACAGAGTATGCACTGTGGCGTCGGGGGCAAAAAAAGGGAAAAATGGGCAGGAGCGAGGAAGTAAAGAGAAATAAAAGCGGGTCTATAGCTCTGGCTGCCGACTCTCTATGGAGCGACGCGCCTTACCGCTTTGGTGTAGGTTGCGCCAGGGGTGCTGCGATGCAGGTGGTGTCCCCTGAGCGAACTGAACACGATGCTAACTTGCAAAGCTGGAGAACGGCGCGTCTAACATCACATCACGACACGACAACGACCTCACGTCCATCTCTACGAGCCACCGCATCCAGTGTCTACCCGATCTACCTGCGTCCACACTACGTGCAACTTCTTTGCCATCCTCTACCTCGACCTCCTCTACCTCATCCTTTCATCTAGCTCGACGTTCGACAATGGTGAGATCAAGCCAACGGATACGATGGGAGAAGGACATCAGAGCTGCAGTGCCTGGTGGGTTGATTTTGCAGTGCTGACCGTCTAGTTCGACAAACTCGTGGGCCTCGCCATGCTCGTGGCTGCTTCCGTCGTCTTTCTTTACTACACCATCTGGACATTGATGATGGTAAGTCTATGTACACTTGTACTCTATGCTTGAACGGATCTGATACTAACCGCCAGCCCTTTGTCGACTCCGATCACCCGTTGCAAAATTTCTTCCTTCCGCGCGTCTGGGCCATCCGCATCCCCGTCGTCCTCCTGCTGCTCGGCTCGGCCGTCGTCGGCACGTTCCTCAGCATGGTTATGATCCGCAGCAACCAGAAGAAGGCCGCCAAGGCCAAGGCCGCTGCTACCAAGAAGAAGGCGTAAATGCATCATGTTGGAAGCTTTGGGGCCAGCTCTGCAAAGGGTCTTTGTTGATTATACCGGGGCTGGCTCGCATAGGAGGGAGCGAGCAGAACAGAGAGACGGTCAGGATTACAACTTATCCTTGGCCTGCATATGGCAAGCAGTGTCAGTTGTGATGGCAGTGGCAGCAGGAATACAAAAAGGGTTTACTGGAATCATATAATACTTTGCTTTTTCTCGAATACATTTTCATTTATCTTATTTCAATTACATAATCGTCTCAGTCCGGCATCGTCAAAGATCACGATTCTAGAGAATCTTGCTGGCAGTCAATTTGGCATTTGACAAGTGGGCAAACTGCACAATAAGACAGATTCCGTGAAGAAGTAGATTGACCTAACTAAGTAATGCATTGCTGATGCCAGAGCTGAGTATGAGTATAAGGTATGAGTGTAATATGTAGCCAATGCAATGCGGAAAAGAAAAGAAGAAGAAAAAACAGACATCGATACGGCAGTGCAGTGCAGTACAGAAGCAGTAAATGAACCCTTGCTAACATAGGAAATAATGAACGAAGCATGTTTATCAAGCAGTCTTGCAAATTGAGTCCCCGAACTAGGAAGCAGAAAGCAGGAGGCAGCAACAGAAAACAGACACGCCATCACACCCTCTGGTCGGCAAAATCAAGTACCTCGCAGTCATCCTCGAAGAAGCCATCATCATCGTCGTCGTCGTCCCCTCCACGATTACCTCCCCGCCGCCGCCGTGTTGTCACCACAATATTCTCGTCCTCGCCCTGTTGGAAGACGCGCTCGATGGCCGACGCTGGCAGTGCCCTTGTATCCTCAAAGCTAATGTTGAATGACTCTTCCTCCGACATGGGCGGGAAGCCGGTGTCCACCAATGTAGACACAATCGGTTGGCCGAAAGCCCAACTGGTATTCTTGGGCTTGGGCTTGGGCTTGACGGCAGCGTACTTGGGTGCGGAAACGGCCGGGGTAGCACGAGCAGGGGCGGCAATAGGGGCGGCAATAGGCTCTGGGACATGGCTGAGCAACATCTCTTCAGTTGGCTCTGGGGCAGCATTGTAGACGGCATCAACAACCTTGCGCACCTTCTTCTTCTTCTTGGTAATCGGCGGAAGAACAGGGATCTCGTTGTCAGCCACGAGGGCAGGAGGGATTTCTGCCGGCTCTGCCGGCTGTGACGAGAGCGTCATGGCCGAGAACTCCGACGTTGGAGGCTCGTAATTCGCAGTAACAGGCCGGGAATTAACTTCAGGCGTAAAAGTGTGGTTGTCATGGATCACATTCGGCTGGTGCTGCAGCTGTCGTGGGTTGTATTCGTACAGTGCAATCCGCCGGTCTGTGTGGAACGGTTGGTATGGCGCGCTGGACTCTATTTCCGCGTGTGGGATTGCAGACTGTACAGCGCTCAAGACACTATTCTTGTCTGCGGACTGGCGCCGCGCCCTGTTGTCAAGAATCATTGTGTTGGAGCCAGCATCGTTAAGCTCGCTAATGTCAGGATACTCTGCCGGGTCCAAAAAGTGCTTCACAACCAGTGACATCGTATCGTCCGGCAGCCTGGGGACCTTGAAGTCTCGATTGGGACGGAGTCGGAGCACGCGCTGCCCGGAGGATCTTGTACGCGTGCAACTGGAAAAGCTGCGCACAAGACCATCGCCGATAACAAAGAGCGAGTGGTGGCGCTTGCCAGCCACCCACACTGCACACGGTGCTCCGAGGGGAAGCGGACCACTTGGCAGCGACACGCGGTTTTCGCCATTATGCCGTAGCTGGTTTAGAGCATGACTTGTCTTGCCCAAGGAGTGACTAATTCCTGCAGCAAGCATCTTTCCACCATGGCTAGCGTGGTCGGCTAGAATTGCGCCCGTGGACTGCGAAACATTTGCACTGCTCCGGCGTGGCCGTGCCAGCAGCGGCCGGGCTGCATCAAAAGCAGTTGTCAGAGCACTCGAGGCGTATGACACTGCATTCGAAGCCGCTCTTCCGCTGCCTGCAGAACTTCCGTTTAGTGCTGCGTCATGTCCGCCTCCAGCAGTGCCAGAACCAGCTGGTCCAGCCTCGGACGCTTTGGAAGGACGGCGGCGTGGAGGCGGCCACATGTAGGCACTAGATGGGAGATCAAGCAGGTGCACTGTGCCACGCTCGGTCACCATTGCTAGCCGTTCACCGTTGGGCTTAGCCCATGCCACGTCGACAATGCAGGCCACTGTCATGCGGGAGAATTGGGCCACCTGTCTCACGCGGTGCCCTGCTGGTGTCCCGGGCATGCTATACGCTTGCAGAGGCGACGACTTGGTGTACTGAATCCGGAATAAATCCCATACCGTTTGCACATCGCCTTTGGAACTGGCAGTGAAAAGCCAGAGGCCGGTGGGCGAAAACGAGAGGAAGCTGCATCCCAATGGTGGCAGGTATGTAGCAAGAGGGTGGACTACCGACGAGTTTCCCACCGTCGTAATGTCCAGGATTGAAACGAGGCCTGGTTCCTTGAGAGCCATGGCAGGTGCAGAACTGCCATGCGTCGGAGGAAACTGGCCAGCATCAAGGCGGCCGGAGGGAGAATATCCAACAGAGGATGGCGGTGATCTCGGGGTCTGAGGAGTCGACAGTCCAGCCGATCCTTTCCAGTAGCTGCTAAAGGCCTGCATTCCCTGCTGTCCAATCCATTTGGCACCAGAAATAAGCTCTTGTGTAGCATCGCGCATAATTTTGTTGACCATGCTTTCTGCATGCGGGAGGTCGAGCTCGGCCGTAGCAGATGGTGGATGTGGCGGAGTCGACGACGATAACCCAGGCGCACGTCCATAAACTGCCACAGGGACAGAAGCACGCAGTGAGATGCTGGATGAAGGAGCGGCCGGGCAGTAAGCCAAGTACTTTCCACTCAGCGACAGAATAGGCTGCTTAAGCCCAAGTCGCGGTGGTGTACTCGACGCATTGGAGGTCGAGCGTGTCCGTTCGCCATCGAGTGTTTTTTCTCCGTTCTGATTTTGGCCTGATCCCTTAAGTGACTGCTGCAGTGTTGTCCAGACTTTGGCCACAAACACAAACGGCAGATCGCTTGTTCCAGAAAATGGTATTTGGCGGTACAGCCAACACTCACCACTCACTGCTGATGAAATAACAATGTTTCCAGCATCTGCTTTGATATGAAACGCCCCCGAAGGAGGCGGGGCTTGGAAGACAATGCTTGTCACGCTCGTCTTCAACTGAATCTTTGGTGCCTCAAGAAGAGTGCACACATGCCGGTTCAGTTTGAGAGAGTATACCTCGACTGTCGTCTGGTAGTACTCGATAGAAGGAGAGTGTGCGCCGCCATAAGCAGAGCGCCCACTGCCAAATTCGGACCGCTGATCAATCTTGGGAGAGGTCTGGGGCTGAGACTTGGCATCATAGGCCGACTCGGGTCCTGCACCAGTATATGGGTCTGGCCCGATTCCAGGGCCAGTCCCATCGGTACCTTCTGGACCACCTACATCAGCATGTCCATTAACAGCATTAGCAGGTGCCGCTGGCAGAAGCGGCCCATGCACGACTACGGCAACAAGAGGGTAGGCGTCTGCAGCCACGGCACTCGATGCAGTCCAAGGAAGTATCTTGGCGTTGTAGACGCCACCTCTTAAGCCGGTGAGACTTGCAATTGGTGTCAGCCCATTTTTCGAGACGGAGTGGACTTCCAGTCCGCCCTCGTATCCAGTAGTAACAACAGTCTCCGAATTTCCACTCGGGTGGTGGGAAGACGGAAGAGTGTCAAAAGAAAAATGGTAGCCACGCTGTCCGGGTTTTATGCCGTCCTGGCATTGCTGAGGATCAATTTCAATTTCGGGGGCACCATAGTAATGAGCCTGAGGTTGGTGAGGAAGTGGCGGGTTCGAGGGCATAACAGTAGCTGCAGATGCCATTCCCCGAGACTGGGCATAATGGGAGTGCAGCGAGTGCATCGAGTCCCGCCGGTTGCCCGGCGATGCACCCATGTGGCCTGTTAAAGCATGTGGCGAAGCCGATAGCGCGGAGTTAGGAGAAGCCGAGCCCATGTGGAAGCTCACGGGGCGCTGTCGGGACACGCCGTTAAGGTCTCCCATGCCGGGAGGGGAGACGGAAGCAGCCGTAATATGACTGCCATAGCTGGCGTGGCTAAGATGGCTTGTCTGGCTGGTGTGGCTTGTGTGACTGGTGTGACTGGTTCCGTATGGCCGAGGCGACGACCATCGGCTCGGCGGGGACTCGCCATTAAGATTGATAAGGTTGCCGGGCGAAGTCCCAAGGCTGGCCGAAATGCCACCACGAGAAGCCCAGTCAGACATACCGGGGATCGCTCTAGGGGCCGGGGCAATAGACTGGGGGATCGCCGGAGCTGCAGTGGGCTCTAGCATGGGCGAGATTCCGTTGGAGGACAGCGTAGCTGAGGGCTCAAAGTCGGGGGAGTGGGCCGAAGAGTTGGACGTGTCCGAGGCATCACCAGCGGTGTTGCCATTGCTTCTAAGTGTATTAGTTTTTAAGATGCAATGTGTGAAGACTAAGACGAGCCCAGCGTGAGTGACTTACATAAATTTGCCCGACGCATGCTTGGTCACCGCCGCGACAACGCCGCCGGCCTCTTTTGCATCCTTCTTAGACTTCTTTGCACCTGGAGAGAGGGTGTCAGCACATTGCAGCATGCACAGAGTTATGACGTCGGAGCGTCCACGCCGTTCCAAGGCCGGGGGAAACTCGGACGTTGGCGGAGTCATCAATCAAGGGTAGCAAGAGCATATACTTACTAGGCATGAAGTAGAAAGGCCTACCTCCAGGCGGACGGCCGAAGGGAGGCTGGAGTCCGCGACGAGGGGAGGGAGGGTCCGAGAGACAGCAGAAACAGGGGAGCGAGTCCTGAAGCGCGGTGTCTCTGTTGTTGGTAGAGCCGATTCAGTCAATACGGTGGGTATTCAAGTCGAAGTAGATATCGGGGTTATAGAGATGTCGACGGGGAAGATCCAGAAGCTTTGCGCCCTTCTGGTAGACGAGATGAAGCTGGTAAGATGGCGTGATCCCCGCAGTGAACAGCGAGGAGGTTCGTCAGGGTCGAGCGATGTCGCGATAACGAAAGTGAATAGCTATTCTGTTCAGGAAGAAAGATAACGCGTTAAAACCAAGTAAGTCGTGTATGATGGGGTAGATGAGCTAGATGATGGCACAGGAAGACAGAAAAGGAAGAGAGAGAAGAGGAGAGGAAAGGAGAGGAGAGTAGGAGAGAGCAGAGGCAGGAGCACAGCTGAGCGATGACGATGAGTCGACGGCCGGCAAATGCAGCGGGGAGCAGCTGGTCTCTGTGGCTGGTCTCTATAGCTGGCCTCTATGGCGGTACTGGGTAAGAGTGTGGTGAGGGGTGATAGACAAATGGGGGATAAAGGTGCAGTAAGGTGCAGGTGCAGGAGAGCAAGGGGAGATGAGATGTGACTGGATGATGGCTGGTCAAGATGCAGGAGCGTTGTATATGTAAGCATAGAAGGAGTTGTCGAAAAGGGAAAGGGCGAGGGAAGACTGCAGTAGCTCCAAATGGGACAGGCATGTGTTAGTGGGATAGAGCGACACTCTGTGACGGCACACAAAGTGGATGCATGCAGTGAGTGATCTGGTTGAGGAAGGAGGCAGACAGGCTGAAGAGAGGGCTTGGGACTGAGGGGATAGAAGGAAGGCGGCGGGTGGTGATGCTCGGGCAGAAGGCGACAATCGCAGCTGCTTACTTGGGACACAGGTGATGGATGAGCTATGGCTTGTTTTGGGGCAGGTGCGCGATCGTTGTTTCCTCGCGTTGTTTATTTGGTTTTTGCTTGATTGAGATATCTTGTTGTTTGAAAGCAGGTGGCTGTTTGGGAAGGCGCGATGGTCGTGGTCAAGGGAGGGCCTCAACAGTCACAGATGCCTATCTTATCTATGCGATATGGGGGGGAAGCTTCATTCCGAAGGCGCAGCGTTACGTAGGTGAAGGCCGTAGGTGGGTCAGGGTCAGCTATTTACAGAGCATGGGAGAGTATCTTTGGGTACTGTGGGCAGGTGATAGTACGGCAAGTACTTGGAGATACGGTGACGGAATTGGAGAGCACTGAGTAGGGAAGGCGCGTTTGGCTGGCCTGTCGTTTGCTCCTGCCATCAACGTCAAAGGACCAGACAACACAGGAACACGCTAGAGGCACCCTGTGTGCACTACGCGACAACGTGCCTGGCTCTGCCCATGCCAGCGGTTAATTAGATCCTGCGGATGCTAGTAGATGCAATCAGAGTCAATTAGATGCAATGATACGCCTCTTCCTACAGTATGCACATGACGGCACCACCAGGCCTGGCCAGGCGAGGGGAAGCCCGGAACAGTCATCAGCGAGCATGCCGGGTGACCTTGTCGTACTTCGTACTCAGTAGGTTGAGGAAGGAGCGCTGCACGCGGTGCGGGGTGGGGGGTAGCGCTATCGAGTATCGACAAGTGCAAGTGTACTTGAGCACAAACAGCGGGGGCGTGCAGCTAGCGTGCTGAACGGAAAGGGAGGGTCATCTCCACAGATAAGGAAGCAGCTGGCTACAGTGGTAAGCCAGGCGCACAGGTCAGCTGCTACAGTGCTTACAGGCAGGCTACAGTGCTTGCAGTGGCGACGATTACATAACGCTTGTATCTGCGTGAAACAGCTCGCCGATGATATCGATATCAACGTCATGACCATCACCACAGAACGTAAGATATATATCAGTTGCTTAAACCATACGCAGTAAAGGGGCACATGACTTTCAATTGGCTTCTACGGAAAACTAGTTGAAAACGGTGAACTCGTCAAACGCCATCGTTGCCGCCAAGAGGCTTCTTTGTATTTAGTTGCCGGCTTTGTTTGGATCGCATTAATCGCGTTTTATTTCTGGCGGATTTAAATGCTTATTTTAAGTGCTTCTTTTTGATGCTCGACTCGAATAGGGGTCAGTTGATCACTAGGCCTTGGAATCGTCGAGAACGAAGGACACGCTGCTTCGCTATTGGGGCAGATGTCCGGCGTGTGGCTGTCTGGCAGGGAGGCAGCGTTGGAGGTGAAAGGACGGAACCAGGCGAACCATGATGACATGCAGGTGAAATAGTAGATGACGCTGGCCCGTTTGTTGCGAACAGTGCTCTTTGTCCGTTGGGGCCGTTGCAATACAGCACGTGGAGCTCGGCTTAGTCATCTGATCGCGTAGAGCATCGTCGCTGGTGATATGTCGAGGTGACGACTGACAGAAATGTGGTTGAGAGACAGTAGGATGCAAATAGTAAGATTCAAAACTTGGATTGGGTCGGGGAAATAAAATAAACAAGTAATACAATGATATCATGAAAGGCAGCCCGAGAACAAGCAACAAACAATTACAACCAGTCCGATCCCATCGCAAGAAAAAAAAACAGAGACGAAGAGAGAGATACAACAAAAATACAACGAAGCCAGCCAATCTTACATCTTCACGCCGCGCGCACTCACTTCGCCCTTTTGCCCAATATTGAGCAGCACCCGGCAGTCGGGGCAGTACCACTTGGTCGTGCGCGCCGGCACCGCTTCCAGGTCGACACACTCGAGATGGAACCATTCCTGTTTGCAATTCTGTAGGGTTAGCTGTTGTTCACTTGTCCAAAACGCGTTTGTGATTCATGGCTCACCTCGACATTGTCGCATTGGATCATCAGTCCAAAGCTGACGCGGTTGCACAGACAGTACCGCGGCTCGTCGGGGTCAATGACGTTGCCGTCATCGTCCACCTCGATTTCGCCGCCGCCGCCGCTGTTTCCACTGCTGCTGCCCGGCACGTCGCCGTCTGCTGTGATGCTGCGCCTCTGTTGCGCTGCGTTCGACCCGCGCTTCTTCCTGGTCGCCGCCTTCCGCTGGCCCACAGCGGCACTACCGCCGGAGCTGGTGCGGCTAACAACGCCCGGCGCGGGTCGCTTGACTCTTTTACCTGCAGAACGGCCTTTTTCGGCCTTTTCAGCAGCATGCGTGCTGGCTGATGCTGCTCCTCCTGCTGCTGGCTCGGGAACAGGCGTGTTCCGTACTGTGCTTGCGCGGCGCGGGCGCTCGGCAATCAGAGTGGTAGCCATAGTCGCTCCTGGCGCAGCAGTTGCACCTGTGCCTGTCTCCGTGCTCGGCAAAAGGGAGCCTGCACCGGGTGTCAGTGCTCGCGAGGATGCACGCGATGTTCTTCTAAGACCGTGAGGCTGCTCAGAGTCCGCATCCTCAGCAGCCGCAGCAGGTGGTTGCAAATGCTGTTGCGCCTGGTCCTTGCGCGCCGAGTCACGAGTCCGAAGCTCCCGGACAGGCGGATGGATAGGCGTCGTAGATTTGTGATGAGGAGGGTGGATAGGTGTCTCTGCCGGTGGCTTGAGAGGCACTGTAGTCGTAGTAGTAATTGTAGTGGTGGGGGTGGCAGCAGGGCCAACTCCGGATGTCGTTGATTGCCCGGCTGTAGACAGAGGCGAGGACATGGCCGTCGACTGCCTTGACATTGTTACTGCTGCGTTTTGGTCTTGCTGCGCGGCTGGAGCTGGCACAGGCGTCGTGGAGTGGCGCATGCGGTGCGCTGCCGCCAGGCCATCCGCGGGCGGCACGGACCCGCTGCTCTTAGCAGGCTGGGGAATCGGCACCGGCGTTTCGGTCTTGAGCCGCTTTTCGGGCTGAGCGCCGCCCTCCACCGTCTCGGCAACAACATCAGCTGCTGCTTCGCGCTTGCGCTTCTTATTCGTAGCGCCGGTGGCGGCTGGTGTTGTGGGGGCCGGGGTGGCAGCTGCCTTACTGCTGCCTTCTCCCCCGGTGTAGGACATCATGGCGCGCGCCGCTTCCACCATTCTACGAGTGGATTCTTCTGCTTCTTGCGCGGCCAGCTGTGCCCACCTGTTCTTTTGCTTCTTGGCCTCATTGAGCCGCACCCCACGGTTCGAGTGGTCGTTGTCCTCGGCCGCGATCGCCGCATCCACCGTCAGGGCTCCCATAGAGACCCGAGCGACGCCATCCGACTCAACGGTTGGCTTCGGCAGAGATCCGTCAAAGAGGACTCCTTCTTCCTCGGCTGTTTTGCGTGCCGTGTTGAACGCATCGAGGTTGCGCCCAAGGTCCTTTAGCTCCCGTGCAATCATGGTCTCACTGGGAGTCCAGCTTGCATTTTTCTTCATTCTCTTTCTTAGTTTGGCCAGTTCATACGGCGTCAGTTGGAGCCAGGGTGCATCAGGACTGCCTTTGATCGCATTCTCGGGTGGCGGCTTGAGCTTTGCGAGCGCTGAACTTGTCGAGATGTAGGGTTCCTCGCCGGACAACCGCGGCTGCCTTGGCATACGCGCTTTGGGGGTCTTGGGCGATGTGGCCAGATTTGGCGTCGTGCCGAGAGGAGGCATACTGGCTGCCGATACTGTGGGGCCGAGGGTTGCTGGAGTGGCTGGAGTGGCCGGGATTCCTCCGACCACAGAGCCGGTTGTTCCGGCCGTTGCCAGCACAGCCGATAGTGTCGCTGCAGCTGTTGAGGTTGCCCCTGTGGGTACAGCAACTCTCGCGGCTGCCAGGGCTCCCGCAGTTCCCTTGACGGCTTTGCGTCCTGCCCCCGCGGGAGCTCCTGCTCGCCGCACTGTTGGCGCGGGCGGTAGTGATTCGTCGTCGGATGTGGGCGAGCTGACGTCGCTCTCGCCCGAGTATGACTCGTAGTCGAGATCGTATGGTGCAAGCACCTCGCCTGGCACGGTGATGCGCGGGACTGGTTGCCGATGGATCCGCGGCTGGGCCGTTTTCTTGGGCTTGGCCCCAGCTCCTCGTGATTTCTGCTGCTGCTGTTCCTTCTCGCGCAGTTGCTGCTGCTGCTGTTGTTTTTGTTTTTGCTCCTGCTGCTCTTGCTGCTGCTGTTCCGCCTCGGGGTAGTTTTCCAGCATAGTCTGCAGCTTGGAGAGTATCGTCTTGGCGCGAAAGTAGTGGCGGTTCACGTTCTCGGCCATGCGCAGGGCCTCGGCATGCGCGTAGACACGCGAGCTCATGCCTTGGTCTAGGCGATGCGAGATGTCTGCGCGTAGCTTTGTCGGCTCAGGTCGCGACGCGGTGGAAACATTAGGTAGCTTGCCCCAGAGGTCCGTCAGCTCGTGGACCTTTGTCGATGCGTCAATATAAGACTGGTCGAGGGTGCCCATCAGCGTGAGAGAGCGTGCCATGTCGGAGGGCAGGTACTCGGTGAAGTCAAGGAAGTCGGTAACGGTAGCCTGGGCATCAGGGTCGGCACGCATGATGAATGAGTTGAGACTGCCAGCGCTGCGCTCCATGGACGGGAACGGCTCTGTCGCGGCAGCTCCGAGCGACTCGCCACCGTCGCTGCCGGCCGTCGTGGGCCGCTGCCGGGGAGACACGTTGGCATTAGCGCGTGCCATGATGACTTGTATTTCCTTCAGTTGCTTGTTTGTGTTCTTGGGTTGTTCTTGTTGGCTGGTTGTGGCTATTTAAGCTTGTGTTGGGGACGCGCGGACGCGCCGGCAAGCTGGTTTAGTTGCCTAGAATCGCGTGGTCGGGGAGAAATCGACAGCTCAGGTAGATGAACAAGCTTATCCGATGCTAGCACGCGCTACAATGCGCCTCCAAATCCCATCCTAACGCAGGGTCGGTTCAGGTTGATGATGAGAAGGTCAAGGTGAGGCCGAGGCGAGGCAGCTCCAAAGATGACACCAAGTTGTGATAGGTTGGGTAATGGGTAGTGATTTAGTCTGACCAGAGACTCGGCTGTGTCCGTTTCGTAGAGATCCCGTGCAAAGGCCTTTGGATGTCGCAGATACGCGGGGGGCAAAAAAACACGTCTTGGTGAGGTGCAGATGAGGTTCGACGACGTTGCTCTGGGGCGCGTTTTAGCGTTGTCGAGACGCATGTTTTGGCGACAGGGGCGATGCGCCCGCATTGCGCTAGCCTGTTTTGGGAGTGGTGATCAAATTGAAGATTATGTAATTCCATATTATGTAAGACTTGTTGAAGAATGATTATGCAATTTGATATTGAAATCAGGCAGGTAGGCTACCAACCTCTTTGAATTTGATCTCAGCAAGAGATATCTAATAATACATGAGTAAAACAAGAAGCAAAATAATACAAGAGATTCCAACAAACTTGGCATATCGTACAGTTCCTCCATATACAAGAAAAGGAAATAAATAAAAGACAAAACATGAAGAAGAAAAAAGAAAGAAGAAAGAACAAAGTCGTGAGTAACAAGACAAAATTCGCAAAAAAAAAGTCAACAAAATACAGTCATACAATCAGTCATAAAACTGAGGGGAAAATACAAGGCAACAAGGCAGTTCTGCCTAGATCGAGTGTTCTTCGGTGCCGTCCGCAGACCTAGGCCTCGTCGGTATAGCGAATCATCTTGGCGCCCCAGACGGTCTCGGAGTCCTCGACTTCATAGTACGAGTCCTCGCCGACGGTGGTGACGGACGCATAGGCCGTCAAGTTCTTGCACTTCATGTAGCCCTGGATGGCGACGGCACCCCACACCTCGATATCGCCATTGACCTCGAGGTGGCCGTTGACGGTCAGCTTGCCAAAGATCTTGACCTTGCTGCCGCAAAAGACGTAGCCGGCAATGTCGAGGTTACCAAAGGACTTGATGCGGTCTGTGCAGTTGAGGTTTCCGCTGACCTCGATGTTGCCGTAGGCCTCGATCTTTTCACGGACGGCAAAGTCGCCGTAGAACGAGACGGTGCCCATGCTCTTGACGGAGCCGTCGACGTCCATGGGCCCGGTGAGGTTGATGCTGGAGTTTGACTTGATGTTCTTCTGCTTGGAGACGGCAAGGCTGCCCGTGCTGTTGTCCTGGGAGTTGTAGTCGATGTCGCCATCGTTAAAGGTGAGAATCATTTCCTCGTACATGGCCATTGGAGCGGATTCTGATGGGTGTTGGTTTTGGTCTGGGTTTTGATTTTGGTCCTGTGGTTTCTCAGTGGAAGATGAAGAGGGTTCACCGGTTGAGTCAGAGGCCGTCTTTGGGGGAGCAGGTAGAAGAGTGCGTTTGGATTTGCCTTTTGGCATATCTTGAGGGAAGATATAAGATAGCAAGTGTAGATGAGATGGATGAGATGGATGAGAAGAGATGAGAAGAGATAGGAAACCAAAGGCAGAAAGAGAAATATTTATAGTTATTTGAGACTACAATAAATTGAGGCCAAAGGCAGAAGTTCAATATGATGTGAGCGGTAGAGTGGTTGTGGTGGTAGAAAGGATCACGGGAGCAGTGGTGTAAGTCGATGGTTGAGCCAAATCAGGCAGACGTTGGCAGTATGGAGACAGTATGGGGAAGACCAGGCTGGGGTACAACGTAGAACCACAACGACGACGATTGACTGAATGAATTGTAGAAAAATAGGACGATGCAGAGCTTGTGATCAATTGCAAATGTTTAAAATTCAACGATAATGTTTGTATGGATGTGGCAGAAATCGTGATGTCGAGGCAGCTGGTGGTGGCAGGGGCTGGTTGAGAAACGGTGTCTGTGGTTGCAATTCAGCCAAAGAAATGCCGTGCTTTCTATTTGTTATTTTCAAGTATGAGTCTTTGAGACGTTGTGACTGCTTTGAATAGTAAACAAGAGAACTGGTTGGTGTTGATACGGACTGATATCATGGTCGAGGTATGCGGCGGGATGACGGCGTTTTATATTGCTTTGTCAACTATATAAAGGAGAAGGACTGTGAATCTATCTGCCAATGACTGGCAGTCATCTAAAGAGCCGCAGTCATAAACTCTTTCAAAAGCATGTAGCACTTGGTCGTTGTATATCTAGATCGATACACCCGGCAGCCTCATATTCAGACTGCGACCATCGGACTGGATGGCCGGCATATTTTTAGTACGGCTGTAAGCAATACTTTTACCTTCTACCCAGCCTTCCATCTGCCTCTGTTTAAAAAAGTAAAAAGTATTTTGCATGGCAGACTCGGCACTTGACTGCCTTGCACCGGGTGTGTGTCTTTTGAAGCCAGGGCGGTGTGGGATGGTCTGTGTGATCTCGGCGAGCAAGACAAAAGGAAGGCGTGCAATGCTGCCTTGTCTCCAATACTTCTATATGCATAGGTAGCTTTCGGTGCATATCTATCGAAAATATAGAATCCTTTGATTGATCACCACAGTGCATCCAAATATGGCGTTCTTCCCGATCGAGGTGAGACTCATTAAGCTTTTTAGGCGTCGGTGGCGTCTAGGTAGAAGAATTCGAAAAATCAAGAGAGGCAGCAGACTGAAATAAAGATATTGTAGAAAAAGAAAGTAGAACAGAAAATGAACAGTAGGGCATACCGATCGTAAAAGTCCTCCATCAAGGGCTATCAAGCTGGCCGTCTCCACAGAGCAAGGGAAGCGCCGGCCGACAGACAGCGGAGAGAGACATGAGTTCGAAGAGAAAGTGGGCTTTGAGCTACGGCTGTCCTCTCCGGGGTGATAAATCTACCGGCTTTCTTCTGATGTTTTTCTACAATATCGGTCAGAAGTATAAATTCGCGGGTAAACGATAGAGTCAATGGCAGCCTGATCAGATAAGAAGAGATGCCACAAGACCTGTCATAAGCAGGCTCCAACTTTACATCTAGAAGACGGCTCACCTCGTTTATATCGTTTAACATTAGATGTCGTGTGATGAGAGTATAGATGGTCTACCCAGAGGGTGTGCTTAACGCGGATGGGAAAGACATGCCACCTGCGGTGGGGGATCAGAGATCAGAGAGAAGCAGACATTTGATCGAGAAAAGAGTCAGCGGCACGAAACGTGCATGCTGTCAGGCTTTTCGATTGTAGTTTCGAGATTGTCTGTTTTGGGAATTATTAAAATTATCAGAGCATCTCTCTTCTGCTACTTGCTTGCCTTGCTCCCAACAGCCCGGCTGATATTTGATCTTCCCGTCATATCTACCTGAGCGGCTGGGTTAGCAAGCCCCTCCGTTCCAATCTGTGCTCGGTGGTCTGACTGCTCAATGTATATGTAGTATTAAAATTAAAGTCTTTTTGTACTCAAGACATTCAAGACACTCAAAACACAAAAGACTGTCAAAAAACGCCTAGCTCGGAGACTTGAAGAAACGAAGACGACGGGATGCAAGCTAGGCAAATGCACACCCGTGTTAGTCATTTAGCTCAGCAAAGTAGAACATGGCTCAATTGAGGCCAGCCGGCCATGTCGAATCATTCGGTAAAGCAATAGGCAAACTCGGAATATTCTGGAACATTTATTTGATTTTGAGAATAGAAATCGACAACCGCGTTGTTTTCTTTCTTTCTTTCAGTGTCGAAAAAAAGTCAAAAATATTGTGACATGAAAACAAAAAGTAAACAAGTCTATAATTTACAACTAAATAGACTTACTTCCAACTGAACAACGACACATCTTTATCAAATATCTACATTAAATATGCAAGTAAAAAGACATCAATGTTCTCTCATCTTCTCCCTCTCGCCGTATTAGGCAAGCCACAGGCAGACCAGGCAGACGGGCGATAGGATCCACTTTTATCGGCACTCTGACTTACACGGTCCGCCCTACCGGCAAACTGGCAATGTCGTGTATTGTTGCTTATCCCGATCAAGTCCTTTATTGTTGTTTTTGACTTGCTGGCACTCCTTGAATAAAACGAGAAATTGATCAAAACACTTGGGATGACTACTACAAATGTAGCAATACAGAGCGTCGGTGACAGAGCCTCGTACTGACTGACCGAGAGCTTGCGGTATTTGCCGCCTCGTTTTGGCGGTCGACGGCATGGTGGGTGCGCCATGTATGCCTCGCTGATATGATGTTACATTGAACTGCTCTGCATTCCGTCATTTGTCTTATTTCCAACTAAACTATTTCATATATTCCACTAACTCACCATCATGTCAAAAGGACATCTAATATCCATCATCATCATTTGTATTGATGACTAATCAAACAAGGCTCGCAAGTAGCCCTACAAGGCAGCCCGGCACACCCTCTTGGATAATTGTAATATTGCACGCATATTTTAGTAGTAGTAAACCATGTACTTCGTAGAACCATCGGTCTAATCCCAGCATTTAGATGTGTGAAGAGTATATGCGTGCTAATGACAGGCGCCGAGTGTCCAAGCCCCCTGAATTCTCGCTGATTTACCTACACATAAGCATGCAGTCATACGACTTGTATATGCATTTACCAATCTCTTCCATTCTCTCACATACTTGTTCCACAAATCATATTACAACTTACATCTCTGATAATTGGCTGAATATTGCATACAGCAACGGCTCTCTCGATACGCTCTATGCGTAATTACGCAGCTATGCAGTCATTAATCTGCTGGTCTCACGGAGAAACATCTGGGCCACTTGCCAGGCTACCATCCTTGTCTCGTCCTCTTTCTTTTTCTCTTCATCGATAGATCTTGACTATTGCAAACCAGTCAGTGTTGTGGATGACTAATCATATCTAATGGGCCTGGTTAGCCTTGAAGGATCGCCCTACCGTGGGGCACGAACTTGGGCGGGTGTTAATGGGCGGGTACTCATATGGATTAACGACGTGACAGTGTGGAAAAAGTAAGCAGCCAGACATGTATGTCCCGTGTCTTCGGAGACACAGCCAGCCTCGCTTACTCGACGAATAACTGATTGCACTTTGAAATCAAAGGACAAGTCACTTTAATACAGCCCTATGGAAGAAGAGAAATGTGAAATTAGAGTAAAAATAGGTCAAGAACACCAATAGACATCGGACATCTGTTGTCCATTGTTAAAGACAGAATCGAGCATCCTCACCGTGAAAATAGATGCCCTTTACAGAACCAAGCACGCCCCTGGCAAAACGAACCAAACTATCGAAAGCATCGACAAAAATAAAAAGGACGACGGGATATAAATACAGAAGCGAGTCAATAAAAGCAAAACAGTCAAAAAACCAGGGCAGAGGAGCAAGAAAATAATAAAGCAACACCCAATTTGTCCACCAGCCTCTTCCATCAACAACAATCGTCTTCCTCAGTAAGAAACGACGTAGCCAAGGAGAATACCGTTGATAAGCGGGGCAAGCGTCCACACAATGTTGTAGAGTGCGGCGCCGGTGGCATCCACACTATAAACGCCCGTGACGCAACGCACAAAAATGCCAAGGCTGACAGCTACTGATGCTGCTAGCGAGCGCATGGCAACGGGCTTCATTACCGCAAGCCCCTTGGTGCCCGTGGGGTTATCAAGGCGCTCAAAAATGTAGAAGCTGGCGGCAAGAGCGCAAACAGCGCTGATAGCAGTAGAGCTGGCTGTCGGGGTCAGAGCTGAGACGAGGTTGCTTGGGGTCAAGGCCGAACCCGGTACCACTGTTTTGACACGCGCCGGCTCGACAGTCGAAATACCAGCGAAATGCAGGACCAGCGCCTCAGGCAAGTACAAACGGCACGCCAATTCAGTCATAAAGTGGTACAATACCGTCGAGGTGGCGGCAAGAAGAATCCGCACAATCGGATCGTACAAAGCCACCAGGGGGCCCGACTTGGCCTTGGTGATAGGAGTCGATGGCCGGATCCATTTCTTATAGGCCAGCACCGGCAGGATATCAGAGGCAAAGTCGAGAGACTCTGAAATCAGCAAGGGGACCATCGGCACACTGTAAAACAGTGACAGTAGATAAACCTAGGGTTTGTGTTAGTGCATATTATCGTGTGTCGGAGGGGGAAACTAGCTCACCATGGGTGCTGAAATGAGCACGTTCAGTGCAGAAAGGCTGTAGATGTCGTTCCATCCGACAACGTGCTTGACCCTGTTTTGTTGGTGAATGGCCTATTTGATTGTGGATAAATTAAACGGAAAACTCACGCTCTGGCGCCAATGGATGCGGCCAAGGCCCAGTAGCCCTGGACCGCCGATGTGCGCAGCACCGTGCCCCAGCCAGTGCTGTCCATGAACGATGGTGTCGAAATGGCATACTGCGTCATACCGTAGCGTGCGACACGCGACAGAATACCCGAGACCACGGCGAACAGGCCCGCCTCGAGCAGGGCGGTGGCCGTGTTGTCCACGTACGGGGACAGGGCGCCGGGGAATCGCCACGACAGCGCACTCACGTTGCCAGCAATTGGTTCGAGGGCCTCTTCGAAATTGACCGTGATGGTGTCGCGGATCTCCTGCTTTTCGCTTTCGCTGTAATCGGGCTCGTCGTCGTCGGAGAATTTGGTCTCGTCTTCCTCTTCTTCTTCCTCCACCTCCTCCTCCTTCACCTTCTTGTCCTTCTTGCTTTTCTTCTCCTTCTTCTCCTTCTTTTCTTTCTTCTCCTTCTCCTTCTTGTCCTTCTCCTTCTTGTCCTTCTTTTCCTTCTTGGGGAAAAGTTCATGGCCAGAGCTGTGCGCCATGTCCGACTCTACAACAGAAGCACCGGCCCGTCGGGCGCGCGCCTTGGTGGGCAGCGGCGGTGGCGATGCCGACTTCTCGGGCGACTTTTCGCGCGTTGACTTTTTTCCCATGTTGGCTGTTGTTGTTAAGAGGGTTTTGGGGGTTGGATTCGTCGCGTAGACAATAGAAATGGTGCAAGTTTGTGTCTTGGTGAAGAAGAATCTGTATCGAAAATCGAAAATCGAAAAAATGATGTGGACTCAAGTTGAAATTGAAACAAAAATGGAGATAGATAAATATTATCTACCCAGTTTGTTGTGATACAGCCCTACCTCCTTCCCTTTCGTTCTAATTCTACAAAGTGCGTATCTACACCGTTGCTCCCTGCGCGTGCCCATCGCTCCTTCCTCCGCATTCACTCATCGCACATTCCTCGACTTTCCTAATCCGCTCTTTTTCTGCTTGTCTGCGTGCGTCCACATCGCAATGGGTCTCAGCGACGACAGGGGGGTCCTAATTAACTCTGTAAGTGCTGTAATACGGAGAAGTGACGTCGTCTGGCTGCGCTAGGCGAGCCCCACCTCCCACATATTGCCCGACTAAGACGGGAAGGAAGCCCAAAAAGTGCCGCTCAGTCATCGGCGCATCACGCAAATCATCAATGTCTAGGCATATCGCATGTCATTGCAATCAACAGCCTTTCTCTATTTCTCTCTTTGAGGCAGTAGACTGACATATCGACATGATGATATAAGCACGTGCTAGTTCCAAGCCGCAGCCAAGTTGATGCACGTTTTGCATGGCACAACACGATCGCCAGAGGGAAGGACCACAAATCGATCTTTCCTCTTTTGTTTACTGCAGATAAGTGCTATCTTCTCTCTACCATTGACTCTCGACTATTTACAGAGTTAGTTATGCGTGTGTTGTCTAGCTTCCTTTGTGGTCTTTTGTCTTTTGTCTTCTGCTCTGCTGGTCTGTTTGGTCCGTTTGGTTTGCTTGCCTGAAAGGCCCAAGTCGTCCTACTAATCGAGCAGTCGCGCTTGTCGTCCCCCTCCCATCGCTCCTTCCCTGTCCCTCGTCTTTTGCCCATCGCTCCTTCCATATCCACGCAATTCTTCTATTTGCCCTCCTCCCATTTCTTCTTATCCCCCTTCTTCCCTCTTCCTCTTCCCTCTTCCCTCTTCCCTCTTTCCTCTGTCTTCTTTCCTCTTTCTTCTCTGCTGCTCTTCTCTCCTTCTTCCTCGTTTCCTCCCTTCATATCTCTGTTCCCTTCACTTCACCATCTTTTTTCATCAACATTACCCATCATTCTTACCCCATCACTCTTTCCATTAACATCTTTTGCATATCCTAATCCGATACAATCTGCCCGCCCAAACCATCCACATCACTCACCGCCTTCTTCAGCTCGCATCGACATTTGATAAATGCAGCCCACACGGCTCGAATTTTCATGATCATCTATCAATGTGGTCAAGATGACAAGTTTATCATACTACCAACTATACGAATCTTCAGCATTAACATCCCCCACCCAATAATCCGAAGAATCGAACCAGCCGTTGGACCACAACCACTCGATCATGCACAACCAACAAGAATGATTAGTCATCACGAAGCTTTGAGTGATGCCAGCTATCACAGACATTGAAAATAGATGAAGTCATCTGTCTTTACCCAGCGCACGCTTCTACGGTCAGTCGTCATTGTCACGTTGCCTGTCCAGTTTCTTGTTGTGTTTGCTTGTTTGCTTGTTTGTATTATATTATATGTACAGTGTTTTCATCTTTTTTTGATGCTATACAAATCAAGGACACTGCTCGACACCTTGCCAGCTCTCACTTTAACCTCGTGGCGTCTTGGCTGCAGGCAGTCAATATCCACTCTTCGGTGCTGAGTTGCTGGGAGGCAGAGCGATCTTGTCCATGACTCTATGAAATTGGGGCCAAAGACTCCCTCGCAGAAAAAATGCGTCAATGGCTCATTGGGAGCATGATAAGTAATGAGAGCTCTTCAAGTTGGAGAGTCCCAAGTGGGAGATAAGGTAAGAACGGTATCTTGCGCTGCACAAGTGGCAACAACATGATATCGAAAAACGGATAAGAGCAAAATAATGAAAAAGAAGAGATATTGTGGTCATAAAGTCGTGCTGTCTGGTCTGTCGACGCCGCAGAGGTATGTTTTTTCCTTGTCGTTTGGAAAAGGAGAGATATCGTTTTCTTCTTTTTTTGGGAGTGGCTCATAGTCGGAGTTGCCGCTTGTTCAAGTTTGTTTCGTGGAGTATTGATGATGATATTGATATTGTCGATATTATTGTTGGTTTTCACTTTTTTTGTCCATTCATTGCTAATTTCCAGGGCCAAGTGGTTTTCGCAGATGTTGGGTATCCAGATTGTTGTATATTATAGATGGTGGTTGCCAGTGTTGTTGGCAAGCTGGCAAGTTGACAATACCACTTCAAGCATGGACGGGTGTTCTACTCGTCCATGCTGCCAAAGACGCCATCTTCGTCGTCGTCACTACGAGCACGCGACATGCGGTCCTCGTCATCCTCGCCAGCGGTGCTACCGTTCACACTACCGCTCTTACGGGTATCAACAGCGCTGGAACGGCGGTGATCGCCGCGGGTAAAGCTCTCACGTGCACCACTGGGGAAGCTGCTGATGAAGCCAGTATCGCCGAGGGAGTAGGGGTGCGACTGGGCCAGAGACTGGTTCCGCGAGTACGGGCTCCCGTAGGCCGGCTCCAAGTACTGGGTGGGCACGGAAGGCACGGGGGGCACGTGCTGGTTGGCGAAGCTGTGAGCGTGGCCGCGTTCGCTGTTGGCACTGCAGCTAAGCATGCCAAGACCCTCGGCCAACATGTTGTCTTCGTGGCCAGTGTTGCTACGGCCAAACGACGGCGAGCCCATCATCTGTCTGGGGCTCAAGGGCTCCGGAGACCACGGGCCGCGCTTAACAGAGCTCTCGCTGTCAACAGTCATGGCACTGCCGCTGCCAAATCCAGGGGTAGTGGCAGCAGTCATGTCGTCAAAGTGCGGCACATCGTCGTCGACAATGGATGACGGGCCAGAGTCGGGCGGGGTGTCCGCAACGGCAGCGTCACTGTCCGACTGGCCTTCTGGCTTATCCTGCATGGCAACAAGCACGGATGCTGCTTCCAGCAACTGCACCTGTTGGTGCTTGGAAATCAGCAGCCGTGATGTCAGGGCCCATTCTGGAGTGTGCTCCCACAGGTGCTTGTTCAAGCAGCTGCTGTGCTTGTAAGACTTGCCACACTTTCTGCAGCGCAGCTCCATACGACTGCTTCTGCGGCCGTCGCTGGCACGACGGGCGGCGCTCGAGCCACTCACAGCCGCGCCGGCAGGGTCGATCTCGCCATCCGACATGTCGTTCAGCTCGTCGTCGATGGCGCTACCGTCTACGGCGGAGTAGCTGCGGTGGTTAGGCAGGCTCCCTGGCGGTGACGGCAGGGTAGCACCCGACATGGCATGTGTACCACGGTTCATGGTGCTGAGGGTGTTGCCGTTGATCTTTGGCTGGGCGCCACGCTTGGCGGCAATGTAGGAAGCGGCAGCAAAGGCAGGGTTGCTGAGGGGGCTCTTGTTGACCATGTTTGGGTCTGACATGGCGGCGGCCACAGCGGCAGCTGTCGAGGCACTGGTGCCGCTCATTACGCTGTTCATGGCGCTGTTCATGCTCTTGCGGCGGTTGACACGGTGAGTTGAGTTGAGAGCAGCACCGATAATGGAGTGGGTGTGTGATGAGCTGTTCCGGGCGTGGGGTGTGCGGCTTGCAAGACCCGACCCGGCAGCAGCGTTGGAGGCGCTGGTTGACAATGGCGAGCCATAGCTGCCGGCGGCGTTTGAGGATGTTGGCGGGCCGCGGTGAGCAAATTGTCTCGGTGATGATTGCGGCAGGTCCTGGGAATGTTAGCAGTCCGAACGTCCGGTGTAGTGCAGTGCATTTGCTAGCTCCTCGGCTCCTCGACTTCGGCGTCCTACTCTCCGACTCCTCCATTGCTCAACCTTTTGTCTTGCAAATCGGTCCCGGTCAAGTCTTTATTTCTCCTCCTCTTCCTATTCCACCGACTTACTCTGCTTGAAGCCATGCTTGCGGTTGTTCGATGTTCTGCAGCGAGCAGAAACGGACTTGATCTGTCACGACAGTGGGCAGTCTACGACTGGTTCGGCTGGTATAGGCTGTCGATACGGGTATTGGAGCGGTTGGATTTTCGAATACTTTCAGGTCAGTGTTGGTCTGAGTTTGGCCTGGCAGGCAGTGTCAGTTCGGTACTCGTGCTGGATGCTGCTGGTGCTGCTTGTCTTGATGTGCTGGTGCCGTGGTGGTTGCAGTAGGAGGTAGGGTGACGAGCGGGCGGGCGGGGCTTCGTTGGAAAGAGGGGATATGGGCTGGCGGTACAAGAGGTGTGTCTGGATGATGGTAGAGATCAAGCAAAAGTGATGAAAAAGAGAACAAGTGGTGAGATTGGCGAGAGTAAAGGGGAAGCGAGGAGGAATAAAAAGAAGGAGGAGCAGTAGAGAGGATAAGATAGGTAGGATAGGACTGGCTCGGCTGTGTGCGATTGTGTGATTGTGCGATCTGGCTGTCTCTGCGGTGGTTTAGGAAGGAACCAAATAAAAAAAAGTTGAAACAAAAAAAAAGTTTGAATCCTGGGAATGTTCCTGGAAAAGATGAAGATAATAAAACCAAGAACAATTAAACGATCCAAAGAATAATTTGAAGGTGGTGGTGACTGGCCTCCCTGCTTCAACTTTTTTTATTTTGTGTTTCTTTATTTCGTGTGCGTTCGTGCGTGCGCGGGTGGTGTAGTGCGTGTGTGAGTCTTTGGCTCAGCAGTGGTCCTGTGGTCCTCGACTCTTTCCTCTTTCGCCTTGTCCAAAAAAGTGTGGGATTGTGTTGTTGACAAGTGGACTGGTGTGGACTCTTTCCTTTCTTGTGGTGGATAGTGTGTTTTTTGGTGATTATTGTGGATATTGGTATGGCCGTGGGCTGCTGGCGGACGAAAATAGGGGGGGTCTTGCCTCAATAGAAGGCGTAGATGGAAGATAGGGAAAGAGGAAGAGGAAAAAGGCGTGCCGCGAGAGAAGGCGTAAGGGGGGTGGGGGGTGTGGACGTTTCGCGGAGTGGATCGCGGTTGAAGATAGTATCGGCTTGAGTGATACTGAGGTACTGAGTACAGGCAGGCAGAGACACAGTATGGAAGTTGCGAGCTGAGGGAGAACGGCA
Source organism: Ophiostoma tasmaniense (assembly GCA_022392925.1). Lineage (NCBI taxonomy): Eukaryota > Fungi > Ascomycota > Sordariomycetes > Ophiostomatales > Ophiostomataceae > Ophiostoma > Ophiostoma tasmaniense. The sequence continues at coordinate 331,808 of JAKRGK010000001.1, read as the reverse complement.
AGAGCGAGGCGAGGAAGAGCCAGAAGAGAGAAGAGGGTGATGATCAAGTGAGGCAGGCGCGAGGCAAGAGTAGGAATGTCGGCGGAATGATATAAGGAAAGAGCGATGCAAACTGTTGGGACAGGCAACAGGCAAATTGCAGACAGGGCAGATCAAGACACGACACCAGAACGACCCGAAAGGCGGCGCCTCTGTAAATGCACAGAATGGGAAAGATGGCAGTGATGGTGGTGGCAGGTACGGATGACAGGCGAGACAAAGACAAAGAAAGACGCGAGACGCTATGAAAGGGGAAGGGTTTGGTAAAAAAAGTTTAATCGCAATAACAAAACAAAACAAGCGAGGGAGGGCGATAATCTAAGAATCAAATCATAATCAAGCATCATAATCAAAAGAAATGAGAAATAAGAAATAAGAACGAGAGAGAAGAAAACACGAAGCACAGCCTTCGATAGGCTGCTTTTGCGTATTATTATTTCTTTTATTTTCCTTTCCTTTTCCTATTCTTATCCTCGCGTTTGATTATGATTGTTTGATTCTTGTCATCTTGAATTAACTCATTTCAGAGCATTCTGGTGGTGGTGCGGCGCGTGGCGACAAGCGTACTCTGTAACTCGGTAGCCCAACGTTGTAAGTGTATCTTACAGTGCCTTGTACCAAGTACACCAGTGAAAGAGAAGGGACAGACGAGAATAGATGGCCAATAGGTACAAGCGACAAGGGAGTCGGATATTATGGAGAAGGGGCGTGGGCTAAGGAAGTCGCAGAGTCGCACTCTTGCATAGCAGCAACGGCAACAACGAGAGGGAGGGAAAGAACGAAAAGAGGAGACGCGAGGGAGGGAGGGACAGGGGGGGTGTGGAATGGGATGGAATGGACGAACCTCTAATACCAAGTAGAGCAGCGAGAATCGGCTTGGGGTAAAATGGTGAGCAACGGATTGCGAGTTTGAATATTAGAAATTAAAAATTAATAAGAAGATTTGGATAATAAGGACCAGAAAGGGATCGCAGAAAACGCAACACGGGGATATTGAAGGCGAACGAGAGGAACAGGAAGGCGCGGTCGGGATCAAAACAATAAATTTGTTGTAGGGATAAAGTTCGCATAGGTGCAAGGGGAAGTAGGTGCGGCAGTATATAAGGGTTCTAACAAAAGTACAGAGGCCCAAAAGAGTGGCAAATATAGGATGTAAGGACTGTATAAACACAATCAGGGCATGTTGTTGCAAAAAAACCATTTGTAAAAATAGTACAAGTATCATCTCTGTGGGCATGTGAACGGTAGATGTATCGTGGTAATAGAACGCCCAAGAAGTGCAACTATGGGAGTTTGCAAAAGTATAAGACAAATTGTTCAGAAACTGTTCAGATTATTCAGATTATTCAGATATTCAGATATTCAGATAATCAGATGTCTCGCATCGCCTGAAGCCAGATTGCAGTTGCACAATTTTGAAGTCACTCTTTCCGTTTGGAGCATAACCGTTCAAACAAATGCAATAAAAATACCGTATTAAATTAGGAAAAGGAGGCACCAAAACAACAGACAACGGCCATTTGAAAAAAGATCAAATTAACTAAATTGCCATAACAAATGCGCAGTACTTTTGACGATTTTGTGAAATAGCATAACGCGTGGTTCTTAGGCAGCATAAGTCGCAATAGCAGAAGTAAATGGAACTAGATGGAAGGCTCCGACTCTGAATCCAAGCGCACAAGAATTGACTATTCCACCAACAATCCAAATAGTGAGGCAGGTACCCGCACCTCCTTCCTCTGAGATGCTTGTCTCTTTGTGGGTTTAATATCTTTCTTTCTTTCTTTTCATTATTTTTCTTTTCTTCTTTTTTTTCTCTCTTATTGTCTTTGTTCTTTTTATTTCTGTTTTCACAGAAAAGTTGTATCAAAACGAACAAAAGATACGCAGTAAAACAGAAATTATTTGACTCATCTCGTTGATAGGAGAACAAACAAATAGAATGGAGGGCGACGAGTGTCAGAAGGGCAAGGCAAGTGACGCTCAGCACATTCGACACACCCCTCTGTCGGTGATCTGGCCAGCTGACGCCAATAATTACAGCAATAGTTGGGCAAGAGGGGTACAGTGCATACAGTATATACACTGTGTACTTATCTACTCTGTATTGACTTTTTATTGTCGACTGCTGGTTTGAAGAATACCAGAGATCATATCTACCAGTCCAAGTAAACACAATACTCATACAACGAACACGGCTGCCAGTCCTCCGCTCCTCAGCTGCTGGGATGTGCTGTTTCGTTACATCTACACAAAATTGCCAGTACTTGTCATAATCTAGACCTCCTGTATCATCTCCTGGCGGCTCCATAACCCGTAATAGTGTTGATAATAATCCCCAATAATATCTAAAATAAACCAAGGAAACAAGAAAACAGGCATATCGAAACAGCATGAGAACATGCACGGCTGTAACTTGCAGTGTCCTCGCTCGTCTCACGTCCAAAGTCTACTCGACTATTACACTGCTGGCAGCGTCGTATTATTATCCGAATGTTGTTTGCGGCGATGCTTTCTTTTTCTGATTTATCTTGCATTACCATTCTATCATTCTCAATCACATTATGACCTGCAGCCGACAACCGACCCCGAGGCGGGAATAGCGGGCAATCAGCCCCAGTGTTCTGCAGCCGATGGAATACGGACTCTAGAATCTGGAATACGGATTATGGGGTAGGACTCTCTTTATCTGTCTCTTCTGACAGAGAGATTGTTCGAGGCTCCTGGCTTGACGTGGTACTGGGCTTCATGCCATGTAGGTACGCGTGTACTTGTCTTGTATTACAGTGTAGCCAGAATCAGAAGTTGGGTATTGTGAGAATGCCACCTCATTAGGCGCCCTGGAACACTCTTGTATCCGAGAATCCAACGAGGTTATTCAAATCAAATACTCAAATAATCAAATTAGCCGTCAGACTGTCAGCCTATCAGCCGCTCAGATGAGGCATTGAAGGCAGACAGCAAATAACCCGGAATCGTTTATGCAGCACTACCTTGTACTTGTTGAATATAAACAACAAACAAATAATATTGGGCTGACACAATCGTGTACCGAGTACAGACACCTGCATTGAACAATTGTCGCAACACCAGCACTACATGTGCATTGCATTGGCCAGTCGGAGAGATTCACGGCCTACGGTTTGTGGTTGTATGCAGCCAATGCGGAAGCAGAAGAAAACGAAGAGAAGGTCCAAGATGTACACTGAATCTTACTAATCCGTATATACACACCCGCCCCATAGCGGCGCGGAGGCACTAGTACTCAGTAATACGTGCTTGCCCTCCCAAAGAGCCACATAAAATCACGCTTCAGGCGATCCCCCGGACCATGGCACTTTATTACGTACAGAGTGTAGACATGTGCGAGTACTTTTTTTTTTTTTTTTTTTTTTTTTTTGGAAAGGGAATACTATCTACAGATACGGCAAATGACAATACTCGTCGAGGCGCAGCCGGAACCGCGGGGTAAGCACAAGTTGAAATACGTCTTTGGTTCTCACCTCCCAGAAAGATTAGAGATATCCAAGAACAATGAAATCCTCTGCCTGTTCTGGAATTGTGCGCAGGCGAGAAGCCAAGCCACGGATTTAGAAAAGACGCCGTTGAAACAGGCACCGAGACAAGACAAAGAGATGCTGTCACGGGTCGCTGCCGGTCACGGGGAGACATGTATAGAATAGCGCACTCGTTAAATCCGGATTAAGTTATCGCCGTGAACAAAACGGTAGCCGCGCACTTGAAAGTCTTCCTCTTACAACAATGTTCAGATATAACAGATCTACCCAGTATCTCATGGTAAATCTATCGGATGCTGATCATGCTTCCGAGCACATGGATGCATGCACAAGCATGTATAATACAGATGCTATCACCTACTCTGCGCTTGTGGCATAAAATAGCAAATGGAGAAATAAAGTGCAGTCTTCCAACTGCAAGGACAATGACGATCACAAGAGGAAAAAGAGGAGCTGTGAGGAGCCGGATGGGGTTTCAATAGGCACTATCAGACGCTCCGTACGGTAGACTGCCCAGTACTCCGTAGATAAATAGACTATTCTGTACAGAGTATGAAGACGAGACAAGTCGAGTTAATTCTGGAGTCCAGCTGCACACTACCTCGACCATTACTCCGTACAGCGGCGCTTGATTGCGCGACTCTTGGGCCTCGCTATGGCTATGGAGCAGAGATGGAGCAGAGGGGCACTGGGTCTGATAAGGAGTCCATAGATAGGAGTTGATGTTGAGAGTTGTACTCGTGAGTAGATGATAATGATAGAATACTGATAATACTGAGTAGATGACGGGCAGAGCGAGACAGCCAGAGAGATCTGCTGTATGACCAATAGTGAGGACGGAAGAATAACAGCGACAAAGAACGTCTTCATAGACTGCCTTGATATTGATATTGATTCATATTGCTTTTGGCTTGTGTTGTTCTGAGCGGTCCCAAACGGCCTCTGCCTTGTCTACTTCGTACTCTGAATGCAAGTCTGTCCTCAACACGCAATGATTGCCATATCCACAGCCAGCCACCAGGACCACCATACACCACACACCAGACCACGCGGGGTGAGCCAGGCCCGTTCATCTTGTTTCGTTTCCAAAATATGTAGAAATGAATAGAGCAGGTGAAGTGGATATGGACTTGGAAATGGAAATGGAAATAGGTATGGAACCCTCGAACAGAATAAAGACAAAAGACACCCCATGCAGACTCCGCTGTGTGAGAGAGTCCACCAGCCGCGCCCCATGACATGACATCGACGATGCGTTCTTGATCGTCACTGATAATTACCTCAGCATGCTGTAAATTGATGCTGTGTGAATACTGTGCGATGCAGATGCATATTCTGCAGGAAAATATTACTGAATACTTGAATACAAACACGCAAAAATCTCTTCAGCATCTAGAATCGAGAATCTAGAAGACGATGGATTTGCAGATATTCGCCAGGATTAGAGATCAGCAATCGTGATAACTTTTAAAAAGTATCATCGTATCGTAGATACCGATTCCATATCGATTCCATATCGATTCCATATCGATTAGGGCTCAGCACAACCTTGATTCTTCTTAGACTTGCATCCTTGTCTCATCTCTTGACTCCCGCTTCTTTCTTTGCTTGCCTTTTTCTTTTCATTCAGTTCTCTCTCGCTCTCAGCCGGCTTTGGTCGGTAACTGTCGATCTCGGGGAAATCCACGAGTGGACATACTTCGTACTGACAACGCTGGCTCCGTATATAGAGTACATACTCTCGTAACTCGATCCCGCCTACTATCTGCGATGCACAAAAAAGTTTAAATTTTGTCTTTAATCAGTCCATTTTTTATTTGTTTTCCTATTTTAGTTTAATTTTTTATTAGTCCGATTACTTAATCCAATTACCCATAGTGCGCCGAACACGGCAGTCTTGGCAATCGATAGTGGAACTGTCCCCCTCCTTCCGTATCTTCCCTCCGTGTCTCCCCTCCTCTTCTTATGTAATCTTTGTCAACCTTGTGTACTGTTGAGACTACGCAGTAGTATCTCTTGTTTTATTTTTGCCTGCTTCCACATCTTTGTACTTTGCTGCAATAGCCAGCAATGAACCGGATAGTACCAGCAGTAGTAATGGGGAAAACACCTAGAAATAGCACAAGTACAAGAGTCTTGGAAGAGGCGACAATGCGTTATATCAAGTATGACGACGGTGAGGGGTATCGAATAAAGACCACCATCACCTCAATGCGTCCACAGTCCAATTACTTGAACTTTTTCTACACTCTACCCAAGACTGTATTGCGTCGACCCTCAGCTGACGCCTGTTGACTCACGAATAGAGAGAACATTGTCATTACTCCATTTATTTCGCTGCTAAATTAATTGCCAAATTCGTTCATTTCACAAGTGCGGCTACAATCGCGCAATCGTACGCAACGGGCAAGTACTCGGTACGATTACGGCGGAGCCCTCGTGCGCACCTTCCCAACGACGACAACGACTGTTGCACACGTTTCGACCGAATAGTTATAAACAAAACAGGAAAGAGCAGAACAGCATGACAGACCACCACTTCCGTATCGGCCGCGGCGGTGCCGGCAACTTCTTCTCCAAGAAGGAGCTCGAGGAAGCTCAGCAAAAGGTATTACATAACACGCTGCATTGCATGTGTTCTCCGTTCCCCGAGTAAACGGTTAGCAGGTGGATACTAATACCAATGCCAGGACCTCGAGGCGCAGAGCGATGCGACCGCGGCGCCAGTCCCGCCCCAGCCCCAGCAGAGCCCATACACCCGTGGCGGTCGTGGCGGCGCCGGCAACTTTTATGACTCGGCCGCTGTCGCTGCCGCTCAGCGCGAAGAGGCCCTCGAGGCTGCCCGGCTGCAGGCCACTCCCGCAGATACACAAGCCCAGGCGCAGCCGCGACCCAGCATGAGCGCCCGGCCCATGGTCTCGGGCCGCGGTGGCGCCGGCAACTGGGCGGTCTCGTCTGCAGCAGCTGCCGAGGCTGACGAGGAGCGGAAGCGCAAAGAAGCGGCCATAGCGGCACAGATTCAGCAGGATGTCGACGCCGGGCTGTCCATGCCGCCCAAGACGTACCATCAGGCACCCGTCACACGTGAGCGGGAGAAGTAGCTGATCTGTATTGTATAGTTTGTACGATAGTCATGATACCAATGTCAAGAGAGAGAAAACATCACCGTCATGTTTCTAAAATATAGATTGCATATTGTGTATAATCAACGTAGAATATCAACGTAAAAAAGTACGCCAGGAAACGCCAAACCCCGCAAGAAAGCGACAATGCGACAATGCGACAAAATGAAAACGAAGATGAAAGGCCCCTGATAAACTTTTGATGGTCCGTCGCAAGAAAGTCGAAGATGCAAGTGGTGGAGTAGAGCTGGGTGTAGAGGTGCGGGTGCATCGAGTCAGTGTGTAGTCGGAGTCGAGAATCACGAGATGTATAGTTGGTGACGGTGACAGCCGGTGTGTTGAGTGGCGGGACAAAAGACAGCAAGCCTGCGTATCCCTGACTGGCATATGGACCGAAAGACACGGGCTATGCCTGCAGATGTTGCTACCCGCCTGCATGTCGAGCCGTCCATGTCTTTGACAGCCAATATGCTCTGTGGGTTTCGATTGCTTGCCGTCGTCGGTTGTGCCGTCGCTGTCGTCGTTGCCGCCACCGCCATCTGCGCCATCTGCCATGTCGCCGTCCCCCTTAACACCCTTGCCATCGCAGCCAAGTCGTCTCCCTTTAGTCCATGTCCATATCGTCGTCCGAGCCGAAGCCGTCCGAGTCGCCGTCCGACACACCGCCGCCAACCTCGGCCTCCTCCGACACCTCCACCCGGCCGTCGGCCGTGATGCGCTGCCGCAGTGCTCTGCGCGTCGTCGTCTTGGACTTGGATGCTTTTGTCTTGGTCTTGGCGCCGTCCTCGGTGATCTCGTCCTCCTGCTCGACCTCCATGCCGGCCTCGGCCTCCAGGGCTGCCAGCTTGGCCGCAATGGCGGCGCGCACCTTGGGGTGCTTGGGCCGCTCGGGGCGGTCCTGCAGCAGGTGGCCGTGTTCGGCAACCAGCTTGCGCGCGGCCTGCAGGTTGCGCTGGCCGTTGCCGCCCATGCGGCGCTTGTAGAAGACACGCTCGCGGCGCGACTTGATGGCAGCGATGCGGTCCATGGCGGCGAGGGTCTTGAGGGCCAGCTCGCGGTTGTAGCGGACGGGCTCGTTGCGGCGGGCCTGGAACAGCAGCGTCGAGTCGACCACCATCTCCTTGCCAGCGGCCTTGCGGAAGGCCTTGGTCCACTTGAGCTTGCGCGGGTTACGCTTCATCTTGAACTGAATGTGTTAGTCTCCTTCTTGCGGATATATGAATGATCTCTCCAAACATACGTTCTTGTGGCACTTGCTGCGGCAGAAGCGGAAGGCCTTGCTGTCGTTGCGCACGAACATGATGCCCTTGCCCGGGTAGGTGGGCCTATACTGTCAGTATTCCATCCTGCATCTTTGTCTATTTTTGTAGGTCGTCTCGTGATGATGCGCATCGTCAAGTCGTCGGGGTCGTCGGGAAAGCATACCGGGAGCAGAAGTAGCACGTCTCAATTCTGGGTAGAGTTAGCAGAGGCTCAAACAAGACTCAACACCACATCCAACAACCCGATCCAGCATAAGAGCTTAGAATAATAGATGCAAGATCGTAATGGATGTGATGCCGAGAGACGGGCAGCATCGACGCTGTCTCAGGCTATGCGCACCTCATGTTGACGATTTAAAGGCTCGAAGATATATGTGTTGTTGTTTGTCGGTAAGGAGGTTCCGTCGAGCACCGGAAGTTTGTCGAGGAAATAGCGGTGGTCGGTTGTCGATACGTTGCGGCCGTGATAGTCGACTGTCACTAAAATCCTAAAAAAAGGCGGCGAACAACTTTTTGCCAATTTTTTTCTTTTCCCTACAGAAAAATCTATCTGGTGGGGCCTTATCGATAAGCATATGAGCTTAGTATCGCTTATCGGTCCATTTTGTGGCTGAAGCTGTGGCGCAAGTCAAAGGCAACTAAAGATGGGTGGGTCTCGAAGTCGTGGTAGACAGCCAATCACACGCCACCGAGGCTGTAGTAGCTTCTCGTTTTTTTCGGCCTTGCGATCGTCACTATTCGGGTGTGCTCCGGAAAGTGGCGCGCAGATTTCCTGATTCCGAGCTGACCACCGACGACTGAGCAGTACCTCTTGACGATTCGACAACCAACTCAATACCCGCCACTCACACCACACATACACGTTAAAATGGCTTCCGCTTTTGCTATCGGTGCCGGCCTGGCCGTCACTGCGTTCCTGGTATGCCCCCGCATAAGCCGACCACACGAGCATTCACACATACACATATACACATATACGCATGTACTGACTGACTAGGGCCGTGCTGGTCTGGTTGCTTTCCGCCGGTCTCGCGGCGGTGTCGGTGCCATTGGCAAGGCATTCTACAAGGGCGGCTTCGAGCCCAAGATGACCAAGAAGGAGGCCACTCTGATTCTGTCGCTGAACGAGCGCGCTGTCACGAAGGAGAAGCTGCGCAAGGCACACCGCACTATGATGCTGCTGAACCACCCCGATCGTGGCGGAAGCCCATACCTGGCCACCAAGGTCAACGAGGCCAAGGAGCTGCTGGAAAAGACAGTATAATGTAACGACGATGGTGACGGCGGCGACGACACAATTACACACAAAACAAAGGCGGGCACTCTTCTCATAGCATCGGCGTTTACGGGATTTTGTTTCATATTTCTATTTCATGTTTTTTTGTATGTTGTTCATTTACAACTGTACGCCCATTAGGCTGGCATGGGAGCCCGGCGTGGCACTGGGTATCATATATTAGACCGCCACCACCACCAGAGCCCTGTACAAATGACCATCTCCATTCGATTCTTTGCACCTCTCCTGCCTTCATCTCTTGTATGTCGTCGTAATTCATATCGGGCGCACACCGAGCCTGCAGCTAGTTGAGGTCCTCGATGTTGTCATCGCCTAGGGTCGTCATAGATAGGACTTCCGGGAGGCGCTCAGCAACTCTTGTAGGGCTCGATGCCGGTTGTGCTTAGGCTGTAATCACCTTTTTTGAGTGTTTTTGGGGTGGAATCCACGCTTTGCCAGGCTGACTTCATATCTGGCTTTGCCCGTTAACAGCATAGCCGCCGTCGCTGTTCTCACCCCCGGACGCCCATCCTTGGGCCACAACGTCAGCATCGAGGACGAAGCCGGACTTCGATCCCTGCTTTTGCCGCCACAGACTGCCCTGCCGTTTTTTTACCACAAGGCTCAGTAGTGCTTGCAGCGTGTAGACTGCATCGTTGCCGCCATTGTGCATGAACGAGTGATCGATTTCGAGATCATTCAACATACTGCCTAGACCTGACCCCCGTTCCTGCATGCGAAAGTGCTGGTGGATGTCCTGTGTGTCGAGAATCTCGAAAAAGGCACCGGGTTGGACATTGTAGCCGATACTTTGAATCATCTTGATATCGCTCTTGATGTTGTGGCCCACAAGGATCACCTTTCTGGGCTTGCCGCTGGCCAGGCCCGGCTGTAAGACGTCGACCATTATCTTGAGCACATCTTGAATCTTGACAAACTCGGTCTTTCCAAAATTGAAGTTCTCTTCATTGCCCATCAAATACTTCCGGTTAATCATGTGGGCGCGCTCCTGGATCCGAATGTGGCGGCCTTGGATCTGCTCAAACCAGCCACTGCACTGGGCGCCAGGCGGGACATTGGCAATATCGCGTGTATCCAGAATACCAAATCCAATCTCCGTCAGAACCTGGTTTAGCTCGTAGGCTTCAATGTCCATCGATACAAGGATGACATCTTCTTCCCGTGCATGTGGCACGGGCTTTGTGAGGTCGATCTCACCCACGGGCGGAACCCGCGCCGTTTTGGCAGAATTTGGGCGTAGGCCAAGGTACCTCTGTACGCGCTTGATCTGCCTTCCCACGGCTTCACGCCCCATCTTGTGCTTGAACTTGCTCTTTTCCGCCTTGGCTTTCTTAATGGCCGTTTTGCTCTTGTCGTAAGTAAAGAGCAAGCTTTCGACCTTTTTTGCGTAAAGAGCCGCTACCGGAGGCGATAGGCCGTCAGTCTTGTCTTGAGCGTCCATCGCGGGGACGTTCTGCACCATTGTTTTGAACGTCTTCTCATCTGAAGCGTGCCCCAGAAAGCGAGGCACAGGTGTCTTGTCGCCAAATTGCACTCGAAACTTTTCACCTTCTCGGTCCGAGGGAATGCATAACTGAATCTCAAGTGTACGGTTGATGCGCTCCATAAAGTGCTCGAACTGTGCTGTTGGGACGAGTAGTATGGGATCGGCTTTTCTACCTTTAGGTTGCCGCCAAATGTAGCAAAAGTCCCAGGTTTGGGCCTCGAGAAGAGCCTCCTCTTTGAAGTAGGGCATGACGAGCTTGCTGTTAGTGCGTCCAACAAACCAGAGATGGTAATTGGATACCAGGATCCAAGGAACAAATCCGAGTCGATTTTGCGGAAACTTCTCCCCTACCACTGCAAGTATACTTGGATTTCCTTTGAGACTCGAAATGCCAACAAGAGGCTTTGGCGGTACTCTAGATTCAAAGACAGCCAGGGAGGCGCTTTCGGGAACGAAAGACGCGGCATTCGCCAACAGAGTTGTGGTCGGTGGCTTTCTTTGCGACCCAGCCGGCTCGTTGTGTGTTGTTGGCCGGGCATATTCGTCATTGCGAACACCACGGTTGTATGCAGATGTGGTGACAACTTCGTCGTCCGACTGGTCTTCTGGGTCAAAAGGAACGCGCACACTATTGACCTTTGCCAGAGCTGGCAACCCCATGGGAACAAAAGGTGCAGCAGTTGCTATCAGCTTTGTTGTCGGCGGCTTTCTCTGAGACGCAGCCGGGCCGTCGTGCGTTGCTGGCTGGGCATACTTGTTGCCCGACTGGCCTTCTGGGTTAAAAGGAGCGCACACACTATTGGCCTTCTTCAAAGGTTGCTTCACAATGGGAGCGATTGACGGCGGGGTGGGTGGCGGTGGTTGCGGCACTCCGGCAGTCTGGCCAGTGCATCTACTGTATTTGAACTGCATACTGGGGTGCGTGGGTTGTCCGTAGCCGAACCGACTTTGGCTCATAGAGCTGTAGTCTGCATGGCGTGGACGCTGGGCATTCTGGCCCGTCCGACGAGCCACCGAGCCGTTGCCGTTACCATCCCTGTCGCTGCTGCCATTGCTCCAGCTGTCGGCGTAATCAGGGATCAGATGAGAATCACCTATCCTGACTCCGCCATCTTCAGAGCTAGAAGCTCTAGAGCTGAAGTAAGGCTCGATCGAGCTCAGTTGTGAGGTCTGCGTATGGGTTGGGATGCCCAGATTATGGGTTGCAGCAGCGATGTGGCCTCGGCTAGAGAAACCATTTCCGCTGCCACCGTTGCTGCCATTTCTGGGATTTATACCATTTCTGCCATCTCTGCCGTCGCTACCGTCGTTGACGTCACTGCTGTTGCCAGCGTTGTAACCACTCTCCTGGGCTGTGTCCCGGTCTCGGCGTATGCTCGGAGGGGCGGATGAATCAGATGCCAAGTCTCTCAGGTCATCATCGTCGAGGCCGTAGGCAGCCCGGACTTGGTCGTACGTGGAGATCACACTCATGGCGAGGCGACGAGGTGTGTAAACGACCCCTCACTGGCGGTGTCTGAATAGTATTAGTATATACGTTGCTTTATGTTGATGCTATGTTGTTTTGCGCAAGAACAGGCTTGAGATCTTACTGTCAAGGCGAATGGATGTCGACGACGTCGTGGGCAGTTGTTTGGTTGAAGTAGATATGTTTGAGTCAAGAGTGAGAGCTCACAACAAGACTGCGTCGATACTGGGTAGATATATAACTAACGACAGAAGTGTGACTCCAAGTTTAGTTCGAGGTAAGCTTGTTTATGAGGTGAGGTGATGATGAGGTGAGGACAACTTTGGGAGCAGCGGTCGGTAATGTTTATTGATGCGTCACGCCAAACAGAAAGAGCCCCGCTTTGATGATGGTTGGCCTCAGGAAGGTGCGACTGACGCAGACATCACAGCTTTCTGTTGATTCTCAATTTGTTTTATTTTGCATCATTAAGTAAGCGGCCATTCTCCTCGTCGCTGTGAAGTGAGTATTGGGTGATGCACGCAAACACTTTTCAACCATTTGACGGGCAGATCAGTGTCACTCGCCGCGATTCCCTACGTTCCACATCATCACCATTACTACCAACCAGCACTCTTTACAACGACAACGGCAGAAGAATTGACAAGGTAATCGATTAGTAATCAATTGTTTTTGTATAATTTTGTATAAATGTGACGATATGGATCTCGTGCTAGGTTGAGACTATTTGATGTATCGAAACTGGCCATGTTAGCAGGAGAATGTACAAGAGGTGGGGCACAGATCACTTACATCTTGGGCAGCTTCGTCAGAGACAGTAGACTCGTCTGCCTCGCTCTTGGGAATGAGCCCGAGACCCGATGTACGGACAATCCACCACATGTCCAGCCGCGGCCCGCCTAGCTTCTCGCCGACGAGGCGCTGCTTGAAGTTTGTGATAAAGTCGTTGTAGATGCCGGATTCTTCAAAGTCGATCAGCTGCTCGCGCATGACGCGCATGTTCTCTGCTGCACGGGCATAGTTGACGTCACCGAGGCTGGTCGTGACGAGATACTCGATGATGCGGCCCATCTGCTCGCTGAATCCCCGAATCTGGTCGGTGCTGACGGAGCTGCCAAGGGCCTGCTTGTACTCTGGAATGGCATTGTTTGGTGAGATCTGCCGCAGCTCGTCGCCTTCTTGCTTGATGACTGGACCGCCGTGTGAAGCCGCATTACCGCCTTGTGTGCTGGCACCACTTTTGCTAATGCCCAAGAGAGAGTCGATATCCAGACCTGAGATGGGCTTGTTGTTTTTGGCATCGCGGCCTGCGCGGCCCTTGGCCTTGGGCGGCACCTTTTTCACACTGGCGGCCTTGACAAGCGCCTCGATCTGGGTCTGGGCACGCTCTACGAGCTCTGGTGGTGGATGGTCAAAGCGAAAGACGAACCCACTTTCGGCGACAGAAAAGGGCTCTGCTGGGTTGATGGCACGAGAGGCAACGGCCTTGTTTACGCGGTAGATGATGGGCGAGTAGTTGTCAGTCAGCTCGACATACTCGGTAGGCTGGCCGTCGGCGTCTGTGCCAAATGTGGAGAGGTCCATGGCGTCGACATAGTTGCTCATGGCCTCGTTGAGGTCGTCGTCGGGCAGCAGTCGGTGTTTTGTCAGTACAGCGCCGGAAGCCGTAATAACCTTATCCAAGGGCGGGAAGGGGTATGTGCGGACGTCTTCGGCAAACGGCAGAGGCACATCGTATAGACAAACGACGTCATCAGTCACAGTTGGCAGCAAAAGCAGCAGCTGCGGCTCCTTCATATCTTTGGCCACAAATCTGGCCACAGCGCACGTATTTGTCTCCATCATGCCGTGCACAAGCGCGGAAAATGCCAGCTCGTCTTTCTCGCTGAACCGCTGTGGCATGATCGTGCAACTCTCACCCATATTCAAGTAGAGCTCGGCCTGTGAAAATCAGTATAAGCCTGGGGATGACAAGTAGTGGGCGATGAACTCACGTTTTCCCGGGCAATGAACCCAATGATGGAAAAGTCCTTTTTTGTCTCAAGCTGCGTGACGTTCTGGTCGGTTGCACTGATGTGTACTGCCGCACGACCATACTCGTAGCCCTTTTCCAAGCTTTCAAAATCCACCTCTCGTCTGCCGCCGACCCGTGTAGGGTCCTCAACAGTGTATACCCGCGCGCTGCGCACTGCTGTGAAATCGGCATTGGCCATCTCGACGTCGCCCGTGTCCTCTGTACCATCGGCACGAACGATCACCGTCGTGGATGCTGGTGGCCGTGCCAGCTTAGTCATAAAGTAACGCTCAATGTTAATGGTCAAGTTGCTCTGCGGGCCGCCCAGAGTCAATGCGCCATCATATGTTTTGTATGGTTTTGTGGCCTTGACACTGGGCTTTTCCAGCTCCTCGAGAGCCTCAGCCAGTGTGCCCATAACGCCGTTCATGCACTTGCTGACCAGCGTCTGAAACAGCTTCTCGTTGTGGGCTTTGATCTTGGGCTTCTTTGGCTCGGTGTAGCCGTACTCAGCATCATCGAAATCCACGCCGCTGAATCGTTAGATTTATTACATAAAAAAGTTTAGTCTGACTTACATGACAACCAATTGAATGCCGAGCTCGTTGATCTGAAAAGCCAGGTCGTCAAAGTCGTCGCCGTCAATGAGTCCCATGCCGTCGGTGACAAGCACAATCTTGCGGTTGTACTTGAGCCGCTTTGGCGCAGCCTTGCTGATCATGTCGGTGGCAACAATAATCGCAGAAACGGCATCGCCCGTCTTGCTCGTCTGGCTCGGCTTGATCTTGGTCTGCAGCTTGCGTAGCGACGTCAGGCTCATGGCCTCGACCTCCTGGAGCACCTCGATGTTGTCGTAGCCCTCTTCGTCCTGCTGTGAGTTGTTCGTGATGTCCGAACGCAGGCCCAGCACGCCAACCGTCCATGTCTTTCGCGATGCTGCCGTCGTTGTGCAAATCTTGTCCCAGACGTACTTCATCGCCCAGTCGAGCTGTGACTCGGAGCGGCCGCCGTGGCACTCGGCCATAGTGGCACCGAGGTCGACAATGTAGACTGTTGCTTCCTTGTCGGCCATTTTGGCTATAATTCAGTTGAATTCAGTTGAATCAATGAATTAAAACTGACTATTTTAGAACAATGATGAGAATCTGCCGACGAAGCTGATACAACTGCCCTGCTGTGCCTGGCGTGGATCGGTAGGCAGCCACGGGGGTGGAGCAGCGCAAACACGATGTGGTGAGCTCGAAGGTGTCGCGAAAGCACGTGATATCATAATGTCTAATCGATTTCAATATTGCTACACCGGCGTAATTCTCCTGATTCAGTTTCGTGTTTTGTATTTACTTGCTTCTTCTTTGAAGCTTTATCCAGCATCATGACAATAATGACAATCAACACGTTTGCGTTTCGCACTCACCAATTTATCAATGACGTGTGTTGATTATGTAATCACGTGTAATGAGGCTTCGCCCGAAACACATCTACCCCCACCCACTGAATCCCGATATCCCGTCTCCTCTTACTTTCACCTCAAGAACACATATCTGCAAGGAACTTGTTCCTCGACTATAGGCAAATAAACCAGTTACACTCACAACAGCCAAGATGCCTGAATCATCGGTTCTGCTCTCGCCTGCTCCCTACCACGTTCTATCGTGAGTTTTCCAGAGATGATGATGAGACGGCTTCAACCTCGGCATGCAAGAAGATGCTTAAACAATCATCTATATTTATGGATATACTTGGCGACTTGGTTTACTAACTTTGGTAGTTATGGAACTCTTCTAGGCACAACTGTGTTTCACGTAGGTTGATTTAGTTTAGTTATCTTTTCACTCGAGTCTTTGTGACAACCAAATACTAATCAACAGTCTTTTATCAATGGCTTTGTCATGTTCAAGGCGCTGCCGCGCCCCCAGTTTGCCGCGGTCCAGACAAAGCTGTTCCCCATTTACTTTGGCATCCAGTCGTTCACGCCCCTGATCATGGCCGCAACCTATCCCGGCGGTGGACCCAAGCTCGATGCGGCTGGTATCACGGGCCTGCTTGAATCGCACAACCGCTGGGGCTTCCTGCTGCCCATTGTTGCCATTGGCACTAGCGGCCTTGTGAACCTGCTGGTGCTGCTGCCAGCCACCAAAAAGTGCATGGCCGAGCGGTATGCACAGGAACGCAAGGACGGCAAGAAGAGCTACGACCCGGCGCCTCACTCACAGGAGATGCTGGCCCTGAACCGCAAGTTTGGCAAGCTGCACGGCGTGTCGTCGCTGCTCAACCTGGCAGCATTCATCGCGACTCTGGTCTATGGAGTTTCCCTGTCTGGGCGCATCGCATGAGCATAACGATATCGACGATCCCAAGGTTCTGCATCTCCACAATATTCACGATGGTGTGCATCGGCAGCACCAATAGCTCTCACTATAACTCTCTCTCAGTGTATTGTATATCTAGTCTCTTCAGTTCAATGTTATCCAATTGTGTCACAATTGTTTTGTTCAGTTTCACTGTTATTTATAAATAGTCTCGCGTTTATTCCAACAACTAATCAAAGGGTATCGTTGCTACCAGAATAGGGTATATCCAAGCCCAAAAAGGCCCCAAAAACAATCGCTTCCAAAAGAATCAAGACAAGTAAGTTGCCTTCCATCGCTGTGCTTGTCGTCGTGCTGTGTAAAAAGTTCCGCACAGCCTTACTTCTTAGGAGTCTGCATGGCGGCGAATGAGCGCAAAAGGTCGGCCTTTGTCTCCTGGAAGCGCTGCTGGACAACCTCGCGCGGCAGGTTAAGTTCGCTGGCGTCGCGTGCGTGCTTGCGCCAGTGGCCGAGCGACCACCGCAGAGGCTCGCGGTTGAGGGCCTCCTCGACCTCGATCTCGGCCTCGGGCTTGGGGTAGACGCGGCTCATAGGGTCTTTCCGGTTGACAAGGTGCGAGCGATGAGTGGGTGCAGGAGCAGGTGCAGGCTCGGTCTTCTTAGTGTCGGGGGCCTCAATGTTCGGTGCAACGCTGGAGGCGTTTGAGCCGCGCCGTGAAGCCTCAGCGGACCACATCTTGCTGGTGTGCGAGGCAGTCGAGGACGAGGCCGACATCATGGGAGCGGCGAGGGTGGGCATGGCCGAGCCCGAGCTGGGGGTTGTGGGAGTCTGGGACATTGTGATGACGATGGTTATCCTTAAAGCTGTTCTCTGAATTGTTTGTGGTTGCAGGGTGTGTCAAACGGTTTGAGAATAGCAGAAGAGAGAATGAGTAGAAAGACGGACGTAGAGGAGAGAGAAGTTTTTAAATATAGAGCTGTGTGGTCGAGTCTGCAATCTAGAAGACTAGTCGACGGGGTCTTTTAGCGGCGCGTTACCGCACAGTCGCCGCTTTAAATCCTATAAAATGCACTTTGTAGACTTGGATGACTCTACCGCCAGGACTTTTGATCTCTGCAATATTGTATGGGTGCTCAAGTATCTCTTCACAAGCAAGGGCAGTCCGTACAACGACATGTGGAATTCACAAGCCAGAAACCTCGGAGAATGGCCGGCATGTCGCCTCGAGAATACCACCTAAAGAAATCATTTCAAAAAGGTACAGTGTCAAATTCAGATAGTAGCCAGTAGGACGTGCCCGGATGAACACTAAGCCAGCCTTTTAGAGGTGTAGTCAGCATCTTTAGCTAACTATGGCTCTAAAAGGCGGCCAGTTCCAAATTTTAGCCCTGCTGAGGAGGCGAAAAGTATTTGCACACGGAGTTTTGCTCGTTCTAAATCCTCTAGAAGCCGGCGATTGTTCTGGTCGGGGGCGAGTCTTGCACTATCTCCTGGCACAGCGCGAGGCCCCTTGTCGCTCCAAGAATATATGGTCCGAGGTTTCCCAAACACGACTAGACAAAACTTAAAAATCCAATTCTGGCAAGACTCTTCTTGTAACCGTCCAGGGAAACACGAATCATGCTGCAGGTTTTACTACGGGACGGTGGGTCCACTAGTCTCGGGTCCGCAACACCGATGCCGACGTCGATAATCTGCAGGTCCGAGAGCAGGGATGTTTGACAGATCTTGTACGCGGGTTTGTAAGCTTACGGTAACTATGTAACAATCTGATTGCCAGAATACGAAAACGATGCAGAGGAAGTTGCAAGTACGAAAAAAGGGAATGAAGATGGGGAGAAAAGAATGAAATGTCGAATGCCAACTTCGACCGCACTGTCCAAGGTGATTCTGTTAGTCTTGGGCGCATAGAGCTAATCATCAAGGTGATATACCATATTACAGCTGTGTCGTTCAATTTGGAGGTGCGATGTCATTTATATCAGCCTTGTCGTTCTTTCCTATTCCGTCTCACAGGACGGTCTCTCCTTCACTTTGTGTAACCTCCGCACGTGGCACATTCTATAAATAGATCGTATATTGGCCTCGTCCCGTACACTTTGCTACTCTGCTGTAAATCATTATCTAATGTACATAGCCCGCGTCGTGGTCTTCCTTCGTTCTCTTTTACATAACAGAGAGCTTTTGCCACGCAAGCTTGCCCCGTCTTCCTAGCACCCCTAGCTTGAACGGCCCTCTAGACCTTCTTCTTCGCGGCAAGCTCGCTGGTGCGGATCACCTTGGGCAGCGGTGCCTTGTAGCCCGAGAAAGATGTTGTCGGCACAAACATGTTTACTTGCTTCTGGTACGCCTTGTACTCGGGGTACTTGCCGGCAGTGATCAGTTCAGTCAGCCACGTCGAGCCCTGGAACAGCATGATCAGCACGCCAGCACCAGCGCCAAACCAGCTGTACGGTGTCGAGCTTGCGACACAGCTCCACTGGAACAGGGTGAACCAGATGGTCTGCTCGGCCGCAAAGTTGGGGTGGCGGCTGTAAGCCCACAGGCCTGTCGTGACAAAACCACGGTCAAGGGCAGCCTGCGTGAAGCCGGCGGGCACCTGCGCCGTCTTTTGGTACTTGTGTTTTGCGGTCTGGAAAACCCACTGCTGCTGGTCGGCAAACCATTCAAACACCACCAGGCTCAGCTGAATGACAGTAAACGCAATGTCGACAGCCGTCAGCTGTGGCTCGATTGTGCTTGCCAGGAGCAGGGTGTAGGCCGGTGCAGCAATTGCGTACAGCAGGACGCTCTGGAAGAAGGAGATGAAGGTGAGGTTAAAGAGGTGGAACAGCCATCTCGGAATGGCGTTTTGGACAATTTCCCTTTTCTGTTAGCTCGCTAATCAAGCAGGTGGATATCACAGGCACTACAAACTTACCACCGGTAGTCTTCCGAGCCCACGCTGTAGCCACCCTTGCGCGCGTAGTTGAACGTCAGACGAACCTATTTTGTCAGCTGAACAAGTCAAATACAATGAATGGCGAATGATAAAACGTATGGAACATATGGTTTGGGTGGATCATAGCTGCCACAGCGACATGCCAGCAATGGAAGAAGAACAAAACTCACACTCCAGGCGACGCCAAACAATAGAGCGGCATCCAGCTTCTCGGTCGACAGTCCCTGCAGGCGCGCCCACAGGTTAAAGTGCGCAATGTACAGAGTCGGCAGCAGACTCCAGCAGCGGTCGACTTGCGAGTAATTGCGATTGATCTCGGACACAACAAGGAACACGCCGCCAAGGGCCAGCGATATGGCAAAGCCAGACACCAGCGGGTTTGTGTGGATGTACAATCTAGCAAACGGTTGCGCAGCCTCAGATGCAAACTCGCTCAACGAGCCGACTGAAAGAGCACCCGCCAAACTTGCGCGCGCGGCCTCGGCGAACTCGAAGGGAAGGGCATAGATCTGATCGATGCAGGGCTCAATGACCTTGGCGTAGCTGGCGCACTCGGGCAGCGAGTGCACAATTGGAAGGGCCATGTTGGTTTAAATGTGTAGTCGTCGTCGGGTAGGTCTCGGGTGGTTGAAATAGTTTGTTAAAGGTAGAAGAAGAGGATGCTCGCTGGGAAGAAAAGACAAGACGATGTAAGGAATCAAATGACGTTTGGGGTTAGTAATCCTAAATTCAATCGGGCAAATGGTCGTCAAGATCCCGGTCGCACTTGCCGCGCCTGGGATTTCTCGATCCTACCCGTAATCATGATCTGGCTGGCTCAGATGGAATAATAGTGGGGCTCTGGGCTAGCAGCTCGATTGCAACGGGGGATCTGAAGCTTGGGATCTGACATTGAGATCCACTAGAGCTCACTTTTTACAGAAGGCACGACCCATGCGTAGGTGCTAAAAGGAGACGTGTAAAGTGGATTATGTCATGCTTTTCACAGCTTGTGTTTACATCGCCAGCCTGCATCCCACCAACGCCGAGAGACAAAGTCGCCGCGCGGTCGATCAGAGAACAAAAGGAAGGGGTCCAACGCGTCAACCAGGAGTAAGAATTGTTGGTGGTAGCTTTTGCGTTTTAGGGGTCTCAATTGCAGGTATTGCACTCTTAACCGACGCGACTTGTGACTGTATCCCGGAACCGTCTGAGCGGAGGAAGCAGTCAGCCGCAGGCAAAAAGAAAAGGCGTGCATTCTCGACGTTGCAGTGAGATTATCAAAGACTAGAGTAGCCGATCAAGATGACCAAGATCCTCTGTGTTGCTGAGAAGCCCTCGATTTCCAAAGCAGTTGCAACCCATCTTTCAGGAGGGTCATTTCAGACAGTAAGCCTTCGGTTTTCTGCCACTTTCTGGTCAGTACAGTCAGCTAACTCATCCAGCACAATACTCAGAACAAGTTCATAAAAAACTATGTCTTCACATTCGACTTTGGCCCGCCATGGGGCAACTGCGAGGTCACAATGACCTGTGTTACCGGCCACATGACGACGCTCGAGTTTACTCCCGAGTACAAGGACTGGAACTACCCGCCGCCAGACCGGTTGTTCAACGCTCCGGTGCGTATAGTTGTTCCGGATGACAAGAAGGCCTTGGCCGAGAACATTGCACGGCAGGCCCGGTATGCGAGTGCACTGTTTATCTGGACGGATTGTGATCTCGAGGGCGAGCACATTGGCAGCGAGATTCGTGATGCAGCACGCAAGGGCAAGCCCAACATTGATGTCCGGCGGGCACACTTCAGCAACATTGAGCGAGCACATATTCTGAATGCAGCGCGCAATCTTGTCACCCTCGACGAGAGACAAGTAAACGCTGTAGCAACACGCTCCGAGCTAGACCTGCGGATCGGTTTTGCCTTTACGCGCTTTCTCACAAATAATCTGCGCAACCTTGGTGGTCCGATGACCAAGCTGACATTGAGTTATGGTGAGTTAATCTCCCACTGATTGAATGATTATTTATACTAACAGCTAGGCTCTTGTCAATTCCCAACACTCGGCTTTGTGGTGGACAACTACTTCCGCGTCAAGAACTTTGTGCCCGAGCCGTTCTGGAGCATCAGCGTCAAGCACACAAAAGGAAAGACGACGGCGTCATTCAACTGGATGCGCGGCCATCTTTTCGATCGCGTCATGACCATCATTCTGTACGAGCGGTGCCTAGCTGCACGCATAGCCGAGGTTGTCAAGGTTCAGGAGAAGCCAACCAAGCGGTGGCGCCCGCTGCCGCTCACGACTGTCACCCTGCAAAGTATGGCGACGCGCTTCCTCCGCATCACAGGCCAGCAAGCCATGAAGCTCGCTGAAGACCTCTACAACAAGGGTTTCATCAGCTACCCGCGTACGGAAACAGACAGGTTCGACAAAGGCATGAACCTGCAGGCCCTGGTGCAGAAGCAGACGCAAGATACGTCAAACCGCTGGGGACCGTTTGCGCGAGAACTATTAGAAAACAACAAGTTTGTGTGGCCGCGGGCTGGCTCGCACGACGACAAGGCGCATCCTCCCATCCACCCAATCACCTTTGCGGCGCAGAGCGTGCTGGGACCAGACGAGGGCCGGCTTTACGAGCTCGTTGTGCGACGCTTCCTGGCGTGCTGTGCCGACGATGCCAAGGGTATGGCGACCGATGTCGAGATCGTGTACGGCAGCAAAGTTCACGGTGTCGAGCGGTTCCGGGCCCACGGTGTGCGGGTACTCGAGCGGAACTTTCTAGACGTATACCCGTACGAGAACTGGACGGACACGGCACAGCTGCCGGAATTTACAGTGGGTGAACGTTTCGAGCCTACAGAGGCACTCATGACACAGGGCAAGACGTCAGCACCCGGGTACCTGACAGAGGCCGATCTGATTGGACTGATGGACGCCAATGGCATTGGCACAGACGCTACAATGGCCGAGCATATTCAAAAAATTCAGGATCGCGAGTACGCTCGGACCGTTGAGTCGTCGGCTCAGACAGGCGGCGATGACGGCGACGGTGATGATGGAGGAGGTGGAGGCCGGGGAGGCCGCGGCGGTGGTCGCGGCGGTCGCGGCGGTCGTGGTGGTGGCAGAGGCGGCAGAGGAGGTGCCGGTGGAGGCGGCCGCAGTGGCCAGCGCGTGTTTGTGCCGACACAGCTGGGCGTTGCACTGATTCAAGGATTTGACCGAATGAACTTTGAAATTAGTCTCGGCAAGCCTTTCTTGCGCAAACAGCTGGAACTACAGATGCGAGCCATTTGTGAGGGTCGCAAAACCAAGTCGGCCGTGCTGCAAGAGAGCCTGCGGCAGTACAGCGAAGTCTACGAGCAGTCGTCGGCACGATTGGATGTCTTGAGAGCGGTAAGTTCAAAATTCACTGTGCGATGCTGTTTGCTATCAACATGTTTCACTGTTTGTTCTTGTGTACAATCTAACAGCAAAAGTCCTGCAGGGAATACATCTTTGGTGGCGTTGCCTGAGAAGGACGACATGTGCATGCGTACCAGCACGGCAGCATACAGACATGTCTCAGACTCTGGCCGATTTGGGCCCCAAACGTCCTTGAAGTTCATCCAAGTTTACCAATGTGCAGTTCCGTACATGTCTTGTGTCTTGTGGATTTGCGTGCTTTGCGAGTCCTACGTCTTTGGGTGCATGCCTCGCTATTGGCCTTGATGCCACAGTTTTGCACTTTGTCGTCTCGCCTCTCGATCTCGGTTTCCCCTCGGTTTCCCCTCTCTTCTTCTAGCCACTTGGTGCCAGCACATCAACATCAGGCACACTTCGGGTGTTGGTCACATTACGGTTATTCTTCCGTGTCTTGCAAACACCGGCGTCGGCGATTGACAAGTGGTTGGCGACATTGTCAGAGCTGGTGCCACTTGTGACTCCTTCAATTTACCCCGCCTGGCGACGTTGATACGAGTACATCCCACACATTGATATTACTCAGTCGATGTGCCTTACAGCCGAGATACTGGGCACACGCAACATGAGAGTATGAGATATATATTGGACGGCATCGGACATCAATGGACGCTGTTGGACAGTATCAGACGTCAGACATCTCAGACATATCAGACAGTCACTTTATCGCAAGGGAGCTTGAAGCCAAGTCCGGAAGCTTTGGCTGATAGATAAAGCTCCCCCTCCTCCCACTTTTGTCATTTTGTCACTTTGTGTCCCGCACCACACAGCTTCATTGTACTGTACACTGCATGAAAGGGGAGCCAAATATATAAAGTGGCCATGCAAGTGGACAAAAGAGGGGCTGCAGAGCTGCAGCAGGGGGTGGATTGCGGATGCATATCCTTCGGAGGACGAGAGGAAGCCACTCTCACTTACGAAGTAAGCATACGCCCGTCAAAGAGATTCCACGATGCATGCATGGAGGGGTGCGGTGGTTCGGGAAGATGGAGACAGCCGTGTTTCTCCATTTGAATTTTTTACCATGGGAATTCTAAAAGTTGTGTGGTATGACGCACGGGCAGATGATGTCAAGGATGATGAACTGAGGATAGGCTGAGGGAGCATCGGGACGATATGTAACAGCCACGGCAATATGGCTATGAGCGTTTTATTTAGCATTAGATATCCCATGAATTAATGTGTTTGACAGCATGTCCAGCATCTTGGTATGGCTTCGACATCTTGACTGTAGATACTGGTGCTTTGTGCATCTCGATAAGGGCTCATGGTGATCATAGATACACTTTTATTTTCGATGGAAATCAAACTGATATTTTCAACTGAAACAGCAGAGCTAGGATTAAATGCCGTTGAAGTCTATGTTTGACACGGTTATAAATTGATTGTTATTCAATTTGATTTATACAAGCTGCTCCGTTATCAAAACCAGTAAGAAAAATGAAATAATCGAGAAATAAAAAGAAAAGAAAATGAAAAGAAAATAGACGAAAATAAATCGATCGGGAGAAGCACCTTCGATCAATACATATGCCGGGTCTATTTTTACAATCACAAACCTTGTTTATGATCGTCCGAGGCTCGTGTTTGATTTAGACGTCGACAGCAGACGACAGCATACGGAGAAGCAGGAGATGGCGATCAAAAGTAGACCAGTACTCATCTGCACAAAGATTCTAAAACGATGACATAATCGGCTGTGCCAAAAAGACAGCCGCCGGGTGGTCTCTCGTTGCAGCATGCAACAACGTGGGAAGATCAGACTGGCTAAAGGGAAGGGGCGACCGATGCGGGGAAGGTAGCGTATGTAGTTTGACAATATAGTGGTTTCATACCAGTCGTAGTCAGAAAGAGAAAGAAGGGAAAGAACGAAGAACGTCTGGAAGCATTGAAGCAGTCAGCTGGCATCGTAGAGCCAATGAGGAGGGGTCTCGAGCCCAACGTGATTGGCCCGAGATACGTTTCCTTTGTCGATGCTAGAGGGCGAACTCGGAAAGAGCGACTGGGCAGCTGCATCCACGCCGCCGAACAAGGAAACAACAGTCCGAGACACAAAGAAGTCGAAAGTGTAAATAAAATAACCCAGCGCACAGCACATGATTAGGGCATGTCTAGACATCAGGAAGGAGCGAAATTTAACACATGGTATTGCGCCTGCCCGATTGATGAAGTTACGAGTATGTAATCATCGCAACAATGCCACCAATACAGGCAAAAGCCACAGAAACAGCTAGACAGCAATGACGTACATCACGAATACTGAGTATTACACCCCAAGCACATCGCGATCTGTCCAGTCCCTTTGCCCAAAGCGGCAATGTGCTCACCCAAAGAACACAGGCTGCGTGGAACCAAAGTGCGTGCATGAGTAAAACAGGCTCGGTGGAGCTGCGGGAAGCACAAATTCGAATGGATCACTGATGACGGAGGACGAGGGCAGTACGGGGCTTTTCGCGGATCGCCAGATGGAGCAATGGCAGATAGAAGTGGAAGATACGAAGCGTTGCATACAGTCTGCAGTATTTTCCACATGTGAGTGAAGCGTGTAAGAGCGAGGAAAATATCGCCGAATCAGGAAGTTTGAAGAGGACAGTTCGAGGAAAGAGCGATCGATACACTGCTGACTGATCCATGTTTGATATGAATGTCTCAAACAACAATGGTAGGCAATGCAAGACACGCACAGAACTGGACAGCATACACTGCATGGGACAGCGCCGCAATGCAAAGCTCATCTGCGAGCAATGTGTCTGACACTGACAGCGTTTCCATGGAATCCCGTAGCTGAGCTGACGCGCCAACGCGCCGACCTTGATGACAATGTGATATAAGATAGACATGGGAGTGAGATAACAGTGCAATAACAGAGTACCTGTTCATTCCCTTTTGGAACAAGTGAAATGACTGCAATACCGATAAGACACACAACAATAAATCCCTCTTCTAATTCTGGCTTCAAGTGGCTTGTGCTGAAGTCGCAACACACATTTGTATTGTATCTTGACTTCCATGACAATACCCTAACGCGTCGAACCCTCCGTTCAATGGTCCATAATTCATATGTAAATAACATGTAGAGAGTCTGATAACGGTCCAAATACTCCATTTCAGGGAAGATCACTAAATTGAGAAATACCGATACCATCTCCAGAGTACTATCGAGATACATTGATACACACTCTAATCTACGATCTAAATACACGCAGTAGACTAATCTAGCGCGACGCCGGACAAACGCACAAAACCAAACAGCCCATTCAAAATCAAGGGATCTAGAAGGACAAAAATCACAATGGAGAACCATGTCGAGATAAAGTCGGAATCTGGAGAATGAAGCCAAAGCTGTGCACACTAATTATCTCCGTATTAGGCCTTGCCCTTATCAGCCTGTCCACACCCCTCGTTCCTTTCTTACAGCTTCGGCTCCGGGGAAGGAGGGGTGTATCTTACTCCCATACTCAGTACATTGTATGTAGCGATGGGGCATTGAATGGGGCCGGTCATCTGCCAAAAGTCAGAAACAGCAGTGGCAACCAGCTCGATATTAATGACATTGCCACGAACAAAGCTGCTTTGTGTGCTGTGCCAGATGCTCTTTCCGAAACCGACACAGTTGGCCCTGCAAATGTACAGAAACAGTAGGAACAATGGCTGGCAGCTGCCTAGAACTGCGCCATACTGTGTCATACTGCACGACGTCAGGAAAGCGCGTTCCGCTGTACAAAGGGCCTTTGTGCTAGCGCTGCTGCTGTTAGTGCTAGCCGCTAGCCCTCTGGTGGCCCGGTGCTAAGATAGAGTCAGAGAGGATACCGAGGATATTTTGTATCCTTGGGGCTATGGGGCACTAGCTGTTAGCACTAACACGCTCGCAGGTTACAGGCAACCCCGTGGCCTCGTCTGATGGCTGTTCTTTCTCTAATTAGATCCTACCCTCTAGCACACTGGAGGGTGAAACCGGAAGGCAGGAACGCGACAGGCACTCTAGCATTTGCTCAGTGTGGAAGGCGCGATGACGAAAGTACATTTCAGCAGGCAGCTAGAGCCCTGAGTACTTGCCGGCTATGGCAGATAACCACACCCCTCTTGCCCTGATATCATTCTGTCCATGTTTCTAATGATAGTCGTTAGGGCAGATGCCACTGCCACCACTTGAAATGAGATGCGCTTGACTGTCTGCGAATACGGCAGCCAGCCAGTCGCAACAGCCCGGCGCATGCACTACTCTTCAGCAAGGAAGGCGCGGTCCACAAACACACGCCCCCCTGGTCACAACCACCACCACCACGACTTGCGAGTACACAGCTGCCCTCCTCCTTCCCTCCTATCATGAGCGTGTCTGAGTGTCTGAGTGTCTGAGTGACTGGGTGACTGGGTGACTCTTTCTCATTCGGGTTGTCTCCCACCCTGCCCTTCATAACTGATGATGTTCGCTCCTCCTCGTATCTTCCCTCCTCTCCCCTCCTCTTCTCTTCTTCTCCTTTTCTCTCCAAAGCAATCAACAACAACAATTCTGTATCCAACGTATAAACCATCGAGAGTCATCTCCTTGTCACAGTACGATCATCGCCTCCCAGTTCCTCTGCCTTCTTTTCGTCTTTGTTTCTCCATCTCGTCTCCTCGTCTCTATACCTTTATATCTCGATAACTCGGTACCTCGATATCTATCTCGCCTCGTCGACATATCCGACGTACGCTTCACGCTCAACGTCATTTCTACACGCCCAACTGCTCTCCTCTATACACTAGTCACCAGTGTATCATTTACCGTTGCTCGCCTTTGCCATCTGTTTATTGCCATCCGGGATTCACCTTATTTCTGTGAGTGACTCAACGATTCTCATCATCACCCATCGCCCATCTATTTGTACCTTTGTTCCTTATCACTTGCACTATTGCCCACGCGCATCACTCGCGCTATCTTGCCTCCCTTTGGAATTCGCTGCCTGTACCAGCTCGCCCCTTTGCTAGCCTCCCGCTATATTTCGCCCTTCAAACCCCTATACCCACTGTTATCAGTCAGTTGAGCCCTGAGCCAACTAGCGAACGTCATATCAGGGTCGACCGTATCGCGACGGGCGCGACGAGTGTCTGCATCCCACTACATCTTCTTTTCTATCCTGATACTCGAATACTAGACATACAAGTTCTGTTGTCTATTCACTCTATTGTTGCTATCGCAACTTTAATCTTATCGCGCCCCTATACCCCATCGCACCCCGGCATTCAAATTACAAATTTGCAAATATACTCCTCTGTCGCATTGCCGCAAGACACTAACGCGCATCATCAGTCACGAAGCAACCCCTTTAACGGATCCTTGTAAATAAACAAAAAAATACACAAAAAAATACAAACGGGCAACGATAAAAGTAGTCTTCCCGACAGACTACTAACTATCACGAGCAAATCGAGCAAAGAGCAAGTCGACACCGAGAGACGCCAACACACCCGAGAACGAAACCAACACACTACGAAACAATCAAGACATCAAGACATCTGGCAATCATGGCAGCTGCAACTGGACGCGATATCCATGCGACCTCCCCCCGAGACTCCTTCACTGGTGTAGCGGCCCGGAGTGTCCCTGTGACTCGAACCCTTCAACACCCTCTTCCGACACCCCCCAACTCTATATCACCAGCGCTGCCGCCACATGGGCTCAAGGCCCAGCTACAACAGGCTGCGGCAGCTGCTGCCAAGTTGGAACCCATCGATTCCGACCTGGACTTGCGCGACGCAAGTGACGACGACAACAAGCACCGCCTGGCTGCTGGTGCTGCGACTCCTACCGTCGCAGCGTCAGCTCCTGCGCATTCCTCTGCTGTTGCTACTGCAGCTGGCAAGGAATCTGGCGGCATGTCAGGCACTACCAAAGTCTGCGGCTTGGAGTCGCTTGCGTCGTTTGAGTCTGCGGATGCAATCACGCCTGCTATGCTGGCAAAGTATCATCTCCCTGATATTTTGCTGAACCACGGCCCCCTGGCTATCCGGTACATCACAGGCCACCTAACGGCCTCTGTGCCTGGCTTCTCTTTCATCCCACCAGCAAAGTCACGGAGATTGGTCAACGCAGCATTGGAAGGCAAGGGAAACGGTGCCGAGGGCGGCATTGGCGGAGTGGAGGGTGAAGTGAGGTTCCAGAAGGTGAGCTGGGGAGTTTGGGGTGCCAGACGGCTTATGAACCCGACAACGTCTACTGCGACTGCACCGCTGCCGCAACAGGCATCCGTGGGCTCGTTTGGCATTCCCATTTCCAGCGTGAGTGGAACCGGGCTGGGAGCCGAGAGGCTGCGTCAGCACAACAAGGGGGCCGGTGCTCTTTATCGAGATGCTACTGGCCCCAACAACCACAACATGAACGCCGCACACCCAAGTGGTGGCGCCAACAACAACATCGGCAAGAACGTTATCGAGGACGAGGCTGACAAGATGTCGTTGGATAACGACGACTTGGATGGCCCGGCCTACGCATCATGTTCTGAAGCACCCGATGCCGACAATATGAGCATGGACGACGATCCGGACACACTGACGGACGACGAAGACTGGGGTGCTATGGGCGCCGCTGCCCTGCGCGCTGCATCATTCTCCAACTCTGCTGCAACCGCAGGCCGGTTTGGCAGCCCTGGCTTCCAGTCTTCCTTCCGCTACGGCTCCTTTAGCAAGCACACCGGCACTGCCGGCACTGCATACACCGCTGGTACTGCTGGTAGTATCCGGCAATTTTCATACGACGCACGGGCAATGAGCCCGACTGCGTTTGGTGGTCGGGACACTAAGAGCCCGCAACACCCCTTCAACGTACGGGCCAACAGCCCGCTCAACGAGCGGTCTTCTTCAACACTGGCCGCAACCGGCTTCTCCCCCATGCAGAGGCCTGTGCAGAGGGCATCGGACGCGCAGGAGCGCGATGCCATTGAGGCTCTGCTCAGTCTGGGATCTGTATAAATAATATCTGAACACACGAATCATCACGGAAGCATATCACGGCGTTTTATCATGGGACGGGCACTTTTGGCGGGCTTTACATTTCATTTTATCGGCCCTTGTGTCTTATTTGCTGCTTTTACTTCATCATACCCCCCTCTACCCATTGATTCTTTTTGTTACATACATACTTTTATTACGGGCTCATCGGCCTTATTTTTGTCATTTTCACTTCTCTACTTTTCTGTTTGCCTTGTTTGGCTTTGGGACATTATGATTCATGGAGGATCGGGACGGACGGATGGGAGGAGTTGGGAAAAGGAAGGAAATTGGGCTTGGGGAAGAGCCGCTGGTGAGAGATACCCAACTTGGACAGGAGAAAGAAATATGAAGAAAGAACAAACCACAAACCGCAAATCGCACATCGCAGACAAACAGCCTTCGCATCATTCTGGACCATGGACGCGACTGTGAAAATAAAGAAGGCGCAGCAACTACTCGAGACGTTATTGCCACGTGAATTACAGCTTGACAGCACCACATGGCGAGGACAGCCGTCGTGTCGACCCTCGGAGGAAGGTGCAAGCAGCATCTTCTTCCTGGCGCCTGCCTGGACAATGGCGACAACGTGGGGTCTATTTTGTATCGCTCTTTCCTGGATCAATGGCTTTTTGCTATCTGCTCTTGCCACTCGCAAACTGCCATGTCGCTGGCACATGGCCTGTCACCCTTTCTGGATCTGGACGTTGCTTCTGGACTCGGACCTGGACTTGGATTGGACCTCCTCACTCCCACTCTTTACTCACACTCCTCAATCTTTACGGCATTACTATATGCATTTTATTATCTATTCTACTCAGTATATACCCATCAACACATACTACATACATCATGTACAGACAATATTACTTTACATACAGACAAATAATCAGCAAACGCAGCTAATTACCGTCAATGGGTTTGTTTCTTGACGTGGACAACATCCCAACTAAATGAACGCATACCGGCTATTCTCGTACCGCCTTCCGGATATCTGGCAGCCTTCGAACGGAAGGCTTAGTATCTGGTCTACCTGGCTGGGGGCCGACCTCACACAAAAGACAGTCGTTTGTCCATCCGTGTTACCCTCCATTGCGAACTCTGGAACAGCCATGGTTCACATTTAACTAATGCCAATTCTATGAAGACAAAAACACACGATTTTTGCATATTTGATACAGAATGCCTGACATAATACTAATGTCTTGTTGGTGAATTCGAAAGCAAGAAACGGTCCAGAGTCTTGGGCATAACAAGAGTTGTTTCTGTTTCTCTTGGTTTCCCTTGACTGTAGCGTCTCGCCATAATTTTCTTAAAAATAGAAGTGTTTGTTTACTTGTGCGGCCTCTTCGGTCCCTTGAAACTGCCCAGGCTTTGCAATGTTTCTGGAAATACAGAGCACAGTGACAGTCACCCTCGACTGCTGGATCGGGGATCATCGAGGACACGGGGGCACGGGGACAAGACGAAACAAACGAGCCATCTCTGCAAGTCGAGGACCCCGTTGTCGCCCATCCCAAAACTTTAATTCAGTCTTGGCCCCCGTTGGCGTTTGGCTTGTCTTTTGGCTGATATTGGTATGGACTCTATGGAGCAGCAGAGATAGAGACAATATGCCAAGAAGGGAGCGTGTCTTGGCAAGATAACTTGTGCGTGTGCTGCAGCCATTATCTCTACCAAAGCCGGTGGCATCATAGTCTATTGTGCTTGGCATCGCACTCACAACCCCAACACGTGGTGTACTTGTCGACATGGCGATGGTGACACGCTGTTTGAAAGCAATAGTTTTGTAAAAAGAAGCAGAAAGAAAGCAGAGCTCATGATTAGAGGCTGACGAAAGTAGTCACATGTTGGCCGTCGACAAAGAAGGGCACCTTGGTTTCCGTGGCGTAATAATATCACACAAATACAAGTCAAATCATCGTTAGTGCATATCGGCCTTGCCCAGTTCCCCGTCATTTGCCATGTCTTGTCGGGGTATTAGCACGAGATCTGTCCGTCTGTTGTGTTCCAAGCCGGAACAGTGGGGAGGGGTATCTGATATCGAGCTGCCTAATGTCTTTGTTTCCTGCAATGCTGATCAATGTGAATTTAAGCATGCTCTTGGCTACGAAGTAAGAGTGCTCGCTCATTGTATCGTGCCCAGAGATTCGAGTCCAGCGCTGTGGCTGTGAAGTCTTGGTACTCTTGGACGTCTTGGAACGTCCTTGGCCGGCTTGGTACTTGGCGCGCTGTCCTTTTGTCTTGGACTCTTGGCCTTTGAGCCTGGGCACGTCTGGAGTGCCAAGTGCCAAGGCTTGGTGAAATTCTTAGCATTCAGGTGTTATTCGAGTCGCTTAGAGTTTGTAAGTGAGAATCAGTAAATAGTGGCTCGTGGCCAAGAGATCAGTCTGAAAGGCTTGGAGGTCACGCTTCCAAGACCTCCAGCTTCATCTTGCCATCTTGCTTGACAGTCTTGTCATGGCTTGTCATGTCTTGGGTGTCGTGCACCGGTGGTGTGCTGACGCCAACAGGCTCGGCAGGAGTTGGCAGAATAGAATTGGCGTTTGATTGCAAGGCAATGGCATGATGAATCGGTATCAATCACTCTTTGCAAAGAAAGTTTTCGGAGTTATATCAGCGTAGAATCTCTGTGCAACATCACACTCTACACGAGAAGGGCCCCTGCTAATGCGAAAGAAATGGCCTGGAACATGGTAGACAAGACGAGAAAGACCGAAAGACGGAAGGAGGGGCATTCCTGGACTACACGTTGACAGCGTCGCAATGCGCAACACACGATTTTCAATGATAAGGCACATGCGACAAGCTGCAAATTGTGATAAGAGACCGTTTCTTCGAGTTTTTTTAAGTCTTTTTTTAAGTTTCTTCTACGTTGAGTTGCTATATAAGCTGCGTCATGTTGACATCTAAACAGGAAGGAAGAGAATGCGAAAGCGAATTAAAGTGTAATACAGATTAAGAAGGAACGACACAACAGACCGTAAAACGCAGGAGGAGATATCGCCAAGACATGGGACAAAATCCCAAGACCGCCAAGCACATTATGCCAAGGAGCCAAGTCGAGAGGGAAAGAGCGAAGAGGAGATCAGGGCGAGGAAGGAGAAATTGCCAAGCCACCAAGAAGCCTGACAAAGAGGAGGAGCACCACAGCATGAGAGGGCAAATGGCCCCTCGAGTGGAGCCATGCCAAGACATTCATGAAGACGCCAAGACCGTGTAAGACTTGGCGGCTCTTGGCATGCATGTACCTGGCTGCTTAGTACGGCAGTTTGTGTGAGAGCTGCGTGCATTTTTGGTGTAGAAAACGTATCCATAAATTTCGATACATGGAGAGTCATCTGTTAACAATACATCCAATCAAACGACATCATCTGCATCCGAGCCCCAGATTGCCAAGACCGCCAAGAGACGCCAAGCCCAAAATAACGAACGCAGACCCGAAAATAAAATAGCAAATTTAATCACAAAATTCGAAAATAATAGCAGGATAGTCGGAATGCGTGAGGCAAGCCAGAAACGAAGCAGCACCGCGAAGAGAGAACGACGGAAAGCCGTGCAAGCAAGCAATATCACAGAAGAATAGAAAAGAACAATATGGCCCCTTCCTTTCTGGATCCCGTTGTTTCCTTTTTTGTTTTCTTTCTTTCCATTCACGATCCGGACATCTTATACCTTGCGTCGTTCCTTCCTCAACAGAAACAGCACAATCCTGCAACGTCTATTGCTCTTTCCTCATCGGGCAATACATCACCAACCACACATCGACCTCGTGCCACAGCCTTATTTCAAGACTCACCTCAGTTGCTTTGCCCATACTTGGCCAGCATCTGCCGTTACAGTCTAAACAGCCCCTGACTTTGTGTATTTTCAAAGACTACACAAATACCGACTGTGTATTAGCTACCGAGGCGTGGCGATACATCTAGATACAAAAGAACGAGCTTCCAGCTTCTGACTTGTATTTTAATACAAAGTAAAGCTTAGTCAGCAACATCTACACACCAGCCAACATGTCTTCACACGACCGCTCATCGACATCGAGCGGCACCACGCCGGTGCCGGCCAACTCCACAGCCAACACCACACCCCAGTCTTCGTCGTCTGTGCCAGCTTCTGGGAGCGCCAGCAGCAACAGCAGCGACGACAACCTGGTGTGCCGCTGGAGCCAGTGCAACGAGCGTTTCACGACGCCCGAGATTCTTTACGTGAGTTTTTACCTGTGCGCCCTTGCTTTGATATGCGCATAACTAACAGCCCAGGACCACATCTGCGAACGCCACGTCGGCCGCAAGAGCACCAACAACCTCAACCTGACGTGCCAGTGGAACCAGTGCCGCACCACAACGGTGAAGCGCGACCACATCACCTCGCACATCCGCGTCCACGTGCCGCTCAAGCCTCACAAGTGCGATTTCTGCGGCAAGACCTTCAAGCGGCCGCAGGATCTTAAGAAGCATGTCAAGACCCACGCCGATGACTCGGTTCTTGCGCCGCGCCCGGGCCAGGACCCTACCGGCGGCCTCGGCTCAGCATACCGCACGCACTCCAGTAAGTTCTCGGTCCCCGTCTCTGTCTCTGTGAGCCCCGTTTGCCCTCCCTTTTGGATTCCGTCGTTGCCGACTGTTGTAATTGATAGACCTGTACTAACCGGCTAGCAACCTCGAGCTACTACGACCACAATGGACAGATCCGCACAAATCCTTCCGCCTTTAACCAGTCGCATCAGACCGGCGGCTACTACGCACAACAGCAGGCCTACGGCGCCGGCATGTACTTCCCTCCTGCCCTGAACCCGCGTAGTGACGGCTTTATTGGCGGCCACCACCACAGCCACCATCACGCTCCCCAGCACCACCATGCCGCCGCCCCTCCCCCGACTGCCCATCACCACGCCCAGCACAGCCACCATCACGCTCCCCAGCACCACATGGGCGGTGATGTCGGTGGCCACGGTGGCTACGGCGGTGGCGGTTCGCGCCGTAACCTGGATCTGCTCAATGACTTCTTTGGCTCGCTCAAGCGCGGCAACGTCGACCCTGCGTCGTACCACCAGGTCGGCCGGTCGTTGATGCCTCTGCAGTCTGGCGGCGGCGGCGGTGTTGCTACGGACTATGCGCCGCAGCCACCCCATCTGCTGTCGGCTCCTATTGGCCACAACCCCATGGCCCAGCACTACTACCTGCCCCCTATCCCCAACCTGCGTACCAAGAACGACCTTGAGGAGATGGATGCGCTGCTGGAGCAGATGCAGACGACCATCTATGACAACTCGGGAGCGTCGCCGACGCCCAACACCCACGCGTTTGACCAGATGCGCCACAACAGCAACGGCTACGCAAACGGCAATGCTGCTGCCGCCGCTGCTGCCGTTTCGGCTGCCCACATGCCGTCGCCCATCACAGCCATGTCGCACTCTTCGCAGAGCGGCGGCTCGCCGGCCGTGACGCCCCCGTCCAGCGGCGCGTCGTACACCTCGGGCCACTCTCCCAGCGCCTCAAGCACGGGCATGTCGCCCCTGACGCGCCAGGTTCCGTCCATCATCCCCACCTCGGTCGGCGGCAACATCGCCTACCCGCAGCTGCCGACATCGAGCGTGGGCTACCCCAGCTCGTCGGCGCCAACGCTGGGCCCCAGCTTCCCGCCGGAGGACCGCCCGCACCGCAGCACCATGCTGCAGAGCATCAGCCGCAAGGTGACGACGGCCAAGGTCGAGGAGGAGCGCCAGAGACGCGAGAGTGCCGTGACGGCGGCATCGCCGTCGGCTGCGTCGGACATTAGCAGTGGCAGCAGCGAGCCCGAGTCGTACGACCAGTGGCTGAACAATGTGCGTGTCATTGAGTCACTGCGGGACTACATCAAGACGCGCCTGACGCGGCAAGAGTACGATGCGACGCGCGATCACATCGAGGGCCGCGAGCTGCCGCCACCATACGCCGGCCGCGAAGCGCCCGAGTCTTCTGGCTTGGCGAACCGTCTGCCGCCACCAGTGTCGCTGTACCCTACTCTGCGCAAGTCTGATTAGAGTTGTGTCTCTTAGTATTTTGTCTTCTCTTTGTACACTCAACGAATTTATGTCTGGGGGTTTGATTCATGTTTCTGTTTATATCCCCCAATAGCTGTTAACGGAGTTTTTGAAAATTGTTCCAATCTATTCCTCAATTGGTATCTTAATTTTTTAGTTTATCTATGACAATGGACCGTGACTTATGCCGCCTTGGCCTCGTTTTGGCACCGCTGGCACATGCACCAGCCGCCCAGACTGCCGCTCGCCCATTCACGCCGCTCCTGTACTGGGAGGTTGATGTCGCAGTAGTGGTTCAGGATCTCCTGGCCAGCCTTGATTCCGCCTGCGCGCTTGGGTGCGTCCTTGTCGCCCGTCAGGTTGACGCGCTCCTCCTTGGCCATCAGCACCATGCGGCCACCCCATTCCCACGTCACGTTGGGGTCGCAGTCGTGATTCGCAAGGCACCACAGTGGGTGCACAGCGGCGACATCGGGCCGTCCGTCGCGCCGGCTTTTGCGCGCCGACGCCGTGCCGCGGAACTTGCTGTACAGCGTGTTGCACACCCACACGTCGTAGTCGTCGAGCTCTGCAAAGATGTCGAGGTCCATCTTCTCGAGGATGTGCAGCGGCGTTGCAATGTTGGCGTCAAAGCTGAACGGCAGCGTCGCCTCCTTGTTCTCCACGGGCATAAAGTCGCCACAGATGTACTTGACCTCGTCAATCTCAAGCGGATGCGCCTCCTGGTGCGCGGCCATGGCCAGCAGGCGCGCCAGCAACAGCACGTACAGCGCGTCGTCGGCATCGCGTGCGTTCTCGGGGTCCTTGGCGATGGTGTCGACGTCCTTTTCGCAGACGGCCGGGTGGTACTTGTCCTGGGCCTGCTCGAAGCAGAATTCGTTGCAGAACACAGTATCGTAGCACTCGGGGCAGTTGACGGCCTTGTCGATGCTGGGCAGGGCCATGCCGCAGGCGTCGCAGGCGGACTCCTTGAGGCGGTTGTTGGCCGTCAACAGCGAGTACTCGTACAGCACGGGCTCGCCGCCGGGGATGTCCTCCTTGGCAAACACGCCCAGCTGGATGCACGTTGCGGGTGTGTCTTTGTCGCCAGTAGAGGAATCAAGCAAGACGGGCAGCTCGGTCGCGCGCACTTCGCACTTGGGCGCAGCAGCGGCGAGCAGCTCGTTTAGGTAGGCCAGCGACTCGGGCGACGACCGATTTGGCTCGTGGATGTTCCACGGGTACACCTGACGGCGCACGGCACCGCGGTTCGGCAGCTCCGAAGACGAGTACTCTTCACTGCGGCCCAGCTCCCGCAGCCGTCTGCGCGCCTCGGCATCGATCTTGTCCTTTGTCTCCAGCAGCTGCTTGTCCTCGGCCGGGGCTGTCGCTGCCAGTCCGCGCTGACAAAATTCGTATGCACTGCGCAGACAGCCGCACAGGAATGTGTTGGCGGCCAGGATCTGGTAACAGCGGACGGCCGCGACACGGGCCATTCTCTGGCACTCTTTGATGTCGGGGTGGTCCTCGTCTTCCTCCGCATCCTCCTCCATTTCATCGGCAGGGATGATATCTTCGACATCCAGCAGAATACCGGGCACAGTGCCAACGTACATGGACAAGGCCTCGTACGTCTGCTCGTGGTACTCGAAGCTGTCGTCGCTGATCTCGTCGGTCAACAGCAGAGCACGGTAAGCGTCGCCGGCAGCAAGGTCCGGGTACTCTAGCTCGGCATAGACATCAGCACGGCGCAGGTAGAGGATGATGTCATAGGGCGAGTCGGCCAGGGCATCTGTAAGCTGCTGGCGCTGCTCGAGGAGCTCAGACACCGGAGTGGCCTCGTTGTCGCACATTTTGATGAAACGACGGCTCTACAAGTATGAACCTGTTGCCGGGTGTGTTGTGAGGGGGCGACTTTAGCAGTGACAGACAATCGGTCACTATGCCAAACGATCTTTATTTTTGAATATTTGAAAACTCGTTTGGATGTTTGAAATGTTTTCTGATAAGTTTCACCACTGCATTTGCTGTATGCGTGGTGGGGCTGTCGTATAAAGTGAGGTGAAGCTCTCCAGAGTTTTCAAAGAGGCAAATTTTTCCACCTGGGCTTGGTATTAGTGGATGTAGCACTGAACCCCAGCAGCTTTGGTGACCTTTGTTGATATGCGCCATTGAACACGGCGATGGGATGCAGTTATTCATGACTTTTCTCTTTTATATAATTTTTTTGCATTTCTGCCTGATATTTGTTGTTTTTGAATTGGGCTGGTTTCATTTAAAAAAAGGATTAAATCTTTTCGAAAAAGTAAAAAATCGGAGGAAATAAAGAAATTCAAAGAGTAGAATGACTGTTTCAAACCATATGGCAAACCTGTACTGGCTCTCAAATCGGCTCAAAGTTTGCTCAAAATGTTCATCGCAAGATCGATTTATAGAGTCTATTCTATCAACCACATTTCTTCCTTGATCACAGTTGACATACGGCTTAGTTGGCAGCCCCCCGGAGATCGCTCAGGCCATTGACGTAGTAGGCAGGCACGGCCGGTGCGTCGGGCTTCTCCCAGTCCTCCTTCTTGTTGACACCAGTAAGCACGGCCAGAGTGCCGCCCAGCTTTCCCTGCACGCCAAACTGGATGTCGGTGTTGAGACGGTCGCCAATCATGCACGTGCGTGAGCGGTCCAGCTGGAACTTGCCCTCGACAGCGTCCAGCATGGCCTGGCTCGGCTTGCCCAGGGCCAGCGGCTGCTCGCCAATCATGTTGCTGAGTGCCACAACAGATGCCGAGCCGGCGCCGGGGAAAAAGTTGTGGCACATGGGCAGCGTGCTGTCAATGTTGGTGGCGAGGAACAGGGCCTTGCCGCCGTTCTTGGCCGTGGCCTTGTCCTCGGGACTGACATGGTTGCCGCGCAGGTAGCCGTGGGCATGAGCGAGCTTGTAGTAGTTGACGTGGAAGTCAAGGCCGGCGAGGACGACACCGACATTGGGGTCGAGCGTGGCGCCGCTGGCGATACCCTCAAAGTCCTCAGGGGCCATGCCGAGCTTGCGGTAGGCGGGGTCAGTGCCGCCGACATACTCGATGCCCTCGCTTTTGAGCTCCGTCTCGATACCGGCCTCACCAAGGATGAAGACCTTGTTGCGCGGCGGCTCGAGCTTGAGAATCCGGGCAATGTAGATGGCGGCCGAGTACGACGAGCCGAAGATGTCCTCGACCTGGCACGGGATGCCCTTGCCGGTCAGTTTTGCGTGGTACTCGGCGCGCGACTTGGTCGAGTTGTTGGTCACAAAGACGGTGCGCTTGCCTGGACTGTTAGTCATTGTCTAGCTGTGTATCGCATATCAGAAAGACACTCACCCTTGCTTTGGAGAAACTTGATCGTCTCGGGAACGCCGTCAAAGACGTGGTCGCCGGACCACAGCACGCCTACACTGTCAGTATCTACTGCTCCACCAGGAAGTCCAAGATCCAAGAGTCTCACCGTCGCAGTCAAGGAGGAACGTCTGTGTTATTAGCTAGACCGGCATTGAAAACATATATCGCGTGTAAGAGCTTACATCAAACTTATCGAGAAACTCGTTCAGAGCGGCTGCGTCGCCGGTGAGAAACTTGGGCTGGGCCATGGTGGCTATCTGGACGTAAGTCGGCGTGTGGTGAGATGCACGTGAAAGAGATGATGTACGTGACGAGGCTGTCAACGGCTATCAGGTATCAATCAATACGGCAACTGCAGGCTGTGAGTCGAGCGTGCTTTCCTATTTGAGATGCTCCGCAATTCCGCGGCTGGCCGATTGCCGCACCTTCTTGGCTTGGCCGACAGTGCCCCTCCAATCCTGTCGTACGCCGCTGTCGAGAGAAGTGAGTCAACATTTTGATTGAAGTTTTGACTTGGGTTTTCTTGCATTGTATTTTATTAATTGGGACAATGAATTGTCTGATGATTTAATTGAACTAAGCCAGCCTGAGACATTAATTGATCTAGATTGATCACAGACAGCAAGAGCGACCGGATGCCCAAGGATGCTATATGCGGAAAGAGCCTCTGTCTTACGTAATCAAACCATGTGCTTTCATTGTGAATAAAACACAAATCAAAAGAGCTTTTCGTACATCCGATCAAAGATCTCGGCGCGGGAGTCGGACTGGGCGGTTCACACTGGCCTATTTGCCGTGGCCGGCGCTATCGGAGGGGCAACACTGAAAAACACGGTGAGATTAATGCGATGAATGACGGACAGCTATGACGCAATAGCGCAGTGACAGGTGAATAGCGCTATCAAAGCGTTAGGGTTCGCTCTCGCCTCATAGGTGCCGGAGTGTTTGACTCGAGATCAACAACTCTTTGTTTTGCGGAAGCCGTGTACAGTAATTGAAGCGAGGCTCTCTTTGGTCTCCAGGCAAACTGCACGTGGAATGCAAATACTGCCGCAGGTCGCTTTTCCGAAGAAAAGAGAAAGAGCGAGGTGAGCACTCCTTCCCCAGATGATCGCCTACAGGGACTGCCAAAAGATTTAATCTCGGTAGTCCGATTGGTCGGCATATGCTTGAATTCAGTGGGAAGGAGCGATGGACCCTGTACACTGTGATCGCAGGCCGATTCCCTTTTCTTACTCTTCTTTCAAAGCCCTGTTTTATCGCTTGTCCTCATACCATCTTGTCCGCATGAGATCGTATTTCGTCCGTATTTCGTGTTATCATGTCTTTAGTCTTTTGCTGCGCCTTATCGCAGTCGTGCAAGTGTAGACAAAGAACGGTATCACCTTGGCATGCTGTGCCGTGCCGTGTGTTATCAGAGGAGAGAGGGTGATTTGCTGACTATGAAGATCAAGCAGATACACCTGGTGTGCTCTTTCCGTATCGTTGAATTCCATGAAACCAAGCACATTAAAGATATCAAAGAGGAAAGAGCAATTCGCAGCTTATGATCGCACCTTCCTTGCCTCTGATCAGCCCATACCTGCTGCCTCTTGCCTCCAAGTTGTTGCCTCCAACTTGCCGGCTGTGTTTTTGTAATCCTACAATGTGATATGTCGCAATTGCTAAGAATTAATCGCCCAAGACATTATTCAATGCTCGACGCAAGTATCTTATGATGTGTATCCTGCATGTGTGTACAGTCGAGGTTTCCTCTTTGGGCAGCGTGCCGCTCATGTAAGACTACCAACAAATGTACCTTCCCCAAACACCCAGCAGAAGGGTACCGACAGCCCCTCCTTCCATCTCCAGTCTTCATTTCTCAAGGTGGTGAAGACGACTTTCGTTCCTTCCTATTTACATGTGCTTACTGCACAGTCGCCCTGCGTTTTGACCTCTACTGCAGAATTGCCATTCTACCTTTCTGCCTTGCTCTTTCCTCTTCTCCTCCTCCCTCATCGTAGATGCTCATTTAATTTCCCTGATTTGTTCGCCTTGTTCTTCAACCACTCCAATCCACCCCGTCGCCCCACTTGCCATTTCTTATCTTTCCTTACAGGTAGCTTCTAGCACCTACCGTTGCCATCCAGTCCCCGGCCTGCGCTGTATTCTGCCGCCGAGCGACGTTCATTTCTCCGTCTACCCCCCATTCTCATAAGACCCATACCCCCCGAAAGAAGACAGCACCTGTTCTCTTGCGCTTCGAATAGCCTCACTCTTGCAACTCACTCTCTTGACCACGACAAACAACGCAACACACGGCGGACCTCGTTTTTAAGCCAATTAGCCACAATTGCTCTCTGTCAAACAGTCTATCAGACGAGTGAATATATTTCTCTGTCACCCTCCTCACCGCCTGCAATACTACGCGACATATATCGACATTTTCGATTTTCGACAAATCCCAGCAAATCTTACGACTTTAACATCAAATCTCTGCCTCGCCGCCCCCCGAGCTGCACTACTCTCGCCATCTACGCAGTCAATACTGGACAAGTCGGTCTCTGATTGTTTATTGACCACGTCACTTGCAACAATTGCCGCTATTCTCTGATCTGCGACCTCTGTCAGTTTCCCCCATATTCGGTCTATATTTTTAAACCTCCAGCACCCTGTCTACAATATTAGGAGAATCCCCCTGCTAACCTGCAAGTCACCAAATCAAACCCCCAAACACACACACAAACCGCCACAATGGGAAAGCAAACAAACCTCTACTCCTTCAACGACGTTGCCGCCCTGGCCCCGGCCCTGCGCACGTACGTCATCCAGTGCCAAAACGCCGGCATTCTGCGCCACGGCGTGTTCAAGGTTGCCGTGTCGGGCGGCAGTCTTCCGGCGACGCTGGCCAAGGCGCTGCTGCTGCCAGGAGGCGATGCGGGCAGCGAGGACGCGCTGCAGTTTGACAAGTGGGAGATTTTCTTTGCTGACGAGCGCGCGGTGCCTCTGGACCACGCCGACTCCAACTACGCACTGCTCAAGTCGGAGCTGCTGGACAAGATCCCGGCCAGCGCTGGCACGCCCACGGTGCACCCGATTGACGTGTCGGTGCTGGGCGACACACAGGAGCTTGCCGACAAGTACGAGCAGGTGCTGGTGGCGTCGTTTGCGAGCCGCGACAGCGTGCGGTTGCCCATTTTCGACCTGCTGCTGCTGGGCTGCGGCCCTGACGGCCACACGTGCAGCCTGTTCCCCGGACACGAGCTGCTGCGCGAGACGAACGCGTGGGTGGCACCGATCGAGGACAGCCCGAAGCCGCCGCCGAAGCGGATCACGCTGACGCTGCCGGTTGTGAACCACAGTGTGCGTGTTGCGTTTATTGCTACGGGCGGCGGCAAGAAGGAGATTATGAAGCAGATTTTCGACGAGAACAGCGGTCTGCCGTGCGCGCTGGTCAACGAGGGCTCTGGCGACCGGTGCAGCTGGTTTGTGGACAATGCGGCCGTGGAGGGCGTGACGTTCCCGAAGC
This sequence comes from Ophiostoma tasmaniense, assembly GCA_022392925.1. Lineage (NCBI taxonomy): Eukaryota > Fungi > Ascomycota > Sordariomycetes > Ophiostomatales > Ophiostomataceae > Ophiostoma > Ophiostoma tasmaniense. The sequence goes on along the minus strand of JAKRGK010000001.1, from coordinate 289,066 downwards.
GCGTGTTCAACCTGTAGGAAGCGAGAAGACGCTATACAAAGTCACGGCCGGCCGTTGCAACCGAGTCCCTTTGAGCAGGGTGGACGCACAAATGAGGAGATGATATACCTATGCAGTGTCGACGCTGCAGTTGCCCGATGACGAGGACGATGATAGAAGCACAGGATCTGGTTCGGCGACAGTTCATATTTGAAACGATACAAACAGATATCGACGGTATGGCTATACGTGGGAGGATATTGCATTGATTTATTGCCGCCTGTTGCTTTCCTTTGATCACTTTATGCTTTCTGCTTTGATTTTACAGAGTATTTTCACTCTGCTTCATGTATCTCACGACTTGCGGCAGCCTAGTCTTTTTTCCAGTCACAAAACAGCTCTCATTCTTATGACCAAGGGAGTCAAAGTGAAGTATGGGTGAGAGTCAGCGAGGCTGTTTGTTAGCTATCCAAATAGAAGCACATGTTCAAAACAATACAATGAAAGTATGACGACATCAGCTTGCCGTGTGTGGCGACACAGGTCTTGCATACTATTGAGAACAGCCCTCTTGTTGTGACGTATGTGCCATGGCTTCACTGTAGCGATATTTATATCTTTTGAAACAACCACACACGCTGATGATCGACGTGTCTCGTCTCGCACCATTGTCAACATTTTCACCGGGTTGTTTTCTTGTTCAACGGTTGTGTAGTCATGATGACTCATCAACAATCAGTGCACACAACATCACGAGAATGCAATCCAAGAAAAAAATAAATAAGTGACATTGCTCTATCTACGGAGTTGACCGCAAAAATACAAAAAACTGATCGATCACGGGATCGAACCGCGGACCTGCGCCGTGTTAAGGCGCCGTCATAACCAACTAGACCAATCGACCGGTGATGTGATATTGGATACCATATTTGATGAACGGGGCGACGGAGAAGTAGAATATATAGTCGGTGAAGAAGTTGAAGTTCTCTATTGAATACATGCGACAGGGCAAAGATGGGAATAACAATTGCTGCCACCGCGTAACAACCGTTCCGGATGTCTGCTTGGCACACCAACCAGTCAGACTTGTGACTTTTCTTTTCTTCTTCTTGTTGTACTTTCTTTTTCTTCAGACTATCCGCAATACACTGATACCTCCTGATCGACCTCGCAGGGCTGCCAATACAGGATGGAGCACGGAGGACGGAATCTCAAACACAAGCCAGAGATGTTGAGATGAGAGCTCCGTTGTGACCCGTACCGAGTGTAGAAGGAGTCACAGAAGCTGAAAGAAGCAGACGCACTGACACAATGGCAATACTACACAATCAAACCTTATTACAGGTTTTAAGATGGTTCACGGAGTAGCTGGAGATGGAGCTGTGTTGAGATGGAGATGAGCAGCTGGATGTGCCGATGCGAGCAGAAAACCAGGCTGCTTTGTGTTTCTTTTTTCTTTTTCCTTCTTTTTCTTTCTATTTCAATTGGTCTTGAGAAAAGTCTTCACTTCTACAACCCAACAGCGAATACGGAAATCCGGTACGACAGCCGCCCAGACATCCACACTGCACTTGCTCATTACCGGCGCGACGGACGCGTTTTAGGTTTACTAGTCAGGTACAGACTATTGTATTTGTAGATATGTACAGAGGAGATTGTTTGATTCTCTTTGTCTTTGATCTGCATTCAAGAATCAAAGAAATAAAAGTCAAGGACGAGTCAAGACAAGCCAAGGGAGACTCACATGGACGACATGCGTAATAGCAAAGCCGCAATAACAACTATTAAAACACATGGACTTTCTTTCTAGGGCGATAGAGAAGCCACAACGAGTACGAATACACAGCGTTAGCGGTCTTTAGCACCTGCGATAGCGAGGATAGAGTGACATCCCTACATAGTTTGTACAAAAGGACCAAATTACCCCTGGCCGAGTCGACCCTGACTGTGATCCTTCAACATTGGTACTTTGTACTATTTCACTTGATTTAATTTGTATCGTGTTTATTTACTTGAAAATAGACATAACGTAACTGAGCATTGTCGCATCTACTGATCTGATGTGTACCACGATGGTCGCTCGGTCCGCGGACAATTCTCGCCGTGTCTCTAACCTGCCATCTGTCTGTTCTTTGCATGTCTCATCTATCGCGTCTCAGTATTTTAAAATCTGAAATTCAATATCGAGTGTCTCAGTCTGCCCTTCTTTGACCTCGGCATTGTCCCTGACCATCTCCAACTTGTTGTCTTCAGCATCGCGATGTTGTCGCAAAGCTGCCTCTGTTCTTGCCTCTTCTCCAATTCAATCCAATACTCCAATTCACCAAGTGATACTCCGTGTCCAGATACTCTATCATGTACCTCTACCGCGTGTTTCAGCCTTTGGATGGCGGGGCGTCTACGGCATGCGAGAAGAATGAATGCAACCCTACGACGTAAGAGGCAACACTATTGCCTGTTTATTCAGTACTCAGTATTTCTACTCTCGGTCTCCAACTTCTCTGCGTCTCTGCCAATCGACTCTGAACGAGCAGCGACTGGCCAAGGTTGCAGTTCAGGTCGATCCATCTAATTAGAGTAGAGAACAGAGCCAGTCGAGAGGCAAGAGGTAAGAGGCAAGACAGGCAGGCGCAGCGTATATTTAGATATTAGCGTGAAGGTATGTACCTTGTATCTTTTCAGTCCAAGGCTTGGCTCGTTGACGTAGGCTGACTCCGTATTCAAGAGGAAAGTAGTCTGCAGCAGCAAGACCAAAAAGGCAAGACGGAGGCCGCGGAATGTCGCAAGGTTGCAAGGTCCAAGGCAGGCGCGATTGGGATGAAATAAGCCTCCTTCTTGTTTCTGTTCGTCTGTTCTCTGTTTTCAGAATATCCTCTCTCTATCAAAGGAAGGCACGGAGTGCACATACCGAAATAGGGTAGATTCTGCTCTCTTTGCTCTCCTTTGCTCTCTTTGCTCTCCTTTGCTCTCTTTGCTCTCCTTTGCTCTCTTTGCTCCTTCCCTCTTCAAACACCAACGCGGCTCTAAATTCCTCGTGGGATGACCCCTTTGACGCCCTTCTGACGTCCTGACATCCTTCTGCCATCTCTACCATCTCAGACATCTCAGACATCTCAGACATCCTGCACTCTCTTCCCTCGCGTCTTACCCTCATCCTGTTCCTCATCTCGTCTCGCGCCCTCATTCTTCTTCTGTACTTCTTTTCTTTGATTATTTGGTTTTTGACAGTTGGACATCTAATATCGGCATATTGCCTCTCATCCTCCTCCTCGCTTCGTCCCACGTTCGGGGTAAATTCTTATTTCCACTTGATTCTCCTCGACTGGTCTTTCTTCTCTGTTCTATTTCCAGATCTAATTCATAAACTTCTTTCTTTCTATACTTGTCTTTAACGCGGCCCGCAGGCATAGACTACTGGACCACATCTTCTTTGTCGAGTCTCTTTTGTCATCTTCTCATCTTCTCATTCTCATACTTTTTCTCATTTCACACACTCTCCCTCCTTAATACTTTGTATTACGCGCATCCCGTCCCGCGCATGCGCATTGCATCTGCATTGATTGCTCTTGGCCTCGTCTGCCCGACACACCGCAACCACGTTTCTCCTCCGCTCGTTTTCGCTTTCTCTTGCTTTCTCTTTGGCGTTTCCGCGTTCTACTACCGCCCACGCTCTCTAAAACTCATTTAAAACTCATTGCTTGTACACCATTTGCCTGCATCTGCATCTGCACTCACCTGCGCTTCACCGAATACAGCATCCGCTCCTGCATGGCCACGCCTCGACTACATCCTTTTTCCTAGCCACGCCCATACACCCACCTGCGTGTACACTCTCCCGCATATGCCCATCTGCCTGCAGGCACACTGCAGCCCGGCGTCTTCGGAACGCTGCTTGATCGTGGATATTAGGTCTTAATAACACGCTTCCATTAAGATTGCAATTCCATCTCGGGAGCGCCAAAGCAGGGCCATCCTTGATTCAGCCGAGAGCATCTTACACAGCACCGCATATTCAGTATACGGCACGATAACACTCACCTACACGCCATGGCCTACTCTTCCTCCTCCCCGTTCATGCCCTTACCCGGCAGCACAGGCGGCAGCATGCTCAGCACCATGCCCATGTCCAGCAATATCAACACGCCTTCGTCCCGCGCAAAGCTTTCCAAAGCCTTGCCTGCGCCTCCTCCCGCGTTGGACAAACCGGTTCCTGTTCCTTCCAGCTCCGACAGTACGCCCACCCTTCCTCTGCTGCCCCGGACATCTCCCTCGCAGCCCGTGTCACAGTCCCTTGCTATCAACGCCTTTGGCATTGCTGCTCCAGCTCCAGCTCCAGCTCCCAACTCATCCAACTCCTACACTCCATACAGCCCGTATAATGCCGCCCAGCCCGGCTCGACAAAACTCACAAAAAAGCCTGTGCCGCCCATCATTCGAAAGATGCCCGGCACCATGACCTCTGGACGGCCTTCTCCATCCAATCCTCCATCTTCTGCTCTTCCTGAGCTCCCTCCACCACCCCCACCGCCAGATAAGACTGCACGGGACACATACACTCAGCCGCAGCGTACAGAAGTACAGCCCCAGCTGCCGCCCAAGAACACTTTCGCCAACACCAGCCAGCAAGGCCCGGTCTCTCCGATTTCTCCCTCTTCCATCGGACCCATTCGCCGTCGCCCCGTAGGCAACTCAGTAGGGAACTCTTCTCCAGCACGCAGCGACCAGACCAAGTCTCCTCGTCTGCCTGATCTGCCCAGCTTTGACAGTTTTGGAAGCCTCAGCAAACTCCCAAGCAACACGTCTCCGACGTTCTCGCCGCAATTCGAAAACCGCACCGACGCATCTTCGGACACCCAGTCGCAGACCAAAACAGTGCGCCCGTCAGACGTTTATCAGGAAGAGGCCGCCGATGCCGACCACCCCGAAAACACGCGAGTAACTTCCATCTCGAGCATCCTGTCTGCATACTCGGAGGACTCGTCAGCTTACCCCGGACTGTCGTCGTCGACGTCAGACGGCACCATCAGCACCAACACCTCGTCATACACATCCCAGGGCAAGGGTCTGCCTGCACAGCTGTCGCCAGGACTTCCGCGGTCGCCGGGCTTCAACGAGAAGGAGCAGTCGGCGCTATCGTATCTACTTGACGGATACGCAGACGACGACATGCCCGACTCGCTGACAAGTGCAGTGGCGAGTCCGAAGAGCCTGACGAGCCCCAATGCGGACGAATACGACCCGTACGCAGACGACTCGTACTACAACTACCAGCGGACCCTGACAAAGGCGGACATTCAAAACCAAAACGCCCAAAACGCCAACGAAAACAAGAACTTGTCCGATGTGACACAGGCCCCAGTAAACAAGGTGCAGGAGCAAACTCAAACAGCGCAACCCCAGACACTGCGGGCAACCCCAAGCGGTACAAGCTCGATAACTCCAACCACTTCGACCTCCACGGCCCTCCCCCCACGTTCGACATCTCTTGCGCGTACACCAGACAGTTCTGCTCCTACTTCTGACCTGTATGCACGGCGACTGGGAGGCGCATCAGCGGGCCCATCCATTCCGGAGCTGAGACTCAATCCAACGTCAGCTTCTGCCAGCGGTGCCGGCACTAGTGCTGCAGCTGCAACTACAACAGGTGCAGCTGCATCGAGCACCGCACATGCAGCTAGAGCTGACGCGGACAACCTCCACCAACGACTGCAATCACAACCCCAATCACAAACACAACCACAAAGACAAGAAGCACAAACAAACACCGTTCTCGCCCCCGTTGCACCGTCCAAGGACGAGGGTTACGTCCCCTACCGCCTGCCAACCAACCCGCCTCCACAGTCTCCTCTGCCCAGTCTGCCGCCCAAGGCCAATTTTGATACCACTTCGGACCGCGACGACATCCCGCCGCGCCCGCGCCCCAAGTCCCCTCCACGCCCTGGTCTGTCCCTTGCCGTGCCAGGTGGCCTGCCGGGTCGCAACATTCGCCCGTCGCGCCAGAACAGCCCTGCAACGACACCGGCCACCACGCCGCTTGCGACGACGCCCAAGGTCAGCCCCGGACCCAGCCCTGGACTCGGAATCGACTCAGCTGCAGGTGCCTCCCCTAATGCCGATTCACCATCACTGTCGGCGACCATGGGCACCGGCCTGTCGAAGATTGAGGCCAAGATCACCTCGAGCGTGAAGCGCAAGGAGATTCCCTCCAAGGTGCCAACCGACAAGCAGTCGCAGTCGCAGTCGCAGTCGCAGCCAAAGCGCCTCCCTACGCCAGAGTACGACAACGATCAGCCGACCATCGCCCAGCCATCTTCTTCCACAGCCCGGAATGGAAACGCGGCCGGACTGTCTGTGGTATCGACCGCCCTGACCATGCCGGCATCAAGTGGCAGCTCAGCCACTGCCGTCAACGCGCCTGCATCGCCAGAGGCATCGCCCACACGGTCGCCTGCCGAGTCCGTCACACCGACACCAAAGATCAGTCTCAACAGCCCCCTGCCGAAGCCTGCCGCCTTTGGTCTTGTTGGGCGGGACATTCGGCCTGCGAAGAAGCAGCCTGAGCAGCCCCAGCAGGCCCAGCCTCAACCACAACTGCAACAATTCGCACCGCGCACCTCATCACACAATGCGCCTGCTGCAGCCACGACTCCGTCCTCGAACCCGTACACAAGTGCAGCCCAACCAATTGCCACTGATACCAGCAGCCAGGTGACCATCAAGGCTGTCGACCCCACCCCGACGATTCTGTACAACGGCCGGCAGCAGCAGGATGAGAGACAACTGTCTAGTCGCGGCTCGAATGACGATGCGCCTCTTGCACCAGGCATGCCGCCTGCGTTCCCATCATACACTGTCACAGAGCCGGGCGTGAACGGCAGTGCTGGCACGGAGCTGGTGATCACGCCCGACACGGTGTTTGCCGCGCCGCCGCCGTCGCTGACGCACTTCAAGTGCATGCAGGGCCACCGCGGCATGTTCCGCGACCCCAACATGAACTACCCGCTGAGCTGCCAGACATGCCAGGCGTTTGAGCGGTCGGTGCGCTGGCGTTGCAAGTGGTGCTACGTGCGCATCTGCACGAGCTGCCGCGACGTGCTGCACACGCACGCCACACACGACCTGACGAAGCTGATGCAGTTTATCAAGAACCCAGAGTCGCTACAAGAGGCCAAAGAAGCCCAGCAGCAGCAGCAGCAGCAACAGCAGCAACAACAGGAAATGAAGCGGCAGATCCAGCAACAAATGCAACAGCAGATGGATAGCATGGACTCGGGCTATGAAGGCGACGGCCGGATGCGGTCGCGCGGCGGATCGTCGACCGACTTGCCCGTCATCCGCGAAGCATAAGCTTTGACGACTGTCTATGAACATCTGTCTCTGGCTCATCAGATCTGTCTCATCTTTGTCTTTTCAGATCTCATCTTCACGTCATCACGTTCATTGGCTTTTTGGATATAATGTCTCATATCTCAAGATGCCATTTCTTTTTCGTTTTCTTCAATTTTCATGTCTTGCATTTTACTATCAACTCACGCTGCCATCCTTTATCAGAACCTCCCATCTGTGCATCTCTTTTGTCTTTCCTTTGTCTTTGCATGACGGCGATATACGGCCTCTATACGACATACACGAGCTCGAGATGATTTATCCCGATTTCTTTATATCATGTCATTTACATTATTTGCATTATCAAATATACTCTATATAGACGATCATACAAAATACCATTTTCGTTAATCAAGCATGTGTAAAGGAAATATAAGTGTAGGAAAATACAAAGAAAAGACCGTTACATTGCCAGCTAGACGGTATTAGTGCTGGTGTTGTTAGTGCTGTTAGACGCTGTAAGTGCCAGCTGTGGCTTATCTTATCGGGCGCATAAATGAGCCAAAACAAAGTGGACCAATGAGGTCACTTCCTTCATATATCACTTACTACCACCATGCAATCACAGCTCACATTTCAGTCTTTAGTCTTGAGAATCGCGAGTCTTTGAACCTCAAGTTACCAGTCCAACAATGCCAATACCACCGCCACCTTCCCGGCAGACCGCAGCGCCGCCAGCAGCAGTCGGTCTCTCGCGGACGCGTTCTCTGCGCCGGCCACAAGCGACAGGCCTGCCAGGGGCATCGACGACGACGACGATAACATCATCAACCTCATCATCGACCTCATCACGAATGCCAACGAAGCTGGCATCAACGGCTGCTCAAGTTAAAAACACATCGCCCACACGCCTGCCCTCCAAGTCGACACGAGCCATACCGTCTGCTCCTACACGCCTTCGCACAGCCGCAGCAACGTCTACATCAACGACTTCCACGACGTCAACGACATCGACAACCTCGAGGACAGCAAAACCCCCATCCTCGTCGCGCACACACCTTCTTGGACCATCGGCACCACAAACAGCGCCACTTTCAGGGATTACAACTACAAATACGACTGCACGCCGACCTTCGTCGTCGGGTGGCGTGCCTGCATCGCCGGGAGGACCACGAACAACATCAGGTTCAGGCCCGACGGCAGCTGCACGAGGCCACACCCGTACTCGGTCGGCAGTGACATCTGCAGCTTCGACATCGCCTACTTCACCTACACGGCGAGTCGCGCCCGGAACTGGCCCGGCACGTCCAACCCGCCATCCCCTTACAGGAGCCCCGGTCCTGCGTCCGCCGTCGGCACAGTCAGTCCAGTCTTCATCGGGAGGAAGCAGTTCTGGCGTGCGAGCACCAGGAACTGGGCGAGTACCGTCAGGAACATCTACAGGTACAGCTACATCTGCATCAAGAGCTCCGAGCAGGGCGCAACGGGAAGCTGCTACGGCTACGACTGCCGGTCGGCCACGAACACGCGACGGCGCTGCCGCGAAACCGGCCTTCAATACACTACAGCAGCACTACTCGCCCGCCAAAAATGCAGCCCCAAAACCGCGCGTCGCCGCCATCCTGGCACCGCCCGCTTCGCCCTCCAAGAAACCGGCCAACGTCGCGCTGTCCGCCGAGACGAGCCGCCTCCAGACACACCTGCTGCAGCTGCACATGATGCACAGAGATGCTGCTGAGGTATCGGCCGAGTGGCACGCGTCGGCGCGCCGCGTCTTGATCGACACACGGTTTACCGCGCTGGCTGCCGACCATGCCGAGCTGGCGCAGATCACAGCGCGGCGCGCCGAGGCGGCCAATGCGGCGGCGCTGCAGGACTGGGCGTCGTTTCGGGGCGACAACGGGATGACGCTGGAGGAGAAGATTCAGGTGTTGGACGAGGTGCTGGCTGGGGTGTGGTCTCTTGCTGGCGAGTCGCACTCATCCCACTCGTCTCACCCTACTTCTACAAGTCGGTACGCACACGTTGTGCGCCGGTTTGAGCGGTGGGCGCAGAAGACAGCCGCACAGGTCGAGGCGCGGCGAGGGATCCAGTCTCTCAACGACCTGGACGATCTGTCAGACGACGAGGAGGGAGCCGCGGCGCTTTTGCTGTCCAACGAAAAGGAGCCGCTGCTGGGCGCGTCGTGGCACGAAGAGTGCGGGCAGCTGGCGCGGCGTCTGCAAGGGTGGCAGGGACAGCTGGAGATGCTGGGCCGAGGTGTGGTCGACGACAAAGCCTCTGCAAGCAGTTCGGACAGAGAAGCCCTGCCCAGCCTGGTGCGGATGCTGTCGGGGTGCATCGGACTGGTGGCGGGCATGCTGGAGGAGCTGCGGGTGATGCAGCAGCTCGAGCGTGAGGCTGCTGAGCAGGAGCTGGCCTGGGTGCGGCGCATCAATGCGGCAGCTGGCGTGGGCGGCGACGAGCAGCTCGAGGGCGATGCAAACAAGGCCCGCGCAGGTGCCATTTGGCGGACAATCTAGAACAGCTAATGTACGGTGCATCCACGGTGGTCTACCAACACTGCATAATCATAATCATAATACCATTATCATTCATTGGCGTTTATTGAATTGTAGGAAATAAAATAAAAAACGTCGCTTCGTCAGATGAACAGACTGCAATCACACCGTACGAGGCACAGCCATGGACTTTTGCAGATAGTCGAGCACGCTCAGCGCGGCCTTTTCGCGTGCGGCCTTTCTGGTGTAGACGTCCTGGACCTCGCCGACGCCGGGCGGCAGAACAATTGACGGGGCAGAGTCCTTGCTGTCTTTGGGCTTGCCATTCTTCGGCTTGTTGGGGACGAGCGTGATGCGCCCGCTAAAGATGCCCTCGGCACCCTCGTTGCCTGGCTTGAGGTCGTCCTTGGGGTTGCCCGCCTTGAGCAGCCTGCACAGGATCTGCAGACGCTCCCAGTTCGTAATGTCTTCAAAGTTGGCCGTGATTCCGACCGCGGGCGACTTGGCCTTGACAGGCGCGTGGCCGTTGCTATTGACCCGTGGCGCGGGGTGGTTTCGGAGTCCCTGTGTCGGCGTCGGTGGAATGGCACCCGAGGTCTCTCCTGCATTGCGCGCTGGCGGGGGGTTATCGTCGCCATCACTGCTTGAACTGCTGTCTCTGCTGCGCGGCCGTCTCCAGGATGCCATGGACTGCACGCGATCCTGCGATGACGACGATGCAACCACTGGGTTGGATGTGGTGTAGAGGGAGCTGAGAGTGTTTGTGGGCTCTGCTTTAGGTTGGACTGGGAGTAGAGCTGCCGGCAGCGGAGGTAGTAGTGCGGGCTGAACAGGCTGAACGGGCTGAACATGTTGAACCAGCTGTGGAGGCTGCTGTTGGAGCTGCTGCTGCTGCTGGAAAAGGGGAAGTGGCAATTGTGACGACTGCGACTGCGACGGCGATGGCGATGGCGACTGTGGCGGGGGATGGCCAAGGTGGCTCTGCTGTCCGGGCGACGCATCTCTAAGCAACGTCTCGGAAAAGAGCCTCTTTGACGGCAAAGTCTGCGATGCTGGAGATGGCATTGAAGGTGGCATTGGAGGCGGCATTGGCGAAGCCATGGACACTGAGCTGGCACGAGACACTGGCCGCATGCCAGCGCCAAACGTAAAGGTCACTGACTTGCCGTCCGAGGGCATGTAGCTGTTTGCCATGAGCCACTTGCACGCACTGCGCGCAGCGTACTGCCGCGCATCCTTCTTGCGCACATACAGGCCCGTGTCGGACCGCGCGTCTTTGTTCGGGCCGTCCTTGGGGATATCGGGAAACCACTGGTCGGGCGCCTCGCGGATCTGGCAGCGGAACCGCCACAGCGGCGAGTTGCTGTACGGGCGCACTGCCTGCTCTTCGTCGTACTTGGGCGGCACATGTGCGCCTCTGTATGTTTGTGAGTATCCTGTTTGTTAACTTTCTGTCTCGTTGATTGAGATATCATGAGATTGTTGACTCACTCATGAGCAGGCTGACCCAGTCGTTGTCGCCAAGGTCGCTGTCGTCTACTGGCGCTGCAGCTGGCGTCGGCGGCCGCGGCACGAGCACTGCCAGAGCCCGCCGCTCTTCATCTGTCAAGGCTGCTGGCCATCCATGCACCCTCAGATACTCCTCCTGCTCGGCGATCCAGGCCTTGAGCGGCTCAAACGAGAACTCGCCGGCGTTTGACGCTGGCCGACTGGCCATGGTGGCGTATTTTGTGCGTGTGTGTAATCGCTTGTTCCGCTCACACCAGGACTCGGTATTGATTGTGTAATCCTTGAGCTCTTTGCCTAGCCTACAAGACAGCACTCAAAAGAAGCTCATGTCGTTGTCAGTTCTGAGCTTGACACGGTTCGCTTGGTGAATTTGGTGCAAAGGAAGGTGCGCCGTGTACCCCACTTTGTACTATACGCCCAGAGTCGCAGCACGGTCATGACAGTTGTGAGCACCACGGACCACTGCATATGTGCTGTGTGCAATCTATTGATAATGGTAGAGATTGTCACTCATAGGCACTGCATATCAACTGCTTGGTTTGCATTATTCTGTGTATTATGATGGCACTTTTTGTGCTTTTTAGACGTCGCTTTCTCGCGACAGTGCTGCCTTTCAGCCCGACAACTCGCTCTTGACGACGATGACGAGCTTGAAGATGATATATATGTAGAAGTAGCAGGAAGATGGAAACAAATAAAGAAAGATGTGAACAAAATAACGCCGGTCCCTGACTATGGCTTGAGTAGATGGACTGTTGCCCGGATGTGGCTTCAAGACGCAGCGACGACAATGGTAGGTCAGCAAGACGGTCGGCCAAAAGTAACTTTGGCAGCGCTCTCTTATGCCAGATACCGTCCAAAGCCAAGCTGTCTCTGCATGCACATGCTCACACAGAGCAGACGCGAGGTGCCGCACAGCCTGGATATCGTGACAGCAAACAGCGTCGCCATCAACCCATTCACTCGCCACCACCCTCGGCAGCCCCTGGGCTTCTACTCCGGCTGCGACGAGCTACCCGTCCGCCGCCTGGTGGTCCGCGTCTTGGTCTTGACTCACTACGGTCCCGGTCACCGCCACGGCCACCCTTGTCGCCTCTGTCGCCTCTGTCGCCGCGGCCCCGGTCACGACCGTCCCGTCCATCACGACCCTCGCGCTCACCACGGTCGCCGCGTCCCTTGCTCGGTGGTGGCCGCACAAAGGCAAAGTCCACCGACACAGTCTGGTCCAGTAGTTTTGTGTCGTGCGCGCCGTCAATGGCTGCACGGGCCTCCTTCAGTGTCGGGTACTCGATCAAGCAGTAGCCCTAAAACGTCAGTTTTATCGATTCTCAATCCCAAGCGGAAAGGCAAGTCCAACCATACCTTTGCGTAACCCGTCCGGCGGTCCAGGTTGAGGTGCATGTTCTTGATGTCGCCAAACTCGGAAAACATGTCGTGCAGCGCCTCCTCGTCGGCCTCTTCGTGTACGTTTGCCACCATGATGATCCAGCCCTCAATCGACCGCACAGCCGTTGCATTTTCGTGCGTCTGCATTTCTGCCGTCCGAGGGCCAGCGGCTGCGTCGCCACTGTTGCCCTCCTGGCCAGGCGACACCACGTCGTCGATCTCCATCGCGGCGTCGGCCATGTTGTTGTCTGGTCGGCGTTCAAGATGCTTTCGAGGTAGTTGGTAGTTGTTACGTATGCAGTGTTGGAGGAGGATATGCGCCGTGTTCGAGTTTGTAGAAAGTCGAGTAAGATGTCGCGAACCGTCGTCGTCGTCGTTTGCATCAACAGCTCGATGCGCAATTGCCTTGGAACTTACAGTGCGGCGCAACAAAGATTTTCCCCCGCCGCCTCAGGCCGTTCCTTCCCTGAAAACCAGCGAGCGACTTCCCCAAGTCCCCTGCAAAGCTAGCTCTTTCCACGCTAAAACGCCAAGTTCCAGACTGCTGGAGCTCGTTTTCAGCCGATTGAGCTGCGCCAGCGCGGCAAGGTACCCCCACTGCTCCACTGTTTACTTTCGCGCCGCTCACCCCAGACACGGAAGGCGCGTGTTGACATTCAACTCTTTCTGGCCGTAGTCGACCGCCAACTTGAGCATTCTGACGACACACGACCACAATCGCAGCACAACACTGTCGCATGCACATACTTTCACTAGTATCTATATGAAATACCGAGTCTACCCTACACATCGACTATACCTAATCAACATACCACCCTGCGCACAGCACTATGCTGCGCCGCCCGCCCACAGTCCTCGGCATCACCGTCGAGGACATTGCCTCCTACGAAGACAGACTCCGAGTGCAGCACGAACAGCAGCAACAGGAGCGCATTCGGCGCATGCAGCTGCACCAGCAGCAAAACCGCATCTTTGGCCAGAACCCGCAGCACATGCTAAGCGCACAGCAGCAGCAGCAACAGCTCCAACAACAGCGCATCCTCGGCGGCGGCGCCGTATTCGGTGATCCAGGGAAGCCACTTGGCAGCGGCGGACCCTCTGCTGCTGCACTAGCATCCTCGCAGCTTCTTCACACTGGAAACGGCGTGGATGACAGCAGCCTCGCCTCTCAGACTTCACAGCCATTCTCGTCGTCGTCATCACCACCGCCGCCGCCGCCATCGACAGAGACATACCACTACCAGCGCCAGCGGCACCACATGTCCGCTGCTGCCATGTCATCAGCCGCCGCGAGTAGAGCCGCGTGGCGCTGGGCACAGCAGCAGGGTCAGCGGCACCATCAGCAAGGGCCCTTTTCAGGCGGCTTCAACGAGGAAGAAGAACAAGACGAAGAGGAGGAGGACGGGGAAGAGGAAGAGGACGATGGCCGGGAACAGCTTTTGGGTCGGCAGCCAGGCATGCATTATCGCCCACAAGATGATGATCTTGACGGAGTAGCCAACGAACTCCTCTTGGATTCAGACGATGGCCAGATGGATGTCGAGTACCACGAAGGGGAAGACCAGCAGAACCAGGCCCCACAACCCGCACCGTCTCGGATACGACAGCGAGGCGGGACTCTAGGTTCTGCACCAGCAGCACAACCGGCTACTTCCTCCTCGGCAGCGGCAGCGGCAGCACGACGGAGAAGAGGTGGCGCAACAGCAGCGGCACCTACATCAAGGCGAGCTCCCTCTGCACCGTCTGCGCCGGCTGCGCAGCCTGTCAACACGCCCCAGCAGCAACAGCCGCAGCCTGCACATATGATGGCGACACCGCCCAACAACGGCGGCAGCGGTGGCGGCGGCCCGGCCTTGACAGGAGGACCAGTGCCACCGCCTGTCCACCACCCTTCACACCACCCGAGACAGCCAAGCAATGCGGGCAGCACTGGAAACAGCGGCAGCACCAGCCAGGCTCATCTCCAGCAGCAGCACCCAACATACTACCCAGGTTCATCAGCCCCCATGGGGCCACCGCCGGTGATGCGCCAGCCACATGCCGCTGCTGCAGGACCTGGGTCACGACAGCAGCAGCATGCCAATACTACCCCATCCGAGGGCCGGGCAACGCGTGCTCGCGACGATCGCACGGCAGGCACAGGCTCGGGTGGTGCTGCAGGGCGTACGCGGCGGTAGATGTGTTGAAGTACTTGATGATATTACAATGATAATGAATTTTGGATACATACACTTTGGCCTCGTTCTTGGGGCTATGGATTATTTCTACCATGTAGTGATGTGTTACTATCTACAGGTCGCTCTACTGCATATATTGACAATGTAACTATGACCATATTTGATTTTAGGACTCCAGAAGAAGACAAAAGGACAGGTAGCGAGAAATAACAAACTCCGGTTTCATGGATGAATAGGCAAACCGAAAGCACGCTGCTGAGAGACTAAAAAAAGAACGGCAAGTGACCAGAATAGAATAAATAATAAGAGAATAAGAGGACAAAATGTTAAAATAAAGCAACATATTGAAGGGGAATAAAAGATTCTTTTCTTGATAACACCATGAAAGAGAGACAAAGGAGAAGTCAATAAGAAAGGCACGAGAATGAAAAAGATCATCTTGAGAATTAGAAACAGAAGTAGTCAACAATGCCTTTAGACAAAAATAATGGTAAAGACTGCAAAACCAACCGCCCGCCGCCCTGTGATTGTGGTAATACTAGGGCTTTTGCTGGTACAAAACAACAATTAAGAAGAGAGTGAAGAAGGAGTACGGGATGGGGTTGTAAAGGTGAGCGAGTGAAGAAAGTATGTGTGGGTGATAGAAGAGTCTGCAGGACTACCATTTCTATTTGCTAGCAGGCTTCGTCTTGAATTTGATGAATATGGGCTTCGAGGAGGGCGTTGCCGTCGAAGGCTTAGCAGCAGATGGCTTGGCTGCGGTGGACGGCGTAGAAGAGCGAGGCGCCGGGGTCGAGGCGGACGATGACGAGCCGGGCTTACTGGACTTATCAGGTCTATCAGCACGGTCAGACTTGTCGTTCTTATGAGATCTCTCGGACCTCTCAGACTTATCCGGCCGGTCAGACCTTTCAAACCGCTCGGATCTCTCATGCCGCTGATCTCTGTCGCCCCTGTCGGCAGAAGACGAGGGCCGTGGACTTGCGCTGCCACTCGTAGAACCGGGCAGTGGCTTGCGAATCGCTGACGACAGCTTAAGAGACGACGACTTGCTGACCGGCGGCTTAGACGATGATGCGAGAGTCGACGAGAACGGCGACGACGTCGTCTTCTTACTGTCGGGCGTCGCCGACGACCGCCAACCGGATGAGTCGCCCTTGAGAGCAGGTAGCGTCACTGACGGCGAGGGTGTTGGCCGCTTCTGCTGGTGGTGTGATCGGTCCTTATCTTTGTCCCTGTCCGAATGGTAATGGCTGCTATGGCTGTTGCTGCGGCTGTGGCTGCTGCTCTGGTTGCCGTGGTGCTTGGACGACGATTGGCTGCTGGGCCCGGGTGTGGCCGAGCCGCGCTGCTTGTTCGACGATGATGACGTAGACATTGGTGTCGACGACTTATGGAACGACCCCGAGCCCGCCGACCGGATCGTATCGCCCGATCCCTTGGACGGTGAGGTGCGGCCGCTCAACCAGTTGCTAGCACGCGAGCTCAGCTTGCCATGGTAGTTAGCGGGCAGCTTGATCTTAAGCATCTTGCGAGGCCGACTTGGGCTTGCATCACCATCTTCTTGCCGCTTGCGCTTGTTGGGTGACGCCAGTGACGCCGAGGACGGTGGTGCTAGCGAGGGTAGAGGCGACCGAGCCACTCTAGAAGCCGCCGCCGTGCCGTAGTCGCCAAAGTTGGCTGCTGGCGTCGGCGACTTGGCGAGGCTGGCCACAGATGAAGAAGAAGACGAGGCCGACACTGCACCACCGCCAGCAGTGCTGCTGCTTCCGTTTGCTGCCGCTGTGGGCTTGCGCTGCACTGCGGGAAGTACGGAGATTGACTCAGCTACTGTCTCCTTGGCCTCTTTCTTAATAGCAGGGGCCGGTGATGGGGACGGTGCAGGAGCAGGCTTTGCAGAAGATGCCTTGACTGGCGATGCTTTGACTGGTGAAGGCTTTACTGCCGCAGGTGGTGCCGTGCTTGACTTGGCCGGGGCAGATGGAGTTCCGGCACGCGGAGGCACGGATTCAGATGCTGCTGCAGCGGAAGTAGGCTTGCGAATGAGAATAGGCGTACTTGCACGGCTGCCACCTGCACTTGCACTGGGTTTGGGGGCAGGCGTAGCTGTAGCAGACGCAGGTTTGGCAGCTGCAGAGGCAGCAGGTGTGGCGGACGCAGCCGAGTTTGCCCCAGAATTCGAAATCGAGATCCGGCTCGTCTGAAGCTTGATCTTTGGCAATGTCGTCTTCTTGGGTGCAGATCCAGGGAGCGCAGTGCGCTGGCCTGGTGTCGGGGTGCCGCCAAGGTCTGGAAGAACGGATGCTGCCTTCTGAACAGCGCCGGTTGTTGCGGCAGATACAATTGTTGCTGCCACTGCGGGCTTCGGAGTTGCGGCAATTGCAGATGCAGGGGTGGCTGCTGTTATGCTGATCTTGTTTGCCGACGTTGACAGCGGAGGCAGCGTGATAGGCCCGCCAATCTTGGCTAAAGCCGGTATGGCGGCTGCCGCAGGGGTGCCAGGCACAACAGCAGCCTCTGGCAGCTCCTTATCCTTTAGAGGGCGCTGGAACTTCTTGAAGTCGATGATACCGGTGCCAACACGTCTCGTTGCCTTCCACATTGTCGGGTGCTTAACAGTGAGGAGTAGGGAGTGGTCGCCGTCAAACATAATCTCCAGCAGGTCCAGAAGATTGCGCTTCTCGGCACAGCCGGTGAGAGGGGAAAGAGCAGCCTCCCAAAGAGCGGCCAGCAAATCTTTGTTCTCCTTGACGGCGTCTTTTAGGGCGGCAACGGCTGCGTCAATACTCTCGCGACGAGCGTGTTCTTCTTGGTGCTTCTTGGTGACTGTATCGCCCTGAACAATAATCAGGCCACCAGTGTCGTCGTCGTCATCGTCTTCCTCGTCAATGTCCATTGCGTCAGCGTCCTTCTCCTTCTTCTTGAGCGCCTTTGCGTCAGTACCACTGACACCGTTGGCTTTGGGTGCGCTCGCATTGCCTTCGTGCTCGCCAAAAGCAATCGATGCCAGGCCCTTGCAGAAGAGCTTAAACAGCTGGTCGCGGACAAAGGGCGAGCAGTGTCTCGTCATGGTAGCCAGGAAGAGCTTGAGGATGGTGGGACGCAGCATAAGACCCAGCTCAATCAGAGCCTCAAAGGCCTTGATCTGAACAGTATCCATGGTACCGTCCTGCAGGTAGCGCACAAATTCGAGGGCGTCGATCGGGATGACACCAGTCTTCATCAGCCGCGTCTTGGCTTCTAGGGCTGCCGTCGTCCATACATTTTGGTACGAACTGGTCCACTCGTCCATGCGACGGTATCTCTCAATCTCTGACAGTGCAGAGTCTAGCAGCATGCGATCCTCCGTGTCAATCTCCATGCGTTCAATATCCGCACCAAGGTTGAAGCCGTCGTCGTCGTCGCTCATTGCATCATCAAAGGTAAGCACCATGTCCATTGGCTTGCTCTTTCCGTTGCCATTACTGTTGCTGCTGCCGTTGGTGGCAGCCTTGCCAGTCGGCTGCACAGCGCAGAAACTGTTGGCCAAGGCGATCAACACCTTTGCAACAAAGAGGTGATCCGAGAACAGGTTCTGCGAGTTGTTATTGAATCGCAAAAGATCGAGCAGAAACTTTTGTGCCTCGCGTGGCCGCTTATCTTCGTATCGCACATTGGACACTGCATCAATGATGGCCGTCTGCACCCAGTACCGCCGCATGTCTGTAAAGTCGTTGGGTTTCGTCGTCGCATCATCGTAGCAGTGCAGGTGGCGGAACACGTGCATCAGCTGGTCAAGGCCGCGGTAGACAATGTCGGCTCCGGGCTTATCGTCGCCGTTTCCATTGCCATTGCGGCCGTCTGCGCCATCGCCGTTTTGATCGCCATCGTTTCCGGCTCCGTTTTGGGCATCGTGTGCCTTCCAGACTTGCCGCGCGAGGTTGTTCGCAGCCATTGTCCGTAGGCCGTGAAAGTAGCGCTCATCAAAAAGAGTTCGAGTGAGAATGGTAGCCGACATGGCGTGCTCACGGATCCGTGACAGGTACAGAAGAGTGTCTTGTTGAGCAACAATATCACGATCCTGTTGCAGCTGCGAGAGATACATCCAGGCCGGCATGTTGGTGTTCATCCGACAGAGCCACTCAAAATCGCTGTCGATCCGAATCCATTCATATGACTCCTGGTCCATATTCTTTTCATCTTGCTCGGTCCAGTCGATGAGGTCCCAGTTGGCCATATCGTCTGGCGTGTCGAGTTTGTCGCCCAGCGAGAATACTATGGAATCCTCGCCGCCTTCCGCATTACCGCTTTCGTTGTTGGCTGCCGCCGCCGCCGCACGCTCCCGGTTCTTACGGTTTCTCTTAAGCCGCTTGTACTTGGTATTGTACGGAATATCGAACTTGGCTCCGCCAGTCAACGCGGCATCTTCGCGGATTTCCACTATGTGCTCGTACGGCGTACCGTTGGCTTCGTGGATGCGGATGGTCATGGGGCCTGTGAACAAGCGCTGCACCCTGCGCGAGTACGTGCCATGGCGCTTCTCCACCAGCTCGCGCCAAAAATCAGAGTGACGCATAGGCCGCGGCTTGGAGAAGACAGTCTCCTGCGTCTGGTGGATGCCAATCTCAACGCATAACCGCTTTCTGTTGAAGCGCTGTTTGATACTCAGCCAAGGGCAGCCGGCGCCCAGCACCCACTGGTCCCAGAATTGCTCCAGCTGGTACTGGCTTGTTTTCTCGCACACGCGGCGAAAGGACTCGGACGAAATGATTTCGTTGTTGTTATCACCCCAGCCAGAGGTGTTTGCTTTGCTGATAATCTTGGAGATCACACGTGCAAGACTCGCGCTCGCCGAGCCCGCCGCTTTTGTAAGCCGCTTGTCGAGAATGAAAAGGACGAGAGGCGCCTTGAGGGCCATAAACTCCAATTCAAAGTCGCCAAGGTAAGCATATGTGCCGAGATCGTGTAGGGAGGGACGACCACGGTCCTCCTCGGCCAGGAGATCCGACATCTCCTTCATTCGGTACCGGTAGTCATTGTTACCGCACAGCTTGCTCAGGAAGAGATCGGTCATGTAGTAGGCAATGCCCACAGTAAGCCACATCTCAGTACGCTGGTTGGGCACAATGTAGGAGCCAAAGTACTGGTATGCGAGCGAGTGCACTAGTTTCCTTGTGACGTCAAAGTCGCGCTCAATGATGTTGTCGGGGAATAACAGCCGTGTGCTGCACAGAGAAAACGATAGTAGAGGCGTAGTTTCCGACACCATGTCGTCGACAAAGCAAAGCTTGAAGCTGTCGTATGGGTAACGACCATATGTCATGGCAAACTCGTCCGCTGCTGTTGTGAGAGAGACACAGGTGTTCTGGACGTCCACTTGCCGGCCAGGCAGGCAGTAGCCGTGAATTTTGAGCGCACTGGCTCCCAGCTTCTCATCATCCTCCTCAGTACGAAAGCCGGTATAGAGATCGACGTGCTCAAAGGGGCCGACTGCAAATCCAATATGGCTAGCGGCAGCGCCGTGGTCGGTGATCTCAAACGTCATAATTTTCTTGGTCTCATCGTGCTCGTCGATCTTCTCGCCAACAAGGTTGCCGGAACAAACAACAGTCATGTCCAGTAACTTGTCTTCTTCTGTGAGCTGCAGCTGGCGCTCGCTGGGGTTGGCGTTACTGCCCGGTTGCGCACCTGCGTAGCCACCGCTGGCGAAAACAGCATTGTTGGCGTCGCTTGAAATCTGATGCGATGCGAGAGGCTGCATAAGAGCATCGCCGAGCGTCCGTGGCGTCTTGATATGGATTTTCCAGAAGCAGCGCGAGCCAGGGTCGTCGAGGCAAGGGAAAATACAGGCTGCAATGCCGGGTTCGGGCGAGTGTCGTGTGTAGACGTGCGGGAATCGGGTGTCGTTGTCCTCTACACCGACAAAGTGCAGGCCGTCACGGATGTGTGTTGTCTTGAAGGGAATGATAATCTCGTAGACACCAGAAGTCGGTGGGTCGTTGGCGCTGTCATTTTTAGCCGAGCTATTTACGCCGGATGTCGTTGATCCGGACAGGCCAGCAGTCGACACGCGGACCTTGAGCTTCGGCTGTTGTGATTTTGCGTCGCCAGATCCTGCTTTGGCCGCATTTCGGGAGGCTGGTGGAGGTGGTGGAGGCTTGGGACGCAGGCCTACCCGCAGAGATCTATCTGCCGGGTCGCAGCCTATATGTTCACGTCTTTCGCAGGGCAGGTCGCGTCGCCGCTTCGGAAGAAGACTGCGCATGCGGTTCTTAAGCACGGGGAAATTTGTGGCTGTCAAGTCCCATGATGGAGGGAGGTCGAGCGCTTCATAGGGATCGTGATAGGTAGCACGGACAGCCTTGCCGTTGACGCGGATCTTTGATGTGTCGATTTCGCATTGCCGAGCATCGAGCGCCACTTCGTCGGGAGGGTCTGACGGATTTATGGTGTAGATTGTGATGCGGCTCTCGCCTTGGACGCTCTGGTCGCGAAAGTTGACCTCAATAGATACTTCCTGGTTGACGACAATAAACTCCTCAATGGGTGGCAGGCTGTCTTCGTTAGAGTCGGGCCCGTCCGTCGATGAGTCGGGTACTGACGGAGTGCCGTTGGATTGCAGTATGCCGGGCATTGTGCCGGATGTGTATGAATGGAGAGAGGGAGGGTAGGTCGAAGATTGAGAGGGTCGAGGAGACCGGAGGTCAAGAAGATGATGTGTGTTCGCGGCGCGCGTCAGGCAGGAATGTTTGGTGGAGGAGCGCGCAGTATCGGGAAGTAGCTTTGAAGCAGCTCTTAGAGAAGATGCTGGTCGACAAGGGCGACGACCTAGATCTCAAGCCGTCATGACATGGAAGGCGGATGTCGTGTTGGAGTGTGCGCAATCGAGGTCGAAGACAACAGCCAGAGGGTCGAGTGAGCTCAGAAGCCGGCCGCTGCGAGCCAGCAGTGCGCGAGGTCTGATGGGATGTGTGCTTTGACGGCGCGCGCGGCACGTCGCGATATATTCGATATCGATTTGTCGGGGTTTAAGCAAGCAAGGCGCCAAATATGGTCGAGGGAAGATGAAGGCGATGAAGCACGAAGACAAAGCGCAAGCTGTCTGGTCGGCCGTATGGTCGCTTGAGCTTGTCGTTTGCCGTGATAAGAGATGTGTTGGCCGTAATGGTGTGATAATATAAAGTCTAGAGAGTGTGTAGTTGAGAATTGCTGGGATGAAAGCTGGAGGAGAGGGGGACGCGAGAGTAGAAGAGGGTGACGATACTGCCAGTAGTGAGTATTAGGCACTGGATTGATGCTGTGAGGGAAGGCGCGAACTAGGAATTTCGGTAGGGAGGTGCAAAACGGCAGCTGCTAGGTGGTACGCGACGGCATGTGGATAGTCACGTGTACGGATCAAAGCCCGTGTCTCCACTTTATTGACGACTCCACACAATAGCATAATACAAGCATTCGGCGCATTCACGAGAGCTTCGACCTCACTCAACACAATACAGAATTGTAAGCCCAACGAAAAGCCAGATGTACCAACTCTTATTGACAAGTTCCAAGGTTAGCTGGACAGACTAGGTATACATTTCCACATGAGTGGACGAAAATAATGATAGTAACACAGAGTCAGCCGTCAAGTTCGCTTCATCACAGCGAAGGAGAAAAGACAGGACAAGACAACGGACGAAGAAAAAGTAGAGCAACAAGAAAAGCAAGAGCGAAAACAAAAACGTCGATCGGCCGGAACCAACTGGGAATCAAACTCCAAACACGCCAAGCCAATAGCAAAACAAAAGCGCTAATAAACATGAATAGAAAATATACAAAAACAGGCAACATGGCGACAGCATGATGACAACGAGTGTGCACATCACTTGTTCGCCGACCGGGTGCTGCCGCGTGTGCGACGGCCAGTCTCCTTCGATTCAGGCTCGCCATCTTTTTCCTTGTCGACAACCTCGCCGGGTAAGCTGAACTCGTTTTGGGGTGGTTCAGGAACGGGCTGGCCCCAGGCCATAACTGTGCGGCCCTTCCGGCGGTTCCGACTAAGGGCCGCTTCGCGCTGGTACGGCTTCTCGAAGAAAGATTTGACCTCCTTGGGCTCTTTGGCCTCCTTCAGCTCCTCCGAGAGTGGTGAAGGGTCATGCGGCGACGACGCATCCCTCTGTGACTTGCGACGCTTACTGCCAGCCGATGCTGACGGTCCTTGGCTTAACTTTGAGGCAACACGCGACCGAGCCAATGCTTCTTCGCGAAGCTGGAGTGCAATCACTGCATCAAAGTCGCTCGAGTCTGGCTGGCTGTCGTTATCAATACTCTCGTCATCATCGTCTGCTTCTGCCGCCTCGTCGCCATCGGTATCGGCTGGCTCGTTTGCGGCAGCTGCCTCGTCGCGTGTGCTCTTTGCACGAGCAACCTTTTTATTCGGGACTTCTTTGCCAGCCACCCGCTTCCGTGATTTGCCGCCGACTGTGTCGGCCTTGGCTCTGCCTTTGGTACGGGGCTCGGCAGGAGCAGAAGACGAAGCAGCAGCGGCCTCGCGAGCCTTGACCTCTTCAGCATGAGCACGATCCTTTTCCATCTTCCGACGCTTTTCTTCCAAGCTCCAGGTCCGAAACTTGCCAAGAATCGTGCGGCATCCGCGAATGAAGTGGTCGCGTGCAGGCTCAAATGCCTTCTTCTTGCTCTCAGTTATACCGCTAACGCCCATGGTGCGCAGCCAATCAGGCCCTTGCAGTCCGTCAAGAAGACGGATGATCTGGTCCTTTTCGTGCTGTGCGCGTCCCTTTTCGGTGTTGCGAATAGACCGCTCAGTGCGCTCTGCACGTTTATGGTTGGCTTCAAAGCAAGTGTCGGGCAGTGGATCGACAGCGCCCTTGTTCTTATACTGACTCCCGAGAAAGGTAAAGTCTAGGACGTGCGAGTCAAACACGTCATAAAACAGCTTGTCACCATAACCCTTGACGGGGCTGGGGGCTGCAGCCACGCGATCATTGCTGCGGAGAGAAGCCACCAAGGGTGCCGCCAGAGCTGGGTTTTGAATTTGATGGCTAGCAATTTGCTCGACAAATAATATTGGTGTGTCCACGTTCAGCAGATCTAGACACTGTTAGCTTGAAATTCCTCACATTCGTATGTCGTTGTGCCGGTCACTCACGCTCTTCCTTAGGCTCGTTACCGATGACCTCATCATACTCGGGAAAGTATGCCGACAGCTCGCTCTTGAAGCGGGTAGCTTCCTGCGAGCGCAGTTTGCGGCCACATTCGCGAGGAGCGCTGGCCACAGCTACGGCGTCGGATGATGCGAGCTGCAGGGTCTTGAGCTCATGCTTGATGCCATTGACAAGCTTTTCTTTTGATTTGGATGCCGGGTGGGGTTCGGCCTCGGGAGCGGCCTTGAGAGCGCGAGGCTGTGTTGTTGACGCCCCAGTTGCGGCTGCAGTCGTAGTCTGGGGTGCAGTAGTGGTAGTGGAGGAGCCAGCCTTGTCGCGTGCCTGTTTCTGGCTGGCAGCGGGAGGCTGCTGCCGTGTCTTTGGCGCTGCAGGCGCAGAGTGTTGTGTAATTGGTAATGACGGGGTTGTATGTGTATTTGCGGAGGATTTGGTCGTGTTATTGGCGGCCAGTGATCGCAATGCCGGGGGTGATAGTGGCGATAGTGGTCGTTGTTGTGATGCCGTGCTATTTTTTGTTGGTTTCTCGGCCTTTCCAGCGGGTTTTGGTGCCTGTGGCCCCTGACCCACCAGGGTGTAGTGCGGCTGCTGTGGTTGCTTCTGCTTCTGTGCCGCCGGTGCTTTGGTGAAGTCGAGGATCTCGACGGCTAACCGGGGCCGTACCCGGAGGGCCTCTTCTAGAATCTCATCGCCGACGACGGTGCTCATTATGTTGCCGACCCCCTCTACTGAGCTGAAGCCGCCCGAAGCCGAGGCTCCAGCAGTGGCATCTGCCTTTCCTCGCTTCGCATCACCACCACGCGCATCCGCGTCGGCATCGACAGCAGCTTTGCGTTTAGGACGAGCCGAGCTCATCGATTCCGCATTGTCGGTGGTGTCAAAGGTATTGCGCGTCGGGGGCGAGACGGCGAACGAAAAGAGCGTCTGTTGCCGAGATGGGGGTGTCGTTTGTTGCTGTTTGTGCTGCTTGTGCTGTTTCTGTTGCTGAGGCTTCTGCTGCTGTTTTGGGGCGGTAGTGTGTGTTTTGTGCTGTTGTAGTGTCCTGGGCTGCCTGGAGGGTGCCTGCAAGGGCGGGGGACGCGTGGAAGATAGTGCGCCAGGGCCCTGCTGGCGGGTCTGTTGCAGGTGTTGGTCCAGCGTTGTTTGGCGCTGTTTGGGCTTTAGCATCACTGGCGTAGCGCGGTGCAGCACATCTGTACGCCGCGACCGAGTGCCCGGGGCCATTGGCAGAATCGATAATGTCTCAATCATTGCGAATTGACAAGGATCGCCGCCGGACAAGGCGTGTCGGGCGTGCTCAATCGGAGTCTGGAAATGTATGGATATCGTGAAATAGATGTAGATGCTGACAAAATTAGAAAAGACGATGGATTGGACGCGTTTTTGTCAATTCGGGCTGGAAGTTGGAACTCTGGAAACCGCGTTGTCAGCCTGTTTTGATTTCTGCTTTGTGACCTTTGCTCTTTCCTGTTTTGAGACGTCGGACTACAGTGGCTTGTTTTGTTTTCTTTCCTTTTTCTGCTGTTTGTTTTTAATCCCACGGCGTGCCTTCCCTGTAATTCGCATTTTTCCTCCCCACCCCTCATCGCTCTTTCCTTGTCTGCCTGTCCCGCACCAAGACAATCAAATAGGGGCACCAAAAGTCAGGATGACTAACCCGACCTGTTTTGGAATAATGCTCCAGCTGTAGCACTGCACCAACTGTAATCCGCTGTAGCCATTGTTCTCCCCAATGAGGCTTGGTGCCACCTCTTGTGAATGCGAAACGCGGAGGCCAGCTTGCAAACGGCAAGCAGCAACAGGTCGCGCCTTCCTCATACGTACCCAGCCTCACCTTCACAAAGGCAAGCCTTGCGTCAGTAGGCCGTAGCTTCTAGATACGGCTATAGACAATAGACATCTGCTGCAAACTCGTATTCTCGTGATTTCCAACACCATCTCTTCTCACAAAAGCACATTTACTTGGGTTTTGCCCGTATTTACTGCCACTCGCGCCAGGATTATCTACTAGGAGCTATATAAGCTCACGTCTGCCCTTTCTTCCACTTTTCCCTGTACTCTCCTCCTCTCTGTTCATTTCGTCATCCTTGCTGCTGCAGCCTCGCCATCATGTTGAGTCTTCTCCAGGTATGCTTCCGATGCTTCGAGTCTTTGAGGATCTAATTATTGATTCATGATCTCTCTATCCCATGATCCGCTAACACCACAGCGCCTTGCGCGGTTCCTCGACCGCCCGGCCTTCCCATGGAAGCGCCTCATTATGGGCTTCAACCTCGCCCAGTATTTCCTCGAAGGCTTCCTGTCCCTCCGCCAGTACCAGGTCCTCAAAAAGACCAAGCCGCCCAAGGTCCTCGAGCACGAGATCTCCCAGGAGGTCTTTGACAAGAGCCAGGCCTACGGCCGCGCCAAGGCCAAGTTCGAGTTTGTCAACGGTGTATGGAACCAGCTGCAGAACATTGCCTTCTTCCAGTTCGACTTGCTTCCCAAGATCTGGTCTTGGTCTGGCAACCTGCTGCTGAGCTGGGCGCCTACCTACCTCACCGGCGAGATCCCTCAGTCCATCGTCTTCGTTCTCTCGACCATCCTGCTCAGCCAGCTGCTGTCTCTGCCCGCCTCAGTCTACCACACGTTTGTCCTCGAAGCCGAGTTTGGTTTCAACAAGCAGACCCCGCGCATCTTCGTTACCGACCAGCTCAAGAACCTCCTGCTCATCTTTACACTTGTGCCCCCCATTCTTGCCGCCTTCCCCGCCATCATCCGCCGCACGGGCGACCACTTCTTCTACTATGTCTGGATGTTCGGTGCTGGTCTGCAGGTCTTCATGATCACCATCTACCCCATCGCCATCCTGCCCCTGTTTAACAAGCTGTCCACCCTGGAGGAAGGCGCGCTTAAGACGTCGGTTGAGGGCCTTGCCAAGAAGCTGTCGTTCCCACTGCACGAGCTGTACGTCATTGACGGTAGCCGCCGCAGTGCCCACAGCAACGCCTACTTCTTCGGTCTGCCCTGGAAGAAGCACATTGTCATCTACGACACGCTGATTGAGAAGAGCGAGACCCAGGAGGTTGTGGCCGTCCTAGCCCACGAGCTGGGCCACTGGAAGCTGGGCCACACGACCCGCCTGTTTGCTATTTCGCAGGCGCACTTCTTCTACATCTTTGCGCTGTTCTCTGTGTTCATCAACAACGACAGCCTGTACAAGAGCTTTGGCTTTGTTGATCGGCCTATCATTATCGGTTTTATGCTGTTCTCGGATGCTTTGGCACCTATGGATATGATTATCAAGCTCCTGATGAACGTGCTGAGCCGCCGCTACGAGTTCCAGGCCGACACTTTTGCGCGCAACCTTGGCTTTGAGCACGAGCTGGCCCGGTCACTGCTGCGTCTGCAGATCCAGAACCTGAGCACCATGGATGCCGACTGGCTGTACGCCAACTACCACTTCTCTCACCCCATCCTGACTGAGCGTCTCAAGGCTCTCGACTGGACCCCGACTGAGAAGCTTGCGGAGAAGCCGGCCGCCGAGAAGGAGGAGGCCGCTGTCGCTACTGGTGTTGAGCTTTAGACACTCAGTGGTTTAGTGCAAATGGTGAGCATTACAAGAAAAGTACAGAAGGATGGGAAAGAAAGGAAAGCAAAGACGAGAGAAAGACAAAGACAGTTGACTTTCGTGGGATGTGGCACGAATCAAAAGTGTCGAATGCGATGTTTTTACAATAGTACACACAATTCACTGAACCAGTTGGTTTTGAATAAACACAATATCAATCATTTCACAAACATTGTCTCAAGTAACTCGAATTTATAGACGTGACGTAGAGGTCGTGATATCGATAATGTTAGAGTATCGGTTGGTCGGTCCACTTTTATTATACGCCAACCAATAGAAATCTATCAATCGCCCTAAAGCTCCCTCAGACTCTAAACCCGACTAAAAAAACTCTAGACCAACAACCTCAATCAGACGACAGCCCACGACCACGCGACCGACGACGACAACGACGCTACGATAATCACAACACGCCCGGTGCACAGCACTTCTACTCTCTCTTCTTCTCCGCACGTTCAATCCGCACACCACACAATGTTCGCCGTGCGGCCAGCCCTAGCCTCGGCAGCCACCCGCTCCGTCTGCCGTGCCGCGACAACCATCCAGACTCGGTACGTGCCGGTCGCATAGCCGATAATAGAATTTTTCTAACAAACAGTTCTTTCTCTATCATTCCGCGCCTGCGGCCAACCACCTCGCTTTCCCTCGCCTCGGGCATTTTCCGCTCGCCGCTCCAGATCACAGCACAGCCCGCCGCTTCATTATCACCAGAAATATCTGCCACAGCCGACCTCGTCAGCCCCTCGTCCATCTCGCGGCACCCCGCGTTCACAGGCTTTGCCAGCCAGATCCGCTGCGGTCCTCGGCCAACCATGGCCGGTGCCACACGGCTTGTGCAGAAGCGCCGCAACGGCTTCCTAAGCCGCGTACGCACCAAGAACGGACGCAAGACGCTGGCACGGCGGCGCGCAAAAGGCCGCAAGCGGCTGTCTGCTTAGGTGGCAAAACAATGGGAGATAGGGGTAAAGCGGTGGCGCAAAAATCATGTACA
Organism: Ophiostoma tasmaniense; assembly: GCA_022392925.1. Classification (NCBI taxonomy): domain Eukaryota; kingdom Fungi; phylum Ascomycota; class Sordariomycetes; order Ophiostomatales; family Ophiostomataceae; genus Ophiostoma; species Ophiostoma tasmaniense. The sequence continues at coordinate 260,447 of JAKRGK010000001.1, read as the reverse complement.
ATATAACGCACAGCGACACATTAAAATATCAAATATTTACAATTCAACGGAACCACTCTAACGAGCATTTTACTCACTGCTGAACAGAGAAAACGAGAGAAAAAGACAAGATAAGCATAAGCATCGACTTGAGCAGAACTGAAGATATTGAGCGTGAAATTAGGTGGGCTGCACCCAAGGATATAAAATAAAATATGTACAAGAATAATGGGAGCGTCTGCAGAGGACAAACAGACTCCTTTTCATCAACCACTCCTACTTTGATCATAAACACATTATTTGAGTTCAACCACTTAGAACGGACCGGCAAGACCGCTGACACAGGTCAGGGTGTCGGTGTAGCAAGCAGTGTACAGCTGGTCGCTGGCCTCACCCAGCCAGATCGTGTACCGCGTCTTGCTCGGCAGGCCTGGCAGCAGCCAGTTCTGCTGCGTGACGTCCCACACGCTCAGGTCGCGGCGCGTCAGCTGCAGGTTCACCGTGCTCGAAGCGCCGGGCGCCAGCGTCGCCGTCTTGGCAAAGTCACGCAGCTGCACGATCGGCGTGTCGTACGGGCTCGACGCCGGGTGCTGCAGGTAGGCCTGCACGACCGACTTGCCGCTGGCCTTGGTGCCCTTGTTGGAAACCTTGACCGACAGAGAGTAGGCGACCTCGAACAGAGCCGGGTTGCCGCCCTGGGCGCCACCGGCGTCGGTACCGGCCTGCTGCGTCGACGAGTAGCCGGTAGGGTAGGCGTACGAAGTGGAGGCAGCGGCCTTGACGGCCGAGTTGGCATCCGATTCGCTGATCCACGAGTACAGGTAGCGCCAAATGGTGTTAAAACCAGAAGGCATGAGAGCCTCAGACACCGACGGAATGGTCAGGTTGTAAGCTGCCGTAGTGAGCTTGCTAGGGCGAGCGGCGGGCAGGACACTGGTCAGGGCGTTGCTGACGGCAATGGCAGCGCTGCTAAAGGTGAAGTTGGTGTAGCTCAGACCGTGACCGAAAGCGTAGCGGGGGGTGATGCCGTTCTTCTGCAAGTAACGGTAGTCAATGTACAGGCCCTCGGTGAAGGTGTTCTGAACCTGGCCGAAAGCGAAGCCCTTGATATCGAGGCTCGACGGGTAGTCAGACTCAGCCTTGGGGATCGAGTAGGGCAGGTGGCCGCTGGGCGAGACAACGCCGTACAGAACATCAGCCAGCGACTCGCCAGCCTCCTGGCCGGGAAGGTGAGCAACCAGCACAGACTTGACAGACGGCAGGTCAATCCAGGGCTCCATGATGATGGGGCCGACAGTGTGAACAACTACAACGACGTTGCTGTAGACGGCGGCGACGGCCTTGACAAGGGCATCGCCGTTGTGCCAAGCAACGAGACCAGAGGCATCGCGATCGCCGTGGTTGCCTTCGACTGTGTCCTGGTTCTCACCAGAGTCGGAAGTGATGAAGACAACGGCGATCTGGTCGGCAGTAGGCTTGGAGGCAGACGAGGGGAACGAGTCGGTGTTGTAGAAAGTGACGCCGCCGGTGCTGCGGTTGCGCAGGGCAGTGATCGGGTCGTCAAAGTACGGGTAGTCGGCGATACCAGAACCCCAGCCCATACCCAGAGTGCCCTTGTTGCAGGCGCGGTCAGCGCAAGCGTTGGGGCCCGAGGGGTTGACAGCAGCATCAGTACCAAAGACGGCCAGGGGGCTGGAAGCAGAAAGGGGCAGTAGAGAGCCGTTGTTCTTCAGTAGAGTGATGGCATCAGTAGCAATCTGGCGGGCAACGACGGCGTGGTTGCCCTGCACATTCACATACTGGTTCACAATACCGCTAGGGGAGAACAGAGCGCCGGGGTACAGCAGACCAGTGGCGTCGGCAGTGTTGGACGAGAAGTTGGGCGGCGGGTAGTCCTTGTCCTGGCCCATCTGGTACCACGCGGCAACAATGCGGGTGGCCATATCGTTGAGTCGGTCCATGGGGACCGAGCCGTTGAGAGCAGCCTTGGTGAGCTCGTACATGTAGTAGCTTGTGCCCAACAGAGGAATCTGGCCGTCACCGGGCATGCCCATGTCCAGGCCGGCGAGGGCGGAAGCAACACCAGACAACTGACCGTACCAGTCAGACATGACGAAACCCTGGAAGCCGAGCTCCTGCTTCAAAACATTGTTGATCAGGTAGCTGTTCTGTGAGCAAGCAGAGCCGTTCACGGCACTGTAGGCAGACATCAGCGCGCCGGCACCGGCACGAACAGAGTCAGCAAAAGGCCAGGCGTAAAGCTCGTGCAGAGTACGGTCGTCTGAATGATTAGTAGAGTTCCATAATAAGCAATTTTCCCTTATAAGAGCACTTACCAATGTTAGAGCTGTAGCCGGGCATGAAGACGTTGTAGAGACGGTACATCTCCTGCTCATAACCGACAAAGTGCTTGACGGTGGCAATAACACCCTGGGACTGCACACCCTGGATAGTCAGAGAACCGGCAACGCCCTGAAGGACGGGATCAGCGCCGAAGCCCTCCCAGTTGCGACCGCCACGGGGCTGGCGACCCAATGGGCCAATGGTCGGGCCCAGGTAGATGTTGACACCCTTGCCGCGGAACTCGGCACCCAAGGCTTCGCCACGAGCAAGAATCAAGTCCTTGTCAAAGGTGGCACCGGTGGTGATACCGGCAGGGAAAGCTGTGACATTGTCGGTACTCCGGACACCCAGAGCACTGTCCTGCAGACAAAGATTTGGGAAGCCAACACGGGGAGCACTGCCGGTGTTACCGACACAGGGGCCCATAAAGTAGCCTGTGCCGGCTGTGATGTTTGTCTTCTCAGCCAGCGTCATGCTAGACACAAGGGCGTGGGCCTTTGTGTAGGCATCGGCCCAGTCCGAGGTCCAGCCACCGTGCGGTGTTGGGTAGTAGGGGTCGGCCACAAACGAGGAGGGCACAGAGTCGCGCTTGTGCATGGTACCAGCAGCTGCTGTCTGGGCAAAAGCCACAGCAGCAACGGCCACACATGCAGTATTCACCATATTTGCGGTGGTAAATGGGGTGTCGAGTCGTAAATGTCGTGTGTTGTCTGACAACAAGGATGAACAAAAAAAGAAAAACAAACTGATGGACAGATGGACAAGAGGGGGGTTGATCCAATATAAGCAGCTGTCAAATGCTAGACAGATCTAAGAGTCTGCAACACTAATCGAGGATCTCAGTCAAGGATATTGGGGGAAGACAATGAGGAATGCAAGCAAAGGGGAATTTGTAGAGGAGGGATGCTGAGGGTTTGCGAGGAATGCAAGGGCACAGAGCAGCAAGACAATAACACCAGACACGGACCTGTCACCTCGGAACGGCGAGAGGCCGGGCTATATATATGTGAATGTGCCTGAATATATGTGAAAATAATAGATACCCGGACACTAACAGTATGGATGCCATCGTGACTCGGTGGGTAGCATGCTGCATGTCTCTTAAGTCCTAATATCATATTATTACGTCGTAATACGAGATAACAATTAAAGTCCGCTGTATGCAACCCGACGAGCTGGTCAAGCGCGTTGTGATACTGCTTTTGTTCTTAGTGCCGGCTGCTGTTATTGGTGTAAGTAGTGTTATTGGGGGTTTGGTATGACTAGGATGAGGTGGTTCTCCTCTCCGCTCGCTTGTTGTTTGCCCAGGACGCCACGCTTGGCGCAAGGGAGGTGGAATGGGGATCATCGGTGCAGGGTTTTGTCGAGAGGTAATCGGCCCCAGAGTTGGGAGCACGAGGAGACCAGAGACATGAAGTGGTTGAAAGGGGAGGCAGTGGTGGCCAAAGACTGGCAGACGGCCAGGCAATGGCAAAGGCAAAGGCAAAGAGGGAAATAAATTCATTCCCGAGGAAGTGAGGCAAAAAAAAAATGCAAAAAGAAAGCACAAAAATGCAAAAAAGAAATAAAAAATTAACAGAAACTGACGAAAGAACCGAGAGCGATCAAGAGACCACATTCATTGTGGTTCCGAGACGTAAGCGACTGTTGATCCCGGCAAACCGGCCGGTGTTTGTGTCATTGGATGAAAGGCAGCGATGAGCGGCACGAGCTTGTGATACTTCTGACCGAACCCGTGGGCGGGGGGCACAAGGGCACAAGACAGAAGTGGCATAACGAGGGCTGGCACAAATAGCACAAAGGTTGCCATGTGCAACATTTATGAAGCTCGGCAAAGAATGGGTAACCTCGGAGGCAAGAATTACCATGAATATGAGCTTGGGCTTGCGACTCTCAGCTCAATCAAGCGACAAACAACAAAGAATCAAGTGATCAACAGATGCAGTGATGAGCACGGACTAAAGAGGCAAACAGCCAGACTTGCACAGCGTGAACAAAGCCGCTGCAACATGGTAGCGGTTAGGTTAGTGCGATATCTTGACAGTAGCGGACCATGTGCGGTGCATGGGAGAAACAAAGAATAAGATGAGACACTCAGGTACAAGCGCGGGCGAAAGAGCTAATATGTACGGCGTACCTTGGCTGAACACAAGCATATTAAGCATTTGTGTTTGTGCTTGCTGTGGTACGCCAAAAGGCCAGTGCAGCAAGCCAAATCTCGGGAGCGGGACTCGAGTGAGACAAGCGTCCGATTGAGGGCGGCGCAGTGTGATTTGTCTCTCAGTTTTACTCAGTTCAGCTGTGTAGAGTAAATAAGCATTGGAGCTGGCCAGTGCATATAATAGTGAGTACTCTGTATTTATTGTTCTGAGAAGAATGCCGGCTTTTGCAGTCAAAGCTGGTGCAGTGACCACCTCTGTCCGTCTTTGATATCAGAAAGGAAATGATGTTGCAACGGCCATACGAGCAATAAGATGACATGAAATACCGATTTTGTCAGCCAAGCTTGCTGGGCCTAGGGACGATGGCATCCACTGAATCGTACATCATGGATGTAAGTGAGGAGAGTGTGTGGGTTTTTGCGGGTGTGTGTGGAGCAAACGGAGGTAAAGCAAGAGAGCAGCCAAGCCTATTGGTATTGCCCGCGGGGGAAACGGACGTTGGTAGATGGTAAAAGACAGCCCGTAGCCAGCAAGGGATGGCTAAGCTAGCAGATAAGCCCCAGCTGGTAAATTGTATGCGCACAAGAGAGGAGGCAGTGGGTAGAGTTAGTGGACTTGATACAGGACAATGGCGATGATCGTGAATGTCTCATCTGAGTTTTTTTCTTCTTTTTATATCTTTTTCTGTGATCATCTTTCTGCTTTCTATTGTTTGGCGTCGGCTCTTTGATTTTGGTCTGATTGTGATTGTTGTGCCCAGCCGTCATGGTCGCTTGGCTTCACTATGGGCCAGCCCCAAAGCTTGCTTCTCGTTCTTAGGCTTAAACTTGCTCAGTGCCGGTAGCCCGTGTCTGACCAAGTGCTCTGTAAGATGGCAAAATATGTCAGAAACAAGCCCAAGATCAAGCCTAGGGACCAGGGTGTCCTGTGCCCGATATCTGTACGAAGTACTCAGTATCTTTGATATCAGAGCAGCTAACCCCAACTTGTTTGGTAGCATGAGGATGGGTCAACATAAGCTTGAGCACATGCTTTGCCGTTGTAGTGATCCTTCAGGCTCCTCTTTCAAGCTCATCCTCCTCCTTTGAGCATCTCCTCTTTTGACCCTGGCCCTAGCCCTTTCTGGCGATTGGTCGTGAGTCCATTGACGTAATTCGATGCAACACTGGCTGCAGATAGCTGCAATAATCTGCAATAACAGCGCGGGCTGCAGAGAGTCGACGGACATATTGTCTTGTGACGAGCAATGCCGACAAGGTAGACAGTAGAAAACGGCAGAGACAAGAGACAGAAAGACATGAGGATGCCAGTCAACCGTCCTGCCTTATCGAATTCCCCGAATATCTAGACGCAAAGAGGCAAAGACTAGGATCAAAGGTCGTGGCGGAGGGTGGAAGTGAACGCAAATGATATCTCTAATCAATGTCCGTCCGACGTCATCCTTCAGACTCGCTATCTTAAGCCTGCTTCAGGCACAAGCCAAAAGTCTCAATTGACATCACATCTTCTGTAGACTCGTTTTTATATTGTGCTGTTCTAGCGTCGGCCGTTTTGTGGCGAGCAGGGCCAAGACGATAACCAATGTCGAGAGAGTCACGTCTCTATTCCACTCGCCATTCACTTTTGTTCACTTTTTACTCTTTTTCCTTTTCCTCATGACTTGCTCGCGGTGCAGGTGACCATGAATGTGACCGGACAAGGGCTCAAAGGGGATGAGCCTCGGGAAAAGGGGAAACGAAGGAAACGTGCGCTGATCGACGTTGGAGAGAGTTGTATTTGGCTTGTGACGGCGATTGATTGTGCACACGAGTAAGTATGCAGTACAGCTGGTGGAAATGGACAAAATAGAGAAAAAACATCGCGATAACGGAATTTTTGTGTGATTACGATGGCAAGTAAGAAATATCAGGAGATACGAGCAAAGATACGAGATAGAGCTCCGGTGGAATTGTCAATATTGGAATGGAAAGTGCGACCCTGCGCGCCGTTATCAAAGCACATAAGGGACACGAACGGAAAGTGGTCGGCAGCTCCTTCCTCGATAGTCTCGACAGGATGTTCATATTTCTTCGTCATGGCAAGTACGACCGTTGGAAACGGCCAAAGAAGCAGATTTGGAACAATCGGAACAAATTAGCAAAGGACGATCATAAACTATTTCCTTGCGAAAACTCAAAAACTCGAAAAAGAAAGAGCGATCCGCAAGCTCTTCACGACCAAAACGCCCACGTGCAACACGATTCTCTGCTTCGCCTTCTTGTCGCCAACTTTTCTCTGCTGGTTGATCGATCATCAGCAAAAATTGCATCGCACGTGTGCTCTACACACATTCGGATTTGCATTGCCGTCCGTTCTTGCTCGGCCTCAATCGCTCGATGCCATTCATTCAGATCAACCCAAAATCGTCGCAAGATAGCCGCGGATCAGTATAAGCGACAATGCCGGTGGGAACGACCTAGCCGGCGTGGTTGAAGGGCCGACGGTGCTTCTAGTCGCGCTTCTAGTCACGACGATCTAATGACACGATCATGCCGGCACATAGCGCGACACTTATTGGAGCTACTAAGCACATGCAGTAGAGGCTGCACGATAGTGCCAGCTGCGTGTCTCGTCTGTCCATGTACCTGCTTCTGCAGATGTGCAGAAACTTGACAACCCGGCAGGATCGGCAGAGGCTCAAGTGAGCCCGACTGGCTCACTGTCTGGGACTGGCGATACCGACCAGTTTGCATGAGCTAGCTCTGCTGTCAAGAGTGCGTCTCTTGGTCGATTCGTTCTCAGCACTGGGAATATCGTGCTAAGGTGGGCACCACCGATGAGCCATCGACGATGAGGCTTTCGTGAAGTGCCACGGTTTGTGGTTTCATGGTTGCAGAAGATAGGTTGTGGTAGCAATCATCACTGCTATGCCCGCTGCCACGACTTGACGTTGCCTCGTCGGCAATGTGGCACTCTCACATAACAGGCTCCAACAGCGGTTTGGCTTCAACAGAAGTCCTGCCGTGCGCGTTTTAACTCAGCTCCGAATCGGGTCGTACCTTACTCCGTCTCTCATCTCCGGATAAAGTAAGAAAGTGAGATATTGGCAGTCTTCATATCTTGAGGATCACTCGGCATGCGCCTGAGTCAGTCGATAAGTGCAACCGAGTACAGGTTTCAGCTCTAGTTTCCGGATTTTGTCAGACATAGACAAAGACACCAAATGCATTGCCGCTTGTGTCCGACGGGCCGACTGACACAAGACACATCAAACGTGTGTAACGGCTGCTAGCCGGTGCTTTTGTGTGTTGATGAGACACTTGACGTCGACGAAGATCGTCACGGAGTTTGTTATGGTGCGCTGTCACAAAGCAAGCTTACTCGGTACACTACATGACACGGCATGGCGGAACAATACCACGCCAGGGACCAGGAACGACGGCAACATGAACAACGCGGATCATTGGACAACATGGACACTACCAGAACGACAATTGGACGGCACAGACAACACAAACAACACTTGCCAGCACTTGGGATAGCTCCAGACCGACACGCTGGACGACGCTATACTTGAGAACAATTCGGAGATACTTCCGAAACGGCCTATGCAGTCTATACTCCATATGCAGACGACATGATTTACATGCAATGGCTGCATAAGTCAATTTGTGTCTGAACGTGTGCGGTCAGGCCTATTTTCAAGAGGGGTAACTGGCTTAAGTCAAGACATTCTACAATCTGAATTGACTTTAACCAGACTGGCCTGCGCGGATTAGCTTGTGATATGAGGGGGAACGGCCATCTGATCGGGGTATCGCAAGCCACAGCTAGGTTTGCTAGTCAGGCGCCATATATACTGTGAGGAAGATCCCAAAACGTGCAAACGCCCGAAGTCTGGGGTAGCTGGGAGGCGGTTGAGAGGCATTCGGAGTAGTCGGCAGGAGGGGTATGTTGACGGACGGGACGGCAAACTTGCAACTTAAACTCGAATATCGAGACTGGAAGACACCGGCAAAAGCAGACGAGATGCCGGCTGCAACGAGCAGCGAACACGATCAGCAGGGTTGGGGAACGGGGCCGTGCCGCTTTCACATGTGAATGCGCGCGGTGTGCGTCTGCTCTGTGAGGTGTGTATTCTTGGATTTGGGGTAAGTACCTGTACCTTGAGGAAATGGCTGCATTCATGGTGGCCATGTCGATCTGTGGCCGTTGCCCAATTTGATTTATTGCCACGCGCATGGATGTCTCGGTTGACAAAAGGAGCAACGTAATACGTCTGTTTATTGTCACTACTGGCAAAACTAGAAACTGAGCACGATATGTTGGTTGTTTGCTTTCGCTCAATGCGATATGTTTGTGATCATGTTTGCATTTACAGAATACAGATTCACGTTCCATTGCTGATTCCAGCTCGTGCTGAGCGTGCTTACTTGGGGGCCGTATTGTGGCCTGAACACACGACCTCAATGACTGCCGTGCTTGGGCGTGGGGATCCCTGCTTGTGTTACGTCTGAGATGCCGCGTGAGTTGCCTTGTGGTCACTTGAAGGCCGGGTACTGGCTGGATTACGTCTTGTCGAGTGTCCGAATAATACTCTGTAAGTCCGAACGAGTCCAAATAGGAAATCTGCGAGATCTTGCTCACGTTTCCATATTTGATCTCGTGCGGCATCTCTGTACGACGGTCTATCCTACTACCCAGTATGCTATACGATACCATACGAGCGGACATGCTAATAAAAACCAAAATACCAAATGATAGAGTCAGAGCTGCCGGACATCTATCCGTCTTGGGAAGACTGGCGAATATTGGGCGTCAAATGTGATCGGACTTTTGACGGGATCTAATAGCCCGTCCATGCATTGGATCGTTGAACTACTACTCAGTAATGTGAATCAAGTGACACAGAGAATCGAAGAAGAGAATGAAGAAAGAGCAGCAAGAAAGAGAATCAAAAGAGCGGTGATGATGGTGGCTTTCTGGGGAAAGTCGTATTTCCCCGCAATCTAGCATGAAGAAGAAGAGGAAGAATGAAGAGGAGGAAGAGAAAGAAGAGAGGTGGCGGATGAGAGACGAAAGCCAACGGGACGGGGAAATAATATGATTGCAACTTGGCGTGAGGAGAAGAGGATTAATAGGAGATGAGAGGGAAATGAGAGAAGAAACAAGAGGGAACTAAGAAAGAAATCAGAGAGAAATAGAGAGAAATAAGAGAGAAATAAGAGAGAACTAAGAGAGAAATAAGAGAGAAATAGAGAAATAAGATAATACCAAGAGAAAACAAGATCCGGGTGAATGCGACTGCCTAGAACGAATCAGATATGGTGAATTACGGCGATACGCCGCAGAGTGGCCGAGCGTAGGCTTCTTTCTGATTTTTTCGTCTTGTTTTTCGTCTTCTTTTTGGTTCGTGAGATTCGTGATTCTTTCATCATTCAAGTTGCATTTGTACCGAGTATGTGCTTCTGTCAATTGAATTCAGACTTGACCGTTTCATTGTCTCTTTGTGTGTTTGCCTCCCCCTTTTTGCCCTGCCAATCTTTCTTTGAATCCGTTTTTTTCTTCTACTTTTCTTCTTTCTTCGGTTCTAATTCCCATTTCTTTATCCCTTCTCTATGTTCCTGCTTTCTTCTTCCTTCTTTCTTCGGTCCTGCCAGTCTTTTGCTTCTTCTACTTTGAACATCACTCCTGATCGGCTGTCAGGCTCGTGAGACCCATCCGCTAGCATTGACTAAGAAGTGCTACAGTTGACTAACATTTGCTAAAGAGTGCTAGACTCTCCATATACAGTAACATGTACAGCTGGCAGCAGTTGGCATTCTTAAACTTACGTCGACGCCGCGTGGATGGCGTATTCTGTGTCCGAATGCACGTCTTCTCATGTATTAATACAGTTGCCATGCACTTGCAACGTTATTGCAGTCTACACCCAATGCTCGTGGCGATGAGCTCTGCTGTGAGTGGTCGCCTTTTTTCGTGCAAGTGTATTTATATTGAGTTGAAGCTGTTCAGAAGGCTCGGTGACTTGATGTGTCGTGCTGACGACTACTCTGCGATGCATGCTCTTTGTGATAGAAATATCGATGTGCAGCTTTCTCCACGATGGACGTCTAGCCACGGAGTATTTGCATTCAAATCGAATAAGGGACATCTAGATAATGAACACGCCTACGATGTAGTTCGTAGTCCATCAAAAAGTACAGAAGATCCAGTCACGGAGGAAATAGTAGTCTCGGGCCTCCCGGACAGTAGTTCAGATCCCGCTCCCGCTTGCAAGGCCGATTCGCCCATCTTGGCCCATATTTCACTCTGTCTCTCGTGTCTCGTCTCGTCTTGGTGTCCTTGTGTTCTCGTGTTCCTGTGTAGCTGGGGTTAATCTGTGTGCCATGTTTCGCGTGTGCCTCTCGTATCTGTGTCGTGTGCCTTGAGTGGTGTCTCAAAATTGTGTCTCTGTGCCTTAAATGTGCATGTGCAATCAATATCGTGCTTGACCTGCTTCATCTGCTGGTACAAAGAACGCTGGTGTGCCTGCGCGGTGACACCTTCTTCTTTTCAGCAGCTCTTCGGCGGCTTGCGAGCGGCTCACGTCGTCGAATCAGATGTCATGCCTTGCCTGTCGTTGGGAACGTGTGTCTGGCGGCAACTGTTTCACTTCAGCTCAATCCTTTCAAGCCGTCACATGAAAATAAACAAGCTGATCTTGACAGGTGTATTTTGGTATCACGGATGTATCTCTATTTCTAATGCTGATGCTGATCACCCCCATCTTCACATGTACTCACTACTCTACAGGCACTGCAACTTCGCTTACAATAAACTCAAGTACACCATGATACTTTATTATCTCTATCTGTACTCTCTAATCTGTGCAGATCTAGTGGTGCTCGAGTCCTACTGCAACTGCATGTCGTTCCGTCATTCCGATTCCGATAGAAATGTGGTATCCGTCCTCGCTTCGGCTTTTGTTCTTTCCGATTGCTTCTTTTTTCAATTCCGAGAACTCTTCCCCTGTATTTTAGTTTTCTGCTTTTTTCTTTCTGCCTCGTACTCCTGTATTCATCCAATGTCTCTTGTAATTACCTAATTGGTCTTTCTTGCGGCGGCTAACAAGTTATATATTTTGGGGGCTGCAGTTTATTTCACGGTTTATTCGATTAGTGCCACGACCGTTGACAACTTGATGTCTGAATTTATTGCTGTCTCCAGTGTTCTTTATTTTTCGTTTACTCTTCTAGTCTCTTCATTGTTTTTTTTTTATTCTTGTCAATAAAGCCCAACTCCTTACGTGCTGTTCCCCTCCCAATATTGCCCACGCTGTCAGTGTGTGGCCGGTGCTCTGCATCGGCGATGTAGCATTGCTTTTGTCCAGCAAGTGGCACCTGTATTTACCAATTATTCTGCACAAAACTTTAAATAATATCCCGATGCTCTTATTTGATACGTCATGTCTTGTGACCATCCGCTGCGACTCTATGCTGTCTCACCTAGCAGACATCTGCCGCGTCTTTTTTTGTACTTGTTTGCTTGTTTGCTTGTGATTTGTATTTTTTGAACTGGCAGATCTGTCTCTACCTTGTACTGAATCCAGTCAATCCAGTTTCAGAGTCTTCCCTACCCTTGATTTACTCGAGATCTTCATCATTATCCTCAGCTCAGCTCAATCTCCCCAGTGTCTAGCCTGCCTCTAGCTCCTTCCCTATTTACACTTTCTTTCTCGCATGGCAATACTCCGTGGCTTCCCTCTGTAACCTTTGTGCTTGTCCACTCTTTCCTGCTTGTCAGCGTAGGTCACCGTCTCCACTTTTCTCCGCTGTTCCCTAGTATTTCTACTCTGCCCGAGTGTTTCTAATACTCTCACCAGTTCTGCGATTCTCTACTTGCAGCGTTCTTAATTTCTCGACTATTTCCTAATCGTTTCCTAGCTTCTACTAATCTTTTGCAATTTTTTTACACTCTGCCAGATAGTTAGTGCAAGTTGGTTCCATTGCGTAACCCTGATCAAGGTTTTCTATTGCTCTGGGTTGGGAAGGATCGATCAGCCTCCCCTCTCCTTCCCCTTTGAGATACCCACGCTACCACTTACACCCGGCCGAACACGACCCTGCTCTGCCGTGTTCAGATTTGGCAGTCACGGCCATGGCGCTTTGTGTGGTAGTTTATGAGGCAAGATTTGTCTTTTTATATTTGTATTTCTAATTCTATTTATTCGCTGTCGTGATGCCGCTGTGCAAGCACGCACTGTGTTTGCATCTGATAGAGTGATAGAGGTAAAGACAAAGAAAGAAGAAAGTAAAGGGACAGACAAAATCAAGCTTTTCCATAAAAGAAGACAATTAAATAAATTAGATACAGATTAAACAAAGCTTGGCTTGATACCATTACCCAGCCAGTGCTCTCACTGTCTGCGATACCTGCTGCTAAGACCCACCACGGCAGGCTCTGTTATTCCTCTTCTTCTCCTCTTTTCACCGGTAGTTTACTGCTTCTCTGCTATTAGCAGCTCAACAAATTCGAAATATTTACTACACTTACAAAACTGGTTGAGGACTACGACACGCCTCGAGTCTTTTCCTGCCATTTTGCTTCATTTTTAACGGTTTTTGCAACAGTCGTGTGCGCAACATGAGCAATATCAACCTCTTTCGCAAGGACAAGCGGTGTATTCTGCGAGGTCGGCCAAAGTCAGCGCTGGATCTATGGGGAAGACACTCGCTAACAGTGTAGAGTTGTAAACGATTTAGGAAGGGACGGATCTAAGTAGACATTTAATTATATGCAAAAATTAATGCAAAAAATGCAAGACATCGCCAGCACCGAGACAGCCATGTAGAGTACATACGTAATATTCTGTCAAGTACTCTGTAATAATCTAATAATTTACAATGTACTACACTCTCTACAGACTGAGCGTGTCGATCTCGGCCATCAGCATCTCGGCCATACTCTTCTCAGTCATGTCGCATCTCTACGAGCACACCTCCTCCCCATGTACCTCGAGTACCTAGACATCCCCGAGTACGATGTACACCAAGTACTGACAGACCTCCATGTCTCATTGTGTCTGCAGGCTAGTGCATTGCCGTCCTCCACGGCCCATGACCCTATTTGGCTCTCGCGCGGTTGCGGTGGCCGGTGTTAGTTGGAGATGCGGTTGGAGTTGGAGAACGGGAGGTAGAGCTTGGACAAGTGTACGAGGGGATCATAATTAGAATAAATTAATTATAGTTGAGACTTGATATTTAATATTAAATAGCTTGACTAAATAGTCTAGCCATCACAAAGCGTTAAGCAAAAAGGAAAAAGGACACGCGAGGAGAGGAGACATAAAGAAATGGACTACGAGGAGGAGAGGGGGGGGGTGGTAAAGGCAGAAAGGAGGAGGGTCTAGAGGACTGGAGACTGGACTATTCTGCTGTGTAAGAAGAAGAGACAAAGATGAGACGAGAGAGGCTTAAAAACATATAAGATCGTGGCCTCGTCGTATTTTTTGTCTTGTGTCTTGCTCTTCATCTTGCCTCTTGTCTCGTGTGCCTCGTCGTCCTTCGCCTGCTCGCATCCTCCGCGTCTCGCCGTCTTTTTTGTTTTATTCTTTTACTTTATACTTTACATCTTATCACAACCTATACTTAATACCTAATACCTCACGTCAAAATGAAGTTCTTCATTCCGGCCCTCCTCGCTGCCTCGGTGGGCGCCTCTCCCCTGTACCGTTCTGGCAAATCAGTCGTCGAGTCCCGAAGTGAGTCAGCCAACCAGACCATCGCTCCTGTGAGCAAGTGTGATGGGAGAGTCAGACGTATTGTTTTACCTTGCACCCCCTGAATATTCAAACAATCCTGTTGTTTAATTTATTTCTTATTATCTTCAGAGAAAACAAATACTAACATCACAGCCGTCGCCGTCACCTCCGCTGATATCAGCACCTTTGGTCTCTACGCCCAGTGGTCTGGTGCGGCCTACTGCAACAGCGAGGTCGCCGTCGGCACCCTCGTTGCTTGCTCAGACTCCATCTGCACTACCCCCCAGGCTAACAACGCCACCGTCGTTGCCAACCTAGGCTCCGACACCACGGAGACCGACATGGTCGGCTTTGTTGGCTACGACCCCGTCTTGAACCAGATCGTCATCACCTACCGTGGCTCCAGCTCCATCCGCAACTGGTTTGCCGATCTCGAGTTCGCCCAGGTTGCCTGCTCCAAGTACATGTCGTCGACCCTGTCTGGCGCCATCAGCGGCTGCCAGATCCACGAGGGCTTCGGCAAGGCCTGGGCCAGCCTGAGCAATGACACCTACAACGGCCTCGCCAAGGCTCGCGCTGCTCACCCCACCGCCGCCATTGTCCTGACCGGCCACTCGCTGGGCGCTGCCGTTGCCACTATTGCCGCCGCTGAGCTGCGCACCAAGGGCTACACTCTCGACCTGTTCACCTACGGCAGCCCGCGTATCGGCAACGAGGCCTTCGTGACCTACCTGTCGACCCAGGGCCCCGTTGGCTCGCTCGGCTCCAGCAGCTCGTCCAACTACCGCGTCACCCACATGGACGACCCCGTGCCCCAGCTCCCCCCCATTGTGCTGTTCGGCTACTACCACACGTCGCCCGAGTACTGGCTGTCGGACGCCGGTGTCGCTGCCGTCTCCACCGAGGCCGGCTACTTCGAGGGCAAGATCGACTACAACGTCTCGGACATCAAGATCTGCACCGGCTACTCCAGCAAAAAGTGCAACGCCGGCGAGCCCTCGCTGGATATTTCCGCCCACCTGTCGTACTTTGGGCCCGTCAGCGGCTGCGGCGCCGACACCATCTCCTTCAAGTAGAGGATCTGTCGTCAAACTGCGAGCACTAAAGTGAAAAAAAAGACACGCAAAACAAGAAAACAGAGGACGTCTCATTAGAGACCGGGACAGGCAGGCTAGTTCGTCTCTCATGGCAGGATGCATGAGTAACCCATCGGGTGGATGACTTGCAACGATTAACGACTTACTGTACATATTTACTACCAATATTTAATTTCTACTTGTTCTATTTTGTGCTATCGTGCTACTTGCCTTTGATTCTAGATGTCTTTTGAAGCAAAAAGAGGGGGTTGGATCAACACCAGCGCAACAGTAATAGCAAAAAGCTCGGCAGATTTAGACCATCTAAAAGGCCTAGAGGCTCTGCCGGATCTCGCGCTTGAGCCGTTAAATTTTAAGTTCTAGCTCCAAGATTGGACGGAGCTCACAAGCTGTCTATAAAAGTACCGAATGACCTGCCACACTTCTAACGACCAGTCTAGACCAGCATGTACTATGCTTGAAATCATGTAGTTATCGTACTATAGCTGCATCTATCTTATATACTTGGCCACAGTTGTAGCTCTTATTTGCCGTTCTGAAGCTCGTCAAGCTTCCCCAGATACTTCCCCATGCTGTGTTCGCTTTCCCATCCTTCATCGTGATTCTCCATGTTCCCCAGTACTTTCTCCATTGCACAACGCCAGCTCTCGCTTACTGTGTGCTACGCTATTTATCAATTTTAACCCGAGTCACCTCCAGCGTCTCCGTATCAATTAGCACCACCTCGCGTGACAACGCAAAGGACGGAACACACACTAGCCGCACCTGCTGCCCCTCCTGCCCAGTAATCATCCGCGTCCCAAACTCGGGTTGCGAGCCCGCAAAGTACACATGCGGGCACTCGTCCAGCACAAATGGATCGGTCTCCTGGAACGGGTAGCTCCATAGTGTGTCCGGTGCCGTCGGCGCACTGCACCGCCACCGGCACGTCGCCTCCAGCATGTCCAATCGGTTGCTGCTCATCACGTACTTTTGGATGTCCTCAATCGGCTGCCCGCTCGAGCCCAGGAACCGCCAGCCATCAATCTCGCCCTCCCACGGGTTTGTCACCGTGTCCAGCCAGCCCGGCTCGGCCGCGGCGGCCGCATTCGGGTCGCTGAAGCTTGATGGCGGAAGTGCCGACGCAAACACGCGCGCATTTGGGAACATGGCGGGGTGGATCGGCTGCTGTGGCAGACTGGCGTTGGCGGCGTCGTTGACGCCAGGCATCATGGTGACCGGCATGGACGGCAGGAGTTCGGACAAGAAATCGTCGAGCAGCTGGCTTGGTACCGGGTTGTAGTTGCTGCTGTCGTAGCCGTACTTTTTGTGTGAGTTGTCCTGATCTTGCTGCTTTGCAGCCAGCTCCTTGAGCGCGGCATCTTCAGCACTGATCGCTTCTGGGTCATGCGGTGACACAGTCGAGTTGCCCGCAATAATCAGCCGGCTAATGTGTGCCGCGTCGCGCTGCACCTCGGGTGCAAGCGACTCGCCCAGCAGGTACTCCAGCAGCAGATTCTTCTCCACGGCTGTTGCGCCATGCGGCCCCGAGAAGTTGAGGCCAGACACAACCGCAATCTTCTTGCCGCCATTGTGCACCTTTGCAGCAGGTGCTGCTTCTGTGCCTTCCATGTCAACATCACCGCCGTTCGAAGTCTTAGCGCGCTTGGCTGGTGGCTCCGTAGAATCCTTTTTGTTCGTCTTGCCGTCCAGTGGCTTAGATTGCTGCCACCGCTCCGGCTGTGGTGGCAGGTCGGGGAACATAATGTCAATGACCTCAAGCTCGCCGTTTTCATTCTCAGTGCCCATGACGGCGATAATGCAGCCAGTCACCAGCAGTACTCTGCTGAGCGCACTACCCACCAGCCGGATCCGGCCCGAGTCGTCCTCTAGCATGATCGCCACGCTGCCGCGGCCCTCGGCCAAAACGTCGTCGATGTCTTCCGGAATGTATTTTTTTATTGTCGATGGCACCGACAGAATTTTCTAATTTGTTAGTCTTCTTTCTTTCCTGTAATATCTCCACCAACTTACGTCTGCTGCCACGTCTTCAAGAATGCTCGGCTTGAAGGGCATGTCCATGTAAACAGTGCCCGTCACCCAGCACAGCTCGCCTTGCCGCACGTTCAGCACTCGCTCGACCTTCTTTGCTGTCTCTCCACCAACAATAATCTCCTGGAATGCCTCGACTGCCTGCTGCTCGACATATGGCCTAATCTTGGTGAGCCGCAAGAAGTACATGTCACTGAACTGCTGCTTGTAGGGCCGGCTCGGATCCAGCACGTATCGGTGCAGTGGCTTGTACGCCGTCTGGTCGCGTTCTGGCAGGTCATTTGTTTGTCTGAATGGTCAGTAGCAGTTCTTGTTTTGCCTTCTCCGTCGTCTTCACGGTCGTCGCATCATATCTTGGTCTCATCCTACCGCCCTCTTTGACCACTCACATTGGCTGAGCCAACAAGCTCTTTGCGACATCAAGAGATACCATTTTGTAGTAGTTTGGCAGCTGTAAAATCTGAGAAGAAAATGTTCCAGAGCCGAAATAATTGAAGCAAGCGTATACCAGGTAGAATAGTAAACGTTTTCGTAGCTCGAGCTCTCTTCCAGACGCGCCAGCCAGTCGAGGGGTAGCTGTTGACGCGCCTGCTAATCGCGTTCTTAGGCGTCCCTTAAGTGGCCACTTTAAGGGGTCTGGCCCACCGTACAGCGCATTTTGCAGGCAGGAGCAGTTGCATACTTTCATTGGTCAGTCAGGAATATTGCGGGGCAAGGCTGGTACAAGGCTGAAAATTGACTTCCGATAAGATAAGCAAAAAAAAAGTTACTGGGAATTAAATTTAACTCTAATATAATTAGTAAATTCACCAGAAAATTCAATCCACCCAAAACACCCAAGAACAGTGCTCGCTGAACACAGAGCAATCTCGACGACCTTGACGACACCGCCACGACACGAATTCAGACACAAATTTCACAGCGGTGATTCCTCCTGTTCTCTTGTCTCTGTTCGTGACATATTCTCCCGCATCGCCCCCCTTCAACCGCTCCAATGGCCACCAACTACGATCAGGTCTCCGACGAGGCCCAGGTGAAGGTCATCTTCACCACGACCGAGCCCGACCTGCAGCTCCCCGAGTCCAAGCGCCAGCTGATTGTTCCCGCCGATATTCGCCGCTATGGCCTCTCGCGCGTCCTCAACTCCGAGTCTATGCTCGACACCCCGAACCCCATCCCCTTTGACTTCCTCGTCGACGGCACCTACCTGCGCACCACCCTCGAAGACTACCTGCGCGACAACGGTATCTCGGCTGAGACCACAGTGACTCTGCAGTACGTCCGCAGTCTGGTGCCCCCCGCCTTTGAGGCCAGCTTCCAGCACGACGACTGGGTCAGCTCCGTCGACATCTCGCCTTCCTCTTCCTCGCACAACAACGGCCGTCTGCTGTCCGGCTCCTACGACGGTCTGCTGCGTCTCTGGAACGCTTCCGGCCAGGTGACTACTGTCTCCCCGGGTGCTGCCAACGGCGGCCACACTGCCGGTATCAAGGCCGCGCGCTTTGTGACTTCTACTCAGATTGCCTCGGCCGGTCTTGACCGCACCGTGCGCATTTGGAAGTACGGCACCGAGAACGACGAGGAGGCCAACATTGACGAGGCCGCCGCCCCCAAGGTGCTGAAGCCCGTGCTCGAGCTGTACGGCCACAAGGGCAGTGTCGACTCGCTGTCCGTTGACAGCGTCTCGAAGCGCGTGCTGTCTGCCTCCGTCGACGGTGCCATTGGCCTGTGGTCTGTTTCCAGATCAACTGCCCCTGCTGCCCCCGAGTCTCTGCTGCCCGGTGCTGGCGCTGCCGGTGCCTCTGCTCCCAACAAGAAGCGCAAGGTTGCTGCTGCCACCTCGGAGACTCCCCGCCGCGGTGCTCTGGCTCTCATCCAGGCTCACAAGAGCGCTGCCACAGCTGCCGTCTTCGACCCTCGCGACCGCACCGTCGCCTACTCTGCCGGCCAGGACCACACCCTGTGCACGCTCGACCTGACTACAGGCATCATCGTCAGCACTGTCGCCACATCGCACGCCCTGCTGTCGCTGTGCGCCATGCGCGCATCCGGCTCCAAGCTGCTGGCTGCTGGTAACTCGGCACGCAACGTCGTTATGATTGACCCCCGTGCGTCTGTCGCCACCACGGCCGTCATGACGCTGCGCGGCCACGTCAACAAGGTCGTGGCTGTTGCCGCCGCCCCCGACAACGAGTACTCGCTGGTGTCTGCGTCGCACGACGGCACATGCCGCATCTGGGACATGCGCAGCAGCCGCAAGGCTGTCGACGACACGGACGCCGCTAGCGCGATGACGTCTGTCAGCGATGCCGTGTTTGTGATTGACCGCGAGGGCCGCGAGGGCAAGCGGCGGCCACTGGCCGGCGAGGGCGTCAAGGTGTTTGACGTTGCCTGGAACAAGACCTGGGGCATTGTCAGCGGTGGCGAGGACAAGCAGGTGCAGGTCAACCGGGGCCGTGACATTGTGGCTGCTCAATAGTCGGTTGTTGCTGGAGTTTAAAAGTGTCGTCATTTGCATTTGCGGTTTTTATATCTTGACCTCTTTACATTTTGGCATTTAGTTTATGCATCTGTCTGTTCGTTACAAGGAGTTTACATTTAATTTTAGAGTAATTATCTTGATTCTACTTGCTTGCGTGATATTTTTGAATTGATTTGATAATATAGAAAATTGTAAGGAAAAAAGTTGTTCTAGGCCTAAAATTATACGTGAACAATAATTTCTTGCGATTTATATCTTATTCAAAAAAGTGTTGTAAGGGCAAGGCAACTGTAAACCAATACTACAGAAACAAAAAACGTATCAACGTTTTACTATGCAAAAAAGCTATTAGATCAAGCCTGAGTAGATGCTGGATCTGAGGCCGTCAGATTATAGTTGCACGCCTTGGCCAGGCCGCGATATGTGCTCAGGCGAATCTTGTGCGGCAGCTTCTCCATCAAGTCAGCCCTGCATCGGTCCTTGTCGTATGGCAGCTTCTCAAGCTGTATGGAGCTGAGAACATAGTTCACGACAGTATTGATCTTGAGTGGCGGGTTCCGTAGCATGGCTGCGATAGCCTCAGCGTCGAGGTCCGTATTTGAGTGCCAGAGGTGGTAGGCTCGAAGGGCGGCCGTGCCGGCCTTGACGGGCGTTGTCTTGGTCTCGCGGTACTGACCCATCCATTTGTGGGCTGCGATAAGGCGAGCGTCTGTGAACGCACTCGGAACAGCTGGTGCTCTTGGGTTCTTCTTATTGTCCTGGCCGTCCGCAGATATGCTCTTCCGCTTCGTCGAGGTTGGCGACACTGTCCTTTGACTGCTGGCGCCGTTTGTTTCATTCTCGACTAGAAGACTGCCCTCTGCATCGGCAATTATACCTGAAGTCAAAGGAACCGCTTTGTCTCTTGACTCCCCATCCTGCACTGGCTGCTCTGCATCGTCGGTGGCATCATCTGTTGAGGGGGTCACCCCGACACCATCGGCCAGCTTGATCGGCTTGTTGAGCTCGGCAAAGGCTGGGCGCGGTGGAACCGGGTCCAAGCTGAGTCGCTTCTTTTCCAGGATGGCAAAGAGCTGGACAGATGCATATGCATCGGAAGCAGAGTCTACTGGTTAGCTTTGTAATAAAGTATGTTGTGGTTGGAAAAAACTCACAAATGATCTGATCCATCTGGAGAGGCCTGGACCAGTTACCGGCGCGCACATCTTGGCCCTTGAACATGGGCAGTTTGAAGTTCTCTCTAACCTGGTCCGCGAGTGAGACGAGCCGTTTGTTAACTAGATGATACTCGCCGGTTTTGGAGTACTTGACGAGCCGGTGCAGGTGGCTTAGTTCCATTAGGCCGCGCATGTTAACTGAGAGGTGATTCAGTAGACGAGTGGCGTCGCCTTTGATAAAGACACCGGTCTTAATGATGTCTGGACTTTCGAGGATCTTGCGAAGGGTTGGCGTTATAAAGTCCTGTGTCGGAAACAGCGACAGATGAAACAAGCCGATGCGGCTAGGACTGGATAGCTGCAGAAGGCAGACGTTCTTTCGTGGGCCGTCCCACCGGGCGGCGTTCGCCATCCATTCCAGATCAAAGCCCAGCATGGGCTCGTTGGCAAAGTGCTCGGCACAGACACGCTCGGTAGTCTCTTTGCTCTTGCAGTAGTGCACCTTGATGCGCTCACTCTCTTCGCCAGACTTTGTGACTGACGAGTAGACGCTGTTTGCGTTGCTCGTTACGCTCTCGGCATCTGAGGCATTGCCGCTATCATCGCCTGTAGCCTCTACCGGAGCAGGATTCCTGCGATACAAGGTGTAAGACCAGTATGATTCGGGCGTGCCTGGAGCAGCATTGCGCGCTTTGTCGAAGAGTGCCTTGGTCATGTTAAACTCAAGGTCGCTGACTGGAGGCTGGTCTTCAGCCTCTGCATCATCTTTGTGTGCCGCCTCTTCCGTCTCTGCCTTCTCTGCCACCTCCGTAGTAGCTGCGGCTTTTCCAGCCTCCTCAGTTTTGTTATCAACAGCAGCTGTGTTTTCCTGTCCAGCTTCCGAGGTCACCGGTGATTGTGGGTGTGATTGAAGGGGTGATGGTGACGATTGCTGATTCGACGAGCTATGTACCAGTCGAGTTTTGTTTTGACTTGAAAAGACAAACGTAGGACGAGCAGGCTGTGAGGAGAATGTCTGCCATGCAGAGGGCTGCCCAAACGACTGGCTCGAAGACAGCCCCGGAGGCGATGCTGAAGGCTGGCTCGATGACTGTCCAAATGAAGTAGATGTTGTTTGAGAAGACTGTCCAAAAACGTGTGATTGTGAAAGTGTGAAAGATGTTGCCCGCTCAAAGGTTGAAGTCTGCTCAAACGTTGACGTCGGCCCAAATGCGGGTGTTTCTTGGCGTGACGGCGTGTTCCCAAAAGAAGAGCTCAGCTCAGACGACGGCGTTCTCTCAAAAGACCTCTGGCCAAACACCGGTGTGCTATCAAAAGATCTCTGCTGGCCAAATGATCTAAAGGAAGGCGCTTGCCCAAATGTCGGGGCCTGGCCGAAAGACGGTGCGTAGTCGTACGAGGGAGCCTGGCCAAAGGACAGAGATGACTGCCGACTGAATACTATCGGCTGCTGTGGTGAGTATGTCCCATACTGCTGAGAAGGCGAGGGTGACGATGCCGATGAGGACGACGATGTGGATGATGAGAAAGACGTGCCCGAAGCCGGCTGAGGTGATGCAGTGAAGACGATGCCATGTCCTGGCTGCCAAGTGTTTTGGGGTGCCCGCCGCGGATGTGCCCGAGCTGGCCCACCATTTGGTGAGCTGGAACTCATCCTGGAAACCAAAGAGACCGAAAGAGACGGCGTATATGAAAGTCTGTGCCGGCACAGCAGATGCCGATGAGAGGGCGAGCCTGTAGAGCGGATTGACCCTGGGCAACGACGGGTCAAGACATGCTTGTTCATGAGGGGTGATGTAGATAAGACGAGCGAGAGATCAAAGGGCGTCAGCCGTATCAAGAGGCAGTTTAAGAATGGCAAAGCGAAAAGCGAAATGAAACGACCAGGGGTTGATGCCGTCCAGGCCGTGAGGGGGGTAATATTTGCCCGTGGCTGTTTAGCTTTAAGTACCGCGTATACTGGTGAAAGTGCACTACCCTGTCTCTTACACCGGCTCGGTCCTTGCCAAAGAGCTTGTCAGTCTAATGTGTGTAGGCAGCCGGCGCCTATGTCGAGTGCTCTCGCTGCATGCAGAGCGCGTTTCAGTGGATGCTGAGTCGTGATGTGTGGGTGGAGAAGACAGGCCTCGAGCAGGCAGCCCCCGCAGTATTACAGCGTATGCTTTGGAAGGCGCCCAGTGAGGAAGGCGCGACAGGTCACTTACGATTCACGATAAAACAATGTTCAAAAGCCATTAAATAAATCAAAGAAGATGGCTTTGCAAGCCACCGTGTTGATGTATTGATTTTAACATAAACAAGAAAACATACAAGTGATGGGTGTTTGATGTCGTTACCTAATGAGAAATACAAAATTACAAACGTCACAGCGGTCTTTTTAAGTACCCATTTATTGGACTATATAGGTTCTCTTATCTGATCGATTCTCAATAACGTGACAAACAATTCACGGGCGTGTAGCTCAGTGGTAGAGCGAGGGATTGCAGATCCCTAGGTCGGGGTTTCGAATACCCCCGGGCCCTTTGAATGTTTATTTTTTGACCTTTTTTTACCATTGATTAATTTTTTTTGCCTCCATCTTGAATTGGCCGAATCTTGACAAAACATCCTTTTCTATTTCATTTTATTTTGAAACCCCGAATGTAATACTGTTTGCAACCTGTTAATGTGTTTCTTGAGGTCTGTCATTTGGCCTATATTGCAACCAGCCTGCGCCTGCCTGCTTTGATTCTTTGCTGCCCGCGATCGCGTACCCCACTTTACCATCCCTGCTGTGAGGCGATTGGCGGGGAGCTTTTCACCACCTCGACGCTGGATACACAGCTCAGCTCGCAGCTCTCATCTCATCTCGTCGCATCCAGTGAGCAGCTCATCGCACAGTAACGACCACATTCGAGTCCATTCTCAACCTCAAGCACTCAGTGACTCACACCGTGAACGGCCTGGACCTGCACAGCCCTCCGTTCTTCATCTACCTCGCCATCAACCCCCTCTCCCTCGGCCGACACAATGGCTGCCCAGCTTCTCCCTCTCGGTATGGTTGCAGGCGCCTATCCAATCCATACTCACTAGCATCCGACGTACTAACAGACAAGAACTCATCGACAAGTGTGTCGGCTCCCGGATATGGGTCGTCATGAAGGGCGAACGCGGTATGTATCTGTCATCTATGACATCTAATCTAGCCCAGGCCCGGCGCATGCTGTCAAACTTCTGGGCATGCTCTTTACATCTTTAAACGTTGGAAATACTAACATATGAAAAGAGTTCAGCGGCACTCTCGTCGGCTTTGACGACTACGTCAGTAAGTTGCTACCAGTGGCCGTCTATGCCGCCTTTGCCCGCCATATCTGCTGCACGAACCCAATACTAACATAACGACAGACATGGTCCTTGAGGACGTCACCGAGTTGTATGTATCATACAGTGATATCAATTGTTATTGACCGCATTGGTTCTAACATATCTAGTGACTACACTGGCGGCCAGTCCAAGCTGCCCAGAATCCTCCTGAACGGCAACAATATTTGCATGGTAAGTCTTGGCTACAGTCCCTACTGCCGACATTGAAGCAAAACACTAACGTACACAGCTGGTTCCCGGCGGCGAGGGTCCGGTATAGACGCATACCTGGCGTGGACGATGATATGACTTTACAATGGGTGTTGGTATAGAATGGGCGCCTTGCTTCTTCAACTCGCCAAAATGGATTAGGCTATCAATTTTAACTTTGCGTTGGCATAAATAATCGTGCTTGGTCAAACATCGCTGTGCATGCATGGTTCGTGTTCGTGAGAGGTAATCATATTAATAAAATGTAACTAATGCACTGTGCGCCGGCCGTCTTGACGTTGACAAATACACGATAAAACAGCAACCAAAACAATAAATATGAAAGAAAAATGAAACACAAAAGGGCATGGTATAAGCAAATCAAGAGGCCCCCAATCCACAGCAGCTCTCCAAGTGGATAGACCGAGGGCAATGTATGACGATGTACGATGATGTTGAAGAAAAATGTAGAGGCGTGCAAAAGGTGTGCCTAAGAGAGGAAAAGTGTAGGCCAAACAAGCCGGGAACAAGATTGCTTCTCTTAGAGGGTAGAGTTTGCTGTGCCGATTTATTGGCCTTGCCGTTTAACATTGCGCGGAGCTGGACCGCGAGGCAAATTGAGACTTTGAGTGTTGGCGTTCTGATAGGTAGAGTGATTGTTCGTAGGATACTCGTGTGTCTGTTGATGAGCATTGTGAGTCGTTCTTGTTGGGATACTGTGGACTTGGTGACCTGCATGGTGTGTGGCGGCGGAAAATGTGTTTGGGCCGGCGTGCTGGTTTGCGGCCACAAGCTGGTTTACCGGAATACCAGGGTGAGTCGCGTACGGAACAGGGTTGCCTACTGGGGCACAGTAGGCACAGTAGTCTTTAGCTGTATAGTGGCCTATCGCCGTCCCAAGTGAAGAGCCACCCTAGTAGTCATATGACGGCGGCTGCTGGAATGCGCGTGCCTGCTGCTGCTGCTGCTGCTGCTGCTGCAGGATAGCCTGCTGGGCAGCGGCCATCTGCTGCTGCTGATGCTGCTGCTGCTGTTGCTGCTGCTGTAACTGCTGCTTCTGCTGTAGTTGCTGCTTTTGCTGCACCTGCATGGCCGCGGCTTGCTGGTGGTGGACTAGGTCGTTAAACCAAGGATGCTGCAGCGCATCACTGGCACTGATGCGCAGCTCGGGACGGAGCTGCAGCAGCTTGCGCAGCAGATCAATGCCCATAGGATCTATCTGGTGGAGTAATTGGTGCAGGTCCTGTGGATTATAACGCGGGACTGTTGCCTTGTACTCGGGGAACTGGCTGATGCCCGGCCACGTGTGCTCGGTAGGTGTGCCCATGATTCTAAAGATGCGCACCATCTGATCGTCGTTGGTTGTGCCAGGGAACAGAGGACGGCCACTATACATCTCCGCCATAATGCAGCCGACTGACCATATGTCGATGCTGGTGTTGTATGTGCGGCTGCCAAGCAGGACATCCGGTGCACGGTACCACAAAGTGACAACCTCATTACTAAATGTATTGACGGGGATGCCAAAAGCACGAGCAAGGCCGAAGTCACCAAGCTTCAACTGGCCCTTACTGTTGATAAGCAGGTTCTGGGGCTTCAAGTCGCGGTGGAGCACCCGGTTCTGGTGGCAGAAGTCGACACCCTTGAGCAGCTGGTACATGAATGACTTGATAAGCATCGGCTTAAGAGCACCATGGTCGCCGTGAGTGTCCATGTATTTCTTCAAATCGCCGTCCATGTACTCAAAGACAAGCATCAGCTTGCTCTCAGTGTGGATAACATCATGTAGTGCGACAATGTTCTCGTGCTTGAGCTCCTTCATGAGCGAAATTTCGCGGATAGCAGTTGATGGCGTGCCCTCCTCTGAGTCGAGGTGGATTTCCTTGAGAGCTACAAACTCGCCTGTGTGCCGATTGCGGCCCTTGAAGACCTGAATGGTTGGTTAGAGTTGGGCATTAAACCAAAGAGAAAAGAGATAGATACGATAATACATACGGTGGCGTAGGTACCTTCACCGAGCTTCTCGAGCTGCTGAAAGGAGTTGAGCTGACGCTTGCCGTCCATTTTGGCTTCTTTTGCTTTTGTCTCGGCAATGTACTCCTTGACACCGGTGACGGTTGGGTAGATGCAATAGTGTGGGACGGCGGTTGGCTGACTAGGTAGGCCAAACGTTGTTGTCCGAGTCGCTTTCTTGCGGTAGATGCTAGAGTAGAAGCCTGAGGATGGTGCGCGGTCGGGGTCGTCAGATGCGTAAGAGGCAAAGCCAGATGGAGCGGTGCTTGCCAAGGAGGCCGAAGATGTTGAGGATGGAGGGGAAGTAATAATAGTCGTCGTCGTGCGGCCGGGGTAAAAAAGAACGTCGCTCGGAGTCTCAATGTCGGCAAGGGCAGGACAGTGTTTGTCGAGATCGAGTTCGTCGTCGACAACCAAAGGTTGTCGGGATATTGGCGCCAGCGTAAGAAATAGGGTTGGTTGACTGGGAGAATGCGAGGGCGGCAGTAATGAGACACGCCGTTAATATGGAATGCTGGTGGTATGCAGTGGTAACGCAAGGATGATCAAGAGGCGGGGGATTTGGATTTAGCAGTAACAGAGCACCAGGGAGGCCTTGGAGCGCTGAGAGGCAGAGGGTCCAAAAAACAGCAGAAAGGCGCAAAAAGGGTGAGACAGAAAACTGGAGACTTTTTTGTTGGCAGGCGGCTCGTAGTCGACGTGATAGGTAGGCGCAGTGATGGGCGTAGAGGAAGGGGCGATGCAATCCACGGTTGTTCTTTCCTGATTTCTGTATTGAGATGGAGCGTATTGGAGGTAACATTTATTACAACAGGAAGGAAGGACGGAAGGGAGAGTCTAAATTGGAAAGAGGCAAGGAAGGGGCTTTTACATTAGAACAAGTATTCCACTCAACGGGGGCTACTGCTAATTATGGCTGCGACTACGATAGAGTGGTCTGGACGAGCTGGTGGGCATAGTTAATGCGGGCCATCTTGGGCGAATCGCAGCCCCGCCATTGTGCAGGTGCCTGCTAGCATCGTGCTAATACATCGTAATACATAGGCCTTTTCTAATCGGGCGAGCTGACTCATGAAATCGTGATGCTGACATAATCAATCGAGTATGAGGTTCTGGATCACTTTCTTCAAAGTAAACGGTAGTATTTAGGTGGCATCAAGCGAATCAATCATCCAAACAGTATGGTCTAGTTTGATGTCTGTCCTGTAGTTCTATTCTAAGATCTGTTGGCATGAGAAATAAAAACAAGTAAAAATACATATGAAGTACAGATGAAGTAAGAGAGCAAGTACATATGCATGAGATAGACTGCACCCCATGTGCTACATGCTCAAGATATCCGTTCTGATAACCGCCCATGATTAGCCGATGATAGAGATAGTACAGGTAGTAAACTGATACAAATGTATCATGCAACTGTTGTCGCCTGAGGTGTTTGGGAATTGTA
The DNA here is from genome assembly GCA_022392925.1 of Ophiostoma tasmaniense. NCBI lineage: Eukaryota > Fungi > Ascomycota > Sordariomycetes > Ophiostomatales > Ophiostomataceae > Ophiostoma > Ophiostoma tasmaniense. The sequence goes on along the minus strand of JAKRGK010000001.1, from coordinate 232,463 downwards.
GAAAAATACAACAAATAAATACAGAAATACAAAGATTTAAAGACACAAAACGACGACCGACACTAGCGGTTCCGTGCCGACGAGGACATAAAGTTCTTGCGCACATCTTCCATGGCCATGCGCTCCGTGAGACTGCGTGGCGTGCCCGATATCAGATTGAGCCGCTCGGGACCCGTGAGGCTCGAGAATTCGGCCATAGTCGACGGCTGGTGCCCGTCATGGATACTGCCCACAAACGAGTCCATGTCGCCGAGTTGGGCCGCTTGCTGCAGCACACGCGGGTCCTTGACCACGTTGAACAGGTCGATGTTGCGCCCGCGGTATGAGCCCACAGAGGCGCCCAGTGGCGGCCCAGGAGGTGTCGAGGAGCTAGAGGACGACAAGCCTCTACTGATGCCGCCTTCGTTGGTGGCAGCGCCGAGAATCTTGCGATGGTTAAAAGCCAACGAGTTCGAGTCAAGCCCGTCGTTGCCAATGCCGAGTGCTGCCTTTTCCTTTGCAACAAGGTCGGCATCGTTGACCGCAGGCTGAGCTTCTGCTGAGATTTCTGTGTGGTCTTCATCATGATCGTTGTCGTCATCGGCATCGGGCTCATTTTCGTCGTCGCTGTCATCGTGGTGGAAATCAGTGTCGACTTTGGTTGAACGCGAAAGGGGGTAGCCGACAGACTCATCGCCGTCTTCTTCAAATTCAAAAAAGTCACCGTCATCGTCGCGGGCAGCCGGGGCTTGAGCCTTGAGCTTCAAGTCACCATCGCCAATCACACTATCGGCAAACTGCACCTGCACTGGTTTTCCTGTCAAAGTGCTCTTCTTCGGTCGCGAAGAGTCAATGTCGACGTCCTTGTCCTCGCCCGTTTCTTGTGAAGCGCTACCATTTGGTGTCGCGGCAGGAAGTGCTACCTGTGCATCGACCTTGGGTTCCTCTGTCGTAGGCGATGCCAGAGAAATGGATTGCTTCCGAGTTGGGCGCATTGCGATAAAGCCTTCGTCGTCGTCGCTGTCGTCACTGCCGTCACTGCTGTTGTATCCGTTGCGAGTGTCGGCTTCTGTCAGTTCCTGGGGCCGTTCAGTATCTTCGACTTGTTCGACAGTCGGCACTTGTTCTTGGTCTTGGTCCCGCTGTAGCGATAGACGGCGCTGGTGGTGGGTCGAAATGACGTCGGTCACGGACGGCAGGGGGCTGACACTAGAGCCGGCAGCGCTAGAAGATTGCGGATTGACAACAGTCCAAACTGAGGGATCTTCCAATGGCATTTTCGAAAGTGCGCGCAACCGGTCAGAAGATGAGATTTTGCGCGCAAGAGGAGCAAAATCGTCGTCGTCGTCGAGAATTTTGCTGCCTTGGCGACGAGGTGGGGGGCGGTCTGTGGAGGAAGATGAAGCGAGAGACGGAAGAGGCGGAGTGGTCGTCTGACTTTGGGTTTGACTCTGAGTCTGACTCTGTTTCTGGCCAGGGTTGCTAAGGGGGGCAGTAGTGTTGGTTTGCGCTGACAATTGTGATTCGCTGCCTTTTGGTAAGCCGTTTGACTCTTGATGATCGACACCCCAGCCACGTGCTGCACTTTCAGGCCCGTGCAGCTCTGGGTCAAACAAATTGTCAGCCGCAGACACTGAAGAAGCCTCGGCTAAGCTATCTTCTGCCAAGTTCCCAGACTGGATGTCGTCTTGGATGTAATCGCGTTGGATGCCTGCATTCTCGTAATCCATATCGTCGTAATCGCGATTGCCGTCGTCATGCATAAGCCAGGATAGGTCTTGCTGGATTGGCTTTGGCGGCGATGCTGTAGGCAGGACCTCTTCGCCCCCAAACAAGAAGCGCACATGGCGGGTATTTTGCGGGGGCGGTTTGATTGTAGGCGTGGAGGAGCGCGACGATGAGATGCTCGATGTGCGGCGCAAAACGCCCTTCAACTTGGGCTCCGGCGGTGAGAGGGCAGCAGCACGAGCTGCAGCCTCGTTGACTGCGGCAGCTTCTGCGGCAGCAGCGGCAGCAGCGGAAGCAGCGGCCTCTACAGCTGCAGCTGCATCGGCATCGCTTTGCGCCGCCCTGTCTGCCGGTGGCCCACTGTACACGCCGTCTATGCTCTGTATACGACGCTCGTAGGACGAGCTATCGAGAAGAGGCAGGAACGGAGGTGTGAACAGTCCCTGGACCTCCTCATCGCGGCTGTGTAATGACGAAATATAATCAGATGGAGGCCGTCTTGGCCCTTCCTTGGGGACACCAGAAGTGTGGTATAGGACCGGAGGAGGTGAGATTGTGCGCCGGATCTGGGCACGGGACGGCGACGGCGGAGCAAGAATAGATGTGTCATCGCCAGCATCAACAAAACCGGGGTACAAGGCGGCAAAGTCCTTGGAAGTACTTGAGGACGGACCTTCAATTAGGGCGGCTACCTCGGTGGTGACACCATCTGGGGCTGGTTTGAGCAGGTCTGTCGCATATCGTCGGAATTCGTCGGCTCTTTCGCGGCGGTAGGCCACCACTTGAGCATCCAGCTCGGTCAACTTCTGCCGCAGTGCAGCAACAAGCTCGTCTCGCTCGGCGTCCATAGTGTCGAGATGGAGTAGGTGTTGGGGGCGAGGAGGACCGAAGGTGGCAGAGATGAGCTAGCCGGGCAATGCCGCACAGAGGGCTGTAGTGATAGCAGCCAGTCGACAAAGAAGTCAACAAAGCTGATGAGATAGTGGCCGAGTTTATGGGTTCAGTAGCAATGACTCGGCGCCGAAGAGTGCTGCTGGGAAGCTGATGACCTGTGAGATCCGATCGGCGTGCTATCCGGGTGATCTTGTTCCCGTGGTTCGTCCGGCGCAGGGTGAAAAACAGAGATGTAGAGGAAGCTTGGTCTAAATCTCACCAAACCCTAGATTGCCGTTGGGGCAGACTTCGTATTTAACAGAGGCAACAGTCGTGACCTGTTGAGCTGGCAAGGTAGAGCCAGCTGGAGGAGGGGTGTTTGACTCGGTTCGGGGAGGAGGGCAAGCAGAGGGCAGTGCAACGCTCGCACCAGGCCAATGCAGGATAAATTGAAGCTGTTCTGTGTAAAGCCAATATATTGGACAACACAGAGAATACACAAACAACACAAATGCACGAGACACGACTCGCGGAGGGGAAGAGAGGGGGTTGGTGAGAAGAGAAGTGGAAAGTGAGGTCTAGTCGTCTAGCCTAGCCCATGGAGAAAATATAATATGTAAAATAATAGGGAAAATGGGAACTAGAAATAGGAAGCGCAATGGCAAACAAAGTGTGGGAAGGAGCGACGATACAGTGGTGGAGATTTGCTACTTACTGTTTAGTCTTGATGGTTAGTCATATGACCCATGCGGCCAGATGCAGCCAAGCTACAGCCTACAGTTCGTCCAGCGGTCGCACCTCCCGGAAGCAGTAGCCTCTCACTGGCTCCGCCCGGAGGATTAAGCCTATCTCGTATCCTACAGGGCGCAGGACAACCTAGTGACGGCCCATGATGACCTATGAGACGCTGCTGAATCCTGCAAGGTCCTGCTGAATGGATCGGAGCGAGCCTGGGGAGAAGTTCTAGCCCCTGCACGTCGCCCATCGCACCTTCCGTCTACGGCACGAATCAAAGATCCACACTGGGGGAAGCGGTCCAGAGCGCTGGGAACGGCCACGAGATACCTGACAAGAGACAACTAATCAGGAAATCACGGATTATCTAAGCCGGAATGTCGGTCGGATCCCACACGTCACAGCACAACTGGAAGAGCGATATTACATTGGGCAAACTACAAGAATGTTTAGATACGATGAGTAAACGGTAGTGATGTTGAATAGATAAGTTGGCATGATGTGAAGTTTCGAAACTGACTGACTTAAGTATAAACCTACAAGAGAGAAAGTAAAGTCACCTCGATGCAGCTAATATTTGATGCAATATTCTCCTTAGACGAGGCGACCAGTGATGAAAGTAATCGAAAGTCAGAAGTGTACTGGATGAGACGGCTGGGTGTCATAGCTCCTCTATTGTCGCTTTGTTCCATCTGTATTCTGCTTTCGAATGTCTCAGATGGGCCATCTATGTCGGCATTTGTTAGTCAAGCAAGGAATTGAGTTTGCCAGTGTGGCAGCGTGCCTGAGAGTGAGACATTGCTGTTAATGGCTGCTTTTGGTAGGTGGTCCCGCACTCGTGTTAGTGAGCAGCCTCAATAGTGATGACGACTGACAGTTTATTTTTTTTGAATTAAAAATCAACCTCAATCCAAGATTTACAGTGGCCGGTTTAGAGATGCCGGATTTAAGTCTCGAAGATATAAATCAGTCGATTAGGAGTAAACCATGATCAAATTTGCTAGATGGCTCTGTGCTGGGTTGTGCTATATAGCAATATGAGCTGTCATTTGGCAGTTTGCGGCTCTCATACCACCCAGCCAGCAACCATTGAAACTAAATCCTATCATAAAAGCGGTAGGAAGTATGAATAAGAAAACTCAACGGCGTAAGCAGTGGCTATCTATACTGGCTAGCTATACCTCTGGAAACACGTCGGCCACCGTCTCAAGGACCTCCCGAATATCGTCCTGCACAGGTTGCATCGTGTCCGTCACAGCCCCGTCGGCCTTGCCCATCAAGCACCGGCACTCATCAAAGAACATGCCAAGCACGATATCAGGATGCACTGTGTCTTCGTCTTGTGGACAGACAGGCTGGTTTTGCTTCGTCTTTCCGAGTCTTGAAGGCAGCGATGAAGGTATCACATCACTGATTAAGAATGCGAGTTCGTTCCGCGCGCGCGTCTCCATCTGCGCATACATTGTATCCTTTTGCTGGTCGACATGCTCAGCCATGGACGCGCGCATGCGGCCCAGGCACCCCTTGCCAGCCTCTTTGGCACACGAGTCGTAGATGGGTGTCATAACCGCACAAGCACACTTGCGCGGCTCCTGGATAACGGTCTTGCGAAAGATTTCGATGTCGGCACCAGCCGTATGAACTGCGCGGCGGAGGTGCTGCTGCACGCTGCGCACGGATTGCAGCAGGACCTGGTGTGTCTTTTTTTCGCAATGCTGCTTCATCTCACGGTGGAAGCGGTCGACGGCCTTGTCCATCTGTGTGCTGTACGACGCAAGGGCAGCGGGTATTTTGGTATTGAACGTCGATGTCCATGTCGGCACCAGTCCATCAAGCAGTATGCCGATGAGCTCTTCGGTAAACGATCTGCTCGTCTTGGACGCCGTCTTGTAGCCCTTGTTTCGGCAGATGGCGCGGTAGCTCTGCCACTGTAGGCCGCCCTTGGGACGCGAACGGGCCCATATGGCCACAGTCTTGGGAGCTTCCTCCTGCGACTTTTGCACAAGCTGGCACATTTTGGCCAACACTTTAGTATCCATGACGTCGATCAGACTGCCGAGACACTTTTCCGTGGCCACGGAGAGGTTCTAAGCTATTAGCATGTTGCAAAACTGGACGTGATGCATCGGCAGACCTACCTCTCTGAGCTGCAGGAAAGACCTGTTGAGCTGCTCCTCCTGCTCGGGCGTGAGGTGCACCTCGACGCCAGACCCGAAAAAATTGACGGCACCGCCGCCCTCGCCGTCACAACCTGCCCAGGCTGACAGAGATGTCAACAGCTGCAGCAGGCCTTGCAGTACCGTGCGGCCACGCTCCATCTCGTGCTCGGCTCTGATTCTCTTGACGTGCTGCTGTAGCTGTGGGATCTCCGTGTCATCGGCGTGCTGCATACACGAGATGGGTGCCGGTGATGTTGGCGATGTCGACGATGGATGACCGCTGTCCCTGGCCCGTATTGCCTGGTACGCACGGCTACTCACACAAAACACTGGCAGCTTCATGGCCAGCTCGGCATAGTCCCGCATCGGCTCTGACTTCTTTCCTCCACGCTTGCCTTTGGCGCGGCCTCCCTTTCTCTTGCTCGGTGCTGAAGACAGCAACTCTTCGTCAAGCCTGTCGATTAGTACTTTATCGTGAGTCTCATGCGAATCTGACCTACTCTTTCTGGCCCTGGGCAAAGTCTTGCTTGATGCGTTTGCGCGAGTATTCGTTACGCATCTGCACGCAAACCAGCTTGGACTTCTTCTCAAGTGCCTCTTTCTCGGCCACTTTGGCAAGATAATCTGCTTTTGTTGATGCTTTACACTCTCGAAGAATGGCCAATTTCTGTGACAGCTCATCCCTATATTCCGTCAGCTGCTGCGGACTCTCTCCGTAACTGGCAGTTGTGCCGTTGACGGTGTTGGTGGCACTCAAAGTGGCCTCCTCGACTCCGGTCTGATCCGTCCGGTTAGTCTGGAAGAGTTCTTCTGGTGGTATAATAGCACCACTCTCTTTAGCAGTCTCGATACTGCCCATATTAACCCGTTTGTTGACTGTGGTATCGTCCTCTCCCCGGAAAGCCTCATCTGCGCCTCTTTTGGCCTTCTCTGCGATCGCGCTGAGCTTCTTTTCGGCTTCTCTTAGCTGAAGTATAATCTCAGGTTCCTCAACTTGGTCCATGTAGGTTATATTGTCCGATGCTGCCTTGATCTCGTGCTTAACGAGCATGATGCTGTCAAAGATATTCTTGACAGTACGGGCAGCTTCGCTTAGAGATTCTGTTATCTCGCTGATGTCAACGTCGTCAGTCTTTGAGCACACAAAAGTCAGATTGTTTACGGTGCCGTCGAGTGATAACTGTCTTTTGAAAGACCGGTCGAGCAGCGCGCGGGCTTCCTTGTCGTCGACGGCGCGCGTGATAGGACTAACGACCCAGAGAGCCGAGCACTGAGAGAGGTAGCCTTCAGCAATCGCATCGCGGGCGAGGTTATTGTCTCCAAAGCCGGGCTAAAATGTCAGTACTTTCTGTCAGTAACTAAGCTCATTCGTCAAAGCATACCAAGTCGACCAGAACAACGCCTGTGGAGAGGATGTCGGCCTTGACATAAATGCGCACGACATCGATCAGTGGCCACAGCTGCATTTTCTCTTCTTCCCGCCCTACGTCTGCGGTGGAAACATGCTCTTCATCCTCGCTGCTGATGACGTTGGTGTCGAGATACTCCTTGATCTGACTGTAAAAGGAATCGGCATCGGCTGCTCTAACGGTCTGCATGGAACCCAGGAGACGGTTGACTTTGGCATCATGAAGAAGAGTCTCAACGCTGCACTCTCCAGACAAAATGCTCTGCTTTCCCTTGATTTGGTGCGGAAAGACGGAGCGCAGCTTGTCAAAGGCAATTTTGCTATGTGCGTAGTCGCCGCCGTCGGCATAGCCGCCTCCATCGCCCTCCAGCTTGTCTTTGAGATCTTCGTACAGACGGTACACGTCTTTCTGCCACAGCTCGGGCTGCACAAAGTGTATTTGAGCCATGTACCGCTCCTCGGGATTATCTGACGGGTTCCAGGCGATCTCGGTCACAACTGCCGTGCATGCACGCAACCCGTTGGTCGGCACCACGCGCCCCTCGTCGAGGACGGAGTTGATAATAGACGACTTTCCCGTGCCTGTGCGTCCCACAACGCCAACAAGCACCCGCCGCGAGGTGCTTATCGTTGCATCGACGGTATTTGCCAGTTTATGAACGCGGTCTGCCCATTCGTGCCCCATGCTCGCACCGGCGCCATTTTCTCCGACCATACCACCTTCAATGGCCTTGGCGAGGTTATCGAGAAGAAGACGCGAGGCACGTACGGCTTGCGCAATATCTTGAGCTGATCCCGAATTGATAATGTTCTCAAGGCTGCCCCATTTGAGAGCCGGATTGTCAAATTTAGAGGTAGAAGGCGGCACGAGGAGGCGAGACTCGATGTCTGTTTCTGTCTGTACTTTTTGCTTGCGCTGTCTTGTAGGTTTCGTGGCCTCGCCCGCGGCCAGAGCCTCCCTGGCAGTCTTTGTATTCTTTGCCGGCTGGCGAGGTTTTGCGGCCTTACTAATGGCATTCTTCTGCGTTTTTGGAGCAGCCCGACTCTTGGGCGGTGCCTTTGGCTTTGGCTTTGGCTTCGACTTCAACTTCGACTTTGCCGGGGTATCCTCTTTTTCAGTGGCTTCGGTATTCTGGGCAGTTGCGGACGGAGTATTATTAAGCTGCTCATCAGTTTTGAGAAAACTCTGAAGACTGAGAAATCCGATGGGTTCGCTGCCTGCACTGCCTTCTGCAATGTAGCTTGGCAGCAACCCATCTCTGCCATCACTTGATGGCGTCGTAAACAAGAAATTATCAGCTGCTGGAGCATCCGGAACGGCGTGCTCCATTATCCACGAAGCCACAACGGGGTCATGCTGATCGACGAAAAGACTGTCCTTGGCAGCCGGGACACCGGCATCTCCACTACCGGGTACTTCAACGGGCTTTGACGGAAACAGGCTCGAGAACGAGCTACCCATGCAATCTGTCACGGCTGGCATCTCAGTCGCAGTCAGTTTTGGCGGTGCTGTGGATGAGTGACAGAAGTCGATCGGGGTTGGCTGGTAAGGTGGAAGTGATGCGGGAAGCCGCGGGGTTTGCGCCGATGACGCATCGGTTGTTTGATTATGGGCGCGCCCAGCACCTAATCCACTCGAACCAGGCTGGGAAGTGGTCGAGCTCCCAAGATCCATGTTGCATGAGGTTGTCAAGCAGTATAATGGTGAAGATGTTGTAGATTTGTAGGAAGCGAAAGGAGACGGTTGTGTTGGTAGCGGCAGGAAGTGGGAGCTTATGCTCTGAAAGTGGGTAGTATATCCCAAATTAGAGTGGTGGATTTGATGTGAAGATGACATCCATTTGATACCGCAGTAAAACAAATGTTAGATTATCAACCGGTTCTCTCGAAGTACCTCTTTAAACTTACCTGATATACTTTCAGGTGGCTTGCAGGGTGAGGTGTATTCTATAATTCGGTGTTTAGTGGAGGTGTGAAAACTGACACAGATTCTCCTCGCCTCAGCCGCAGACCTACTTTTATACTTTGAATTCAACGTAATTCGCAGTAAACAATCATGAAGGCCAGATGCCCTATATTTACGATGGGCTGTGAGACGACGCTCGCGTGGCTCGACGTGAACCCTTTGCTTCATGCAATGTCAAATTTGCATACTAAGGGATGACAGACTGCAGCATGAAATTTTAGGCATAACTTTGTTTTCAAACTTGTACATGGGCACATCCCGAGATGAGGTCAACGTCGAGGGACGTCTAAGTCGAATACTGTGCTCTGATTGGTTGGGTCGAAGACTATGGGGAGCTTTCACCGCCTTCTATATTGGAGCTGTTTCTGCCCACGTACCCACCAGAGCCTCTGGGGCGCAAGTGCGATTAAGGAAGCTTGGTCCAAAGTGACAACAACAACAGCCAAAATAACAGCCAACTCCCGACCCCAGCCCATCAAAGTGTCAAATACCAGACCTACAGGATATATTCAGTATCGGGTTGAAACTGCAACTATTGAAAGTCCCCGCACCTGCTGACACTCGCGGTCTCACCCCTCGACGGAGCTCACATATCATCCCATCGACACGCCGGCGAGAGCCTCACATCATCGCAGATCAATCAGAACTGCAGGCATGTCGACAATCACAGGCAATGCCCTTAAGTCAGGGCAGCTTCCCATAATGCCGCTGTCATTCAGCGCCAATCAGCCCAAGACGATCCGCCTGTACCCACTGTCCAACTACACCTTTGGCGTCAAGGAGCAGCAACCGGAGGAGGACCCATCGGTGGTCGCGCGGCTGCGGCGTCTGGAAGAGCACTACAACCTGCACGGCATGCGACGCACGTGCGAGGGTATCCTCGTGTGCCATGAGCACAACCACCCGCACATCCTAATGCTACAGATTGCAAATGCCTTCTTCAAGCTGCCGGGCGACTATCTGCGGCCAGAGGACGACGAGGTGGAGGGGTTCAAGACGCGGCTGGACGAGCGCCTGGCGCCGGTAGGCAAGCTGGGTGAGAACGAGGAGCCGGGCGACTGGGAGATTGGCGAGTGCCTTGCGCAGTGGTGGCGGCCCAACTTCGAGACGTTCATGTACCCCTTCATCCCGGCACACGTGACGCGGCCCAAGGAGTGCAAGAAGCTATACTTTATCCAGCTGCCGAATTCCAGTGAGTTTGTTATTGACAAGAGAAAAAGTGCTACGGGCGGCGACTGACAGACAGAAATTCTGAGCGTACCAAAGAACATGAAGCTGCTGGCAGTGCCGCTGTTTGAGCTCTACGAGAACACAGCCCGGTACGGGCCGCAGCTGTCGGCCATTCCTCACCTGCTAAGCCGGTACAACTTTGAGTTCTATGACGAGGACGGAAACGTGGTGGCAGCAACACCCGGCAACGGTGCCAACGGTGCTGTGCCGCAGACAAAGGTGTTGGCCTCGGGCGACGACGCGGACACGGACATGAACGCAGGCGAGAACGGCACCAACTAGAAGAATGAGATGGTAAAATCTAGGCTGTTCAGGAAGAGGGAAGAGTGGCCAGGGCCAGTGGCCAGGCTGGGTCGCACAAAGGCCGATGGGTGCGATTTACGGCGTAAATAATGGTTTTGTATGGCACCGCCGTTTATGCGGGCTCGATAGTTTACTGGTTTCTTTGTTATTTACGTTTTGTTGTATGTCTGCATTCTCGTGTTTTTAAGTTGATATTGCCGGTTCTCGTGCGCGTCGTACTGCAGCGTGAATATGAAAAGTTGTCGTTCATTCAAAGTGATTAGTCATCGATCATGATGGATAAGATGATTCAACTCGATTCAAGCTAAATATGAAAATCAACAGCAACAGCAACAATCTAAAATTTCTCGCCTTGGATGGTGGCCACAACGTGCCGTGAGTGCTTGCGAGCGCGGAACTCAAGGTACCAGATGCCCTGCCAGGTGCCTGTTGCCAACCGGCCGTCCTTGATGGGGATGGTCACGCTCGCGCCGATCAGTGCGCTCTTGATGTGTGCCTGCATTGTTAGTATTTTTAAAAATGAAGAGAGTAGGAAATCCAGCTCACAGGCATATCATCGGGTCCTTCTGCGTTATGCTCGTAGAGCTCCTCGCCGTTGGGGCCCGCGGCCGGGGCAATGCGGTCCATGGCGTTTGACATGTCGACACGCACATCGCTGTCCCAGTTCTCGTTCAGGCTCAGCGCACAGCTAGTGTGCTTGATAAACAGATGCAGCAGGCCGACCTTGAAGTCGCCAATAGCCGGCACCTCCTTCTCGACAATGTCGGTAATGAGGTACGAGCCACGCGAACGCGATGGCAGGGTAAACTCCTTCTGGAACCAGGACATGTTGGCGAGTGGAAGAGGTCTGAATGTTAAGTAAAGAAGAGCGAGGGCTATGACGGCGACAGCTTGAAATTTCTGTAGGGTTTGCAACAAGGACAGTCGGCGAGGCTGTGAGTGGCGGTCGCTGGCTGGCTGTGGGGAAGACGTCATATTTTGATGAAGCTTTCCACTGAGGGGCTGATTTGGCGCATTTCCACTATCAATGTGGTTATCGCTATCACAGATCTCTTTGCCAAAGCATCACTCTTGCTTCCTATTTTTGTTGATTTTTGTTGGATTTCTCCAAGTTTTGTTCCGATTGTCATAATTACGTAAGCAATATAATTTATACAGTCTAATATGCTCAGCTGATCAGCCTTACAGAGCACCGTCCAACCTCTATAATTTGATGAAGAAGTGCGGATTCAATCTATATTGAGAGAGAGCTTGCATTACAAGTCGACTCCGATATAAACCCACTGTCGCATATGGTTGTAATCGTGGTGGCCGAAACGTCCGAGACAATACGACAGCTCTGTGGCTTTCAATCACTTTTGAGTGCTCTGTGCTTCGTAATTATGCCACACTGACTCGTGCCTTCCTTGGTACTCCCGCACCCGTCTACCACACCGTGATTGCGTAATCCGCACTGCCAGCCGTCTCCAGACCGCTGTGCCATCCAGGACCGCAGTCCAGCCGCCCGGCAAGTCTCTTCCGCGAGTCATGGCTTACAAACGACTTGGCTGTAGGATGCGAGTGATATTCATGCCTGTCTCCTGTCGCAATGCTGGCTCTCCTTATCTCGCTGTCTTGTGATCGCCAGCTTCCAAGAAACAAAGATCATCTTCTTCCATCTCCCTCTCCCGTTTTTTTTTTCATCTTCCTTCTTTAATTGTTATCAATGGCACTGTGATCTCTCTAAATATCACCTCACCACATCTCACCATCTCCATCTCTTAATTCCAATAAGTCCTAAATCCGTCTCGTGGTCGTCACTCTACACACCTCCACAGGCAGCAGCTGCCTCGTTCTCCCATTTCGTGCATTATTAATGCACTTGCCGAATCGCGCTCTAGCAATTTAACATCCAGTCCCTACCCAGCTCCTGCCTAGCTCTGGCCCTGGCTAGTCGCCTATGCCCACTGTTGCGGAGTCCCTTGCTGCATGAATAGCGCTGTGTTTCTCTCGGCCCACCTGCGAGGTCCCCGCACTATGCCGGCGTCGCTGCTCGGTTTCCCCATAGCGTGGCAGCGTGTGACGTATTGGGCCTAGTGATCTTTGGAACAAGCTCGCTCTACGACCAAAAGCGTGTCGTACCAAGCTAACGTGGGCATTTTTTGCTGGTTGCGCCTTCCTTTCAAGAGTTGTCTCATCTTTTTTCTCTTTATCTTTCAATGGGTTTTACAGATTTCTGCACTCTCGGCGCGTACTTGCCAGTTCTTCATTCCATTGAACAGTCGCTCCTTCCTGTTCCGCTCTGCTAAAGAGCTGTTAGATTGTAGGAGATTGAATGCTCACGATACCAACATAAGCGGAAAGAGCAACCAAGTAACCGCATCGCTCTTCCCTCTCTGCCATTGCGACTTCACAGTTTAAGCTTCGGCTGCGCATCCGTAGTCTGACCCTCTTTTTTCCTTATCGCTCTTGCCATATCTTTGTTATCCGCTGTTACCTCTGTATTTTCTCTTACCTCCGAGCTGTTGTGAGGCAATCGCTCCATTTTCTGGGCCCGGTCCTTCTTCCTTTATTCGGCCTCGGAACTGGTTCTTTTTCCTCTTTTCTTGCTTCCTCTTACTCATTTCTCTTCTCTCCCATTGTCTTTCCTTTCTCTTCTCTCTTCCTGTTTTCTTTTCCTCTACTCAACCACCATCGACTTCGACACCGGTGCCCGACATAGCATCCGTATACAAAGGTATTGTCGTCTGTCTACCGCCGACGTCCGACCTACCAAGCCAGACACGGTGCAAATCGCAGCTCTGCTTCACCCGCCGGTCACTGTAGCTATCCAATCACGCTACACGGGTTATTCTGCATCTTACGCGTTCCCGACCGCTTATCAATTGACCTCAGCCAGCTCTGAGCTCTTCTAGCTATCCCGTGGCGCTTGCGCCGTTCATCAGCTCCCGTCGTGACACGACTCGTTTATCAACAATCATCTACAACCATCGTCTATTCGTCGCCATGGACGAGGAAACTCTCTTCCCCGTCTTCGGACTCGACGATCAAAAGGTCCTTTCCGGCTCCTTCTCCGGCATCCGTCCCTTGATGCAGCTGGGTGGCGGCTATCTACGCGCGTCTGCCGATGCCAACCAGCCCTTTTGCCGCGACATTGAGGGCTGGGGTCCTATGAGCCCCTTCCGCTACGATTTCACTCCCTGCTTCCTCGACGTCTGGGTCGCCACTGTTGCTGCTTTCGGTGTCCTTGCCGGTTCTATTGCTCTCTGGTGGCTGATCGCAAAGAAGCCATCCAACGGTGTTGCCAAGGACTGGATCTTTTGGGTCAAGCAGAGCATCTTTGGTCTCGTCATTGCCGACTTCACCGTCCAGCTTGCCATCCAGATCATCAACTACCCCGGTGTTTGGATCTCCGACTTCCGCGTCTGGACTACGGTCCTCACCCTTGTCTCTTTTGCCGTCGTCTTCGCCATCCAGTGGGTCGAGTTCTCCCGCGTCCGCAACGCCAACGGTGTCGTCCTGTTCTACTGGCTTTTCTTCATTCTCGTCCTCGCCGTCAAGTTCCGCTCTCTCATCTCCCAGCAGATCTACAACGACAGCCTGTCCTACTTTATCACCTACTCCGTTGGCTTCGCTCTAGCTACTGTCGAGTTCCTGCTCGAGTGGCTTGCGCCGCGCCATCAGAGCGAGTACGAGGCTCTGGAGGATGGCGAGGAGTGCCCGGCCGAGTACGCTACCGTTTTCTCGCGCCTCACCTTCTCGTGGATGACCCCTCTTATGCGCTACGGCTACAGCCAGTTCTTGACTCAGGAGGACCTTTGGGGTCTTGTCAGCGACGACCGCACTGCCGTCACCGGTAGCGCCTTTGAGAACTCCTGGAACGAGCACGAGAAGAAGAAGACTACCGGTCCCTCGCTCTGGATGGCCCTTTTCCGGGCCTACGGTGCTCCCTACTGTCTAGCGGCGCTGTACAAGATTGGCAACGATCTGGCTGCCTTCACCCAGCCCCAGCTTTTGCGCTATCTGATCACTTTTGTCAGCTCCTACGAGACATCGCTGCCCCAGCCCGCCGTCCAGGGTGCCGTCATCGCATTCGCTATGTTTGCCGTCGCGACCTTCCAGACTATCATGATCCACCAGTACTTCCAGCTTACTTTTGTCAGCGGCATGCGCATCAAGGGCGGTCTGGCCTCGTCCATCTACCGCAAGGCGCTGAAGCTGTCCAATGAGGGCCGCTCTAACAAGACCACCGGTGACATTGTCAACTACATGGCCGTTGATGTCCAACGTCTGCAGGACCTCACCCAGTTTGCCCACCAGCTGTGGTCTGCCCCCTTCCAGATTTGCATCTGCATGTTCTCTCTCTACCAGCTCGTCGGCTGGAATATGCTGGCTGGTATTGGTATCATGCTCGTTATGATTCCCCTCAACGGCATGATTGCACGTGCCATGAAGGGCCTGCAGAAGCAGCAGATGCAGAACAAGGACGCTCGCAGTCGTCTGATCGCCGAGATCATCAACAACATGAAGAGCATCAAGCTCTATGCCTGGGGTGCTGCTTTTATGAACAAGCTCAACTACGTTCGTAACGACCTTGAGCTCAAGAACTTGCGCCGTATCGGCGCTGCGCAGGCTGGCGCCAACTTTATGTGGAACACCACGCCCTTCCTCGTCTCCTGCCTAACCTTTGCCTCGTTTGTCCTTACCCGCAAGGAGCCCCTGACTACTGAGATTATTTTCCCGGCCCTGGCTCTATTCAACCTGCTGTCTTTCCCTCTTGCTGTCCTGCCCATGGTTATCACCTCCATTGTCGAGGCTGGCGTTGCTGTTAACCGTCTGACCGATTTCTTCAACGCCGAGGAGCTCCAGTCTGACGCTGTCACTACCCGCCCTGCCGTTGAGGAGATTGGCGAGGAGGCTGTCAGCGTCCGCGAAGGTAGCTTCTCCTGGAACCGCTACGAAGACAAGCACGTCCTCAAAAATATCAACTTCTCTGCCGACAAGGGTGAGCTCACCTGTGTTATTGGCCGTGTCGGTGCTGGTAAATCCTCTCTCCTGCAGAGTGTCCTTGGCGACCTCTACAAGGTCGAGGGTGAAGTCACGGTCGCTGGTAACACCGCCTACGTCGCCCAACAGTCCTGGATCATGAACGCCACCGTCAAGGAGAACATCGTCTTTGGCTACCGCTTCGATGCCGAGTTCTACGAAAAGACTGTCAAGGCCTGTGCTCTGGTTGATGATTTTGCTCAGCTGCCCGACGGTGACGAGACTGTTGTTGGTGAGCGTGGTATCTCTCTCAGTGGTGGTCAAAAGGCCCGTGTCTCTCTTGCCCGTGCCGTCTACGCCCGTGCCGATGTTTACCTGCTTGACGACTGTCTGTCTGCTGTCGACTCGCACGTCGGCCGCCACCTGATCGACAACGTCCTTGGTCCCAAGGGTCTCCTGCGTTCCAAAACCCGTATCCTGGCTACAAACTCTATTCCCATCCTTGCCGAGGCCAATTCTATCTACATGCTGCGCGATGGTGAGATTGTCGAGAAGGGCACTTACCGTCAACTGGTTGCCATGAAGGGTCTTGTCAACGATCTCATCAAGACTGCGAACCAATCCGAATCTGGCCCATCATCTGCTGGCGGTGCAGCCTCGTCCACCGACTCTGGCAGCGAGACCTCGACCATGATTGAGTCCGCGACTCCCCTCAAGGAGGATGAGATTGAGGAGGCCCAGGAAGGACTGTCTACTCTGCAAAGCATCAAGCCCGGCCCCACATCTGGCGTCGCAAAGAAGAAGCGTACCGAGAGCATGGCTACCCTGCGCCGTGCCAGTGCTGCCAGCTTCCGTGGTCCCCGCGGCAAGCTTACCGACGAAGAAGCTGCGGGAAGCAAGACTAGGCAGGCCAAGGAGCACGCCGAGCAAGGCAAGGTGAAGTGGCAGGTGTATCTAGAGTATGCCAAGACCAACAACGTTCTCGCTGTTATTATCTACCTCACTGCTCTCGTGTCATCGCAGCTGGCTACCATCGGAGGCAGCTTCTGGCTGAAGAAGTGGGCTAAGCACAACGCCGAGACGGGCAGCAACGACGAGGTCGGCAAGTACATTGGTGTCTATTTTGCTTTCGGTATTGGTGCCGCTCTCTTGACCGTTGCTCAGACTCTTATTCTGTGGATTTTCTGCTCAATTGAGGCATCGCGCAAGCTGCACGAGCGCATGGCCACTGCCATTTTCCGCTCACCCATGTCTTTCTTTGACGTCACTCCGGCCGGTCGCATTCTGAACCGCTTCTCTAGGTATGTGATTGCTCTTTTATAGTGCGTGCGTATGACGAAAATGATACTAACAATATAGTGATATCTACCGTGTCGACGAGATCCTTGCTCGCACTTTCAACATGCTGTTTGTCAATGTTGCCAAGTCCGGCTTTACCCTGGCTGTCATTTCGATTTCGACGCCTGCGTTTGTCTCACTTATTGTCCCTCTGGGTGTCATGTACATTTTCATCCAGCGCTACTACCTCTACACGTCGCGCGAGCTCAAGCGTCTGGACAGTGTGTCGCGGAGTCCCATTTTCGCGCATTTCCAGGAGTCTCTAGGCGGTGTGCAGACGATCCGTGCCTACCGCCAGCAGTCCCGGTTTGAGCTGGAAAACGAGTGGCGCATGGATTCCAACCTGCGTGCATTCTTCCCTTCGATCAGCTCCAACCGCTGGCTGGCTGTGCGTCTCGAATTTATCGGTGCAATTGTGATCTTGGCAGCTGCGGGCTTTTCGGTGGTGTCAGTGTCCAACTACAGCGGGCTAACCTCGGGCATGGTCGGTCTGGCCATGTCGTACGCGCTCCAGATCACGACGTCTCTCAACTGGATTGTGCGCCAGTCTGTCGAAGTTGAGACCAACATTGTCTCGGTCGAGCGTGTTCTTGAGTATGCCGCGCTTCCGAGCGAGGCTCCGGAGATTATCGCACGCAACCGCCCGCCTGTCAGCTGGCCGGTGAACGGCGAGGTTGAGTTCCGCAACTACAGCGCGCGGTACCGTGAGGGCCTCGACCTTGTGCTTAAGAACATTTCGATCGACATCAAGCCGCACGAGAAGATTGGCGTTGTTGGCCGCACTGGTGCCGGCAAGTCGTCGCTGACGCTCGCGCTGTTCCGTATTATCGAGCCCGACACTGGCCACATCCGCATCGATGACTTAAACACGTCTACAATTGGTCTTTTGGATCTACGCCGCCGCCTGGCTATCATTCCTCAGGACGCCGCTCTCTTTGAGGGCACTGTACGCGACAACCTGGACCCAGCACACGTGCACGACGACACGGAGCTGTGGACCGTTTTGGAACATGCACGCCTCAAGGACCATGTGATATCGATGACTGGCGGTCTTGAAGCGAAAATCAATGAAGGAGGTATGTATTGCAGCTTTTTTTCTTCTCGGTTTGTCACTTTTTTTGCTTTTGCCTCTGGCCCTCTTCACATACCTCTCCTTGTGCTCTGAGCATTCTCTTCCTTGTTCTAGACAGTGCATGTCCGTGGGCGTGACACGGCTTTTACGAGAATTGTGCAGACATGCAGAGAGTGCGTTAGTGTGCAGCAATCTGCACAGTTATGATCTGCTGTGCGATGACGCCGTCACCGTCTTTTTAGGCCCAGCAGCGCCAGAGAGCAGTACACAGAGAGGGGTGTAGAAGCGACGGCGGCGAGAGACATGTGCGACAGAGGAAGCGAGATGTAAACTCTGAGTCTGGGCGGGCAAGTGAACGCACGAAAGCAATGCAGTGTTGTACGAGGGCTGTAAGATGTGAAATATGACAAGTGGTCATTTTCGCAGAGTCATTTGCAAAGTTCTTTGTTTTGTTTTCATTTCTCATTTGTCTCTTACAAGAGCACAAAGGACAAAACACAGACACAGTGGACACAGTGGCTAACTAATTTCAATAGGCTCGAACCTGTCACAGGGACAGCGGCAGCTTGTTTCGCTGGCGCGTGCACTGCTGACCCCGTCCAACATCTTGGTGCTGGACGAGGCGACAGCTGCGGTGGACGTTGAGACGGACCGGATGCTGCAGGCGACTCTGCGGTCACCGCTGTTTGCGAACCGGACGATCATCACGGTGGCGCACCGGATCAACACAATCCTGGACAGTGACCGTGTTGTTGTGCTGGAGAAGGGCGGCGTGGCCGAGTTCGGCACGCCGGAGGAGCTGATTGCAAGCCGCGGCGTGTTCTATGGCCTTGTGAAGCAGGCTGGTCTGACGGAGTAAGCCCCAAAGTTTGAATCCAAATGACAAGCAGAGCTCGTCTATAATTGCTCTGTACTGTGTCCGCTCTACAGTTTCCAAGGTTGGCCATGACTGCTTCGGCTTCGGCTTGTGGCCAGTGTCACCAGGTCGAGATTACTGACTGGAGACTGGTGGACTGGTGGACTGGGCGAGACAAAACGGAAAGAAAAGACGAGGTTGGTGCATCACAGACATTACAAATTTGCAGTTTATTTTGGCGTACAGCAGACCAGATAGGATAGATTGGGTCACATTTCTTTGCGTTTTTTAGATGAAATACACAATACACATCATATAGCATATGCAATCAAGTGCAAGTGAAGTAAAGTGAAGGCATACTCAGTAGACGAAGCGAATTGAAGATCACCAGACCGGACATAACTCGCCTTGTGCGGTGACATAATCGACATAAATCCACCG
This sequence comes from Ophiostoma tasmaniense, assembly GCA_022392925.1. NCBI lineage: Eukaryota > Fungi > Ascomycota > Sordariomycetes > Ophiostomatales > Ophiostomataceae > Ophiostoma > Ophiostoma tasmaniense. The sequence continues at coordinate 213,410 of JAKRGK010000001.1, read as the reverse complement.
CGGTTGCAGTTGTAGTTGCAGTTACAGTTACAGGCAGTCTGGAGAGCAGCGGGACGATCGACAAAGGCTATGCGGTAAGTCATAGCCACCAGTAGGGTCCTCTTGTGGTGATACTTTTTTTTGTTGGATGTTATGACATACGCGAATATGTTGCATGGGTGTAACCTGGCGAGTGCGTTGTAGCGTGTCTGTTGATATTTAATTTTGATGTGTGACTTTTTGCCCTTTTTTAACAAGGCTGGAGACGGCGAGAAAGGGAAGAATCCGCCAAAGTCAGAGACAGAAAAGAAGAGACAAGACAAGCAGCAATACAAAAAGCAAGCGTTGGATAGCGGCAAGCTCGGCTACATGGCTAACTAGCTTGTGCTGTTGGACGGCAAAGGAGGATATGTCGTACGGTTTCCATGTCGATCCTGTGCAAGCAAACGAGTAAAGACAGACAATAGACAGAGACAAAAGACAGAGCTGGCATCGACGTGCAGCCAACACACAGCCATCAATCAGCAAGGTGCAGCTACTGCACCACTAGGGGCTAGATGCATTAAATTGTATGTTCTCGCTCTATATTGGCGGGTATTGACAGGATATGCTTGATGCATAGTTACGCGGCATTGCTCTACATCGCATCTGGGACCACAGCGGGAGATAATACAACTCTCCAAAAGGCGTCGAGGGAAAATGCTCAAAGGGGATAACAGCTGTGACTGACGGTGTGCGAGCTAGCTGACAGGCTGGCAAGGTGTGCTGATGGGAGAGGGGAGAGGAGAAAAAGAAAAGAAAGTAAGAACTAAACAAAATAGTAATAATGATGGTAATATTGGATACGGAGTGGACAGCGGCTGAGGAAGACTGCAACCGCACACGGCGGCGTGGCTGCCAGGGGTATCTACAGGCGTGCTGCGACGTCTTGTGCCTTGTACGTAGAGCTCGTAGAAATAAACTCCATGACATGGTAGTATTAGGGCGACTATCACGAGTCCAGACCTTTATTACAAAAGCAGAGGTGGCAGACGTGCAAACAAATGAAACAAATGAGACAGGCCAGAAATAGAAATGGAGGGGCTGGGGGTGCATGTGTGAGTTGTCGCTGCAGAAGACGGGGATGAGGAGGAGGATGAGGATGCAGACTGCAGACTGCAGAGCAGTCGAGTTTGGTTTGTTCTTTTGTTATCAAGAGAAGAGCAATTGCAAAAAGAAATTACAACAGATACAAAGGATGGCATCCTATTCGACGGCCTCTGGAAGGACTCCGACTGCAGATCTGCCGTGCAACATAACAAAGCAGAGTCGACAAGGGAAGGGAAGCGACAGCTCAGCATTGGCACGTATTCTACTCAGTATTACTATCTGCGACTCTGCAGCACACCCATTTCGAATGAGGGCATGCCCATGCAACAGCTGCAGAGTTTTCTCGCGGTTTTCTTTGCGGGTTTCTCGCATTGGTCGTGTGTCGTAGAGCAGCGGCCCGTTAGTCGATGCTGACGTCTTGATCGCCGAGCATGATTCACTGGTGGAGATAGGATGTAGGATGTAGGATGTATGAGGAGGAGGAGGAGGATTCAGTCAACTATTACACATGCAATCGGGTACATCATATCAGGCTATCAGCAATAAAAGGCAAAGACACGTGCATCGCTTAAGCAAGTGGATGCACTCGAAGCAGACAGGATGGCAGAAGACATAAATAGAGGGAGAAAGGCCCAGGTGTTGTGTAAATAATGCTGAAGAGATGAACAGCGGTAAGGACAGAAGCAAGACGATAAGACGGGAAGCATTCAGCGCACAAAGTGGCTGCGCGCATTTTGCCTATCCAGGTGCGTCGTTCAATGCCATTTGCGGTTATCAAGACAAGAAGACCTCGATCTGAAAGTACGACACCTGTTACGGTGCTATCTCTCTGGGGCATGGCGGCGGATGGGGATGGCGGGATCGTTTAATACCAGACGACCCGCCGCAACGGGGCATAAAAGGGGCTTCCCGTTGATATGTATTAACTCTTGAGTACAGAGTAGAGGTTGGCAGTGACCTGAGCACCGGGTTCGGCCTGGCTGGAGTTGGCGGTTGATAATTGGCATTCCTCTGTTTTCTTTTTCTTGTTACTGGTCATTCGTCCCGATTTATTCTATAGCACTTGATCCGGCGCCGTTTTTGATCCAGTTGTTCGGCTCCGAATGGCAACCGGCTTCTGCCGCGGCCGTCTCAGTACAATTAATGCATTCCCAGTAGTTTTCTTCCTGGTTAAAAGGCATTAAAGGCAAAGCGGTTATAATGTACAGGGTTTTCCGCCGAGGCTCCAACAGAAAGCACGGTGCTTGAGCACAGGCCGTGCCGGCAGTCTGTAGTCTAACAGAGTACAGAGTATTCAAAGGAGCATGGGTACTGGCAATCTGTATTTTACCATTACTGCATTACGATATACTGTTTCTGTCGTAGCAGCGAGGTAGAAGTAGCAGGTATCATGTAGAAGTTTCAAGGCCAATGTCACTGTGCTCGATGAAACATGACCGCCTCGTTTAGTGAGCTTCTTTTTACCAGTTATGCTTCTGTTTCCGCCTCTGCTTCTGCTTCGGCTTCGACTTCCCTTCTACTCTGTAAATTCAGAAAAAATACACGTCGATTGTCAGGATCGAGAAACGGGCGGGAATGTGCCACTGCTACGGTGCATTCGAGTATGTGCGCTCTTTTTTCTATTTGGCTGAGTAGACGTCGTAGCGATTGAATGGTTTTATTTACTCCTCGAATGAAAATCAAAGGCATTGCGTGTAAGCGTGTTTAAAGATGGGTAAAAGTTGCCACTCTCCCTCTATTTTCTCTTGACAAAATACAAAGACCCTGCAGTTGTTATTTCGATAATCTCAGGAATTCTCCGAGAGTATCACCCCGTAACATCGGGCGGGTGAACAGCGTCAGACCAACACACAGGTCTTGGGTCGTGTTATGGCGAGTCCTGTAAGTCCGTGTTCGGGTTTAGAAAGGAATGGCAGATATTTACACTCTGCAAATGTACTTATCTCGACTTTGTGCCGTACGCGTGTGTGGCCTGTTTCTACTTTCTGTTGAGAATACGAGAGTTGGACATCTATGCCACATCCAGTAATATACTCGCCCGGTTTTACTTGTGGCATGGTCTGTCAGTGAGAGATGCCGAGTTTCTAATGCTGGTGAAACCGATATTGGGCACACCACTTCATTGTCTATTTGTGTACCATTGGGTTGGGGTCTACTACCGCGTGTTGGTAAATAAAATGATGGTAGTGATGTTGCGCACGGCGTTGTTACTTCCAACGGTCATGAGGTTTCATTCACGATCAAGTCGGAATAGACAGTTGAATGGGTTGGAAAAGGAAAAGAAAGTGGCAGGGTTCTTGTTAGGAATAAGATTTGGGGTCTATCAACTTGTCAAGGGGTTGAAATCTCGTCAAATCCAACAGGATTTTGATGATGGCAGAGGGTGTTGGAACCAGACAACGGTGATTTCGGGGTGGTATTGTATTAATTAGCTACCAACGGTCCAATGACAGGCAACAATGGCGGCACTGCTGTACATTGTACAGAGTAGATGATCCTTTGTAGAATAAGCTGATCCTGATGACGGTGATGTTGGACAGACCTGGCCATATTCGATACTGGAGTTATCGACGATAATGCCGGCGGACAATTCCAATAAATCCAGAGACAGTACATTTGAACGGCTACTTCCATAGGCGCCCACAATGGAGTGCACGGGGTTTTGCACATATACGGAGCAACTCCTATCGAGTCTGGGGATATCATCTCATCTGCCCTGGATAGGCAAAAGTCCAGAACAGGGTTTTATGCCTATTTTTGACTCTTTTCGGCAGAGAAGCAGAATACTACTCAAGCTCGAGACATTTGACAAATACCGTACTGAGTATGAGCGTATTTACTACACATCGTGCTGTACACATCCATGTCTGGGAATAGGTTAATACCGGACGGCAATACAGTGTACTTCGTAAATCTCGTCCTTCAGGGGTGTGGTGGCAAGGGTATCATATCGGCCACGTGAACGCTTTGACAGTTTATTTGACAGTCTATGAAATAATTTGTATCTCTAAAGCCATCATCTCTGGATTACAGTGGTATCTACTTTGTAAAGGAGTCATCAAAATCGATGGCCTCTAAAATCAAACATCACAACTCGCAAACATCACATGCTTACTTGTCTTTGCATCCGTGACATTCTCCTTGACCTGAATACTCAGTGATCAATAGTTAAACGCCAATATCGATAATCGATATCAATAAATACTATGAAATACAAATACAAATACAAATATAACTTATAATCAATCTATCCGAAGCACTCACTCCGTTGACTTCCATCCCAACCACGGTTTGGCTTGACTTGGTTATTGATAATACTCCGTCGGGCTGCTACAGTACATAGAATGCGTCTTCGTCTACCAATGCAACGCCAGTAGTTGCTTTTTGCACCCAACAAAGGCTGAAAGGATTTCGTGACGCGAAATCATGCCATTGAATAATCCCGGGGTTTACAACGGCGTGAGGGATGCACTAGACTTTGCAATGGCATGACATGTCTTTGTTGACTTAGCATGTATTGGTTTGATATACAACGTAGAAACTGAAGAGCAGACGTCATGTAGTCGGCGGTGTGCTCTGAGGCTGGAGTGGTTACGCAGTAAGCGATATTTCTTGGTGATATGTCGGCAGTCTTGCGGAGAGAAAATGACAGAACTGAAATCCAGCTGATCCAGGAACGACTGTGAGCACAGGGTAGTGTCAGCAAGAAGAGCCGAACACAGCACGGGACGAGGACTGAGAAATGATAGATATGGCAGATATCAGATGAATGTAGAAAATATCACATAAAAACATGGGAATGGGAGATGGAAGAGGCGGCGGTAGAGGCAGAGGTTGACCCCCACGAGTGGCAATCAATTTGTTCGGAAGAGGTGATAATTGGTGTGTATCGGTGTAATTTCGTTGAGTTGCTCTTATTTTGAATTTTATTTTGGACTTGCAATTGTATTTTCTCAAAGCAATTGTTTTATTATTTATCAACTGCTTATAATCTTTTCTTTCTTTTTTATTTATAATAAAACCTGTAGTCAACCCAAATCCAACAAATAATTGGGATAGGATGGGAGAAAAGTTGTCTCGTAGGCAGACTCTTTTTTTTAAAATAAAAATAAAAAATAAACAAAAACTGTACACCGAGAGACATTGCTATCACCAGACCGTGAAATTCGTACCCAACATGCTCCTATTTACATTTATATTCTTTATCACTTCATGTCTCGGGTTATTTATTTCCTCTCATGTATGTCTCACCTATGATATGGCAGATGGGTTTTGTAAATTCGCCGAGTTTTCTTTTCCCATCTTCTTTCTCTATTTTCTTTCTTCTTTTTTTTCTTGAAATTTAATGAGTTTCTTATCAGCCATTCTCATATTTGTCTCCTATACTCGTCATCCTCAAACACCAGTCTCCCTGCTGACCCGTGTCCCTGGTTCTGTGATGCTGTCTGCGGGATCTTGCTTTTTGCCCCAAGACGACACACATCCCTGTCTCATCACACCAGTTTGCTGTGTCTATTTCTTGCCTCCTCACCCTCTCCTCTCTCGCCTATTTACTGTTTTCTATCACCCTCCTCCTCACTTCTTCCCCTCCAAGTTCGTGGCTAGCCCTCATGTACGGTACTTTTCCCCATCACATTGCTTGATCGCCTGCACGCTCTTCTAGAAATCGAATATTCTGGGGTTCGTTTATTCCTTTCCTTTTCCTTATCCTCCAACTATCCCACCACTTTGTTTCTTTTTCTTTTTCTTTCTCAGACCTCTATACCAATACCGAAACTCGTAACTTGACAAATCCTGCTTACCGTAGCACGTATGTACTTTAGACCATCCACTTTTCCCGCACCGAACCGCGCCGCTTAAAGACGGTCTGCCATCCAAGGTGGAGGGCTTTTGGTCGCCGTCCTTACTGGATTTTACCGGGAATACCAGCTCGACTTCTGCTCTTCTGCTATCAAATCGGCCTGTCTGCTCGTCTACCTTTTTACATCTATCATACGTGCATCTCCCGGACTTGATGTACTACAAAGTACGAAGTACTCTGTATCTGGAGTGTCGTAATTGTGTGATGGACAAATAAGGGTGACGATCCCATCCATCGATTGGCCCAGGCTATTTTACTCGGTACGAAGTACAAGTAGTCACTGTCTGTCTTGTATCCTAATATTGACCTGACTGCTGCACCCTGGTCTGCATATATTTATGACATTATTAAACCTTCTCGATAAATACATAAATCTCTTGATATTAGTATCTGTTTCCGCTCCGTACTACGCCACCTGTAACCCTGTACACATCCCGGTCTCTTCTCCGCCTCTTCCCATATGTCGTTATTTCCTTTGCCTCCCCTGTCCACCTCCATGCTAGTTGGCATTATTTCTATTTTCAATATTCACTTTCATCTCTGGTCTGTACTTCGTACAAAGTATTGAATTGTTTATCCTTTTGCCTCTGTCCTGTTTCTCGGAAACTTGACTACGATGTGCTTCTGAATGCTGACACCAGCGGTCTGGTGACAAGTGGGACTCTCACTCCTTGCATCAACGCCAAACCTTTCCAAACTTGTCCAATCTTTACCGTGTTTGTCGAACCATGAGCTCAAATCATGAATAAATACACATCTGCATTCTATTTTTCTTCTTGATTTCCCTCTCTCTTGGCCATTGAGATTAGCTTCGACAGCTATCTGACTCTCCACAGCCTCGGCAAGGATTTTAGGATATTGAATAACAGTTCTTAGATATACTTGTACACCATGGTGAAGTACGATGTACTCAGTACAGTACTGAGTAAAGAGTACTCTGGTACCGGTAATGCCCAGTTGGTTAATTTCTGTACCGCCCTCCTCCAAACAAGATACTGTCCCAACCGGCACACTGCCGTTGACAGCAATCTAGATTGCGGCTGACCGGTAGCATACGTATTCATCGCCGCCAGCCGGCAGCCAAGTCATAAATCAGTCAAATATATACCCATAGAAAACACTATCTACTCGCTACTTTACGTTCACATACATCATATTACTGATCAGATAGCTAGATGTCAGATTCGACATCATTAGCAAACCAGACAACGAACGGACTCTTTCCCCGGCGCTTCCAAATGCTAGGTCAATAGGGGTTGACAAGCTACGCCCGACACGGTCAAGGCCCGAGAAGCTCTAGCCTAAAACGCCCTTTTGAGACACCTGAGCCGGCGAATGGGGCCGTCAGGATGCCTTGTATTTTGTATATCGCAGTGGTATTGGAGTTTGTGAATATACTAGAATATGCTTCCTTTTTCTGGTTTTCATTCCTGTTCGAGTTTCAACTTGGTCAACTTTCACCTGACTCTGCGGCAAGCATTCTCGATAGTCATGGATGGGTTCCGAGCTTGCCATCGAATTATTAGAGCATCGTGAGGTTGTAGGCACGAGGCAGAGTCGTTTCTATATTTACACATGTAAGATGAATCTGGACAGGCAAGCGGTGCATCAAAGCTCAGGTATTCAAAGGTACTTGCTATCCCGACCGTCTGGTCTGCTGGTCGTCGCCGGATGTCGTTTACATGCCGTTTACTACGTACATTGTCTGTCGTCTCTAATCTGGTGCCATTTTGTCATTTCGGATCGTTTGTGTCGTTTTTCTCTGCCGTCTGTCATATCTCACTGATGTTCTGCGCTTCACCCAACCTTTCCTTGTCGATCAATCTTTGAGTGCCATCTCGACTGCGAAGTACTGACACACGAACTTAATAATATGGAGATGCTGTCGAAGTTTGTGATGTTCAATTGACGTTTGTAGCTAGGATCTTGCAAAAAGTTGAAGAAACGATTCAGAAGAGTACAACGTGTCGGGCCATGTGCTCGTGGCACATAAATCGTGGTGTTCTCCAGAGGCTAAAGCGCAACTACAGGGCCCTACTTCGTACAGACTACATATCAATTTAAACGGTCAAGCAGTGTAACAAAGTAGAGAAATAGAAAAGAGAATGAAGAGTAGAAAATCCGTCTTTGAAACACGCGTACGAAGTACAGAGTGCGGGCGAGATAGGTAGGATACCAAGCATCGATATCAGAAAATAACATGGGAAATCAAAACCGGCAGGGAAACAGGCTCTTGGGTGTCTGGGGAACATGCAATTGTCGAGCTGTCTCCGTCTTTTTGGGCGGATTTATCGAGTTGATAGCTGGGGCAGTGTGTGGTACTTCGTAGGGTGCAAGGGTTGAGCCTGAGCTTGAGCTGCGCTTGCGCTTGAGCTCGAGCTTGCCACGCTGCAACCTGGCGATATTACGTACTCAGTACTATGTAGCTTTCACTCAGTGCAACTCCATGTACTCTGTATCGCAAGAATATGCCCAGAGATATCATGATCTAAATATAATGACTGTCTACCGTCTGTCTGATTTGGAGTCGGATAGAATTGCGGCCGGCATGTACATGAAAGGAGCGCAAAAACTGGCGTAGAAGCAATGGGATTACACTGGAGATACCGAAATACAACATGCACGCATAACTCCGTGTCACACTTGCTGCCCTCGCGGAGCTATCTGTCTTTACGAAGCAGCGCTGGCAGGCTAATGGAAGATTGCTGATGGATAGTTGTCAATAACGAGGCGTTATTGCTTGGTCAATAGGAAGGGATCGCCGTCATGCAAATGCATGATAAAATACAAATAGGAAAGAGCCAGACCAGCTCGGGCGCCTTCTTACGACCCGTTCTTCCTTCCAACAGCGATCGCAGCCAACGGAAAAGAATTATGGGAGATGGGAGGAAGAAGGAAAGAAAGTGTGACCTGCCACGGCCTCTTTCCTCCGTGGGTCATTCTGAGCCTATCCGAACTCACTATTATTTCGTCTTCTTTTGAACCTTCTTCTCTTTGCAATTGGGTTCGGGCACGTATGAAGTACGAAGTACGAAGAACATCGCACTCCCAGATGCCGAGCCATCAAAGAAGGGCCCGTTTATTACTCTGTATTATCAGGTCCCACTTTTGCCCATAGCCCGCTAATCCTACCTCTGGCCTAGCTGCATGCTCGTTTTTCGCTTTTTCTCGCTTTTCACTACTTGCTGGGCATTTATTACCACCCTGAAAGTACGTGCTAGACAGCCACACTACGACGTATTGGCGACTAGCCACCACTAGGACCACCAGCTAGCCGTAGCTGCGACGTATTACTTGACTATTATTCCGCTCCCTCCCGTCGCGCCCGCTGCCCGGCTCACTGACAGGTCGTTTTGCTTTGTGCTAGTGCAATGGCCCCGTGGAATAGCCCGCCCGCTAGGCGCTACTCTGTAGTTCGACATGTTTATTTGAAGATTTGAAGTCGCCGATATTGTTTTTTGATCTTGATATTTTGCATTGGCTTGCACCGCGATGTGGCCATTCCGATTTTTGAAGATGTAGTTTATAGGCGCCGGTCGCTCCTTCCCTCAGTGTCGGCTTGCTCCTTCTGTTTTTGAATGTGTTCCATTTCCAGATACGCTTGTTCTAGTTTTGCGGAGACATGTGTCGCGCACGTTTCGGTGCACGTTGATGCTTTTTTTGTTACGAGGAAGGTGCAACGAGACTTCACAATCGAACCTTCCCTTTTCAAAAACATCAGCCCCGAAATGTCGTGACTGATTTTTTATATAAAAGGGATTCAAACCACTTCTCATTGTTAGCTAATGTTAAAATTAAACCAATATCACGATATCATTTTTTCCCTAAAAAAAAGAGCTTGGGAAAGTAAACACCTGCCCGCAGCCCGACCTTAATTTCTTCAAAATATTGCGGTACAGGTGGAAAAACACTAGTTTGGCCTGGCGCACCCAGCATGCCGGATAGGCGGTCTGTTCGGCGACGGAGAGACGGGCAGAAGCAACTTTCGCGCAGGCGGTAGGGAGGATAATCTGCACTGCAAGCAAACGCTGCAGTCTGCATGCTTAAGTCGCCGCGTGCGCTTAAGAGGCCTCTGTCGACACTTGTTATATTTTGAATATTTCGAGTTGTGACCGATCTCAGCGCTCGTTAAGATCACCCGGAGTATCTCAACTGGCTTTGACTATTGCCTTACAAGCATCAACGGAGCATTCTTTAGAATTCGAGCATTATCTTTCTTCACCCTCTTCATATCATCAAATACTGAAGTTTTCACCTTTTCTGTGGAGCTGTCCACGGATGCAAGCATACGACGTGCAGTATGGACTGGAGCCCGTGCCAAATTAACGAGAGACCACAGACACAGGCAGCCGGCAAAGAAGGGAGTGGAGAGAAGGAGGGGTGTGAGTGGAGGAGGCCAGCAAGACGAAGGGTGAGGGGGGGAGAAAAGAGACAGCAGAAAAGAGAAAAGCAGAGGAGCGAACAAGACCCTGGTCTGATAGGTCTTGTTTGAGTATGGCGTAGCTGCACGCGAGAAGAACATACAAGTATGGAGCGAGTGCATTAGCTACTCAGCATCCCCCCCTTCTGCTGTATCCAGTCCGACACGCCCATTTGCTGGAAGAGGGCCAACAGGAAGAATGAACAAGAGCGTGAGGGAAGAGAAGAGAAGAAAAATTTAAACACAAACCTAGAATCATACTGCATAATTCGCAAAAAGAATAGAAACAGCAAGACATTGAGGCCTCTAAAAATGAGGCCTCTGCATGTCACTCCCGCTAGTACGCACATCTACATGCCACATCACCGATAATCATTGGGGGGCAGACGAAGAAAAAAAAGAAGGCAGATGGAAGGAGAAATAGGCAAGGATTGGGATAACCAAAATCAAAGAAGCAAAAGAAGCAAAAGCAAATCGGCACACCGCACAGGGTGGAAGCAACAGAAGATCACGAATATCGTGCAAACTCAAAGAGAACGTCGCCCGGTCCAGCAGACACGATCACCTTTCCACCCACCCACCTTCTGCTACCCACCCTCCTCAAAGCTATCGTTCACCAACACGAATTTGTCGTCAGTATCACCCAAGTCTGGTTCTCTACTCTCTTTGGCTCTCGTTGTGGCCAATTTTCAGCTCCTTCCGATCATCATCTTAGTCGACTTTGGGGGTCGCAGCTTGTAAATTTGTAATTTCTGTATCTTGACACTGAGTATTGCATAGCACATGCTTGCTTTTGTATCTCACAGAGTACTTTGCCTTACTCTGGTGCATCTTGGCGGCACACCCTCGTCTCGGCCAGCCAACAACACAAGAGTGAGCACTGAGTGCATTTCCACCATCCGCGGCCTCCTGCATAACGTCCCCCGGCACTGTTCCTGGACCACTACACCCTGGCGCAACTGGAACAACTGGAAAAATCAACTGGAAAAACACATTACGACAAAAAACGACAGAAACCCATTTCAGCCAGCCACTAGCCAGACGCTCCAAACGCACCACTCACAGCTACAGAGTATTTTCTTCTCCTAGCTGCTGCTGTATTCTCACTTTCGCTATCTCTCTGGTCAGTATTGATTTCATACTCAGTAATACACTCTAATAATACGGAGTAGCCACACTCCTCTTGATCTACTCTGTACCCCCTCACACATCCTGGCAGCTGTATTTGCTTTTTCTTATTTTTGCTGTTTCTTTTTCTCTTTCTCCAGTACGCCCCCGCTCTCTCGACACAACTGGATAGCCTCTGCCCTCCGCTACGCCGTATTGCAGACAGAACAGAAACGCAGCCAGATCTACTCCCGTGGCTCCTGCACACGGCGACATTCCCTCTTCGCTTGCCCTAATTTTTATCTCTACCTTTGCTTTTCTTTCGCCTGCCCGCCTGTTTGCCCGTCTTTTGTCTTTCCAGGGTCTCTCACTCGTTCCCGTCCCAGACGCCAGGGTACTCCCTCTTATCTCATCGACACACCCAGTCAGGTCAGCCAGCTAGCCAGCTCGCCAGCCCAGCCCAGCCAGACCCGGGACAAGCCAACCCCAGTGCTATCCTTGGACCGGAGTTTTGCAACTAAGATACAAAGTGATAGCCACGGCTGTCTATTCTCTATTCCGGTTGCTCACCTCGTCTCTCGCATTCTATCTCCGTCTTAATTCTCGACTCGTTTCGACGTCTCTCTTCCTTTTTCTGTTTCTTCCTGTCCTTTTTCTCTACCAGTTTCTGTCTGTAATATCTCGGATCATACCCACAGCTCGGTACCATAGTGCCTCTTCTCCAACGCCTTCAACAGCTTCTTTGATACGCCCTCTGCCGATCTCAACTAGATCCCTTTTTCCCAGTCCCTCATCCCAGCACTCTCCTCTGCGCATCCATCTTCTTTGTCCTCTGGCAAACATCCTTTCGACTTTTGATTGACGACACCTCATACTTTTTAACACCAAGCAGCGCGAACATCCGAAACAGCAAGACAGTTGCCATTAATTCATCTCGGGCTCCAGTTGCAGTCTCACCTTTGACGCCTAGGTCCCCTTCATCGCAATCTATTTAGTTCCCGCTGGAATACCTGGTCGACCTGAACGGGACCAGCAAACAGCTGCCAGCTCTCACATCACCAACAAAGCGAGCACTCACCCTCGCTCACTTCGCATCGCCTTCACATTGACAAGTGCTTGCCCTCACCTTGAAAATACTGGTACCGCAAGGAACAGGCTCGCTTGAGCGACACGGCACCTCATTTCTTCTCCTCGTGCCTCGTCTCGGCAGCACACCTCTAGCTGTCGTTTGCTTACCACCGCGCCCTCTACCCAACGAAATCGTCACTCTCTCAATCTCAGATTCCCCGTCTATCTACGAACGGGCAACCACTGACGTTTGCTTGGCCACCCATCAGGTAAGCCTCATGCCATCTTTATGATATCTCACATCTTCTCCTTGCCTCTGGTCCCGATCCCATATACCCACCGTGCGTGATTTCCCAGCGTCACCTCCATACCTTCATGAGAGCACCCAACTGCTTCATATCCATCATATTCATTTCCCATTGCCTCTCAATCCCTTCCCATATCCTACTGCACCTTATGCCCCTATACGCCATTGGGTTTGCATGCTGCTTGTCTGCTTGTCTGTCTGCTTGCTTGTGCGGAAGCCAATTTAGTTGGCTGCCCGACCCGTCCTTGCGTCTGCCAGCTCTGGCTTACGTTGTATGCCACCTCGCATATCTGCATATTTGCTGGGTGGTTCGTTTGTCTGAACCGGCCTGTACGACGACTGCCGGTCACAGAGTGGGATACAAGCCCCTCTCTCCGACTCTTTCTGAGTCTTGAGTCTATACGAGCACACCATGGCACAAACTAGACTATGTTGTCGTCTCTTGGTCTCTGGGCTCAAGCATACAGAGTCAGGCTCGGTTCAGGCCCTAGGCGGGGCTTCAGCTGCATCTCATATTATCTTCCATACTGTCTGTCTCTCATATCACCTCTACTCCCATAGCACCGCTGTCTTCCTTTTAAATATCAAAAGTGGCTGAAAGGTGATTTGTCGATTTGGAAACGCGTTGTCCGTTCATCTCACCTCCACCCCATACCCAAGAACCCAAGAACCTAAGAACCCGAGAACCCAAGAAGACGACACCAACCGGGCTCGCTTCAGCCCACGAATCCACCCCAACCGACCCCCTCCCATCCCATCCGCCTTGCCTCAATTCTGACATTTCCATCATCTGCTCTACTCATCGATCCTCAACGTCTGGTCTTTATCTGGCTCTGGCTACTGGCTACTGGCTACTAGCTACGGGCTACCGAGTGGAAATAGTTTAGCCATGACGACGAGGTGCAGAGGACGCCCCTCTTCATATATCAGTGTTTGTGTTTGTGCTCATGCTTGTGCATGGCTGTCTTCCTTTCCGTCGCCTCCCCATTGCCTCTCCGACGTCTCACACTGTGTTCCCTAGAGGCAGAGAGTACGCTACATTGTCACTGTGACTTGTTTTTCCTCTATTTTATTTGTCTCGTCCTCTCTCTATCCGACAACTGGTCGATATTTATTCCCGCTATCTAATATCACCTGCTGTAGAGACCACCGAAGTCACTGCAAGCAAGCTGGTCCCTGTCATACACACACACCCCTTCCCTCCTCTGCTTTCGACCCTTTACACGCTACACCGGTTGACCCCCGTTTGAATCCTAAGCCGCTGCTCTCATTCGCCTCTGAGACCCCCCGGCATGAATGGCTGGCAGTCTACAGTCTAGAATCAACCCACTCTTGTGTTTGCTACCGAGACTGACTATTCCTCTACACAGCCGTCTTGTCTCCCGCCTACACTGACCTACCAAGTAAAACCTTGACAGTCAACTTGAAGCTCGTCTCTTTATCTCTCGAGTGCTAGTTGTCTTCGGTTAGTGTCTTACTCACTGCGCGGAATTCTGACGGTAGATACTCGTCAAGTAGAGAAAGGAAACGGACTGGTCTCGTTTGATCACACAATCTCTCGACGGACCTCTCTATTATACCATCTCCTCACAACTCGCCAAAGCCTCAACAAGCCGAGCAGGTTCCATCCGCAACTGTATCCATCCACAGTTTGTGCCCTTGCTAGCAGCGTTATTCCTTGTCATCTGGCTTTCGACGTCGTCAGTAGGCCACTGCATCACTTTTCGTCACTCTTGCGCAACGTATACAGAAATTCCTGGCTTGTCCCTGTGTACAGAGTCCCCTCTCTCTTGATTTCTCGCTTCATTCTCTTTCTCCTCTCGATCTCACCCGTTCCCGCAGTCAAAACCTAAAAACTACCCTCGCACACACATCACACACTGCAACCACCGCATATTACCTGGTGCCAGCCCTGCGTCCTCGCCCCAACATGCAATAGACAAGAAGCGGATTCAACTGTACAGGTATATGCTGCGTCTGATTTCCTGATTCTGCTACCCGTTCTCGGACGCCTACTTTCTTCTTTTCTCGACGACTCTGGCTGAAGACTTCTACCTGTCTTTGTCCTTCTTATCCATTCTCATTTATCTCTACGCTCTTCTTTGGTCGTCACTTCTTGATCATTATTCGACAAATCGACGTCTCTCGTGGAGACAAAGGGAGCGACAGCCTCAGGATTACGATACGAGCCTGCAATCTGTCACATCTCGACTTTTCTCACCGTCGGCCTTGCCTTGGACTGCGGCGAAACAGCTGAAAGACTCTTCATTTCACGAGCTTATGATATGTCCACTGCATAACAGCATCATCCCGGTCTTCTCGTTCGGGACAGTATAATCAACATCACCTTCTGTTCATATATATGTGAGCAAGCGGTCTGTCCTTTGATCGGATTCCGACATATTCTCTTCATCTTCTTTTCGACAGTCCCCAAGACAATATTTTTTTGCATCACGAACGGTCGACGACGGCATCAACACTTCGACTTGATTATCACTTGTACGATTTGCGTGCAAATTTATCGGATTTGATAGTAATTCCTTGCATTACTACCTCATCCATCTTTATCTTTTCATCAATCATCAATCATTATTCCATCTGAACAGATAGACTTTCGTGGTTTCCCTGGAGAAGCAAACCATGGGTCGAGACTACTATCTACCGCGCCCCCAGTGGCAGCCTGAGCGACTTGGTGGCCAGAATGAGCACAGTTTTGATGGCAGTGCTCCCACCACCAGTGCCAACCCCAACATGGCCAGATACCATCATCATGAACAGTCCAGTGACATGTCACGGCCAATGGTTAGTCCTCATCATATATCGCAGTTGGCCTTGGTAGCCAGTTTTTTGCAGGCATACTGACATAATAAGAGTATCGAAAAGGCCCTTCGCGAGCAATGCAGAATCCCGGCTCAGTTCTACTTTGTCTCTGCCATCCTTGACAACGGCGAGACTGTCACCTTCTCTGGGCCGACAGAGTACAAAGAGCAGATTCCAGACTTCTTCAACATCAACCGCTGGGTGCGGTGCGCTACCGGCGAGCCATCCACAGGTAAGCAATGTTTCCGTGTAGTCTCTTCCGGGCTCGACGTATTTGCTAACATATTTATCAGACCTTCTTGATGACGCTGATGCCACGTACGAAGATCACTACTCACACCTACGCTCCCGCTCTCGTCCAATGCAGAACCAAGGGCCAGGTCAGCTTGGCTCTCAGGGAATGGGCCACAATGCCAACCTTGAATATGAGGGCCGCCGCGGCTATGATCGTCGCCGTGCTCACAACATGGACGAGCTGGACGAGGACTCTTTCCGGAACCGGAAACGGGTAAAAGCCGCCGGCTCTCGCCGTGCTGTTGACATTCCCGAGGACAGATCTGCACGGGCTGTGCAGCCATCGAAGCTGCCTATCCGGATCGATGAAGCCGAGAGGATCTGGCACATCTACGACCTCCGGTTCCGCGGCCTCCAGCAAACAGCCTGTAAGCTGATTGCCAAGGCATGGGTCAAGCTTGTCGAGCCGAAGAAGCAGTCAACACACCCGTACACGGGAAGCGACGAGAAGGCCCCCGATTGGTGGCCCAAGCCTTGGGGCAGCACGCGTGACGAGAAGGTGCGGCATAAGGAGCCCGACCACTTGTACAAGAAGGGTAAGTTTTATTGAATATTTCATACAAAAGACGAGTGAGATCACTAACGCCCCACAGAACGTGTGCACCTGCTTAAGCACATTCTTCGCATGATCGTGGTGCCTAATGCTGAGCAGCGCCCCGATATCCAGAAGCTGAACCTGAACGTTGCCAAGCTCGAAGAGGCCACGAACGAGGTGCTGTCGAGTTTCTTCGTGGACAAGGACGCGCCGAACAATGCAAAGAAGCGGCCGTACCTGAAGGAAATTTTCTACCTCGCAAAGGCAGAAGAGAGATTCAGAAATGGCGAAATGGGTAAGTTACTTCTGCCATAAAAGCCTACATATGATTCAATACTAACATGGCTAGACGGTACAAGCTATGTGTATGTCATGAGCGAGGACAAGATCCCCGACAACTACCAGTCGGAGACTGAGGAGGCCAGCCCTGCTAAGGGCGAGGAGGAGAACGCCTTGCGCATGTCGACGATTTCGCCTCGTCGGGCTCATGCACAGGCGCTCATTGCACCGGCGCGGCCGTCCGCAACGACGATGCCAGCAAGCGCGCCGGTGTCGAGCCACAGCAGCAACCACAGCCCCAGCGGCGACATCCAGCACGGTGCGAGCCAGCAATTCATAAGCGACCTGCCGCACCGCAACCACCCGACGTACCCACCGGCGCCCCTGATGCACCCTGAAATTAGCGGCGAGCACCACACGGGCTATGTTGACAACGGCGGCATGAATGTGGGAAGTAGCTCAAACCTAGCCGAGAGTCATGGCGGTGTGGCGCTGCAGCAGATGGTGACGAGCCAGCACGAGAGCAGCCGGCGATCGTCCATCTTCAGCCCGACGGCCGAGTTTAACAGTGCGCCGGCATCGGGCAATGTGTACCAGACCTGGCAGCAGAGCTCAAACGCACCCAGTGCATCGCCCATGTACGCATTCCCCCCCACGGCGCCGCAACCCGCGCCACCGCAGCACAGCTCGTTTGTGCCGCAGAATCCCGTACCAATGCCGGCCCAGAGCCACGGCTACATGGGCTACGACCCACTGCCGCGCAACACGTACGATACGCCGCACGACAGCATGTTCCGCCATGGCGCCGTGCCGCCACCAGGAACGGTGAATCCGCAAGGTGGCTACTCTATACAGCTACCGCAGCATGACGGACGCGGCCTGTCCAACCACGGCCTCAAGGTTGAGCCAAACAGCCAGCGCACGCACCTCCACTGAGAGTGACAATGTCTTCTGCATCTTCTCTTTCTTTTCAATTTTCTTGACATCTCTTTTCTATTATTGATTTTATTAGTTTGGTATACTCTCTTTCAGCCTTTCCCCCCTCTACCCCTTTTACCTCCCCGATACTTGTCCCGGCATGTTGGCGTTTTCATAGTTCCCCCCAAATCCCCCCATTCCGTTGTGAGCTTTTACCCATATGAGCATGAATTGGCGGTGATAATGTCTACAGAAAAGAATGAGTTTGATATTGGACAGGATAGGACGCCCAGGAGATGAGCCCAGTGTTATTAAAAAGGGCACTCCTGGCAAACGGTGTTTGTTTTGAGGCCAGTTTACGACGGCCAAGTTTGGTTATTTTGGTTGATTTGGTTAATTATTTTAGCTTATTATTTTGGTTTTTGGTTTGTTGTTTTGGCTATAATTCTTATCAATGTTGCTTCTACTTCTATTTGCTCTACTTCAAAAAGGTAGTCTTTCTCTGGCCTGCCTGGCTTTGTGTATTGCGTGTCTGTTTTGTTGTCTCTTTGGTCGACGTCTTGGCCGACGTGCTGATTGTAAACTGGATATGATTTCTTTTGGCTACTGTATTGGATCACCTGGATTTATGTTTACTTCTTCTGTTCGAGTTCCGTCTTTTATGACTCTTTACGACAATCGTTTTTAATCAAGGATTACATAGCATCTTACTCTTGCTGAATGCTGCGTGACCACGTCTTGTGCTTGGCTTGCTCATCAAGTATATGGCTTCGTGTCTCTTCCTATAGATGACCACGAGACTCTGAGCACCTTAGTCAACTGACCTTCAAGACGAGTGTCTCTTTGGGTGACTTGTTTCTAGTATAATGTGACATGCAAGACCGGAGCCAAGGTGGCCTACATTAAACATTTTATTATCAAATATCGCCAAACATTAGATATCTCAAGGTCTTAATCATACATCGTTGCAAAACGTTGCCATTGCGGCATGGTATCTCTCTATATAGTTCCAGAATGTCTTAGTTATCATCACCACTGTCGTCGTCACTGCTCTCGGCCCGGATCCGCTTGCCCTTGGTCCGCGGCAGGCCGGCAGGCCTTACAGGCTTGGGCTTGGGCTTGGGTGCCGGCGTATCACTCTTGTGCACAAACACATAACTGCGCGAGGCCCGGTCTTCGCCCTTCCAGGCACTCTTTGACTCTTCAGACGACGCGCCTTTGCGTACCACACCGAGCGTGCGTGCGTGGTGGTAGCCGGGGTAGGCACCAAATTGGAAGCGGAAACTGCGCTCGACCTGCAGGCCAA
Organism: Ophiostoma tasmaniense; assembly: GCA_022392925.1. Classification (NCBI taxonomy): domain Eukaryota; kingdom Fungi; phylum Ascomycota; class Sordariomycetes; order Ophiostomatales; family Ophiostomataceae; genus Ophiostoma; species Ophiostoma tasmaniense. Next base: position 194,427 of record JAKRGK010000001.1, on the reverse strand, counting down.
CACTGCGCGCGAGGTCGCGGATGTTCCACAGTGTGTAGGGCTCGCCCTCGAACAGCGTGACGACAATGGAGCCGGTTGGCGATAGTGATAGCATTGCGCGCTGGAAGAAGGCGACAATCAGCTCCTGGTTGTAGCGGACCTGGCGGTTGACGTCTGTGCTCTTGCCGCCGACGTGGGGAAAGTTGAAGAGGATACGGTCGTACTTGCTGGCTCTCTTCTCTGCAAGTTTCCGGGCTCTGGCCATCTCCTCGTCCTCGCTATCTTCGTCCTCGTCCTGGCCCTCTTCATCGCTGTTGTCGTCGGCTTTCTTGGGAGGCTTGTTGAGTGTGCGGCCGTAGGGGCCCATGGTCTTGGCGTCGACGCCGTAGAGCACGCGCGCGCCAGCATTCTCAATCGCAGCGATCTTCTCGACGGCGTGTGGGTACTTTTCCAACAGCACCTCGCGGCTGTCCTCGTAGACGGTGGCGGTCAGGTAGAGACACTTGTGGTGCTCGACCAGCGAGGCGGCAAAGCTGAGGTCGCCCTCGCCGACGAGCAGGATATTGTCGTCGGCATTGAAAGGAATGGTCGGTGCTAGTGATGTGTTTGGTGTTTTAGCGTCTGGTTTTGTGTTGTTGCCAGCATTCTTGTTGCCGCCGGCCTTATTACCGTTGCCGTTGCTGTTGCTTGGACCGCCGCCGCTCTTGGGGCCGGGATGGGCCGTCTTTTGCTTTTTAGCCGTGTGGACGAGCTTGCGCTTTCTAGACATTGTGCTTGTGGATAAAGGCTGTAGACCGCAAGAGTCGACAGACAAAAAAAACTGTATACTTGTTGTGTCGTGTGGGCGAGGCTGTCGTCGTATTCGACACGTGCGGTGAGGCTGGCAGACAAGGCTGGCAGTGATCGGTCGTGCCTTCCTATTTCTTCACACTATTTTTTCGTTCCTTCTCTTGTTGTCTCTGTTTTGTTAGTCTTTCCCGCAGTAGCATGGTGGCTAGAGCGAGCTAGCTAGGCGGGGAGGCCGGCCGGTAATACTGTGGACATGAGCCAATCAAACAGTGGATCCTGCCGCAAGTCATATTGATGAGACAGGAACGGACAGGAAGGTACCGGGTACAAGGCTTGTACAGTGTAACTGCTAGCGACTTAGCAGGCAAGCTTTTGCGGTCTGTTTGTTATTGATGAGATATTTGAACAAACGAGACGGCGGTGTAGACAGATTGTTTGCTGTGCTCCTGCAATTGCAATGCCTATCACCTTCTTTTCTTTCGGATTTCTTTCTTCATTTACATTTCTTTACTTTTTCGATGCTTCTGATGAGTTGCTTGCGGGACGGCGCGGCAGTAGCCGGGGAGAGTGCAGCGTGGCATCGACGCGTCTAAGCAGCACTGAAATTGATACCGTGAGATACAAAGCAGATATAGAGTATTACACAGTAGATGCAGAAAAGGCTGGAGACACTCATGCACCCGCATGCAGCCAGCTTACATGCAATGCAGACAATGTAAAAGATGTCATCAAAAAGAATTACGCAACAAAAAAAATCGGTTGCATTTTCTCATGATTCCTAGTGAACACAAAGCTATGACGAGCTGCACGCAATCTTGTCGATATAACATGGCAATGCAAATGTATGTAATAAGGAATGAAATTGAGGTCGTGTCTTATTACTCTTATTACAGGAACTATTAGGGATATGTCTTGGCATGTACCTAGTACATACAACTGACAGTCCAGTTCTGGCTGCCATACACCACGTTTGATTGGTTCGCATTATTTATCAGCCGGCCCCGACAGCCAGCCAACAGTCGCGGTACATGCTCTACAGCACCCAAAACGCGTGCCGGGCAGGTACCTGGCTCCCCTATGGTCCGTCCAGGGAAGACACTTACATTTACAGTGGGACGACCCGCTTTTAGGTGCGGCTGCTTCGCTGGTATTAGCAGTGTTATTGAGGGAGAGGATAGGGAGAAGGAACCAGCGAGACGGGGCGAGGAGCGAGCAATGCCAGACAGACATCAGACAGCACGACAACGCAGCCTGTCCAGCCAAAACTTCTCGTCGTGTGTAAACGTCGTTTTTGGCCCTCACCACTGGTTTCGCAACCACACGCCGCCAATACCACCACATCACAGTTCTTTGCAAAGACATACTGCCCTGATCTCCAGAGGCTGCTGCATCTTTTGCTTGTTTTCTTTTTTCTTTTTCGCATCCGGCTGCTGCTGCCCGACGCCACCAACTTGGTGCATCTCGGCGCTCTTATTAATTTTTATTTTTCCTTCTTTGATTTTCACCTCATCACGTCTTATACCTCGGGGCTGCATCTGTCTTCATTGTCACTGCCTCCGCTGCTCACTTTTCACCCTTCCTTAATTCCCGTCTTCCGAGCCGTGTGCTGTTTGAGCCGTTTGGTCCTTTGAGCCCGAACTGCCAACGGCCTTGACGTCGTGCGTTTCTTTTCCTTTTTCCTTTTCTCTTCTCACTTTGCCTCTTTCTGTCCACGGCCTTTAATCACTCTCACCGCACCGTAATCTCTCTCATCTTCACTCTCGGTGATCTCTGCTTTGCTGGCCGTTGATTCTGCCCGGCTTCATTGTCATCTCATTGCCATTCTATTCTCACTCATCCTCGCCTCCTCGCCTCCTTGTCTCCTTACGTCTCCATCTCCAGACTCATCCCCCTTTTGAGCTGCATCTTTTCATCCTCGTCTTAGACCACCGCGTCTGTAATCAGTCTTCCATCCCCTCATCAAAATCTCATCCGTCATCTTCCGTCTTTGGCACAGATCGCGGCCATATTACAGATCTCTGTTGACTTGCACTGCGTATCACGCACTTGTTTATCTGATCTCTCATCCTCATTCTCACACCCATTATCACACACTCATTCTCTCACTCAAACATTTGCCTCTCCCATCTACACATCCACCACATGGCACAATGAGTGAGCCGTCCGCTCCTACGCCCTCGTTCCGCGGTAGAGGCCGTGGTCGTGGCCGCTCTCAAGCTGTCCGCGCCCACGTCGCCCGTCTTGCCCAGGCCCGCAAAGCTGCCAACGGTCGGCGCGGTCGCCAGAAACTTTATGATCACCCCAAACCCCAGGCTGCCTCGGAGCGCCTCAAGGAACTCAAGGCCGCATTCTCCACTGTTGCCAACGCCCTGCGTCCCGCACTCGAGGATCTTGCTGACCGCAACCTGGATGTCCTCAAACCGCCATCGAATGCCTATCGCTCGATCCCCGAGTATGACGCCGTCAAGTCTTTCCTGGACGCCCGCTACCAGGATCAACAGCACATTAACGACAGCCGTCTGGCATACGATACCCATCTGAACGAGTACATTTTTGAAAAGTCTAGCTCTATCACCCGCGAGGGCTTCATTGTATGTCGGCCAGTACGCATTGCCAGCTTATCACCAGCTGCATCGCATCTACCATGACACATGAACTGTACCACTGACACTGCCTAGCGTGACATTGAGGATGCCAAGGATCGATTTGTCGAGGCACAGCTAAAACGTCTTGATATTCTAGAGCGTCTACATGACAATGAGCTCCCGATTGACGTGAGTATTTTTTGTTTTGCTTTTTTGTCTATATTCATTTTCCAGGACCCTCTATATACCAGGTCACATGACCACTCGATCTCATCTCACACACATCTACTCTCATCTCATCAGCCACTAACACACACACAGATCGTTGACGACTCATGGAACTTCCAAGAGATTTCTGATGAGCGCTTTCTTGATGTCAAGGCCTATGTCGAGTACCGCACCGACATGCCTAATCATCCCGTCTACGGCACAAAGGTCGAGGTTCCCTGTTCAAAAGTCATCACTGGCCGTCGCCTTATCAGCACCGACAGTGCCTTGCAGGCTGCCTCCAAGCGGAAAGCCGACGACGACGTCGATGTCATCCCTGCCCCCAAGCGCCTTATTGGCGGCGCTGTGCCTCGCCACATCAGCGGCCTTCTCTCTGGTGTCCCTGCGCCCGAGGACGATGACGAAGATGACGATGCTGAGGGTGCAGGCAGTCCCGGCCCCGACTCCAAGCGCCCATCGCCGACGCCCCAGGCTGATGAGGAAGACGACCTGCTCGATGACGAGGACAATGACAACGGCACGCCCGCCGGTGATGAAGACGGAACAACCCGTGTCAAACCCTCTGAGCGGCTACCACCTCTTCCCAATGGCGCCTCCGAGCCTGATGCTTACGATGTTCGCCTAATCAACAAGCGTCGCACTGCAAACTTTGATGTCTACAACCGTATCCTGGTGCCGTCTCTATTCGACTTTGAGTCCCACGAGATCGGCTTCAGAGATTCCACAAACGACAAGTCGCGCGGTGCAACCAAGATCAAGCGTGGTCGCTTCCTCGGCACCCCCAACTCCAACACCATGCACTTTGACCGCTCACTGTGGCAGTACGACGCGACCACTTATGACGAGGGCGAGCTCGACGAGGAGGCCATCAAGAAGCACAACCTTCATCCCAAGTACGGCCTCGTCCTTCGCACTTCCACAAACGATGAAGAACCGCCCAAGCCGCGTGTGTCTGGCAAGAACCCTGTCGTTTTCTACACTCCCAATGGCCGCACCCTCAACAGCTCTCGTTCCATCTACATAGCAAGACTGGAAGATGGTGCTGAAGAGTCCTCGAAGCGGCCTGCCCTTTTTTCTGCCATGGACAAATTCATAGAGAAGGACGAAATCAAGGCCGACGACATCAGCGTGCCAGCTGACCAGCTCAAGGCCTACCGTGAAGCACAGCTCAAGCGGTGGTTGGGCCCTCGCCGCATCGTTAGAGACGAGACGGAAGAGCTGGAAGAAGTCGCAGAAGAGACTATGGAGCTCGAAGACAACGCTGATGCACAGTCGGCCGCTGCCGTTCAAGACCAAAGCGAAGACCAGGCCGAGGATACCCAAGACCGGCCTGTGTCTGCGTCCGGCTCTGCTTCCGCACCTGCTCAGATCGAGGATGACAGTCCTGCAAATGTTGAAGCTGTTAAGGATGTCTTCGGCGCTCTGCTGGATGCCGCAAACACCATCAAGACAGAGGGTGCCACCGACGACTCGTCGCGTAAGATCAATACCAGCATTGAAGCTCACTCTGCTGTCGTTGCTTCTTCTGCCTCGCCGCCTCCCCCTCCACGTCGCGCCGCCTCCAAGCCATTTGATCCTGTTAGAGACGTCTTCATGAGCGACGCACCGGCTACCGTCGATGCCGAAGAGCCCCGCCAGGACAGCGACGACCGGCACGAGACCGCGTCCACTCTGCTGTTCATGGCTAGCATGGCCTCGGAACGCGACTACGCTCCTTCATATAGCGGCCACCAGTCACAGCCAGCCCAGCCCCCCATTCCTCCTCCTTCTAATTACCCCTACCAGCACCACCAGCAACCGCCGCCCCCATCACAGGCACCTATGCGGTATTCTTCGCGTGGCAACTCCCAGGAGTATGCACCTGCCGAGGCAGGCTCTTCCGCCTACCCACCTCTCTCTCGGGGAATGTCTATGGACCCTGCCCAGCCCTACCACCAAGGTCCCCCTCCTCCTCCGCTCCAAATCCAGTCACAGCCACAACACGAGGCCACTCTTCTGGACCCACGGCTCTTTGGCGATGCTGCACACCAGCAGCAGAATCCCCCGCCCTCAGAGCCCGCGCCGCACTACAGCTCTAGAGAGCAGAGCAGCAGTTACAACGGCAACGGCTACTACCCGCCACCGCCGCCTACCTATATGCACTCTGCCGATTCCTATGGTCAGCCGGCGCCGTCGCGTAACTCGCAAGGCTATTATATGTCGCCTCCTCCGCAGCACCAAGCGCCGCCTCCCCCTCAGCACATGATGCACCCTTACGACAGCCAATATGGCTCTCCTCAGCCTCCGCCTCAGCCCTCGTCGGCCTACCCGAGCCAGGCACCACCCTATGCCAGAAGCGACAGTCGGGAGTACCAGCAGGCACCCGACCCTTATAATGGCAACGGCGTGTCCAGCAACAGCAACGGTAGCTACACATATGGCCACGACTCTTTGAAGAATGGCAGTAATGGCAACCATGACACCAATGGTACTCCCGCCAATGGCTTCAACGGTGACATTGACCGGCGCACAATGAGCCCCCGTCGCTCGCCTGTTCCAACTGCAAATGGTCCCGCATCAGCCTCGCCTGCGCTTTCGGCAGGTAAAGACCTCCAGGCAGCCACATATGACTATGACAAAGTCAAGGACTACAATACTAAGGGTTCCGCGCCCGTTAAGGTCGAGTCGACGCCGGAGTGGGACAGTCGGGCACTCGCTACCAAGAGATCGATGACGCCCAATAGAGGCATCGATGAGAAGCACAAGGAGTAACAGATAAAGATCTGTTTCTGTTCGTTCTCTGCTTCCTGCACTGTTCTTCCTTCTTGTCAACATTCTTATCCAGCGCTTTATTCTCTAATTTCGATTCACACTTGTCAACTTTTTGGTATTAAGCATTACTTATTGTACTTAACAAACCCTTTTGCTCTTGTTTTATAATCTCATTCCTCTTCAATGATATCACCTAGTACACCTCTTAAAAAGCGTGACGTAGTAAAGCAATTCTATCATTGATCAAGGCTAAATACGGCTAAACGGTCTGGGTTCAAAGCCAGCCTTGTAGGACAACTCCAGCGCTATAAACAATTCATTCGGATCAAGATTACTCGGTAATTCAGTGGCCGCTTAGGTCATCACAGCTCAACGGCAGACTCCAGTGTCGCTATGGCCCCTGTCGTTACCGGCACAGCTGCCGCCGAATCAGCCGTAGGTACTGCTGCCGGCGCCACACCCAGCATACTCGCGGACGCTGCAGCCGCCTCGGCAGTGACAACCTGCGGAGCAGTCCGCAGCAGGTCGCGGCCAAGATTTCCGTCGGGGTGCAGCGAGTACACTAGCGACTGCATGGCCTTGCCGTCAAACACCGACAGGTTCTGAATCGGCTGCTGCTTGCGGCTCAGCATGTTGATGACGTCCTGTGCCAGTTGGCCACCCAGCACAGATACCACCGGCGAGATCTCGCCCATGTCGACGCCCTGCAGGAACACGTCGATTGTGGCCTGCGGCACCTCGGGGATACCCAGAGCCTTTTGCTTCTCCTGCACCAGCGCGGCAAACTCGGCTGCCGGTGGGATGTCGCCGTCAACGTGGTCTTCCTGGTAGGCCCACAGCGCCCGCAGGCACGGCAGGACGGGCGACACGTTTCTCAGGCGCCGCGGTGAGTTGCGGATAAGCGGTGGCAGTGGTGCCGAGTCGGCCGCCAGATACCACGTCGAGTACACCTCGCGCTTGGTCACCGTCACCTTGGACGACTTGCCGTCGCTGTCGGGCTCGTGCGCGTCCGTGGCAATGACTGTGCGTGTGCGCGTCTCCTGTGTGCTCTGGTTTGGCGCGTTGCTTTGTTCGCGCACAATCTGAAAGTCGTGCTCGATGAGGTCGGCAAAGATAAAGCCGCACATGCCGTACGAGCTGGCGGCATACAGCGGGCAGTCAGCGAACCGCGTCACCGTGTTGATGAAGCCGAGCACCTTGGACGGCAGGTCCGTGGCGATGACAATAGTAAACTTTTGGAAGAATGCGACATCCTTGGTCTCGATGCTATCTGTGTCGATATTGATTTTGACACGCGGGTTTAGCGCCCGCAGCTGCTCGCTCGCCGCCTCGGCGCGGTTCTTGCCAATGACGGCTTCTGCACCGGGGCCTGACGGCGTAGCCAGCAAGAATTGTGCGCCCAGGTCAGCCTCGGTTACGGAGTGTTTGTCGCAGATAGTCAGGGAGCCGATGCCGGCAAGAACCAGGTTTTTGGCGACCTCGTTGCCCAGACCCCGAATGTTGATCAAGAGAACATGGGCTGAGCGGATCTTCTCCTGGGCGCCCATGCCCCAAAGCCGGATCTGGCGGTCATAGAGTGCAATTTCATCTAGCTGTGGTTAGAAGGTCAAGGGATAGGAAGGGAGGGAGGGAGAGAAATTCACCGCAAACGCCTACCTTCTGTGATCGCCGAGTTTGGGGCACCATTCTGTGCGGCGTGTACGCCATTATTGCCGTTGGTGGTAGAAACCATTTTCGGGATAGTGTATATCGCCTGATATCCGGTGTAGTGAGGGTTGAGGCCGGGTGTCGTGAATCAGGCCAGTGCGTGCGTGTTCGTCGTCTGGGGTTACCGCAAACTCTGGCACGATGTTTGCTTCTCTGGAGGCCTTTCTAGAAGGGCAGGGAGTGTCAAGCCCACTGCTTCCTTGCTTTTTATGTGTCTAAGCTGCTGTGCCGTGAGCTATTCTGCGGCAATCAGTAACAATCGGTAATCTTGGGCGTATAGTCGTAGATGCCGACCTGGTCGTCGAAACTGGATGCAGAAGGCTTTGCGCCGTGGAGGGTGGTGAGAATACAGGATAAAATTGCTAACAGTAGCAGTGACGGCGGAAAACAAAGAGTTCCGGGGCCTGTGTGGTCGAGCTGCGGGTTGCGGTGTGCAGTATCTGCAGTATCGTGTAATGTCAAGACGACGTGTGGATGTTCACAACGAAGTATTTGAGGCGCGTGCTTAAGCGTTGCGCGTAGTGAATGAGGTCACTACAGCTTTCAGCTAGTTAGTAAGGCTGCACAGCGCAGCCCCACAGCTCTATACTGAACTAGAAAGAGCGAGCCGTAGAGCATCCATTTGGGAAGGCACGACCATCTTCAAGTCGGTAATGTTGTACTTAGAATTGAATTTTAAACATCAAAAATTGCACTTAGAGCCATAATTGAAATTCACAATGGTTATGTGTCAGCCGCATGGTCGGTTTATGTTAATTCCAACTTTTATATTCAAGAGCATGCTCGATAGACCCAATTGTGACCATGAATAGTCTGGATCACTGTCACTCTATCAGGAAGGAACGACTTGTACACTTGATCTCCACTCTACCACATGCTCCTTGCACCGTGCAGCTCTCACTCGCACCATAGCCATTAGCCTTGACAGTGCCGTATACATGGGCTTTGTGTGCTGGGAAAGTGCGGAATAGTGCTACCCATCGCTCCTTCCTGCTGCTCTGTGCTTTTTGGCCTGGTCCCAACGGTCTTTCCCTTCCTCGAAATGAAGCCAGTCTCTCCTTCCTTCGTACCTCCTCATTTGACGTTTCTTCCCTTTTTGATCTCGCCATCATCTCGGCCTCGTCGTCCCATTTCTCCTCTCTCCTCTCTCCTCTCCTCTCTCCTCTCCTCTCTCATCCCCGTCTCTTAGTACTCTGTCGCCCACCGCCAACACCCACCTGCCCCCCTCCACTACGTGTCTCTCCTCAACCGTATCGCCACCGCCCATTTGGCTCTCCTTCACATGCCCTAGCCGCATCATCTTGCCCGCACCAGATTCCCCTCGTCACTATCGCCATTGATCATTTGTGCTTGGGTCACCTCGTCAGTTCTTCTCCTTGCTAGAATACCTGCACTCGCTGGCTCTCCGCGCGGCCACCGCCGAATCGCTAGTAGCCACCCCGCTAACGACAGCGATCGGATCTAATGGTGAGTGTTGATGAACTAATGGTGAACTTTTGGTGATCTTATGTGAGATTTCGAAAAGTGCTAGGCCATAAAGCCTTGGGTGGAAAGGCTCGTCCAGTGACTAGACCTTCTCTTGGTCTTCCCGTTCTGTTCACTATATTTTTCTCCGTTTGCACTTTTCGTTCCCAGGCTGCCTTTTGTCCTGCATTAGTCCACCATCTTATAGGCGACCAGCCGTCTATCCTTTGTCCTTTGCCTCGAGATCCTAATCACTCACCCACTTGCATTGAGCTTGCTGCCCATGCATCTCAATCCCTATTATTCGCTTTCGTCTTTTTGATCCATCCCTATTGTCAGCTCGCTAATAATCAGTCGGCCGACCATCGGCGGCGGCACATACGCTGGCAGCGACTCTCCAACGACTTCGTTGAGGAGCACCGCCGCTCGGCGTCACGTTCAGCACGCTCGTACTATTCTCCACCAGCTCCAAGCCAAGTCGGAACCGGCTCGCCTCACCAGGAAGTGCCTCTGTTTACGCCGCCCATACATAGCCCATACGATTTTGCACCCGACAACGGCCCGGCCTTGCCACCGCTGTCATTTGAGCGTTCAACCGACACACCACAGCAACCACTCCCTTCTCTCCGGTCATTAAGCGCAGGCTTGCTACCTTCCTCGCCTAGAATCTCTCCGCATCCGCAGTCTCAGTCTGGCTCTTCCCACGAGACCAACCCAGCCAACCCAGCATCGTCACCATTCTACGATAGCTCTCGCCTTGCATCCCAAAGGGCGGCTATCAACTCCAGCACCAATCTACCACCTTTTGGGTATAGATACAACCGCAGGCTCCCTGCAACTCTAGAGCCAGGAATGGCTCCCGACCAAAGATCCATTCGCTTTCCTGTAGCTGGGTATGACACTCTGTTATTTGATGAGGGTGGTCTCATCACCCAGCGCGAATCCCGTTACGATTCCCCCACGCAGTCTACCGAGGCAGACCATGCAAGCAAGCGCCGCAAGATGGACTTGGAAAAGGTCCGCCAGCCTGTGTATGAGGCGTTTCAGTACGGCCGACAGGGCCAGGTCGAGCCTGGTGCACTCAAGATGGAAATCGCCAGCTGTGATGGTGGCCTATACACTGATGGTTCATTACACTCTCAGGAGAACATTCTTAAGGCCGACAGCTCAGTTTACTGCACCAAAAGCAACCGGTGCAATATTGTATTGCAACACCAGGGCAATACCGCATTCACGCTGAAGGAACTCATCATTAAAGCCCCCACAAGAAACTACTCCTCCCCGTAAGTTTTGAGTTGTCTTTCCTCATCTACCATTTCTAAATCTTCTCTCCCCAATGCTGTTGCGGTATCATTTGTATTCATGTTGCATCTTGGTCACAAGCTAATAGTATACATCAGTGTGCAGCAAGGTGTGGTCTTTCTATCCATGTCCAAGGACGAGCTTGTCGAGAAGGACGAGTACCACTCAAAATTCCGCGACTTCTCCAATTACTCGCATCTCCAGGGCCCGTCCATGCCGCTGTTTGACCGAATTAACTCGTTCCGGCAGCGTGCGGCCGCACACTTGAACGGCATTGGTGAGCAGGATGCGATCTTCGGCACAGAGATTCAAAATCAAAATGATATCCCGGATGAACTGTACCGCCTTGCGGTGGATCCCTCAGTGGTCACAAATGCACGAGGCGCGCGGCTTAGACAAGACGCACACACCGCACAAAACGGCGAGCTCCCCCTGACCAACCAGCGCGATGAGGTCGAGGCGGAACTCGACAACGCGGCCGATGCTCCACGGTTCTACCTAGTGACAGAACACAGTGATAATGAAGAGGATGAGACAAACGATCGCCTAAGGCGCAATAGAGGCGCAGTGTGGCTGAGGGCCCAAAGTAGACGGCGCCCAATGCGTCTCTGGGAACAGCGGCGTCAAGACATTTACAACAATTACTTGTCAAACGAGAACTGGCCCCTTAGTGATAGCTCAAATGTGGATGAGGATTGGGAGACTCATCTATACCCGGGCAGTGGCTCGTCAATTTCGCCCGAGCCTCTGCTAAGTGACGGAGAGCCACTGCGCAGGTGGCCGCGGTCGTCTAACATGCCACAGAGCTTCCATCACCCGCGGGAGTTTTATGTTCCTACGGGCTCACTCGGTGATCCCAAGGAATCGGATCCGCCGCTTTCGCTTTTTGGTGGTCGCAGCCACGACCCCGACGTGCACGCAACGCTGGCATTGCCAGATGCGAAATTCCACATGGAGCAGTACCACAACAAGTGCACGATTCGCTTCAACCCGCCTGTGACAACGCGGTACATCCTCTTGAAGATGTGGAACCCTCGCTCCAGTGTGGATGGGAATATTGATATCCAGGGCATCGTCGCCAAGGGGTTTGCGGGACCGCGGTTCTACCCGAAGAAGGAACTGCGTTAGGCCTAACGGTTTCAACTGGTTTCCAGCTTTATATCTTATGCCAGCGGGCTTGATCTTTCTTTCATGGCTTTGGGGTTTATTTTATTTTTCGTTACATATACCACAGCGAGTTCCTATGGGTGTATCTATGGGGTTTCTAAGTTTGAGGCGTATCTTTATTCTCTACTTTCATTGTATGGTTGGGCATCTACATCACCGACGCATGGGAGTTCCTGACTGGCCTTAAGCCATTGATATCAGATTTTGCAATGAGAAGTTCTCTTCTGCACGACATATGTGGTGAGACTTGGTACGACGGCGATTACTTGCATGTTGGATAACTGGCAGGAACTGCATGTCAGATAATTTACCAAGTAGCGATAAGACTGGTCGACAGACAGCTGGTCTTCAGATCAGATCCATTCGTATCCAGAAACAGCTCGGCATTGTTGATTGATAATAACCTGGGTGGCATTGTTGCGATACTCGATTAAATTTTATCAAAACTTAAATAGATAAATCAGTAGTCTGGAGTGAGGTCATCTTCAATAATGAGGTGGTCCCACTTTTTACACCGGCGAAGGGACTCATTATGAGTAGTAGTTGAGCCAGCGTGCACAGCGGCCCACAGTTGGGTCGTCTCAGCCTCGTATGAGTCAGAGTTCTATGCTGTGATTGGCTAGCTGTTACTACGGTGTGTTTAGAATTTCAAAAAAGAGTCACGTTTTGGGTGCCTAGTACAAGTTAGAGAAGGCGTACACACGGGTGGGTCGAGCATTCTCTGCAGCAGTTATGAGCTCATAATTACAGTCTCCAAGGTAGGCTCGGTCGCTATTAAGCCCAAAACGGATCACTATTTTCACTGCTGCCGCTATTTTCGTTGTTCCCGCTAATTTGTAAGAATTCTGCCAATAGAAAGCGGTAAATGTACATGGCAGAAAAAAAGTCGACGTCGGTACAGTCTCTATTCCATCTGAAAAGTTTACTGAAGAGTTGACATCGAGAGTACCGGTATTCTAGCAGTCTTGTTCAGCATCCAGTCGACTTGTATAAAGACCAACAATCCGCTTCGTCTGACCGGCTTCTGTTTCGCATTTCTGCATCATCAAGCTCCAGAACAGTTTCTTCAATCCCACCCAAAGCTACCCCTCTCTTCCTCTTACAGCCTTCTCCTCTTCTCTGGAGAACTTTTCTTCTTTCTCTTTTCCTCCACCACTTTATCCCACCTACACCCTCACACGACAACCAGCACATCTCTACAATGGCGGTCCGCGCACAGTTTGAGAACTCCAACGAGTAAGTTGCACATCTATAACAGCTTGAATTTGCACACGATGCCTTGCCTCGTCCCATGTACTGACTTTCCAGGGTCGGCGTCTTCGCCACCTTGACCAACACCTATGCGCTCCTGGGCATCGGCTCGAGCGAGAACTTTTACGGCATCTTCGAGTCGGAGCTGCAGGACTCCATCCCCATCTGCCGCACAACCATTGCCGGCAGCCGCATTGTCGGTCGGTTAACGGCTGGCAACAGCAAGGGCCTCCTCGTCCCCACCACCACCACCGACCAGGAGCTGCAGCACCTGCGCAACTCGCTGCCCGACACGATCAAGATCCGCCGTATTGAGGAGCGCCTGTCTGCGCTCGGTAACGTCATTGTTGCCAACGACAAGACCGCGCTTGTCCACCCCGACCTGGAGCGCGAGACTGAGGAGATCATTGCCGACGTGCTCGGCGTCGAGGTGTTCCGCCAGACTGTTGCCGACAACGTGCTGGTCGGCTCCTACATGGCGCTGTCCAACCAGGGCGGTCTCGTCCACCCCAAGACCAGTGTGCAGGACCAGGATGAGCTGTCCAGTCTGCTGTCGATTCCCCTCGTTGCCGGTTCCGTGAACCGCGGTAGCAGCGTTATTGGCGGCGGCCTTGTCGTCAACGACTGGCTGGCAGTGACCGGCCTCGACACCACTGCCACCGAGCTGAGTGTCGTAGAAAGCGTGTTCCGCCTGGGCGACGGCCACGGCCCCAGCCAGATCAACACCTCAATGAGAGACACGATCGTCGAGTCTTTCTACTAGACCACCTGCTAGACAACACATCGATATCTCACATCTCCAGCTATGCGCCGTGGCCAACAACGGCGTGCAGTGGCGTCTTGGGCGTTTTCTTCTTTTGCATTGCTTCTTTTGTCTCTTTTTTTGTTGAATACCGTTGGCAGATGATGAATCACCAGCTGAGCATTTCATTCATGAGGATAAAATTTAAAGTTTTTTTGTTGTACATTTGCGAAAGCAATGCATAGTGACTTGTAGAGGCTTCTGGGCACTGTGAGTTATTCGGCTCATCTTTGATTCATAGACCATGTTTGGCCATCTACTAAGATCGTAGTAACTATCTGGGAATAAGCCATCGTTTCAAGTAGTTTGATGGATGCCCTGAAAATCACCATCTCGCGTATTTCCATTTTCATCAAGCTTTGAGGTGTTTGAACATTTCATTCAGCAACAACACCATGGATCAATTTGAAAGAAAATGCAATATATTCCGCAAATTATTAGAAAGTAAAATAAAATAGAAAGATTTTGTAAAAGCATTCAGATTATCAAAAGTCACTCAAAAACCATTAGAGGGCGCTTGACACGAAGCCGTGCTGCCATGGCTTTGTATTAATATCCTGTAACCTCAGCCACACTCTGAATATTCTGTCGTATCGAGCTCGTCTATCATACAGTCACAGGCACGTACTCCGAGTCGAGACAACATCGTGTGTCTCTCATCGGCTGCCCACGTGCAAGTGTCTGTTGTCTCGGTGGATGAATAAGACAACGGCAGTTTTTGATTTTCCTTTCATTCTTCTGTTTATCATACAGCTCTCTTGATTAAAGGCTACTGTGGCTCTGTACCTATTGTCGTGATGCATTCCATGTGTATAAGATACAGCACGAGAATGGCCAAGTGAAATTACAGCTCTGTTTTATCAAAAATAGCTGTCAAAATGTCATTCTGCAAGCAAGGGAAGACTGCGCTGTATTACAGAGTATGCAAGTGTAAGACGATCACGAAAACGAACAATAATAGGAAATGCCTGTGCCCTGTATTCTGCGGGGGCTTACAGCACAATCTACGCTCTTAATCGCTAGTGGCTATGGTGGTCGTCATTCTTCTGTTAGCGCGCTCTCCTGGACAACCACGCCCCGCGCCTTCCTTGCTCTGCCTCTTGTTGACATTGCCACTTCGCGTGTATTAGATTGCCAAATGCTACATACGTAAGACATGTTTTGGCTGGCTGGCTACCCTTTTTGCCAAGCTGGTTCAGCTAAACTCCTTTTCGTCTAATGTTTTGCTGTGACTTTTCGATTTATTCTTGATTTATTTGGAGCTGACATCTCCCTTGCTCCTTCCCAGTCTTCACCGTCAACCTTCCCTTTTGCTTTTCGAATTCTCTTATTCTCACGGTCGCACCTTCTTCTACCGTCAACCCCTAGTTGAGTTGCTTGCTGTTTCGGGAACCACCTGTTCATGCAACCAGCCAGGCTGTGCCGTTTCTCTGCGCTCATCAGCACAAACACATTTGTGTAAGATACGCCCTTGTCCAACACACCCGCATCTGTCTGCATCTTTGTTTACTTAAGCTGCACCTTACCGGACCCGACAGAGTAGGGCAAACATCGACATCACTTTTACAGAACTGCTGGGATTCGTTCCAAAAGAAGCAACAGCTAACTCAAAGTACAGCGCTCTTTCCCCTTTTGATTTTCTCTGCCTCCTCCTTTGCCTCGACCTATATCGCACATCTTAAGACGAAAAGACAAGGAAGGAGCGAATCTGTTTCACAAACGACCGGCTGTTCTGCCTGCATAGTCTTTGGCCCTCCTTCTTCCATTTTCAACTGTCTGTCAACCTCGACCTCATCTGCTCTTCTCTGCCTCTGCCTAGCAGACGTCTTCAAACCACCCGTGCACCCGCACTACGCATCCCGTTACGCATTAACTGGTCATGCAATAGGGCCCACTCCCGACCTATCATCAACCACTCGACGCTCATCGTACACGTCGTTTCACGCCCAAGATGGATGTTTCTCCCTCACCCTCGCCTCGCCGGCTACAACGCCAGAGGCCTGTCTCTCCGCTTGCAAAGACTCAGCCACGGACCAACGACAACTCTAGCGTCAACTCTATCGGCACAAGTACAAACCCTACCGGCCAAAAGGGTGCTGCCGACCAGGGCGGATTTTACCAGGTCTCGCTCTCGGATGGCCCTGCACTGCCGCCGGCCAACCGTCCCACTAGCAATTTCTCGTCGAGGTCGCCGTCCCCTCTGCGCAGCTTCACTCACAGCTACAGCCAGAGCTACAGTCACAGTAGCGACTACGAACATCGCGAGCGCCAGGATCGCGACAACAACTACGGCTATCGTCCATCTTACAAAGACGACACTAGCTCGGCCACTGCTGGCACTAACAACACCGCATCTCGATCATCGTCGCCTCTTCGGCCCGTACAAGAGTACCACAACGCCTATTCACACACTGGCGAATCTGACCCGGCCCCGTTAGGCTCGCCGTTGTCTTTGCCCCCTCCTCCATCCGCCTCGGGCTCATCATCACCGACCTCTAAATTTGCGACTTTCTCATCCGCCTCACGAGCTTTTCTCGAGCACCGCCGCAACCAGTCCATCCCCAATTTGATGCCAACCATCTCATCCATCGGTAGAAACCTCGGACGAGCAATCTCACCAGAAAGACCACTGCAGTCCTTCCAGACATCGCCCAGGCGCCCGCCTATCCCAGACTACAGAGACAGCAGATCTGCACGCCGAGAATCATATAGCGGTGACGAAGACTCTGAAGACGACGACTCTGAGAGCGCTAGCAGTGACGGCTCATACAGTGACGAGGACGACGAAGACAGCGAAGACGTCAGTGACGACGACGACGACGAACCCAGACACCGACGCAATAGTATGATGGCACCGTTCACCGGAGATTCTCGCACATCAAGACGTAACAACACAAGCACATCCCCATCACGCAACGACGACAGACAGTCCGATACCGCCTCGATAGCTTCTGGCTTCTCCAACTGGCTATCAGGTGGAACTGTCAAGGCAGCCAGCCCTGAGCGTGCCTCAATCCTCGCAAACTCACGCACCACTACACCAGAGCCCTCTCTCTTCGCTGCCAGAGGAGGCACCGGCCACTCGCGCCGCAGCATGTCACTCGCCAGCAACGCATCTGTGACGCCGAGAAGCACAGTTCTGGCAACTACAAACTCCCCGTCACGCTTCTCTCAACTGGCCACTACTATGTCGGCCACATTATCACGCCTGACCCAGCAGCCGCCGGTCAGCCCTCGTTCCGCCGGCGCGGGATTCGAGCGGGACGATCTGTACCACCTCGATCTCGAAGATGCGCTGTTTCCAACAGGCCACCCATCAGAACGGGACGCCTTCTCCCCATCTGCCTTTAAAAATCTCGAAGTAAATGCCACCGGTGCCCTGCGGCGAATGCAGATAGCCTACCGGCAACGGTCTGTGGCTCTCCGTGACATGACTGCTGAAAAGAGTGTGCGTGACGAAGAGCTCGAGGAGGTGGAGACCCGCGCACAGCATCTCAAAATGCAGCTTGAAGGCATGGCCCGTCGTGCAGCAGACCAGCAGCGCGAGATGGAAATTCTTATGGAGGAGCTTGCTGCCGAAAAAAAGGCTCGCGCTCAAGAGCGCGCCATGCTTTTGTCGGGTGTCCCCACGACGCCCAGCTTGGCGGACAGCCCGTCCCGGGAACGGGATTACGACCCGGCCACATCCACTGCCATGTCTGAAGACCTGGATGTGGACGATGCCCAGCGGCGCAGAAGCTACAAGTCAAATGACAGCAGCATCGACGATACCGACGACGGTGACTATGAGAGCGGATCTAGCATGTTCTCGCGGCCGCTTAGCCCAACTACTGCACCGAGCATCACTTACAGCATGGACAATGGTGCCGGCATTGGCAGCGACAGCCAGTACCAGGCACACCACCCGCGGGTGGCTGCTCTTGGCTCGATGCGTCTCAGCAGCAGCCGGACCGTGTCGTCGTCCTCCGTAGCCACTGTCGTTTCCCAGACACAGCAGCCCATGTCAAAATTCCAGAAGCTTGTGAAGAATGTCGCAGCCGCCATCAAGGATGAGGAGCCGGACATGCTTGGCATGGGCACGACGAGCTGTGAAAACTGCCGCGGCCAGGATGTGAGCTTTGCGTGGAATACTGTCAGTGTTTTGCGTGACGAGAACAAGCACCTGAAGCAGCGTGTCGGCCAGCTTGAAATTGCCGTCGAGGGCGCTTTGGATATGGTCAACGGTGTCGGGCTGTAGCTTTCTGTTTTCTCCTCCCTCTCTTCCCTTTCTTCTTCTCCTCCCTGCTTTCCTTAAACTCTCGACAATTCATTGGCCATTTGTCTTTGTCTAGCCTTGCTTTGTTTGCTTCATTTTTGGTATTTTATTTTTGTTAAATACGTTTGGTTTTTGGTTTTTGGTTCTTCTTTCTCGGGGCGCTTGGATATAGAATGGGTTGCTCAACGTGACAACCACCGCGGCATAGTAAATACACACACTCGGCTTGGCGGCCACACCGATGCAATACTTGTACACTACGTGACACATCTGATTCGACACGCTTCACTTCTTGCATACAGCTCGGCACACTGAGGCATGCCGTCCTTTGCTCTTTTATACTTTTTTGGTATTATTTGCCTCGTCTATGCGATGGTGTCTTGGCTCTGCTGATGCTTTCGACCCATGACAGACGCATCCTAGTATAGTATGTACAAAATCAATCGTAAGATATAGATCATCGCAGTAAAAGCACTCCCCTCCCTTGAATCTCCTCGTCGCTTAGTCGCTTAGTGGTGCTCCTCGCCGTGGCCGTGACCGTGCTCCTCGTTCAGGAAAAAGTGCTCGTACGCACAGTAGCCGGCAAAGGCAACGGTGGCAATGCCCAGGCCGGGGAAGCCCGACTTGAAGCGGTTCCAGCGGGTGAAGATGCCCCGGTACCGCCATGCCTCACTAGATGTGTTAGAGTTGTTGGATAGTAAATGCCGTAGAGTATAAACTTACTGGGCCTCCCATGGGTCGTAGCGGGGAGTGCCACTGGCCTTGCGGAGGGCGCGGATGTCGAAGCCGGTGATGTTGGTCTCGGGGCCCTTGGCCGCGCGAAGTAATCTGGAGAGTCAGCACCGTGTGTCGAGTCTAAAATGTCTGGTGCTGTTCGTAGCGCTGTGCGTAGTGCCGTGTCCCCCCCTCTTTCTTCTTCTCTGCCGGCATCGTCGTCGTCGAGGTGGACGTCGGTTCGGATCGTGGTCTCGCTCGTTCTCGGGGCTGTGCTCACCTTGTCGGGTACATGGTGATCAATTGAATATCAGGATCCAATTGAGTGTGTTGTGAGAGTATCGGCTGAGTCTGTCAATTCCCTGTAGGCAAAAGACAGGTCGTCGTGGTCTCGTAGATGTGACGGTTTCGTGATGGGACTCCCGAAAACAACAAGGACCGCAAATAATCGAGAGCCTCGGATTGGCTGGCTGAGCCGTACGTAGCTAAATGACTAAGAATAAATTATGGAGCAGTGGTGCTGCTACATCTGCAATTCAAGAGCGCTGAACCAGACCTGAAATACAGCTCTCTTCAGGTGCTGTAGCGATTGGGCTAGCATGTTGTCGGAAAATCCACCCTCCGCCGTCCCGGTGACAGGGACCCATTTTTCTTGCGAAAGGCTCGCCCAGCCTAAGGCAGGAAAGAGCCAATGAATAGTAAGAGTAGACCTCCCTCGTAGTACTCCCTCGCTCCACTCTAGTCCGGCTGGCAGGCGCTTGGACAACGATACGTGCCTTCAATCTTCTTCCCTTGCCTCGCCCTATGCCGCCGCGACACACCTGCAACCGCATCCCTCCAACCACTCCCCTCGATACACAGCACCAGATACAGTATCTTAGCCAACATTATTTTATCTGCTGTCTAGCTCGCCAGCTACAACCAGATCCGACAGCTCGCGATAGTCGCCCAGACCTCACCAGCATTTTCTAATTCTGGGTACCATCGCCCCTCGGCCTCGTCACTCCCCGACATCGCACACCAGGTACGCCATCCTGCGACTGACGAGGAAGCTTGTGGACTTGCTATTCCGGCTCGCGTGAAATGCAGAGCGTGCGACTAGCTGTTTGCGCAATCTGTGACCCGCGTCGAGCCCGGGGTGGATGTCATGGCATTGCCCCTCGTCATACAAGTGATATTTGTTCAGGAGCTCATGCTAACACATCTGTCACAGAACATAACTTTGCACCTCTACTTCCAAAGGTGCCAACATTACCTTTCAGCGACACGTCTCAACCTAGAACCGACTCTTCACCCCGACAAAGTAAACAACAAACACAAAAAACAGACGCGAGGGTCTTGTACATCTTTAGCAACTTTACAACGCTCTCACCCGGGTGACCACCGCCACCATAACGGAAACCCTCTCTCGACGTTCGCGAAAAAGGGTCATTTGATCCAGTACATCCAGCATGCCTCCACCGGTGTCCCGGTTCCAGAGTGGACCGAACACCATATCGCCATACCACCAACAGTTTAACGCACATCCTCAGGCCGGCCACCCTGGCGCGCAGCACCCGTCACTCGGCCAGCCATCCTACATCAACCCAGCAGCAGCTGCACAGCTCAACAACTTTGGCGGAAATGCAGGATCATTAGGTCTCGCAGCAATGAACTCGCAGGTCGCGAGCTTTGGTGTTGGCGTTGGCGGCTCAGAAGGTCTGGCAAGCCAGGCTGCCCGTCTGGGCTTTGCTCACGGCGCACAGATGCAGCACCACCAGCAACAGCAGGTCGCCGCCGCTGCTGCAGCACAGCACCAGCAACAAACACACCAGCAGCAGTTGCACAACCAGCAGGTCCAAGCACATGCCCAACAACACAACCACCACCACCCTATGCACGCGGCGATGGGAGAGCCGCATCCTGGCCGCATGCCTGCAAAAAATCGGATACGAGATGTCTGGAAGCACAACCTGGTGGAGGAGATGGCTGCTATTCGGGACCTTGTGGATAGATATCCGTACATCGCCATGGTACGTATTGCGCCTTTTGATTTCTGTCTTGTTCTTTGTGTATCTAACCTTTTAGGATACCGAGTTTCCTGGCGTTGTTGCGCGTCCAATGGGAAGTTTCCGCGGCAAGAGTGACTACCACTACCAATGCCTGCGGACAAACGTCGACCTGCTCAAGGTCATCCAGATCGGCATCACTCTTTTCAACGAAGACGGCGAGACTCCTCCACCGCGGCCTGTCTCAACGGACCCGGGTGAGATGGGCGGCCCCGTTGGCGGTCGTCGCGGTCAACAGGGTGGCGCACTGCCCTACTCGTGGCAATTCAACTTCAAGTTCTCCATCAAGGAGGACATGTACAACCAGTCTTCCATCGACTCTTTGATCCACGCAGGCATCGACTTTAACACCATGGAGCGCGATGGTATCGACCCGGTCGACTTTGCTGCTCTCTTGATCCCGTCAGGTCTTGTCTGTTTCGATGATGTCCACTGGATCTCGTTTCACGGCGGATACGACTTTGGCTACCTGACCAAGCTGCTGCACTGCAAGGCTCTCCCTAGCGACGAGATTGAGTTTGACCACATTATGAAGCTATACTTCCCGTCCACATACGACGTGAAGCACCTCATGAAGTACGCCATAAAGCTGAACAATTCGGGCCAGCTGGCGTCAAACGACCCCACAGCAGCAGAGGTGCTGCAAAAGTTTGAGCACAAGTCCGGCCTGGAAAACATTGCAGATGCTCTCAAGGTCAAGCGTGTTGGCTCTGCACACCAGGCTGGCTCTGACAGCCTGCTTACCGGCCGCGTCTTCTTCCAAATCCGTGAGCGGATTTTCCACCAGGACATTCCACATGATCAGGTCGGCAAGGTCTGGGGTCTCAATGTTCCCGACTATGCCCCGAACTCTCACAACGGCCACCCCGGCCACGCACAACGGTAAGTCAATGTAATTTGGTCAGCATCAGTATTTCAAAAGACAGTAGCTAACACTGGCTAGGGGTGGCAACACCAACGGCGCAGGCGGTGTCAATGGCACTCCAGCAAACGGCGGAGCTCCGAGCACGCCGCATACAACCACCGCTGGTCTCGTTAACACGCCGGCAGCGGGCAGCCACAACACCAACAGCATGGGTATGGGCCCAATGACACCAGGCGGCGGCGGCGGCGTGTTTGGCAACTTTGCGTATGGAGGAGGGAGGAGCTAGTTACCTTTACCACAAGATCAACCAGCCTACGCCTCGACCTACACCGTACCTCAAGATTCCCATCTTCAGGTAACTATGGGATTTTCCGGGCCGTATGGACATCGGCAGGAGCAAACGCAGCCGTCCTACATGCCACAATACGTGCAGTTTGGCAGCAATCAGGATCATGACGAAGACTGGACGGGCATGATGCATCCGTCTTATGCGTCGGAGCCGGGGCACGACCACGCGGCTCGACCGGCTTAAATCCGCGCTTGAATATGCCGTCACTGCCCAAGAGTCCCCATGCTCTTCTCTTCCACCTCCCAACATTCACCCTGTTTTTATATACTATTTGTCATTGCGTTCTCCTGTAATCATCTCTCTGGTATTTATTTTATTGTCACTATGTTCTATTATCGTTTACTTGCTTGGGTGTTTTGCTATTGGATTTCAAATAAAGATACATTGTCTTCTTTCTATTCGACCATACTACTTTACGTCATTGTGCATGTGATTTTGGTACGACGTTGTAATATTTGATATCGTGACAATGTTCAGCTTGACCTAAAATAAGACAATAAAATCCAAGATAATGCGCCGAACCATGCTACAAAAGACTCCGGTGATAGCAATAGAAAATCCAATATGGGGCATTCTGAGGGGAATGTAGCAAGCCGCAATGAAAGTAAAAGGTATAAAAAGGGGAATAAAAGTTGGAAAGAAAAAGGTAAAGGATGCACAAGAGGACTTGTCTTACGTTATGTAGACCTTCTTGAGCTGGTTGATTGGGTACACATCCCCCCTGCGCAGGTCCTTGATCCATCCGGGGTCGAAGTTGGCCTTGCGTGCATGGTCGTCTAGCTGTGCTTTGCTGTAAACCCGCCCGTTGGGCAGTAGCATCAGATCGTTCTCGACATGACTCTTGCTATGATGTGCGTAGGGAACGTGACGTGCCAACTCGTTAAGCTCAAGCGAGCAAATCGGACATACAGAAGCCGCGACGCGCGCAGTGCTCATTGCTAGTGATGCGGGTGGCGGCGGCATAGGCTTGTTGATGTCGTTATCTAGTACTGATGATGTAACGGGGTCCGAAATGTGGCCGTGTATACCAAAGTTCGCCGCATCTTCATCTGCTCCATGCGTGCCATTTGTACCATTCACAGCATTGGCCGTTGCGTCGCCGTTGCTGGTGTTTGTCGCCACAGAATAGGCCTTTGTTGCGTGGCAGGCCGGCGTTTTTAGAGCCGACAAGCCCGAGGAGAGTGCGAGATGAAGAAGCGGTGCCGTGGGCAACGAAAGCAGCTGGTTGTGGGTACTGGTGAATAGATCTGCTAGCATCGTCCAACGGTCCATGTTGAAGAGTTCGGCATACGCGGGAGGCGCCGTGTCCTTGGAGTAGCACATCAGGATGGCGGCCTGGCTGCACTCAT
Organism: Ophiostoma tasmaniense; assembly: GCA_022392925.1. Classification (NCBI taxonomy): domain Eukaryota; kingdom Fungi; phylum Ascomycota; class Sordariomycetes; order Ophiostomatales; family Ophiostomataceae; genus Ophiostoma; species Ophiostoma tasmaniense. The sequence goes on along the minus strand of JAKRGK010000001.1, from coordinate 170,822 downwards.
GTGGAAATGTGCTGTGCATGGGTGTCAAGTACTTGCGGGCATGTGCGATAGTATCGGTGACCCGGGAGAGATCTTGCGTGCGGACTAGTTCAATAAATTGCTGAAATCTGAGCATGAACTCCAGTTGGCTGTCCATCTTGCGAAGCTCCTTCTTGTTGTCGACACACCACGCGAGAGCCTCGGTGACGCTATGGTCACGCAGCAGACTCTGGCGGATGTGAGACATGCTTTCAAACGTGTCAATGTCGACAAGGTCACGCAGCTTGCCCGTCGGGTCGTTTGACACGAATTCACTGGCGCTGCTGCTGTAGCCGTGGCGCAAAAGGTAGTCCACGAGCAGGCGGTCGAGGCGGCGGCGGCTCCAAGTCTCGTAGGCTACATCGTTGAGGCTGTACATGCCAGCAAGCTCGGAAAGATGCTCTGTCCGAGCCTCAACCTGTGTGTAGATTTTGGCCTCTTCGTTGGCATAGCCTTGGAGCTTGCGCTTGACGCCACGCATGCGGTTGATCATTGAATCAAGGTTCTTAAGGATGTCATCGGGTGACTGTGTGCCTTTGAGGCCGGCAGTGGCGGTCTCTTTCAGAGAATTCTTGACTGCTGCACTCTCCTTCTCGACGATAAAATGGGCTGACCGGAAGTTTTTCCGGAGAAGTTCGTAGGGGAGTCGCAGTAAAGGTTGATCCTGGAGGACAGTAGTCAGTATGACGAGCAGTAGGGTGTGATTATCCAAAGATAGCAAGACAGCAAAAAGCAAGACGGCAAGACGGCCGCGCCAGCCCAAAATAAGAAGCTGGAGATGATGAATGGGTCACATACGAGAAGCAGGTGGTTTGCCTTGTCGATTTTGGTCGCCTCATAGTCGGCCATTGTGCCTAGGATTGCGCCGCCAGGCAGTGCTCAGACAAAGCAATGTAAAGTGAAGAGGATATGAGGATGAGTAGCCGTGTCCAGTGAGTTGGGTTTAAAGGCGATGAGCACTGTCTTCTAAGGACTGGATGGATATTGGATGATAGATAGAGACCAAAGCTATCGAGCCTAGCTGAGGTTGCCAGCGATGTCGTCGAAGCCGATGACAGCCGATGTGTCGTCTGTGTCGTGTGTGCTGGGTCACAGCTTGGTGTAGGCGAGAGGGTTCGAGACCAAAGTGCAGTTTTCAACCAGGGCACCCTGCTGATTGGCTGGGTCTGTCTGTATATGTCTCCTAATAATAATGCTTTCTCGTATCCAAACGGCACAAAGCTGGACGGTTGTTGTTGTTGTAGAGTGGTAGATGACGGGATGCTTCCTGCCGCAGCTGACCGCTCTGCCGCTCAGGCGCACCTTCCCGATAAGACAGTGCTCTAATACTGGTATGTGATTGTCTTGATTACAGTGGCGGAAATGCATCTTCTCCGGTTCCGCCAGTTGAGTGGGGCGACGTGCAGCTGTATTGCAGGTGGTCCACAGGTGCTGTCAGTGATGTGGGATCCATCCGAGCTCCGTTACTCAGCTCTCGCTACGTCAGTTGGTTCTCGTCATGACATGGCCTGATCTGCTTTGCGCGGCAGGAACTGAATAGCTTATGAAGAAGGAATGAAATAGACAGGATTCTCGTGCTGTGGTACTGAAGCATGAAACGGAAGCAGCGGCTCGATGCACCTGCCTTTCGTAGTGTATATACAGTGTGAAATACCAAGAAGAATAAAGACACTGTACCGTGATATTGCAGCGATCTAACACCGTAGCATTGCAGCATCGTACATCGAATTATGATAGTGATTCACTGGTTTGCATTACTGCCTCGCCAATAGCGGCTGTGCATGAGGTTTTGCCACTACAGCGTTTGTACTGGCTGCTCAGCTCATATTTTTATGAGCCTTGCACACCCCTGCGGCGATTTGACGGGTCGAGTTCATCGAGGCCCTGGAATCGCCTTTTTTTCCTTCTCCAAACAAATAAATAAAGATTGTTTCAATGTCAAGATGAGGAGTATGTCGCAACATATCGATCCCATGACCACCATCTGCTGCTGTTGCTAAACCTTTGCCTTCGTACTGCTTGACGGCTGTCTCAGTTGATGGTGGGTCAGTAGACCAATCAAATTGCGCGCTTTTACATACAGACTCCACTATTATATATGTAACTGGCCCCATGTTCCAACAATGGTAGGTACGATTGGCTGACAGCGAATGTGGTGAGGCAGGCGGCTACGACAAGGACGGATAACACGAGAAGTCTGCGATATCAAACGGAATAATTCAAGGGAAGAGCCTCGTAGGCGAAAGCCTTGTCGATAATAGAAATCCATAGAAGAGCAGAAATAAGTCATCATTTACGAGCGCGAGCCTGATCAAACTAGGCTCGGCTCAAGCCTCCTTCCTAAAGCAAACAGAACTGCAAAATAAGAGGAAAGAAGACAAATAAAAAGGGAAAGAGCAAGGGCGCAAGGCAGCAGGTCAGGTGTCACGAGGTTGATTTCGATATAAAATGATACAGCTGCAGAGATGGCTTGAATATATAGGCAGTCATAAGAACGGCGGCTTCTGTATCCTTTCTCTGCCATCCGCTGTCCTCCATATTCTTACTGATTCAAACTATTTGCAGCGTGTAGCCTGCCTGACTCGACAGATAAGACCAGCCCTAACCAGAATTCGGATACCAGCTCAACAACAGCGCGTCGTCCTACTCATTTGCTTGAATCCATACCGCCATCATCTCTATTGCCTCTGTCTCGACCTCTGATCTCACCTCGCTTCATTGTTGTCGCTAGTTGCGCCTGTTCACAAACTGGCACCAGAGACACTTCAGTCCCCCTCCCACTCTGTGCTGCCTCGAGCCCCACACCTACTCAACAGTAACCAATAAAAGACACAGGCAAAGACCCACAGCCCCGCCTTCTCGTTTTCTGTTCGCCCTTGGTGCTTGTCGTTCGTGCCCACCCGATTTCCTTATATTTCGCGAAACCCCGTGCTTTCCATCCACGTGAGTTATTTCTCCCTCTCTCCCTCTCGCAAACCTGTGACCTTCTCGTGAAGCATCACCTGACATTGAATCTCTGCAGCCAGAAAGCGTGACCATCGACACTGCAGATATACATTGCGCATATTCGCAAACATAACATATGTAAGTTGTTGATGCTCTGGATTTACTGAAATCCGCGCCGCCGTCTTTTTCACACTCAGCGCGAAGCCTCGCTCGTCACCCTACATCATCTAAACCCATCGCGTCGTCGATGAAGCCAAGCGCGTCGCAAGCGCATCGATGCGAGGCCGTCTGTGACGCGTCTTTTGCATCAATTTCATCTTTTGTTTCTTCTGGTTGCTGCGGGCATTTGCTCCGGGTCGCTCTGTTGCCGCGCATGTTTCAACAGCGCCAAAACATGCTCGGGTGACGCGGAAACATCTCGCGATGCGCCGTCTGTCTCGGCTGTCGTTGGCTTTGCGCCGCGACTCACCCCAGCCCGTCTTTCAAGGCTGCGCATGATATCTGGTCATTTGCGCATTGTTTCTAGCAAGATCTGGTGCGCGCATGAATTTTACTCGGAAATATTTTCGTCGCGTTGTCAAGTGGCAGCTTTACCAGACGGCCTTCAACAGCTTGCGTCTCTTACGCAATCCAACGAGAGACCCCGCTTTTCTCACTCACACGCGTTCTGTGTATTTACACTACACCTATTCATCCTTGATAAATAAATGCACATCACATATACACTCTACGGACACGCCCTAACATTATAGCACTTTCAAGATGTCCGAGACACAACCCGAGCAGCAGCCGGACCTGGCACCGTCCAGCCCTACCCAGAAGCGCAAGCGCGGCCCCGAGTCTGCGTCGCCTGATGCCCGTCGCTCCAAGCGCGGCACGTCGGCCGGGGAGGTCGCACAGCCTATCGAAGCCGCTGCTACAGCATTCATGGAACCTTCAAACGACCAGGGCCTGACCACGTCTGCCGAGTACGCCCCGATTCCTACGACAGCCGGTACGCCTTCTAACGCCGGCCTCAACAGCATCGCATCACCAAATGGACCTGAGCACGCCGAGGCCGCGGCGGCTGCTGCTGCCTCTGCTGCTGCCGCAAATGCAGCAACGGCTGCGGCCGCCTTGGGCTCAATGTTCCCGCACCTGAATGTGCCGACCTCTACCGAAGAGACGTTTGCCAACCAGCAAGTCGGCGACGAGCAGCAGCACCAGCAGCACCAGGCAGACACCTCTGCCTACAGCGCCGCAGAGCTCCAGCAACACGACATGTCTGCTGTTGACGTGTCGGGTGGCTCGCCCGGTAGCCTCATGAAGCGCCCCATGGCCGGCATCCAGATGAAGCCGCCTGTCGGCTCCAACGAGTGGCACCGGCTGCGCAAGGACAACCACAAGGAGGTCGAGCGTCGCCGCCGCGAAACAATCAACGAGGGAATCAACGAGCTCGCAAAGATTGTACCGGGCTGCGAAAAGAACAAGGGCTCGATCCTGCAACGCGCTGTCGTCTTTATTACCCAGCTCAAGGAGAACGAGACACAGAACATTGAGAAGTGGACGCTGGAGAAGCTTCTCACGGAGCAGGCCATTGCCGAGCTGTCCGCCTCTAACGACAAGCTCAAGTCCGAGGTCGAGCGCGTGTATGCTGAGGTGCTTATGTGGAAGCGCCTCGCCCAGAACGCCGGCCTGCAGCCGGAAGAGAAGACAGAGTCCAGCTAGGGATTTGGACCACAGTAGCTCACTCTTCCGACTCTTTTCCTCGACAACTTTCGAGGCTCTTTCCAAATACCCTGCCTTTTGTTGCGTTTCTCTCTCTCTTTCTATAATGGTATAATCTTTGGGCCTGCATACTTTATTTTCATCCTTTTATTCTTTCGGCGTCTGCCCTTGATCCCGCCTCTTCTTCTGCTTGCGGCCATGCCCTGGGTATGCCACTCGAGAAGGCGGGCAACGGCAAGGCGACCAGGCGTTGGGACATCTTTCTCCTTATCTTTATCCTCAGAACCCTTTCGTTTCGGGCAAGCTTCTAAGATGGGAGAAATGGGCGCTGCCTTTGGGACACGTCCTTGTGGTCGGGAAAGGGAGTTTTTGTGTTTGTGTTTGCTGTCATTTTCGAGGGTTCGCATTTCTATTGAGTCGGGAACAATTTCCGTAAACTATCTCTAATGTTTTAGATGATCGTCGATGCTGGTTTGTGATGTGATGTACGCGTGATCAATGTTGTTTGCAAGAGGAACCGAAGTTCGCTCATAGATAGCAGCGTTTCCTCGGCCGCTCCAGGCAGGACTTGCCTAAAACGTCTCCGTTCTCGCTTCCTCTACTTCTTCTCTCCCGAACATGGCTGCGGGATGCGGCTGATCATGCATCGTCGCCGTCACCTCGGCCTTCGTATCTTAGTCTTTCCCTTTTCATATTGAAGTTGGACATAGTATCGCATCTCGTGCAGCTCTTGACAATGTGTATCCGTGTGATCTCTCGCGCTCGCCCTGTCGCATAGACCTGCCCAGAACTGCCTGGCGCGTTTCCACGTCGCACCTCACGCTCGTCTCAATCCCAGCTGGCAGTCTTGCCGGTGGAGATGCAGACGATTGGCACGATAATGTCTATGCGACACCTCAAAAGGCAATAGCGACCCAGGAGCGACCCAACAGCCGCGCCTGGCTCATCTCTCTGTTCCTTCCCTTTCCGACTTCCTGCCGGCGTCGGCGGGGTATCTGTTTTATCGCTGTCAACGCATCTCCATCTTTCTCCTCTTCCCCATTGCATTCATTATCTTTACCACATACAAATTGCTTATTATGTGTCTTGCACCCTTGCTCCAATGTGCTTTCACGCCAAATTCACGTTAAACTTTTGTGAATTTGTCCCTTTTTCAAGTCCGTGGCGCTGTCTCTTTTTTTCTTTATCCGTTGTTTTGGGTGGACATGCAGGCACAATTGAAAATGTCATCCCAATTGGGAAAGTCCACGCGCCCTAGAGCCCACCCCGCGCCTTAGCCCTCTTGTTCGCGCTCGCCGCACTCGCTCTTGCCGCCTCGCCCTACGAAGCACGAGCCACCCAATCTAGCAACTTCGGGGGTTTGTGCCTGCCACGCTACGTAAACGATTGCCATATCCATATTGTAATCGTTGTTGTTGGTCGCTCCTGCCCTGCAGCCTGCCCGGTAGCTTGGCCGATAAGACCAATGCCGCTCCCATCAGCGGCGCTGGCCCCTCTTTGTTGAAGCATACCCCATCTCTCTGCAGCCCACATTGGCATCCACCCCAAGCCAGTGGTTCCTTCCTTAAGACAGTAACCTCGTTATCAATTGGCCCTCGATTGTCTAATTCTCCGTCTCTTCAGGTTTACTTGTTACCTGTATGGGATTTCTCGTGACTTATCTGTACACTTTGCTGCTCTTTCCATTTTCTGCTCTTTTTCTTCTTTCCTTTTTCATCTTCCCCAGTGCAGTGGATCGCTCAAATCTGTCTCTCCTTCTGTCTGGTTCTCGTCGGCTCGAATAGCTGTATTGAGAAGTCTCGCCTCGGCCTTCTTATCCTTTGCCTCCTCATCTAGCCTGCTTCACCCCTCCAGTTTTTTTTTGGCCTGGTTTCTTTGTTTTCCAATTCACCAAGTCACCAAGCTCCCACATCTATTTAAGCAATGGTCGCCGCTGTTCTTCGTGGCACCCGCCATCTAGCTCGTTCATTCATCAAGCCAACTTCTTCCTTCTCATCTTCGCTCTCTGCCTCTGCTTCGCTTCGTCGTCCTGTCATCTCCCTTTCTTCCTCCACATCTACAGTCCACCGCATCATGAGCTCTGCCACCATCTCTTCGGTCGACCAGCTGTCGACGCTGCTGGCGGCCGAGCCCCAGGCTCCCTCCGTCAGCACTGCTATCCCCGGCCCCAAGGCCAAGGCCATTGTTGACGACCTGGAGATCGTCTTCGACACCCGCGCCGTGAACATGATGGCTGACTACCGCAAGTCCCACGGTAACTACATCACCGACCCTGATGGAAACGTCCTCCTCGACGTCTACGCCCAGATTGCCTCCATGCCCGTTGGTTACAGCAACCCCGCCCTGGCTGCTGCTGCCGTCAGCGAGGACATGGTCCAGGCTATCATCAACCGCCCTGCCCTGGGCAACTTCCCCTCTGTTGAGTGGGGCGAGATCCTGCGCACTGGTCTGCTCAAGGCTGCTCCTCCCGGATGCAACCAGATCTTCACTGCCCTGGCTGGTTCCGATGCCAACGAGCTGGCTTTCAAGGCCGCCTTCATGTGGCGCCGCCAGCAGGAGCGCGGTGGCGCTCAGGTTGAGTGGACTGAGGACGAGCTCGCCTCTTGCATGGCCAACACCAAGCCCGGCTCGCCCGACCTGTCCATCCTGTCTTTCAAGTCTGCCTTCCACGGCCGTCTGTTCGGCTCTCTGTCGACCACCCGCTCCAAGCCCATCCACAAGATGGACATCCCCTCGTTCGACTGGCCCCTGGCCACCTTCCCCCAGCTCAAGTACCCTCTGGAGGAGCACGTCGAGGAGAACGCCAAGGCTGAGGCTGCTTCGCTGGCCGAGGTTGAGGACCTGATCAAGAACTTCCACTCGCCCGTCGCTGCCGTCATCGTCGAGCCCATCCAGTCCGAGGGTGGTGACAACCACGCCTCGCCCGAGTTCTTCCGTGGCCTGCGTGACCTGACCAAGAAGCACAACGTCCTCCTGATCGTCGACGAGGTTCAGACCGGTGTCGGTGCTACCGGCAAGTACTGGGCTCACGAGCACTGGAACCTGCAGGACGCCCCCGACATGGTCACCTTCTCCAAGAAGGCCCAGACTGCTGGCTACTACTTCGGCAACAACGACCTGCGCCCCAACAAGGCCTACCGCCAGTTCAACACCTGGATCGGCGACCCGGCCCGTGCCGTTCTGTTCCGTGCCATCAACGAGTACATTGAGAAGAACGACCTCGTTGCCCAGACCGCTCGCGTCGGTGACTACCTTTACGGCAAGCTTGAGGCTCTGGCCGCCAAGTACCCCGGCCAGTTCGCCAACCTCCGTGGCAAGGGCCAGGGCACCTTCATTGCCTTTGACAACCCGAAGCGCGATGCTTTCCTGGCCAAGGCCAAGACTGTCGGCATCAACATTGGTGGCTCCGGTGCTAACGCCGTCCGTCTCCGCCCCATGCTGATCTTCCAGGAGAAGCACGCCGACATCCTCGTCGAGGGTCTCGAGAAGGTTGTCCTGACTCTGTAAAGGCTTGCAGAAGTCTGAATACAACTAAATTATAAAAATCACGAAAATCGAGAAGGACCTGGAGCTGGGAACCACACTATGCACTGCCATCAGGATAGCGGGCAGGGTGGTATGAAGTTAATTTGTTATGAAGCCATAATCTGGCCATTATGTTTGTTTTGAAGTTAAAAGACCTTTAGGGTAATTGCTTATATATTTTTTATGTCTATGCCTCTTTGATTCTTGTGACCATTGATCAGATTTGTGTCTGTCCGTGTAGGGTGTTTTCTTTGTCAGTGTATTGTGACGTTTTTGGGGTAGGGTAGTGCAAGTCAGATAATGGTTATATAACCATGTGAAGCAAGATATTAAGAGGAAGCACAGTCTATTAAGCAAAACCCCGTCAAGTAGAGGGAGAAGAGCATGGTAACACAAAAGGTATTGGGCATCAAAATGAAACAATAAGACTAGATTGATAAAGAATTGAGCAAGAAATAGATCTAGGATACGGTAGTGTCCTGGACAACAATGATATAAAATAAAACAATGAAAGTGTAGATGAAGATTAGAAATATAGGGGGCAATAACAGGCACGGGTGTCGGTGTGCTGCGTATTGCAGATAAATGATACCGTGAGACGGCTGCTCATGCTGGTTGAAAGTGGCCAAGCCAGGACGCAGGTCTCTAGTAATGCTTCGTAGTGGCTTCGGCGCTGGCCAGGCTCGTGCTCTTCTCTTCGAAATCGCGCATGGCCTCTTCGTTTTCACGTATGAGGGCCTGCTCTTCTTCGTCGTGCTTTTTACGCTGAGCAGCAGCTTCTGGGTCCTTGATCTCCCGGGAGTCGGCATCCGTATCGGCGCCAGCCGGGGGAGGTGGCGGTGGCGGTGGAGTTGGCGGCGTTGAGGCCGCGGCAGCATCTTCGTCTTTGACACGCTTAATCGATGGCGTTTCAGATGGCGTCACGCTGGCCGATGCCACGTCCGCAACACTGTCGGCTCGCTTGCGCTTGCGCTCCGAAGAGTCGGGGGATTGATCGAGGGTGGCCGGGTCATAATCGTCGTCATCGTCGTCCGTCAAGTGCATGTCACCAATAGATGTATCGTTGGTGTTGCTGTTTGCTGCCACTCCGTCTGCCTTTGTCGCAGACCCAGAATGGCTGGCTTTTTCATTCAAGCGCTTCTGGTATTTGTCCACGGCGGACTGGAAGTATTTCTTTGCATGTTCCTTGATCTTCGTCTCCTGCTTCGGTGTGATGACATTCGGGTCCTCGACGCGCTTGTGCTTGTAGTCGGAAGCTACAATCGTCGAGCTGAACTCCTTGCCGAGTCTTTTGATCTCCGACTTGGGCAGTCGTTTTCCGAAGCGATCGATTACGGACTTGATAGTTGGGTGTATCTACTTGATATTAGTAAGCTGCGCACCTCGAAGTTTGATGATGGCCTACTACTACTTACTGTAAGCGCATATATCTTTTGTTGTTTCTCGATTGAGAAACTCTTCCATGGCGGCTGCTTGCTTTGCTTTGGCGTGGGCTCGTGCGTGGTAGCTTGCTGAGGTGCATGTGTTGCGGATGGGCGAGGCGCCGGCTTGGTCAGGGTGTTAATAATGTCCTGAACCGCAGCCTTGTCTTGCTGTGCTTTTGATGGCACCTTGGGCGTAGGAGCCACCTTCTCGGCAGGCTGGGTCGGTCGTGTCCAAGTTGTCGCGCCATTTTTCGTATAAAAGTAGACGTTGCCATTTGGGTCGTTGGCAGCGAACCAGCCATACGGAAGAGCCGCGTTTTGATTGGCCTTTTGCTTTCGCTGGTTCCGCGACAAGTTGCCGTTGATGTTGCCATTGCCATTATTAAGACCGTTGCCCATCATGCTGCCGTTGCCATTCGCGTTGATAAATGCATTGTTGCGTTGTGGAATATTGCTTTTCGGACCTTTGGGAATAACCATGCCATGGAGTGGTGAAAGGGGGCCCCGCTGACGGACAGAGTTGGTTGATGGCTCGTCATTCGTAGCGGCATTAGGTGTGTCTCGACCGCGACGGTTATCGAAGACTGTGGCTGGAGCGTTGGGGTCGATCTTTTTCCGGGGGATTCGGTACCCTATCTCCAGCTTACCCCATTCCTCCAATAGTCGCTTCGATTGCGCAGCAACATCCTCATGTTCGGAAGACACAAATGTCTCGATCGTTTTTTCGATGTTGGAGTCGGAGATCTTGTTTTTGGTCACACGCGGGAACTTGTACAAAATATCAAGAGCCTGCAATACCACGTTGTTGTCGTCCTGGAACGTGGTAAGAATGGACCGAAGAATCTGGTAGCCGTGCATTTGCACCACACGATTGAGCACCCGCTCGTCATGTCGCGAAGACTGAATGCGCGTGAGCAGTTTGACCGCAATCCACTTCTCCTTGCACTGCATGAGTGCTGCCATAACCTTGGTCACGCCGTCCTCGACCAGGCCGGTTTGCTCCAGGCTGTTGACATACTCCTCGTCTTCCTCATTAGGCTTCTTCCGGCGCTGCTTCTTGGAGACTGCCGTGTCCCAACTATCGGGGTCGTCAATACCCAAAGCCTCAATCGTGGCTGCTGACAGTTTCGTGGCCCTCTCTGTTTGTGTCTTGCCGCCGATAAATCCGGTGCAGTTGGGCTCACCACAGTAGCAGGGTTGAGGGTCAGCTCCGTATCTATCGACGTTGTAGTCGAACACAAGCTCTTCACCAGCACGGATATGCCGGCTTGCAAAGATGCCCATGCGCAACTTGTCGCCGACCACCCACTTGTCAACAAAGCAATTGGGGTTGCAGGAATGATTGCAGAACCGTCCAAGGTTGCCCTTGCGTGTGGCGTCCACAAACTCGCTCTTGGTCAGAGACATGAAATAAAAGTGCTTGATGCCCTCCTCGTCGTACTGAATCATCCGGCGGCGAAAAGCTGGCTCGTTAATTACCTCGCCAATGTACTCGAAGATGAAGTCGTTTGGAGCAAGGTCGGCGTCGGTTCGCAGGCCATAGCCCTTCTTTTCGGTTTTGATCACTGATACACTGGCATATTCTTTGCGCTGAAACCGCTGGTTTTGGCATCCCTCTCCGCACCGGCATTCGCTGTCCATGCACTCCATTTTTGTCGCCCGGTTGATGCAGTCCGAATCTTCGCCACATGCAAGGTTCTGGCCGTCACCTAAAGAGAGGAGATAATGTTAGAAACGCTATGACATAAGAGAGCTGATCATATCCTTGGATCGGTGAATCAGATGGGGCGGGATCACATACGCAACTCCTCCTGGCAGTCACAGTCGAGTGCGTCATTGTCAGACGAGCCCATGTGCTTTGAGCCATAGAGACAGTCTGTAATGACCTGGAACTGGCTCGTAGCTTCTGCTGTCGAATCTGGCAGGTGTCCAAAGTTCGTTTGGTTGCCTCGCGAGGGTGTGTTTGAGCCGGAAGTCTTCTGCAGAGACGAGGCCTTGCGGTTGAGCTTTGGTGCTACCGCGTTCGTGTCCGGAGTGGTAATACTGTCGCTAGGGGATATTTTGGTGTCGTCGGGTGATAAGCTGCGCGAGGCTGTTCCGTCCTTGGATTCATTAGATCTGTTGGATCTATTAGATCTATTGAATACGCCAGATCCATTGGGTGCGTTGGCCGAGGTGGTGGCAGCTGTCTCCTTCTTGACAGCCACGCGCAGGCCGTTTGTCCGGGGAGGAACGCCGGCCTGCGCGTTGTTGGCGTGCGAGCTGGGTGTGGTGCTCATCTTCTGTACTCCGTCTGCGGTGTTTGATGTGCGCGCACCATCGCCCATTCGCCAGTGGCGATGTCTGCTTCGCGGTGTCGTCGGATATCCTAGAGGGCTATAGCCGTTATGCCCTGTTCATGTGTGTCGGTCAACGTTCGGAAGCAGGAGAGGGACAGAACTCTCGGCTACTGTTGCTGACAAAAGGAGGTCGGTCAGTTTGGTCGAGCTCGATCCGCTTAACTGGGGAATTGATCAGACTTTTGGGCGTAGATGAAGATATCGGGTGGCAAATCTAGACGCGCTGATATGGCGATTGCGCGCGGCGATTCGAGGTAGGTCGAGGCTGAGGTCGAGGTAAACTTGGATTGGAGGCAGGAAAGGACCAGCATAGAGTAGAGACCAGAAAAATACAAGCCAAGCGTCAAGGACCGGGCGAGGGCGACAACGGGGCCTTGAAAGCAGCTAGAGGCAAGCCAACATGCGGTTGGAGACGGCGTGTTCTCAAACGCGACCAGCGTTATCAGAAATTTCGACCACTAGAGGGTCTCTGATTCGTGCTTAGGGGCACGGTGTCTCGCAGTCGCAGCTATGTCGCGGAAGCTGATCAAATGCTGCCAACAGTTTAGGTTGTTAGGATAGTGGCAGAGCACTTTTGTGGATATGTGCAAAGAGGTCAAAATAGGAGAAAACAAGAGATGCAGCTGGATCGCGGAATAAAACATAAAAAGGCAGGCGATGCACTGTTGCGGCTGCTGCTCCATTGCTCTTACCCTTTTCTCTTGCGGGCTCCAGGTTCCCCCCAGCGCCTAGGCGTGTGTCGCGCGGCGCTCATTACGCGTGAAGGCGGTTTCAGCGCCCCTATCCCTATTCAGCTAGTCGCAGCCCGCTGCAATTCTGCAATTCCTCCAGTATTAGCGCCGGCGTCCCCTGCCGGATTAGCTGTAATTGCGGTCGCCGGTATACCGCTCCTTCCGTCACGTCCCTCATGCCCAGCATGTCGGCGACGCGGAAGTTATTGTCACAGTCGAACCTTCCTTTGTGGTATGGATGGGCTGCATTGCCATGAATATGGCAGGAGCGGCCCAAGCCCTCTTTCTGCTTCTATACAAACACAGTATTCGACATTGCAAAGCCACTATTTCATAACATCACATCTAGCATCATCCTTTGTCCAAGGCCTGTGATTTTGCTCCTTCCAATCTGGGCCGTGCTTCTCGCGCGTATCACGAGCCTGGCTGTCGGCGGCGGCGCACTTCTCCGTTGGCGGATATCGACCGCCAAAGTGTCAATCGCAAACCGAGTCTGGGGCCCGATTAGAGAAACGGGACCCGCTTTTATCCGACGACGTCCCAAGCAATATCGAGTTGAACAGTGTATTACAAAGTATGTAAGCAGAAACTATTTTGCTTTTCTGGATTTGCAATGCGAGTTCTGTATCTGTCTGGTTATGAACGAGTTTAATCTTTTTTCCAAAAGTAAATATTCAGTGCCATGAATTGAAAATTCCACGTGGCAGTGACATAATAATATGTTTCTCCCTCGACCGAGCCAGCCCACTTACACCAGATTAAGGGTGTAGGCTTTACTTTGTCTGGACGGCTTTCACATCCAGACCGCTCTTCTGCAGACGCTGCGACCCCCGCCAGCAGACTCGCTTCAGATAACTGTTTCCCACCAGGTCAAATATAATTGGCAAATAGTATTGAGTTTTCGGGTTGGAATTTGTTGCCGACAAACCGTCATCGGGTTTGCGCCTTGAGGAAATGTTTGCAAGAGAACATCCCATTAGATGACAATACACCCGACTAGCTTACGTATGCGCTGGTCTGTCTCGTACATCTGTGGTGGATGCCAGTACGGTGTGTGTGTCCAGGTTCGAGGCTCTCTGGCATGAACTATGGCATTCATGTAAAAAGCGCAAAGCACATCCTATGAGCACTTGCAGCAACCTGTGGGACGGCAGCAAGGGCAGGCGCACAGCATGGCCACAATGCAACTAGGTGAATCGTGTAAGCCCTGGAAGACCGATGAGTGGCGCCCACTCTGTCGGATCCTGTGGTGTCGTTAGCCGTTGCTTGTTTAGAGCAAGAAAGGGTGCCGTGTGCCAACGCATCGTGCAGGAATTATGTGGAGAAGTGCCCCAAGCAGAGGCAAACGCAGCAAAGCATAAAAGTATAAAGCCTGAAAAGCATGAACAGTAAGAGCAACGATGCAAAGTAAAGGCAGCCAGGGTGGACAGCGCAGAAGCGATGTGGGAACGGGATGAGGTAGGTATAAATCAACGAGCCTCTGTCAACCCGCCCACCTGGGTCGCCGTATCATTTTCAACCTCTTACACCAGGGATAATTGAGCTTTCGGGATCAATCACGATACCAACACATGGCACAGTCAGACCCACAGACTTAAGATACAATACTGGCGAATAAGCGACAGTAAATAGACGAATCGAATCGACCAGCTCGCAAGCCTCCTTCCTTTCTCCAGGCCCATATGCCTCGACCTCGCTCCGCAACGAGATGAGACGAGGCCTTTCCCGGAAGAACAGTTGGCGCGTGCTTTCCCTAGGTGCCGAGAAGTGCGTGGAAGCAGCTTCTGGATTGCCATTGGCAGATGTCGAACATCAGACGAGCCATTCACGCTTCGCAGCGCATCCTGACATAAACTCGGCTGCCACTGGCCACCAATACTGACCGCCTGTTCCACTTTTCCACGACCGCGACTTACTGTTCACTTTTTCGTCTGATATGTTGTTTCGCATTCGTTGTTGCACGCCGACTTGGTGCTGAGCTTCCATGTCCCCATGGTGGGCGAATAGAAACCAGGCGCAATCTCCGTTTGGACAGAATGTGACTGAGAAACGAAACCAGCAAACATATGCAGGGTCAGAGACGTTCTGCAACGACACGAGTCTCAACCACCGAGAGATGAACAGATGAAAACGACGGCTTTTGACAACATCGGTCGGCACTTGCCGTCTTGTGCGACATCTTGACATGCGTTGAGACTAGAGACCAGAGACTGAAGGTTGAATGGATCGCTGATCGAGATGCATTCGTTATCGATGCGCATACTATATCGGAGACTAGGCATCTAGGGGTGTGATAGTCTCACTGCCGGCACGCTTTCTCTAATCTGATGGCATTTCGGGCGGGGTGAAATTGAATGAGACGAAAAGGATCAACACAACGCCTAAAGCGGCTCGAACGTGCAAAAAGGACAGATGAAAAAAAGAAGAAGAAGAAAACACTGTTAATGATGAAAGTATACGCTAAACAAAGCCCGAAGAAGAAGCCCGACCATCGACAAAAAATAGGCCTCCGGGCTTAAAGACAATTTGACGGATACGAAGAAAGACCAGCGGAAAGACAGTCGACTCACGCACAAGTGTGCTGGGTGTGTCAGGCGGTTTGGCATGGGGGCACACCATTGGCCAGCTGCACAATTATACAGCTGCATGCACAAGGTGCATATGCAGGTCGTGTAAGAGGGTGCGCACAACTGGCCACTTGATTCAGTTGTTACTCCTCAGCTGCAGCCAGGCGACAGATGGCGACAATTGGCGATGCATCGATGCAAAGTGCAGGCGAGCTGGTTAGGAGAAGAGACAGGACTGTATGTCAACAAACGATAGGCCTAAAGTCGGGACACGAGACAAAGGACGAGACGGAGACGAGAGCTAGGCGAGAGATGAGACGACAGGCAACAGCATGCAGATGACGGACAAAACGCAGACCGACGATCGGGCCTGGAAGGGCAGAGGCTAGGGTGGTAGCGAAGTGAGAAAGAAGGCATGTTCAAGTGAATGAAGCTGACATCTTTCAGCCATACTATATGCAATGCAGAAAATGAGAAATCGAAAACACAGCCCACTTGCCGTCGAGTGACGTCCGGCAGATTTCTCTCTATTGTCTGTTCTAAAGTTGGTGTTAGCTGGCGGTCTGTGCTATGCTTGGTGCAGCTTGCCGGAAGACGATCCAATTTGCTCCCCAGCACGGCCTGTCGAGAAGGGGGGCTCGCTAGTCCTGGTACTTGGTAGAGATGGTATGTGATACACCAAAGAGGCCTGCGTGCGCAAGCGCAAAGAAAGCAACGCAGGAGAAGCAGAAGCGCGGGACGGTGGAATAGAAAGAAACTAGATTAAAGAGAGACACTGTCGATTGATGCTGAATCACGCTCATGGGGATGAGACATGAGAGGGTGTCTAGACGGGAGGCTGAAAGAAGAGCAAAACGGGCAAGATTGGAAGTGAGAACGAGAGCATTGCAGCAATCGAAAAAAAAGACAGGCGATTAACAGGCAGTGGGCGCAGAGCAAAGCCCGCAGTGAGTCCTGTGCATTGAGAGAATACGGGCGTCTCGCTAGACAATCGGCGCGACCAAGTGGCGCGTGTGGATTGCTAATCGCCGCGGTAGCAGCGGCATCTTTCTTTTTGTTCCGCCCATCTTGCATGACCGTTCTCGCGCCGCAGCTGCATTGCTTTGAGGTTGCATGGTGGCCTGTGAGGTCATTTTGGCGCATGCTGATTAAATAGGACGACATGGAGAAGGGCAAAAGGACAAGGCAGGCAGCGTGACTGGACGCGCACAGTACATTCTACATAGGCGAGTGAGGGACCAAATGAAACGAAAGGAGCACAGGCTGGCTCTTTCCCTTCTGGTGCACATCTTCAAAGATGCAACAGTCCACAGTCGACAGAATGGCAAAAGAAGAAAGTCTGCTCCTGCCCTGTGGGGTAGTCACCACCACCATTAATATTGGAGTTGGCCTGGCCCAACCTACATTGCATGCATGCATATCATGCTGGCCGTAGAGTGCCAGCCGTTCCCTCTCATTTTGTCGCAACAAGTACTTGATTTCTATGATTCTGGCCGGAGCCTTCCTTCTCTTTCTGGCGGGGTTGCGAGTCGATAACCACTGACGCCACCCTGCATACTGATGATCTGGAAGGAGCGATACGATATGCACTGGAACGGGAAAGAGCGAGCAGATAAAAGAAAGCAGAAAACAAAAGAATCATTCAGTAAAGGGGCAAGAACAGCGTCACCTGAAGGGTAAATTATACAAAAATAGCAAGAAGTAGTGCGAGCACAGAGGCGAAACGGCAGGTACAACCTTCACGGGTTCCTCTATCAGGTATTCTAGGTGTGATTAGCTGATTTGCTGCTGCTCTCTTGTTATTACTACCAGTTGCGCCTTCCTTGTTATATTATTCTTCCCCTTTTCGTCCTTTCCCAGCTTACTTCTCACGATCTCAGACCTCCCATCTTTCTGGCTATCTTTTAATCTTTTGGCCTCACTTCTCAGCCCATCGCTTGTCATCCACCAACGTTTTTAAGCTTCCCGCTGCCGCCCGTTGCCGCTGCCGTCTCGCAGCTCTGTCCCAATTCACCTCTGGCTGGCTCCCGACGACACAATATCGTTCTTCATCGCACCCTCCTTGTGGCGTCCTGCAAACCGGGAGGCAGACTTGTTTGAAATCTGCCCGCGTCGTTGTCTCTCAGTCAGTCGGCTTCTTAAATATACAGACTCAGATAGCCAGGATCTAAAAGGCCCGCTTTCTCCTCATGCGTTCTCGCGTTTTTGCGTTCTTGCAGCCTTTGCAATAATACTCGCTGTCTGGGTTCCGTCAACTGCCTCTTTATATCTCAGCTCCTCCGCCCTTCTGAAAACACGCTCTTTGACACTCGCCAACGCTCTACGACGCTCTTTTATTAGCTTCTCGCTCCTCGCTTCTCGCTTCTTCTCTCCACGGACTCGGACAACTAGCTCATCCATTCTTTATATCTCTGTCTTTCTGCCAGCAATTGACAACTTCCAGTCCCCCAGTGTCTTTTATTCCCTGTCTGCCTGCCCCCACCTGTCGCCAACAGCAGACAGTCCTCGCCGAGCAGCCTGACCCTGGTCTGCTTTATTTCCAAACCGTCACCCCTCATAACCTGACTTGGAGTACTCTGAACACTGGGCATTCTGAACACAGTCGGGCACGGCCATCTGCTTCTGCTACATCATCTCTGTGTTGCTCGCCTTGTCCTACGTACAACACCCTTGGCCGATAATTCTTCCTTCTCCTGTCCATTGGGCTCTCATTTCCTCAGTCTGTCCTTTCTTGTGCTGCATGGCCTGCACGGCAAGACGAAAGTTGAAAGACTAAAGGCAAAAAGGCAAAAAGACAAAAAGACAAAAGACGCGCGCTTGCTTTCATTTCTGCGCGTCTCTCTTCGGTCACCAACCCCAGACACTACCAATATTCGCCCGTAACGGCAATAGCAACCACCACCGGCACCGGCACCAGCAACCAGGCACCCTCGTCATCTCCTGGTCTCTCTGTGCCTCTCCTTGATCTCCTTCGCAAGTCCCATTCTGGCTTTTCATTCGCTCATCCCGCCTAGACTACATATCCTGTGAAGCCGCCTCGTCCAAAGTACAACCCACCAGACAAAAAACCCCAGCAAGGGACCAAACCGCTTTTTTTGCACGCCTCGACTCTTGATTCCCTTTTCCTTGCCATTTAATCACTCGGTGCCTTTGCTTCAGTGTCCTATTACATTCGTACATTTTGTTCCAATCTCACGGGCGACTCATCCTTCCCTTACTCAGCTCCGGTTGTATCTTTATTTGTCACTTTACTTCTCCGTCGTCCCTGAGTTGATTGGGCTTGGGATTTCCTTTTCTCTTTCTTCGCTGTGTCATGTTTCTCGGCCCGCACCTGCGCTACTAGCCTTCACATCATCTGCATTGTTGTCTTTTCTGATCTCTCTTTTAATATCTCTGAATCTGCGGCAAGACTAATTATCTCTGATCGCCCTAAACTACGTGGACATGGAGAAGAGACCATTTATCTGAATCCTCGACGCAACACAGCATCTGCGCCTCCATGTGTTGCTTCCGGCTACTTCGCAATCCCGTGTTTTCTACCACTCTTTCTATCCTGGCATGAGGGAAGCGCATGCGTGGACGCGCCTATATTCAGGATGGACCATTCGTTTTCTGACCAGGAAAAGGTAAACCAAGAAACGCATGGCAAAAGCCCGATCATACAGTCTCAAGCACACACAACTAACAGTCCAACACAGCGTTTCATACTTGCGGAAATGCTCAAAGCCAGCCAAATAGAAGTCGACGCCGTTGTTGAGTTCATCCAAACGCGGCATATCATGCCCAACTGGATGGAGATGGAATTGCCCCGAGGTGCGTAAATCCTCTTTCCCTTCTTAACTTGTACAGTTTCATCTATCATATTCTTTATCGTGTCTCACACGCTGGATACTTGATTGACTGTGAACTCTTTGTTGACAGCTCACCTTGATATCAGGTCGTAATATGAACCAGTGTCTACAGGCCGTCAATACTATGGGCATTTCAACGCCGCCACCTGCTTTGTCTCAACACCACACACAATTCCGACAGTATGGCTCTCAGCCGTCTGCACAGCAGCTGACGCAACGGCCACTGCACAATCAAGTACAGGTTCAACAACAACAGAAGCAACCGCATCTTCAACAACACATGTCACAGCATACACACCCACAGCAACATCAACAACAACGCGTGGATGAGTCGTCACTATATCTTTCTCGGCAGGCCGCATTAGCACCTAAAAGGAAGCCTTCTACTGACTCGGGTGAGCATCCAAGCAAACGCGCAGCGACTGCATCTGCAGACACCATGCACCCTGTATCACAGCCTCGGACACTTCAGCCACGGCCAACACACAGTCCCTTGCCCAGTAGCCCGTCCTTGATGCCAACTGCACCGCCTGCTGTGCGACCTGCACCCAAAAAGAGAGGGCGTCCCTCAAGGGCCGAGAAGGATGCACAGGCACGGGCTGCTGGCAACTATCCATTTGCGTTTATTGCACCAGCTGCAAGCACGATAACGCACAACGAGAGCCCACGATCAATGTATCAACCGACTTCCGCACGAGTGACCCCTGACGGCCCGGTTTCCAGCACAGATCACTGGGAGCACCAAGGGATGGTATGACAATTTTTTGTAACTGCATCAGCAATGATTGATTAGCTAATGGCATCGTAGCGACGCTCAACTGATTTAAGCCCGCAGCCAGTCCGAGAGCCGGTTTCGGTTCCTAGCGAATCACCGGCAGAGTCTGCAAAATTCGAACCGGCGCAAATTGACCGTTCCACCTCGCAGGAATCTGTAGCTGAGCCTCCAAAAACGCCCAAACTAAGCCCTCCTATGGCTCCCGGCCCTCAGCCAAGCTCCCGGGTTGCAGTAGCAGATCTTCTAAAGTCAACCGGCACAGCAACTATCACAACTGGAGTTTAGGCCTCGCTAGATTGTCTTCTTTATTTTCTCATGTTTTCTGTCTTCCTCATTTCTTCCTCATTTCCATCATGCAGGCGCATCATAAGGACTCGTTTTTTATCATCATTCATATTTTACCAACATAGGTACCCGGGCACATCGTGCTGGTATCATTATGAGCTGGCATTGTTTATGTCCACGGGCGGCCACTTCGTCTCTGCCTTGCAGCCATCTCCTCTTATTTGTTTTACGGTCTATCTGAATTGTTGCTTGTGGCGTTAGTAGGTTTACGGCAGAGGCAATAATTTAATGGGCGGCTAGATCGACTGTTGTTTGTTTTCTTTGATTGGTCTGTTTGTAGTATTATTTGTATTTTCGTTCACTTCACAAAGCCAACATTAGGCTGCGCAATTAAAGTATTGAAGCCACCAACGTATTTCACGAGGAAGCAAAGACATGTGATGTTATTTTCTATTTTCTAAAAAGCCCGAGGCTATGGAACAGTAAGGAGAAGTAATAATGAGTATATGAGTAGATAACAAAAATGAAGGCGAAAAACCTCGGCATCCGTCCGTAAGACGTGTAGATGACAGCCCAGCATTAAAATGCTGGTATATAGAAGACTTATAAATCGCAAAATATATATACGACAATAATGCAAAACAGAAAGGTGTGGCTGGGTATCAGAAGAGACGGAAAGAAAAAGAAAAGAAAAGTAGAGTGTTTTAGTGGTTCTTTCCGAGACTCTGTAGATTGACCAGCTCGGCATAGCGGCCGTTTTGGTGCATCAGCTCGGTGTGAGTACCCTTCTCGACAATCCGGCCTTGGTCGAAGACGTAGATAATGTCAGCCTTCTGGATCGTGCTCAGACGGTGGGCGACTGCAATGGTGGTGCGGCCCTTGGCGGCCTTGTCGAGGGCAGCCTGGACGACCTTTTCACTCTCGCTGTCAAGGGCAGAGGTGGCTTCGTCAAGGAGACTAGATTGTTAGCAAATGCTCATGTAGGAGAGGGAAATGGGTATAGATATAAACTTACAGAATCTTGGGGTCACGGATAAGAGCGCGAGCAATGGCGATGCGCTGCTTCTGGCCACCACTCAGGAGGGCACCTCTGCTGCCGACCAGAGTGTTGAAGCCCTCGGGTAAGCTCATGATAAAGTCGTAGATGTTGGCCTCGCGACAGGCATACTCGACATCGGCATCAGTCACCTCCTTGTCGTCGCTGGCACCGAGCAGGATGTTCTCCTTGATCGTGCCCATGTACAGTGTGGGCTCCTGAGAGACCAGAGCGATACCCTTGCGGTACTCGTTGACGTTGAGCGTTGAAATCTCCTTGCCATCAAGGAAGATGCCGCCCGACAGCGGGTCGTAGAAGCGCTCCAGAAGAGCAATGGTGGTCGACTTGCCGCAGCCCGAGGCACCGACGAGGGCAATGTACTGGCCCGGGCGGATGGTAAGATCCAGGCCGCGGAGGACAGGCTGCTCAAGACGAGTAGGGTAGCGGAAGTGGACATCGCGGAACTCAATGTTCTCGTACGAAGTGACGTGCTCGCCGGTCTCGGCCCACGAGTCAATGACGACCTTGCTGTCAAACAGCTTCTTCAGCTCAGCACTGGCCTGCTTAGCCTTGCCCATGTCGGGAGCAAACGAGAAGATGGTACCAGCCGACTGGGCGCCGAAAATGA
Source organism: Ophiostoma tasmaniense (assembly GCA_022392925.1). NCBI lineage: Eukaryota > Fungi > Ascomycota > Sordariomycetes > Ophiostomatales > Ophiostomataceae > Ophiostoma > Ophiostoma tasmaniense. The sequence continues at coordinate 148,990 of JAKRGK010000001.1, read as the reverse complement.
CAGCCTGGAAGACAAGGAAGAAGCTGAACATGGTGTAGGCACCCTCAGAAAGCAGCTTTCCACCGTACCAGAAACCAAGGGCAAGGACAAGGAAGGTCAGGGACTGCGAGGCGGCGTACAGAGTCGAGGAACGCAGAATTGACATGGTCGAAGTTTGCAGCTGGTTAGCCAGGCTTTGGCGGTAGTGAGCCAGGACATCCTCCTCACGAGTAAGCGAGGCGACAGTGCGAATAGCAGTAATGGCCTCGGCAGCATAGCTAGCAGAGCCCTCGTAGGCACGCTTGGCACGGCGCTGGTAGTGAGCAAGCATCCAGAAACGGAAGAAACCGCATCCAAGCAGAAGAGGGATAGTAGCAGTGCAGACAAGTGCTAGCTTCCAGCCGATGATGATCGAAAGGGTCAGAGCGGCAATCAGAGTGGTCGTAACAGTCAGAATAGTGCCCAGAGTCGCACCACTAAGACCAGCGACGTGAGTGACCTCAGTAGAAAGGAAGGAGGTGAGAGCACCCGAGGAGTTCTCATCCTTGTCGAAGAAGGAAATGTCCTGGCGAAGCATGGTACGGAAAGCTCTGTCGCGGGCACGGTGCACCAGTCTCTCGGAGCAGCGGGCAAAGATCAGACCCTGGATGGTGAATGCAATGAACTCGACAATACCCAGCATTAGGAACATCAGACACCAGAAGTGGGCATCGTGACGAACCTGGGCCTTGTTGTCGTCGGTGATGACGACGGACAAAGTGCTGATTTCCTTGGCGAAAAAGACGGCTTGGGTAGGGTTACCACCACCGCAAATGATGGAGAAGAAGAGCGCAACTAGCACGAGCTTCCACTCCTGTTTGTTAAACGAGGCGATGAGCTTGATAAGAGTACCAAGGCCGTACTCCTTCTCCTCCTGGGGCTTGCGGTTTTGGGCAGCGAGACTGGAGACAGATTTTTTCGTATTGGACCGGTTCAGCTTCTCCTGGATGTTGTCATCGGGATCAACAGCGAGAGCAGCCTCGAGATCAGCAGCGTTTCCAGAGGGGCCAGCAGCGTTCTTGGAAGACATCTTGCGGACAAGTTGGGCGTCGAGCTCATCAATTTCTTCCTGCTCTTCCTCGGTGGGTTCGTTGACAGTTGCGATGCTCTGGGCGCTGACAAGGTTGTAGTAAGCGCCGCGCTTCTCGATCAGCTCATTGTGAGTACCTTGCTCGACAATGCGGCCGGAAGACATGACGACAATGTTGTGGGCATCCTTGATAGTACTGAGACGATGGGCAATGGTGATGGTAGTGCGGCCCTCGGAGGCAACATCCAGGGCAGCCTGGACAACACCCTCAGAGCGAGTATCGAGAGCAGAGGTAGCCTCATCGAGCAGCAGAATTTTGGGATCGGAAACAATGGCGCGGGCAATGGCAATACGCTGCTTCTGGCCACCAGACAGCAGGAAACCACGCTCACCCACGTTGGTATCGTAACCCTCGGGAAGCGCAGTGATGAACTCGTGGGCGTTGGCCTTCTTTGCGGCGTCCTCGATCAGGGCAGTCTTCTCCTTCTCATCGGCATTCTCGTGCTTGCTGCCAATCAGACCATGGGCGATGTTGTTAAAAATAGTTGTGCCAAACAGAACAGGCTCCTGCTGGACCAGGGCAATATTCTGGCGCAGCCAGCGGAGGTTGAGAGTGCTGATGTCGTGGTCGTCAAGATATACCTTGCCCTGAACGGGGTTGTAGAAGCGCTCAACAAGGCCGACGATGGTCGACTTTCCGGAACCTGAAGCACCAACCAGGGCAGTGGTCTTACCAGCGGGAATGACGAGAGAGATGTCCTCCATGACGACAACTTCAGGGCGCGAAGGGTAAATATGCTTGATATTCTCCAGGCGAATGGTTCCGACGAGGTTCTCGATCTTGTCACCCTCGTCAGAGGATGGATCGAGACAGGAGTTGCGGTCGATGGTGTTGTAGATCTTGGCGGCAGCAGCCAGGCCAGTGGAAAAGGCCTGCAGGTTGGGAGCGACGTTGCCGAGGTTGAAGGCACCGATCATGACAGCCATCATGACAATCAGGACCTTGGAAAGAGGAATAACACCGTCAAGCAGGAAGTTGCTGCCGACGTAAAAGGCGAGGCCATAGTTGAGGTAGAGGACCGTCATCATACCAGCAATCAGCATGGCCAAGCTGGCCTTGAGGCGATAACCATACTTCTCAGCACGGGTCAGGTAGACGTCGTACTGCTTAGCTAGGCGGTCCTGGGTACCGAAAGCGACACAGTTACGGATGGAGCTGAGAACCTCCTCGGCGACACTGCCACCCTCGGCGTAGGCGCCAACAGACTGCTTGCCGTACTTGACAATGAAGCGCGAGCCACCGCCCATGATGGTCATAAGGGCAAACAGGGTGGACAGGAGGATCAGAGTCATCTTCCAGTACTCAACGAAACCAATGATGAAGGCGGTGATGAAGGTGGCAGCAGCAGCCAGAGTGAGGCCGACCTTTTCAGAGATACCCTCCTGGATCAGGTTGGTGTCTGCTGTAATGCGGGTAGTGACCTCACCGGCACCGAGGTTGTCGAAGAAGCCAATGTTCTGGTGCATGCAGCTCTCGAGGTAGTGAGCGCGAATCTTGGAGCTGATGTGCTCACCAGTGTAGATGAAGCCGACAGTGGAGATGTAGGTGGTGACAAACTCGCCAATGGCAAGGTAGACAAAGTAAAGGACGAGGTGGGACATGGTGCTCATGAACTCGCTCTTGGCCAGCTGGCCGGTGAAGAAGTCCTGGAAGCTGCCTTGCAGGTTACCAAAGATGATGGTCATGAGGGGAAGAGCAGCACCGGAGCCGATGGCGCATACTGCAGAGACGCACAGAATGATGATATCCGTACGTGTAGCATAGCGGTAAAGCGTGGTGAAGCCGATCTTGATAGTGGGAGTGTCGACCTGGATTTTAAGGACGGCAGCTTCATCCGCCGGCAGGTGCCTGAAGGGGTCCTGTTTTTCTTCGGAAGAAGGCTGCTTAATGACCTGCGAGTCGGCCTTTGCGAGGGCAGCCGAAGTGCCATTGTTGCCGGCAGCGGCGGTTTTGTCATCGGCAGAATCCTCAGCATTGCTTGAGGCAGATTTTGAGGCGGGAACGGTTGCGGGCGCGACACTGGGGGCGGCAGCCGCAGTGGCTTCCGACACCTTTTCGGAAACGTCGTTGGCGCTCATTGTGGTGTCGAGAGGTGTTTCGGGTAAAAATGAAGAAGTCGAGGTGGTGAAAAGAGCTCCGAAGAGCAACGGCTAGTAAAGAATAACCAGACTGCGAATGGCTCGGTGTCGAGGAGCTTAGAAGCTGTGGGACAGAGGAATGTGGGCGAAAGAATGTGTTGAGGGGAAGTAAACAATGCCCCTATACCACAGACTGGGTGATGAACACTTGAAGGTGGTGTCGACGATGAGAAAAGAAAAGCCGTTAACGAAGGAGAAGAGAAGAGAAGAAGAAAGCAGGAAGCAAGAAAACAAGAAAGGAGGCAAGGGCCGGGGCTAATATTATATGGTGACGTTGGGAGGCTTTTAAAACCATAGAATAGCCCGAATGAGGACGGAACGTTGGCGACCAACTCGCAGCTGCCTTGTTTGCAATGTGAGTAAAAATAAAAATAACACAAAATAAAGGTAAGAATGCTCAGGTAATTACTGTTTAGGGAGCGACCCGTTCGTGGTTGCCGTTTGTATCCAGGGTACTGGGATAAGGTACGATATACTTACATATAATCGGTAGTAATAAAATCGATAATTTGTTTGATTACTGTCAGTCGGAGTGGCGGACATTCGTAAGGGCAGAGTCTAGTCGCATATACTCGCCCCAATGGGTCAGCTTGAAATGATAGTACCTTTGTATGTAGAAAATGGCAGCAAGTACACACGGAGGTCGGAGCTTAAAAGGCCGTTTCAAGTTTATGGCTTCACGTACGGTGTTTTGGACATGCAGCTTGCTAAAACAGCAGGCACGACAGACCATACAGGTCGCACCTGCATTGAATTCGACTGTCCCGGCAATGAATACTCGAGAAGGGCAGCAACATGTTGAAGATTGAAATCAACAAGAGTCAAAACAGGCAGGAACAACATGCAACTGCCTACTGTCCCACTGAAATTAGCAGCTGCAGATAGTTCGTTGCCGACACCATCCCAACACTGGTGTTGTGTCATTGTGTCTGTAAGCCGGAGGTCTTTCTCCCCGACTCTACAGAATTCGCAGGATAATCCCATTCTATGATCCGAGATGATTCATGTTCCGAATTGACTCATCTCACGAGTATGGGCTGCGCATTGCCGGACGGCGTTACCGTCTCCATCTCATCTGCGCCTTCCCGGAGTGGTTTTCCAGATGCAGATGTTTCCGACAAAATAGGAAGGATCGCAAACACAGGCAGTCATCAATGATGGCAGGCACGCTGAGGCAACTGCCATAATTAATAGCTTTCGGAGAGACGGGTGCGTCTAGAGCCCGAAAAGACAAAGTATGCACACACGTAAGATTCCCCATATTCTGTATTATCTCTCCGCCTGAAATGCGGAATATTACGTCGTAGTCTGCATTTCCCCTTTTGCGCCTGCTCGCGAGGCGGTCGCTTTCCCTTTTGACAGCGTCGAACGTGGAAAAGCTTGTTGTGGGCCAAGCACCTTGTACTTCGTATCTTAAGATACAAAGCCAGGCTCCAGGCAATCAGCCCCTGAGCCCACTAAAGCCACTAATCCAGCCCTTGTGCTTCTTTCTCTTTCAGAATAACAGTCCAAAAGTACAGTGCACGCCGATAGACACTGCTAGATCTGTAATGTGGAATCGCATTATCTTTCCGCGTATTGAAAATGACTAAGCATTTGCGGTCCACTACTGCATCACATGAAGGCGTTGGCCAGCCAGTCAAAGGCCTGGAGTTAGGAAAGTTAGGTGGTAATTCCGTCTGACGATCGCTGATGAGTTTAAATTCTACGGAGTAATACAGAGTATTCAGTACGGAAGTACATTTGGATTTCGGTCTCGCTTCTGCAGGCTACTTTGATAGACACGTACCCCATATTTCTTCGGATTGTCTACCATCCGAATGTGAGTGAAAGTACTGAAGTTGAGTGAGGTTGAGGTTGTCTTGGTGGTGAAGTTGTGTCCTATCTTACATTGTAGTTCTGTGATATTACCACAGACACGGCACGGGTCCTGCAGACGGGATGTGCAGGACAAATCTAGCTGTCCTTCTTTTGTCTATACCAATTTTCATGATAGTCAAGATGGTCACCATCGCGACACCAACGCCGACATTCAGATACATGTCTGAGTCCGACAAGAAAACTAATTACATAGTAGGGCTCGGAACCGAAATCGTCACGCCGGTGTTCTGTAGATCTTGTGAAACACGCATGTTTGGTGATGAAGGCCACCGCTTTTTGGCCGTTTGGCAGTGCTCTATCACAAAAGATTTCGTATTCGCAATGATTCCAACGCGTCACAGCAGCACTGTAATGGTGACGAAACTAACCGATATGACAGGCATGGTCTAGCGCAAACGAGTAAACGAGGCGCCACTTGCACCGCGACTCTTATCCATCGCCTCTGTGCACTGGCTGTCAGAACATTACTCGCTTCTCTATTTCAAAGAATCTTCCCGCCCAATATCCTATTCGGGCATGCACCGCTATGAACCCACATTCTGTAGGTGAAATTAAAGATTACATCCGTGCAGCCAAGATACAAGCAATACGAACAATAGAACGGGCTATTCCATCCCTATCCCCGTGAGCTAAATACTCATCGACAGCGGGCCTGTAAATAACAATTCCCATGCCTGCTGAGCTTCTAGAATGGCGACATTCTTCCACGGCGCATTGAGTTTATTCAAAAGGAGAAAAAGAGAATCCCCGACTCTCTAGATGACTAATATTTCGTCTGCTTATATAATCAAACCAATCAAGGCAGCAGCAAGGCGATCGCCACCATGTGATTGCCACCTGGCAAACTCCACGCCCAGGAGCCGCAGCCTTGCACAGAGGAAGAGCTGGGCAAAAGCGCAAGAAACTGCATTGAGCCTCATGCCAGCTGTCCTTTGAGGTTGCATCCCGCTTTTCGCAAAGAAACTCCTTCTTTTTCCAGTCACGGCCTACCATTACTAGCTACGAGACCAAATCAGAAACGTTGCCGTGCATCTGCACTGATCTACCACAAGGCTGAGCTGGACCACAGCTATCACACACCTACTTACTGTCGATCCTATTAATCGAGTTGGGCCATTAACCATTGCATATTAATCCCTTGATAAAATGCATATTAATACGCAATCCGTTCTGGCCGTATGCCTTGCCGGTCTGGCTGCTGTGCCGTCAGCCGCTGCCGCCGCGAAACCAAAGAATGCCATTCTCCTATCAAAGGTGTGTTGATTAGTCCAAGTTATCTAATTGCCTGTTGACTAACTGAAAAGGTCCAATCGCTCACTCTGCGCGACGGCAAGATGACTGCTCATCGCCGCGTGCCCGCTGTCCCCCAGCTCAAGTGCACGGCCGGCCCCCAGCGCATCTGTGACCTCTATACCATCGACACCATGCGCTGCACAAACCAGGGCAGTGGCTACGACAACGAGGACATCCAGTGGTCGTGCACGGCGTCTGTCCCTCCCGAGCTCAAGCTTGGCGGCACTGAAGTCACTTGCGAAGGCTATAGCTCCAGCGATGATCCATATGTGCTCAAGGGCAGCTGTGCTGTCGAGTACCGCCTGATGTTGACTGACTATGGCGAGGAAAAGTACCCGGATCTCGCCAACGGCGACGGCCTGTTCAACGGCATTGGCTCCAAAAAGTCGACCTGGCTGTTCTGGGCCATCTTTGTTGGCATCGCCGCATGGATCATCTGGGGTGCTTCGCGCGGCAACAACCAGAACCAGCCTGGCTGGCGCGGCAACGGCGGCGGCTTCTGGGGTGGTGGTGGTGGTGGTGGCGGCCCCGGCTTCGACCCAAACAACGATCCACCACCGCCATACCCGGGCACTAAGCCATCGGACCAGCAGCAGCAATGGCGTCCGGGTTTCTTCAGCGGTCTGGCCGGCGGTGCGGCAGCTGGCTATGTGGCCGGCAGCAGAAATGCCAACTTCCAACGCGGCTACTATGACCGGGAGAACAGAAACTACGGCACCGGTGGCAGCAGCTGGGGCTCTGGCTCGCCAGGGCCCTCTACACGGCCTGTGTCCTCGGCACGGAATCCAAGCACGGGCTTCGGCTCTACTAGCCGTCGTTAAGCGTAGTTGTTATTATTGTTTGTACAAGATCATGCGCGTCGTGACTACTAGAGAGATGCTGACTCACACTTCAATCGCACTGTTATGAGCTAAAATTACATGTGTATTTGCATTGTGAATCAAAGAAACAGAACACAGCTATATCAAGCCACCATATGCATAAATCCCAAAGATCACACAAAACCGTGAGCAATGCTTTCCTATCGAAAATGTCTTTTTTGTTTGGAAAAGGTATCGTAAAGTACAGACCGGGATCCCGGAGCTCGCAGTAACAGACAAGCACACAGGCTGCGGCAAAGTAAAAGAAATATGCAGACGCAAAGCGGATAAGTCAGAGAACAGGCAAAAACTGAAAGTGACAAGCTAAACCCAACCGAACAAGTAAAGACAGAGGCAACCCGAGCAGAGGCACTGAAGACTAATAAAAGAGTATATGGATACAGTAAGTGTAGAATGGAATGGTGGTGTACGTGAAGAAGATGAGTATGTGAGTTTGTGATGCTTGTGAATGTAGACTTGAGATGCTGGCGACAATCGTGATGAGAAGATGTTGTGCGACTGAGGTAATGTGTGGAAAATGTATTAAAAGTGCGCCGTCATAACATCCATCTTATCAAAGGCCTTGTTACATGCCGGGCATTTGCGCATCCGGTTGCTGAGACGAGCGTCGATGCAGCTCTGGCAGAAGACGTGGCCGCATGTCTTGATGATGGCGTTCTTGAAGTCGTGCCGGCACACGGAGCATAGTGCAAAGTTCTGCAAGGTTAGCAATGCGCTCTTCGTCCAAGCTTCAATTAGAGGAATAGCCACAAAGAAAAACTTACTCTTAACATGTCCTCTTCTTCCGACGAGTTGGCAAGACACTTAGTTTTCCAACTGTCCCGGTCCTTCTGCGCCGTGGACAGACGCACACGGAGCTTCTCGCACTCGGTCTCCTGGGTGGCTGCGTGCTCGCGCAATGTTGCATTCGCCGCGTCCTTGGTCTTGACAAGGTTGGTCAGCTCGCCAATCTGTGCCTTGCTCGACTCGAACCGCCGCACAGCGTCGGCATTGGCCAGCTTCAGTTGCCGGCTCTCCTCGACGAGGTTGGTATTGGTCTGCCGGAAGTCGGAGAGCTGCTTCTCAAAGTTGCTCAGCACAGACCTTGCCTGCGCATCGGCATCCTTGAGGGACGCAATAATCTCAGAGCTCTTGCTGTTCTGGTGCCGCAGAGCCCGAATCTCTGCCACCCGGAAGTCCATATCTTTCCGTGCTGCAAAGTACTTTTGGTCTGCCTTGGCCTTCTCCAGCGTCAGCATGGCTACGCGCTCCTCCAACGCCGCAAAATCCATAACCTTCTTCTGCGCAAAGCTGATGGCCTTCTTGTACGCCTTCTCCACCGACGGCATCTCGTTTTGGATCAGCACAAAGTCCTTCTCAAGCTTGATAAACCGTTCGCGCAGCTCTTCTGGTGATAGTGCTGCAAGCTCCTCGTTTGGTGTCGAAATATCGGTGCCTTCTGCAGGCCGTAACCGCTGCAACTCGCTCTCCAGCGCTACTAGCCGGTCGTCTTTTGCTGCGGCCAATTCTTTGAACTGGTCAAATGCTGTCCGTTCCTGGTCCTGGCTAGCCTTGCGGATCTGTACATCGGCCAAATATTCGTCCCGCTGCGCCCGGATCCGTGTCAGGTCTTGCTCCTTGCTTTGCAGCTGCTCTTCCAGCTCTCCCACAGTAGTCGAGGTTTCGGCTGTTTGCTTCGTCTTGAATGTTGACCGTTCTGACTGCAGCTTCTGAATCTCTTCCCGTAGTTGCTTGTTCGACGACTCCAGGTGGTTGGCGCGCTTGATCGCGTCTTCGGCTTGGCTCTTTATTTGCTTAAACAGGTCTGTCCGCGCATAGTCTTCGTCTGTTGCCGAGTCCTTCTTTGCACGCAGCCCGCTGTTCTCTTCTTGTATGGCCTTGATCTCGGCGTATATCCGGTCCATTTGCTCCTTTTGCTTATTGACTATTGCCAGGGCTTCATCGTACTTTGCTTGCAGCTCGCTCAGGCCTGCGGAGCTGGCTGTTGGCTGCTCGGTTCCGTTGTCTGCTGCTGCCGGGCGCACTGTGACATGTGCAAGAGCCTTCTCCTCCATCTTCTGGACTTGTGAACTCTTCATCCGGTCCATGCGCTTTTCTGCCTTGATGTAGCGCAATGTCGCAGTATCGAGTTGTTGAGAGATATCCTCCTTGTCAGCCTCCAGACGCTCCAGCTTCACACTGACTTCCTTCTGCTCGGCCAGCAGTGTCTTTAATGATGCCTCAATCTGGGTGATATCCGGAGTTATGCCTTCGCGCAATGACGAGACACGGTCAAAGATTGACTCGAGCCTTGCCTTGACCGTCTTGGCCTTCTCGCCAATATGTTTTTGAAAGTCTCTGCTGTCCTTAAACCCCAATGCTGATAGATATGGAGAATCTAATGAATCTTGTCAGCCATGTCGTCGCATGTACGCTATGAAGCTGCTATTGAATCTTACCCTTGGAACCAGGCTTGGTAGAAATTTTGCCCTCGCAGAGTAGCTCAATTTCTTGGATCAGTTGCAGGAGCCATGCGTCAATGATACGGATGTGGTCATCGTGATATGTCGAGCGCTTGAGGAGCTCCTCTACCCTTGTTTCGAATGTGGCAGCTTGTCTCTTGTAGTCGTTCATTTGACGGTAGATGGCGTCTTTTTGGAAATCCTGTGCAAGATGTTAGTTCATGTTCGCAAATCCTGATAAAACGATGCCCTGGTCGCATGCAGACCGCCGGCAGGCAGGTGGCACGTGCCACGGCAGTGCATGACACGCCGAGACGGTGCTTGTCTAGCCCGCCGGCATGTTCTGGTGGCCACGTAGACAGTCGGACAAAGCGCGATATGGGAAAGGTACGAAAGGCGTGATAGGTGTAAGAGTATCGCGTGTCGCGTGCGTAGTACCGCGAGAACGCGAAACGCAGAGTGTCATCTTACCTCGATCCAGGCTTCATCACGATATTCGCCGTTATCTTCCTTTGTCTTGCTGGCGCCACCGTTGGTGGCCTGGCGCTTGTTGGGCGGGGCATAGTCATCCGTGTCGGCGATGGCCGGCCTCTTCCGGTCCTCCATCTTGACGACGGGGGACGGACGAGTCGGCAGGGCGGAGGGTGTGGTGGCCACCGGCATGTGAGTAGGGGCTTTGATATATGAAAGGGGTCCAAGTCCAAGGCCTGGGGATTGTCGCGCAAAATAAATGAGAGTTCGATGTAGATGAGAAAGGGGGCTGAGGAGAGGGGTGCGGCTGGACGAGAGATGGAGCGAGACAGGGAGAAGTCCAAGCCTGACGAGTGCGCAAAAGAGATTATGAGTTGATAGATGGCAAATGACCTAGTGCAAGGCCACAGATGTGATGAAAGTGATGGTGGTGACGTCTAGTCGGGTCCAGGAGAGCGCGATGACGAGGCCAGATGGGCAAAGATACGACAAGGCAAGGGACGGAGACAGACCAGGCGCATTCAACCAGGAGGCCAGGAATACGCGCTCATAAGCCGTGGGGGTCGCGTAAGTGAATGTTGGTCGTCCTGGAGGCAGTGCTCTTGGTCGTGAGTGCCGTGCGATGTTGGTGATGAAGAGGGGGGAGACTCAAAACCAAGGATGAAGCGGCCGAGAGAAAAGTCAAAGGCGAAAACCTAGAAGGAGCGTTAGAGCAAACACTTGGGGATGATAAAAGCGGGTCTTCATCTAGGATTGGCCATAGGGGCAGCTAGTCCGGAATGGGCGTACGCGACTGCCAGAAGGACAACTCTGCAGAGGAAAGCGCTCCGTAATTACGCTGGGTACGCTCCTGCACGCTGGGGCGGAACACGAGGCGATGAACAGCGACAGCGGCTTATCATAGTGGATCATGCACGCTACAAGGGCGTCTTTAAGGGAAGGAGCGCTCCGCACAGTGCAGCCGATTATGTAAGTTTCCGTCGCACAAGATGAACCACGATATGCAGAGATGTGGTGATCGACGATTCATGATATTGAGTGTGATGAGCTTCACGTCTCACGCAAATTACGCTCCTAGATGTCAACATCATTGACGCTGTACTTTTTACCAATGACACGTAAAAAGAACTGACGTTGGGCGAACCCTTGCGACAGCCGCCTTATTGTTGTAGTTGTAATCAAGTCACGTGCAAATTAAGTGCTGACATAATCGCGATATGGTAGCCAGCTCAGAAACTGTCGCAAAGTGAAGTAATTAAAAGAAACCATCTAGAGTCAATTGACACAACACATGCATATGCGAAGGATCGTATGCAAGCACCCTCCCCTGCAATCGACTATCTGCAGTCCAGACCTTTGCGCGTGTTCGTGACGCTTGCCCGTTCCCGGCACTGTGCGTCAGTCACCGCCCTCCACATAGTTCCGGCAAAAAAAGACACAGCCAAAAAAAATTACGCCCCCAAGGGAAAGAGCGAGCCGAAAGCGAAAGAGCAACCAGCAAACAAGCCCATCGCCCACCAACAGTCGTCCCCCACCCAATCGACAAGGCGAAAACGCATCGCGCACGCCACCACGCACCCTCAACAACAAGGCATTGATCACGATAGCCAACTGCACGATACTACACTCACTTCACTTGACGGCCCACCATGAGTTCCATGTTCAAGAAGAAAGGCGGCCTCGCCTTCAAGCCCAAGGCGCCACAGATACGGCGTCCTGGCGCTCCGGGGGCGCCTCCGGCTACGACTCCTGCATCGACGGCAACACCTACTACAACCACAGAGAAACCCAGTGCCCCGGCTACTGCGACGTCGACCTCCACAACATCTCCGCCCTTGCGCGATGCGCCACCCACTGCGCCCTCATCTACCCCGCCATCTACAGCACCGACAGCGTCGGAGCCCGCCCCAGCCGCGCCAATACAAAAGCCACCAACAGCGGCACGGACACGACGAGCCAGCCAGATCCAGGAGCCTACATCATCACAACAGAGCATCGGCAGCACACAGGCATCAATAGCAGCACCAGTCCTTCCACCGACGCCAGAACCCTCACAACCAAGAGCGCGAGCACGAAAAGCGGCCGTCACCCAGCCGGAGGCAGAACCTGCAGCTGCCGCCACCGTAGACACTGCTGCTACTGCTGTAGCACAGCAGGGTTCCTCGTCCCAACCTCCGGCGGCAGATGCTCCTGTGCCCTTGACAACACGTCGGGCCCGGCCAACAGCTGCTGAAAAGGCCACCGCTGCTGCTGCCGTCTCTGTGGCAATTGCAGCATCAACAGAGACTGGTATTGTTCCGACCACAGAATCAGACCCCGCTGCCGCGGTTGCCGATGAGACACCAAAAAAGCGAAAGTACACACGGCGCAAGCCGGCTGATGGGGAGGCTGGCACTGCGACCGCCCGCAAGCCGCGCACCGCAGCGGGAACACGGAAGCGGGCGGCCGCATCAGCGTCAACACCGGGTGCCTCGGGCTCGGAAGAAACGCCAGCTGGAACACCTGTACCGTCTGCACCCAAGCGAGCCCGCAAAGAACGCTCTGTTACACCCGAGGATGCAGAGACGCGCGTTGTAGACCACCGCGAACTCAAGATGGAAGACTTGACCAAGGATTTGCGCATCGGCAAGAAGTTCAGTCGTCACGATGAGCTGGTGGACCGTCTGCGTGAGAAGCGGCGGCAGTACCGCAAGGACCGGCTACAGTCAAAGAAGATTCAGGCTGAAGGGGTGTTGGACGGCAGCAGTCGTGCTGGGTCGGTGCTGGACAGTGAATTTGGCGATGCCGCTGCCGGTTCCAGAGGTATCAATGTTGTCGACGCCGCATCGGCCGCAGCATCTGTTCTCGCTGCTGCAACAGCAAACGCTAAGATCAAGTCGTCTGCATCGTCATCGGGAGCTGTCGCTGGTCCCCAGTTTGAGATTATCGATGGTGCCATTGTGGTCAACCAGGCATCGCTTGTGCACGACCGTCACGCCGCCGCAGCCGCCGAGGCGGGCGAGCTGGAGGAGGTCGAAGAGAACGACTTCACCCGCCAGACAACCTCCAACACGTACCTTAAGCCGGGCAAGCTGCGCGGCCCCAACGCGTGGACAGAGGATGAGACGGAGCTGTTCTACCGCGCCCTGAGCATGTTCGGCACGAGTTTTGATCTTATCTGCAAGATGTTCCCGGGCAAGTCGCGTCGTCACATCAAGATGAAGTTCAACCGTGAGGACAAGCTCCGGCCCGATCGCATCACACAGGCACTGGTCGGCCAGAACAAGGTGGCCATTGACGTCGACGAGTACATGGCGCGCACGGGCCTGACATTGTCTGCGACGGAGACGATTGACGCTGAGTATGCGCTGCGGCAGGCCGAGCACGATGCCGAGCAGCAGCGGATTGTGGACGAGCAGGCGGAGGATCTGCGCAAGAAGAGAGAGGCGCTCTTTGGCCCTCGCAATGGCGGCAATGCTGCCGGAAGTGACCTCAACAAGGGAGGCAGTGGCAACGGCAGCGGAAACGGCGACGGCCTTGGAGAAGCCAGCGGCAGTGGTGGCAATGGCCTTGTCGGCCCGTCTGCCAACCTCCGGGAAGACGAGGTTGACGAGACCGATCTTGTGATCGGCAAACGCGGTCGTCGCGGTGCCGGACGCCGTGCGGGAGCCAACACTCGGGCGGCGACAGCTGCTGGTTTTGGTGTCTAATTGTTTTATCTTATTGGTTGTGTTTTGGGATCCCTTGGAACTTGGCAGTCGGCGGGAATGACAGTACTGTACGATCTGCGGCGTTTGATAAAGGCTTGGTGTCTTGTTTTTTTATTTTGTTTACCTTTGTTATGGATGCACAATTGTGCAAGGCTTCTGGATGCGATACCCGTATATTATAATACTACTACTTGATACGATTATCCTATCTATATCACGCACATGTACTGTTGTCTCCTTTGGAGGCAAGTTAACAAAAATTGAATTTGTTGTCCGTAGAGCATGGCGGCCGTGAGTTTTGCCACATCCATCTGGTGGCGAGATGTTGTAGAATGCAACCAGAAGTCAGGAATGAAATCAAAGTGACCAGGCCAGGTGAAGCAGAAATCAATGAAAGCAGTAGAGCAGACAAACAGTAGGCAGCAGTTGGCAAATACAAATGGAACCCCAGTCTCCGGTGACAAAAAAAGATAGCAAAGAAAGAAAAAAAGAAGAAGAAAAGCACAAGCGACGTGAAGCAACATAGAGCCACCCAGAGCAATGCAGAGCCCTGGCTAGAGCACTTGCCATGTCAAATTTATAAAATGGTATGTTTTGACCATTTTTCTCAATGTCGATATAATAGCCTTGACTCCTAGACTCGAGTCATGATTCATAGTTAATGGCGATCCTCCTCTCGCCTGCGCCCGCGCCTCCTGGTCGCCACGACTGATATGGGTATTCCTCGCCACTTTGTTCCTCGTAAATTTTCGTGTATCCCTGGGCCTCGGCGCTGTCAATGTTGTCGGCATCGTATATGATGCGCACAATAGATAAAACTATGCTCATGCAATCCTTCTTCAGATAAAGTATAGACAAGAAAGCATTTAGTTGGCCGGTCCATCGTCATCGGGCTGGTCGAACAGGAAATTTGCTGCCAGCTCCTCGTCCTTATCGCAAGCAAAGTAGGCCTGGATGGCCTGATCGCGGTCGAACCCAAGTCGGCAGAGCTGGAATGTTAGTAGTTGTACTAGAAAAACCAAAGGGTCACTTACACGCTCGATAGCATCACGCTCCTCCTCAGTCACTGCAATAGCCTGTGCGCCAGGGGGCAGCGGGGCATCATCATCGTCGCCATCCTCACTCAGAAGGCTGAGGAACTGGTCGGGGTTCTGGGCAATCAGCTGAGCAAGCTGGGGGTTGCCGGCACCAAGCTGCTGCAGGATAGGCTCAAGCATTGTGGGCTGCTGCTGGACGATCTGGCGAAGCTGCTGGAACTGTGCGTTGTGGCGGAGGAAGTCTAGGTTGCCGAGGCCCTGGCCACCGGCGGCACCGGCGGCTGCGGCGGCGGCTGCAACTGCTGCCTGGTTAGCAGTGCCGCTGCCACGACCACCACCCTGGGCGTGCTGCTCGGCGAGGTCGAACAGGTTGACGGCATCGTGGTCCAGCTCGGCCTGCTCGTCAAGGTCAGCCGAGTCATCTGCGCCTGCTGCCTCCTGGGCGGCCTCCTGCGGCGCTTGCAGGTTATCGGGAATGCCCTGGTAAGTTAGTAACTGGAGAACGCCCTTGAATTACGGCTGAGAAATGACAAAGACGCACAGTCAAAAGGTACTCCACGGCGCGGTCGGGGTTGTTGAAGGCTGCGCGCATAGCAGCGGTGATCTGGCTGCGCACGAAGCCCATCGCCTCCATGTTGACAATGGCGAGCTCCACCTCAGGACCGGCCGAGAAAGAGTTTCCGGATTCGCCAGAGCGCTGGGCGGGGGTCGGGGTTGCAGCGGCCGCGGCGGGTACCGGAGCGGAAGGTGCTGACGGGGCGGCGGGGGCGGCCGGTGTGGCGGCGGGAGCGGGAGCGCGAGCAGGAGTGGCGGGAACGGCGGGAACAGCGGCAGATGAGGTTGCGGCGGGAGCAGCAGCGGGGGCAGGCTTGGGCTGGGTTTGTTAGAACTCGTAGTAATTGCAGAAAAGGGTTAATGGATGGTCATACCTTGTTGTTGACTACACAGACAACAAAGCCCTTCTCCTCGATCTTGTAAGACTCGACGGTTTCTTCATCTTTCAGGATCTTGCCTGTGGTTGTCAGCTGCTGCGCTTCTAGAATTTCAGGGTTTTACAAGCTTTCAAGGGTTGAGAGCTCTCAAGTAGCGGCAAGGCCATACGACCGGATGGTGTCCAGACATACCAGAGTAGATCAGCTTTTGCGATTTTGGCTCCCATCCGCGCTCATCGGAAATCTTTTGCTTGACGGCAGCGATCTAAATACCAGAAAGAGGCGGCGTCAGTCATAACCCTGTCAACAATTTCACCAATAGGCAGTGCAGGAGGTAAGGCAGAGTAGGATAGATGTGAGGTGCAAGGTGCAGAAAGCGCAGAGCAGAAGGCGGGGAAGCAGCAGGACACAGGTCGCAAATGCAGATGCTGATGTGGTATTGGCTTATTTGCCAGAGTTGCGTTGCTTGCTGCCTCTGCTTATGTGTTTATGCCTGGTCCCAGCTTCTGGCTAGTATTGGTTCGTCGGTATTGTTGGGAGCTTGTATGTACGATGCGCTGTTTGGGAGTCTTGGGATATTGGGAGAATCTAGGGTCTGGGTTTGGGTGATGTACGCACCGTCTCGGATGGCTCGACCTCGATGACGAACTTTTGCTGCTTGAGATCCTGCTTAGTGTTAGCATCTGGGCGCTCAAAATGCCCAGGGACACCGTAGACAACATAAATGCATCGCAGTGCGGGCAGAACAGATTCAGTCGGGGCTGACGTCGGGGTGAAGCCTACCTTGAACGTCACCTTCATGGCGGGCAACGGTCGGCGGAGCGGGGGTTTAAAGTTGGTATGGATGGACAGGGTCGGAGAGGCGCGAAAAGCGACAAAAAGGCGGGATGCGAAGATGTGGTGGAGCGATGCAGGGCGAGTCGATGAGGTTGTAGATGGAAGAGAGTGAGTAGAAAGTCGAGATGAGCCTATGTAGAAGGAGGACTGAGAAGGACTGAGAAGGACTGAGAACTGGAGAAGGAAAGAGAAGGGAAGAGAGAAACGCAGAAAACGGAAAGTGGAGGTGGGTGTCGAGGCTTGGAGAAGGCAGGCGAAAAAGGTCACCAAAAGAGGAAAAAGCGACTACAGAGTACGACAATGTGCCTAAGAATGCGAATGAGAAGGAGCGAAGGGCAGCAGGTGCACCAGTGGATGCAGCGTGGCGGCGACAGGTGGAGGTGGAGAGGCCTGTGCTGTGTGCTGGTGTAATAGGTGTGCAGCTTTTAGCTTCCTGTAAGACCCAGGTCCAAAGTAGGCAGGAAAGACTGACTACGAAGTAGACGGCGGCGTCACAGATAGCTGCCTACCCACGCACCGCAACGGCAGCCCGTGACGTGGGGATAGGCGCTAGAGTAAAGCGCCCAGCTATCTAACCGCATATGCACATAGTGAGGTAGAGTGAGGCAGGCTGTTTGATGCTGCGATGATTCACGGTACTTGCACGGTATTAAGTAGTCTTTTATTGACACATTGATTCAGTATTTGTATTGTATTTGATTTTTACTTGAATTCATTTGCAGGTGGTCATTATTGGCAGTGCAAATGGCCTCGGCAAAGAGGTAATGATGTAAGAAAAAGAAGAAGAAAAAGAAAAAGAAAAAGACATAGGAAATCGATAAAGATCGTAGGTAGATCATAGATAAAGGATAAACCAAAATGAACGATGGTATAACCCTGTCAGGACGCCTGGTCAACGCCAATACCCGGGCTTGTGAAGTCGTAGAGAAACATAGGAGGATATAAGAAGAGAGAAAAGTCAAAGAATAGAAGAGAAGAAAAGAAAGAAGAAATAAGCGAAGAAGAGAAATAGGAACGAAAAAGTAAAGGTTGATGAGAAAAGAAGACAAAAAATATCGAAAAGTCATAAAACATCGCCATTATTCATTATGTACATCCTCTAGGGAGCACATCTTCAGAAGCCATCTCAATGGGCACCATCTTCGATGCGCACCTTGCGGCTCTGGTAGCCCGACAGGCTGGTCCGCGTCCCAGCACTCAGGATCCAGTCGGGAATGGGCGGTGTCATCTTCCGCTCGGGGCTGTATGCCTGCGAACGCCGGTCGGCCTCGTCAACAGAGTCGCTGTCGCCACTCTCGACTTCACACTCGCCACCTCGGGTGTTGGGCCGCTCTGCCAGGACCATGCCTCGCCGAAGACCAAAGTCCTCGAAGCTTCCTTGGCGACTGAGGGGGCTAGGCACGGTCGGAAGGCTGCCACTGCGCATGCGGCTCAGAGTCCGCAAGCTTTGGGCGTCAGAGGCCAGCATTCTGCCACCATTCGGTGCGGCAACCACCACAGTTCCAGCACTGACAGCCGGCGGCGGCGTCGGTGAGTCGGACCGGAAGAGCGGGTGGATATGAGCTTCTCCAGGTGGAGGAGGTGGGGACTGGGACTGAGAGTGTGACCGCAGGCGCGAGCCGTTCATAGAACGCATCGATGGTGCCGGGCTATAGCTGCGGCTTCTCCGGCGTGAGCGAGGCGGCTCGAGGTCAAAGGGCGCACCCGGGCTCGGGCAGCGGCTGACTGTAGGGCTGGCAGGAATAGTCTCGAGGAATCGGCTGGCATGACCGGCGGGCGATGCTGTCCGCTCGAGCACAGTGAGGCGGTTCTGGGGATCCACCGCTGATGTATCCCAGGAATCAAAATCCTCAATGCTGGGCCTTACGTCGCGCTCGCGGGATGCAAATGTGTTTGCCGGTGAGATGGAAGACGCGGCGAGAGAGGCAGGGCGCCATGCCGATGAGCGCTGGCTGCTTGTTCCGCTTGCATCGCCGGGGTTGAGACGGGACTTGGAAGTGGTGGGACGGATAACCTGCGACAATGACGAACGGAGAGAGTGCACGGTCTCTGTGACAGAGCGGCCGCTGCTCGATCCGGGTGGCGACAAGACAGACGCCTCAGCGTAGGCAGAGTCTCTGTCGCTTCGTGACAGGAGCGACGACGGCTTCTTCTCGAGTTTGATGCTGCTTGTCGGGGCAGTGGTCTGTGTATAAGGAATAGACTTGACACGGGGGGATGAGCCAGGCAAAAGGCTCTTTTCCCGAATACCGTTCCAAATACCACTGCCGTTGTTACTGTTAAGCCGAGCTGCAATACCGCTGCCAGTCTCTGAGAACGCTGGCTGTGGTAGGGCGCCAGGGTCGTGTGTGGTAGGGCTGCGGGTGGCAATAAAAGTTGCGATGAGGAACACAAGCTGTGCGGCATAAGACAGGCCCAGGATTGCCGAAGCAGTTGCCAAAAATGGCATGATGCCAGAACCAAAGACAGTATCTGATGTGTTCACAGACTTAGCCAGGCTGGTGAGGGCGACGACCGAGATGGCAGCGGCAGAAGTGCAGGCAATGATGCTCAGCCCAAACCAAAGGCCGTGCTTTGATGGCCGCTGTGACTCCGAAGCATGCTCGCCCGTAGTAAACGGCCGCCTCCGCCTCCGAAGGTGCACGAAGAGATGTGATGATACAATGACGATCACTGCACCTTCTGATATTGAGGAGACCAGGCAGATTGTGTTTGTGGAAGATGAAGAAGGTGTTCTGCTGACAAGATCATGGGCCAGGATGGCATGGACGGCAACCAGAGCAGATGTGGTGATTACGGCGAATGGGCCCAGCGCCGTCGGTATATTTGATGATACTGCCATTGTTGATATGTTGAAAATTAACGAGATATTTTGTGAACACGATGGAGATGCAGATGAACCAGAGCAAAGACTGCCCGGGGATGGCGGTTGATATTGATATTGATCGAGGGAAAGTGGTTTCGTTTTCCCGCTTTTTCGTTTCCCAAATCCGTTTACTGTTCCCGTTTGATCCGTTTGTCGTTGTTTTCTGCAAGTAAGCCGGGAAGGCGATCGCCAGGACAGCCTCGTGTGTTTGCTATCTGTTTGCTGGGGCGGGTGGCTTGACCTTTTCGATTGTTCTCTTCCACTGCGGGTGAACGTGGTTTTCAGCCGAATGTAGGAGAGAAGGATGCGAATAATATCGAGATACTATCGAGCAGTAGAGAAGAAGAAAGAAGTAATAGCGAAGATATTAAGAAGAAATCGATCCGGCTCTGCCGTCTCTTAGAACTGGGTTCTCTTCGTCTACTTCCTGATGCAATATAGCATGACAACAGAAACCCGGAGAACAGGGTTATGAGCACACACAAGTAAACAAGAGTAGAGCAAAAAATAGGCAAAATAGTAAATAGTTCAAATGGCAACAATTTGTAAAGGAGTGGGTAAAATGATGGGGAATCTTCGTGGTGTAAGTGAAAAATGAGACACGAAAGGGGAGAAAGAAGATGGAATGTGAGAATGTTGAGTGGGTGTGGTCTGTAGCGTTGGTCGATTGATCGGGTCTAGAATGCTGTGATGAATCTGCCGATGTTGGAAGAGCGTGGTGAGAGAGTCGAGGTAAGCAAGGTGAAGTGAGGCGAGAGAAAATAGCATAGGATCAAAGGAGAGGAGACGACAGGATGTGGCAAGACGAGGTGAAGACCGTCGAGGAAGGAGCGTTGAGAAAAACACAAAAGAGAAAGGAGCAGAGGGCTAGATAGAAATAAATCGACAAGCACGGCAGGAGCTGGTAAAGGGCCTTCCCTGCCAGAACGAAGAGCGTGTAATAAGCCAGAGGATGTATAAGTGGAAGGAGCGAGATTATTGGACAAGAACGCGTTGTTTCCTTTCTTTCCTATTCCGTCAGCGTCTGATTGTGGGATATTACTGCGATATTTTATTTATTTTATTCATTAATTTTATTCGTTATTTGTTCACTTTTTACTACGGTGCACTCAGTCCTTGTCAAGGCTGCATTGAAGAGCGGTCCGACGGACATGTTGTCCTGAGGTACAACCAAGAGCACGAGCACAAGTACAAAGCACAGGGCACAGGGCATCTTGTGTAGAGATCCAGATAGGAGTACGTAGTATCTGTACTCTCAAGATACATTGGCTATAGGAGACATGGATGGAAATGGCCATGGCCAGTGGAAGTACTGTCAGACGACAGGGAAGAGGCAGAGGGAATGAGTGGCAGATACGACATATGTGCAAGATACCTTACAAGTACAGGCCCTGCAACGGCTGGGCAGAAGACCAGGGTCGGGGCAGCGGCGTCGTGGGAGCAGAAGTGGGCTGTGATCAGACCTTGTTTGGCTTATGGGGAGGGAATGCAGCTATTCTTGCTTGCTGTCTTGTAAGGTACTTTGCATATGTCAGGATGTTGAGATCATTGATTGTCAGTCGTCAATTCGTCCACCACCACTGATATCAGCATCAGATGCTCAGGAGCAGCCTCCAAGTAAGCATACTTCGTACTCTACTTCGTAAAGTGATAAGAGGCTGTACACCAATATTGAATCCCTGCAGTGTGTTTGGATGTCTCGCACTGGAATGTAAGATTGCTTGTTCAATTACATCGTACAGAGCAATAGTCAATCTGAAGGTATTTCCATGCGAGGGAGGCAAAGAGCGGGCTCTACAGGTCGTATGCTGTGGAGTGAAGATGCAGCTGGTAATTACAGCTCTCCTCTCGAGCTACGACGTAGTGCCCCGTACTTTGAAATGGAAATTCACAAAAATATCCAAGCTCTCCGAAACAAGGCAAAAGTCAACAAACATTATGTGGGCAGCTAGCTAGTGAAACAAGTTCATGAACTATCTAGCATGCAGGATGCCGTGCGGAATAGTTTGTTACTGAGTAGATTTTAGAAAATGTCAGTGCAGCGGGCCAGACCCGGTCGGTGTTGTCACCTGCTATTTGTTTCTCATGTTGAGCAACTCGTTTTAGGCTACACGTCGCCGCGTCTTACGAATGATGGGCAATGTTGTTTCAGCTCAGACGTTCTGTCGAAAACTGTAGTCGGAGTTGATCATCTATCAGAGACATTGACATTGAAGAAAAGACAACGTACTCTGTAAAAAAGAAGAAGAAGAAAAACTCAGATCTCCGAAACAATCGGCCAGAATCATCGGCAGCCACATTACAACGTCGCGTTACGCTCTTGTTCCCTGCTCGCCCAGCGCCCAGAACATGTTAGTACGCGGCAGAGGTCATAGAGTCGATCGGCAGAAGTAGAAGTGACTGGGTTTATTCTTTTTCTCGGGGGTTTCTCTGTCTTCCTTTTTTTTCTTTTTCTCCTTTATTTCCTTCCATCGTTTTCTAGTTCTTTGGCTTTGCTCGCAGTGCCTTCTCGCTTACCTTCCGACACATTGTACCATCACTGTGCGATGGCGCTTCTGTAGCACAACATCGGCTGGAGAGCATGCCTACGATGCCAATTGACAAGAGTCGTCTTGTGAACGCTTAACTGTTGCGAAAAAAAAATATAGGCACTACTTGCGACACAACAGTTGATAACCAAAGCAGACGTAACTGCATGTATCTTGCCATCCGGAAGGAAGGAGCAGAACCAATTGACCGTTATCATCGGCACTAGTCTACATATGGTTATAAGTCAACAATATAGTTGATAACAACAGCGCGTTCTCGACGCGTCTACCCCTCCTCTGGTTCCCCTCCAAAAGAAAAACGAAAGCGAGAATAAAAGTACAAGAAGAAAGCTACGCATGAATTGAAATTGCAGGAATGACGATTGACAGGCGCACAGCTGCATGCATCGCCACCACAGCTGAACCATGGTAGAAGCTGCCTGGCTTGGAGGCGCGTAACACTCGATGTGAGGTGACTCGGTTGGCTTCTCCTCGAGTATCTCGTGATTCAGATGACAAAATGTATCATACTTATTTGTGTTGTATTTATTATTGTGTCTGTATTTTTCTTTGTATTTTTCTGGCATTACCTGTGTTTGTGCATGCTGACTTTTTTCAGTATTTGTTTACAAAAACAAAAGTCAGCAAATCGTCGACAAAATAGCAACCAACAAATCACAAACCAAACAAACAAATCAAACAAAGAACCAGCAAAATGCTTCATCTTATTCTGCCCCTTACGACTCACCAACATGGAGCTCACTTACATAAAGCGCCCACATCAAGCTCCAGCTTTCATCTGGTCTATCTCCGTCGTCCACTCTCGAAGCTCGATGAAGAATCTAGATTACACAGGTCCACCTCGACTGCCGGTGTCACTGTCGCACTTCAAGACACTGAATCACAGAAGGGCACAAGACAAGACATCAGATTGCTTCTCAGAAATCATCCGGCCAGTGCTACCGTCTCTCTTGACTCCATAGGTCCTTTCATCACTTCTCAGAACGGATCTCGTTATGGAGTTCCAAACACCAACTAGATAATTTCGTAGACGGTATCGAGGTTTATTGATAAGTCCGACTCGCTTCATCGACGCCATCGCGTCATGGAATCTTCTGGGGCTGGCTGAGTCTTGGTTTCCGGGGTTATGATTCAGAGTTTTCACCAGATTTTGCTTCGTCTGCTTCGTTTCTGATTTAGCCTCTGTTACAAGTAGATGTTTATCTCAAAAACCCATCAAGACCAGGATGGTGTCGCGTGGGCATCTCCACCGCATGGCTCTTATTCGGAGTCTTGTCTTTTGGGTAATAGCTTTGCTGATCTTACTGGTGCTTGCGAGCGAGCGAGCTTGCTGCTGACCATGTACCGACCAGGGTGAGAAAATAAGCATACCAGGCTTACTTACCTGCAGGCAAACGAAGTATGTTTTTAAGCTAGGCATTTTCTCAAAGATGTCTATATGACAGGGTAAGGTGTTAGGTACTTCTATTTCAGGCCCAAGTTGAAGAATAAATGCCTGTCATCGAAACAAGTACCTCACCTTGTATTGAGGCTACCACTGATGAAGAGCCTACAGTGGTCCTTGCAATTTCCACGTTTCCACTGCACTGAGAACTTTCACAACCTCCCTGTCCCTGCCCCTGAAAGCCCTGAGCGGTCAGTGTGCACGCTACAGTTTCGGCCAGACGGACCAGCAGCCTCCGTGTTACGGCGATTGCGAATGCTCGATTGCTGTCTGACTTTTTGAAAATTATGTATGTACAAAGCGATGCATGGCACTCTTCATTGCTCGGCTCGACTTTAATCAGTAAATCCCTTGCCAGCATATTTTTACCCGAGGTTGCCGTCCGAGTTAACGATGGGCCTCCATGACATAATCGGTGTCACTGGATATTGTCTGCCGATGATGCAACAACGGCAGCGGCAGCACAAGCCGTCCAAAGTATTTCGAATAAAATTATGTAAAGGATATGCAAGTTTAACCTCCACATACAGAAAACCCATGTTAAGAACGGATTTCGGAGAGCTGCCGGCCGGGACTTCCCCGATTTAAAGCTTAGTCATCACTGGCATCTGATAGAGTCAGGCTCATAGTCAGACGCGGCAGCGATCAAGAATGCCAATCGCCAGATTCTACCCCAGATGCTAAGAAAAAATATTTCCGCCTCACCCATATATATCTGCATTCTTCAAGTGGTGGAGCTCCGATACACGAGGTGGACCACAAGGCTGCGAGTTCCAGATGAGAATGCAGAAGCAATCAAAAAAGTTTGAGAAATCATCCGAAGACTCGAACCCTAGACAAAGGTCGTGACGATCTTAAAGGATTGACTTACACTCCAAGTGAAGCCGAATGTAACCACCCCCTCATCTTCATATGTCATCGGATGTCGTCCAATGTCAATCACGGCGAGGAGGAGGCGTTTTACCCGCCGTTTTCCCGCCTATAGTCGGCCATAGATATCACGAAGCCGAGCTGTCAATGGCCTCATTGACTTCGGTAAGATGTATATAGCCGTGCAGTCTCGCTAGTAAAGATGGGCCACCCAGACCAACGCAAGTCGTATCGACAACCAAAATGAAAACCACATGGGCCATTTTCCTCACCGTGGCCGCGGCCGTGGCATTGGCTGCCGCGGTCGGGCCTGTCTCATGGGACAATTTTAGTCTTAGCATCAACGGCACACGCGTGTTCATCGAGTCTGGTGAATTTCACTACCAGCGTCTGCCTGTACCGGAGCTATGGCTCGATATCTTCCAGAAGCTCAAGGCCAACGGATTCAACACTGTCAGGTATGGCGCTCATCGTCCTGACGCTCGTGATCATGCTAACAAAATAGCATTTACTTTTTCTGGTCATACCACTCGGCTGCTCCGGGTGTATTTGATTTCACCAGCCCCGGCAAGAATGTCCAGCTTGTCCTTGATATGGCCAAAGAGGCCGGTCTGTGGGTTATTGCACGTCCAGGCCCCTACTGCAATGTAAGTACCCCTTTCTTGTCTCCATCCCAGCAGCAAGCTCACCATATAGGCAGAGACAAACGCCGGAAGTCTCGCCCTCTGGGGTTCTGACGGAAGCATGGGCAGTCTTCGGACTAGTGACGAGACATACCATCAAGCGTGGGAGCCATGGATGTAAGTTTATGAAATAAAAGCAGACAAAGAGACATAATTTAACAAACAGTGCTGCCATCGGCGAGATCATTGCTAAGAATGAGATTGGCAACGGCGGTGTAAGTATTTCAAATGTTTTCTCTTCCACAAACCCGGTGCTAACAGGACAGCCCGTCATTCTCACACAGGTTGAGAATGAGTTGACCGAGACTGTCCACTCGGCCACGAACACACTCGTTATCTACATGGAGCAGCTTAAGACTGCCCTCCGGGCCGCTGGCGTGACCGTGCCCCTCACCAGCAACGAAAAAGGCCAGCGCGGCCAGTCGTGGTCAACAGACTACCAAGATGTCGGTGGCGCTGTTGACGTCTACGGCCTGGACAGCTACCCCGGCGGCCTGTCGTGCACCAACCCCAACAGCGGCTTCAATGTGGTCCGCAACTACTACCAGTGGTTTCAATCATATGCCTTCACGCAGCCCGTCTCGTTACCTGAGTTTGAGGGTGGCTGGTTTTCGGCCTGGGGCAGCACGACGTTCTACGACCAGTGTACATCTGAGCACTCGCCCGGTTTTGCCGATGTTTACTACAAGGTAGGTTTTACCACAAGTGTTTTGCAACGCAGACACTACTGACAAATAGAACAATATTGGTCAACGCACATCAAACCAGAATCTCTACATGGCGTATGGAGGCACTAATTGGGGGCACTGTATGTAATGCCATCTACTCATTGCGATCTGTGGTAGTAACTAACAATACAGCTGCTGCTCCTGTCGTTTACACAAGCTATGATTACAGGTATATTTTCGGCTTGTATTTCACAAGTGTTGTCAGAATCTAACATTGCAAAGTGCGCCCATCCGGGAAACGAGACAGCAGACGACCAAGCTGTTCCAAACAAAGCTCATCAATCTCTTCGCAACAACAACTCCCGACCTGCTCAAGACGGTCATGTTCGGAAACGGCACTGGTTTCCACACATCGTCGCAGAGTTTCTTCACCTGGGTGCTCCAGAACCCAGACACCAACGCCACCTTTACTGTCCTGCAGCAGGCGACCTCGTCCTCGCAGGCCAACGTCTCGACATCGGTGAACCTGACCACGAGCGCAGGCACGTTTACCGTGCCCACTGTCGAGCTGTACGGCCGCCAAAGCAAGATCCTTGTAACCGACCATGTTCTCGGAGGAGGCCGAAGCACCCGAAATGCACTCCTCTACTCATCGGCCGATGTTGCCACCAGCGAGACGTTTAACACTGGCGACGTCTTGGTTCTCTATCTCCAGCAAGGCCAGACCGCAGAATTTGCCTTCAAGAGTTTGCACGCAACTGGAAGTGCCAAGGCCACTTTCAAAGCCTATGGTGCGTCAAAGGTGGCCCCTACGACGAGAGTCTCGTCTACCGGCCAAACAGTCCAAGTGTTTGCCTACACACAGGCGTCTGGCGCAACAGCCGTGCAGTTTTCCAACGGCGTTCTTGTCTTGCTTCTCGAGCAGCAGACTGCGTGGCGGTTCTGGGCACCGACAGATGGAGACGTCACTCTCTCCAGTACCCCGGCAAACCGCTTGTTCATCCTCGGGCCATACCTAGTTCGGTCTGCTCGGGTTGACTGGGCATCCGGCACCATCAATGTTCAGGGCGACAACGATGTGTCTACGACCCTCGAGGCTTTTGTCGGAGGCTCCAGATCCACCATTCGCACCATTGTGTGGAACGGTCGGTCATTGCGAGCTACTCGGACCGCGTATGGAAGCTATACTGCCGTCATTCCTGGTGGAAGGGATACCACCAAAGACATCAACCTGCCTCTGGTGCTGCAAAGCAACGGGTCGGCATCTACCAGTGTCGAGTGGTTTGCTGCCGACTCCCTGCCTGAAGCCAATCCCGCCTACGATGACTCGCGCTGGACCGTGTGCAACAAAACGACCACCCTCAGCCCTGTGGCTCCAGTTACTCTGCCTGTCCTCTTCAGTTCTGACTACGGCTTCTATGCCGGTGCCAAAGTGTACCGTGGCCGTTTTGCATCCACAGGGAGCCCTGCCTCGGTGAATCTCACGGCATCGGGTGGTCTTGGCTTTGGGTGGACGGCCTGGATCAACGGCGTGCTTCTTGGCGGCGTCCCAGGCGTGGGTACAGATACAACAACGTCTGCCGTCTTGGAGTTCCCCGAGGGCAGTCTGGTCCGTGGAAATGGCACCAATGTGATAACAGTGCTCGTCGACTATCACGGCCATGATGAGACGTCGACAAAGAACGGACTTGGCAACCCGAGAGGCCTTATGGGTGCCCGGCTTCTTGATGCTAATGGCATCGCTACGGCTGCCCAGTTCACGTCCTGGAAACTTGCTGGCAATGCTGGCGGTAATGCCAACATTGACGCCGTCCGCGGCCCGATGAACGAGGGCGGCCTGTATGCTGAGCGGCTCGGCTGGCATCTACCTGGGTTTGACGTGGCCAGAGACAAGGCATTCACAACGTCTACTTCGCTGAGCGGTCTCGAGGGCGCAGGTGTGCGGTTCTATGTCACGCATTTTTCTTTCGGCGGCAAGAAAGGCACCGGCACGGCGATTCCTGCCAATATCGATATTCCGCTCGGTATTCAGCTGTCCGCGCCCGCCGGGACTGTCGCGCGTGTCGAGCTATGGGTGAACGGCTACCAGTACGGCAAGTACGTGCCCCATATCGGACCCCAGACCGTGTTCCCTATTCCTCCCGGCATCATCAACACGGGCGCCGGTGAGACCAACACGCTGGCTCTGAGCCTATGGGCTATGACAGATGCTGGTGCACAGCTGGACTATGTGGCAGTGGTCGGCTACGACGGCAATGTAGCCTACGATACAGGGTTCTTTACCGCCAATGCGGCCAATGTAGGCAAGTGGAAGACGGGCATTGCCGATCTGCAGCCAGGATGGACAGACCGAAGCCAGTATGCCTGAACCGTGTTCTGGGATGATTATATAATAAGATCCCGAATATAGCTTCACTTTCAAAATCAGCCTTTGCAATTCCGAAAATATTCTGAGCAGCCTAACTCGTATTCGACTTCAATAATAGAATGAAACCTACGAAGTAGTCGCGTAGTTTCCTTGCGTTGCATTATTGAGTCTCTTTTCCAGGCCTCTAGTCAGGGGACTGCAGGTCGCTGCAACCCAGCCTATCTGCGTGTCTTGAATTCTCCTCTCGCAGTGTGAATATCTTGGAACCAACTTGGCCTAATAAAATTCTTCCGTACAGTAGCCGATGAATATGTGGTATCGACTTTTAAGGCTGCTCCATTTGCGGCGGTCATTCGGAGAATCTGTCCTCGAGAAGAGAGGACAGAGTATGGACACATGAGCAACAAATGGCGATATATTGGGATTTTACTCTGCTATTTTTAAGACCTGCCCAAGACTGTCTCACCGACCTCGAGGGCTACTTATCACCCGATGTTCATGCAAACGAGCGAGTTTGTCTCGACTTGACAGTCCACCGGTAATGAATGCCAACACTTGTTGAGTTCCCTCTTTGAGTCTTTGAAATCTCTGCCCTGATTTTGGTCTGTTCTTGGGGTATAACGCTGTGATTATATGAGCCACGATCAGTCGGTAGCTCAGAGTGTGTCAAAGCATATTCTTGAAGGAAGGTACGAGCCGGCTTCCAACGGCAAACTTTCTTGCCATTAAACTCTCTTGCCATTAAATATTTTGATCCCTTTTTTTATATTTTGTCACGAACGGTTCTATAAATACTGGAGTGAAACAACACGGCAGACACCCGAGCTGTTTAATATCTCGTATGCTTCTTTTTCGTCGAATGTGAGAACTGTACGCAGTTTGTCTTGGGTATATTCGAAGTGACTGATTGGACGATACCAGTTGAATGTTTAATTGCGGCCATTATGTTATTACCGGTGGTGTGTGTGGTGGGATAGACTTTGTTCATTTCGGATGAACCCAATTGTGCAGAATACTATCTATTTTACGGCGAATTTTGGCTGGCTGCATGCTTTCTTTTTACTTCTTTATGTTCCTACTGTTGATTTGTTTTATTCTTTTTTTGTCGTATTGACTTCAATTTTACTTATTTACTTATGTTTGAATAAAACTAGACTCATTTTTTAACTATCAATAAATTCGTATCCAAGACATTATATAGTAGTAATCAACATCAAAAATCCAAGACGTATTATTTCTTGCTGATTTATTTCTTCACACCAAACAACAAAGTCAAAAAGAAAAAAGGAAGAATAAAGTTTACACTCAGCTTCGGAGTCTATGAACATGAAAGCAGCGAATAACTATTCAAAACAATCACTACCAACAGCTGACAGGCCTCGTCACCACAATAAGACCATCTTGGCCTCATCGCGATGCTTTTGTTCAAATTATATCAAAACTTTCACATATCATCACCGTTTGCACATTGGCAAGGAGGTGTCTTACACAAATTAGTCAATTATCTGCGCGTGGCACGCCCCTGCACTTTCACCGTTAAGGTGTGGACCTGACTCACCTATTCCAGTCTCGGCGCGCAGGGCTCACGTTCGCTGTTGTTCTGGGCTCTTCAAGGGAAGCAAGGGGTTGCTCCTTTCTTCCTTCCTTTCCCTTGCTTGCCAAAAAGTCGGGACAGAGGTAGAAGAAATATATCTATAATGCCGTATGCAGGAAAGAACGACACGACAGACCAGGGCCCTCGCCATAGGGCAGGAGCGACCAGGCCCGGCATACGATGTACTTGCAAGGCAGGGCGTGCATAACTGACAGAATCATGCGATGCATCTTCGTCCGAACTGGGAGGCACAGCGGTCGGTGCATAGCACCTTCCCAAAGAGATGAAGGCACACAAGACCCATCGTATTTGCTGCATTGGTTGCATTTATCATGGCGTGGGTGGGATAGGAAGGAGACGCAGGCAGATACATTGTAAATATTAGGCAAGTGCGACTGGCAGTCTTTCCGTTTATTGGTCTACATGCTGAATCATTTGATCTCGGCGCATTTCCTTTCACTCTGCCCTACAGAGTACTTGGTATGTTACTTTCGCCCTCGATTCAAGCCCTCACACCTTGTTTGTGCCAATACTCCGCGAAATGGGTCTCGTTAGTGTGCCGTTCCTGCATTGGCCTACATGTTGTATGGGGCCCGCCGGCCAATTTGCTTTCCATTGACGCAAGTACTCGGACGCGAGCTGAGTGGACGGCAGGGCAGATGAGAATATAAGTACAAGACATGGCGACGAGGATGAGAGATACGAGGCGTGTCTCCTACTCATCAGACGAAATGGTACCTGCCAAGCTTCAGTTGACCAGGCTAGGCGCCAGCCATTATAGGCGATATTCCGAGCTGACGTGTACGACCGTAGAGTTAATTTGCAGTTATTGATGGCCTCTACTGAGTAGGTGCCACACAGGCTATTATGCATACATTCGGTATGCTTGATTTGTTAGGTACGCTTTATTTTGAGCATGGGTTCCTACATTTCCCACGCGGCTAACGGGGCGATTTTAGCAGTTCGGATGATCGATGCCGCTGCTTTCTTTGTTGGACGAGATAGACCATGAGATGCACGATAGATTGGATGGTGCGATCGCAGGAATCACAATGAGATCGCACAAAGGCCGGCTGCTAGCATCTGGCATGGCTTGAGGCCAGCTCTTCCTAGCCTCGGGCTGCTCTGTGCCCTCGTGAGCAAGCAACCGACAGCTGTCAGATTCCAAATTTGGCCAAACAGCCGAGATGTCACAGTGAGCGCCAGTGATTTATCACGATGGAGACCAAATACAAGTTTGCTCTTGTGCCCACTAGAACACACAGAGTAACTACGACGTGGCACCGGAAATCCATGGCAGACAACAGCTGAGATGGCATTTTCCATCCACCACAGCACCACATTGGCTCTGTTCAATGGACGGTACGACGAAAATAGGTAAGGAGTATTAATCGAAATAACACTGAATATTGATTCTTAGCGCAAAGATCGAAATATCCACTTCAACGCCGTCTACCCGCTATCAGTCGTCTGTTGTCAGTCAGCCGCTAGCAGGATAGGTGGACTGTCTCTGTTGTCGATGACCGTTGGAGAAGGGGTAGTGCTACTGCAACATGGCTTCGTTGCAACACTCGTGCGCGTTTTTCTCCGGCACCCAGCGGCTGTCTTTTGTTACAGAGTGCTCCTTCATTTCTCGAGTTGCTGGCATGTTCTTTTTTAAATCCAAAAGCATACGGATGTCTCGCCAGCTCTGCCCTCAAAAGCACTCGAGACTTGAATGACCAAAGAGCCAACACCCTGTCGCAACGGTCTTACACAGCAGCCCTACTCTGTGGCCCGTAGGTCTAGAATGCTCATCTCCCGTTGATGACTAGAGTTATGCGAACTCGGGTCTGGCCCCCTTCTAGACCCTGGTCTCCATGCACTGCCAAGCCACCAGAGCGCGTCAAAGAACAGAAAAGGAACACCATAAAAAAGCAAAGAGGAAAAATACTGACAATAGACTCAATGAGAACCATCACAGCGCCCACCCCTGTTGTCTTTTTGTCTTTTGTCGTATTGGCACCCTTGCATGGGTACAGACGAGACTCCAACATGGACCCAACTTGCCTCTTTCAGATCTCGCTGTTCATCCAAACACCTCTGAGCCTCGCTAATAATGGAGAGGCAGTGTGTCTGCCCCTGGTGTATTCTTGCCCATGGCCCACCGCATTGCATCCCAAGAACCCCTTGTGGCCATCACGACCGTGCCCGTTGTCTAGCATCGCTTTGTGACTGAGCCATCGTGTTGCTGCCCTGTCCTGAAGCGTTTCTCTGGCTTTCACTCAAGACTGCAAATTCTGTCTTATCACCCCTTTGTTTTAGTTCTGTGCCTCTTCACTGGCCTCTACCTGCACTGTTCTCTGCCTCTGTGCCCCATATCATAATACTCTTTGCTATTATGCTTGCTAGAATCTCTCCACCCCCTCCTTGGTGAGCCGCCATGCTGAATGAAGAATTTGAGCCAATATTACGCAGGCAATATCACCCCATCAAGCTGGCATCTGTGCTGAAGTGCTTTATCGAGCTCATTGTCTAGTATTCTTAATCTAGCAGTCCGCCGCGTTTATCTCATCTTCGTCTTTGATCCTTTCTTCTGATCTCTTGATTATCGAATTGATCCTGCCGCTCTTTTCTTCCTTGGGTTGACAACTCACCTCGGATTATTCTCTCGTTTATTAATATTAATTACTCAGTCATTCTTTTTGTTCCTTGGTTCGGATTCTCATCGCCGCCTTTTTGTCTTCTGCCTCACTTCTTCCAGCAATCGGCATTATCATCTATAACGACCACTCTTTTTATCCAAATTGGCCTTTTCACAGAATACCGAGCAACTTATCAACGAGCCCGTGTCTAGATCATCTCTCGCTTCTGGTATTAGAACGGGGTGCCTATTTTATTAAAGCTCATCGAGTGCTTGGCTGCATCTCGAAACAAACCTGTTCTTGACGGTATCGAGAACGACAATAACAAAATCAGAAAACAAGACGACCACGAGCAGCATCTGCAGTTGACAGCCGCTTCGACCGGATATCTTTGCCCTTGCGCATTTTCTTACTCTGCCTGCCAATCCGCGTCCGAATACAACCTTTGCTCGCCATCAACAGTAATTCACTTGTTTATTACACAGTTTCTTTGACGACTTCAACTTGAAAATTGTTTCGAGTTTGTTTCGATTACACACGCTTGCTATCTTAACTTCCAAGCTGTGAACCTGGAATTAGCAAGTGATGTTCCACAGACCCTGGACGCCCAACAGCAAAATCTAGACCTTGAGATCGACATTCATTCCGCCGCTACACAGCACTCCACGCGTGCCGATCTTCAACAAAATGGCTTCTGTATCACAGCGCACATCGCCTTGGACGCCATCATGGCGCCGTTCTATTCTGCCACTGCTCGCCATTTGCGTCTCAATTCTTCCCACAACGGCCGCTGAGCCGCGCAATGTCTTTGCTGCGACAACACTGGTCATCCCTCAGGCAACACACACTGGCGACTTTCCCGCCGCCACACTGCTGCGCGATGAACGGATTCCAGTCAGACACAATGGCCACTGGTCATTCATGGAGAACAACGGGCTGGAGATGGAGGTTGAGCTGCGTAAACGGGCGGCGCACACTGATACCGAGACGGACAGCGACACCGAGACTACCGCAACAGCGACAGCAACAACGAAAGCAACAACGTCGGCGACAACAAAGACAAGATCAACAGTGACCATCACAGGCACGGCCACGACAACAACTGGCAAGACAACCACCACATCAAAGACATCTTCGTCAGCGCTGCCCAGTGTTTTCGATGGCAACCTGGCGTCCAATTTCTCGACCGGATCATCATGCCCGACATTTATCAGCAACTTTCTCGCCGATGCTACATTCAAGAAGTGCTACCCATTTTCTATGCTTCTTCAGGTATGTATTGTTTTATCTCCATCCACGGCTAGATCTCAAACTAACAACGCAGGGCTCGAGATCAATGTTCAACGCTGAAAAGTCTCTCGTGTCGGTTACCCAAGTCCTGGATGCAACATGTGCAGCCAACGCCACCTTCTGCACTGGCTACTTGAAGGAGCTGGCGACAAACCTGACAAGCACAGCCAACTGCGGTGCCGACTACAAGCTGGGTAACTCGGTTGTCGTGCAAGCTTACCTAGGCATGATGGCCTACCAGCCTTTGTACACTGCCTCTTGCCTCAAGGATGCCGAAACCAATGCATACTGCTTTGGTAACGCCATCACCAACCTTACCACACCCGCAAACGCCTACTTTTACTATTTGCCCCTGAATATCTCGTTCCCGAGCAGCTCGATCCCGTCATGCAACCGGTGCCTGCAGCTGACCATGGGTATCTACCGATCCGCCACCGCAGACCGGTCGGCAGCCATTGCGAATACATACCTCTCGGCTGCACAGCAAGTCGATTCAGTATGCGGGCCCTCCTTTGTCAATGACACCATGCCTGCAGCCATATCTGGCGGCGTGTCCATCAAGGGTCCTGCATTGGCCTGGCTGCTGCCTACAGTGCTACTCGGCATCGCTGCCCAGCTTTTATTCTAAGCACCACTCGCATCATTGTTTTGTTTATCACTTTGCGTTCACTCTTTAAAAGCATCATGATTGCTTAGCCCTTCTTTTTCTCTCTTTTATATCGACACTGCCGATATGGCGGACATGTCTGTTGGTAACGCAGGCATTTGATTTTGGGATTTGCTATATACACACGACACCGGCGTTAGACACGATACCCACGCGCTCTTTTCTTTTCCTTTATTATAATCTGCATTCTATACTTTCGGCATACTAACCGAATTGTCTTATTTATAAATCATAATTCCCAACGACAACAACATATCGCTACGCTGGTCTACTTCAAATCCATAATACTATCCGTATATAAAATAAGAAATAGATTCAAATTATATGATATACTCTATAAACAGCACAGTTGATCAACTTCTCTAGAAGATAAATGCACTGCGTACCCTCAAATCGGCCAAATCAAACGTACTTTTGCTAATTCATGCCAAAACTCCTATAATGATGACCCCAAAACAATAGATGACAAGATAATAACAGACAATAGACAGACAGTAAACGCGCGATATCCAGTATGACACTACTTGCGTACCAGGAAACCAGTGCTCTTTGGCTTGCCCACACGCTTGCGCGCCATCATCTCTCGCCGTGTGCTCGTCGAGTGCCGGTGCGACTTGGGCGCAATCGTCAGGTTTACCGTGTCCTCCAGCACCCGGAATGCAGTCGTACCCAGCATCCGGTCCTTGGGCGCCTTCTCCGGCCGCACGCGCTGCCTTGGCTCCTTGGCGGCTGTCTTGACCTTCTTGCGTGCAGCCTCCTCCTCCTCCTCACTGTCAGACTCCAGAAACTCGAGCGGCAGCAGCTTTGACTCGGCCTCCTTGACCTTGGCCGCAACGGCCGCAGCCTTCTTTGCCTGTGCCTTGGCCTCCTGTGCCTGCACCTTGGCCGCCGCCTCGGCAGCAACCTGGGCCTCGGCGGCCTCTTTTTCTTCACGCTCCTTGCGGGCTTCGGCCTGCGCCTTGAGGCGGGCGTCGCGCTCCTGGCGCTTGCGCTTCTGCTCAGTGGCACGCCTATACTGTTAGTTTGATTTACCAAACAAGACGTGGAAGAAAAACCTACTCCTCTGCTACTTTGCTGGCACTCTGGGCAGACTTGCGTGTCGCGGCAACAGCCTGGGCGGTCGAGATAGCCTCGGGTGCATCGTCGTCGCTGTCCTCCTCGCTGTCGTCCGAGTTCTCCTCTTCCTCCTCCTCCTCGTCCTTGGCCCGCACTGGCAGCTTCTGGCGTTTGGAAGAAGGTGTGTCGTCGCCTGCGGTGGCCGGTGCCGTCTCCTCCTCAACGTCCTTGCGCTTGGACAGCAGCTTAGCTGCGCTCCGTGTCATCGGAGAGTTCTTTGCCGAAGACATTGTGTGTGAGATGTGTGTTGTCGTATAGGAGTGCGGATATGTGAATGCAAAGTTGGGAGTCGTCGCAGATTCGCCGAGTCTCGTGGCCGATTGGATTGAGCAATCGCTGTAGTAAATGGGTAAGTGTCTTGGAGACCGAAGGTAATGCGCGTGGAAATTCGGAGTCGAGGGGTTGAGTTGCTAAGTTGTATCGTCAATGGGCAGTGAAAGACGCTCGCCGCAAGCCAGAAGAAAAAGTTCGAAATACTGAAAAGTTGCGATAAGGAATTTTCTTATCGTAAATACAGAAGCAATTATGTGATTGGCTATAGAGTATATAGACCCGCTTTATCTCTCGCCATATGAGCTTCGACACTCAATGCTGCATCCGGCATTCTCTGTGAAAGTTGATTATCATTTGACCTATTCATTTTTGTTGCAGAATTGTGAGGGTAGCCCAATAACAAATGAAAAGAAAATGAAATCGAAAATAAGTCATGCGAGATACCTGCAAAGCCGCTCGCCTGACGTATTGACTCTTGTAAAAGACCCACTTATAAACGATACCAACCAATAGTATCAACGGATAATCACCAACTTAAATTTCAACGTCACTCATGACGGCCACCTTCGCAGAGACATTCGCACCCGGCTCGAAAATCGGCACACTCTAGTACAATGAATCCAGCTTATAGACCGCTAGCATCACTGGCTGCGGCCATGCCGCTCATCGCCAGCCGGCCGGCAGCTCAGGCCCTACGCCAGGCAGCTCCAAGGGCGGCGGCAACAGCCTTGCTTGTGCCCTCGATGAAGACCTGCCAGTGTGGTGGCGGCAGTGCTGCTCGGTACTTGACGTCTAGGGCCAACTCTAGAAGCGCAAGTAGGAAATCACCAACAGTGAGAAAAGCTGAACGGAGACAGCGTCCGTCAGCACCTGGACAGACACAACAGACTGGAAGAGGCGAGCCCATGTCATCCAGTGTTTTCCCAGCCGACCCCTCCATTCTGTTACCGGCCTTAGAGGTGGCATCCAATATGCTTGACCTGGTCATGACTGAAGATGAATTTTTGAATGTCATTTCTTCTGCCGCCAAGATTGTCGATGCCCACCGCCCAGTGTCCGAAGCCGAGCTGGCATCGGGTAAGCCACCCTGCTGAACATTTTTGCGATGAAAATTGACAACTAACAAACAGACTACAACACCACTCCGTACCAACTGCACATGGCGGCGGTAGCGGTGCTGATTGGAAACAAGGTCGTGTCAGATCATGTGCCGTCCCTGTTCATTGCTCTCACACTGATGCACCTGGCTACGGCATCGGTCAAACAGCTTGGCGGCTACCTTCCGTCGACACTCACACTTGTCAACATGATTGGTGCACAGTGGCCACAGTCAAGCGTGCAGGCCGAGGCCATGCGCAATACGTCCATTTACAAAAACGCCGAGCGTCAATTTATTTCCTACCTGAACAAGAAGAACTCAGAATCAGACTCCCCGGCAGACGGCGAGACTCTTAGCGCGCAAGAGGCAGCAGACGATATGGCATTGCAGGCTGATGCGTTCACACTGGCAGGTGTGCTTGCCGAGGCCTCGGGCGAACCAGAACGCGCACTGCAGTGGTACCTGGCAGCACGAGAGCTGGGCAATGCAAGCGCCGTCGTCGTGCAAGAAAGCGAAGAAAGCGCAGAACGGGAGGTGGGCAAGAAAGAAGAGCAACCAAAAGACAAGCTTGAGGAGGTGCCTATGGAGGACGTCGTGGCCCGTGACATCAAGTGGAACTGGGAGCAGCGGTGTTTGGAAGGTATTGGCCGCCTCTATGCAGACGAGATGAAGGAGACTGCAAAGGCAGATGACGCCAACGGCAGCAATCTCAGCAAGTTAAGCGGGACTGAGGATTACAAGGAGGCGCGGGCTGCTCTGCGCACAGCGGCCAAGGCCTTGTCTAGTGGCAAGGCGGGATACTTGCTGGCGACAGACTACGCCGGCGCTGAAGACTCGAGCGAAGACCAGGACATGATGCTTCACCTGGCGGCAATCCACAATATCCCAGGCACATACGCTGCCCTGGCACAGCGCGAGGCGACGAAGGCGTCTGTCCTGCGCGGTCTTAACTCAAGCAAGGTCACAGAAGATGCCGAATTTCATCAGATGATGGCCGATGAGTGGCAGACACTTGCAGAGGCAGCCAAGCCTGTGGCCTAGTGAGCGAGAGACTGAGTAAATGTCTATACGAAATTAATGTCACAAGCTAATAATCACACACGATACTGCCGTGTATGAAATCGTTGTGACTCAATGATTTGTATTTGTGTGTATCCGATTACCAATAACCTCAACTCCAAGTTTGAAACCCAAGCGACCTTCCCAGACACCATAAATTGTAAAAAAAGTAAAATAGTAAGAAAATAAAACGGAATAAAAGAAGAACAAAAACAATCACCGCTTCATACGTTTCCGAGCCTTAGCCAGGCTGTCACCCTCACCGTCACTATCATCGCGGGCGTGGGCCGTAGTAGTTTTTTCGTTGCCCTTCTTGATAGAGATAAGACAGCCCTGCTCCTTGAGCCGTTTTGTCAACGCTGTACTGGCCTGCATACCAGGAAAGTCTTTGGCATTGTAGACGGTGAATGCGTCGCTCATGACTGTGGCCATGATAGGCGACGAAGAACCGGGACGCATGCTGAGAGGGTCGAGCACAACAAGGGCAAACTTGAGGCGAAACGACCCTGGTGTGCGGCAAGAGAGATCCGGAAAACAAAAGAAGCAGCCCTCTTCTCCATTTTCGTCTTGCCCGACAAACGGCGATGACACAAGCGTTCCCATAAGGCGGCGTTGCTGGCGGTAGTCTTCGGGCATGGCAGAATAGTCCTGGTCGCCGGCCTCGTTCCAGATGGAACAGTGCAGAACGGTAAATTGAAAGCGAAGCCGCATGCTGATCTCTTCCGGGGTTGCTTCGGGGTCATCAATACTAAGCTGGACAATCGGAGGCGGGTCTATAACACGACGATCACGTTCGCCGAAACCGCACGATCTTGCAGCCAAGGGCTGTTGCCGTACGCGGATGCGGTACTCAGACGACGGGAGCGACCGTGCAGGACTCGGCATGAGTGGTTTTGCTGTGCTAGTGCGCTGTGGCTGTTGTTGAGCAGAAGGCAGAGATGCTGGCTCGTCACTCAAAAGACTTGTGATCGACATCTGCTTCGGTTCTGACCGTGGAGACATGGAGCGAGCTTGAATCTGTGCAGAATCAACCAGCGGGCATGATGAGTGAATGGAGCGACTGGCTGGGATGGGATATGGCATAGCTGCCTTGCCATGTCCTAGTTCTGCCACAGGAGGAGATGAAGTAGGTGCCGGTAGTTGAGGATGGTATGAGGTAGGCTCGCGGCTGCGGTATCTAGCAGTATATGGCTGGAGATGTTGCTGAGCATTTCGTGGAGGAAGAGGAGCTTCGAACTCATCTGACCGGACACTGGAAACTGGAGAGTGTGCAGGAGAGAAACGAAGGTCTACCGCCGTCCGAGCCGCAGCGTGAAGAGATTGTGGCCCTGACTGTGACTGGGAATTTAAGTCGATACTGGGGGCTGGCATTCGAGGCGGTGTCTGTCCCATCGGAGGGGGGGTTGCATAGTCGCTACGGTAGGGAGTAGGAATAGGCAGGCTTATGCTGTTACCGTTTGGCGAAGAAGATAGGCGCGATGGTGGTGATATTGAAGTAGAACCAGCAGCGGCAAAGAGAGCCGATGGGCCAGGAAGTTGGATGCGTGATGTTGAACATTGCGGCACTGAACTGAGGCTCTGCCTATAAGTATGGGGATCCTGACTCCATACGTGTTGAGGTCTCGCCATAGTGTCACCCATGGAAAAGGCAAAGGAGTGGGTGGCGTTTTCAAGGACTGTAGACATGTGTGAGGAGGAAGAGGATCTGGGCGAGAACAAAGAGATGGATAGAGTGCCTCCAAGAACTCTGAAAAAAAGAATTATGAAGTAGTCGTAGATGAACAGAGTTGACGAAGTCTTTGGCAGTATATTGGTCTGTTTTCTGTTTAGTGATTTGTGCCTCTATTATCGCAGCTCGCCTACTAAAGCCTTAGAACATGTGAGTATGCGTGTGTCTGCGAGAAGCCGAACCGGGTTGACGGGCTTTGCCTGGCTGCAAGGAATGATGGAAAACAAGCCACTTACTAGTTTGTGTAAATTAGGCACTAAAGGTATCGACAGGTATGCTTTCAAGTCCTCTGCAACAGCTGCCAAAAGGCGGAGGACTCAGAGACACAAATCAAGACACAAGGACGCAAGGACGCAAGGCCACAAGCACAAAAATACACGACTGCACAAAGACCGTAGGGGTGAGGTGTGGGAAGTGACACAGCTGTGGAAGCACAGGATGATGCGGCACCAAAGGTGACACAGAGGCAGTACAAGAATAACGGCTAGCAAGTGGCCAGACTGCTTGTTTC
The DNA here is from genome assembly GCA_022392925.1 of Ophiostoma tasmaniense. Lineage (NCBI taxonomy): Eukaryota > Fungi > Ascomycota > Sordariomycetes > Ophiostomatales > Ophiostomataceae > Ophiostoma > Ophiostoma tasmaniense. The sequence continues at coordinate 108,871 of JAKRGK010000001.1, read as the reverse complement.
TAGAAAACGCCGCGTTGTGCGATTTGAGATGCGAAGCGTGCGAGGATCTAGTTGGTGATGATTCTCGGTTGCAAGCGACGGTCGCACAGCGGTAGTAACTCGGGCTAGGTTGATGAGAGGTAATGGTCTGACGGCAAGTTACATCCCATCGATGATGGCCGTTGATTTGTACTTTTGCGTATGTTTTGGATCCTCTGGTTGTGTCTTGTATCTCGTGTCGTGTGTCTTGACCAAATTTAAGGAGCATGTAAGACGTGCTGGCGTGAGAAATGCCTCTTTGAGCCACTTAGAACTGCAGAGATGATAGGGGCGGATATAGAGATATATGTGAATGATCCAAACGAGTAAACCAAAGGTAATAAGAGTTAAGTAGAGAGTCGTCCTGTTGAGGGGCTTTAAAGCGTAAGAATGTATGGAGGAGACGACGTTGGAATTTTGGCCTTGGAAAACGTGAGGTTATGTGAGAGGGGTGACTGTATGAATATGATCCGAGAGCCGGTGCAAGACGACCTGATGATTTATAGGATATAATAAGCCCATGAAGGGAGAAATAAAATCCTGCAAAAAGAGGCTATATACCTGTTGCATGAATCCAGCGAGCCACAGAGAAGGAGACGATGATGTAGGCGGGGCATATAATGCATAGTGTTGATATATAGCTTGGAAATGGGAGCGTAAATGGAAGGGCTTCCTGAAGATTTTCAAAGTTTTGATGGCAATATGCGCTGGTGATGTTGGAACGGCAAGATTGAGTTGATGATCTGGTAGTGTTGTTTTGATTATGTCTTCGTATCTGTTTCTAGAAAGGCGCCTGGAGGAGATATCAGGATGGGACGGCGGAACCGGGAGCTTGTTGATGAGCCGTGAACCGGGACTGAGATGTTATCATGGTACAAGAACGCTGGTTGAGAATCACGAGCCAAAAGAAGCCGAAGATGTGGTGTCAAGGTAGCCGAGAACATATGATAGGAACAAAGAACAAGAAGACGGGATTACCGTTGAGGGACGGCAAGAGGAAAAGAGAAACAGAAGAGGCAAAAGGCAAAAGGCAAGCCGAGACACAGCCTATGAGGATCAAGAGAAGCCGGACGACTGTTGTTTCGGTAGGGTACCAGTGGTGAAGATGGGGGAGAAAGGCGAGACTTGCGGTGACTTCACGGTCAAGATATTATTCAAGAAGAATAAAAGACGACAACACAACAAAAAGTTGCATGATGGCAATGCGGGAGGATACTGACGGTAGAAGAGGCAGATGCGTGGCGCTGCAGAACAACTGGGTGCATGTTTGTAGGCCAAGGGGCAAGCCGATTTACATAAGCCGAGCAATTGAGGACTTTTTGCTATTACTACGGATAGACAGAAATTATACAGAAAACGTGTCAAGGAATCACGAGGGAGGTGCGACCAACAAACACATGGTTTCTGCGTTGTCAAGGAGAAAGAAGCTGCGGGTGTGCGTACGGGGATGGGGGGATGAGGTCAACCAGAGGGAACGACCGACCGGTGCGGCATGTGTCGACTGCAGGAGGTTTTATTAATAATAATACTTGCAGCAATTCGAAATTGACTGGCAAGAACACACGAGAGATGGAAACTACTCAAGGAATCTGCAGTGAGAATGCTTTGCCGTCAAAATGAAATAGCCGTGCCGCGGCCATGATATAAGGCCGGCCTGACCAGCCCTCCGCATAGATTGCCCGAGCTAAAGATTACTAGGTCCATCCTTGTCGACGAGCATGGGGTACGTCTTTGCCCATGTACTGTATATATACCTAATGTAGCAGCCGGTAAACAGGCCTGTGCTCGATCATCTTGCCCGGCTTTACTGTCCAGATGAAGATGATGGAGGATGTGCGTTTCTAGTGGAATATCAATCACGCGGGTTAGATGCTGAAGACGGTGGGAGAGAAACAAGAAAAGAAGTAGAAGGAGAGAAAAGAATAGTAAGGAATGAAGGGGAAAATAGGGAAGAGGGAATCGGAATTAGTCGCAAGAATTGGAGGCTGATGTGTCGTGAACCTACTGATGAAGCTTCCTGGTAGAGCACGCACCGTTGCAGTATCACGACATGCCAATATCCTGTCCACATCCTGGCCACAGCATACCTGATACGGATGGTCGTTTAGGGCTCCCCGAGTACTGCGTACAGTGTCATTGCAGTTGCAAGCCTAGGAATTTCGCCAGGGAGACATACGCCGGCTAGGTTGAGTTATGGTTTCTGGGTTCTAGGTTTGGCTGTCTAGCTGCCTTGCCCGCCCGCTGTCTAACAATACGACTCTGCGTCGACATGCTTCCGCCCACACGGACCTCTACGCCTTGCGCAACTCTGGTACGCTGCATTTACTTGGTCCTCGATAAACAAACACGGGCTGATAGCCCTGCACCCCGGACTCTGTTATCCCTCAAAAGGAAGTTCAGTCAGCCTGCAGACGCCATGACACGAATGCATGTTTGTGCATCATGCTGTTGAGGAAATGTTCACTGCGCCATCGCGACTTAGGTTGACTCATTCCAGCCGACATATGCTCTGTAATTGTTTTGTTGCAGTGCAGGCGATGCAACCCCGTTTCCGGGTTTTTGTGGCTCGTGTCCAGACTGGTGAGATTGCAAATGATTGCTGATAGTGCTGCTTAGACAAGTCTATATGAAGAACGACTAGTTTTCCAGCCTCGAGCTCATCGGGGCCGAAAAGCCAGTCTGGTCCCGGCATGGTGCAAACTCAGAAATTGCAACTTTACACAAAAGATATGAGGCTGCTTCTAACATAAGCGTTCATAAATGCCTGAATCGACCAGACCCCCTCTTCCTGTTGTCTTGTTTTCATTACTACCGTAGAGAGACATGCCGCTGTTGCAGCAGTAGGCCCGAGCTCGCTCTGAAATCTGGGGTTGTCGAGTTCATAGCTGCAACTGTGTCTGCATTTACTACAGAATACCTCCCGTACACTTGCCCTTGTGATTTCCCGTGCAGTTCATTGCTACCCACCCCTGCGAGTCATCCTGTTTTCTTCTAGTTTACATTGTTTGTTTTGAGGATAAACGGTATGAAAAACTCACCCTAAAGCGAGATATCGGACTGAGCCGGTAGTTGTGTTGTCCATGAAGGAGTTCTCAAGTGCTGCGGTTTGTGACTGATATGCATATATAAGACCATTACAACAATCACCTGAATTCAGTCTAGGAGGAAGCCATCTTAATGAGGCCGTGGGCTTGGGAGGTTCTATCCAGAGATTCGGCCGAAGTATGGCAGAAACTAAGAAAGAAATTCACACAGAGAAACCATGGTCATGAATTCGCAAAGAACGCTGGATGAAAGACGAGACGAGATGAAACCGAAATTCAAACCAAATGGTAGATATTGTGGTTGAGTTCCTTCTTTCTCTTCTAGATACTACAATTCCTGATGAATGATCGTAGAGTAAGCTTCGAGAAGACCCATATTAGAGCACCAGCATGAATCGTGGCTTTGTTCATTTCATCCGAAAAAACTAGCTCTCTCAAAGACTTCAGTATTCAGGAACAAAGTACAGACGGTAGCAGACGGGCGCCGCATATGAAACGCAGAAACGGCGGCTAATAACAGATAAAACCACCACGCTTGATCTCGACATTGGATGAGTGGATGATATGTGGGTGATATGAAGGACCTTCTCGAAGGCTTTCACGCTGTACAAAGATATGAAAACCACCCCAAACCGTAATGTGGTAGACGGCATTCTGCGGACGCCATCGATTGACGCCCACGATCCGGCACTTGTATCGTCGTTTCGTCCCAAGTGTCAACTTCAGTCGACAAGGACGGCTTGCTAACATCAAGCTCGGGTCCGACGTATCCGAATGTAGATGACTTCTCAAAGAAGACACATCACAGAGGTATACTAGAGTTATCCAGCTTCCTGGACGAACCGAAGCAGTCCTTACATGTTACCCGGCACCAGTACAGTTCATATACACATATAAAATGGCCACCCTGTTTGCATTTGCTTTAATCAATGTCTAGATGGATCTGATTGCGGCGTTCAGGCGATATAAGAGCTGACCAGGAAGTCTCAATTCGAGATGCCAACCCCCGGGGTTAATTTGACAATTAATTTACGAAGAAGCATTCCGCCTGGATTGAGTGTTTGCAACGTTACTGCCCGAATTCTGAATTCTAGCACAGACATTACACACCAGGCTAATCTTGATATCAGCAGGTTTGCCATACTCTCCAACTAAATACCCGTATGCTAAGCCATCCAGCATCCGGGACTGTCGGTGTCAGTAGATAGTATGAACACCTCTTTGACGTATAGATGGTATAAAGGGCTTCGGGATATCTGGTTTCCTGTCCCGGGACATGTCTACGGGTTACTGGTGCCTGCTATCATGCCTGTTCCTGTGTTTGTAGAGTTTAGCCTTTGAAAAGTTGCAAGTCTTGAAACCATCCCAGCTTTTACACGCACCTCCATCCTAATAGCCACCAGCTTATCACATTCGAAATACTTGGAAAAACAATATGATAATCAGGAGTCTATCCCGGTGATTCAATTCCTATATCTCAAAACGCCGGATTTAATGCCAATATGTGAGGTTGTGTACCATTTAGACCAAAACATCTGTAGTATGACGATAAACATGACAAAAGTAAAGCGCGCAAACAACAAAAACAAATTGAAAACGTGAAAAACGTAAAAGCAACTGCAAGTAGAAATATGAAATGGAGAGGCAGGGCTGGGGTATCTAAACTAAATGTCTTTGTGTTTCGTAGATTTCCTCTCTTGGTGTGAATATGTCGACCGAGCCCGTGTGGGTGCACGCTGCTTGGCGAGTCAATTGTCGTCATCGTTCCGAAGAAGAATAGCGCGCTCTGTCCTAATGGGGTGTTCATCAGATTCGCTGCGATGGTGTGCAGATGAGGCGGATTCGGCGTGCGATGTTGTGCGGCTCAACAAACCCTCCTCCTCCTCGTCTTCCTCGCCGTCGACGTTGTGGGCGGGTGCCTTGGACTCGTCGCTGTCGAGCTCAAAGTCCTTCATGATCAGGGAAAGAAGAAGCACCGGTACACAAAATGCGACGGCAACCGTAAGCAGGGTTGTCATCGATTCTTGGTATGCGCGAATGATGGCCAGACGCTCCGGGCTGCCCCACTCATAGGATGTCGCTACAACGACACTCGAGTAGATAGCAGTAGCGTTCTGACGCGACTCCTCGGGTAGGTATAGAACCAGTTTGGCTGGCACAAGGCGGCCCCAGAGAGCACCCGAAATGGCGGCGCCAACAGCAATGCCTGCCTCACCCATAGTGAGGTAGACCGCGGTGGCTGCACTAACAAGACGAGGGGTGCTGGAGACACTGGCTTGGATGCCGATCTGGGTGGGCACACTCATTAGACCGGCGCCGAGACCAACGGCGACTTGTGTAGCGACTAGGCGAGCGGTACCCGCATCGGCTGTGCGATACAAGAGCATGCAGCTCACACCAGCAAGGTAAACGCAGGCGCCACTGACAACAAACACCTTGTAGCGGCGAATATGGCGGATAGCGATGGAGGAGCTGACAGCGGCAATGGTAGATGTGAACGAGAAAATTTGCGTGATGCGGCCGGCGGTGGTAATAGACTTGTTGTGCGCGACTAAGAGGTACGAGTAAAAGTAGGGCTGAACAGACAGATAAAAGACGGCGAAAAAGAAGAAGCACACACCGCAGCCAGCGCAGAACGTGACTGAGCGAAGTAGGGCAGGCGGAACAAGAGGGTGGGGTGCCCAGTCTGAACGAGCCTCCCAGGCCGGGAAGACAAGAATGAGGAGGAAGAGGCCGATGATGATCGAGGCGATAATGAATGGGTTGCTCCAGCCGCCATTGACCTTGCCGGCAAGGGTCAGTGGTAAGAGCACCATGGAAAGCGCAGCACTGAGAAGGAGAATGCCAACGACATCAAGATCCTTGGAGAGCTTGCAAAGGTATGCAATCGTTCTGTTTTCGGCTAGGTGGTTGTCGCGGCCGATATCATGGAGGCTAGAGCCTGGCTGTCCAAGACCGGGGAAGACATCTTCGTCGTCGCCATCAGAGGTCTTGGGGCGCGAGAGGCCGAGACAGCTTCGACTGCGCTGCTGGCGGAAAGAGCGTGACTGGTACGCACTGATGGCTAGAGAGCCTCCAAGAGGGAGGAATGCAATGGGCAGGAGAATGGCCCACATGGCATAACCCCAACGCCATGAGGAGGTGTTCAAGATCGCTGCAGCGATTGCGGGGCCGATCCAGATAGTGGCGAGGAAAGGCGTGTCAGGCAGACTGGAGAGGAGGGCGCGATGGCGAAGATCGGAGGTGTCGGCAACGAAAATTTGCTGCAGCACCTGCAGGCCTGTGATACCTGCCGAGTACATGATTTGCGCGGCTGCAAAGGTTTGCACGTTGCGCGACAGGGCCATCTGGATGTAACCGATGACACAGAGGATGACGGCACCGAGAAAGGCTTCGAAGCGGCCAAAGACGTCGGCCATCTTGGCCATTGGCGGCTTGACCACGGCATTGACGACGCCTTGAACGACATAAACTGTAGACAATAGCGAGTGATTCTGGAAGGAAGAGACGGCAAAGGCGGCGAGGGGTGCGGTGACCTGTGCCTCGAGAGAGGTGGTAAAGGCAACGAGGAGAAGACCGCAGTAGGCGATGGCTAGGCGGCGGTTCGAGCCGCTCAGGAAAGCGGTTTGGGGCGGCATCTCGTCGTCCAATCCGGTGTACAGGACCGGGTCGGGCTCGAGATCGGTGTCGGTGTCGTGGTCGAAATCGGGGTCGAAATGTGGTTTGTGCGACTCGGAAAATGAGGCGTTTCCGATGCTTCGAGTAATTGTAGTGATTCTGGCTTGCTGGTGGCCCTCCTCAGTAGAACTTATACGGCCAGTGCCTGTAGCAGCGTCATCAGGGCCTGCGTAGGCCACAGTGCGAGGGGCTAGAGGGCGCGGGCATGCGGGACTAGCGTCTGCACTAGAGTGGGCAACAGCAGCAATAGTGCCGTAGCTCCGAGGCCGGCTGGTTGACAATGTCGAAGAACTGTTGGAACGGGCGAGTAGAGGGCTGTTGCCGTTGTTTTCGCTTTCTGTGCTGTCGTCGTTATTTCTACTGTAGACGGTGCTACCTGGTGTGAGATCGGTCATATTGGAGCTGTCGGAGCCGACGTCGGCGTTAGCATGCCTCTGTGAGGCGTTTGTAAGTGTCGATGTACGTCGCAATGCAGAGACGAATGCAAGACCGTTGAATGAGATCGGCAGTGTAGAAATACGTCGAGAATATAGAAACAAAAGTGTTGAAACGATGGCAATGATCGAGAAAGTGGCAAGACTGTCTGGAAGCTGTCTTGCTGAGGCCAAGCTGCTTGGCTGGAGGTATGCGTGTCTGAGGGCCAGCCCGACTCGTGACAAGATGCAGCAGTCGATCGAATGTAGCGCGAGATGTCAAGTAGGTTTGAACTTGTCGAGCTGTCCAAGTGTCGAGTTGTTGAGGTATCAGAATGCCGATGCTGAGAGGGTGGAACAAGTCGTCAAGAGGCAACGGCGACAGAATCCTGAGTGTGTCCAAATAGAAAACGAAACAAAGAATAGAGCGAGACGAGGCGAAAGAAAAGGATTGGAAAGACAAGAAAAAATAAGGCAAACGACAAACTTGCTGAAACAAGACGGCAAGAAATGACAAGAGATGGCTCACATGCGCTCAGCTGGGCGTCTTCTCACGCGGTGGGACAAGGGTGGTGCACATCCCCTATGTGTACTTTGTATGTAGCATGCGAATAAATGGAGTGAGATATAAGATTTAATTTATTGGATCTGATTTGTCAAGGCAGCAGCAAGCGAGGCGAGCGGCATGGGGGTGCCTGGAGGAGGGGGGGAGGTGACAGAGTGTTGAGGGTCCTGCTGGTGACCAGGATTGGGGGTAAATGTTAATGTATCAGTCGTATCAAGGCCAGCTAAGATGTAGAGAGTGTCGGCGGGAGGAGACGAGTGAAGGCAAAGGCGGATAGTGAGAGCGAAGAGAATAGAATAGGAGAAGAAAAAGGCAGTGAAATGCAGTGAAAACGAAAGTGGAAGGCCTAAGATGAGGACGTAATACGGAAAGGAGTCAACAAAAGCAAAGAGGCGTGCCCAGGCAAATTAGGCAAGAGGCAGACCACAGCTCCTTCGAGTTGGGGTGTTAGAGGCGCCAGCAGCGTGGGCTGAAGACGCGAGTGAGGAAAGAGCAAGCGCAAACAGAACACGTCGTATGCTGATCAGTGCATAGGATTCACGGTGAGGATTGGACCACCCATAAGCAAGTTGAATTAACCCGTATTACTTACGAAGTATTACTCTGTAGATAGCAAGCATAGGAAAATACAGAGTACAGAACAGACGGCAGAACAGACGGCAGAACAGACGGCAGAAGAAGACAAGCTGGAAGAACAAGCATGCCGACCACACGGATCGCGCCTTCCCAAGCCGGACGGCAGTGAGAATACAGACTGTCCAACCAGAAACGTTCTTTACCTGCTTACGATGTCGATCGCGATCAGAACAAGAAGGACCGGGCTGGCAAGATGATACTGCATGCGCCTGCATAATTACGGAGCTCTGCGTTGGAGGTGAGTGGGAGTGAGGGTGAGGACGACAGCGAGGAAGAAAGTGAATGCTGGCATGGAGACCCGAGGTCTTCGAACTAAGTTTACACGACTAGAAACAGGAATAAAGAGCGGAAGAGTGCGTGCAGTTGTATTTCTACTTGGATCCTCTGTTTTAATTGCATCCAAATGTTGTCTTATTGACATTTACTAAACACTGAATATTCATCAATAAAGCGATTGTATCTTTTGTTGCCAGTGACAGAGGAGTCATACGGCTGCAGGCTGATGCATATGCTATGCTAGCGATCGGGAATATGCTGGGTTGCCTGCCCTGATACAGGACATGCAGACAGGCCTTGATGCACAGACAGGTGGCCTCTGCACGTATTACGGAAGTAAAACGGGAGGGAAGGAGCGAACCCAAAGTCCATCGCCTGCCCCATACAAAGTACGACCCCAGTTTTGATTGTGAGGGACGGAGCAAAGACGAATACAGCAGGCACCGGGCCTGGTCTGGTCAGATAATATTATCAATAGCCCTGAAGAACAGCGAGATCCAACTCCGGTCGAGTATTCATTCCTTTTTGAACATCCCAAGAAATCTGAACTGAATAAACATTCTGTAGCCCCGTAGTCTTGCTTGGCTCGTCTAGCCGCTGCTGCCCGAGCGATCCCGTCGGCAACATGCAGGACTATTGAACAACAGTGTACAGAGTAGATAAACATATGGTACTCTCTCTGTGGACGATGCTCGCTATAATTAAAGTAGAGATTTATCGAAGCCACTTAATTATGAATTACTCAATAGAAAAAGTGAACAAATTGGGCTGCCACACGACCTATCACTTTTCACCGTACACTTCTCACAGTGACTCGTATCAGTGGCCGAAACGAAATAGGACCCAGATTTCTAGACCCTCGTGTAAAAAGAAGAAAAAGAAGAGAACGGCACAGCACGCAACATTCCTAGCGAGAGAGAAACGTCCCGGCTCCCAGTACCCTGAAGACAGCGCGACAAAGCTTGGAGTGTTTAAAATGGGACCCACAACGGAGAGGACCGCAGCTCTTTCCACTATTGTGGCACATAGGCAGTGGGCCGCGAATAGCCTGTGTTACACAGTGTGTTGAAAGACCCGCTTTTACACTAACAACCGAATGTAATTGGCCAGAGATGATCTGATAAAAATGATAATCTTCTCAAAGTCTTCCGCACTGTGGCAGACGGTGCCGTCTTCTTGGCACTTTGCTTTCTTTGTGTGTTGACGGTTAAGCAAGAGCTGTTCCGCGTATTGAGATGTATTTTTCTCTCTAATGCCCAGCATAGACACGGATTTCCAGCGCTGCGAGAGTCATTTGCCCATGTTCACACCGCCCAAAGCCATGCTCCTGCTCAACATAAGACATGACCGGCAGCAAGCATGGCAAGGGCAGACTAGACAGAGACGACAGAGACAGCAGGTAGAAAAACAGAAACTCAACAGGAATTCGATGAACCGTCACCACTGCTGCAGAGTTGCAAGTGAGACAAAGTACAGAGTAGAGTGTGGAAGGGTCCGCTAGAAATAGAAATAGCGCATGGGGGAAGATATACCCGATATGGAAGGAGGGAATGAAGGGAGGGAGCACTGGATACAGAGTAGATCGAGCTGTTCCTTGGACTTTTTCTCGCCTGTTTGCCTGTTTGCCTGTCATTGTAACTCTCCACATGTAAGCTAACTCGCACTGTCTGCTGCCTTGTATGTCTCGGCGAGGCGGTGATGGTCTACAAAGCACATAGAGTTGTAAAAAAAAGTGGTGGGTAGAAATTACGTGTGTGTAGTCGACGAGATCACTCAAATACCTATGCAAAGGCAAAGATGTATAGACGGGATGTAGAACAAAAACGGTATGTCATTGATGGGTAGAAAAAGAATCAAAGTAGATAGGCAGCCAAAAAAACAAAACTAGATACAAAGGCAAAGCTGTGGGATATCCTCAATATGGGCCTCGGCCTCATTTTTCTTCCACCGGGTAGTCTCGAGGCCAAGTCGACAGGTGCCCTGTGCTGTCCTCGACCTCGCGCGCCAAAACCATAGACAGTAATATGTAGACAGAATTACAGAACAACAGAACAAAAGCCATAAGATGTGAATCGTAAGTAAATGTAAACGGCAAAATATAATAAAAAACGCTACCCTCGAAGGGTTATATATGAACACACTGGGTATGACATCAGCATCATGCCTCTTCCATGATACCGCCCTCGCCGCCGCCCTCCTCGCGCCACTCGCGGCTCTTCTCCGTCAGCTTCTTGACACCAGCCACCCGCGCTGCCCACAGGCTCTCAATCGGCGACCGGAAGGTAAATGCCCGCTGTGAGCTGATCACCCCAATTGCTTGAAGCACGGCCTTGCGGCTGTCGCGGCCAAACACTGCCGGGTGGTTGATCCACTCCAGGCTGGCCTCCAGCTCATTGTCCAGCGCCGCAACCGTTTTAGCGTCGATGCCCGCTGTGTTGCCCATCGCCACGCCCAACGCGTCATTCGATCGTGACCGTGGCAGCATAGCATTGGAGAGAGGGAACCCGGCCGCCGCCGCCACTACCGATGCAGCAGATGCTGTTGGCGACGGTGAGTGCTTGCGCTCGGGTGTGCCAATCTGCATGATAGGCGATCCGTCTCCACCGGGGTGTGGTGTTGAAGGGTTGGAGTGGCCCTTTCCATTAGGCATTGGCGGCACAGGCGGCAGACCACCCTTACCAAGTCCCTTGAGAATGGACCGCGTCTCGTTCAGCAGGGTGTGCGCGCGCTCGTGCTGGCCGCGGCTCACAAGAGTCAATGCCCGCGTCAGCATATCTGATGTCAACAGCTCCATCCGGCGCTGCACAATACTCGGGTGTGGCGGGATAGGAGGGGTGTTTTGCCACGACCGCGACTTGTGCTGGCTCGTTCCGGGCAGCATCGTAATCGCCAATAATGATGGCCGTGGCATCTGAACAACGCTGCCATCCCGAAGAATATCTCCCCAGCTGAGATCCGCCTGGATCAGAGGCACCTCCTCGACCGACACTGCGCGGGGCTCATCCTGATCCACGGGTCCTCCAAGCGCCTCCAGGCCCGACACAATTGTCTCCCATGCATCCTGTGGCAGCTGCTCCTGTGACGCATTGTCTGGCAGAATGACAAGCTGTACCAGAATATCTCGCTTGTCACCGAACCGCAGATCGCCCAGCAGTGCTTCGGCGTCGCGGCCAGTCGCACGCTTGGTGATCTGAAGAGCGCCACTGATCTTATGGAACTTCGCGGGAGACCCTTCGGGCAGCTTGAGCTTGAGCCTCACGTTTTGGTGCGACAGTGTCTGCATAGCACCCAGACAGCCAGCCAGGCACTCCCGCAGCATCATCCAGTCCTTGACGTATGTGTATGATGCCTTTGTCCGTGTTGACAGCTCAATCATCGTGTCGGGCTTGTGTGTCATCCCCAGACCGAACGAATGGATTGTAATCTTGGCCGCCTCAGCCCGTGACACCACAAAGTCAACGCTATCCGCGTCTGAAGTTGACGCGTCGCTGATCAAAAGGATTGTGGCAATGGGGTTGTTGTATTTTCTCTGCATAAGCAGATCCATCGCCACATTGGCACCCTCCACTACGTCGGCCCGGTGGCTCTTCTGGCCCACAGGCTTGATAGAGCCCAGGACACCGCTCCAGCCAGGCCATGACTTGGTAGTCATGCCCACAAGTGGCACACCACCACCGCCGGAGCCAAATGTCACCAGGCCCATGCGGTCGCGCTCGCCCAGTGTGTGAACCATAAAACGCAGTGCGTCACGCACAAGGTTGATCTTGACGCCCTGCATCGACGACGAGATGGGAACGACCACAACGACATCTATCGGGACATGCACCGACGCAAACGGCGATGGCATATTGGTCGGGCTCTTGTTGTAGTTGGTGTATTCTGTCGGCGCTGTTGTGACAGACTTGTTACCGCCAAAAGATGATGCAACAGAACCCACGCGGTGCTGACGGCCGCTTCCGGGCGTCCGCTGCCAGTCGTCTTCATCGGCTTCGGAAAATTCACCACGGTCGTAGTTAGGACTGCGGACAGGCGAGTTGTCAATGGCGTAGAGATCAAGCAGGGCCTGCTGCCACAGCTTGAGCTGGTTCCGGTTGTCAAACCGAAGATGGAACTGGGGCAGCTCATTCACAGACAAGTTCAGTGTCAAAACGTTCTCGTCCACTGAGCCTGTCTCGGAGACTTCATTCAAGTGCTTCTTGATCAGGATCGAGCCCTTCAACGTACAGCGCGTCTTGCGGATTGACGAGTTATTGATGCGGCCATTGCTGCCACCGTTGGGGTCCTCCCACGGCTGTTGTTGTGATGCAGGTGTGGAACTACCTGCTGCCTTCTTCTCCTTGACGCAGATGAGCATCTCCGCAAAGAGGAAACACTCCAACTCCTGCCATGAAGCCTTGTCCTTGCCAACGCGCAGAGTGCCGTACAGACGAAGCTTTCCGAACCGACTGAAGTCAAGTCCGTGCCAGTTGTCGACACGGCTGCGAAGATTTTCTGTCATCAGCTCCAGGACCTCTGGTGATTCGTACGGAATAAAACGGGGTGGTGGCGCCCGCATAGGAGACGTTTGGCGGCCAAAAGTATCTTCGCCGTTCGAGCCGTTTGTGTGAGGCATCTGGGGGGTTGCAGGTGCTCCGACTTGCAGGTCGTCTGGGTCGGCACGCCATTTGCAGTCGGGAACCTCGATAGTCACAAGGCATGTGAGAGTCTGCTGCTGCCGTGACCGAGTAATGGTGGGAAATTCAGAGCGCACTGTGACGGTCGGTGCAGGTATCGGGTTGCGAGCTAATAACCGCGGGCTGCTGACGGTCGTCTCCATAGCTTGCACGTCGTAATCATGTGCACGCCGGGGACCATCGCTGCGAGTTGTCTCGGGATAGCCTCCTGAAGAAGGTGCGCCGGTTGCCTCGCTGTCATTGCGCGCATGCCTTGAAGGGGTGGCTTGGTAGCGATCCTGAGATGGCTCACGTTCGCGGTAGCTAGCTCTGGTCACAGAGCTATCACGCGGGTTGCCATTGGTGTGATGACCATTGCCCCGGCCACCACTCCCTGTGCTGGCGCCACTTGGCCGAGGGTTGGATCCCCGGCTCGGAGGGCGAACCGACTGCTCATCCCAATTTGCTGGTGTTGGTGTAGCTGCTCCCATAGAACGGTTATCGGCGACAGAAACTGACCGAACCAGGTTGGTGATTTTTTCTAGGGCGAGTTAGCAGTCTAGTAGTAATGGTAGTGGGCATTGATGATGGAACTAACCAATGTCAAGGACATTGCCACCCCGACTTGTGTCGAGATGAAGAGGGGCATTGCATGTTGGGCAGTATTGTGACTCAAATTCACGGATGAACTCGTAAAAGCATGCCTCGTGGGACACATGTGTGCAGGAGAATTGGAGGATGCGCTCGCCGCGAAGGGTGTGCTCAAGAGGCTCTTCGCAAACGGCGCAGACACTACCGACAAACGTGCGTTCCCGCCGGGAACGTGTCCGGTCTGACGACATGTTGGTGTGTTGTGTTACTGCTGTAGAATGGGATGTGATGGTTGGGGTCGAAGTTGACGACCGATATGATGGCGCACCGAGTGTGCGACCCGAGATAGAAGAGTCTGATAAAAAATTAGCAATTATTTTCAATATGGGCATATGCGAGTAGTCAGATCAGTCAAGACATGGCAATGAAAATGCAACCAGGCGCAAGATGAGCAGCAGAAGCAGTAAATGACTGAATTCGCAGATGTGGCACATGTGAGAGAAAAGGATATGATAAGAAGATGTCGCCTTACTCTTCTCTGGATATGTCGATGTCGTGGTGTAAGAGTTCATCGACCTTTCACCGCTCGAGTAGATAGGCCGGCGATCAAGATCGCCTCGCCAACTCGGGTTTTGATATGGCCGGGGTGAGTTTGTAGGACTGATGATGCCCAGATCGTGCAGGGCTGCCGGTGAAATCTGATGCTGTTGTCTTGGGTGTTTATCCTTGGATGACCTGTCTAGCCTGTGTGATCGAAAAAACATGGCCGAAAGTTGCGGACGAAAGTGAAGAAAAAGATCGGGCGAGTTGATAGAGCTATCCACGCAAGTTGATATTTGGCGGATAAGATAGTCAGGCAATCCAATGCGCGAGGCGGAAATGAAGGTTGAGATTTGATTAATTCGATTGCGTTGGCGTGCTGGTTCGATACACGCGCGTTGCTTTTGCTGATGCTTCTGCTGCTCTCGTATTGAATTATGGTGGAAGGGGCATGGAGTAAAAAAAATCAAGGGTTGTAATGTTGTTGCAAGAGAAAAACCTCACCGTTGGGGTTTCTGGGAGATCCAGGACTAAAGAGTCCTCTTAAGCCACGGTTCCGGTCCGAAAGGGCGTGTGCTTTTTTTGTTCGATTATGCTCTGGTTTGCATCCCCAGGCAGGGGGGGGGGGTATCCTAAGTTGGAGGTATGTGCGCACACCCGAGGCGACTTTATGCGTGGGCTGGACTAATACCACAACACAAGGTAGAATCCCACCGTATGGCAAACCACCAGGGGCCAGATAGTTTAGGATTCTGATTTCGGGGCGTCTGTTGAGCTGTAGAACAGTCAGTAATGATTTCTTCTTCGGTAACTTTTACTGTCTGACTTTGGCAGTGGAGGCTGGTGAATAATAACCACCCCCCATGGTAGATGAAGGGAAGTTGGATGAAAAAGAAAGCAAAAAAGAAAGCAGAAGGATCCACTGCCACACGCGAGAAACAACAGCGCTTGCCGTGTATTTTGCGAGCTGCCAGCAGGAAAACGAGGGGGTCTTCCAGGCGCCAAAGAGAAATATATCGAAGCCACAACTAATTGGTGAGTTGCCGTGCAAGGCTTGTTTCAAAACATCGGTGACGGGAAAGCTATGCCGGACGAGTAGATAACAAGCCACCAGACTTTGGCAAAGCACGAGATAGGAAAAAGCAAATCTGGCACAGCAATGGGGTGGGCGTGTCGATCATAACCAGGGTGATGTCTGTTGGTGGATGAATCCTTTATTTGGAGAGATGACTCCATGGGCTTAGATGTTTGAGGCGCGTCCATATGAATGAGCCGGTTAATTGTCGACGTGTCGAAGCGCATTGATGCCGGCGAAGTTGACAGTGGTCCTGGGATCCGGGAAGGAAATCTAATGGTGCATATTCTGGTGATTTGGGGGCAGCGGTAGTCGGTATGGGGCGAAGCAAATTAGAAGATTCCAATAATCGTAGGGCGTCCGGGACGGCAGCAGGTGTCCGTGTTGGTGCAGATATGTGGTCGTGCGCACATGGGAACGAGTATGTGCGCCTGCGCTTACAGAAGCAGGGTGAGAAGACGGGCCGTTTCGACGCAGTCCGCCGAAGCGGGACAGGGCAGGTGGCAGAGGCGGCAGGGTTTTGTGCAAGCAAGCATAAAGGAATGCGTGACAATACAATATCAAGGGCAAAAATAGGTACAGAAACAAGCGAGAAGATATTGAAAACAAGAGGCTGGTACGGGAAACGGTGCATTGGTGGGCGAGCGGCGCAGCAGGGCAGTGTTTACAAACCTTGTGAAAGCCAAACGTGCAACGATTGAGCTTATAGCAAACGCGCAAAGCAAAGCGCCGAGCAGGAGATGATGTCTGAGGTTGGGTCTGGGTCTGAATCGGATGCTGTCTGTCGTCTGATGTAGGCGGAGAAAAGAAAGGGAGCGCGAGACAAGAGGGGCGGTGTCTTGGAGCGAAGATTGGCGCGGCGAGAAACAGTTTGGGGTTGCGTATGCCGGTATGCACAATCCGGAGAGGTAGGGGATGCGGTCGTGAGGTGGGACAAGAACGACGATGACCACGGAGAAAATGATGAAGCGAGAGAGAGAGAGAGTTGAGCTTGCGAGAAGCACGGAGGAGAGAGGAGAAAACTGGCTGGCAGACAGTGGCACAGCAGGCAATCAATAGATAGCAATGGACTAGGAAATAGGGAATAAGGAGAAGGGAAAGGGGAAAAAGCACAAAGAGCTATGGGAAAGCGAGATGAGAGTACGAAGTACGGGAGGAGTCTGAAGACGAGAAGAGCGGCGGCCGACCACTTCACGGAGGAGAGCGAGCTAGAGTCGAGTTGACAAAGTGACAAGGTACAAAGCGATAAAATGGTAAAAAGAGCAGCGGAGGCAAAATGGGCTATTGGAGGAGAGGCGGCAGGTGAAGCAAGGAGCCAGGGCCAGGGAAGAAAGAGCAAGGGATCCCAAGAGGGAAGAAAGGAAGGAGAAGAGGAAGAAGGAAACGGGGGCAGGAGATTGGTCAATGGCGTAGAATCCCGTAATGTGCTAGGTCGCAACGTGGGCCCTGGTGTTAAAAGGGCACCAGCAAGACTTTTGGCGTGTTTTGGCACCGGCGGCCGTTGAGCTGGGAAGATGGAAGGCACAAAGACGGACGGTCGGTTGCACTTCCCCCTGGATAGCTTGAAGTTGGCATTGGCAAGCTGCGCTAGAACAGGCACGAACCTTTTAGCGCATAAGCGATGTCAGGCAAGAACAGATAGTCGGTGCTAGAGGCAGGAGCGATGGCACAGGTGATTACAGAGGGAAAGAAGCAAACCATGGCCCCCAATGAAAGGCACGATGCAGCAGATGCCACGAGGGCTTATGCGCCAGAAAAAGGAAGGACGAATATCGGGTGACGGGAAGGTGCGATGCAGTGACTACAAGTAATGCCCGTAATACATCAAATCCTGATGAAGCACAACGACCAAGCAACAAGGTCAAGTTGAAAGCCAAGCATCAAACGACATCTCGACGGCCAGCAAAAAGCATCACCGTTGTCGGCCAGTCCGATCCATCCTACAAGCTACTGCACTTTACTGCAACCGTCTCGACCAGATGCACTCCGGCTTCGTTCCATCTGTAGTCTCTATGAATCCGGTTTATGGTCTGCACCAGCGCAAGCTACTGCGCGCTTGTGACAGCAGAATCGGTTTCTCTGCTGCTTAAAGGGTTCTTTTTCTACGTGGTTTACAAGACGGTTGCGACAATACGACGTCGTTTAATATGCAAGCCGGAGCGTCTGCTGTCAGACCAGATGGCGGGCCAACTGCCAGATACCGTGCACTTGATAGTCACAACTCACCCGCACGTGCTCGTAGATATCATGATGAGCAGGATGCATCTGGGATGTATAATGTAGTTGAAAATAGTTTGAAAAGGCAGTATCAGACGGACGGCGCAAGCTGAAGCTCTGGATGGATATGAGATGCTGAGATTCATCTCCCTCGTTTCAATTCTTATTGATATTGATTTTGATAATTCAGTCATAACTAGGATATTTGATTTCTACTCCGTATATTATGTACTCAGTAGTGGCACCGCAATGGAGGCCGTTTGGCTTTCTTTGCAAAGCCTGGGTTGAAAAAGACCCCTGGCAAGAATTGGTTCCCCTGGCCGTC
This sequence comes from Ophiostoma tasmaniense, assembly GCA_022392925.1. Taxonomy (NCBI): domain Eukaryota; kingdom Fungi; phylum Ascomycota; class Sordariomycetes; order Ophiostomatales; family Ophiostomataceae; genus Ophiostoma; species Ophiostoma tasmaniense. The sequence goes on along the minus strand of JAKRGK010000001.1, from coordinate 90,841 downwards.
TTCTCACCCCCTTTCTCCCCTTCACCCCACTATGCCTGCCCATAGTCCACAGTCATAGGAAAGTCTGCATTCGCCCATCTCTGACCCCTGCAGGTACACCGAGACTATATTTTACTTCATACAGTATTGGCTACCACTTGTTGCTTTGAGGTTTTCATTAGCCATCTGAGTGCGAGAATTCGAGCAAGTACGCATTTGCGGAGTGTATTGTTGTACAGAGAGGAACTGATGTGCAATTCGCTCATCCATTACGAAATCATCTGTACATCGTCTGTATGTAGGGTATAAGACGCAAACCTCAAAATCGGAGCGTCCCAAGTATGTTGCTCAGTAGTACTCATCATCACGGCCCTTTCCATAATAAAACGGACGGGCTCGCGCAAGCCATGCAAGCCACCGTTCGTGCATAGCTAGAGCATCTTATCTTCCGACCGTATGCAGGCGGCGCGGGGTGATTCCGTTTATGGGATGGCCACGGTATCAATATTAGTATCTGCTTGCACAATCGAAGATACAGGTCAAAAAATACATCATAATTCCCAAGTCAGGTCAGACAAGCTAGGTCAGACAAGTGACTGCCGGCAAGCCTGGTGTAACTAGATTTACAAACCACTATGTAGACTTACACGAACTAAAGAAACACATGCCGTGAAACAAGGCACTTGTAAGTGAGCAATGCTGTCACATGTTCAAAGTCAATCACCACAAAAAAGCAAAGAAAAGCCGCAGAAAAACTCAAAATCGACCAGGGCACGATGAAAGAACGTCAAAGAACGGGAGCTAAAGATGGGATAAACAAGTACGGAGAACAATAAATGTGTGTGGAGAGGCTCGCTGTCAATCTTTCTCCATAAGCTGCACCATTCCCAATTCTATTTCTAACAGCGAGACTAGCAATGTATCCAGGGGGACTAATGCATGGCCATACTGTTGCATCTTCCATATCGTTGCCAATTGCTGGAGATGGCTTCGATGTTGTGGCCGGCTAGATGAGAAGGAATGATGTGTCGCAATTTGAACCAACCGTGCCACATGCTGGCTTGTTAGCTGCGGAGGAGGATGCAAAACACCTCACGAGAATATCTATTTCAATACAAAGTAAACTCTCAACTCAGTACAGAGCACGCATCAGACCAGCCTGAATAATCTTCCGTCAGGAGCATTATGCACAGCAAGACGTGTCGATCCTAGGTGGAAACGCCCCTCTAACATGCTCCGTTGTACTGCAGGCCAGGGCACGAACAGGGCAAATGGGCAAACGCACGTTGGTGGCTCTTGAAAATCCCTTCCCGAGATGGAAAGATGGCTCAATATCTTACTCAGTGCAGAGTGAAGGGCCAGAGGACCATTCAAACGACTGCGTAATGCTCCATGCTGTTATGTCTCTGCTTCTTTGCTTCCCTTGTGAATATATATTGCCTTGATAAATGGCTGGTGGGCTTTGGTCACATCGTCGCTTGGCCATACTGCAAAATACCTTCAGCTTGTCCAAGAACATATATACGTACCCCATCAGTGTTTATTACTGTGGGCGAGCTGTGGTCTCTTCCGGGCATGCTCATAAGTGTCGCCATGTTGGACCGTCAGTCATCGGAGTACCCGCTGCCACGAGGATAACGGATACCGAGACGGATAGACATAATCCAGTTTGCGAGCCTAGGGAACAGGCGAAACGTGTACTTCCCACCACTATGATTGAGTGCAAGGAACAGGATACTACGAAGAGCAAGCCAGCGGCAGCCTGTCAATTTGTTGATGCTTCGTTGAATCTGAATTTTAGGAAAGCTAATGCATCGTATGCCATAACCGTGCTCGCTCTCGCTAGTAAGAGTGAGTATGCATACAGCTAACATGGGTTATGCTGAGGAATACCACGTATCTCAATCATATGTAAAGATGAAAAGACAAAGGCCTGACTTCAGGCTTGACTACGAGCGGCCAAGTATCCGGTCATGCAATTACACAGTACTCGTTCTCGTCTAGTGCATACTCAGGATACTCAGTACTTTGTATTGACGGCTTGCTTCCCAGTCGAGAAAGGAACCGTACTCGTAATATTCCAGATGACAGGCGAGTCCAAGGACAGGGGAGTGATGCATGTAAAATTGCACTGAAATCTACGGCTTACAAGTATCTTACTGATTCCCTCTTTGGCCGCATGCATGGACAGCTCCGTCCGCCGCACCCGTTTACCTCCGCTAAGAGAAATGACATTGCTGATATCTTCACTTCTTCATGGAGATGTTTATATTGCCACGGATATGAAGTCGGTTTGAAGAAAGTACATATCTGTAAATGGCTTTTAATTAAAATAAAATAGAGCAAGCCACGAGCTTGCCATGCGGTCTCCCTGCCTGCCCCCTTTCCCCTCTCACCTAGAGCATCTCCATATTTCCTCTTATTATCTCACAATTTCACCACCTGTGTCCCCTCTTTCAGTGGTGACAAGATCACCCTCAATAATATTTCCACAATGTCTCACGCTATGGTAGTCTCGATCTCGCTCAGGCTTGGGCTTGTCTCTCTTCTACAGCACTAGCCAACTCGGATCTCTTTTTTAAAACTTGCCTGTCCAGTTACAAAGTATATCTACTCCATGCAGAGTAAGTGCCTGATGCAAGCTGTGCTGCATGAACTATCGCTGGCCAAGAACCCTGGTCCAGCATCGTGGCCACAAGGTCTCCGTATCATATTTTACATTAGGTGCAAGGAGACGCGAGAATATGTGAGGAGCAAAGAAAATTGAGAGGAAACGAGATTCCAGGGGTGCTAGCGAAATGACCGTTCAAGCCCAAAGCTTCCACCAAGTTCTTTTTGTCTTCGCTTCCTCTTCCTTTTCTCCTTCTTTTTCTTCTATTCTCCCCTTCTCAGTTTGACCAGGCCCTTCTCAGGTGCACTAAACAAATAACGTCCGAGCGTGCATTAACAGGTCAAACGTCGGCCAATCCCCGTCAACTGCGCTCACAGTGAGCTCTGTTGGGAATAGTTCCTCGAGTAGGTACCGTGCAATTATCTATCTTGCTTTGAAAGGTGCATAAAGTTCTTCATGTACTGAGCATACCAACGAAAGAAGATGTACACATTGCGATGAATCTGATCTTTATCTCACCAGAACACAAGAGATGACCGAGCTCTGAAAACACGGGTTGTGGAAAAAGGAGGCCATGATTTATTACACTCGGAAGAAAACCAGCCGGCTGAACAGGCAGCTGGAAGTAGAAGAACCTCAGAGACAAAGAAATGCGAGATACAACTAATGGGCACTACCTAGCACTACCCAAGCACCCGTCATTTGGCCAGTCTTGGGACCGAGAGAAGGTAGACAGGAAGAAAGCCAATCGTCAAAAGACCGGACGAAAAAATGGCCCGAAAAGTTTAGTACATCGAAGCCTACTTTTGCACTTACTTGTACAAGAGGTCAAAGCAAAACAACCAAACTCGATGAGGTGACAATACTCTATTCAGAGGGCAAGATACTCCGGCCATTGGCATTTACTCTGTGCCGATCCCTGCCGCATCGATCGACTGCGACGATGGCTCTTCTCTTCCTTTGAGGATGCAATTCTCAAAATAAAACGGAAATTTTTCGCAAGGCGAGTGACGTGAGGTGTCCGGCAGCATGCAGGGGCAGAGGGGTGGTCGTACTTGTAGATGTGCTCTTTTTGTTCTTCTTTTGCAGCTTGTCTCTCTTGTAATCCTTGCAAGAACTATGGCTCCATGTTTCTAGCTTTTCTGTAGCTTGCAAGCTCAAGCTCACTGACATCTGCATATCACCATGCATGTCTCAGACGTATGTGTCCTGACAGTCGACGCCCTATTGACCGCTCTTGTGCTACTTGAACTCGAAAGGTCAAACTGAATCATCTTCACCACGTCATTGTTCGCATGTCTTATCTCAGGCGAAGGTATGTTCCGCATCTTGCAAAAGGATATATGTAAAGAAAAGAAAGCATACAAGCGCACAGCTCAGCCCATATGCTGTCTCTCCCAACAAGACCAACAGCAAGCCAAGCTGTAATTATTCAGAAACACCACTCCAGGGTGCCTTCAGTAACCCCTGATGACCTGAACTTCAGTGGACAGAACCGCTTCTTAGAATGGGTCACCGGAGGATTAAGTAGAGGAAACTGAAGAACAACTGTGGCCAGACGGGTTACCATAAGGCTAGGAAACCCAGCAAACCTGGTAGGCGGTACACTACGGAACATTTCTGAAGCACTGGGCGGATGTCGCAGGCGCAGCGTTCGCTGTGAATAGCGTATTACACGCCAATATGACAGGTGAAGACTTGCATATCAATGTTCTGTACCGCGTGGGCGTATTCCAGTCACAATGTCATGTGCTCGAGCCTCTTTGAATCACCCAAAAGACATCATGACAAGCCAGTGAAAAAGCAATCTATGGAGCACTGCATGCATCTACCGAATAGTGGCGGTGTGAATTGTGGTCACTTGACAACTTACAAGCCGAGCATACGACGTCGAAACGCCACAAAACGCTCTCGCTTGTCATCACCAAACTTGAAACAAGGTAGGCATCGCCAGGAAAATAGCATGGCTCTTGGGCTGACATCGGACATTGCCCACTCGATCATGTACTATGTATGAGAGACTTCGAGAAAGCCATGCCGCAGAGGAGACAAACACACGCCGCCGACTGTCACAATCAGGTCGAAACAAATGGCTGCCCCGTATGCAATCCTCAATGCTTCAATGCATCCTAGCATGCTGATCACTGCCTTTCAGAGACTCACGCTGCACCACTGCAATACTGCATTACTGCGTCCTATCACCGTAGTACTGCATCCATGTAAGTTGGCTTGTGAAAGTCAATGGACGTCGTCCGACGTACGTATTTGGCCCAATCTGGTTTCAGTGCTAGCCATGCGTCTCCTGTCAACTTGACTCTTGTTTCTCATAAACTCTGTAGAAACTTGAAGCTCTGCTCTGTCGTTTCCTACGCACAAGACATGTGGAACCCGGTATGATTTGTGCAGCCTTGCAGTACTGAATTGTGCAGGCAATCGTCTTCATCGTACTTCGTAGATCGGCTCCAGCAACTACTATCGGACCCCGTTTTATCAATAACTCGAAATACTGAAGTGCTCCGTCCGGTCCACCCTGGAGACCCTTTACCTCCTGCATGCAGACACGGAAAGTACCATCCATGCATGCAGTGTTGCACTCAAAATGGAATCTCATCAGAATCTGTGTTGAATGTTTTCCTCTGTGAGTTTCGTGTTTGTTTTTTTGTTTGTTGTTATTTCAGTAGAGTTCGTACGAGCACTCCTGTCGTTATTGCTTCCACTTCGTATTGTGTTTTTCAACACCTAGTTGAGTGGTCAAGACGAACGTCGAAAATTAGGTAATATGACGGCCCTGAAAAGGAAGGAGACGGGCCGGGCCTATCAAAAACGTGTCGAATGCATTCGGGGAGAAAGAGCGACCAGAGATTGGAGCTGCCAGGGAAGGCGCAACTCGTATCTTCAAAGACGTGAAAGAGTTAGAGCGCCACCGAGACTAGATGATACGACATAAATAATACTATCACACCCCAATCGACAGACTGCGCGGGAACTCAGTCCTCTTTCTGTGGGTTGCATCTAGCGAGTGCGACACGTTTGCGAAACCCGATGGTTCTAATGAACAACAGGGTTGTAGGCAACTGTGGCGAGCTGTCAGACTCGTGGAGTCAGAGTCTGGTTGCCCTGAACTCCTCCGGAGGCGAGCCAAGCAGCTTCTGAGTATGGAACAAGTACAAGTGCCACGGAAGGAAGGGAAAGGATTGTGCTGTTCGCTATGGCCGATTGGTATTGCAATTATTTGAAATGATAAACTAGCTACAAATACTTACACTGTCGTTTACGCCGACGGAATCAGCAATGCCAGCAAACGGCGCGAGACATCGAGTCCAAAATCATAAACTCGGGGCTGCATAAAGCGGCACATATCCCGGAGGCTTGGGCGCGATGTCCATCCCAACTGCCCAGCCAGTTCGCAGCGTCCCGTGTGGCGGCGGAACCCATCCGGTCGGGTGCTTATGCCTAACAATAGTACACTGGATTGGGCTTATTGGCGGCAAGCTTTAAAAACGGTGTAAGCAGTGGAAACAGGAAGTTACAAGACATGCAGGCAGGCTATATATTATCATATATTCAGCTCTTCAGCCGGTCTTTCTTCGTCCTTCCGGGGCACATTTTGGCTATTGTTTTTTACTGATAGACGCATATATGTATGCATGCACGGTACTATCGGGCAATACATTTGGTTAATACTCTATGTGTTAGCCTCGTATCCTGTTGTTTTCATTGTGATGGTCATATTGAGACTGTTGGGGTGTTGACGTGTCTATAAGGTGTGTCCCTCATCTGCAAGTATGTCTGTATGTCTCACTACAAGAACCTCGCTTAGAACTCTGTATCCTTATGACTTGATCACCATCAATGTGGAAACATTTTCCATCTACTTTGCTGTGAACGAGAACTAGATCGAGATACCTACGCCCCCTGCTCATATCTCGCTACATCCTACCAGCACATCCTGCAACGTTGCTCACCCTAGACTTAGTATACACTTGTAGAAATCGTCTGAGAGATCTGAACGGTTATCTTCAAGAGTTGAGAGGTATGCATGCATTGTATTATGCAGGGGAAGGCATGCATATGTGCGAAAAGACTGCACTACTCTCGTGCATGCACTCTTCAGTTTGAGGAGCTTGCATCTATATCTACTATATTAGAACATATCGCATATCATAAATCAAGTGCACACACATCATGAGAATGAGATTAAGCTTCACTTAGATACCCCCCACATTGACCTTCATCACGATGTGGGTGGTATCGCTGGCTACTCCCGCAGAGCCAAAGCGCACTTTGACACATGCCTATACCGACTGCGCCGTATGCGCCGTATGCGCCGTGTTGTATAGTGCGATCCGGTCGGTGCTGGCTCCGGCCTCCTGCTTCTTGCCTCTAGCATCTTGTCTGTTACCTATTGTTCGGATCTTTAGAACAATCCTTCTCGCAAGCGGCATCCATGCATATTAATGCATGGCCCAGGAGAGTTACCTCCGTATACACTGTAGCACCCTTAGACTGTACACTAAGCTACATAACGAGCTTTCGTTGCAGATGATACCGCACGGTCTTTGTCGGTATGTTGCCTCGCTGCAACCTGGTGTGGTAAAACTCCGTCATGGTTTTCATGGGTCGATAGAGAAGGCCGGGCAATTTGGGTAACCAACGGTGAGGATGAATTCCCATTAGTACCAATGGTGAAGAAAAATTGGAAGAAGAAAGAAGAAGAAAAGAGTCAGTAACTTGAAATGATATATGGATGACAAGATAGGCAGCTGGACAGTGTATTAGACAAGGCAAGCGGTCCAGATGCTTCCTCGTTATCCTCCGCTAGGCACCATCGCACGTTGAAGAAAACTTACGACAAGACTGTTGTATGGAGCATCAGAGCTCACCTCACCCATCAAATCGGGGCATAATAACGTCTTGGCAAGAAGTAATAACAGTTTTATCCGTATTGCAATCTTTCAGGGTAATGAATAAAGTGAGAGGGTAATAACACAATATTGACAGTTTTAGATAAGCTGGTCTCTGCAAACCCTGCTCTATATTTGCCTGCCACTTGCTCGAACCCAAACGGTCAACTCTGCGGACCCTGTAGTCAGCAGCTGTCGTCTCTTAAGCGATGCGATGCGACACACTGGGTGACAAGGTATAAGAGAAACCCTGTTAGCAAGCGGAAGAAAGGAACGAAACCAGAGGGTGGCCAGCCCCTTGGGCCGGTAAAACTACGAAGTAGTAATTTTCATACAGAGTACTCTGTAGTCCAGAGAGTAGAGAAGACATCTCAGCATATCAGAGATGCCGATATATTTTCTACTCTCAGACGGCTGCGAGCCACTGGCTACAACGTCTGTTGACTGTGCTGTATAAATACAACGAGATTCTACAAAAACCAGCGGGCAAATACTACGCCTCGCCAGGTATCAAGTACATCGTACACAATTGTTTTCTGTGAGTACGAGATAGCATACGACACTGTTGATGGAGAAGAGACTGCATGCATGAAGCCGGTACTTGGCTATGGGATACGCATCGAAACAAATAACCCCTGGCCGTTCTATCTGTTGGTTTCATGATCGGCTCAGCGTTGTTTGACAGACGGCAGCATTCTTGCCGCTGGTTTACCAGACATATTTGCTACAGTGTACTGAGCAGTTGGCACATGGAACAGAAACACGGATCCCTCAATGACGCTCCGATGATGACAGTGCCTCTGTGTGGCTGAGCAGTTTCTGATTTTCCGGTGGCAAATGCCGCCTGTCGTCCATCTCAGATCGCAGATTATGATCACAGACACGATGGCCCGGGTGCTGCTGATCAGTGCATCGTTCGCAGATTCACTGTACGCTTGTATCAGTCTGTAGTAGTCTGGAAAAGGGCGACCGGGTGTAGATCGGGCGTAGCTGTCCGTTTACTGCTGGTCTATGCGTGGCCGGGCCGTCGTGTTATTGTATCACATGGGGCATTGTTCACTCTGGCATCTGAGCAACTCTGGATCACAAACAGATCCGGCAGGCAGTCTCGCGGGTTTTTATGAGGGTCGCTGTCAGGTCTCTGCGCTGTTGTGGTTATATCGGAGTATTTGTAATTTTGTATTGAGGTTTTGAATGGGCGATGGGCGATGAGCGATGAGCGATGAGCGATGGTATTTTAAAACGAACTGAGTTGTAATTGGAAAATGCCCTATCCTTGCTATGAAATCACAATACATCAGATGGAGTTGGTTGTAAATGCATATCGATGTTTTCGGTTTGAGCATTTGATATACTTGGTGGATTTACTATTTTTATATTGAATAAAATACAGGAAACCTCGGTACACGGTGCTATAAAATCAAAACATAATAAACGATACTTGAAATCATCGCCGGTGTAAAGCTAATTCACAGAAATCATATCGTGTTGATCTATTTTATTCATTAACATAGCCGTGAGAAAGACATTGGAACGAAAATAAGCAAAAGAAATAAAAACGACAGAGATGCCAACTGCGGCCCTTCCATCATCCTCATCATGTAAATTTATGTACATTCCTGCTATTCGTAATCGTATCCAGATCAGTCCTCATCCCAGTTGGGGTTGGGCCCTGGCGGCTTGGGACCACCGGCTTGTCTGGCGACGATAATCTGGTCGACCGACAGCACTGTTCTTGCGGCCTCAGTGGCCAGCTTGATGGCCCAGCTCTTGCTTGCCAGAAGATCCAGGAGACCCTCGTCCTTGGCGTCCAGGGTGCCAGTGCCGTCGTCGTTCTCGACATCAACACCGTATGTCCACTGGTCCTTTTTGTGTGCAGATGCGTAGAGGTGGCTCAGCACCTCGGTGGCATCCAGACCGGCGCTCTCGGCCAGTGTGCGCGGCACGACCTCAAAGGCCTCGCCGTACTTCTTGATGGCGTACTGGGCCAGGCCGGGCGTCTTCTCGCCAAAGGCCTGCAACCGCTCAACCAGCTGGATCTCTGTCGCACCGGCGCCAGGCACCAGGCGGGCATCCTTTGTGATAGCCTTGACGACGTTGACACCGTCATCAACGGCACGCTCAATGTCATCCAGGTGGTTCTGTGTAGCACCGCGCAGCACAATCGTGGCTGTGCGCGTCACCTCGCTCTCCTGGCGGAAGACAGTCACACGGTCACCGCCAACCTCGAGGGTCTCCACAACATCAATAGAGCCCATCTCCTCGGGCATGGGCGCACCCAGGCGGGCCAGCGGTGTGGCACCGACGACACGGCATATCCGGCGCAGCTCAAACTTGCTGAGAATACGGATAACCAGGATGCCGTAGCGGTTAAGGTAGTGCATGGCAAGCTCACCGACAGTCGAGCCGGCAATAACGACGCGCAGGCCGACGTCGTGCAGCTGCTTGATGCTGGCCTCAAGCTGAGTCTCCTCGCCCTTGGTAAAGTCCATCATCTCCTTGGCGTTGTGCAGCAGAACAGTTCCCTTGGTCTCGGTCTGGCTCGTGTCAATGGGGCACGAAAAGACACCAACCTTGGCCTTCTGCACCTTCTTGACGGTTCCATCGGGGGCCTTGGGGAAGACCATGCCGCGCACGACGCGGCTCTGGTCCAGGCTGCCACCCATAATCTTGACAACACGGATATTGTCGACGTTGAACAGGGCAGGGTTCTTGGGCAGCACGGCCAGCACGGCCTCGGCCACAAGCTCAGAAAGGAACTCCTCGTTACCGTTCTGCTTGCTGCCAACGACGGTGCGGATAGCCTTGCTCAGCTCCTCCTGCGAGCGCACGTCATGAACCTTGTCCACGACAAGCTCCTCCAGTGTCTCCAGAGCAAACTTCTGTGCCCGCTCGTAGCCCGTCACGATATCGGCAGTCTTGAGGCCCATGCGCAGCAGATCCTCAGCCTTGCGCAGCAGCTCGCCGGCAAGGATAATGACCAGGTTGGTGGCATCACCCATCTCGGCGTCCTGCTGCTGGCTGGCCATGACCAGCAGCTTGGCAGCGGGGTGGACAACGTCGAGCTCGCGCAGAATGGTGGCAGCATCGGAAGTCAGGATCATCTTCTGCAGGTGGTTGATGACGACCTTGTTGCGGCCGTAGGGGCCCAGAGAAGTCTGGACGGTGGACGAGATGGCGCGGCATGCGTCGATGTTGCGGAGGACAGCGCCATCTTCGGAGTCGTAGCTGTGGCTGTTAGTATCTGTTTATGCTCCTGTCTATGATGTATACCGTATCGAGGGGAAAGGGGTAAGCTAGGCAGCGGTGATGCTCGACGGCGTGGACGTACTTGTTATAGCCCGACTTGAACAGGTTCGCGTTGGGCGCGTTGGGGATGTTGAGAGACATGATTGCGAATTGGCCGTGATCGGAAACCGCGGTCGAAGCTTGTATGTAGTCTCTTGAGTCGCCTCGTGTTTGTCGTGAGGGCGGTCGTGGTCAAAAGGAGCTTCACACTACAAATCGCTGGCACTCTAGTGGGGGGGAATGGCGGCCAAAAAAAATAGTTCTGGAGCTTTCCAATGCTGAAGCCTTGGGGGGGGAAGCGTTGTATTGTGGGGCAGACCTGGCAGGCTTGTAGGGAAGTTGGACAGGAGCAACAGCAATAGGGGTCTTATCGATAACATCTGACAGCGGAGCATGGGCTGTACTTTGTACTGTCATACAGAGTCTCAGTAGCAACAATGTTGTTCCGCCGCCCGGCGCGTTAACGGCAGGCACGACCCAAAATAGCTGCTTACAGCACTGATGCGCTATCGCGTCGCTAGTGTCCAGCCAATCCATACAAGTCCGCAGCTGCCAGTCACGCCGTACAGGTCAATAGCCTCGTTTCGACACTCACGATACCCACGCCTCACCTTGCCATCAACCATCACCACACTGCGCATTTGCTCGGCACGACTCATTACCGCGAATTGACGAAATTTTCAACAACTTAGTCCACTTTCATCAACTGTGCGACACTATTTACTCTACCCACAACATTTACGATCGTTAGAGATGGCGCCTGGTACGTCACCCGACCCGTTCATCATCCCTTGGGCCAAACAGCCTCAACCTATGCCGACTCTCACCTCAAGATCGAACATCAAGACCAAGACCAAAAGATCTAACAACTTCCAGCTACATCGCCTGGCATTGCGCCATTACCACCTTCCGTCGAGGAGGCATACCGCCGCAAATGCGTGCAGCTCAAGAAGCGCATGGCCGAAGTTGAAGAGACAAACGACGCCGCACGCATCCGTCTGTCGCGGTTGAAGCGGCAGGTAGAGAAGCAGCGCCTGGAGCGCGCATTCCTCCTCGAGCAGCTTGCCAAGCGCACCAGCATGAACGTTGAAGATTCGGACGGCAGCCCCAGCCCACCGCCTACTGTTTGTTCCCTCTACCACCTTGCCCCAAGGCTACAATGCATTATTGTGTCGCCGTGATAGCTAACAGCCAACGATTACAGCCTAAAGACAAGCCACTGCGTACCAAGCGTGGCCACAGGAAGGCGTCGCTCACCGGCGCCGAAGGCGGCCCCAGCTTTACTAGCCAAAACGACCAGATGTCGCCTACATCCGATACATTCAACAGCCAAGCACACACACAGGAATCAGGCAGAAGTGCACGCGCACCTAGAAAGCCCAAGGCCAACGACACAAGCAAGGCCAAGAGCGATGACAAGGACGGCGACGCAAAAAGCAGCGGTACTGGTGCCGGTTCATCTCTGAAGCGTCCCAGCAACGGATTTGAGCTCTACTGCGAGGAGATGCGGCCTGCTCTGACCGAGAAGAAGACAGCTAAGAGCAAGAAGAAGAGCGGCGAGGATGGCGACGTGGACATGGAAGATGCCGATGCAGGTGCAGACGAGGATGCCGATGCCACCGACGTTAATATTGACGAGGAGCTGGCCCGCGGCTGGACTGACATGGACCAGAATGACAAGGACGAATTTGAGACTCGCGCCGCAGAAGAGCTGGCAAAGCACAAGAAGGCCAAGGAAGAGACAGAGCAGGAGAAGGAGGCTGCCGACGACAAGGATGGCGATGAGAAGGCAGCCAACAAGGACGACGCCGCCGCAGAGGACAAGGCAGAGAAGACCGAAGAGGCCGACAAGCCCGAGGGCGAGGAAGAGGGTGCTGAGAGCAAGGATAAGACCGATGCAGAGACCGCTTCCAAGGACGCACCGCCAGCTAAGGACAGCGATGTCGAGATGGCCGAAGCTGCGGCTGCAAGTGAGGACAAGGAGGCGTGAGCAGCCAACTGTCTTTACGAGTGTCTCTTTTTCTCTCTTTCCGTGCCTCCTAGCTCCTGTCTTTTCACTGTTCTTTTTTTGCTACCTCTTGTCACATCTTCGTTTGTCTTCGTTTGTCTTCATTGCCGTCTGCTAATATCTGGGAAATGGGCTGCTTCGTTTGGCGTGGTTGTAATTATACGTATTTTGCTTTTCGCGTTTGAACCTTTCACTATGGATGTTCTATCTCACTGTTTACAGTCATATCATCTTTCAATAACATATGGCCTCTGGCTATTTTATCAAGCCCGTTGGCCATTCACTCACTCTGAAATTCACATGGCGTGGCTGCTTGTTTGCCTGCATGCTGCTTGCATCCCGGTCGCACCTTCCTTCCCTGCTCCTTCCAAGCCCAGCGACTTGCTACTCGCAGATTGAGTACATAAACAAGATTCTTTTCCTCGTAAACATCTCTCTTTCTCTCCCTCTCTCTCTCTTCAAATTGAACAACACATCTACGATATCTCAACACCAGGGCCGCAACCATGGGTGTTTCACGTCCAGCCGCCATGGAAGTTACGGCGGACAAGTTCCTGTCGAATATGGCATCTGTTATCCCAGCAATTGCAAACGCCAAGTTTGTGGTCATCGACTTGGAGATGTCTGGCATCAACCCGCCAAGTATCCCAAAAATCTCGATGCCGACAATGGAAGAGATCTACCAGCGCGCACGCGAGGCAACCAAGACGTTCTGCATGCTTCAGTTTGGGCTTACCTGCATTATGGAAGACGAGACAGGTGACAACGAACACGGCATCAGCATGCTCTCGCACAACTATCACGTCTCGCCCATGTTCAACGATCGCTGGGACAAGCATGCTAGGAGCCTGGCTCAGGTGGTGGACCGCACCCTGACCATCTCCTACGACACGCTTATCTTCCTCAAGAAGAACTGCGTGCGGATCGAGGATGTGTACTTGGACGGTGTGACCTATCTCAGCAGGGCCGAAGAGGCCGCTGCCATGCCTCGATTCCTACCATCGCCAAAGACGGCCAACGAACGGCGTGATGGAGTCGATCTGGACAATGCCGATGAAGAAACCCAAGCGTTCTTCAGGCTTGTCCAGAAGACAATCAGGACCTGGGCAGAAAATCCAGACAACGTAAGTATGTCTCTAATACCCAAGACCCGGGATACTGACCATAATAGACTCCCAGCAGCTTCCTGAACATCTCCAATCCCCACGGAGAAACACTGAACCGGTTCCAGCAACGGCTCATCTACCAAATCCTTGACGATGACTTCCCTGGCAAATACAATGCGTTTTGCCGCGGCAATGAGTTCATGCAGATTTGCCACAAGGACGACAAGGAAGAGTCGGAGGTAGGTGTTATATTTTGTTTTTAAACCACCATAATATCTTGACTTTACGCCCATACTGACCAAATAGCACCAGTCTAGGACGGCCAAGAAGAGAGAAGCAGCACTTTGCGAACAACGCGGTGAGTTGCTACTACATTATGCTTGTGTGGAATTGCTACAATACTGACATACGCAACAGGTCTTCGCTACGTTATAGAGGCCGTAAGTTGAAGAAGAGAAATGCAAGCATTTTATGGTGAGAAGCCGCTAATGATATGTTTAGCTTGTTGGGGGCGACTTTGCTTCCGGCATAGAGGTGGCCAGACAAGCAAAGTATCCGGGTAATGATGAGCACATGGCCGCGATCAAATCAGCAGAGCAGAACCTCAAGCAAAGCCGCCCAGTTCTGGTTGGACACAACATGTTCCTGGATCTCTGCTTCATGTACGCAACATTCTTTGGCCCGCTACCAGAGACCCTCGATGCATTCAAAAAAGAAATTCACGAGTATTTCCCGCGTATCATTGATACCAAGTACATTGTGACCCTTGGCGAGCACGACATGATGCCGGCAATGAACCTGGAGGATCTCTACAAGAAAGCGGAGAGTGATGGGATCAATGGCGTCTTTTCTCCTTTCAATCCCAATGGAATGAAATCGCACACCAAAAATCACCATGCAGGTCACGACAGTAAGTTCCTGTTCTGCCTAGCTCATCGATGTAAAATTTATTGGCTAACCACTTCACAGGCTACATGACGGCTGTTGTCTTCTGCAAAGAGATGAAGGTGATGCTTCAGGGTGGCTTGCCTGGTGAAGGAGTGACCAAGCCCAAGCTTACTCCTGAGGATGACAAGAAGCTCACGAGGAAGCTCATGCAGTGGGACAGCGATGCTTGCGTGCGGCTGTCCAACAAAATCCGTATTGGCAAGAGCGGCATCATGGACCTAGACAAGGGCCGTGCTCGCAATACTCTCACGGAGTATTTCCAGAGGCGGGCAGTGACAAACAGTCCTAAATGATTGCTTCTTTTCACGCAAGAGGCGGGATAATTTAAAGGTATCGCTTAATTTTACACTATACATACGTCTGTATACAAGATGCCAACCATGGCCGAGTTTATGTCGTCCTATATTTTCTGACCCCCTCTCATATACACACCGTTTTCCTTTCGATTTGTCCTTTTATTGCATTATGCTTTGGCGTTATCATACACTTGCGGCGTCGGTCATTTACAGCGCAGTAATGGCGTTCTTGACGCCGGCGTAGTAGTACTTTGGCAGCTCGGTGGCTAGCTCCTCCTTGGTCAGCCACTTGAATGCAGAGACACCGAGGGCATTGTCCTTGATATCAGCCTGGCCGGCCATGATGCGGCCCTTGATAAAGAAGGTCTTGGTGCTGGTAATGGTCGCCTTCTCGGTGGGCTCAACGGGTCGCACAAAGTGGGCAATGGGCACACGGCCGACGGTCCATGTGTTCATGTTGACACCAGCCGACTGTTCGAGAGCGCGCTCAGCAGTCTGCAATAGTTAGTATAGCTCATAAAAGTTATAAGCAATTATCTTTAAAACATACCTCGTGGAGAGCCTCGTCACTGCCGACGTCGGCAGTAGGGAAACCCCAAGTGCCGTCCTCGTTCTTGACAACCAGGTACAGGGTCCGGTCCATCTTGCGGTCCAAACGCGAGGTGTCATTCTTGGTGTCGGCCTCGCTCTTGCGCTGCTGCGGGCGCTCAACACGCACACGATCCGACTCGCGCAGCTTCTCGCCATCTTCACTGACACGCAGATCGGCATCCGACATGATGCGCTCGCGCAGCTGGTCCGGGTTCGTCAGCATCTCGGCCTCGGCGTCACCAATCTTGGCCTCGTCGTCCCACGCAACAGCAGCACCGTGGCCGCGGCCACCCTTGCCGCCCTCGTAGTGTCCGATATCACGGGCAATGGTGCCCTTGCGCTCGATCATTTGCAGCCGCCAGTCAAGGGCGGGGGAAGTGTCCTTCTTGAAGAAGGCCTTGCGCTGAAACGGGGCGGCCAGACGCTCGTTAAGGCGCTTCTGGTAGAGGTAAAAGGAGGATTCGAAGGCTGTCGGGTCTTGCGTGAGGATCGGCGGGCGGCTGAGCATGAGACCAGCGCGAATAGTGTAGTTAGGCGGCCGCGTGACCAGGGCTGGTGGCGCTGATGTTGCCGAGGATTGTGAGGAGGAGTCGCTAGATGTGAGAGATGCTGTGGAGGAAGTAGTAGAGGGTATGGCGGAAGCTTCGGCGGAGTATGCGCGGCGCTGTAATGACGGAGCGGCGAGTGTGCGGAAGGAGGGCGAGATGCGGGGTGACTGGGCGCATTTTGAGCAGGAGGCAGTCGTTTGAGCTGTTGGATGTTAGATCATGTTCCGTGGCAAAATGATAGCCCGGCCAGCCTAGATAAAGCCGTATGCCGCCACGGTATACGCTATAGCATAGGACATCATGAGATAGTCCGGGATGGAGGGGACTCACCCTTCAACAAAGCCGACATGACCTGCCCACCTCGTCTTGAGGTTGCCATTTTTCTGTGGTGGAGACTGAAGTTTGGCAGATGTGTGAGGGAATTCACAAAAAAAGAATATACAAATGATCCGGTATGCCTGGCGTTGCGATATCACGAGGCGGGCTTCGTGATGTCGAGAACGAAGCTCGAAACTTTTTTCGGCAGGGTGTTTTCCCAATGGAGCCTTCTGTCAAATCTGGCCAATCAGGATGTGTCCAGCTAGGTGCAGTACAGCAGTTCAATTGGGGAAGGAGCGGCTTTCGCTCCTACCAACTCATTGTTAGCGTTAGGTAATACAGCGTACGGCCGGATCATCCCAGCGGCCGACTAGTTCTGGCGCCTCCATATAATAAAATTTCCAACGCATGCTAACAACTTGGACCTCTTCTCTTTTCCTTCTTCTTTCTTCACGGCATAATCCTTATCAGGAAGACTCGCACTCCCTTTGTTTTGGCCTTTCTTTCGCTTTGGCGACGGAGAGTGCCAGAAGTAACCTCAAGTGTGTCCTCCTCATTATTACTATGCCCAGAAGAACCTTGCCAGAGCGTCCGATTTCGCTAGCGGCTCCTCACGGATTTTCTACCTGGAAGCTGTTAGATAGAAGATGTTCACATTCTTTGTATGGATTGTGCGTAAATGTAGATTTTTTTGATATTTTGGTTGCAAATACTGCAAATAGTTGCAATGCAGTGTCACGTCGAAAGTACCTCGGAGGTCTCACGATCATGCATGTGGCTTGTTGTCCATTTTGCTTGGTCTCCCGATCATATCGAGCGGGATCAAGCACAAGGTCATATTCGTCGACGACAGTCTGACAGATAAGTCCTTGGCATTGACCCTGCTTGTGAGAGATGAGATCGGGCTTTGACCGCCATCGCACACCTGAGACAGCCACGCGCTTCCTTGCATCTAGAAATATGCGAGTCCCTGGCCCTAGGGCTATCTCGCGATAACCGGGTTGTTCCGGTGATTATTCGGCATCAAGCACGGGATAGCAGGTAGTAGAAGTCGATAAGATGGCTCTAGCTGAAATAAAGGATACAAAGTCGCTACTATGGTACAAATATATTACACGTATAGACCCAATAGCACATTGAAGGCCCGAATCGACGAAACAAGAAAGATCATGAATGAGACATCAACCAGCACGTCCAGGCTCAGATCAGGACTGGGAAAAAGGTGCAAGGACTGCAGCAGTAATGATGGTGGTGAAGTATGATGATTATGAACATAGCATTGTCAAATGATTGACGTACAAGGCTGAATGTGAAGCAGCATAACTCAGATAATGATAGTAAATGACAACAGGTAAACTGGAACGGTGCTGTGCAAAGACAAGCCGACTCTAAGAACAATAAGACGATATGACATACAACAGACATCAGACAGCAAAACAAAAAATGACAACAAATAAACATAAGATCAAACGCAGAGACGAGCGCAAATAAACCACAATGCCGCCATCATGTCGCTTCCCAAAGGGTATCTAAAGCATCCTAGATGCTGCCAGTAAAATAACGCCATTCGTAAATAAAAATATGAGGGGCCCGTGGCAGTCGTGATGCCCAGATTCGGCCCATGTTTCGTTATTCGTTGATGACCTCGTTCCTCATGCTTCGTGTTTCAAGCCTGTAGCTCAGCGACGGCGCGGGCCACTTCTTGGCTCGCCTTCTGCTCCCAGGCCCGGCGCATGTCGCCGCTTGCAGTGGCCGGGCTCGTCACTTCGTCATACAGCTTACGGGAAACATCGCGGTTGATGGTTGCGTACTGATCGGCCGTCAGGTGGTTAGACTTCCAGTGCGGCTTCAGAGCGGCGCGCACGATGCTGCTGATGTTCTCCTTCATTTCCAGTGACAGTGAGTGGCGCGAGGGTGATGTGTCTTGGGCGCGCGCAATGGAAACCGACGGCATTCTGCGAGGGCGTGGCTGTCTAATCTCAACAGCAGACGGGGAGCGGAGGTTGTCGCCACCGCTGTTGTTGCGGTTGCGGTTGCGGATGATGCGAGAGTGTTCATCAGAATCGCTATTTTCGCCACCACTGCCGGGGCTTGCTGCAGACCGTGTTGGCGAGTAATTAGCTGGCGGGTAAACGGGCAGAATATGTGAGCTCAGGGACGTGGGTGAGCTTGCGCGGAGGGTTTTGTGGGGAGGAGGTGTTGTAGACATGGCGCGCGGGCTGCTCATGGCAGATGCTGCCGGCGACGATGCCGCAGGTGACTGTGGGTCAGTACTTGCTTGGGGAACATCGCCAAATAAGCAGCGGACTGTATCATCGTCAGACGGCGTGCTCATCTCAACTTCCTTTAGAAGAGAAGACAAGAATGAGGGCTGGTCGGGGTTTGGAGGAGGCGATCTCATAGACGGCGCAGAAATGTTGGACGTGATAATGGTGTTGCGTCTTGACAAGGCCGGCGGTGGTGAAGAAGGCGGCGGTGGGGATGAGATAGACACCGGTGAAAACGCAGATATAGACCCGCGGTTGCTGCCAGAGGCCCCAACTGCGGCCGATGTAGGTGCCGAAGTCGATGGGCCAGCTTCACTGGGTGCGCCGATGCGGCGTGTCCGAGGACGCTTCAATTTGCGCTCAGGTTCTGGCTGGGGCTCGGCAGGCGATCCAGTGGTAGAGCGCGACTTGCGCTTCCGCGAGGTGGACGCCTGTGCAGCCTGGTCGCGCTCTCTCGCTCTTTCAAAATCGCCCCATGCGCGGCGCTCTTCCTGTGTTTGCTGGACAGTGGCAACTGGTGTACGCGCACTAGACGATGTACCCCGCGACGAGTTGTTGTGGCGCGAGGCGTGCTGGAGAATGGCGCTCGGGATACTACGCTCAAAGATGTGCTGGGCTCCAAGCCGGCGTGCAATATCCAGGCGGTGCTGCCAGCGCTGAAACTCGCGCTGCTCGTTATCGCGACGGCGCTCCACCTGGCGGAACTGCTCAAGAGTATCATCCTCATCGTGATCCAGGTCAATATTCAGGGCGTCCCAGACATGGCCAGTAATCTGTCCCCAAGCACCCTGCCACTGCTCAGACCGTGCGCGGCGCTCCACCCGGCGCATGGAGTGTCTGGTGCGGGGAAAGAAATCGTGACGGCCGCGGCTGGTGCCTGTTCTGCGGTTGGCGATCCGGTTCAGGCCTGCAGCAGGGGGGCCTTGTGCAGCAGGCTGGACCACGGAATCACCAAAGAGTGAGACGCACTCCATGCAAAACCAGGCACCCTCTGGCACGCTTTCCAGGCCGATGCAGTGGGTGTGGTAGGCAGTGTCGCAGCCGTCACAGAGCAGTAGGACCTCCTCGTGGTCATCACGGCTACAGACCGGGCACGGAGTAGAAATCTCGTCATCGAGGTTTTCGTTATAGTCGTCAAAAATCGCCTGTGCGTCGAACTCGGCGACCTGTTTCTTGTCCTCGACAGAGTATGTGGATAGCTGTGTACCTGTGGAGATGTGAAGACATGTTAGCCAGTGAAGATGCACGTACCACCAGGAGAACAAAATAAACCTGAACGGCAAAGAACAAGAACAAAATAAACTTAAAACAAAGCAAATAAAAGCTTACCTCCGATCTTGTCGTAGACCTCAACGAGGTTGAAATTCTGGCGGCAGATAGGACAGCTGTTGGCCTTGGCAGTCCATTCTTTCAGACAGGTATTATGCAGGGTATGACCGCATATCTGGATAACGGCGACGTTGTCTTCTTCGAGAGACTTGGTGTCGCTGCTGTAGATTTCACCGTTGACAAGCACGGGCTTGACATCAGCATCGATTCCAAGAGCATCGTGACTCTCGAGTTTCACAGCAGCAGCAGTGCCGTCGCTGCTTGGTTCCGGGGCGGCACGAGCGAGGGCGGTGGGCGGGTCGCTCTTGCCACTATTGAATGGGACGAGGGTGTTGATAGTGAGCACCGTTGTGGTAGCATTAGCTGTGCTGGCGGTAGTGTTAGTAGTATTTGCAGTGCTTGTAGTGGCTGTAGTGGCGGCGGTGGGCGTGCTGGTAGTGGTGTTGCTGAGAGATCCGCTGTCATCTGGTAAGGGCGGTGGGGGTTCTATAGCGTGGAGTAGGGTGTCCAGGCAGACAATGCACTGTTCTGCCATCTTGTTAGGGGCGCGTAGGGTCGTTTCCTTCGCATAAAGACTCTGGATACGAACGCGTGTGGAAAGGGGATCAGGACAGGTGATTGAAAAATAAAAGTATGGTCGTGTAGATAAATGGCACACACAACAGAATATGATAAAATATTGCGAGATTCAGGAGGTGGTGGTGGAAAGAAAAAAGACAAAACAAAAGCAAATGAAAAGTGAGCGGTGGAAAAGTAGTGAGAATGGCTGGAAAGACGATGGGAGGGAGGGAAGGAGGAGAAAGTAGTCTCGTAGGTGCACGAGAAAAGGGAAGGAGGGACCCCCCGGATGCACGGGCCTATACTTCACGTGATAGACGTTGCACTATGATTAGCCCATGTATGCCGCCTGTCACACGCCTGTTGACGTAAATAGCAGGCGCTGCTTGTAACTCAAGGCGGTCGAAAGCGGCAGAATATCCACAGCCGACGCCTTTATCAATGAAATTTTCTGGCGGCCACAACTCTTCCCTCTTCCTCTTTTTTTTCTCTTCTTTTTTAACCAAGACCACAACTATCAAATAACTTACTCAAATCATCGCCAGTGCATAAATCTTTGCTGATATCCATTGCCTGACGATTCCGTTTGTGTGTCGAGATTAAACTATCCCTTGTATAAAACCATTGTCACGAGGGCCGCCTTTTTGCGCTGGCTTCCATGATGCGGCGATGACCTGAAGCAATTGGACACTCACTCTGCATATCATACTATCTGTGTTGTTATACCACAGTTAAATCACTTAGACACGCATTTGAACGTGGTGCTGTGAGGTGCGGATCAGTTCGCTGCGGCTGGTGGCTAGAGAACGTAACTTCACCCACGTGGCCTGGCGATGCTGCCCGATAGCCCTATTCTCGTTCTCGCTCGTTTGTCTTCTGTTTCGTTATTGTGTTCACTCTTTTGTACAATATTGCCGCTTCCGTAAGTATTCATCCGCCACCCAGCCCACATCCTACTCGCACACAATGATGAACATTTACAATATCATCTGGTAATCCAACTCAGCCCCCTGCTGCAGACTGTCAATAGGCGTCTCAGCTTGTGCGGTTGAGGATGCCGAGACTAAAGGCACGCGTCTGAACGACTGAGAAGGAATTACTTTCTGCATCACTTGTCTTATCAATACATCACTGTGACAGCCTGGCTAACTGGCTTTGATATCTAGAGCAGCTAAGATCTCGAACGGCAAAGATGCTAATATGCTTTGCTATGACGCTATGTAGTTGGCTTGTATATCTAAATATACGTCTATCTGTCTACTGTCTATGAGGCCGGTGCAGCTGCCGCAGCCTGGACTGCCGACTCCTCCTTCTGTGCCGCCTCCAGCCGCTCAACCTCCTGATCGATCATCTTGAACGACCAGTTGTCCCACATCCGGGGGTACAGGAACGGACGGTGGTCGAAGCGGTTATCGTCGGGCGAGTAGCTTTCCATGTGGACGGACGGTGTCATGGTCGTCATCTTATGACGGTTGATGGCGTAAAAGGCAAAGAACTTCTTGACCTTCTCGGCGACCTGGCGCGGCTCGAGTCCGCGCTCCTCCTTCCAGTCGTGAACGAGCTTCTGGAATGTGTAGTAAGGGCCTGTTTGTTAGCCACTGTGAACAAGTAAAGGGCGTAGTCACTAAAAAGCGATCGCATAGACAAGTAGACTTACCAAGCTTCATCTCTTTCCGCAGCACACCAAAGGTCGACACTATCGAGTTAGTAAAACGTCATTAAAAGTCATAGAACACGAGTCACAATATGCAATCTTACAGTCGTCATATGTCATGCCCATGTCGGCCTCGTCTGACTGCACATAGTCGCCAGTGATGGGCTCCAGCTCGGCCGTAGGGACAGCTGTCAGGAAATCCTGGAGAATTGGCAAATTGAAGGCACCCTCACCCCACTTGATGAAGCGCTTCAAGTCTTTCTTCGAGATGGAACCGATGGGGTTGATCTATCATGTTAGTACTCGTGAGAACGTCAGGTAAGAAGGGTAAGTATACGTACATCGGCACTCGAGCAGTCGTACTTGGTGAGGTAGCCGCGAAGGCACTCTGAATATGGTCAGTATCATCACACATACAACAATCAAGTATGCAATCTTACCATCAACGTTGGCCGAGCCAAGACTAGGGGACATGTTAGCAAGGTTCACAGTATATTGCAAGGCATGAACTTACACAAGGAGGCCACCAGCGCCCTCGCCGAAACGGACGGTTGGCAGGAGCTGTGCGAATTCGTACGCAGCCACCATGCGAGATCTAGCTTGGATGTTTTGGAGAGCCCTACAAAGTTAGACACTGGTTGTGAACGGAAATTCTGACAGGTTGAAACCTACAAGTTCTCGGTGTTTCCGCCGCCGTAAACGCGGAACTTGGGCTCGAAGCCGGTAGCGTTAGAGAAGATACCCTTGAACGAGTGGAAGGCATCGTCAATGTCGATATCAGTGTGGTAGCTGCCGATATCGCGGGCAAGGGTCTCTGCGCGCTGCCGCGTCTCTTTGCTGGACTGCGTCTTCATGCCCATGTAGATAGTCTTTTATTAGTAAATGCTTTTATAGACGAGCCATTAAATACTCACATGCATGATGATGTTGCAGAACTCCTCGGGGGTCTCGGGGAACTTTTTGGCGTGCCGGGTAAGTCTCTTGACATCGGCAATGACCGTCTCATTACCCTCCTTGACAGCCTCCATGGCCAGCCGGCACATGCTGAAGATAATTACGGCTGTCGAGCAGCTGTCAATACCGCCACTAAGTGGCAGCAGGAAACCAGCGGCGCCCGAGCGGCGCAGGTAGTCAAAGAGGTAGCAGGCCGGTCCGAGGGCAATCTCCTCCTCGGGAAGGTGGTAACGCGGTGCCATGACCTTGGTGGGTGCGAGGCCGAGCTTGCTGTCGGTCATGTTGAAGTCGATCTCGATGCGCTGGTAGGCAGGCGCCTGCATGGCCTGCATGCCGCGCGACGGCGTGAAGCGGAATGAGCGGACCTCTTCCAGGTCAACCGTGGCCGTGATGACCTCAACATCTTTCTAGTCGGTGTTAGTACGGCTCTTGTAGTAGCTCAAATGTGTTAAAAATGCTTACCAGAGAGAACTGGCTACCTTGGGCCACGATATTTCCGTTCACTGTCCGTTAGTATTGTCATGATCACAGCACTATGGTTGTCACGTCTAGCATGTGAAACTTACCGACAATCATAGAGCAGCCATCCTAGAAACATTAGTCTTCTATATGTAACCTCTTCATCAACGACGATAAAAACTTACGTAGTAAAGACGCTCACCACCAGCACCACGGCAGTTGGAGTACAGATAGATACCGCCGTTCTTTCTTGTGGCCTCGAGGATGAGCGAAATGCGAATGTCGAGCTTGCGAAGGTTCTATATTGTGTAAGTACGTCGATATAACCTTTAGATAGCCAGGTAGTAACTTACGTGGTGGGAGCCAGAGCTGTTGGTAAAGATCTCTGTTCCGGAGAGGCCCATGCCAATGTGAGGAGAGTTGGGCTATAGTTGTTAGTACGGGCTATAATATTTGTAGTATTTCAGGGTCAAAGATGAGATAGCTTACAGTAAACAGTTCCTCGCAGGTCTCAGCACCGAGACAGGTGTCTGGTGTGCTGATGATGGCATCACCGATGGGCACCTTGATAGCACCCTGCAGATCCTGCATCATGGGAGGCAGGTAGTACTCCTCGACATGGCGAGGGCCGTGCCATGCGATAAAATATCTGCATAGTTAGAAACAAATCACAACAATATTTAGTGCCTCTTCTCTCCTAAGATTTCTAGGACTCACCTGTTCTCTCTGTAGTTGCCGTCGGCTGCAAGGAACAGCTTGGGCCGGATCATGACAATCTTGCCATTGTAAGCAAGCACGCGGGCGTTAAAGCGGTTGCCGCGGTGCAGCACGGGCATTCCCTATTTTTGTAAGTATTAAGTCAGAGTGGCTGTCGTCAAACATGATGTCAGATCAGGACTTACAATGTCAAGGAGGATGTCATAACATGACTTGTCCGTGAGAATGCGGTGCATCTGCTGCCAGCAGTGAAGGTAGAGGTCACCCTGCGTTATGTTAGCATCTGCTGAATCATATAGTTACAGGTTCTGTAAAAAAATATCGAGTGATAATCAAACAAAATATTACATACCTCGAGAAAGTGGTCGAGGCAATCATAACCAGAGATTTCCTATGCGCAGTTAGTATCACACCCGACAGCAGTCCTTGAGCCCTCAATCTCATCCATGATATAGCTTAAACAACCAGTACTCACCAGCTCGGGGCCAACACGCAGCTTGGCTCCCTGCTTCTTGGCCTCGTAGATGCTCTGTATGATGCGGTTCGTATTGCCCTCAAAGTCCAGCGCCCACTGGTTGAGGTTGCACGTACTGAGCGTAACGAGCTGCATTGTGGCGGTGGTTGTGAATGTCTTTTGATTTGATTAATAGACAAATCAAATTTGCCAAAAGGGGTATGTGAGGTGTTTCCGATAGGTTTGGTGATTAACAGTGGTGATGTGTGACTCTATCGAATGAGGTCTTCGTCATCAAGTGTGGGGTTGCCGATTTTCCTCCGCGATAGCAAAAGAAATTGATTAGCAGCGCGGAGACCGGGGCGTGGAGTCTACTGTATATAGAGTAGTTTAGTCGTGAATCATAGTTCCTCCAACATACTTGCACAGCTTCCAGTTTAAAGACCCATTTCACTGGTCTTTTCGAATTCTGTAGAAAAAAAATACAATGTCAAAGATGCAATAAAACCCAGCTCACTTCATGAGTGGTGAGCCAGTAAAATAGATTGATTATATAAGCAGCACAATGTGAAGCAAGATATTTTGTCGAAATACAATCGAGTGTTGACAAAACAAGCCGTTTAAAACACAAATAATCAAATAAATAAACAACGACACGAGTAAAAGTATAGGAAATAACAACTGATACTAGAAAAAATCTGGAACAATATAAAGCGTTCGGTGCCGAGTGTATCTCGTCAAGATGTGACATTTGGTGTGAGAGTCATTATATGTTGGAAGTGCCTTCCAGCATTGGCCGTCACTTCAGATGCAAGGTGTAATGCAATTTATGCAAGTGACTACGTACAAACAAGTGAAAGCTGCCGTAGACTCTCATTGGGTTGCATGATTGTGACAATAAGCTTAGCTGGAGTGTAATGATGACATAATCACATATCACGACGGGCAGGAGCACAAGAGCCAGACAGCATCACGACATTGCCTCTACCATCACAAAGTTTTGAAATTTGTTAATTTTTTTGCTTGCGTTTAAATTTTTGTTGTGGCTTCGTCCGGCCCAGGTCATGTCCGAAAAGAGTCCCAGAGTAAAAAAAGAAAACCGGTAATCCATTTATTTCGCCATTTTCGTTGATCGTTGTGTTGATTTTGATTTTTGATTTGTTTTGTATCCCGCTTTTGGTTTAACAAAAAAAGAAGAGTATCTCGTCACACAAAAACCGAAGGACTTGATCCTGCAATCACCCTAAGAAAACTCCCAACCCTTTTGCACATTTATACCTCGGCAATCTCGCGCAATCTCCGGAGAGTAGAGCGGGTGGCAGCGGCAGCGGGGGTACTGTATGTATGTTAGTATTCGTGTCCATGGTTAGAAATATCGGGGTGGGCGTTGTCCGGTGTTGAGATGTGCAGCTGTAGAGCAGCATCTCATGGACTGCCCAGTTGGGAGCAGTAATAAACAGGATAGCCCGTAGGAGATATACGTACGCCAGGATGTAGGCACCGCCAGCTGTGAAGATGTTAGCAATGTGATCAGATAGAACAAGCACATGTGTGCAGAGAGGAGATAGATAATACATACCAAGAGTCTTCTTGCAAGCCTTGCACTCCCAGATGCCGACGGAAGTACGCTTCACGGTGTTCTTGGCGCAGAAAGTGCAGGTGTACTTGGCGTGCTGGGTGATTTCGGCCTTCTTGATCTGCTTACTGTGTGGTTGTTAGACATTGTTCGAGTTTCGAGTCGGATGGCGAGAGTTGTGTCGTCGATGAAATTCAACCAGCCGAGCGAGTGTTTAGTTGGTCACTTGATCGGCTAGTCGAGATTCGATGTACAATGCGTCTCTCTCCAATAGGAGCAGAAACTTACCGCAGGGAAGCACCGTATCTGTGAAACGTTAGCAGTTGTGTCTTGAGATAGAGCATGGCAGTCATAGCCATCGAGCAGAGCGTAGGATAAGAATCTTTGTGGACTTGTCGAGTCAATGAGGCGCCGAAGTGGGATGGGTGGTCTGAGAGGTTGGAGTGATGTGCAGTTTGGCAGCATTGGCCGTGGCCGTTGCCATCTTGCTAAATGTTTCGAATATGCTGTAGAGATGTTGGGCCGGCGTGCACTTGTGTAGTGATGGCTGCGGTGTATGGCTGATCGAGTCCAGTTTTGTTCGTCCTGTCGAATTTCTCGCTCCTTGTCGGGAGGAAATATTCACAAAGATTCTTGTCCGGGCGCGATGTCGAGGCTTGACTTTATTGAGTGGTTGTTCTTACCTGGTACCGTAACGGCCGGTAACGCCGACTTTCTTGGTGCTAAAGAGAAGTATTGTCAGTACTGTGTCTTCGTGAGATTGGCTGCCGAACTTTGTTCCTCTTTTGGTCGGCGTAGATGACGAATTCGTGATTGGAGACGTGCGGCGAAAGATGATCCCGGTAGAGTGGTAGAGTGAAAACACAGATAAATTCGAGATGCCGGGCTCAATTGTTTCAAGTTCGACAATCGGCTCACTTCTGCTTCGCCCTCAGCTTCGTGAATTCCGTCGTCCATCGTCTCCTTCGTCGTCATCTTCAATTCAAAATTTCGCCATCGTCGCCGGTAAAAGAGGAACGTCGTCGGGCAGTCGTTTATTCGGCATTTCGAGAGAGGGATTCTGCATACTGCTTGGTCATTTTGTCGGTGGTGAGAAGGTTGTTGTTGATTAAACAGAGTTCTCGTGTGGTGATGGCGAAGAGGGTTGGGTTCGTGATAGTTTCTCTTTTCCGCAATGCCAATAGACAAGAGGGTCCCTACAAGTTTTTTTCCTTCCCACCTTTGCCCCATTCCAATTTTCCCGCCCTAGCACGCTGGGTTTCGCCCAGTTGGACTGCCCACAAAGCACAAGCCGCCAAAAATTGCATCGGACGGAAATACTTTGGTTCCGATATGGTCAGGTGATACCCACTTGGACCAGATTTCTAGACCTAAGGCTTAGTGAGCGCGCTCTTAGTCATTATCTTAGTCATATCCGCATTTCCACTCTGTTCTTACCAGTGTATTTCGGGTAAATGATAGCACTGTGTAAATTGTATGAGTGTCTGTTCACTTATCTCGTTTCCCCCGACAAGAAATTCTGGCACGGCTATATCTAGGATGTCTCCTGTTTTGAAATTGCTACAAGCATTGGCAAGCAAGCCACTAGAAGAGGTGAAAATTGATATGCAGATAGATGATGATAAAGAGGGAAGGACAGATAGATGATGATAAAGAGGGAAGGAGCGATCAATATCCATGGCGACAGTGGTGCTGGTACTGAGAACCCAATTTGTGTCTCAATTCAGGTGGCACATTCTATAATGTGATTGTGATGATAGGTGATTATAATTGATCTAATCTTGCCATACTACCGTGTCATCACAACGTAGCCCTTCACTGCATTGAGACTCGCAATTCATGCTCTCCTCGGACCATCTTGTCTGTTACGGTCACTCCTGCCCATCCTGTCCCCCGTCCCTTGCCCCAGCTCGCGTCCTAAGATACAAGCTCCCAAGCTCCCCTTCCACGCCTACTCAGTAATAACGGGAGGAGACGGAGTCCTGTACCATACTAATACTCCGGTATTAGGGTGTTGTCACAAGCTGAACCCACACCGACTGATTGAGAGCCTAGGCACGCAAAACGCATCGTATTCTCTTCAGATCACGACATTGCCCGTCAATTGATTTTTGTCTTTAGCAATACATTTTTTAATTCAATCACAATGCCTTTCAAATCGCACAATCGGACCTATGACCTGGTGCTTTTTGGCGCCACAGGTAAGCTTTAAGACAGTGATGAAAGCCAAAGATTAAGGATGGCGATGAGATGAGATAAGATGAGATCGATCGCACGCTGTTGTCAGACCTTGGTTCTGAGACTCAATCGATGCAGTGAGATGTGCCTGGATGACTGCTGCTATCAATCTATTGGTGCACAGTGTAAAGACGCATCTGAGCCGTGCCCATACACCCCCCGTTTTGCACATTTAGACCCCAACGCTGACATGTCCAACCACCAACACCAGGATTCACGGGTGCTTACACTGCGGAATACATTGCTAGAGGTCTGCCTACCGACCTGAAATGGGCTATTGCCGGCCGCTCCCACGATAAGCTGGCCAAGATTGCTGCCGATGTCAAGCAGATCAACCCCGATCGTATCCAGCCAGGTGAGTATCTTTGGTTTTGATTTTTCTTCTCAACCATTTGAATAACTTCTAATGATCAGCTATCGAAATTTGTAACGTTGACGATGCCGAGTCTTTGGCCACTCTGGCTAAGAAAACGGTTGTCCTCATTTCCACCGTCGGCCCTTATGCTGTCTACGGTGAGGCCGCCTTCAAGGCATGTGCCGAGGCCGGCACTCACTACGTTGATGTCACCGGCGAGGTCCCTTTTGTGCTGGACATGATCAAGAAGTACGAGGCCACTGCCAAGGCCTCCGGTGCACTCATGTTCCCACAGAGCGGCATCGAGTCTGCACCGGCCGACCTGGCTGCCGCCGAAGTGGTGCGCATCCACCGTGAGGAGCTCAACGCCAAGACGGCCCACGTCACTGCTGCTATCCGTCTCAAGGCAAAGCCCTCGGGCGGCACCATCCATACGGTTCTGGCGTTCCCCGAGAACTTCTCGCTGGCCCAGATCCGCTCGTCCTTGGCTCCGTACGCCCTCTCGCCCGTGCCGCGCCCCGACGGCAACCGCGGTCCCTCGCCTTTGTTGTCGTACATCACCGGTGGTCGCTATGTGCGCAATCTCGGCCAGCTCACGACGTCCGTTTCCGGAGCTATTAATTCCTCCATCGTCGAGCGTACCTGGGGTCTGCAGGCCACACTCAAGGGCCGTGAGGTTAGCTCGTACGGCCCCAAGTTCTCGTTCTGCGAGTACACTTCGGTGCGCAACTGGTTCCAGGGCATGAAGATTCACTTTATGCTAGCCATTGGCACACTGCTGCTCACGCTAGCACCGTTCCGCAAACTGGCCAAACGCCATGTCTTCACCCCGGGCACGGGCCCCGATCGTGAGGAGGCAAAGAAGGACGTTATCGAGTACCGTGCTGTTGGCATCCCCGATGTCGGCAGTGAGGCCGCACCGAAGACGCAGGGCTTCACCCGCGCCATCTTCCGTGGCGCGATGTACGACCGTAAGTTTTTTTCTCAGACTTATTTCTCAACTCTCCCTGTCTCTAGAGCCAGTGCTAACCAACAGTCACCGGTATTTTGGCTGCCGAAGTTGCCAACACTATTCTGCAGGACGATCTCAAGCTGGGAGGTGGTATCTACACCCCGTCCTTCCTGGGATCCGGATTTGTCGATCGTCTGGGCAAGGCCGGCTTCCAGTTTGAGTCGAAGCTGATTGAATCATAGATGGATGATGTTGGGCTTTGATTTACCGTCACCAATTGTTGTTGCTTTTGCTTTTCTCTGTATTTTTTTTTTGCAGCAATTTTGGTTTAAATTTGTTCATATCTTACCAGCCATATGAATTTTTTGAATAAATGTCATAAAATAGCAATTCTTTTCCTAATAGACTTGGATATGCTAATGTCTACTACCTATAGTTTTTAATTGGCAAAGCTTTTGATCATGCAATTGCGGCCCATCGCGAAGGTGACGTATTCTGGTGCGAGATAATTTCTTATTAGACGGCACGATATTTGAAACTGAGGTGGAATTGGAGTTGGATAGAGAGTTTTTGAATAGACCAGTTGAGCTCATCAAAACGCACGCAGATTGTATGCAAATGACACTCAGACATCACAGCTGCATGCAGAGTATATCTACATACCAGTTCTCCATGTCTCGAATGCTATGCTCCGAAGGGGCGCTGTGACAGCTAATAGCAAGGCGCGCAGCTGGCCCCACAGACCTGTACGAATAAAAGCGGAGCAGAGCCCATGTGGTCGGTCAGGAATTGACTCGCATTGGGTCGAGTTGAAGAGATTTGGCTATTTGGACACTTGGGTCGCGCCTGCAGGCAGCTGTACTAGAGCAAAACGTCATTAGGTCGCTCTTTCCTGCTAGAGAAAAAGATTTGATTGACTGCAGCTTCCCCATACGGAGTAATAGTAAGTATTACCTTTCAATACAAACTACAAAGACAAAGCCGAATACACAAAGGCCTGGTCCGCACCTGTTATTGCTGGACAGGCTGTTTTAACTCCTCATTACCAACACCACCCCGTCATCATCGCCTGATGCCGTGGTTTCCGCCAACGCTGTTTTGGACTTGATCAATTGAAGTACAACGTTCTGCGGATTGTTTCGCGTGCATCGTCTGATTGTATTTTTCTTGCTATCACAAAGCTCGGCGCGGCTTTTTCTGTGCTGCTCTCCTCTCGCCCCTTCGACGACGACGACATCGACATTCACAGCGAACATCTTTACCTGCATCCCTATACTTGTGGCATCGAACATCATTTGGCGCCGCCGAATCACGACTCGAACTAGATCATTCTACATACACACGAATCAACTACACCAAAGCTGACGCACGGCACCATAGCTGGACAACACAGTGCTGCAACACACAGGCTTAGACAGCCCGCCGTTACACGACGAACGCTTCGTGGGACAGCAATAATGGCTGGAATGGACTCTCAAGAGCCGTCTGAGCAGTCGCCGCTTCTCTCGATTGCCGTTGCGCCATCAACTCCCGACAAATCTCCAAAAGGCGCCGGACCACCCCCGTCGCCATCTGCCCTCGCGCGCCCAGGAGGCAGCGATGGTCGCCCAAAACCTCCCCGGAATGTCACATTTGACCCCAATCCTGTCACACGGACGATAGAGGCGTCTCCTGCAAACTCTCCTCCAGTCCAAAGCCCTCTTCAGCACCCTCGCACTCGCGGCACAGGGCAGTCGATGACGAACAACTTGCCGCTTGCATCTACACCTCTCTCGTACGGCACAACATCGGGCGCCTCTACAAGCCGACCGACCATTGGCGGTGTACCAGCTGGACCAGGTGCAGGTGCGGTAGGCGGTGTTTCCGGTGGCGCACCCCCAGTGCTGACTGCTATCAACAATCGTTTGCGTCGCCGCAATAGCCACGGCGCTGCCCCAATCCAGCAGCTGCAGGCCCAGGCTCCCAAGATGGGCCCCCAGCGCAGTACCAAGAATGCGCAAAAACTCAAGCTGCTGCCTAACCCCGACTTTGGGGATGAAGGGCCAGACGAAGAGAGCGGCCGTGACGTGTATAGCCAGTACACACGCATCAAGGACCCGACAGCGCGGCGCGATGCAGCGTTGCTTGGAAAATCAGACCGTGCGCGCTTGCCTCGTGTTACGGCATACTGCACCGCAAATCGGTATGAGATGGAGGGTCTCATGCGCTTCCTCAAGGGCCGTGGCAGGACCCGTGGCGGTAACCCCAAGCTGATTGACGAATGCATCTACACCCCTTACGATTACGACTTTGTCAAAAATGGAGAAGGCTTTGAGAGCATCGGCAGCAGCAACCGTCGCCGTCGGGCTCGCAGCCGGGTGAGCCACCACAGCTATATTGGCGGTGGCGGCAACCTTGGCAACGATCGTGCCACAGAAGCCGAGTCACAGCAGTCGCTATCCCAATCGCACCCTGAGTCACAGTCCCAGCAGGCACCTCAGAACGGTGACCTGGAAGAAGTAGACTCGACAGAGACTGATGCACTTCTGCCACCGTCTTCGTACTACCAGGAGCGGCGGCATTCCGCGGGCGAGGTCGACGCCGACTACACACCGCAGCGGCCCGACGAGCAGCTTGGCCTGGATGGCAGCAGCAGCAATAACGATGACAGCAGCCACCTCGACACGGGCATCGATGAAGTCATGCATGACCACTCCCAGAACATCGACGACAGTGTCTATGGCAATGGTGAGCAGCATAGCAGCGACTACTATGCCAGCGACAGCCGTAGCCAGCAGCAGCAACAACACGAGTCCCAGCACCACATTCACCAGATGCACCGCCACCAGCGCCAAGCAGAAGAGGCAGTTATGGATCTGCTTAATGGTGACGAGCTCGATCGGGAGGCTGTCGGCGACAACCCGCTGCAGCTTCGTGACGAGTTTGAGCAGCAGCTACGTGGTGAGCGCCCCGTGGATTTTGACACCAAAGTGCACACACCCGAGGTGTTTCTCTTCGACTATGGCGTCGTTGTCATCTGGGGCATGTCGGAGCTGCAAGAGCAGCGGTTCCTGAAGGAGCTGGCCAAGTTTGAGCTGGGCAAGCTTGGCGTCGACGATGTTGAGGTCGAGTTCTTCAACTTCTACTACACGCGCGAGTATCAAGCACGCATCTACAACGACTTTATCGCCCTTAGTGATAAAAATAACTACATGACTAAGTTGGCGATCTCTCACGCCCTGGCGCAGAGTGTCAAGACGTCGCTCTTTGAGGAATTGATCACGTCGACCATTGATACGTGCAAGGACATTCCCACGCAGATAGCGACTACGGGCAAGATTAATTTGTCACGCTCGCAGATTAATATGCAAATAGGCGAGCTATTCATCTTGCGAATCAACATCCACTTGAACGGCTCTGTCCTCGACACACCTGAGCTGTTCTGGGTTGAACCTCTGCTGGAACCCGTGTACCAGGCTGTGCGCAGCTATCTCGAGATGGACCAGCGTGTCGGTCTCTTGACGCAACGCCTGGACGTCATAGCTGATCTTCTGGCGGTGCTGAAGGAGCAGCTGAGCCACGGACACGGCGAGAAACTTGAATGGATTGGTAGGTTCTGTTCTCTTGTTTGAATGCCATTGACACTTTGCTAACATATAAGTCATTGTTCTCATCGCTGCCGAGATCCTGGTAGCCGCAATCAACATTGTTGTTGACTTGTATGCCGGTGGCTAATCTGTTGCAAAACAAATTTTTGTTCGGTTCTCTTGCATATCCTTGTTGCTCTGTCTTGTTTATCTCTTCTTTTTTGTTTACTTGTTGGCTAGTCTTCATCTTGTATAGTATATCCTCATCCTCGTCCCGTATATTATAGATTTCCCCCGCTGCCTCGCAGCATCCAATACACACGATACCAGGCCCCATTACTTGCCTTTTCTTCTTTTTGTTTGTGCATTCACCGCCAAGGTCGTACAAGTCCTTGATCACAGTTTTACAGTCACTTGCTGCCAGTTGAATAATGCAAAGTCGTGTTTCATTTCCCGATATGCCGCAAACCCTAAAGTACACCAAATGATATATATACACACGCATGACAGGGAGTTTTGCCACTGCCTGTCCGGGCTTCCTGCCCCGTCCACCCCCAGATTCCACAGCCCGTCTATACCTTCAGGCCATTGCCGTGGTAAGGACTCCAGACACCACGCACAGAGGCGTTGATACTGCTGACAGCCTTGGAGTACTTGCGGTCCTTCTCGCCTGTGGAATTGCGCAGGGTCTCGGCCTCATTCTGCACCTGGTTGGTATCCATGTTGCGCACGTTGGCCATGCGGACCTCGCCGTTGATAAAGTGGCCGACAATGAGCGGGTGGCGTGTCGGTCTTGGCGAAACAGTAAATTCGATCTCGGGGTTCTCGGCGGCAAACTTCTTGAGTCTGTGCTTGATAAAGGCGCTGGACATGTTAGCCTTGTAACGAGTAATGAGGAATCCGACTTTAACTCACTTCATGCCCTTGGAGCTACCGGCCCAATCGCAGTAGTGGAAGTCCAGCTTGCGGCATTGTAGGATGAAAGCGCCGAGGCCATTCTGTCTTGTTAGCAGTGTTTTTGGCGATTTATTTTTGATACAGAGAGGAAGTAGACATACCCGGCCAACGGAAATCTTTGGTAATGCTTTTATTCCCATTTTGTGTGGTCCGGCAGCGGTTGTCGTCGTCGGTTATGGGCTGGGATGCTGGTGGAATCTACAAAATTTCAATCGCGAGCATCTTGACGTTCGATGCTCCACTGAGCCATACCAGCCTGACATAGGTAATGTGGGGATAGCGTGCAAGATCACGTGAAGAGGCGTCAGCCTTTCCTGCTGAGACCACAACAGCAGCGCTAACCTGCTCTTGTCCAAGCACGCTATTTTTTCGAAGCGTGCATCCCTGTAGCGTAGTGTATCGTTTCTCACGTCCCGTTGACTTCGTATGCTGTGTTTTTCAAGCTTGGACTCCTATCCAGAACCCATCACTGCGAACTCACGACACGTCCACCCGCACTGGACAAGCGCTCAACAAGCCAGACAGTTCTTCTGGCACCCAAACGCATAGCCAACGGACTTTGTCTTTGATATTCGACGCGATGACAGACAAGCTCCCCCCTCAGCTTCTCGCGCTCTTCGCGCCGCGCCCTCCTCTACGTTGGGCACCACCGCCTGATCATGCGCCCGAACATCGCCATACTGCCAAGATCTCCGGCCTCGCCCAGTTTCTGCCGGCACTGAACGAATACAAGGACAACGATGGATTCGTGCCGACAGAGAGCTGGCTTCAGCGGCGCGACCGCAAGGCCGCCGAGCACAAGCAAGAGGTTGAAACACTGCTTGTTGAGGGGCCCAAGAATTGTGTGTATTCCATTGCCCTGTCGCTGTATTGTACTACAGCTGCTAACCGTACAGATAAACCCAACGAAGACCCCAACATCCGTGGCGACGCGTTCAAGACGCTGATCGTCGCACGGCTGAGCTACGAGGCCAACGAGCAGGACCTCGAGCGCGAGTTTGCTCGTTACGGCCCTATTGAGCGGGTAAGCCTGGAAAACTGCATTGGGTATGGATATGCTTTGGCCGTCAAATACTAACAAGATTAGATTCGCATCATCAAGGATACGCACGCCGACGAAAAGGGCAACAAGAAGAAGAAGCCGCATCGAGGATACGCCTTTGTTGTTTTCGAACGTGAAAAAGATATGAGAGGTAATGATCAACCCGTGCTACAAGTACCCCTTCACCTCCCCGTCCTCCATCACTACACCAAACTCCCTTGTTGCCACGGAAAGGTACGTTTTTGGTAAGGCTGGACTAACATTGCGCGCGTTTTTTGCGCACGCAACCCAATA
Source organism: Ophiostoma tasmaniense (assembly GCA_022392925.1). NCBI lineage: Eukaryota > Fungi > Ascomycota > Sordariomycetes > Ophiostomatales > Ophiostomataceae > Ophiostoma > Ophiostoma tasmaniense. Next base: position 54,872 of record JAKRGK010000001.1, on the reverse strand, counting down.
GCTGCTCTCGACTCTTGTGATGGACTTAAAATCAAGGATCGCCGCATCAAGGTCGACGTTGAGCGCGGACGTACTGTCAAGGGCTGGAAGCCCCGGCGTCTCGGCGGCGGCCTTGGTGGACGTGAGTACACAAAGGCCACTGCGCCGCCTGGCGGCCGTGGCGGGTTTGCTGGCTCTGGCCCAGGCGGCCCTGGTGGCGGATTCCGGTCTGGCGGATTCCGCGAGCGCGGTGGATTCGGTGGTGGTGGCCGTGATCGCGGCGACCGTGGTGGCGGATTCAAGGGTGACCGTGGCGGCCGCAACTTTGACCGCGGTGATCGTGGTGATCGCGGTGGTGATCGCGGTGGTGATCGCTATGGTGGATCGCGCGGTGGCGATCGGGCGTTTGGTGACGGCCCGCCGCCCAACGCACCCGGCGGTCCTGGCCTAGGACGCAGTGATCGCCGTGGCTTTGGTGGGTATGATTCGCGCGACAGCGGCCGTCCTGCATACGACGACAGACCGAGCAGCTACCGGGAGCGCGACTATGACCGCGGCGATCGCGGCGACCGTGGCGACCGTGACAGAGATCGGGACAGAGACCGGGGCCGTGACGACCGTGGCGACCGTGACAGAGATCATGGCAGAGGTCGCGACGACCGCGACCGGCGTGATCGGGACCGCGAACGCGATAATGGCAGACGCACAGGCAGCAACATGGAGCCCGTGCGGTCGCGGGACATGGGTGGGTATCGCGACAGTGGCCGTGACTATGAGCGGCCACCGCGTGACGACGATTCGCGAAAACGCGCCTTCGACGGCCCGCCGCCCGAGGAGACCCGAAAGCTGCGTCGGTACCAGTAGTTGCGGCAACGAGTATCAACTCCGGATCATCCGGATATCTTGGGTATTCAGGATAGCGACTGATTTTAGTCAACGAGGTAGCTGCCTCATTTTCTTAATCTCCCATATCTCCCTCTCTTTTTCCTTTGTCCGCCTATCACATTCTCTGGCCAAGGTAACGAGCAAGCAAGGTTTAACTCCTGGCTTGCCCAACTTCACCAGTCTTCAGTCTTCAGTCGCCAGTATTTAGCTTCGTCTGGTATGACCTTGGCACGGCCATCTTCACTTTGATAGAGTAAGGAAGGTTTGCACAATCAAGAAGATGGCCCTGCATGATCTACTCGAGAGTATTTTTACTTGACACACCACCCCAAGGCCACATCTTCATGATGCCAATGTCGATGGTATGCAAACGACTTCTGGACAATCATCATCACATAACCCACTCGAACGCCAATCATCTCTATATATGCTACACGTTCTTAGAGTAAGACAAGGTTTGCATTTGGAAGCTTATATCTTACCTCAGCTCGCCCACGTCAACTCTCGACGATCACATCTTTTCATCACATCCTTTCACATCATCTATTATTTACCATACTTGTCGTTTCTACTTTATAATTGTTTCCATTATTATCTCATTTATATCTTCTCGTTATTCGCTTCTCGTGTGGCTTGGCCATAGCTGTCTTATCACTTGTCTCATTACAAAAAGCACCTTTTGCCTTTTCTTTCTTGTTTGTTTCTTCGGTATCTTTATTGTTTGCGTTTGCGTTTTATTGCTGCCCACCCCCATCTTCCTTTGTCACCAGACACACAAGGCTGGACGGGCAGAGGTAAGGAAGCCGGAGCCATATCAGCGACATAGGTCTAGGTAGGGTAACGTCATGGGTTTCATAAGTAGGTAATAATATCAATTTCATGAGTATTCACTAGTAGCGAACGAGCACTGTGGTCCAACAATGATAAATAATGACATGTAAATGAGTAATCAAACTTTTCAGTCCTGTAACCGAAAACGCCAACTATGAACAGAGTATGAAAGAAAATAAAGAAATGAAGCAAAAAGCGACAACAAGAATATCAACAAAATGAAGCCATATGGCAATGTCATGATCGCGGTACCGAGACCCGGCCTCACCAGCCAAAATCTATCCTCTAAACAATCTATGCCTCGTCGGCATCTTCTAACGCCTCGTCCTCGCTGATGGCAGCGGCGGCAACACCCTTGCCGTCAGGCTTGCGCGAGGGAGGAGCCTCGAGCTCAGTGACCGTGCTGGTTGCGGCCGACCAGTAGGCCAGAACACCAATGCGGAACTCGCTCAGGCAGATGCCAAACAGGCGCAGCAGGCGCGTCTGCCGTGCGTCCAGGGTCTGGCCCTTGCGGCAGATCACGTAGCCGTCGGCAGCGTCGTTGACGTGGCCCTCCTCGGTTTCGGGAGCCTCCTCGAGGACAACCTTGCCGCGCAGCAGACGCACGGGCATGCCGAGACGGCGCAGCTCAGGCTCCAGGGCAACACCAATGGGCACGTCGTCGGCCTCGGGGACCAGGCCACCGGTGCTGAACAGGGTGCCGCGGGGAATGACGACGTTGCGGTCAGTGACAGTGCCGGCGCGGGCAAAGTCGACGGGGCTGATGCTGTCGAGGTATGAGCGGACATCTTCGGGCTTGCGGTTGGTGAAGAGAAGACCGACAACGCCCTGGAGGTAGCGGGATGCAAGACGGTCGATGCCCTCGGCGAGGGCGTCCTCGGGGGTGGTGCCGAGAGCGCGGGCCATGAGCTTGGTCTTGCCGAGGAAAAGACTATGTTGTTAGTTTGTTGATCCTACAAATGCCTGGTTTCCTTATATAGTCTCCTCTCCGACCTTGGAGCCATCATATAAAACCCCGATATGATCTCCTCGGTCCCATTCTCTCCTCTCGTCTCCTCTTCAACAAATCGTCGTCGTTCTCTGACTTTCTAACTTACCGGCTGTCGGACATCTCCTGGCGCACATCCTTCAAGTGCTGGTTGCGCATGTTGTCGACACGCACGACAAAGCAGTGCTCGTACTCGGGCACCGCATCGCGGATGTTGGCAAACAGACGGTCCTTGTGCTCACGGGTCTTCTTGTCGACCTGAGTCATGTGGAGGAGCTTCTCGCGCTTGGACTTGGGCATTGTGGCGGTTGCGTGTGAAGTGGTGTATATGTGGTTGTAGGAGGACAGTCTAGGAATTCGATCTCAGGTCGAATGTCGTATACTACACTGCAATTTTCTTTCTACTTTTTACTTTCCGCTAACCTTTTTTCGCCGCTTTTCTTAGATGACCAACTTTTTTTTCTTATCTTATCGGGCGGTGTGCATCGTTTGGTAGCAGCCAGACCGATTAAGTATTTAATTTCATTAACAACATTAATGGTTTATTTAGTACACCCCCCGCATCCAATGGCAGTACTTTAAGGATTACATAATCACGACCATAACCATACAAAGTCATATCGAGCATCCAAAACTCGTCGTCATTTAGTCGTCGTGCACCTAATCATGCTATGTATACATAATTTCCCTCCTCGCGATCCATGTAGTCTTTCTCAATGAGCCTAGAATGTTAGTATGGTACGCCGTGATGGTGCATGACATTATCAGGGCAAACTTACTTTTCAATGTTCTGCTTGATTTCTGCAGGGTCGAGCGCGCCGCGGGTCTTGGTCTGCGAGATGACCTCAGCTACGAGCTGCGCGTGTGGCAGTGTCTTGCGGCTCTTCATGATGCGCACAATGGCTGCTTGTGTCTCGAACTGTCGATCGGCCGCCACCCGCTCGTAGGTCGCCGTGTTCTCCGCCTTGGTCTCCTTGTGCTGAATCTGGTTGATCTTGATGCGGTACTTGGGGTCGGTGAAGGCCTTGCTGACTGTGAATGTGTCTGTTATGGAGACGTCGCGACCTTTGGGGTGCTTGGTCAGCACACGCACCCTGCCGCACGCCAGCGACTGCATGGTGCGGTTCAGGTCGCCGTCGTCGAGGCCCGTCGACTCCTTGAGCTGCGTGTAGCTCAGCACCTGCTTGTCGGGCGCCTCGCCCTCGACGTCGTTAAACAGCATGAGAACGGCGGCCTGGTAGCTGCTGACGAGTAGCTCCTTGACGCCCTTGTTAAAGTGTGCGCGGACGACGCTATGGCCCAAGGAGTGTATCCATGTCAGCCTGCGGCCACTGTGCTTGTTCTTGTAGTAGCCGTCAAACATCTCGGTCTGGACCAGCACGTCGGGGGGTAAACACAGGCCAGTCTCCGTATAGGTCGGCCATGCTGCCGCCGAGAGCACGCTGACCTGTAGGTCCACCTTGAGAGCGGCACGGCGCTTGTCATCATCGCGGCTGTTGCCGCTGCTCCGGTGCCCGGTGCCCTCGAGCCACTGCTTGTACGACACCATCTCGTCGCGCGACAACTCCTGGTCACGGAACATTTGCTCCAGGTTGTGTGTGAGGCTGGAGCCGCACTCGGTCTTGAGCTTGCCGAGCATATTGCGCTCCGCATCCTGGGAGGCGCTGCGGTCCATCAGGAGACGCCGCGCCAAGTCTCTCTTGTAGAAGGCCTCAAAGACGTCCTTGCCGTGGATGAAGCGGAACAGCTCGATACCCTGATCCAGCTGCCGGTCCAGCTCGGCATCCTCGTCACCCGTGCTCGCCTGACCACTGCGCTCTGCATCCGCACGGTCCTTTTGGTCGGACAGCAGCTCGGCCGGTAGATTTTTGAGGCCGCCGCGCAGCAACATGTCAATGTACTTGGCAATCATCTCACCGACCTTGGATGCACTCGACGACCAAGCAGATGTGACCTTGCTGTCGTTGATAAAATGCCCAAAAGCCTCGCGCATGGCATACGTAAAGTTGTCGTCGCGTGAAAATGCGTCCCGCACCAGGACATCGAGGTTCCGCCGCAGGAGAAGCAACCGCACAACCATTTCGTCGCCGCGCTTGATATCCATGACAATGTCAGAGCCGGTTGCCTCAATGTACTGGCCCCAGGGCACGAGAAGCTTCTTGTGCAGAGTGGCCATGCGCTGCAGGTCGTATAGGGCCTTCATGGACACGGCATCGTTGTCGTCAAGCAGTTTTGAGATTGATGCCTGGTCCAGCAGTTTATTCTGGCGTGCGATAATCAGCTCGTTCTGGGCTGCCTTGAGCAGCAGGGCTTTGGTCGAGCTGTCAAAGTTGAAGGCGTTGCAGCGCGTAACCTCGCGGTGGATAATCGAGTCAGCGGCCTGGATGTAGCTGCGCAAGTCGGCAATACTCTCGGCTTCGTGGGCAGTCTCCGATAAATATTTGGACGACGTCTCCATGAACAAAGGCTCAAAATACGAGACGTAGACGTTGAACACGTGCACCATGCTGACTGCTTCCCGGAACAGGCTGGCATCGAACGCAGGGTCGCTATCGCGGTCCAGCTGTGCCAGGTCGCACATTCCCTGCAGGACTTTCTGGCCCAGCACACTGTAAGGCCGAGGCGGCGTGCCGGGTGGCGTGGTGAAGGTGTCAAAGATGCTGCGACGGAAGCGCGAGATGAGCATGTCGTTGACGTTGGGCATGGACCGCACGCCTATCAAGTATGCGCGGTCCAGGTAGCTAAATGTTGAACGGATAATCACCAGCTGCTTTCCCCAGATCAGCCACTCCTTGTGCACTGCCCGCAGCACCTCAATGTTGGACGCACCGCGGGTATCGGCTTCGATTCGGTTGACCACTGTATTGGTCATGTGTGCCTCGCAGTGTGTCTGCAGCTTTTTAAGTAGCTGCTCTGACTGTCCCTGGATGCATAGATCCTCAACACCACGGTACAGCCGCTCCAGTGGTAGTCGTGGGGTGTTGCCAGCGAATATGTCGGACAGAGCCGCTTCGAGATCTGTCCATGTCTTGTTGTAGTACACTTGCGTATCGTCAGGGCGCTTGGCCGGCACACGCAGGTTCTTGATGACCAGCTTCTTTGCACCTGTCAGCGGTGCAAAGGCACTAGGAGAGGCTGCACCCGGCGCAAACACTCTCCGCCCACCTGCGGATGGCGCCGAGTGGCCTGTCAGGTCCACCGTCTCCGGCCTGCTTTGGAATCCGGCAGCCATATTTTGATTAGATGTGCGGGACCGTTTGCTATCTGGCGCAGTGAGCGAGACGGGCCCTGGGAGGCCTGGTGGATTTGAGTCGACTCGTGGGCGACGCTTGGGCAGCAGGGAGCTAGACGGGTCCGTGGTGGCGGGGACAGGGTATTGCGGGCGGGAAGAGAGGTCGTCGGGACGCGTCGGAGGCATCGACGGGTGACTGGAAGTGGTGGACAGACAAGAAGAGTTGTTTTCCAAGTCGAAATAAAGTCCGTATTGGTTTTGTTGGCTGTTCGGGTACGGCAACGGCGGGCCGGATCGGTCAACGTTGGTCGAGGAAGACGACGCGAAGGAGTGCGTTGTCGACGCGGAGAGAGGATATATGGACGTAAAAGAACGCAGGTCGTGTGCTGAAGACAGGGGTATTCGTGGGGTATCCTAGAAACGAGTTCAGTGCTGTCGGGTTGGGGATGAAGGAGCTTTGAAGCTGGGCAGGTTCGTGTGAGGTTGATTGCGTTTGCTGGGATAGCTGTGATAGTGGCTATAGCGGCTATAGTGGGAGAGCGACGCCGGCACGGCCAGAACACGCTCTAAACTCCGGGCGCTGCTCGTCGTTCCTAGTAAGATACCCCGCTGAGTGTTATCAGTAGCATCGAGCTCTCTAACATTGATGATTAAGACTGAACAAGTTCCAAAATACAGCGAGTTTGAGGATCAATTCGTGTTGATTCTTTTATTTGTTTCATGAATAATCATAATTTGCCCTTTTTAGCTTTAAATGCTTGCGGACGAGGACCATGACAGCAGTGACCCTGTTGGCTTATATAATCATACATCACGACTTCATCGCGTCTTTAACCACCTCATCAGCCCGGGGTGGTTGCAGTAATTAATAATGTAAAATAATCAGTTTCTTTTCTAGTCATGACGAAATCTCTACACTAGTTCCCCTTTTCTTTAAAAAAAAGATGTAGAGGTTGACCTACAGTTTTTTTGTTTATCAATTTTAACATCAATTTTCAAGCAAATATTGACGTACAATCAAGTAGGTCTTAAATTCCAACACATTATGAAACACCTCCAAAAAACAGAACTAATGGAGATAATGAGTAACTTCAAAACAAAAATACAAAAAAAACCATTGAGCACAATGAGAAAAGGACGGGTCGAGGAAAAGCTCGATAGGCGAAAACGGCAAAAAAAACGTACAGCAGAGGGTATTCGCTGGTCGTCACCGACCCAACTACTAATCCGCCGATTATCGGTTTAACTAGGGGAGAGCGGACGGGATCCCGTGCTTTCCAATATCTATGGCCGTACGTGGAAGGTGTTAAACTAATGAGACCTATAAATGCAAATGCATTAGGTAAGTATCCACTATTCTGTCCTCGATTGCACGACCCTCGCTCGCTCACGCAACGGCTCCTCGAAGTGATATCATGAATCCCGATCCTATAGTGGAATATTATCCGGCTTGATTTACTGAATAGGCCAATGGACTCTAAAAATATTCCGGCGGGTTTTAAACCATAGCTGTCCGAAGAGTGCTGTCTCGAGTTTCTCCGTGTCTGCCGTCTTGGCCCCCCTCGAGATCGTGAATCTCGCGTTTTCCTCCTTAACTTCTTCATCTGTCTTCATTCTTATATTTCCACTTGGCTACAATGCCAATTCTCCGCGTGCTCCATAGTCGCTAGCCTGAGTCTGGGGACACGCTTTCTCCTCGGTATACAAGCTCTCCCCCATCCAAAGGCTATCCGAAGCTGGCGGGGTCGACGTTGTAACCAAAAGCATCCCTGATTGCCGAATTACCTGCCGTTTACTGGTCCCGTGTAGACCAAATGACGCACAAGAGAACGTAAGATCCGGGCATACTACGGCATACTTATGCCCGAGCGACTCCCTTTTATCGCATGATACCCTGCAGTATATAAGTTGCAACGGCTACCCTCAAACCAAGCCTTGTGACTTGCAAGAAGCTGATCACTGATACTCGCACGAGGCTATCAACTTTGAAGAAACATAGTCGAGTACCAACAAAAGGATGTCCTTCCCAGGTATCCCCCACCCGGACACGTCCAAGGCCACCACCGTCCAGGTCGGCTCGGACCTCGCCATCAATGGCTTCATCAACCCGTCTACCAACATTGCAAACTACCTCGGCATCAAGTTCGCGTCCATTCCAGCACGCTTCCGCCAATCACAACCAGTCGCCCTCAGCTCAGATGCCTTCTCTAGCAAACTAGATGCAACCGACTACGGCCCGCGGTGTCCACAGCCCCCAGACAAGCCCAAGGCACTCCGGCAGCATCTCTACAACCTCAACCGGGATTCGGCCAGCGTGCCGGAGGACGAGTTTGAATGCCTTGTCCTCAATGTATACACCCCGCCCAACGTTAATCAGCTCGTCAAGGAGAGCGGCAAGCCTCTTCCCGTCTTCGTCTGGATCCATGGCGGCGGATGGACCATTGGCGACGGCGGCCCCGACTATGACGGAAACTGGCAGGTAGCCAAGTCCATCGAGCTGGGCAAGCCGTTCATCTTTGTGGCTATCAATTATCGTCTCGGCTACTACGGCTTCTTGTCGAGCAAGGAGCTCAAGGCCGAGGCCGACAAGAACGGCGAGATCTGGTATGCTAACCCCGGTGTCTATGACCAGCGTCTCGGCCTGGAATGGGTGCAAAAGTACATTCACCACTTTGGCGGCGACAAGGACGAGGTGACGATCAGCGGCGAGTCTGCCGGCGCCTGGTCTGTCATGGCTCACCTCGCATCAAACGTGCCTGTCTGCAAGCGTGGTTTTATTCTGTCCATGCCTCTGCTCAACTTCCAGACCGACGACGGCGCGCAAGCAGTCTTTGACGCCCTTGTCAGCCAGACAAGCACCCCGGCCTCTGCCACATCAGAAGAAAAGCTGGCTGCAATCAGAGGCCTTTCCAATGACGCCATGTTGGCTGCTCTCGGCGGTAACTTTGCTAGACCCAACTGGGACCCTGCCTTCTTCCCCGACCTTGCTCCCGGCACTGCCCTCGACACCATCACATCCCTGCCCAACTGGGTTAAGAGCGTTGTCATCGGCTCGACCCTGCACGAGGGTGTGCTATTTGGCATTCCCTTCCGGCAGTGGACATCCAAAGATATCTTCGCCTTGCTTGATCGCATCATTCCCGATGCCTCCTTGCGCGCCGATATCCTGTCGTCCTATGGCTTTGACCCCAGCGCACCTCTCGATGACACCCTCACCCGGGTCTACAAGCTCCTGACCGACAGCATGTTTGATCCCGCCCCATCTCTGATCGGCGAGTTATCTTCAGACGCTCAACCAATTGCCGTTTATCGGTTTGACCAGAGTGACACTTTCCCTGACCACCCCTACCACAACACCTCCTATCACTCCCTCGATAACGCCTTCATCTGTCGCCTCCCCTGCGTGGCCTCGTCCGTCGGCCCTCCGGAGATGCAGAAGACGGCCGACCGCCTGAGCGAGGCCGTGGCCACGTTTGTGTACGGCAGTCTTCCCTGGGAGCCGTTCCACAAGGGCAAGCCGACATATATCTTCAATGGCTCAAACTCGGGCCTCACGTCAGACCCTCCATATGGCGAGGAGCACGCCTGGCGCAAGTTCAAAGACACGGAGCAGCACTGGGCCGTCTTCAAGACACTTGGTTCCACCCTGATTAGAAGCAGAAAACTGCCACAGTAGATCAGTAGTGACAACGAGTGTATGACGTATCGAGCAACATAGATTCATGAATAATAACCAAATCGCTACATTTTGATAGTTCAAAGCTAGATGCCAGAGAATCAGATAAGAAAAACAGGAAACAAAAATAGAAAACAAATCAGATCATGCATACGCAGCCCAGCCGGAGTACAACACTGCCAGGTTCCTCTCGTCCGTCGCCTGGTTAATCAGGTCATTGACAGTTGCTTCCACACTCAGCGTCTTCGATAGCTTCTTGCGCACAACCTCCAGCGCACGGTCCGCTTCGGACGGCTCGTTGACAACGGCCTTTTCGCGGCCCTCGGCGAGCGCATTGGCCCCGTCGCCTGCACCTTCGCCCGCTTCGTCGGTCCGCGACCGCGCATCCTGCAGCTTGGCCAGCCGCACCGGAGAAATTGACCACGAGTACAGCGGATCGTACCGCAGCACATCCAGCACCGTCATGATCGAGTACGTTTCTTCGCGCATTGCATCCAGCGTAAACTCACAGCACCGACGGAACACACCTTCTGTGCCTGTGATACCCATTCCGTCGACAATGTCGCGCGTCATCCGGAACGGCACCAGCTCCGGCACCGGCAGCACACGGCCCATCTCAAAGGCCACTCCCAAATCAATGTGCACCACCTCTCCCGTCTTTGAGTCAAGTAGAATATTGTGTCCGTGACGATCGCCTAAGCCCAGGACATGGCCTAGCATCGAGATAGCTGCTGTTGCACGCGTGTACGCCAGGCGCCGGCCAAACCACTCGTCTGGGTTGGGGAAGTACTCAAGGAAGAAATACCGCATCACCGGATGGAACCGCTCTGCCACTTTTCGGTACGTGCTGACACGTGTGTCCACTGGCCGTGCCTGGACGCCCGAGATTTCCTTTCGGCACTGTGAGGCCTTGTAGTCCTTGGGGTAGTAGCGCTCGTGGGCTGGCATTAAATACTCGTGCAATGGAATCGTGTTGGGCACAAACTCAATCAGGCCGGAAGACGCCGTCAAGGGCAGCACCTTGTATGTTCGGATACCCAGATTGCGCTGTCTGCTTGTACGGTGCAGCTTGAGCAAGTTTGACACAGCCGCAAACACTTGCTCCATGATGGCGTCCTGTCGCAGGTCATCATTACCACCCTTGACGAGCTGTCGGTAACGCACGCCGTTGCTCGCGACTGCTGTCAAGATCTTGGGTGCACTCACGCCCGACGCAATAGACATTGTCGGCTCAAACCGCACAATCATTGGCACTTTGTCAAAGTACTGCTTGTCAGCTTCTAGAGGAATGTCCATCGTTGGAGGTGGGATCGGGTAGCGTGCAAGGCTTTGTATGAGCCCGACGCCGGTCTTTGACTCGTTAAGTGGCACCCGGTGCCCGGTCTTGAATTTGCTATCCTTTTCCATCGCAAGCATGTGGTAGCATTTGCTTGTCTTGTCAATCGCTTGCCATACCGTCGCAACTCCCGATTCGGGCTTCAGCAGTTGCTTCGCCACCGTCTCCGTCGCCTTTTGCCGTAACTTTGCAACATCATCCGTCTGGTTGGGCCGCGTGCGTACGCCCGACCAGATCTGGTACATGCCGTGGTACGGGTGGTCAGAGCAGATGCGGTAGATCAGTTCAATCAACAGTTTCTGGAACGAGCCAGGCCGAGCTAATAGCCGCGACGTGAGCTGATTCATCAGGGAGACAAACTTCCGTGTCGGTACCTTCTTCAGGTGCTTAGCGACGGCGTCATTTGTGCTATCTTCATCGGATCGCTCCAGCCACAGAGCTGTAAACCGCAAAGCATCATTGTTGTGCTCGTCCGAGGCACTGAGGGATAGAAGATAGTTCTCCAAACACAACTTGACAAACTCGTTGCGTGTCTGCTCCACACGGTGAAGCTCTTGCTCGTCGAGGTCGAGCCATTGCTTGGCCTTGTTGAGATGACTCGTGTATCGATGACGCACCTGCGAGTCTTTGGCGCCTCCAATCAGCTCCTTCAGCTGTTTGACCTCGTTGCTTTTACCCTCCTTCAGATTTTGCAGTCGGGCAAGATCTTCAAGGCCGTCGGGATTCTGCAGCTGCTGATCGCAGAACATGGCAAACTGGTGGAAGACTCGGCCGGCATCTTTGCCCTCGCTGCGTCCCTTGAGCTCTTTCAGAGCCGGCTCCAGATACTTTTTCTGGATAGAGTCTGCGCTCTCAAGTCTCGCAACAGACACCTGGTAGCCAATCTTCGACAAAAGATCGGAGCGACTGACTGGCACCATTTGCTTCTTGAGAGACGAGTCGCGGTCAACGCTTTGTAGTACCCTGATCGAAGCCACCATCTCTCCATGGTCCCAAAGCGAGCTTGCCGTCTCCATCTTGATTGCAGCATCAACGCTAAGTCCCAGTGCCTCGCTGGGTACGATAAGGTCCGACAATGAGGTTGCAACATTGAGCGACTCTTGCATCGCGCGGTGGAAGCGATAAATGCTTGCAGATAGAATGAGGCCTTTGATTTCCACCAGGCGAGCCTCTGACGGCGTCACTTGCATGCTCCCTCTTACAAAATTCTGTTGGCTGATGGTGCTCAACGTGGTCTCACGGTATGAGAGTAGCTGGCTCACATCCTCGTATCTGTATATGTTAGTAACTATTAAAAAAAGAATAAAAAAGTAACTTACTGTTTGCTCATCATCCACTTGGACCGATCTTCAAACTTTTCAAGCATCTTCTGCAGCTCAGACGCATCCGTGACATTCAGCACGTCGTCCAGCTCTGTCAAGGCAGCCAGGACACCAAGCTGATGTCTGAGGTCGGATACCGTCGAGCTATGACTCGTTATTTGCTTCATTGTATCGCCTAGGCCTTCGTAGACTGATAGTCGCGCGGCTGCGAGATCAGTGGCTTGATGCACGCCCTGGAATGCCTTGTAGATCGTTACAGCGGGATTTCCTGTCACAGACGGGACAGGTAAGTTCCACATACCGAGTCTGCGGGCAGTCGTGAATGTGCTGTCCAGAGATGCCGATGAGCCATCAGTAGTTTGCTGGGCTTGCAGCAATGAGTGCGATAGTCCAGAATGACCAATATTACTCAGCGCCTGGACAAGGGCCAAGCCGTCACTTGCAGAGCTTAGGTTGTTCCGGCGAAGATGGCTGTCATACTGTGCACCGCGGAAAGCTAGCGTCTTGTTGCCATCCTTCTCATACTCGAGTCGTGCCAAGACACTTGCCAGACTTGGGCTTTGCGGCAGTCCATAGTACGCGTCTGGATCATCAATATTCTCATAGATGCCTAGTAGTATATCTGAATGTTCAGACACTTCGAGATCTCTCACTGTCGTGATACCCGATGACCGCCGTGAGGGCTTGGCAGCCTCGGAGACGGCAAGCTCGGCGAACAGAAGAGCGATCTTGAACATTCCACTTCGGGAGGCTGCCGCTGCCGCAATCGACAGGTCCACATCCAGCCACTTGTGCCTATCTGCGATAGAGGCCTCGTTCGGCAGTGCTTGCATCCGCAGATACACGATGGTGTTGATCAGCAGCTTCACATTTGCTTGAGCGGCGGGCGCGGAGTTCGAGAGCCAGACTCTCGCTGCGTCTGAAAGTTGGCGCTTGGCAGTTTGCTGCTTATCCATCTGAAAGAAGAGCACGAGATGGACGATAAAGGAGAATGCCTGCTCAGCGAACCCCTTTGCGAGCAGGAGGATCGGCGGGAGCACTCGAAGGACAATATCATCAGGAATACACCGTGCCAGTTGCACAGCCAAGTTCTGGGCCCAGTCTGGCTCCTCGATATGATTTTCTCTAAACACATCCACAGTGCTGTCGATAACTGGGGGCGTCTCGTCAAAGTCGGACGGGGGCGTACGGAACTGAGCCCAGGTTGAAGAGACTAAAAGTGACTCTGACATGCTGTTTTGGCAGGCAAGCTCGAGTGCGCTATCGCCAAGGACATGTGCTCGTGAGACAACTGTTCTCAACGCTGATTCAGCCGCTCCTGCGATGACCGACTCTGCATTTGTAGTCAGTGCCTCGAGAAGTCCGAGCAGGCCCTGCTCTGAGGTTGTGTCTCCGGTTGTAGTGCGGTAGTATCGATCCAGCCGTGATTCGCGCAGAAGATCATCGTGGATTGAGCCCGACGCGGCAAATGACCGCCCTACAACACGTCCAGCCCATATTAAATACTCTTTGCTAGGAGCCTTAGCACCGCAGCTCTTCCAAACAACCGAGCCATGGTCTTGAGCATTTTGGTCCGTCTCAATAATGTCTGTGCGTGTAGACTGCGGCACATTAAAGTCACTGCAGAGCATCCCCAGCACAAGGTCGCGCGAAGAGTCGTTGAGAAGGCGTGACTCTTGTTCACCATCTTTGAAGATTTCTAGCAAGAGTGTGCTCTCTGGTGTTCCCTTTTCAGCATTACCTGATGCTCTGATCTGGGTGGCAGACCGTGTGATGGACTTGAAGGCCTGGCGCTGGTAGTCGTCTTTGAACGACGGTGAGTCATATTGATGCAATTGCTTCGTAAACCAGGCATGGAACAATTGTGCCTTATCCATGGTCGCCTTGAACTGACTTTCCTGAGTGGTACTGGCCTGGCTGGACTCTAGGAACATGCGGAGAGATGCAAGCATGGACAGCGCATATCCAGCGTAGAAGGACGGAAATTGTGTAAGATGTCCGCTGCCCCGTGTGATGAGGTACTTTGTAATGCCTAAGGCGTCGTCGGCGCACTCTGCATCCTGAACATACGGCCGGATAGAGCGAAGCAACATCTCCAGAGGATACAGGCTGTTGACTTGGTCACCGGCCAGGCAGATGAGCACGCGAACCTTCCTGATGACAGAGCAAGCATGCAGTGAGCCGAGGGCAGGGCGGATGGTATTGAACAGCGCTCTCGCTACTGAGACCACAAGGGCCGGAGTCCAGAGAGCATTTAAGTCGTACTCGGTCCGACTGCATAGGTAGACGAGCTCTTTGATTAAAAACTTGGCCTTGAACATGGGCTGTTGGTTGGGTGGGAGGATTATGGCGGAATGATCAAAGGCCTTGATCTCAGCCATGATATCGGCAGCATACTGTAAGCTGGGCTCTTTGGCGAAATACTTCTCGATGGGGTCCTCCTGGTCGATAATATCGATGAGAATGGCGACGATATCTGCAAGGTTGTAGTAGATGGCCTCAACAAAGCGGTCCCTTCCAAGTGTCTTCCGTATGCGGCTTTCTGCCGTGGTTTGCGATTTGTCCTTGATCATGGCGATATCATGTGCCACACCGTAGGCCATAATTTTGGCAAAGGAATCAAGAATGAGGCTCACAGGGTCTGTGCCTAATCTCTTAGAGATATCAAACGCGGCCGTGTCCTGGCCACGCATCAGCATAAGCGCAGTAACTTCGGTTTTGGCTTGGCGAATGAGATCGTCAAGGCTAGAGAAAGCAAAAATCTCGTAAGGGATGTCGTCGATTGTGTCGTTTTCAAGCCAGGTATATAGAAGCTGAGGTGCGAAGAGCTTAAAGAGGTCTCGCGGGGACTCCAATGATAGTGCTGCTGCGACCTTGGCGAGGCATCGAGTTGCAAACTTTGCACATTGCTTGAGACGGCCTGGTGTCTCGAAGATGTGGTAGATGCAGCGTCGGAGGAGGGTCGGCCAAGCACAGGCCAGCTCGGCCAACGCAAGTAGACGGAATGAGATGCCCTCAGACCAGCTCGGGTCACATGGCAAGCTCTCGAGAATATCGACAAACAGATCGTCGTGCACCTTTAGAACATACAGACCAAAAATCCTCCGCAAATCCATACCGAGATGATACTTGACATAGATATCACCATTCTGGAGGATGGATAGCAAAGTTGAGCGGCACGAGGGAAGATTCAAGTCACTAGCGAATGATGAATCGACCTCGAGCAGGCGGTAGAGGAGTTTCGACATAGTGACCTGGGCGCAGTCCGAGAGCGAGTTTTTCGGAAGAGATTGCTGAACGAGGTAGGTATAGAGGTCACCGATTCTCGCAAAGACCTCGAGCTTCTCGCCGGGCCAGATTGAGACGAAGCTGTGCATAGCTTCGATGCATGTCGTCAGCGCAATCTCGCAGCACGAGTATTCACCCAAACCTATGATCTCGCCAATGACCTCCACAACCTTGAGGGCATCGTCGGGAACAATGACCATGTCAGACCCAAACAAATCCTTCATGAACGTGCTGCAGAGTAGGATATCTTCGTTTGAAAGTGCTAGGAACTGGTCAAGAAAGCCCCCAGGAAGAACGCCAACGTTGTTCTCGGGATTCTCTTTGAGGAGGTATAGGAGATGTAGCCGCTGGGAGATATTTAGAAAATACGAGCTGGAGCTCGTCGTCAACGACGCTGTCTGTCTGGGAAGCACTGCAACTTTTGGAGCCAAACTTCCCTGACTGACAGAGGAGTCGAAGTCATCATCAATCTCCATGAAACCGTTACTAGAAAGAGTGGACTGTTTGGCATTTTCATCCTCGATGGCTTGTGACAGCAGGGAAATGATCTTCAGGAGGGAAGGCTGCTCCTTGACGAAATACTCAGTATCTGCCGAAGTGAGTTGAGGTAGGTGCGCAGCGACGTTGGAAAGCCACACCTCAAACAATGACCGACTGTGATCAACAGTATGGAGGGCCTTGAATGTCGCCTCGGTCATCTTTAAGATCGCCGGCTCGAGGTTTTGCGAGGCGCTGGAATTGACAGAGCCGAGGTGAGGTACAACCCCTGTGCAGACAATACAGAATACTACAAGGCTCTGCATCCGCTGAGTCGATATTTGGGCTATTTTCTCGCCACCTTTTTTATTCCACTGATCGGTTATTTCCACAAAGTCGTCCAGTATGGGTTGAATGAGCTCCAGGGTTGTCTTTCGAGGGCCATTGGAGCTTGCAGGATCTCGGTCTTGAGATGGAGTGGTCGCGGGTAACGAATGCTGACAGATGGCGCGTCTGGATCCGGTAGACGAGTTGAGTGGAAGAAGAAGTATGTATCTCATCATGGCATCGGTCTCCTCATGAAATTTCCAGGTTTGCCGGATGGGTCCTCCGAACGTCTCAACCGGATGTGACACCTGAGGCAAAGACGAGCCATTGCAAGCATTGATGAGGTTGATGACATCCAGTGCCGAGATTTGATTTGAGTAGAGTGACGAGAAGCCAGGCTCGGCTGGCTTCCAACGCGAGAAAAGCCATCTAATAATGTGGTTTGAAGTAACCTCACTGGCGCTGGGTGTATTCGCGTTGCGGATGTGAAAGAGATGGAGCATCAACACGAGAGAAGAGTCCACGAGAAGTGCCGGGCCACTAACTTCGGCAGCAGTAACGAGGTTGTTGATATCATCGCGGATGACATGGTATGGGATGAGTTTCGTTTCCAAGATTGTGTGCAAAAGAGCGCAGGCTGCTCGACTAGTACCAGGAAGAGTCACGGACCGAGTGGCAATCTGCCAGACTTGACTCCAGATGCCAGTCAGCTCTTGACTCTTTGCATGGCTTTGAGTTGCACAACTAAAATGGTTAGACTTGTAAAAATGGCATTGGGAAAAAAAATGTGTTTCATACCTTGCACAGGCCAACATTGCCCACGAGCAGATAACAGCCTGCTTGTCTGTGATGAATTGGCCGAGCTGCCGTAGAATTCCAAGGAGATCATCGGACGTGACGTCAACCACGTGCAAATAGAACGGTAGCACTTGTAGAGCTGCCAGTTTTGTGCCTGCGTCGGGCGAGTTCAGATGGTCTCTGATCCTGCTGGGCCGTTCCCCAATGCGCCTGCGTTTTCGGGGCTGGTCACCAGCAATATCACCATCTTGCTCAGTGGGTTTGGTGTGTCTTGCGAAAATGGCCTCAAGAAGTGCCATAACTTGCACAACAGCCCAGCGCCGCTCAGCGGACACGTCATGAGTAGCAAGATTGAATACGCGGACATTAAAGTAACTGGTCGTCGATTCTGAGAAGGATAAATCGACAAGTTGAAGTCGAGTACGATCATCGCGCTTCGAGTATTCCATCCACATGCTGTCCAAAACATCCTTAGTGTGTTCTATGATGCCGCTTGATGGAGAGTGTTCGGCCAAGGCCTCGATATGAAGCTGAGTGGTGTATATTGTCCGCAAAATTTCCTCGCGGATTGAGTTGATAGACTCACTTTGCAGAGCAGACGAGCGTGGGTGCCACCAGTGGCTGAGGAGAGGCATGATCTCTCTGACGACACCTTCTACCAGGGACACATTGTCGCCCTGAAGATGCTGGACAATGCAGCGGATTGTTGCGCAGGCTGTCTGCTGCAAAGTGCCAACTCCGAGATGGCGCATGTAAAGGATACGGAGGGCCGAATGTGCGAGCTCAGACGCTTTGGGCCCGAGAGGGGCATTGGAGGCACTAACCAAGCAGTAGATGCCCTGCACCAGCGTCTCTAGGATTTTTCCCGAGGCTTGAGAAGCGACCCGAGATCTGGAGATAGCGCCAGACCTTGTCTGACCAGCCGAGAGAGACAGCGAGCCTATTCCCGGTGAATCCCGAGATGAAGCTGTTGAGTAAAGCGTATCACGGTCAGGTGCATCGGAAAAGTGCTCGATGGCGCCCACGAAGAAGTCTACACATGCGTGCCAGCCTTGTCCCTCAAACGCACCTAGCTGTTCAACATTTGCGGGATGACTTAAGAGAGACACCAATGCCTTGGTGTAGTCCTGCAAAAGAGGCTCGACAAAGGTATGGTCTCTTGTAGGGAGTGTCTGCGTGATGTGGTCGACGATGGCGCGGGCCACCTTGCGTTTTAGATTAGACGCGCCATAGTTTACAGCAAGCCGTAATGCCTCTGCACTGGCCATGAGTCTCGCATCTCCTGTGGTCTTTGCAGTCTTTGTGGTTTTTTTACTGCTGAGGTAGCTCTTCTTCTCAGAGAGTGTGCACTGAAATATGGCCTCGATGAGGCTGTGGTATGCCTTGCCATCGAGCGGCAATCTGTTGCATTAGCAGTCTAAACATGAGTAGCTTTCTGTCTTTATCACTCACTGTGTTGAGCCTTGTAGCTTTCTTGAGAACAAGGATACCAAGTCTAACGATGTCAATAGAGACACTCCCATCACCGGCTGGGCTATCTGGACAGAAGTGCTTACCTTGGAGTGCTTTCAGACGCTCCGTTGAGTTTCCGCCTGCAATCAAGGCTAATTAATTAATATACATCCCCATTTAGATGCAGGGGAAAGAAAAAAAATCAGAGTCTCACCCCGGATTGTGTCGGCATCATCAGTCGTCGGTGCCTTAAACCGTGACGGTGGCATTGCTTTAGTAGTCGACCGGGATTCACCCAGCTTATGGAACTGAAGAAGGTTTGGTATTTAAAAGAGTTATGTCATGCTCCTGCTTCGTATGTTTTGTAACGGAATAGGTGTTGATGTCTTGTAACGCTCTATCGTTTGTTAGACTAGACGAACCCCGAGCTGGGTTCACGAGGAGCTTGAGCTCGTGTGCGACGTACCAGGTGCACAAAATTCTAAAAAGTGAGTAGTATTTGCTTCGAGTTCACTCCCTTTTAAGTTGAAATAGATGCCAAATATCGAGGTACTTAATAAGAGACGCCTGTGAAGTTTAGGGAATGACATGAGAATCATGAGCCATAAGAGTCGTGAGCATCACGAGAATACAGAAGCTAAGCTCCAGGGTCGCTCTTGCCTCCGTTGCCTGGTCGCGGCGCGTAGCTGCCATCTATGCACTAACTAGGGTCGTTCCTGCCGTTGGACGCAAACAAGCTGGGCTGACGGCAAAACCCATTCACCGCCTTCAAAAGCAGGCCCTTATTGGTGGTTGTCACGAGCCGGGACCCACTAGGGAGCTGTTGACAGCCCAAAGCTGCCTCCTAAGAAAAAAGGCCATCGCCACTAACAGCCAAAGCTACGCGATCCTCGAAAAAAACGGCTTCACTTTCGCGATAGACACAAGTACACTGTACCCGTCGCCACCGCCACGATTACCGCGACATCAATACACGACCACGTATACACATTCAATCTCGGACGCTGAACCTCGATTATTGAATTATCTAACCACCCGATTAACACCTCTGCTACACGAGGGCATCACCGTACCTCGCCGTCTGCGCCTCTGACGAGCAACCGGCTATGATCGCGTCGCCGACTGCGCCCTAAGTTCCGAGTTGTTCACGATGTCGGACACGAGCACACTGGAGGATCTGCAGGCCCTGCACAGGGAGCTGGTGGCAGTCTCCGAGCACAGATACGAGAACCTTGAGGCGTTGGATATCGGCCTACAGGACCACAGCGCTCAGTTCCAGAAGCTGCTCGACAAGCGGCCGAGAAAAGCAGAGAGCCGGAAGGCAGTTGAGTCAGGTAGGCAATGCGCATGCCGACTAGGAGATGAGGTTAATTAGGTGAGCGTACTAACGGTATAGGCAAAATCAATGTCGGCGACGAAGAATACAAGATCAACAAGGAGTTTCAAAACTATACACTTCAGCTTGCCGACGAGCTCGACCTAGACGAAATTGAGACGGCAAAGATTCTTCTTGATGCGGAAGATGATGTGGCCACTATTGGACGACCACTTCTTGAGTGTGGCCTCATCCGCTTTCATCAGCAGCGCAAGTACCTCCTTGACTGCATGCGGCTGTGCATCCAACTCTCAGACGATGAAGAGCTCGTTGGCGAGTTGCAGACCGTTTTTACCGACTATGTATCCGAAAATATCTACAAAATTCCCGCGCCCGGCGCCCCAGCAAGTAGCCGCGACAATAAGACGGTGCCTAGGTGCATGGCCGCTATGCAGGGCATCCGGACATGGCTTCAAAGACTGGGCGATCGTGCAACGGCGGCCTCTGTTATCCAGACAACACAGCGTGACGAGGCAAAGGAGATGCACGAATTTGCACGCACGAGCCTGGTCCAGCAGCACGAGAGCATGGCCCTGATCTTGCGCGGAGCCGTGGAAAAGCGGCACGTCGAAGCAACCGACTTTACAGACTTCCTCACTTTCTTGAAGAAGTGGGATCGCTACGACACACTTCTTGGTATGATTCCACCGGCCCTTCCACAAATACCAAGATAAGGACACTAACAGTATAGTTCACTATTTTCCGATATTGGCGCTGTACATTCGGCTGTTTGGCTCACCAGATGGCTTAAGTGACCTTGCCCAGGCCAGAAAACTGAACGACTTGGTTAGCAAACGTGAGGACGACGGTGTTTGGCAAATACCATCGCTGCGCGCGGCACTGCATGCCTGGTGGATTTCGGAATACAGCGGGTGGTACATGGATGACCTCGACATTCCGCTCGACCACATTGATGTCGACAAGGAGGATGGCGAGAGGTCCGACGCGTTTTCACAGTGCTTAAAGGAGGGCGCCTTGGACCTTATCCTGTCAGTGTCATCCGACGTCGAGGTGAAGGACTGGCAAGACCCGACCCCGAGTGGCGTCCAACTCTGGATCCACCGGACATGCCCACCGCTGGCTTCGGACTCTGTCCCCTTTTCCGACTACTTCAAGGTCGCCGTACTGGAGCAGCTCGAGAACTTCATCGATGCCTTCATCTCCAATCTACCCGACGTCATCCGGCAATTGCGCGTCAGTGAAGACGAGCAGCGCCAACTCAGTCAGTCGCACGAGCAGAGCCTCGAGCTGGAGCGATTCCTCCTTGTCATCTCACATGCGTATGAGGGCCGGCCAGATGCTGGTGAAGCATTCTGGGCCGACCCTGAGAGCAACTTGTCGGGATTTATGCAGTGGGCCAGCCACCGCGCATCAACGCCCCTTGTCAGCGCATTCTGTGAGATGCTTCGGTCAATTTCCAGCAACGAGGCTTCCGCCAATGCTGCACATGAGTTTCTGCTCGACGAAATCAACACTACTACTAGCACCGGCCGGATACGCAAGTCGCAAGCTCTGACCTGGACCCAGGTTGTTAAGGAGCTTGAGTTCTTCACAGGCCGCATCCGCCATCACACAAATCCTGTGCCTGCGATCACATACCGCAATGCCAAGCCGAACGATGACCAAGAAGAAGTCGAGCCCGAGTCTGCAATCATGCTTCAATGCTACCTGCGTCTCATCTCGAGAATATGCTCCAACAGCAGATCCGCCCGCGAGTGGCTGCTGCAGAGCAAAGAGTTCTCGCTTGTGGGAACCCTTTTCCAGCTTGCCAGTCTGCCCGTTCCCAGCCCACTGCGGGCCTGTATCTTCTCGGCGCTGACTTCGCTTCTTTCCGACAAGATTCTTGAGATCAGCCATATCATGTGGTCATGCCTTGACGACTTCATGGCCGGTGTATATGTCCAGCACTCGCAGCCGATGCAGCTCAATGCTACGACTCCTGCTAGCTACATGGAGGGCTTCCTCGGCGAGATTGGCCTGGGCTTTGAGCAACCTTACACGTTCGTCCAGTTCCTGCTAGCCCTGACTACACCTTCGGTTGACCAGTCGACGCTCAACGACTCGCTGCCCTTCCTCGAAAACCTCGGCAGCGCGACACGCATGCCGGGCATCGAGCCATACGTCGACTTTGTATTGGAGACTGTGCTGGGCAAGCTGTCCAAAAGCTCTAGCAACAAGCAGCAACAGCAGATCATCCGCCTGAGCACACTGGACTTTGCACTTACATGCCTCGGTACCTTCAACGAGGATCTTATCCTCATTGCTAGTGAGACCCCGATCCCCGTCGACAATATCATCGCCACCTCTGATCTTGCCGTCTACGTGAAGCTGCACCCCTTTGCTCGCGTGATGGAGTGGATGTACAACCACAATGTTGTCGAGGCCATTTTTGCCACTATTCACGAAGACCCTTCAGAAATTGGAAACGCTGCACCAGACTCCCCGCTGATTCTTGGTATCGTTCGCGCCGTTGAGCTCATATCCAAAATCCTCGACCTGCAGGATACATACCTCGACCTCGTCCGGCAAGTCATTCGTATCAAGGCAGGTGACCAAAGAAAGCCAGTCAGCTCGACATACAGCTTCTTTGAAGAGGCCATTTCAAACCACCTAGACTTGATTGTCGACCTTGGCAACTGCTGCGGTCTCGGACACCCGACACTCACACTTGCAGCCCTCAAGCTGCTTGAGAAGATCTCCACCTCTCCCAAGGTTATCTCGGCATGGAACCCTGGTCCGGGCCGCCACGCACACCGCAACAAGGCAATTGTTGCCCTGGAAAAGGATAACGAGGCCGAGGTTATCTCGGGCGTTTTCGTCTCTGAGATGGTTGCCCCCCTTGATCTGGGGCTGGAGGTCAACTCGCCCAACTATAGTATCAAAACCTACATTTTGGACTTTTTGTACTCCTGCCTCAAGGCATCGCCCGACAAGCCTACGATTGCCCATCTCATTTTGGGCTTTAAATGTGGTGTGGACAGCTTGAGTATTGAGGCCGGTGGCGCTTTCGACGAGCGTACTTCGCTCTTCCACAATCTTCTGCGCGTTTTGCTCGAAGCACCATTTGGTGATGACAATCTGGGTATGCGGCATTGGCTGATCTCGCTCAAGCACAAGGTCATGCGTATTTTCCAAGTCTTGTGGCGCTCGTCGCTGTCGTCGGCCATTATCCTTGCCGATTTGCGCGAAAATGACTTTGCATTCCACTTGCTGGTGCGCGAGGTTGTGCTTAATCAAGAAATGCTGTGGGATGGAATCTCGTCGCTAGCACCAGAGTTCCCAACCACTGACGCATCGATCGGCTTTATCGAGTTCTGGTCGCTGCGGGCAATGATGCTTGAGTATGTGGGCATTGAGTTGTGTAGTGTGTCGCAGAACAGATTGCCGAGCCTCAAGAGACGGATCTTCGACGCATTGAACGGCAAGGTGGTCGACGATAGCAATGAGCCCATTGACATCCCGACCGTATTTGACCTGTACGACTTTTTGTCTAGCACCAGTAGCACATCCAACTGGGACTTGCCGACGCCGACCTTCAAGAGACTCGCCGATATCGATCTGCGGGCTGCCATGGACGAGACGCCGATGGGCGAGACCCTCTACAATCTCGACAAAGCCCGTGAAATTGTGCTCTTGAAGTCAGCTGAGCTGACAAAGGGCTCACGCGTGGCAGACCGTGCTCTAGACGAGCTGCGTGATGAACTGAGCCGCGAAGAGTCGCTGATGCTCGAGTACCTATCGTTCTTGAACCGGCAAAGACAGCTGGGAACAAATCTGCAGGTCGTCCTTAAATCCTGGGCCAAACTTCTTCTCGTTATGTTCGAGGCGAATGAGTTCTCCGGTGCAGCACAAGTATCGTTCCTTCTACAGGCGCTGCAGGCGATCCTCCCCGGACTGGAAGCATCCAGTGCGGAGAATGCAGAGCAGGCGTCCCAGTTGGCCAAGCTATCCGAGGTTCTCCTGTTCAAGCTGTACTCGGAGAAGAATATCAGTAGTGGCGACGAAAAGGAGCAACGGCAGATGAGTAGTCTTGTGAGCGACAAGCTTTTCCAACTGTTTCAGATTTGCCTCTTTGCGACGTCCAAGTGGAATGGAAGCCCCGATCTGCGCTCCATCTACTACAATATTTGCTACCGCTATGTTGCTGGCATTCTCGACGAGCAAAACCGCGGCTTCCAGCCAACAGGGTGGCACAAGGCAAACAAGGCTGTCAGCGTTTGTGGTGAGCGTGTGCTCAATGTTATCTGCGACGATGCCTATAGCAGCGATTCTCCCACATGCCAAACTGCCGCGCTTGTTCTGCTAAGCACGCTGGTCCGCCTGGGTGAGCACGAGCACGACACGCACGTTGTCGAGGCTTTAAACCGGCTCAACTTCATTGGTGTGCTGGTGGACTCGCTCAAGACAACCTTGCAGGATGGTCTTGCCATCATTCAGTCGGGCCGCAAGGAGCTCCGCCTGGCACTTGATGCTAAGCTGGCTCTCCTTCTGCAGCTGTGCCAGACGCGCGACGGTGCCAAGTACACGCTGCACGCCAACCTGTTCCGGACCATCGAGATGTCGGGCTTGTTCTCGGCAGACCCGGAGCTGCAGGTCGACCCGTCTAATACCGTGGCTCTAGTAGAGCACTACAAGCTGCTCGTACAGATTGCGCGCATCATCGGCGCAGCTATTGTCAGCCGCGGGTCCCATAACATCCTGCAGGGCCGGCGCTTCTTAACCGAACACCGGATGCTTGTCATGCATGTACTCAAGCGGTCTGCCGGTATTGGCCCGGCGTCGTCGCAGATACTAGATGAGAAGGTGGAGGACCTCGCTGAGGCTTTTATGGTGCTCATCGTAGCAACCGACTTCCTTGAGGTAAGTTTTGATTTCGATCATTGATAATAGTATTGGTGACAATTTGCTAACATATGCCCAGTTTGAGGACCAGGCACCAGTGCAGCCCCAGAAGAACCCAACTCGGGTGCTATTTCACTAGTTGGAAGGAGATGGAGGGTAACGAGAAGATAGTTAGCGGATACATTGGCTAGAATAGCGATTTCTTTTTCTTTCTGTGTTTATTTTGGTTTCTACGGCTTGTACCATTTCATGTATACTAGGACGTCGAAACTCGTGGAGGACCGCATTCGATTCCGTGATAGTTTTTAACAATAATGCTTACTTTGTTTCGTAATAGTTAGTACTGACTAAATTGATTGTAAGCTGTTCAGAGTATCCTTGACGGGGTATAAGAGTGAAAACATAATGAACAAAGATATAGAACAAGCCTGGCCCGAACCCCCATGTGTAAAACCCCCGAAAGTAACCGTAACGCCTAGTTCATGGCCACCTGCTTCTGTAAATGCTAATGATAGCAGCATGACAATAAATGATTTAAGTGCCCTAAGAAGGCCGCCGTATTTTAAGGACGCACGGGCTGCTTCCCCTGTACGTTCGCAGACCGAGTCTTCACTACCAGAGGGAAGTAGGACCTAGTCATTTTCGAAGCCGGCATGCCGTCCACCCGTAACTCAAGCTTGGTTCTGCAGATGGGGCATATTCTTCTGTCGAAAGCCATGATTAGAGAAGAATGCAGGCATTCGCCACAGAAAAGGTGGCCTATTGCGAGTTAGTAGTTTACACGCCGAGTGGTTTATTGCTAGAAACATACCACAATGGGTGACAGTCAGGTTCGACATGTCGTCCATGCAGATAACACATTGAATTCCCGACAGCTTTACAAGCGTAGACGATTCCGGCTCTGGCTCTTTCTCCGGCTCCGGCTCTGGCTCGGCTTCAGCTTTAGGCTCTGTCTCTGGCTCGTCCTGCGTTGCTCCTGGTCGGTCGACATCGACGAGATTGACGATCTCAACACCTTCGTCATCAGAACTGAATAGATCGTCAAGAGCGATGCGCCCTTGGCGCCGCGGTCTCTTTGGAGACACTCCTGATTGCAGAAGGCTGGCTTGGCTACTGCTGCTGCTTCCGCCTATTGGTTCCAGAAGTGATGAAATGGAGGGCAAGACGCTTGAAGACGGCCCTGCGGCAGAGGATGGACCTGTGATACCATCTACCTCAGGGCTGCGGCGTCTCTTGACCGTAGCTGTCTGGCTTGTGGAAGGCTGGGCCGAAGACTGGGCCGAAGGCTGGGCAAGCTCCTGACCCTGGGCAGCCTGGCTAGATTCAGGCCGGGATCGTGAGGCAGAAGCCTCTACTCTTCTTGTCAATCGCATAGCTGGGGTGCGGGTATCGCTGAGCACCCACTCGGGTATTGGTGAATCCTCGCCAGCTGCACGAAGGAAGACCTCCTCTAGGTCAATGTCGTCGGGGATGGAGCTGCTGCTGATTCCGTCGGCGATGTCAAGATCGAGGTCGTCTGTGCTATCGTGGTCGTGGTCGTGGTTGTGGTTGCTGTTATTAATGCCGTTGCGCACTTCGCCGCTGCCGCCTTGTAGCCCCTCCTCGGAACCCTCAATGTCACTGCCTTCTGAGGTCTCGGCGATAATGCCGTGATCTTGGTCGTCGCTGGAGTCCTCAATGGTGTCTTGGCCGGGGCTGTCGCTGGCGTCCCCGATAGAGCTTTCCTCGATCAAGTCTGCTGAGTTATAATCTAATTCATCAAGAATACTACTGTTGATGATATCGCTTCCAAATTCGTCGCTGTCACTGTCCTCGATAATGCCTTCTGGGCTGTCGTCGAAGTGATCCTCAAAGCTGTCCATAAATGTAGCTATTGATGCCGTTTTCGGCGTGCTGGCGGATAAATCGCTGCCTGTTCTGATATTGTGTACCCGTGAATTGGGAGGGTGTTTCTGACGATGTCTGGGTTAAATTAGGCTGAGGCCTGGTTGAAGCCAGTGGCGAAAAGGGTGGTAGCCTCGCGTGTGCCATTACTCATTGTTTAAAAAAAAAGCATGTGGCATATCACGTGCTCGTTTATCGTAACGACCATGAACATTATTGAGAATTAAAGTGAATTTAAAGTCTGAAATATAACACGACGTTCTAGTATCTGAGATAATGGGAGATTGTTCAACTCGAATTTACTGAGCCGATGGTGATTAAAAGTATGGAAAGGTGTGCAACCGAGTTTAGCAAACTGTTAGTCATCCTTGGAAAAAAAGCAGGAAGACGAAACGGAGTCAAGTGTTGCCTTGAGAGCTCAATTGGCTCTTTCTGTATATTTAAATGTATTTCTATTTGAGATATGGCCAAAATGTTGGTCTAAAGGTGCAACGGGCGATGCCCGGTTCAATGGTCTCGAATCGCAATACATTTACAGGTGGCTGTTGACAATGTCGACAACTGGAGCAAAAGTTAGTAGGGTGTTTCATAGGGATAATGTGTAGTAAGATATCAGACTTACAGCCGGGCTTCAGGCTAGCACCGCCAACCAGGAAACCGTCAATGTCGGCCTCCTTGGCCAGCTCTCTGCAGTTCTTCTCGCTGACACTGCCGCCGTACAGGATGCGAGTGGCCTCGGCAACCTCGGCGCTGACGTTCTCCTTCAGCCAAGCGCGGATGGCAGCGTGGACCTCCTGAGCCTGGGCAGTGGTGGCAACCTTGCCGGTGCCAATAGCCCAGATGGGCTCGTAGGCAATGACAACCTTGGCCCAGGCGGCGGTGGAGGTACCCAGGCTCTCCTTGAGGGAAGCCAGCTGGGCAGTGACGACGGCAACAGTGTTGTTGGCCTCACGCTCCTCGAGGGACTCGCCGCAGCACCAAATGACGCTCAGACCGTTGTCCAGAGCGTACTTGGTCTTGGAGGAGACGACAGCGTCGGTCTCGCCGAACAGGGTGCGGCGCTCGGAGTGGCCGAGGATGGTCCAGTTGATCTTGCTGTCAATGAGCTGGTGGACGGAGTTCTCGCCAGTGTAGGCACCGTCGGGCTTGTCGAAGATGTTCTGGGCAGCGACCTCAACCTCGCCCTTGAGGGTGCCGCGGACGAGCAGCAGGAACAGGGCAGGGGGGGCGACAACGACCTCTGTGAAGTTAGATATCCGGCATCAACAATGGAACCAAGGAAATGGCAGGATCTTGAGCAACGTACCGGTGTTGGAGTCCAGGGTAGCGGCGTTCAGGTTGTCGACGATGGCCTTGATAGACTGGGCCGTGCCGTTCCTAGTCGTTGGTCAGCACTGGCTCATACGCAATCATGGCTCGTCACCATAGCCGCCCCTTCGCAACTTCCCGGGCACAATCCAAACTGTAGCTCAGGTGCCGGCCAAAAGGGTGCTTGTGTTCGGGGCTGCGGGGTTTCTGCGCGCAAGAAAACGAGCAGCAATCGGCGGCGACGGCAGCGGGGTAGCTCTGAGAGGACTCACATCTTGAAGTTACCACCGACAAAAAACTTGCGAGCCATGATGGGCGATTAGTGAAGGGTTGGTTGGGTATCTTGAAAGGTGTTGGAGAGTTTGAGGTTGCAGAAGAAGAAAACAAAATCAAGAGCAGCCGAAGAGGAGTCTATTTTAGTATGGAGTATGGGATGTGGTGGGTGGTGAGCTTTTTTCCCGCTTGCAACTCGGTAGTATGGACAGCGACGCTAGTAGCCCCTTCCCGACAGCACTACGCCATACTTACCTACAACGGCTATGGGCGACTAATACAGCGAGCACAGCTGCGAGCAATATCTGGGTGTCATTGGAGCTTGGGTAGAAAGTAGCACCACCGGACAACCGAGATGGTGCTTGGCGGTGTTTAGCAATGTGCTGAGTATGGTCAGTTGGCATAGACCCCGCGTTTGCAATGCCGTCGCCAGGCATTGGGCTACAGTGGAACGTGTGAGGCTAGTCGCAGATAGCAAGTTGGAAACTTCCAAGTTGTAGGGAAGGAACGAAGAGATGCACGTGGAGAATGCGCTGCCACATGATTACATGATTTAAACAATAAGATATATTGAAGCGAGAGAATAAGAGAATAACGTGGGGGTTGAGCTAAATAAGGAAGGCGCACGCCGTTCTTCTTAATGAACCAGGAAACGGTTTCACGATTGTGCAACCACCGAGGAAGG
The DNA here is from genome assembly GCA_022392925.1 of Ophiostoma tasmaniense. Lineage (NCBI taxonomy): Eukaryota > Fungi > Ascomycota > Sordariomycetes > Ophiostomatales > Ophiostomataceae > Ophiostoma > Ophiostoma tasmaniense. The sequence continues at coordinate 25,914 of JAKRGK010000001.1, read as the reverse complement.
TGCGATCAAGTATGTTGAGAGTTCGAAGGGGCAATCCCGAGCACCGGAACTGAATCGCACGATCCGGCATGAGGACGCTCTCACGGAAGGTGGCACTTGGCACTTCCCGCCTTAACACTTCTAGGCTGTTGCTCCTTTCCCGTTGAGAACTAACAGGCCTAGCCCCTCAGCGCGTCATGCCCTGCATTCTACGCGTAATAGTGGCTGCTGCAAGGGACTGACTCGCGCACCAATCAAATCGTCGACCTATGAATTTAATTTAATTGTCAAAACAAATCATAAATTCGATAAAAATGCACTTGTAATCACAAGGGAGGATTTCAGGTGGTGACTTTTGGTGATACGAAAGTTAGCATCTACAACAAGATACGATTCGCAAAACCCACGGCTGCCCTGCTCTTTTTGAGCACCTGAAGCCTGCCAGAGTCCCCGGGCTCTTCATAATCTCTCGTCACTGTTCTACAGCCCCGGCCCGCATCGGGCCCGGAGCGCTACGAACCTGCGAATAGCCAATCTACACTCGGACGGTCAGCCGACAACGACCACAGAAAGTCAATCACAATGATGCGCCCTGTCGCAGGCGGCATTTCCCGAACAAGACCGACTACACCAGTATCTTGTCGGCAGATTGGACACAATGCGCCGCGACTTGTGCCGGTGTTTGTTCGGTGGGCATCTGTCAAGGCCGAACAGCGCAAGACCCTTGCTTGTAAGTAGATAAGACTATGGACCACTGCAACATGCCTTTAAGAGTTTTGGCTAATCAGATTTTGCAGTGCCTTCCAAAGCACGATACAACGAGATTGGTATCCAGCACGTAAGCGACCACATCTTCCAGCAAATATTCCCACAAGGCAGCCAACCGCCATCGCCAGAACTAGTCGAGCTTGCACGCGATCACCTACGGCGACACGACCTGCTCGGAAAGAATACAGATAACACAGACCCAATCGCATTCGATGTCCCACCCTTGCAAGGCAAGACTCTCGATGAACACTTCTTCAAGCTCGGCAGCGATGCGGCCGAGCCCTTCCTCGGCTATGCAAAACAGCTTGCGCGGGCCAACACACAACCCAAGCCCCGGAAGTGGGTAAGGCGCAGCGGCTGGACAAAATACTACCCTGACGGCAAGACTGAAGCAGTTGATGCGCCCGACGAGAAATTACTGGTTTTCGATACAGAGGTCATGTGGAAGGAGAGTCCGTACGCTGTCATGGCCTGCGCGGCCAGCCCAACAGCATGGTATGCGTGGCTGTCCCCATGGCTGCTGGGCGAGACGGAGAACGACTGCAACCTGATCCCGCTCGGCGACCCAACACAAGATCGTGTGATTGTGGGCCACAATATCGGCTACGACCGCGCTCGCGTGCTTGAAGAGTACGACCTAGCGCAGTCGCGCAATGCGTTCCTAGATACCATGTCGCTGCATGTGGCAGTCAATGGTATGTGCTCGCAGCAGCGGCCAACATGGATGAAGCACAAGAAAAACCGCGAGTTGCGCGATCGCGTAGCCAAGGAGACAGAGAACCTTGAGTTGTCACAACTGCTTCAAAGCAACTCGCTGCATGCCGAAGAGGAAGAGCTCTGGGTCGACCGCAGCTCGGTCAATTCGCTGCGCGATGTGGCCAAGTTCCATCTCAACATTGCCATGGACAAGTCCGTGCGCGACGAGTTTGGCGGCCACGACCGCGAAGAGATTCTGGCTCGGCTTGACCAACTACTGGACTACTGCGCTGCCGATGTCGTGGTGACGCACCGTGTATTCCAGATTGTATTCCCCAACTTCCTTGAGGTGTGCCCGCATCCCGTCAGTTTTGCGGCACTGCGACACTTGGCGTCTGTGATTCTGCCAGTGAACAAGTCATGGGAGTCGTATCTCGCCAATGCCGAGGCCACCTATGCACGCTTGTCGGATGCGATCCTGGAGCGCTTGGTCGGTCTGGCCGAAAAGGCACTCGAGATCCGCGGCGACGAGAGCAAGTGGAGCACGGATCCATGGATGCAGCAGTTGGACTGGTCGGGCCAAGAGATCCGGATGGTCAAGGGCAAAAAGAAGGGTGACCCGCCCCGGCCAGCGCTGCGCCAGAAGAAGCCAGGCATGCCCAAGTGGTACAAAGATCTCTTTGCCAAGGACGACTCACCCATCAACATTTCTGTGCGGACGCGTGTTGCACCGCTACTACTGCGCCTTTCATGGGATGGACACCCGCTTTTTTGGTCGGACAAGTATGGATGGACGTTCCGGGTGACGAGAGCCGAAGCCGAGGTGTATGACAAGCGCTCAATGCCGCGGTGCGATATGTCGGACGAGACGGTGGAACTAGTGAAGAACGACACGAAGCACATCTACTTCAAGCTGCCTCACAAGGATGGCCCAACAGCCCGATGCGTAAGCCCGATGGCAAAGAGCTACCTCGTCTACTTCGAAAACGGCACTCTGTCGTCCGAGTATGAATACGCTAAGGAGGCGCTGGAGATGAATGCGTCTTGTTCGTACTGGATTAGTGCACGCGATCGGATCAAGTCGCAGCTCGTGGTCTACAACGAACAGCTGCCAAGCGCAGACACGCCCGCCGAACAAGCGGCTGTCAAGAATGGCCAGGGGTTCATCCTGCCTCAAGTCATCCCAATGGGCACGATCACACGGCGAGCGGTGGAAAACACGTGGCTGACTGCAAGCAATGCAAAGAAAAACCGCGTTGGATCGGAGCTCAAGGCCATGGTGAAGGCACCGCCAGGCTACTCGTTTGTGGGCGCAGATGTGGACTCGGAAGAGCTGTGGATTGCGAGTGTTGTTGGCGATGCGACCTTTGGTCTGCACGGCGGTAATGCGATCGGATTCATGACACTCGAGGGCACAAAATCACAGGGCACAGATCTGCACTCGCGCACGGCCGGTATTTTGGGCATTACTCGCAATGACGCCAAGGTGTTCAACTACGGCCGCATCTACGGCGCCGGCCTACGATTCGCAGCTCAGCTTTTGCGGCAGTTCAATCCGTCATTGTCCGAAGATGAGACTATCTCGATTGCAACAAAGCTATACCTGGCGACTAAGGGTACGCGCACAACACGGCGACTTCTGTACAAGCGGCCCTTTTGGCGCGGCGGTACCGAGTCGTTTGTGTTCAACCGGCTAGAAGAATTCGCAGAGCAGGAGCGGCCGCGAACTCCAGTACTGGGCGCAGGCATTACCGAGGCGCTGATGAGCCGCTTCATCAACAAAAATGGGTATCTAACGTCGCGAATCAACTGGGCTATTCAGTCGTCGGGACAAGACTACCTGCATCTGCTGATCGTGTCCATGGACTATCTTATTCGGCGCTTTAAAATCCAGGCCCGCTTGGCGATTACCGTGCACGACGAAATTCGGTACCTTGTACGCGATGAGGACAAGTACCGCGCCGCTATGGCACTGCAGGTGGCCAACCTGTGGACGCGCGCCATGTTCTGTGAGCAGGTGGGCATCCCCGATCTTCCGCAGTCCTGTGCCTTCTTTTCGGCTGTGGATGTGGACCATGTGCTGCGCAAGGAGGTGGACATGGATTGTGTGACCCCGAGCCACCAAGAAGCCATTGCGCCCGGCGAGAGCCTGGATATTGAGACTCTTCTCGCACGCGGCGACGATGCATTCTTAGATCCAGCGATTGTGCCAGAGACACGCCACGCACCTAAATTCGAGGGCATGGTATACACGCCCAGAAAGCCAGTCATGGAGTCTCTGCGCGAGGAGGAAGGCCAGGGGGCAGACACGACCTTTATCCGGGCACAGATCACGGCGGACGAGAACGAGTTGAAGACGATTATGGCGGCTAAACGCAGTGAAAATGCGCCGGCAATGTCTCCTCTCTCTTCGGGCTCGGGTGCGTCTTCGGGCTCTACCAGCAAAATGTCGTCGTCGTCATCTTCATCTTCATCTTCTTCATCGTCAACTACCAAGAAGCCAAGGAAGACACCTGTCAAGCGCAGTTCTAAAAAACAGGTGCTTCCATACCACTCGAGCGCCCAGCTGATGCCGATGGAGGAGCCCATGCTGGTCAAGGATGCATACAAGTATAGCAACAGCAATGGCAGCCGCAGCACCAGCACCAGCACCCGCAAACCCATCGACTACAGCAACCCGTACTATGTCGGAGGCTACAGTCAAGTCGTCGACAGCAGCGCCGACGAGTTTGACTTTATGTCGTCGCCCAACAGCCCAAGCCCCAAAAGTAACTGGGGCTGGGCGGCCAGCGGCGGCAACAAGTATGGCAAAGCACGCGGCTCGCAGATTCACCGGTGATAATTTCTTCTTCTTTTCAACACCTCGCTTTCTTCTCCCTATCTTTATATCCTTCACAATGGTTTGATTTTTTTAGTCGTGCACGGCAATGTTTGGTTCACAGCCGGCGTCTTGCATATTTTCGGTTTTATGGTGTAAGTTCAGCATATCTATTTATGTTGTCCGGTTTAGTCTTAATGTTTATGGCCATGTATTTTATGTCCCGATCTGTATCATATGGCCTGGCGTGTTTACATGGTGGGAAGGGAAGGGTATGGAACGGCGGCAATTCTTATCTAATAAACTTCTTTTTCTCTGTCTCTTTTTTTTAAAAAAAAATCGAGCGGCTGTGACGTCGATAGTGATGGGGTCTCCGAAAGAATCGGCTCTTCGGCATGCCTTTGTATGCAAGTCGAGGATGGCGATCTGTGACGCAAATATGGAGCGACTACAGACAGCTGGAACCTTTTCAATGATAGTGTGCAACTGGCCCAAAAGGCGAGAGAGAGAAACAAGCTTTTTAGTAATCTAAGTGTATTTAGCTCGCAAGGTGGAAGATACAGTGACTTCAGACGGCAGGGGCAGTTATTGTGATCGATGCGTTCCTTCCTGTCATGTCACAACGATGACATCCCGGGCCCGGGTCAGCCGTGCATTACTAATAGTGAGCGACGATCTGAAGAATAAACGAGCACGCTTGTCCGTCCTATCAACAAGATAAACAAGGAAACAAGCCTGATGACATTCTGATATTTATACCGTATTACATCGCGTGCGCGATGTACTTGTATTGTCTGCAGAGATTTACTTCCTTGGCCGCCAAGTTCTTGGTGCTTCAGCTGGCGGTGTTACTTTGTTGAAAATCGGGGATTTGCACAAAGACAGGTGCTGTCAAAGTGAGCGCGTACCTGAGAGCTATCGAACGCGTATCTTACAGCAGAGTGAGAGGCAGCCAGGCCAAGATACTTACTGATCGGCAAGACTGAAAGGCGGGCCCATGAACTAAGAATACGAGCAGTGAATGGAAGACGACAGGGATTCTGGAAGATTTCAGAGTGACTACAGGGAGGAGCAAGATAAGACTCAATACGTCGACAGGTCGAGTATTTGCTGGAGTCGAGATTGGTCGAGGTTGGTCGAGGTCGTCGTTCCTACAGGGCGAAATGCTAAAGCCGCCCTCTACCTCTTCTTGCTTCGGGGGTTTCTACTCTGCGCATTTTCTCGCCAATTTGCGAACAGTATTGTGACGAGCTGCATCCAATTAATGACACCATTTACGAGTAGCAATAGTCACACGAGCTTCGCATTTACGACAACGGAGTACCACGCACCGTTCAGGGCATTTACCCGTAAATCAACAATCATATAATACGTATCGTCGCTTCAGTTCTCTAGGCTTCCCACCCCGAGATCCAATCACTCGTCCCGTGTAGCAAGACAGTACAAAACCCTCTGTTTACTTTCATTTTGTCGCATTGCCCGCGATGTCGCCGGGCGTCCTGGCTGTATTAGGCTTCAGGCGGCATGTTGGTTGAATCGTGAAGCGGAGGTGAAGATGAAGGATTCTCAAGAAGAACCTTGAGAAAAAGCACGATGTCGACTCGGAGAAAATACAGTTAGGTAGAGCAATGACTTTTTGTTTTTCGAGCAGGTGCTATTACATAGTAGATGTCGCAGCGAATAAGTGATTCAATCCCCACATCGTCCAGCTTAAGCATAACAATTACTCTACTTGCTGCACATATTCGATTTATATTGACTTCTTTTCCATTTGTATCCAATATTCCATATCACACCATATATTGCTACAGCCGAGTAATAAGTATTTTTCTGCGTCTCTGCTTCATATTTGTGGCTTCGACTGTCAACAACTGCCGTTTGTATTGCACATCTGCAACATGGCACCGCGTGTCTCAGATGCGCTGTCTGTCATATCAGACAAAGACGAGCGCATTTCGCAAGTGAGCACACCGACATGCCTTTCGTGTGACATGAGAGCTACCATTCGGCCTAGGTTGTAAAGGAAGAGGAATGCCAAGACCAACAACTAGTCCGTCTCTTATTATTGCAGATGCAATGCAACTCTATCTTCTATCAATGAGCCTCGACCCTTGATTTGATTTGAACCTCTTGGTATCTATATTTGGTCTGGATCTCTGCTAGTTTCTCTGAACTTGTACAGCTCGTCTGTGCCTGGGCCGTGTTCCTCTACTTCTGCGCCTCATCTCACTCTTGGGCTCTTGACCGATCGCCCTTTTAATTTCTTCTTCTGTAGAATAGAGACAAGCGAGTGAGAAGCCAAGTAACAAGCCAGGGCGCCTGCCTTGCTGTATTATTTGTGTGTGTTTCTCATTTGTTTCCAAATTTGAGATACAAACATTTCGTTGTGATTGAGCAGTACTGCTTATCCACTGTCTATCTCCAATCTTTCTCCGTGTGATGTTCAACTGTTGCGGGTAGCGTTTCGAAACAAATCTGACGGTCTGTGTGCCTCCCAGACGCCACTCCCGTATGCCCATGTGCCATCTATCCCATCCTAATACATCTGATGTGCCGTTGCCAATGCCGTCCAGGGTATTTGGTACTTTCGAGTTTCTTCAGCTGTAGAGAACAAGAAAATCATCAGTTTTCGGGAAGTCAAAAAGATGCAGTATAGAGCTGTGTTTTTGCAATGGTGCCATGCTTTGTTATTGGGCGACAAGTAATATTACGCCAAAGCTCCACGCTGACCCCGGCTTCCATTTTACCTCCTCATGTAGAATAAGATGGCTCCGGAACTCGATCCTCTCTTCGAAGCATTTCAAAACTACGACTCAAAACGACTAGCTCCTGACTGCTATCCGGATCAAGAAAAGCTACATACATGTAGAAATATACCTGTAACTACTTCAGTACTTTGTATCGAGTACCTTAATCATAAGAGGAGGACTTTCTTTGTTAAAGACACAACAATCGCAAGGTTCCAATTTGATTTTTGCGCTTTGGTTTGTGATTTTTAAAATCTTTGCATTCTTCGTGTTTGCTTCCATCATTGTTTTCTTTTCTCGAAAGTATTTATATCATCCATCTCACCCATTGCATCCATCTCATCTTATCGAAGCCGGGCATCATCTTCGCCATAAACAGTACTACTGTCAGAGCGCCTTTGTTTTTGGTCACTCGGTGATTTGTGGTCTGTGGCCGCTTCATCCGCCATCACCACTGCTCTAGATCACCACCGTCACATTTTCATATTCTTTCATCTATTATCCAGCCAGTCATCAAATAAGCCAAGCTAGATATCATAAGCGAGACACACACAGACGGACACTGCATCTGCGTACACGCAGACGGAAGCATCGCACAGCAGAACTCCGCCAACGCGGCATTACAGCAATATACCAAATTGGCACGATAGCTATACAGCAATCTAACAAGGCAGATTTAGCCACAATGACCGTTCCCAAAGGGAAGTCGATATCGGTCTCATCGGCCGAGCGTGTCGATATTGATGGCCTCGAAGAGAACAAAAGCGCCAAGGATGGCACAACCGTGAAAACGCCATCATGGTTTGCCACTTTCTTTTCAACCAGGCGCAAAACCAAAATGGCTATCATCGGTGTCTTCACGCTTGGCGTCATCGCTGTTGCAATCGCAGTACCCATCACAGAGCACGCCAAGAACTCATCTTCTCATAAAAATACAGCTGCAACCACACTGGTCGCGGGCACGACTTTGTTAATAGACAACGACCTCTCAGGCGCTGCTTCAAATAAATCGTCCCTGATCATGCTGGGCCCACGCACCTATGCTGATGCCGATGCCGACTGCAAAGCCCTCGGAGAGGAGCTATGGGGCGCTGAGGACAGTTCAGAGACAGCCGTTGAAGGTATCCAGTCGCTCCTTGACTATCTCACATACCAAGGTCATGCTGGGTCATCAACACGTTTCTGGATTGGTGCCTCTTCCTCCGTATCTTATGACGCTTCAGGGGCTGTGTCTGCATCGTCGTCTTCGTCATGGAGAACAATCAATGCCAGCGGCAAGATCTCTGGTCTCAACAGCACCGAAAATGCCGATGCTGTTAGCATGACACTGTCTGCTTTTTGCACTCAGACAGCGCCCTACTCGAACTCCACATCCGTGCTCGGCAATTCGGGCAAGAAAGTGCGTGCACGCGCAGCTGCCGACCGTTACAATAACGGTGCCAATGGTGTGGCCGAGTTCGTTGGAAACCGCGACCACAACTCCTTCCGTTTTCTCGGCATCCGCTACGGACCCCAGCCACAACGCTTCAACTACTCCACTCCCTACTGGAACAGTACCGCTAGCAAGGCGTTCAACAGCACAACATACGCCAACACGACGGTCTTACCAGTCGTCAATGCCACTAGGTCGGGCTCCGCATGTGTCCAGAGATCCAGCGGCAGTGAAGACTGCCTGTATCTCAACATCTTCACGCCTTACTTGCCGCCTCAGTATGGTTCCTCGTCCACCAATGGCACATCCGCTCTCCGGCCTGTTATGTTCTGGATGCACGGTGGTGGCCTTACGGGTGGTAGCGGCGGTGACATCTTGTATGACGGCGGCAACTTTGCTTCTCGCGGCGATGTCGTGGTCGTGACCATCAACTATCGCCTCGCCACGCTCGGCTACTTGGCACTCGACAGCGACCACGGCGGTCTCAATGGAAACTATGGTCTCTCCGACCAAATTCTGGCTCTCGATTGGGTGCGTGATAACATTGCCTCTTTCGGCGGTGACCCCAACCGCATCACAATTGCTGGGCAGTCCGCAGGTGCGGCGTCCGTCCGTGCCTTGATGGCGTCTCCCAAAGCCAAAGGCAAGTTTGCTGCTGCCTTGCCCATGAGCAACCTCGGTGGTTTCAACTATGGCAAGACGTACTCCGAGTACTACACCATTGCACAAGGAATGAACCGCACCGGTCTCGCCATTATTGACCAAACCAATTGCACTGCTGGTGGCGCCAACAAAACTGAAGGCACATCCACTGCTGATGCAATTGTTGACTGCTTGCGCGCCGTGCCTGCCAGAACAATTGGCAATCTTGGCACCGTCGCACGGTACCTTGTCGTTGACGGCACTTACCTTCTCACGAACCACCTCGAGCTCAATGCCGTCAACACCACTACCGCCAACACGCAGGCTCCGTATGCACTACTGATGGGTATTATGCGAGATGACGGTGCACCGTACGTCAAGTATCCGGCATCAAAGTACACTGTTGCAACCGACAGTGAATACCTTGCCGCCCAGAACTACACCAATATATCCGACACACTGTTCCCAATCCCAACATTCTCGTCCGACGTGTCGCGCAACCTGTACAACATGAGCTCGCGGCTGTCCACCGATGCCCAGTTTCGCTGCGTCGATGAAGCTACCGTCTATGCAGGTGTCAAGACAGGCATCTTCAGTTCTGCCTACTATTATGAGTTTGGCCGCTCATACCAGACTACCGGCTGGCCCGGTGGTACCATCTGTGCCCCGAATGCCACAGCGGCATTCCCTAATGGCGACACCAGTCTGCCCTACTTCCGCTGCCATTCTGGTGAGCTGTACTATGTCTTTGGCAACCTTGCTCGCAACAACCTACCCATGCGTGACTCCGCCGATTTGCCATTTATGCAGTATGTGCTCGACAGCTTTGCATCCTTTGTTCGCTCGCACTCGCCCAACGCCCCGACCAAATATCTCAAAGCGCGTGGTTTCACAGACTCGCTCGAGCTGTTCCAAGCGAGTGACAGCTGGGTCGAGTCGACGATGTCTGATGGCATGACTGTCCACCAACTTGATTGGCCGAAAAGTACAAAGGCCGACTTCCCAGAACAACCTCAGTGCGAGTCTATTGGACTAGGCTTAGACTACTATCTGTCGTGATGTTGAGGTTACCGGAGATTTGGCGAGATATGCTTTATGATTAATGACCTGATACCATGCATTGTCTGTGTTTTCCCAGGCTTAAACTTTGTGCGATAGCGATAACATATTCGATCTACATTAACCGTCTACACTTGTAAAATTGTGATATTGTGAAGACCGGAGGTACAATGCCAATATGGACAGAGGGTCGGCGCGTGCCGCGGCAAAGAGTTGATTAGGAAGGAACGCCATGTAATATATCAAACTACTCGGTTGTTCCTTCCGGATATACAGGCAATTGCCACGTTATCCATATAAAATTTAGTCATCATCCAACGTCACTTCAAGAGCATAATGTCTTGATGCTCACAAGTTGTTACTTGTAAGGATGGGATAGCCAAGCCATCATCTTGTATGCCAGCGTACTGCAGGCAATGATTATGCAATACTTATTAAATCACGCATAATTAATAGAAGGCTAAGATCTGATTGTCTCGTTTATTGAATAAAAAGCAAGGAAACATCGGGGCAGCAATTACCCTCGGCACATGCCATGTAAGCAAATACCGGGTAGGCTCAACGGGAGTCTTTTTGTCTCGTGTGGCAGATGTCGCAGGCGTGAGCTCCAACTTGCCAAAAGAAACGCGGACGGTTGGCTTACAGTGATAGACCGCCCACATTGTTCTGTCTAGGCGGAGGTGAGGAAGACGACATTTGAAAGAATAAGGTAAATATGACGATCATGCAAAAAAAGAAAGTAACTGGAACAAATAAGATAACAAAAGCAAAAGAAGAAAGAAATACGAGGTAAAAAGAGAAAAGAACAAGAAAAAGAATAGGCTGACAAATGGTAGTGGAAGACAGCGGCAGGCACTTCTGCACACCTTTACGACGTGCATTCCTCCGTCCAACAGACACACACACCGACGTTAACTCCCAACCAGACCAGAAAGGGGAAAGGCTCGCGGAAGTACAACCAGAAGCCGTCTGCAAGGGAGCGCAGAAGGAAGGGAAAAAAGGTTGAAAGGTCGCATTCACAATAAGAAATGAACAAACAAGAAAATACAGAGTATGAAAAACATGAATCTATTCGCCCACAATTATTCAATCCACAGAGTAGAATGGTGCTGGTTAAAGTCATACCCCTGTCCAGCTGAAATGAAACTCTGCGATGCAGCTACGAGGAGTTGTGCTGCAGACCAATACTGTATCGCATATGCTGGTCATTTAGAGTGCCATTTGTGATAGTTAGTTCCTGATTTATGTACTAATACTTTTTGTGTAAACTCTTTTCTTGTCCCTTTTCAATAGTATCTCAATCTCTGACATATCGTTTTTTTATTTACGTGTATTGAGTGGTCGTTTTTTTTCTACAATGGATATTGGTGTTTTCTATTACTGCACCGAATCTTCTTGTCTTTCAGTGTGTGACCTACGGAGTACTTTCTTTTTCTTTTACTCGGTCCATCGTATTCTCCTCTTGGAAGTTTGCTCCCTTTTCTCATAGAGTCTCTTTCTCCTTCTCCTTCACTCAACTTTATTACGACCTTTTAACGAATACTCGCGGCTTGCGCCACAAAATCCTATCGGATATTGAATTGGAGAGATATTAAATGATGTTGTCGTCCAAACTTGGCTGCCAGGCATAGATTATTGCCTTGTCTCAGACACATTTACGCCATTGATGCGGTGAAGGCATTCAAAAGTACTGAATGTGTTTGCTGCTCAATAATCTCGCATTTACCAAATACCCTCTCTCGAAACACTTACTGGTACAACTGAGAACACGAGCATGAGGATGCGGTGGTCAGCGTCGGTTGTTCTGCACAGATCACATACAACGTCCATCCACTCCACAATTCTACAACGGCCGTTAGAGTTAGTAGTAAACTAGCAATGTGCTAGTGGAAAATTAGCAGTTAGAATCGGATTGCCGTAGATTTTATATTTTCAGTGCCCGCTTATTAGCTACTTCGACAACTCCAGTCTTCAGTGTGACCAGTGAGCTGTGTGATAATTAGAACTCTTGTTGGGCAACTAGAGAACGGGGAAATAGCTAAGAAATAATGGACAGACCCATCCGCTGTATCTATTTTACCTGGATCTAGTTATTGCTCCGTAGCTGCGATACTCGGCATCATGGCTCCCCTTCCGTCGACTTTTATCATTCCTCTATTTTTTTTGGTGTACTGAGTATATACTCAGTGAACGTTTTCCCTCTTGTTGTCCCGCCTAGCACGCACGACAAGGGCATGGAGGCCCGACCACGAAAACCGAGCAAGTGATGTTACTGTATATTTTCTGCACGAAGTATTACTTGTGCATGTGGAAGGAAAGACCAGGAAGGATGACGGTTAGAAGCCGGACAAGATCCACGTTCAGGGCACTGGGGCAGGGCATGCGAGGAGAGTGGGGTCAGGTCGAGATTTATCACAGCACATGTAAGATCAGAGAACGAACCGGGATGCTACCTCCTATCGGTCATGTTGTAGATGGCATCCGACGTGACAGCAAGAACGAGGTGACTAGAAGCGATAGACGACGAGCGATAGACGGCAGAGAGGAGTGGCTATGTAAGGACAGAGAAAAGAAAAGAGAAGCGGTGACAACAAGACATACGCATCATACCGCATGCCCAGTTGGCACAAAAGTACAGGCGTGCAGCGTGATCCAGGGTGCCTTGTCTTGAGTCTTGTCTTACCTGCTTGTTCTCCGTAACCTTGCCCTATGCCTCATGCCTCATGCCTCGTGCTCCATGCTTCATTTGCTCCGATGCTTTCGATTTTATCTCTACGATGTGTTTTCCCCCCTATCATAATCTTTCTACATTGCATATCTCTCGTTCATTTTGCCTCATCGTGCCCTCTCAATTTACCACCCATCTTCTCCCATCCCACCATACCTCCGCATCTGCTTCACCTTCGGTCTACTTCTCCCCGCTTCGTCGAGATGGTGGTTGGAAGGTGCCAGATCCCATTCTCCACCTCTGCTAGATACGAAGTACAAAAATGTGATACTGCTCTGTCGACCGCGTTCAGACTGATCTCGTAATTTGAGCTTGTAAAGAGTAGTCACTTCATCTTGCCCTCATATCTAATCCCATGCACCCATGCAATGCAATCACAAAAGGTATCTGCCTCCGAGCCACTCTGAATCCCGATTCGTTCTTTTGACTAGCCTTGCCTGCTCCAGATGGTGTGCCAACAGGGGCTCTGCAGATTTTGATGTAGTGCATCCTACTCTCGTGTACAAAGTACGAAGCATCCCTCAAAGTAACGCTGTTGGCGAAATCACGGGCTTTGAAGCGCCAATTTGTTGGTCTTCCGTCAACTTGCTCTTTTTGGTTTGAAAAGATAATACAAGTTTTAATTATACTTTGCATGACGCACTGATACAAAATTGCTAATTCACCTAGCCCCTCAGATGGCTGGCCGTTGAGACGATCCGATCGACGGTCCCTTGACGCTTGTTATGGGCACTTGGACGCTTATATCAACTAAGCCAACTATATCTGGCGCTATAGGTTTCGTAGATGTGATAAATTGGTCGCAAAAAAAACTCCGGTAATATCGAGGATCTTGGTACGCAGCCTTCGTGAATGTAACTGCGTTGCATTCGTGTCGGATTGGCGACTATCGGTTGACTGTTGATGTTGTCTTGTGTTCTATCTCTATATCTACGCCCTGCTTCCACGAAGTATCACTGCATTTCAAAAATCGCCGGTACTCCAGTGTCCTGTTGTTGTATCCTAAACTCTACACTCTACAGTTACTGAGTATTACTTTGTAGTCTGCTCTTTGCGGGGGGGGGGGCGGCCGGCGGCCCGCGCCCAGCACACACGT